>CM035839.1:70121428-71491369 GCA_020510985.1 Pholidichthys leucotaenia | reverse complement strand
TTGAAACAAATAAGTCTTTGTAATAAAAAAAAAAAAACAAAACTTGTTAAAATAGAAATGTGACAATAATCCACATGTTCTCCTCATACTAACAAATACTGTTTTTGCGTAAATGTTTGATGTGATGGGGGTGGGAGGGTGCACACAATTTCACAGGGTTTAGGCACAAAAGGAAAAAAAAAAAAATCATTACAAGTTTGGATTGGGTTCTGAAACTCACGTTAAAAGCATGGGACTACTTTCAGTGGTAAGAGAGGGCCCTCAACACGTAACAGAGTTTGAGGAATTTCCCTCAGAGCCTTCACTCCATCAAGGCTCTTACAGGGTCTTTAAAAAGACCTCAGCTCAGGAAGTTCTTATGACAGCTTTTTGTTTTAAAGTTTTTTACACTATGTTCTTAATGTTTTTCTTGTTTTTAATGTTCTTTCAGTTTCTGAGTAGCACAAAAGAGGGCCACCACACAGTTATACTAAACAAAACAACACAATGGAGAAACAGGGTGTAACCAAAATAATTTCATATAATGTAAAAGGAATCCTGAATCCAGTTAAAAGATCCAAGATTCTAGGCAAAATGAAAAAAGACAAAGCAGGAATAATACTTTTACAAGAAACCCACCTAACAGACGTGGAACACAATAAACTCAGTAGACAAGGGTTTAAAATGATCTCTTCATCTTCATATAAATCAGGGAGGAGGAGGGGAGTAGCGACATTGATATCAACCAAAATTACATTTGAAAAAAAATCAGAACACAAAGATAAAGAAGGGAGATACAGTTTGGTAACTGGGCGGCTAGAGGGAGAAGATATCACCCTGCTGAATGTGTATGCTCCCCCAGGGGCTAACTGGAAATTTTATAAAAATGTATTCGACCTAATGATAACTAAAGCTCAAGGTTTAGTGATATGTGGTGGGGACTTCAATCTTAGACTGAATCCATACTGGGATGCTTCTGGTAATTCCCCACATCAAAATAACACCCAAAACAGGAAGACTCGGATGCTACTAAAAGAATTGGGAATCTGTGACGTGTGGAGGGAACTCAACCCCAGTGTAAAAGACTATACATTTTACTCAACTCCACATTCATCTTACTCAAGGATTGACTATTTTTTTATGTTTAATAGAGACATTGGAAGAGTAAAAACATGTAAAATAGGACTGATGGATCTCTCCGACCACAGTCCGATCTACATGGACTTAAATATCCAAAAATACACAAATAATACATTTTCTTGGAGGTTAAATTCAAATGTCCTGAAAGGACCATTGAAAGATGAATTGGAATCAGATATTCTCAGATATTTGGAAGATAACGATAATGGAGAAGTATCCCCTTTAATACTGTGGGATGCATGTAAAGCTGTAATAAGAGGAAAGATTATTGCAAAACTGGCAACCCAAAAGAAACTAAGACAAGAAAAACTATCCACATTAGAGTCAGAACTTAGGAACCTAGAAAAAGAACACAAAGGCAACACTCATTCTACTGACTCGCTCAAGATTAAGGAAATTAAAAACCAAATAAATGAGATCTACACAATAGAAATCCAGAAGAAACTTACATTTCTGAAACAAAAATACTATGAAGCAGGCAGTAAATCGGCAAAATTGCTAGCCTATAAATTGAGGAAACATCAAACAGAAAGAGCAATCTACAAAATCAGAGACCCAGTATCAAAGGAAATAAAATTCAGAATTCAGGATATTCTTAAAAACTTCGAGAATTACTATAAGAACTTATACTCCCACAAAAAACATAAAAATGCATCCGAGGCATTCCTAAACACATTAAACCTTCCCCAACTTACGGAGTCACAAAATAAAACACTACTGTCAGAAATACATCCTAAAGAATTGGAAAAAGCAATTATGAAACTTAGCTTACAAATCCCCAGGAGCTGATGGCTATACAGCAGAGTGGTACAAAACCTTTAAACAGCAACTATCTCCTCTCCTCCTGAAAACATTTAATTATGTCCTCCACACAGGGGAAATCCCCCCCTCCTGGAGAGAAGGGGTCATTGCAGTTATACCTAAACCTGAAAAGGATAAACTAGAGTGCTCCAACTACAGACCAATCAGTGTACTAAATCAGGACTATAAGCTTTTTACCATTATCCTTGCCAAAAGGTTAGAAAATATACTGACAGACCTAATTCATTTAGACCAAACAGGTTTTATAAGACAAAGACAGACACAAGACAACATTCGACGCACTTTACACATAATTCATCATATAAAAAAATATAACTTAAATGCAGTCATATTGGGATTAGATGCTGAAAAAGCATTCGATTCGGTTGACTGGTCTTTTCTATATAGAATCTTATCCAGTTTCAATTTTCATAACAACTTCATTAGAACTATACAGGCATTATATAAAAAACCAACAGCTAAAATAAGGATTAACGGTAATTTATCATCATCTTTTGAACTGGAAAGAGGATGTTGTCAGGGCTGCCCCCTGTCTCCACTGCTCTTTGCAATCTTCATAGAACCTCTGAGCCAATGGATAAGACAAAACCAAAAAATTCAAGGTATTACACTTGGTCAAAAGGAACATAAAATAGCACTCTTTGCTGATGACATTTTAATATACCTAGGGCAGCCGGACACTTCTTTACCAGAACTAACCTCAGTTTTTTCAGAGTATGGAGATTTATCGGGGTACAAATTAAATATGCATAAAACCCAAGTTTTAACATTCAACTATGACCCAAATCATTATTCACTAAGCAAACTCAAAACTAACTGGGAGTCGGAATCTATGAAATATCTGGGGGTCAATATCCCGAAACAACTCAACAAAATTATATCACTAAACTATGATCCACTGGTGACAAAAATAAAATCTGACCTAGCAAGATGGAATATGATACCATTCTTGGGTACTGCACAAAGAATTGAAGCAGTCAAAATGAATATACTTCCACGTCTTCTATACCTTTTCCAAACAATACCGGTAGAACCTCCCAAAAAAACATGGCAGGAGCTGGACAGAAGGATCTCAAGATTCATATGGCAGGGCAAGAGACCTAGAATCAGATATAGAACCCTACAGCTAAACAAAGACAAAGGTGGGCTCGCGCTGCCAAATATCAGGGACTACTTTAAAGCCGCACAAATTAAAACTTTAGTAGAGATATGTAACCCAGTCTACACTGCACAATGGAAGGAGATCGAATGCCAAATAACAAGTGACATCCCCCTACAGGCGATAATAGGGAACAATGTCTTACCTAAGCTTTTGAATAACACTAACCCGTGGATAGAGACCCCGCTAAAAATTTGGTTTAAGATAGTCAGAGAGAATCAAACTAAAGAGCCCTATCGACTTCTGCAATGGATCGCCTATGATCAGGACTTTACTCCTAATAAAACAGACACCAGATTTAAAAAGTGGAAGGAGAAAGGGCTGATAAAATATTACGATTTTTTTAAAGGGCAAATCTTAAGAAGTTTTGAAGATTTGAAAAAACAAGGCCTAATAAATCAAGACCTTTACAGGTTCTTCCAGCTTAGACACCACATAAACAATATACTTAAAAAGGAGGTTTTGGAAAGGGCCCAGTCAGGTGTTCTGAAGGTCTTCTTAATGGCATATAAAGGGATCCCAGGGATCAGATACATTTCTAAAATATACCAAGGTCTTCAAGACTTAAAAGGAGACAACACATCTTATATAAAAGAGAGATGGGAAAAAGAGGGGAATTTCACTTTACAACTGGAAATATGGGAAAAGCTAAATAAACAGCAATGGAAAAGTACCTCATCCCTGCAGTGGAGAGAATTTGGATGGAAAAACTTGGCAAGATTTTTCAGAACACCTGCACAAAACAAATTTACCCATAAGGGATTGAACTGTTGGCGCTTGTGTGGTGAAAAGACTGCAAATCATTTTCATGTGTTTTGGTCATGCCCAGTTATCCACCAATATTGGACCAAGGTACAGACAATATTGGGGAAAATATTCAAAATTACAGTTCCCTTTTCTTTTGTAACTTTGTATTTGGGTTTACTACCGGACTCACTGGAAAGACGAGGAGAAAAATACTTATTCAATGTTTTAATATTGGCAAGCAAAAAAGCTCTAACTAAAAAATGGATGTTGAAGGACTGTCCTACACCTGAAGATTGGACTAACGTGATCCAAGACATTTACTCGATGGAAAAGTTGACATTCGCACTGAGACAGGACATGGATGTGTTCATGAACTTTTGGCAACCCTGGACCGCATATGTGTCTTCCATTAGATCTAATCTTTGACAAATACCATTTCAATAATGGTTCCGCTCTTTGTTCCAACGCTACTCAGATGCTCTTTTATCTTTATTTACTTACTTTTTCTTTTTGTTTGTTTTTTACTGGTTTGTTTGTTTTTTTTAATTTGTTTTTTGTTTTTGTTTTTTTCTCTTTAATTTCACTTTTTCTTTCACTTTAAAAAAAAAAAAAAAAAAGGGGTGTTGTAAGAATTAATCTTCCAATGTTGTCAGATATCAGAAAATAAGGGAACGTGATGAAAATGTAAACACTGCATTGCTGTAACGACCTGTATACCCTTTACAAAAACTTAAATAAAAAAAAAAATAAAAAAAAAACGGGTCCCGAACACAAGTGGTTCCTTTAAAAGCCAGAAAGGTGACAAGGAAGCCTGGGGAGAGTTCTTTTTAAAAAGTCCCCAGATTTTAAAAGCACTTTGGTAAAACTGGGGAAGTTCTGGGAGTCTTTGGCTCCTTAAGTCCATTAAAAACAGCGACTCCTGACTTCCGGGAAGATGGTGGAGAGACATAACGCTTAAACAGAGAGCTCTCCCTAGCCGGATTAAAAATCATCGGTAAATGGCCAACTCGACATAAGCGGATCAATAAACTAAGGGATGAAAACACGAAGGAGCCGGGCACAAGGACAAAAGCAGGGTAAAATTAAAGAATTCCTCTTCAACAACGCAGGAGAAACCGCTGAACACGAGGCCCAAAAAAACGAGGTCACTGCAGCAGAGAAAATGGAGGACGCAAAACTCGATACCATGAACACTGGCATCGCCAGTTTGGGTAAAGAGTTGAGAGACTTCAAGCGGCAGCTACAACAGGATTTAGCGGCTCTTAAGGAGGAGCTGAAAAAAGAGATTAAGGAGGAAATTATGGGCCTCCGAAGAGAAATGGAGCGCAAGCTAGCAGAAAACATGGAGGAGCTGCACTCTCAGCGGGCGTGTATGACAGAAGCACAGGCCCGAATATCGGAGCTGGAAGATTGGAAGAGCGAGGCAAGCGAACAGCTACAGACCCTGACGGCACAAACGCAGAGGATGCAGGAGAAAATAACCAACTTGGAGAGCAGGTCCAGACGGAGCAATATACGCATCTTTGGAATCCCGGAGGGCATTGAAGGCAACTCGATGACGAAATTCATGGATCAGTTCTTAAAAAAAGAGCTGGAGCTGCCCGATGAAGCGGATCTGCAGATTCAACGAGCGCACAGAGCCTCGACACAGAACCCGAAGCCAAACTCTCCACCCAGGTCAGTTGTGGTAAACTTTCTGAAATATGACATAAAGGAAAGAATCCTGACACAAGCGTGGAAAAAAAAGATACGAATCGGCGACAAACAGATATTCTTTGATCATGACTACCCAACAGAAATTGTGCAGCAGCGGAAGAAATATGCCAACATTAAAAAAACGCTGAAAGAGAAAAAAATTAGATTCCAAACACCGCTAACGAAGATGAGGATTCATTGGGAGGACGGCGTGAGGACATACAACACAGCCAGAGAGGCAGCGCGGGACATGATGGAGCGGGGCCTTGTGGTGAACGTGCCGGAGGGAACGGCTGGAGCAGCGGCGGCCCTGAACGCATCACGACAGCCGGAGTGGAGGCGAGTGAACGGCAGAAGACGGGGGAGAGACGTGGAGCAGCGGGCCCAAGAAAAACTACAAGGCTTTCAACTGAAAGCCTAGATTATAACAAAGATTAAGAAAGGCACAGAAGAAATGAAGGCCAAGAAGACAAGGTAAAAGAGAAACAGACGGCTAGGAGAGGTTTAAGTGATATTTGTTGGACATTTCTAGACTAATGACTATTACTTGGATAGTAACTAGAGGTCTAGGGAGGGCCCTTCACTCTGTGAGGACATTCCCTCCACCCACCAACAGGGACCAGTGGGCAGAAGAAAGGCCCAAAGTACGGAGGTCGAGATTTTTTAATGTGTTTTTATATAAATATGTGTTATTTTTGTTGTTAAAGGGGCTAGGAGCACAAGTTAAAAAAATGGAAAAACATGAATATGGGTAAAAATCTTAAGATAATGACACTAAACATGAATGGTCTGAACTCACCTGTTAAAAGGGAAAGAATAATAAGAAAATTCAAGAAGGAAAAAGCCGAAATTATATTTATGCAAGAGACACATTTGAGCAAGACAGAACATGTGAAACTAAAGAGATTTGGCTATAAGAACTCCTACTACAGTTCATTTAAGGGAGGAGCTAAAAGGGGGGTTATGATACTAATTTCAAATAAAATACAATTTGAATGTGAACAGGAAATCCAGGATAAAGAAGGCAGGTATGTAATAATAAAGGGAAGAATAGATGGTATGCAGATCACATTAGTGAACATCTATGCCCCACCAGAAAGTGACAAGGGTTTTTTTCAACATCTGTTTGATCTCATAGCAACACACAGTGAAGGAGTCCTAATTTGTGGAGGAGACTTAAATGCTGTCATGGATCATGAAATTGATACAAGTGTTAAGAGGACAAAAAAACATGTAACAAAGTTCATAAGAACCTCACTGGCAGAAATGGGTATGGTAGACATATGGAGGGACCTGCACCCACTCGAAAAAGACTATACACATTATTCAGCAGTCCATAAAGTACACTCTAGAATAGATTACTTCCTTATGAATGAAGGTGACAGACACAGGGTGAGAAATTGTTGGATTGGAGGGGCAGAAATATCAGATCATAATCCTATATACATGGAAATATATTTAAACAATAGAAAACGACAAACAACATGGAAACTTAATGTAGGACTGTTAAATGATGATAAAATGAAAGAAAGAATAAAAGTAAACATAAACGAGTATATCCAAGAGAATGACAATGAAGAAGTGGACCCAACAATACTATGGGATGCACTAAAAGCCGTGTTAAGAGGTAAATTAATTGTTGAAACAGGAAAAGCAAATAAGACTAAACTGGAAGTATATGAACAAAGATATGAGAGACTGAGGGAATTAGAACGTAAACATCAAAGCACAAATGACCCAAAAATATATCAAGAAATTAAAGAAGAAAAAATAAAGATAAAAGAAACACAAATGGATGAAATTGAAAGGAAAAATAGATATCTAAAGCAAAAATATTATGAAACGGGACCAAAAGCCACAAAACTTCTGGCAAAACGGTTAAGAAAACAACAAACAATGAATAATGTATATAAGATTAAAGACCCCACCACAAATAAAACCACAGTTAACCCAGAAAACATCGAAGAAATATTCTATAATTTCTACCAAGAACTATACTCGCAACCTGAAGAAACAAATACTAGAGATATTAAAAAATTTCTATGCACATTGGACTTGCCATCAATAGGAAATCAACAAAATGAAAAGCTAACAGCAGAAATAACAACACAAGAGATTAGAGATGTGATTAAGTCACTTAAAAATGGTAAATCACCAGGTAGTGATGGATACCCATCTGAGTTTTATAAACTGTTTATAGAAGAACTCACGCCACAGCTCCTAAAGTCATTTAATTGGACGTTGAACAACAACAAAATACCTCCATCATGGAACGAAGCCATTATTTCAGTTATTTTAAAGCCAGGGAAAGATAGAGAACAATGCGGAAACTATAGACCAATCTCTTTATTAAATGTGGATTATAAAATATATACAACAATTATATGTAAACGAATAAAGACATTCTTGACGGAATTGATAGAAGATGATCAAACTGGTTTCATAGAGGGACGCCAAACACATGACAATATCAGGAGAACAATACATATAATTAATCAAATACATAAAGAAAAGAAAAGCGCAGTAATAATGAGTTTAGACGCAGAAAAAGCATTTGACAGGGTTAACTGGAAATTCCTATATAGTGTGCTGGAACGCTTTGGATTTAACGAAAAATCAGTACAATGCATAAGGATGCTGTATCAAGAACCTGTGGCAAGAATCAAGATAAACGGTAGCTTAACAGACAAAGTAAATATACAAAGATCAACTAGGCAGGGATGCTGCTTATCGCCCACCTTGTTTGCTCTGTTCATAGAGCCACTGGCTCAAGCGATACGACAAAATAAGAAATTAAAAGGTGTAACAATAAAGGGGGCGGAACACAAGATTGGGCTATTTGCAGACGATATTATAGTTTACCTTGAACAACCAGATAAATCAATAATGGAAATGATGAACTTGATAGAAAATTTTGGAAAATTATCAGGATACAAGATAAACATAACAAAAACACAAATACTGACATTCCACTATAACCCTCTAAACCAGATAACTGATAAGATCAAACTAAACTGGAAACAAAAAGAAATAAAATACCTTGGAGTGAACATACCTAAAGATCTAAGCAAAATCTATAAAGCAAACTATGATAAGTTGGAACAAGAAATAAAAAAAGATATTGATAGATGGTCAATCTTAAATATGGATCTGAATTCAAAAATTGAGACAGTCAAAATCAGCATACAACCTAGATTACTTTACCTCTTCCAGGCTCTACCAACAGAGATTCCAGATGCCCAGTTCTCAAAGTGGGACAGGATGATATCGAGATTTGTTTGGGGAGGTAAAAAGCCAAGAGTGAAATATAAAACTCTCCAGTTACCAAAAGAGAAAGGAAGCATGGGCCTACCGAGTCTAAAGGAATATTACTACTCAGCACAAATAAGATATATCATATGTTGGTGCGACGAGGGATATGAGGCAAAATGGAAAGAAATGGAAAAGGAAATTGAGGGACTCCCAGTACAAAGCATAATAGGAGATAAAGATGCATATAAGCAAATCAAACAAATAGACCCAATCACTAAATTTACTTTAGAACTGTGGTATAAAATAGTTCAAAAGTATAATATAAAGGAAGACATAAAACTATTGAAATGGGTAGCATTTGACAGTCAGTTTGAACCGGCAAAACAAGATAGGGGATACAAAAATCTGGTGAACAAGGGAATCACAGCATGGGGCAATATCGGAAAAAAAGATCTCGGGAGCTTTGTAAACATCAGGAGAAAATTTAAACTAGAAAGATCGGAATTCTTCAGATATCTGCAGATGAGAGACTATTATATGAAGAAGATTAGGCATAACCTCCAAACAGATGTGAGCGAGATTATACAATTCATTTTAAGCTCATATACAGGAAATAAAATAAGAATTATTTCAAAGCTATATCAGAAACTTATGGCAAACAATCATTCAAGTAACTATATAAAGGAGAAATGGGAGAAAGAGCTCAATTTAAACATAACAGAAGAAAACTGGCAGGAAATATGGAAAACACAACACACATCAACAAATTCAAGGACATGGAGGGAATTTGGATGGAAAAACCTGATTCGCTTTTTCATTACGCCACAGATTCAAGGAAAATATACAAATACCCAATCTTTATGCTGGAGGGGATGTGGGGCTCAAAATGCAGACCACTCACACATGTTTTGGAAATGCTGCAAAATCTCACCATTCTGGAAATCTATACATGTGACAATACAGAGGATATTAGGATATAATATACCAATGAACTGTAACCTGATGTACTTATGTGATCTTAAAAGAGACAATGTTATACAGGCTGAGGACAGATATCTAGTTAAAATCTTGTTGATTGCATGTAAAAAAACAATCACAAAAAAATGGCGATCAGAAGTTCTTCCTGACCAAGAGCAATGGACTGACATTGTTGAGGACATACGTATGATGGAAAAACTAACATATCGACAAAGATTGCAAGAAGGACTATGGGGAAAAAAATGGCGGAAATGGACACACTACAAAGTGCAACAACGAGACAGAAATTGAAAGAATAACCAAAGATGCTGGAAAAACCAGAAGAATTAAGAGATGGAAACTAAAAACTTGATGCTCCAACATTTGTCCCCCCCCCTTTTTTTTTCTTTTTCTTTTTTACTCTAGCCCCTTTGTTTTTAAATGTAGACTGTGATCTGAATGCAATATATATGATGAAAAATGAATAAAAATCTAAGTTACAAAAAAAAAAAAACAGCGACTCCTCTAGTCCAAGCCCTCCACAGCGAGCCAGGACAGCCCTGGCAATAGGTCTCCACACAAGGTCGAGGGGGCCACTCAGCAGTCGCTGAATGAACTGCAGGCGGAAGACAGCCCCCCTGCTGGCCAGATGGATGAGCCCTTGACCACCTTCTTCCCTCGGTAAAAACAGGATACTCTGTGGAACCCAGTGAAGACGGTCCCAGAAAAAGTCCACGACTATAGATTGCACTCTGGCCAGCAAATTGGGTGGAGGGTCCAGACAAGACAGTCGATGCCACAGCATTGAAGCAATCAAGTTGTTGATAATTAAAACACGACCTCTGAAGGACAAGTTTGGCAGAATCCATTTCCATTTTTTTAGTCTTCCTTCAGTTTTTTCTAAAAAACACTCCCAATTTTTCTCAGTAAAAGTCTGATTTCCTAAAAACACACCAAGATATTTAAAACCACCTTGTGTCCACGAGAGGCCACCAGGTAGGGCAATTTTTTGTGGTCTCCCCCCCACCACAACAGCTTCACTCTTACCCCAATTCACTCTCGCTGAGGAGCACTCACCAAAAAGATTAACAGTTCTTAAAAGGTAGTCTACATCGTTTTGATTTCTTGTAAAAACAACAACGTCATCAGCATAGGCAGACACTTTAAAAACAGAGTCAGAGTTGGGGACTTTAAAACCAGTGAGGCCTTGCCTTAGTTTACAAAGGAGGGGCTCAATGGCAAGAGAGTACAGCATACCTGAGAGGGGGCAGCCCTGTCGGACACCCCTCTCAACTTTGAAAGGAGCACTCAAACCACCATTAATCTTAAGAATACTCTCAATGTCTCTATACAAAGCCTGGATCATGGCGATGAACCCTGAGCTGAAACCAAAGGCCTCTAATGTCTGCCAAAGGTATGGATGTTCAACTCGGTCAAACGCCTTTTCTTGGTCTATTGAAATAAGACCAAGTTCTTTGACCAATGAGCTGGAGAGGTCCAAAACATCACGAATTAAAAAAATGTTGTCTGTAACCAACCTACCAGGTACACAGTAGATCTGGTCTACATGTATGACCTGCTCCATCGCTTTCCTCAGTCTGGTAGCCAACACTTTGGAGAGAATTTTGTAGTCAGTACAGAGGAGGGCCACCGGACGCCAGTTTTTAATGTCTTTCAAGTCGCCTTTTTTTGGAAGGAGGGTGAGGACTGCTCTCCTACAACTTAGGGGCAGGTGACCCTTCCGCAGACTGTCAGACAGTACTTCCAGCAAGTCCTCACAGATCTCAGACCAGAACGCCTTGTAGAACTCCGATGGTAGACCATCTATCCCTGGGGCTTTTCCACACTGAAGAGACTGGACAGCCACTGCTAGTTCTTGCAGAGTGATCCTGCTCTCCAGCTCCGCATTCACGCTAGCCATCACCTTTAGCAAGTCCATCAAAAAATGACTCAGTGCATGTGGATTCTCAACAAATTCTTTCTTAAAGAGATCCTTGTAGAAAGCAACTGCAAAGCGACGGATCTCCACAGACTCATGGATAGGCCGCCCGTCCTCGGAGCTAAGAGAGTGGATCATCCTCCTCTGACCATTCTTCCTCTCCAAAGCAAAGAAAAAATGAGATGGAGCGTCCATTAGTGCGATGTTCTGGAACCTACTGCGTACCACAGCGCCCCTGGCAGCCACACCCAGTAGGTCAGTTAAAACAGACTTTTTGCCATTGAGGGCCTCAAAATGTCCTCTTTCTCCTGTGGAGCCTGCCAAAGACTGCAGCTCCACTACTTCTCTCTCCAGGTCCCTGACAGACCTAGCCAAGTCTCCAGAGACATTGCGAGTATACTGTAGGCACAGATTCTTTATTTGGCTCTTCCCTACATCCCACCACTGCTGCAAAGAACTAAAATTTGATTTTGTTAATTTAAAATTACTCCAAAAAAACATAAAAGCAGTTTTAAAACTGTTATCCGATAAAAGTGACGTGTTAAAATGCCAGTATGCACTACTGCACTTTATATTCTTGATAAAAACACAACACTGAACCAGGGAATGATCTGTAAAGCCAACAGGGACTATAAAAGCACTTTTAAAAATGCTAAAATGGTGCTTAAAACTGTAAACCCTATCCAGTCTAGCTAAGGACAAAATATTGTCCTTTCTATGGCTCCATGTGTACTGTCTAGCCTTGCCATGAAAATTTCTCCACACATCACACAGATCATGAGCTTCTATGAGACCTTTTAAAACTCTCTTGGATGCAGCATGTGGCTCTGGGTGATTCCTATCCATAAGAGGATTTTCTGTACAATTAAAATCACCTCCCACAAATAAAAAGTCATCATTACTGCAATTTTTGATCGTGTCATCTAAAATATTTAAAAAGGCCAATCTTTCTGTGCCTACGGTTGGAGCATACACATTTATAAAAACAACTTTCACATTCTCAAAAACAGCTCGAACTTTTAAAATGTGGCCTGCAATTATCTCATCAATGTCATAAGAAAGTGGAATAAAATCTCGAGAAAATAAAATACCCACTCCACCACTGCTGCTGCTTTTATGACTAAGAATAATTTCACCTCGAAATTCCCTCCTCCAGTCAGCAGCATTGTCCTCAGAACTATGAGTCTCCTGAACAAACAGAACATTAATTTTCTTGCATTCTGCAAGAGTAAAAACACACGCTCGCTTGGACATTTCTCTTGCTCCATTGATGTTGAGTGTGCCAAAATTAAAACTGCACATGCATATAAAAGGGTAAAACCAATACAAAAACAGAAAAGAAAGAATGAGCGATAAAAGACTAATTATCCTGGGCAATTTGGTTCTTAACTTTTAGCACAAGCTTTTTTAGTCTGTAGACCTCCTGATCAGTAAAACTTTCCTGCTCAAGCTCTCCCCTATTTTTCATGTAGGCCCAAGCAGAGTCAACAAAACGTTTTAGATAGGGGAAGAAGCTTTCAACTTTAACCATTCTGGATCCCTTAGTGTCCTGCAAAAACTTCTGTATTTTTGTGAAGGGGTAACCGCCTCCACTGGCCACATCATCACTGCTTTCACCATCACTCTCTATCTCAGACCCAGCATAAGAATCTGGCTGAGATAGAGAAACCTCAGAACTGTCTTTGACAACCCTTTTTACTTTGCTCCTCTGCTGTTTGGTTTCCAAATTCTTCCGCTTGATTGAGATTTTACATAACTCTACATTTTACATAACTTTACATAACTATTTCAATGTCATCCTCATCCTCCAACACTGACTCAGCCACCCTGGTAGCTGTCTCTTCCTGTCTTTCGCTCACCCTGTGCTGTGGTTTTATATTCATTTTTCTAGTCCCACCATCTACCTGGGCCTCATTTGGCTGATCTGTCTGACCCTCAGCGTGATCCCTCTCGGTAATCTCACCCTTGTCCACAATGTTGGTCTGTGCAGCAGCCCTGCAATGTGCTTTAACTTTTGCTGCTGTTTCATTTATGATCGACAGGCTGGCTGCGGAGGGCGGCAAAGCCGCCCCGCCGCCAGACGGCCTCGCAGCCTCGGCTGAAGCCTCACCGCCAGACGGCCCCGCGGCCTTGGCCGAAGCGCCCGACGGCGCTACTGCGCCGTCAGCCTCGGAGAGTGGCAAAGCCGCTCCGCCGCCAGACGACCCCGAGGCCTCACTAGCGGCCTCCCCCGAGTGATCACCCCCCACTCCCTGAGGGCATGATCGAATCAAGTGTCCCTCCATTCCGCAGCCGAAACACTTCATATTATCAGAGGTGACGTGGATGGTGTAATCAAAGCCGTCAATCCGGTATTTAAATACGAGGTTGAGGCTTTCCTCGCTATTCTTTAAAATCATGAGCACCTGTCGCCTAAAAGACATGACATGCTTTAAACGCGGGGACTTACAACCGAGAGGGATGTGCTTAATCGGGGACAAAAGCTGTCTGTGTCTCGACAGCTCCTTCTCCAACAGCTCATTCTTTAAAAATGGTGGGACATTTGAGATCGTAATTCTCTTCGCGGGATTTACCAGAGACAGAACAGGAACCAGTGTGTCTTTAATCACAACCCCGCTCTCCACTACCTGGTTAACTTTTTCAATACTATCCAGGAAGATTACCATGGCACTATTCATTCTAGAAGCTGATTTAATGCTTTCATAACCGACCAGCTCCCCCACAGCCAGACTACACTCCTCCACTGAGCAGCTGACAACCGGAGTCAGTTTGACAGCATGCCGGCGTGTCAGCTTCTCAAACCCGGAGCCTCGCTCCAAAACCATGCTGACCAGCAGAGCTGGCAGCAGAAACCCCCCTCCCAAAACGCCTACCCCACCGCAGCTACAGAAAACAACAAAAATTAAGATTATTTAACAAAAAAACACCTTAAACACAAAAAGATAGAGAAAAATTTGAGATAAATCACTCACGCTGTCACACGCTCTCAGCTTGCACTCCCGACCACGCCCACTCAGAGAGAGAGAGAGAGAGAGCTGCTGCTCACCCCTCCCCTTGCTGATGGGAGAGAGAACAGCCGCTCGCACCTTTGTTGCCCCTTTTTTTTTTTTTTTAAACTTTTACCTTCTCACTTACAGCGTTCCCAATATAACACAAATAGCAATACCTTACCAATATAAACCAAATAGCAATTGAAGCAGTGATTAAATAGTATTCTGGGTGCACTACGTCCAGGGAATTTCACCTGTTCTTGATTAACGTCTTAATCAAAGTGCAAGGGAACTGTTCGAGGGCGCCACTTCCCCGGGGTGTTACCCCAATTCTCGCCTTCCCGTCGGACTGCGAAGGATTCTCTCCTTGGCGCTGGACTTTTTCGGGTACTAAACCGAGGGCGTCACTTTTATATGACCCAGGTTTTATAGCCTTCGTCAAGGCTAAGGGAGTCCAACCCAGTTCCTGTCCTCACAAGTCACGGACCAATTTGCTCAGTCCGTGAACCTGTAGTCGGGCCGGATGACCATGAATAAATATGCAGCGATATCATCCGGGCCGGGGGGGGGCCCTTTCACCTCCCCGGTCTTACAATCTTTCTTTCACCAATCTCTCAGCCTTATAGTTTTTTCTTTAATCAAATAAGCATGCATTCATCTGTTTTTAACCAAGCATCTTTCTTTAACCAAGCATCTTTTTTAACCAAGCATCTCTTTTAACCAAGCAAGTATTCATCAAAAAACATTTACCATATTCAACTGCTTTTTTAACCTAGGACACACATCAAACCGTTTGACAACACAAAACTTTTGGTTATAGCCAATAGCAGAACTTTTGATATAACAGGCGTCTGCTTACCTCGTTTTTTATAGGGCACCCTTGTGTTGTCAGCCGGTGATGCAGGTCCGTTGTCCAGACAAAGATCGATCCAAATCAGATGATAATCTCCCCCTTTCACCGGACGAAGCCCCCAAATTGTTAGGTTGAAAAACTTAGCAGAAAAAAAACATCTAAGTCTACTCTTAAAAGCTTGTCTATGTGTGTAGATGGTTTACCCAGATTCGTTTTTCAAGGAAGAGATTGAGTTTACTTGGAACATGTATTTATTAAGTAAGCAAGTTGAATATAATAGGTTACAGTGCCGGGTCAAACATTCTCGCCCTGACAACAACAGATCGTGTCAGTTCATGAAGTCTGACTGGCTATGCTACCCCTGACCCGGAATATTTATACACAAATGAACAAAGAAGAAAGCATGCATTTAATGAGTGGACAGTCCAGGTGTCTGGTCCAGGGAGGATCCGTTCCTGGTGCCGAATGCATCCACATGAAGGTCACTTCACCTCCCAGGTCAGCGTAGGCCAGGCTCAGCCATTCCTTATCGCAACTGTGCCTCCTTCCCATAAATCCCAGGCGTTTGTTATCCTCTCTGATGAGACAAAGGTCCACTATTTTGCAGAGAGTGAACCACACACTTGGCAATATATTTTCCATTATGGTATATTGGTTATTTTGCCTAGATATAAGCAGAATACAAACATTTTGAGTCACACCAAATAACTGTTATATGATTATATTGAACACACATATATTTTGAAGCACACAACTAACTACTATGTGGTTATATTGATCACACACATATTTTAAATTACACAGATAACTGTTATATGGTTATTTTGATCACTTTATCCCATCACCACTAAACCTGATAACTGGTTGGGCCACCCTTAGCAGCAACAACTGCAATCAATTGTTTGCAATAATCGGCAATGAGTCTTTTACAGCGCTGTGGAGGAATTTTGGCCCACTCGTCTTTGCAGAACTGTTGTAATTCAACCACACTGGAGGGTTTTCAAGCAAGAACCACCTTTTTAAGGTCATGCCACAGCATTTCAATTGGATTCAGGTGACTGACTTGACTATCCCACTCCAAAGTCTTCATTTTCTTTTTCTTAAGCCAGTCAGAGGTGGACTTGCTGGTGTGTTTTGGATCCTTGTCCTGCAGCAGAACCCAAGTGCGCTTCAGCTTGAGGTCACAAACAGATTGCCAGACATTCTCCTTCAGGATTTTTTTGGTAGACAGCAGAATTCATGGTTCCATTTACCACAGCAAGTCTTCCAGGTCCTGAAGCAGCACAACAGCCCCAGACCACCACACTACCGCCACCATATTTTATTGTTGGTATGATGTTCCTTTTCTGAAATGCTGTGTTACTTTTACACCAGATGTAATGGGACACACACAACTTCCAGAAATCTCAACTTTTGTTTCGTCAGTCCACAAAGTATTTTCCCAAAAGTCTTGGGGATCATCAAGATGTTTTCTGGCAAAACTGAGACGAGCCTTTTTGTTCTTTTGCTCAGCAGTGGTTTTCGTCTTGGAACGCTGCCATGCAGGCCATTTTTGCCCAGTCTCTTTCTTATAATGGAGTCATAAACACTGACCTTAACTGAGGCAAGTGAGGCCTGCAGTTCTTTGGATGTTGTTGTGGGGTCTTTTGTGACCTCTTGGCTGAGTCGTCGCTGTGCTCTTGGGGTAATTTTGGTCGGCCGGCCACTCCTAGGAAGGTTCACCACTGTTCAATGTTTTCCCCATTTTAGGATAATGGCTCTCATTGTGGTTCACTGGAGTCCCAAAGCTTTAGAAATGATGGCTTTATAATCTTTTTCAGACTGATCGATCTCAATTACTTTGTTTCTCATTTGTTCCTGAATTTCTTTGGAATACAGTATGATGTCTAGCTTTTGGGGATCTTTTAGTCTACTTCACTTTGTTAGGCAGGTCCTATTTAAGTGATTTATTGATTGAGGACAGGTGTGGCAGTAATCAGGTCTGGGTGTGGGTAGAGAAATTGAACTCAACTTTCCAAAGATGTGATAAACCAGTTAATTAACAGGGAGGGCAAACACTTTTTCCACACAGGGCCAATTAGGTTTGGATTTTTTTTTTTACCCTTAACACCATTTAAAAACTGCATTTTGTGTTTACTTGTGTTATCTTTGTCTAATATTTAAATTTGTTTTATGATCTGAAACATTTAAGTGTGACAAACATACAAAAAATGAGAAATCAGGAAGGGAGCAAACACTTTTTCACAGCACTGTTCTGTGGTGTTGTCATGTGCGGAGCTGTTTCCTGCCCTGTTCATGACCTGTGGCTATGGTCTGATTGCTGTTCTCTTTTCCAGCTGGTAGATTATTGGTTCCTCTGTCAGTCCTCAGCCACAGCCCTCCTCTCACCTCTCTCTACCAAGCACCTATCAGTTTATTACCATCACCTGGGGTTTTAAACACACACACACACTCACTCATACACAGACTCCCGCCACACACCTGCGTCCACTTGTCACCCATTAGTCTGCTTGGTATTTATTGTGTGACAGTGGGGGCATTCAGTGTTGTGGCGTACCGGTACTGTCATGTCCGTTGCGTAATTGCGCAGCGAACATATGAATTAATGCGAGTCCAAAAAGCAGGTGAAGTGAACATATTAATTAACAGAAAGGGGAAACTCAAAAATACATAAATACAGGGGAAAAGTTCAATAAGCGACTTTCGCATTACGAGTGCGCATGTGCGGACTATGTGAGTTCAAAGTTCACGACTACCAAACATTCCGGTAGCCACCTTGCTTTTGTATACAGTACTGTCACACCTGAACAATTGCTGTTTAAAGTCTGCTTCAAGTTTTAAATCACCGTTATGCCAGGTGCACATTGTGCCGTAGTGAAGTGTGGAACGGCATGTATCATCTAGAGCGGTGGAAAAAGAAAACTTGCAGCATACATGCGTGTAGCTTCGGGACCTGTGTGTGTGTACATGTCCGCCGCCATTCACGTTATATACATTCCCCACGGAGCTGAAGGATGCGGACGGACGTAATTGTTGGATTAAAGCAGTAAGTCTATATTATAACAATTAAATAGTGTTGTGTAGTGTATTGTTCAAGTTCTAGCCTAATTGACACAAGTCTAAACCCTTAAGTAGTAGGTACGGACAGGCAGGCCTGGATCTAGGATATAGTTCTTTGTATGCTGGTAATGAAGCTTGATCTACACACACATGTAATTAAGGCCATTGATAAGTAGGCTGGTATAAAATAAAATTGCAAATCATTGAAAACGTGTGGTACTTAAACTATAGTAGTATCGACCTATAGATCTAAGTAAGCAGGCTATGCCTTGTAGTGAAATTTACTCAAAATGACAAAACCAAAGTTGAGCTGTCAAACCACTCGTTTACCTTCTTTGTAGTCGTTTCGGAGTCTCGCAAGTAAGGGTGCTTGGTCCTTTGACTACAAAAAATCTGCTATGTCAGCGTACATACATGGGGCCATTTTGGCCAATTTCTGCAACATGGCCCCGAATGCAAGCGCAACTAGTTTATCCTTGCGTTTGCGGGTACAACCGGGAAGACCCCTAAGCATACAATATGCTCGTAGATCAGGAATTTTCCATAAATTAAATGTATCAATGGAGTGTGTATGTTAACTCCGCCATGGCCAGTCCCAAGCCCGGATGAGAAAGGAGGAGGGTTGGGCATGGGGCTAGCAACCCCACCCCGTAAAAACCCTGCATGCTACAGAAACGCCAAAAACAGACCAAGAGACTACTGCCCTGGGAGAGGAAGGGTCCTCATCAAGAGGACATATGACGCCGTGTGGTGAAAGCCGTGAGTCTACGGAAGCTACAAGGCCGACCCCCCTTCTATCGACTAGGACCATCAACGTCGGAACATGGAATGTGAGGACCATGTATGAGACGGGAAAAACAGCACAAGTAGCCGCAGAGATGAAGAGCTACAACCTCATACTGCTTGGAATTAGCGAGACCCGTTGGACACAGTCAGGACAAAGAAGACTGCTCACCAGAGAGATGTTGCTGTATTCCAGCCATGAAGAAGACAACGCTCCACACACAGAAGGCGTCGCACTCATGTTGTCAGGACCTGCACAGCGAGCTCTTATAGGATGGGAAGCACATGGATCAAGAATAATCGCAGCATCCATCAGAACGAAGAAGAAGAAGATCAAGATGAATATTATCCAGTGCTACGCCCCAACCAACGACAGTTATGAAGAAGTCAAGGACCGATTTTATGACAGACTGCAAAAAGTCATGGCCAAGTACCCAGAGAAAGACGTCAACATCCTCATGGGCGACCTCAATGCCAAGATTGGACAAGACAACACCAGATACGAGGAAGTGATGGGAAGACACGGACTGGGAGTGATAAATGAGAATGGCGAGAGATTTGCAGACTTCTGTGCAACGAATAACCTGGTCATCGGTGGCAGCACTTTCCCCCTCAGAAGAGTACATAAGGCCACCCGGGTATCACCGGACTTAGTGACTGAGAACCAGATCGACCACATCTGCATGGCCAAGAAATTCAAGAGGTCCCTACAGGATGTAAGGGTGAGAAGAGGAGCAGACGTCGCATCTGACCACTACCTGCTGGTAGCCAGGTTGAAGCTGAAGCTGCCTCCTGTCACCTTTCCTCTTCCTCCTGGCGATCGACTGGATCATGAAGACGTCAACAGCAGACAGAAGAAACGGAATCCAGTGGACACTGTTTGACCAGCTAGATGATCTGGACTTTGCAGACGACCTGGCCCTGCTCTCCCACAGCCACCAGCAGATGCAGGACAAGACAACAGAGTTGGCAGCCACCTCAGCACAAGTTGGCCTCAAGATCCACAAGGGCAAGACCAAGATCCTCAAGATCAACACAGCAAATGAGGACCCAGTCACACTGCATGGGAGTGAGCTGGAAGAGGTAGAGGCCTTCACATACCTGGGCAGCGTCATTGACAAGCAGGGCGGCACAGACGCAGACATCAGAGCAAGAATCGGCAAGGCGAGGGCAGCATACTTGCAGCTGAGGAACATATGGAGCTCCAAGGTGGTGTCAACACGCACAAAGATCCGGCTGTTCAACTCTAACGTCAAGTCAGTCCTACTGTATGGAGCAGAGACATGGAGGACAACGAAGACCACCATCAGGAAAGTGCAGACGTTCATCAACAGCTGCCTGAGACGGATCCTCCAGATACGCTGGCCCAACACCATCAGCAACGCAGACCTGTGGCAGCGTACCAACCAACTGCCAGCCGAGGACGAGATCCGGCGCAGAAGATGGGGATGGATTGGACACACCCTGAGGAAGCCAGCCAGTAACATCACAAGGCAAGCACTCAAGTGGAACCCCCAAGGAAAGCGGAAGAGAGGAAGGCCAAGAAATACCTGGTGACGAGACCTCAATGCTGACGTCAAGAAGATGGGAAAGACCTGGAGACAGCTGGAGAGAGCAGCCCAGGACAGAGCACTCTGGCGGACTGTTGTCGGCGGCCTGTGCTCCAGGAGGAGCGATGGGCCTAACTAACTACTAACTATGTTTGGTAGTCACGTTTCCATGATGCTTTGCGTGAGCCAAGATGCAAAAGCCGCTTATTGAGGCACAGTCTGGCACACAAAGCAATGGAAGTCCAAGCTCAGTTGGTTTGAAGAGGAACCCCATGTGCCCCCAGGGCGCAACAAGGAAGGGTAATTAATAATGTAGGTGAAGACTTACATAGGCATTGGAGCTCAGTGGGCTCTGGGGAAACAACATTGTAGTAGTCCGTAGGGAAAAGGGTTCCAACAGCTCCAGGGAAACATAGGCCAGTGACTACCGACTGATCATGTAGAGAAGACTTACGCCACGACACTTAATGCCCCCACTGTCACCCAATAAATACCAAGCAGGCTAATGGGTGACAAGTGGATGCGTCCGTCCGTCCCCAGGTGATGGTAATAAACTGATAGGTGCCTAGCAGAGAGAGGTGAGAGGAGGGCCTGCGCCTGAGGACTGGCAGAGGAACCAATAATCTACCAGCTGGAAAAAATAACAGCAATCAGAGACCATAGCCACAGGTCATGAACAGGGCAGGAAACAACAGCCCCGCACATGACAGGTGTGCTCCCATAGCTCTAACTCACATTAGCAAACTAGCAACCAGCTAACTTCAGACAACAATTCATGAGCTAACTCAATAATACATTTACCTCCTTTTGGACAGAGGATTCCAAGCAGGACTAATGTCTCCATGTTGGATAAAAGTTTTAATGTGTGCTACCAGATAGTTACCTCAGCCTTACTCTTAGACAGCAATATGAGGAGGCAACGACAACGAAATTTACAATACTGTTAGCCCAGTTACTTTGCTAGTAGCATTTTACAACCAAGTTATGTGCCTCCTGAACCCGGTAAAGGTGGTGTTTTACCTACCATTATTACTATTATTGTCCATGTTATCACTTCTACCTGTAAAGACAGGCAAGACAACTCAAGGAATCAAACTCAAAAACACAAACTTGTACTTACTGTAGGCAGTGGATGCTTCATCTTTGGGTCTACTGCATGGCAAGAGGACACACTGCTGTTAAGACTGAAAGCAAAAAACACTGCCACCGCGGCTGTCTGCCTGAACTGTGTCCTATATAGAAGAAGAGTGCTACTGCCGACTAGTGGTAAAGGATAGCAATAGCCTCTGAGCACAGTCTAAGCCAGGGGTGGGCAATCATGTGCCATGGAGGGCCATTCCACTGCAGTTTTTCTGTTCCACCCAGTCCCTTTATCAGGTGTTTCCAATGATTAGCAATCCTTGAAGCTGATCAGAGCAAACACCTGCAGAAGAGACTGAGTGGAACAGAAAACCTGCAGTGGAATGGCCCTCACTGCCCACCCCTGGTCTAAGCAGAACTTTACGAAGCCCTGCAGGCAGCCAGTCAGCCTGAGCTCAGAGTAACAAAAAATCCAGGTTACTGGCATTTGTGGATCTGTCTACACATTTGTGGATCACACACCCCAGAAGTGTTGCAAAAGTCACGGGTACCTTTGACAGCCAATTGAGACACAGCTGTGGTCTTTTCAAACCGTTTTTAACCAAGTACACAAATACAAAATCTTTACACATTTCTGGATCTTTTTACATATTTGTGCATCAGTGCACGCATTTGCAAATTTTTTTTTATACACATTTCTGGAGTTGTGCATGCATTTGTGGATCTGTGCGTATGCTTACAAATAGTTTTGCAACAATAATAGCTCCATAGATCTGCTACTACCTTATCCTAACAGATCACTATGCTCCCAAAATGCAGGATTTCTTGTAATACCTAGAATCTCCCAAAGTACATTGGGAGACAGCTTTCAGTTATCAGGCTCCTCTCCTTTGGAACCAGCTGCCAACCTGGGTTCAGGAGTCAGACTCAATCTCTGTTTTTAAGAATAGTGTTAAAACCTTCTTTTTTGACATAGCCTATCCACCTTATTCTTAGGCCCCATGATGCCTTGCATGAATTGTGGCAGCAACTTCTGGTACTAGTTTAGAACATATGGTTGTCACTGAAACGGTATACTTTTCCTTGTTAAAAAACAAGGACTTCGGCATCAGAAATGCAGGAACACGGCCTCTTGCACCTCAAAACAGTAACAATCATACTACTTCCAACTATCAAGGCATTGAAAGATGCTCTTAAGTGGCCTCATACATCAGAGGTCCGTTTGTTAGCACCGCTAAGATTTTTTTTTTTTTTTTTTGTTACTTATTTGTACCCGTAGGTAGACTTGGTTTGCAGTCTGGTGACAAGCCACCGGCTGCTGGTCGCTGCGTGCGCGAGCGCCCTAAACCTACATGTTTTTGGTGTGCGGGAGGAAACTGGAGAAATCCCGGAGTAAACCCACGCAACACGGGGAGAACATGCAAACTCCACACAGCTCACTGTTGGTCGGGGGCTGGGATCGAACCCACGATCTCATGATCCCCGCGATCCCCCGGCCGAGGGTAAAACTGTGCTGCCACAGTGCTAAACCACTACGCCACCGTGCAGCCCAATAATGTAAACAATATTTTAACTAGGTTGAAAACCCCCGTTCAGTCGGGAGTTATGTCTTCCGCAAAAACATAGGTATTTTTAGAAAGTACAATTTCTAAGCTTTAAAATGATACTAGACACTCTGAGGTTTCCTGGGACTTTGCCGCTAGCAAAGAAAGAACAAAAAAAGTCATGATGACTCCTCATTGCCTGCAGGTTGTAATGGCATGGCAGCACATTCAACACTGTGCTTGGGTGTTTTAAATTCAGGGTAAAACGTCAGATCTGTGACATTCATACAAGTGAAAACATACCTGGTTCTTGTCTTGGTGTCTGTCCCACCGATCTCACGAACAATCCTTTAGTTTTCAGTGCATGATTGCTGTTGAAGCCGCAGATTGAGCTGTGCTTATCTGTGATGAGCATCACACAGCATTCAAAAATACAAAAACTACAAGTGCTGAAATTTGCTGCCACTTGAATGGAAAGCATGTATGTGGACTTAAAATAAATTTGAAAAACTTAAAAATGCTATTTTAAATGCCCCAACACTCCACTGGAACTGACTGATTTCACACTGGGTCAAATGAAACCGGAAGTTCCGGTTCCACCGGACCGGCGGCGCCACACGAGTCGGCTGCCTGTTGCAACAGCCTTTTTTTTTATCTTCCTTCTTCTTTCTACACCTTTCACTCTGTATATATATCACGGACGCACGGATCGCCCCGGGGGTCTCCCAGGTCGGCGGACGGAGCCACGGTTTGCAGCGGGTGACGTTACAGTGGGGAGGAGCTAGTGCTAGCTAGCACTTGGCCGCCGCCCAGTGCTAATGGGAAACTCGACATACCGGGAGCTGTAGCGAAAACGAAGCGGGTGCCGGGCTGGAGTTTAGGTGGCGTGAAAGAAATATAAGACAGAATAATAAAGAGTGATGGCAAGAACCAAGCAGACCGCCCGTAAAATCTACTGGAGGAAGAAGCCCCCCAGGAGACAGCTAGCCACAGGGCTGCTCGGAGAGGCGCTCTGGCCACCAGCAGAGTGAAGAGGCCTCGCCGTCACAGGTCCGTGGCTCTGAGAGAGATCCGTCGCTACCAGAAATCCACGGAGCTGCTCATCCGTAAGCTGCCCGTCCAGCGCCTGGTGAGGGAGATCGCTCAGGACTTCAAGACCGTCCTGCGTTTCCTGAGTTTCGCCGTCATGGCTCTGCAGGAGACCAGCGAGACCCACCTGGTGGTCTCTTCTTCGCTAAGGGGGTCACCATCATGCCCAAAGACTTCCAGCTGGCCCGCTGCATCCGCGGAGAGAGAGCTTAGACTTTCTGCTGCACATTCACCAGCCATAATGCTCTGCACTGTGTGTCTATATATATACATTTATAGTAATATGGACATATGTTTACTAGATGTTGTTTTTTCTTGCCTTCTGATTGTTGCTCTGAGTGTTGCTATCCCTATGCTGTTGCAATCCTGGAATTTCCCCATTGTGGGACTAATAAAGGCTTATCTTATCTTAAGTTCTGTCCACAAGCACTCCCCCAGTGGCAGCTCCAAGAATAGGGTAGATAGTATGGGTGTGATCAGGTGACCCTGAATCCTCCCTTAGTTATGTTTAGACAGGAGGGGGACCTCCAATGATGCACTGGGCTTCACTCCTTTCTTCACTCTCAATGAAATATTTTTGCTGGTCATTAACATCTGTTTGTTCTTTCCCATAGATTGAGTCACAGTCATGCTGTTTGCTCTCTACATGTCTGTTCTTTTCTGTTCTTTATCCCCTCACCCCCAGCCAGTCACAGCAGATGACTGCCCCTCCCTGATCCTGGTTCTGTTGGAAGTTTCTTCCTACTAAAAGGGAGTTTTTCCTCTCCATCATTACCAAGTGCTTGCTCACAGGGGATTGCCTGATTGCTGGGGTCTTTCTGCAATTGTGGGGTTTTCCCCTAGTTTGACAGTGCTGTGAGATGACTGTTGTTGTGAAATGGTGCTATATAAAAAAAAAGCTGAATTGAATTATGATTGACAGTTTGCTTGTTTTTAAGTGACGCTCCAAAAAGTTTTCTTAACATCTCTGACGTGTTTATGACTTACAAGACATATCAAGAGCAAAATCACTCAAATGTCTTGTTTTTGTTGTTTTGTTTTTTTTTTCTGTAAAGCTTCCCTTAAGCCCCATCCCCTGCAAAAATGCGAATTGAGACAGAACGTTTTTGGTGACTATTCATGGTGCTGGTGTAAAGCCCCTTAAAAAGGGAAAAATGACAAGGGTGAACACAGTGTGTGCATCTCCTCACTTGCTTGTATTAAAAGTCAAACATTTTAACAATCACAACTTAAACAATTACCTTAAAAAGGGAAAAATGACAAGGGTGAACATAGTGTGTGCATCTCCTCACTCGCTTGTATTAAAAGTGAGGAAATTGCGCGCACACTCCCCTTGCTGGAGCTCCAAGGCGTAACAGAGTGACGGTTTCATGATCACAGTCTCTAAATCGAACACCAATCAGCAATGCTGAATAACCAATAATAACTCTCATTCAATCAAATACAAGAATAACCAAATAAACAACTAAATCCATTACAAATAACAGTATCTTCAGTAACAAATATCTATCTTGAATGCTTAAGTAACAAATACAAATATAGTAACAGTATATTGAATGACAAATGTCTTTCCATCTATCACATACTCCCCCTCAATGTTAGATGTTGTCCCCAACATCAGAACCCTCGACCCCTAGGGCAAATCAGGCATTCAGACTTCACACGACCAAGATACTCGAATCACATATTAGTTCAATGCTTCTATTGCAACATCTGACATTTAGGAATGTATTATTACAGACTGGAACTCTTTTCATACATTCTGTCATGCAAGTATCAAATACTCATTGTTCAGTGTTTCTTGTGTATGCATTTTGTTACAGACTGGAACTCTTTTGATACATTCAGTTTTGAGTCCAAATAACACATATATGACAGGCTGGAACTCTTTTGATACATTCAGTTTTGAGTCCGAATAACATATATATGACAGGCTGGAACCCTTTTGATACATTCAATTTTGAGTCCAAATAACACATATATGACAGGCTGGAACTCTTTTGATACATTCAATTTTGAGTCCAAATAACGCTTATATGACAGGCTGGAACTCTTTTGATACATTCAATTTTGAGTCGAAATAAAGACATATATGATAGGCTGGAACTCTTTTGATACATTCAATTTTGAGTCCAAATAACACACATATGACAGGCTGGAACTCTTTTGATACATTCAATTTTGAGTCCAACTAACGCATATATGACAGGCTGGAACTCTTTTGATACATTCAATTTTGAGTCCAGAGAACACATATATGTGTGAAAGGTCAGTCAGTTAATAATGGACCAGACTGTAGTCCATTAATGGCAAAGTGTTAAAGTCAGGTCAGAATGCAAATTACCAGTGTACATCCCGTATACACAAATGGGCTGGTAGTAATGTGGCTGTGCTGAGTAATGAACCCTTGGATAAAGGCGTGATGCAGCGACACTAACAGGATGGAGTTCCTATTTGATCATACCTGAAGATCTTTGGTGGCCTACGGTTCCTCTGAGGCCGCTGCTGCTCCTGATTCTGGTCCTCGTTCCTTTCAACTGACAGGAAAGAGGTGTCTTCAACAGGCTGATCTTCTGTCAAGTTTTCTCCTGTGTCTGATGGAATGTCACTGTGTGGCTCCTGGCTTACTGAGGGATTATCATTGTTGCTTTCTAGCTGAGGAGTAAGTTCTCTCCAGTCAGGTTCAGCTGTTCTTTCTGTACTGGCAGGAGTCGCTGTCCATGGTCCTGAGGACTGAGGTGGGTACTGAGGTGGTATGGGAAAATAATCATCATCATCATCGTCATCTTCCTCTTCCTTGGAACTGTCCCTAGCTTTTGTAGTCTGTGCTGTTGATTTTTTTTTTGTTTTACAGGTGAATGCATTCTTGTCTCCAGCGGCAGGTGATCACATGGCATAAGAAGGTTCCGATGCAGGGTCCTGGACTTTCCTTTACCTTGCTCCGGTCTCAGTTCATAGATGGGACTATCCTGCCCAACTTGCCTTACCACAGTATGGATTGTGTCTTCCCAGTGATTTCGCAGCTTACCAGTTCCTCCACGTGGAGGGCTTCTCCTCCTGGGGTAGCGCCTATAGCGGCTCCTGTCAGTGGCATACCTGCTTCCCTGAACTACAGTGCCTCCTGGGCTGGTAACATTTGCCGCCTCTGCTCCCTTTTCTCCCTCATCTACATCAAACTTCACAGTTTCGCCATCTCCAACACTGCGAAGGTATTTCCTGGGGTTGTTCTTTTTGATGGCTGTCTGGTGTACAAAAACGTTGTCTTTTGTGTCATTCCTATTGATGAAACCATATCCATTCCTGACGTTGAACCATTTGACTGTACCCAAGACTTTTGTTGCGATGACCTTCTTATTCCCCGCTGGGGCTGCGGCTGCCGGGCTGGATGGGCTACTGCCTTTCGGGCTCTCTGTTTTCCTATCTCTTGCAGCATTATGCTCCCTATATGCTCTGCAGCCTGCCTGAAAATGCTCACTACTCCCACACCTATAGCAATGTTGGCAGTATTCCCCACCCCTCTGCTGGCATGCAGAGCACCTCGGCCGCACACGTGGCATTGGATATCTCTGGGGTGCAAATCTCTGTTGAAACTGCGCTGTTCCTCTGTGGAACACTGGACCCCTGGGAAACCAAGATTCCTGAACTGGTCCACCTGAAAGTTAGGGAGGGGCACTTTGGTCATTCAGGGAGGGGTACTGTGGCTGGACATATAGCGAAGGGTAAGTGACTCCATAGCTTGATTCTCTGGTTACATCAGGATACATCTTTGGTATGTTTTCTGTCTTACGCATGGACTCTGTTATTTGTGACACCTGTGCTTTAAGGTCTTTTAACAGTGTCATGTCTGCTTTCATTTCTTTCAGGTCAGACAACACATTTGGGGGAAGTGTAGCTACACTTTGCTGGGCTACACACTTATCTTTGCTGTTATCGCTAGACTGGATAGTGTGTACACTAATTGGTCGCTGTGGCATGGACTGTCTCCTTTTATCCTGCCTCTCTTTTTCATGTGCACATGCTATGTTCAGTCTTTCTAACAACAGTTCATCTGAGGCTGTTGTCTGCAAAAGGAAGGGCTGAAGGTCGCTCCTGATACTATCATTTTGCAGCCCTGTTAATACCGTGTCCATGAACATGCTTTGCACGAGGGCTGGGTCATATTTGAGACCAGACTCAGCTTCCTGTGACACAAACAATATTTTCTGCCTTAAATCCATTGTTCGAATTAAGAAGTTCTGTGGGGTTTCCCTATTGCTCTGGACCTCTGCAGTCAACTGCTTGTAAAGCTCTGTGGTGCTTCTCTCTTGATAATGTGACCTAAGGATTCTCCTAAGGGTAGGGAGAGACAGGTCACTTTTACCTTCGAGGTAACTCCTTAATTGTAAACCTGGCACAATGGTCCTGAAGAGAGCATCCACTATCTCTGACTCAGGATATCCTTTGCTGAGGCCGTTCTCAATTTGGCGGGCTAAACTGGAGAAAGTGAGTCTGTCTTTCTGTCCAGGTTCACCAATCTGACCCGAAATCTTATAGTCTTTACGCCAGGGTGGATTGGTTACAACAACAGGAGCTGCGTGGCGTGGGGCAGTCTCATTATTTGCTAAAACTTGCATTTCAGCTTCTTTTCGCTGCACTGCCGATTTCAGCTGCTCCAATCTTTCATTACATTCTCCTTTGCATGCGTTTTTTGTGACATCATTTATATTACTCTGGTTCACACTTTTTATTGTATCTTGTATGCTCAACAGTTCTGACATACCTACATCTTCCCATTGTTTTAATTTGTCACGTTCTATGTGCTGACTGATATAAGACACCAAGGCACGGCTAGTTTTTCCTGTTATTTTCTCTCGATTATCTCCTGAGATCTCAAGCAAATCACATATTTTCACTAGCTGATCCGTAGTAAGCTGGAACAGAGCTCCTTTCATTTCAAACAACAGATTTTCAATTTCCAACTCCATTTTGGGCAAGTGAGTAACAGACAGTATCGACATGTGGTGCTGAAACCTGATGCTGAAAGCTTTGCAGTTCCCTGGTGGCTGTTCTTTACCTCAGGATGTGCGTTGCTCCTCGCTGGCCTCGTAACTACCACCGATCTGTTTTGCTGAAACACTCCCCTGCCTGCGTTGTTTTTCGGGATGAAGAACGCAAGATGGCTCCCTTCGTGTTGAGGTGTTGGCCTCACGTTTTTCACCCCAGTGGTGCCTCCAAATGTAAAGCCCCTTAAAAAGGGAAAGATGACAAGAGTGAACACAGTGTGTGCATCTCCTCACTCGCTTGTATTAAAAGTCAAACATTTTAACAATCACAACTTAAACAATTACCTTTAAAAGGGAAAAATGACAAGGGTGAACACAGTGTGTGCGTCTCCTCACTCGCTTGTATTAAAAGTGAGGAAATTGCGCGTGCACTCCCCTTGCTGGAGCTCCAAGGCATAACTAATAGAGTGACGGTTTCATGATCGCAGTCTCTAAATCGAACACTGATCAGCATTGCTGAATAACCAATAACTCTCATTCAATCAAATACAAGAATAACCAAATAAACAGCTAAATCTATTACAAATAACAGTATCTTAAGCATTCAAGATAGATACGTATTTGTTACTTAAGTAACAAATACAAATATAGTAACAGTATCTTGAATGACAAATGTCTTTCCATCTATCACCCTGGCACGTGGGTAGTGTTGAGTCAGTCATGACACTCTGGCCTAACTGACAGTATCCTCCAGGCTCGGTAGCATATTTTAAACAAACTACTTTGAAAACTTGACCCAAATGAAAGCACCAAGGTGCTGATGCCTCGGTGCCAGAGCCTTAGCGGAAGTATGCGTTCTCGGATCATCAAAATGTTACGGGTTCCTCTCTAGCCCAAGGACCACCTCTGGTAAAAAATTTCCATCCAAATCCATCTAGTAGTTTTGGAGTATTCTTGCTAACACACTGAGAAGATAGGAGCCTTGGTGGAGGTATGCATTGTGGGATCATCACCAAAAAGTTATGGGTTCATCTCTAGCCCGAGGACCACCTCTGGTAAAAATTTCATCCAAATCCATCCACTAGTTTTCGAGTACATGCATGCGCAGTGAAAATAATTTGCGGTTCATATGCCCGTACTGTCGGCGGCAGCCAAGAGCCACTAACCTGATTTGAACAGCTCCAAGCACAGAAGTAGAACACGGTGGCAGATGTTTTAAATGGCGGAAGCAATGGAGGTACAAGAGGACGAATCGTGTGGCAGAGAGGTACCTCTAACCCAGTGGATTTCTGGATGGGAGGATTCAAGATGGTGGAGTGAGTAGTCTCAATCTTGCAGGCTCTGCTTAAATGTTTTGGGGTTTTTTTTAGTCCTTTTTGTGCTACATATGTGACTTTTTCTACACACCTTAACCCAAAGTAAGTTGCAACTCTTTAATTCTGCCAACAAATAACTTCAATACCAGTTCATAGACTTGAAAACAACTTTGTGGCCTACCTTGAAACAACACTTCAGTTAACATGGATGACCACGACTATTACTTGAAAGCTCTCCATGAGGCCTTTGATGATGCAGACGTTGAGGAAATTGAAGTGGATGAAAGTCTGGGCAAGGAAAAGAAGATCAACTGGTCTCACACTCCAAAACAGAAAAGAGTGAGAGCACCGAGTAGTGAATGGAACAAAGATACCAAAGCTGCTATCCTCCATGCCGTACAGACTCTGACCCAGAAAATGGATGAACAGACCAAACTTCTCAAAAAATCTACGCAATATATTGAAGCTAATACTGCAGTGATTAAAGAAAATAAAGAGGAAATAGTGGCGTTGAAGCAAACAGTTGGTGAGCTTCAAAATGAAAACAGAATCCTAAAAAAAAATTCTTGTGAGGAACATGATCAATACAAGAGAAAATGGAACTTAAAGTTGATGGGTCTCCCTGAAAAAGATGAAGATATGAGAGAAGTTGTGATTGGCATCCTCACGAGAGTTGTACTGCTGTCTGTGGATCGTCTAAAAGAAACAGTGGATACAGTCCACCATCTTGGAAGAAAGGGCACAGCTGCTGCCTCCAGCAATTCCCCCTGAGCTATCATAATTCAGTTTGGAATGAGAACTGCCCGGGACGAGGGATGGAGATGATCAAAAGATGCAAGAATCTGTTATGAGATGCACATACGCTTCAAGGAGGATTTCTCCAAGGAGGACAGAGATGCGCATGCCAAGCTGTGGCCACTGGTCCAGGAAGCAAGGAAGAAAGGAAAGCAAGCATTCCTGAGGGAAGGATATGCATGGATCAGCAACCAAAGAGTGGATCCCATTTAAAACACATGTACTTATTGTTGTGAATTGGTGGGCTGAAATAAGCAAGTAGAGTTGCACCTTCTTTTTCATTCATTTGACATGGGTTATTGTGAGTATGTTGTGAGGACTAAGACTTAATAATCCATGCATGATACCAGCGTTCCTTGGTTCTTTTTTCAAAGCCTTTCATTTTTGAACTTTTTTCTCTTATTTCCCTAAATACTAGGGGGTTGAAGGATAATGTCAAGCGTAAGGTGATTTTTCTGTTTTGTAAAGAACAAAGGGCTAATTGTTACTTTTTACAAGAGACTCACTCATCCTTATCGGATGCTAATTTCTGGAAAGTTCAATGGGGTGATACAGTCTTCTTTAGCCATGGAACTTCACACTCAGTGGACGTGATTATGTTGAACAGGTTTCCAGGTACAGTAATTGGCTATAAGAGTGATTCAAATGGTCATTTAATAATGGTGGTAACTGAAATTAATGGTGTCAACCTCATTTTGATATGCGTTTATGGATACAATAGGAAAGCTCAAAACAAAGAACCTTTTACTGATGTCTAAGATGTTAAAGGAGTGGAAAATATTCTTCAAGACCAATAAAGTTATAATGGGTAGAGACTTCAATTTAGTTCCAGATCTATGGCTGGAGAGATGTCCACCTAGGGGTCACTGCCATAATTTTGATAGCATTCTAACTGAGTTGGTGACTGAAACAAAACTGAATTTTGGAGAATGAAAAACCCCTTTTCCACTCACTACACTTGGTTTCACCCATCTCATAACGACATAAGCTCAAGGTTAGATTTCTGGCTAATTACTGACAATTTAATTGACAGTCTCTAGTTATGATATTTCTGCATCCCCTTTAACTGATCATTGTATTATTTCCCTGGGCCTGTCTTTGACTCATGACAAGATTATTCATAACTCAGTCTGGAAATTGGGATAAATTGGTGATAAACCCCAACCAACAGGTCCCAGGCACCAACCTCCCAAGGAGACAGTGGTCTACACTCAATCGCTTCAGGACTGGACATGGCCCCTGCTTGGCCAGCCTTCACAGATGGGGCAGTAGCCCTAGCCCACTGTGCGCATGTGGAGAGGAGCAAACAATGGAACACATCATAGAGGTTTGCCCGCTCCAAAGACTGGAAGGAGGATTACACACCCTCCATACAGAAAACCAGGAGGCAACTGCTTGGCTTAAGGACTTTGCATTCGCTAAATAAATAGTCTGGAAATTTAATAGCCATCTCTTGGAAAATACTGAGTTTTGCAACAAGATCAAACAATTAGCTAACGATGTTGTGAATGAAGAACTGTCATGTCTGAGTAAATGGAGTGGTTCAAGTTTAAAGTCAGAGAAATTGCAGTTAGAATAAGCAAACTATTAGCGACACAAAAAACAAAGGCAATACTGTGGAGGAATAAGATCAGGTGAGATGCGACGAGCTGGAAGGTTGCAAAAGTTTTATTTTCCTCCAACATAATGAGACGCACTTGTAGTGCTGTGCGCTACAGTGGTCTACTGTGCTGCTGAGGCATGTCACACAAGCTCTTTTATCAGTGATACAGGAAGAGAGAATGCATGGCACATTAGCATAACAGTCAATACACATGATTAGTATGACATTGGTTGGCTTGAGGACACATGCAACCCTGAAGGTTCCGAGGAAGGCGATCGGCCGTGTTTCTCGGGCATGTGCAGCAGCGGAGGACGCTGTATCAGTCTGTGGAGCTGGTTCGTCCCTGTGCATGGCGCGCACTTGGCGCAGTGACCACATAGCTGGCAGTTGCGCTGTCCTTGTAATCCTGCGGTGTGCGTGCGGGGCGTCTGTGCGCGGGAGGTCCACTGTCTCGAGCTGAGTCAGGGTCGGGGAGCTTGGTGGCAATCAACACAGACGGCGTCGATGATTTCCCCGTTCAGGCTGCTTCCTTCATTTCACTCATGTCGCCGTTCATGGTGCATGTCGGTCCCAGCGCTGCCCGCTCCGGGGAGCGCGCTCCGGTGAGGATGAAGAGGTTGCAGGTGTTCTCTGGTCCTCTGGGATCCATAGCGCAGTGAGAGGGAGCAGACGGTCATTCTCTCTCGTCAGGTCACCAGTGTGGAGGGAAAAGATCAGGCGAGGGGTGCACCATGACACGTCAGGTCACCAGTGTTGAGGAATAAGATCAGGCGAGATGCGACGAGCTGGAAGGTTGCAAAAGTTTTATTTTCCTCCAACATAATGAGACACACTTGTAGCGCTGTGCGCTACAGTGGTCTACTGTGCTGCTGAGGCATGTCACGCAACTCTTTTATCAGTGATACAGGAAGAAAGAATGCATGGAACATTAGCATAACAGTCAGTACACATGATTAGCATGACATTGGTTGGCTCGAGGACACATGCACACAGTCCCATCTGACTGCCTCTTGTGGCTCTTTGTCTGTCTGTGCATTGTCCTCTGTATGCCAATTGTCTTCCGTTTCCTCCAGCCCTGCTGAGTGTGAAGAATGCTCTTGTAGATTGTGGTGACCCACCACAATACAATATTATTAAGGAGAAATAATTTATGCTCCAAGTCTGAGCTATCTCTGGACGAACAGATTTTAATAAATAATCTGCAATCTCAACTAGACGGTTTATACATGGAAAAAGCAAAGGGGGCTTTCATTCGCTCTAGGGCTCGTTGGATTGGGGGGGATTCATCTAATTTTTTTTTTTAAATTGGAGAAACAAAGACAAACAAAAAAGATTTTAAAGTTACAGGTTAATGGCAAAATAATTGAAGACCAAGATACAGTAAATGAGAAAATGTCATGAATTCCTGCCCATTAGAGGCAGGAGAAATTAAAACCCACTCACAGGAGTACGTTGTGTGCAATTTATTGAACAGAACAAAAACATAACAGTCCAAATAAACAATAGGTGGATTGCCAAGGGACATAGGAATGCCTCAAGGACGCTCAACAGAACAGGTGAGGAAAACACATGGAAATGTTCCGTGGCAGACGGGACTGCAGAGGAGGAATGGATAAAGTGCCCGGGAAAGGAACCGCCAGGCGAAACTGGTCGGCAGGGGCGAAACAGTTTGTACTCACGCAGCTGGAACAGTTCGAGTAAATCCATGAAGTCCACAGAGCAAGGAAAAAAGGAGGAGAACTTGACAGATGACGGCAACACTGGGTTTCAATCACCCGACAATGCACCACAGCAAACCCAATTCTTAAATACAGGAACACTAGCGAGCTGAGTGCATGCCGGTGAGGAAAGAGAGAGAAAGTGTGTTAGAGCATGAGTGGAGACAGATGTGCGTGAAGCTGTCAGTGAGGCTCAGTGGGCGTGTCAGTATGTGTGTGAATGCAGGAGTAAGCATGAGTCTGAGCAGGTGAGTGGAAATGAATGGCAGTGTGTGTGCGTGTATGCAAGGTGTGCATGAGTTCGAGAATGAAGGTGAACATATAAGTGTATGTGCGTGCACAAACCAGGAGGAGAAAATAACAAAAGGCGGCCAGCTGGTACGGACTGGCGGCTGAGCTGTCAACAGCTGAGCAGAGTTCAGAGCCTCCCAGGAGGAGCCTATAGACAGCTAAGGGGAAACGCACACTCCTGAGGGCATAACAGCCACCATGCCAAGGAACTGGGCTGGCAAATACAACCCAGTCCATGACAGGAAATTAGAAACTTTTATAGTAATTTATACAGATCTAATTTTTTGAAAGACAACTGTCATTTGTTTTTTAATAATATTGCTAAATTTCGTCCAACAGTAGATGAGGAATTCAAGCATTATATGGATGAAGAGATTAAAATTGAAGAACTCGATGAAGCAATTAAACAGACGTCCAATGGGAAGTCTCCAGACTTGATAGTTTAACCGTTCAGTTTTTCAAATGTTTTTGGTCCAATGTCAGAAAATCATTATATGATGCCTTTTTAGAATGTATTTCTGTGAAAAGTCTTTCCCCAACTATGAAACAGGGTCTTATCACGTTAATCCCAAAATCCAGCAAAGACAAATTGCTATTTGACAATTGGAGGTCTATCACCCTATTATGCAACAATTACAAATTACTCACCCATGTCTTTGCAAACAGACTTGACTGCAGTTTGTCACACATTATTGATGAATGCCAGTCTGCTTTTATTAAGGGCAGGAATTTTCACAACCATATCAGAATGATACTTGACGTACTTGACTATAGTGAACTTATAGAAGATGATGGGTTTGTGTTGTTCTTTGATTTCTACAAGGCTTTTGACACTGTGGAACATTTCTTTTTAACTGAAACACTACACATCTTAGGTTTTGGAGAAACTTTTGTAATATAATTAAGATGTTCTATATGGATATTTATCGTTCTGTGTCATTAAATCCTGGCATGACCCCCAAATTTAAAATATTACGTGGTATAAGGCAAGGTTGCCCCATTTCTCCTAAATTGTTTATTTTGACAACACAGCTACTCACATTGCTTATCAATAATTCCCCAGAACTTCAAGGTATTACTTTTTTTGAAAAAGAATTTAAAATAAGCCAGTTTGCAGATGACACATCTATCTTTTTAAAGAATAAATCCATGGTTCGCAAAGCCCTCGACAAAATCTCAGTATTTTCCAAGGCATTTGGTTTGTCCCTTAACATCAAAAAATGTTAACTACTTCCTATCCATACCTGCATTGACTCCAATATTGAATCTATTACAGTAGAACCTGAAGTGAAATACCTGGGAATAACACTTTCTAAAAATCACATCAGAAGAGAAGATGTTAATATAGCCAGTCGTATTGTACAATGGGGCAAAAAGGTATTTAGTCTGCCACCAATTGTGCAAGTTCTCCCACTTAAAAGATGAGAGAGGTCTCCAATTTTCATCATAGGTATACCTCAACTATGAGAGACAAAATGAGAAAAAAAAAAATCCAGAAAATCACATTGAAGGATTTTTAATGAATTAATTGGTAAATTCCTCGGTAAAATAAGTATTTGGTCAATAACAAAAGTTCATCTCAATACTTTGTTATATACCCTTTGTTGGCAATGACAGAGGTCAAACGTTTTCTGTAAGTCTTCACAAGGTTTTCACACACTGTTGCTGGTATTTTGGCCCATTCCTCCATGCAGATCTCCTCTAGAGCAGTGATGTTTTGGGGCTGTCGCTGGGCAACACGGACTTTCAACTCCCTCCAAAGGTTTTCTATGGGGCTGAGATCTGGAGACTGGCTAGGCCACTCCAGGACCTTGAAATGCTTCTTACGAAGCCACTCCTTCGTTGCCCGGGTGGTGTGTTTGGGATCATTGTCATGCTGAAAGACCCAGCCACGTTTCATCTTCAATGCCCTTGCTGATGGAAGGAGGTTTTCACTCAAAATCTCACGATAAATGGCCCCGTTCATTCTTTCCTTAACACGGATCAGTCGTCCTGGTCCCTTTGCAGAAAAACAGCCCCAAAGTGTAATGTTTTCACCCCCATGCTTCACAGCAGGTATGGTGTTCTTTCTCCTCCAAACACGACAAGTTGAGATTTTACCAAAAAGTTCTATTTTGGTTTCATCTGATCATATGACATTCTCCCAATCCTCTTCTGGATCATCCAAATGCTCTCTAGCAAACTTCAGACGGGCCTGGACATGTACTGGCTTAAGCAGGGGGACACGTCTGGCACTGCAGGATTTGAGTCCCTGGCGGCGTAGTGTGTTATTGATGTAGCCTTTGTTACTTTGGTCCCAGCTCTCTGCAGGTCATTCACTAGGTCCCCCAGTGTGGTTCTGGGATTTTTGCTCACCGTTCTCGTGATCATTTTGACCTCACGGGGTGAGATCTTGCGTGGAGCCCCAGATCGAGGGAGATTATCAGTGGTCTTGAAAGTCTTTCATTTTCTAACAATTGCTCCCACAGTTGATTTCTTCACACCAAGTTGCAGGTCTACAATTTTGTTTCTGGTGTCCTTTGACAGCTCTTTGGTCTTGGCCATAGTGGAGTTTGGAGTCTGATTGTTTGAGGTTGTGGACAGGTGTCTTTTATACTGGTAACGATTTCAAACAGGTGCCATTAATACAGGTAACGAGTGGAGGACAGAGGAGCCTCTTAAAGAAGAAGTTACAGGTCTGTGAGAGCCAGAAATCTTGCTTGTTTGTAGGTGACCAAATACTTATTTTACCAAGGAATTTACCAATTAATTCATTAAAAATCCTTCAATGTGATTTTCTGGATTTTTTTTTCTCATTTTGTCTCTCATAGTTGAGGTATACCTATGATGAAAATTGGAGACCTCTCTCATCTTTTAAGTGGGAGAACTTGCACAATTAGTGGCTGACTAAATACTTTTTTTGCCCCACTGTAGATATGAAAAAAATCCCTGTTTTTGGCTTAGTAGACACCTTACTATTTTTGGCAGAGTTCTTTTATCTAAAGGAGAAGGATTCTCAAAGCTCATCTACCCATGTCACCCCTTATATGTCTCCAATAATAATATTAAGAAAGCCAACTCTGTTATTTTCCAATTTCTGTGGAAAAACAAAACCCATTATATAAAAAGATCACAGTTAGTTAAAGACTATGATAAAGGGGGTATTAAAGCATTAGATTTTGAAACAATGGTAGGAACCATCAAGTTTAACTGGATAAAAGCTTTCCTTGCAAATCCAAATTCCATGTGGTTTCATATTCCCAGATCCCTATTTAAAAAAAATTGGCGGACTTGATTTTCTCTTGAGATGTGACTTTGAAGTTAGTAAGATTCCAGTTAAACTCTCCAATTTTTACAAACAGGTTCTCCTTTTTTGGAAAATGATCTTCATGCATAATTTTTCTCCCCATGGATCAACTGTGTGGAATAACAGAGTAATAACTGTTGAGAACAAATCCATCTTCAAAAAAGACTGACATGAGAAAGGCATTCTTTTTGTGATGGACTTGATGGACACTGATGGCAACTTGTTGAATTACATGTCTTTGTTCATTCATTCATTCATCTTCTTCCGCTTAATCCTTTTCGGGTCGCGGGGGGTGCTGGAGCCTATCCCAGTATCTTTGGGCAGGAGGCAGGGTACACCCTGGACAGATCCCAGTCCATCTAAATATAATCTGAAGTGTACTCAGAATGAATATAATAAGATGTGCAAAGCTATTCCATTACCACTAATCCAGTTAATTCAAAATACCATCAGGTTTTCCCAGGTGTCTCCTACGTTACCAAGCCTAGTGGCTGGTGGTTGTAATTTGAATGATCGTAAATATAACAACAGGCTTATTAGTACCTCAATAAAATTACAAGTTTTTTGTGATTACAACAGACTACAGTATATCTCACTGTCTGACAGACTTACATTTTCTATATTATTCTAAATTTATAAAGTGGTCTGTTTCACCAAAGGTTAAGGAAACACATTTTAAAATATTTCACAATATTTACCCAGTTGCAGAATTCCTTAAAAGACACTTCAAGTTTGAAGTGGATCCTTGTAACTTTTGTAATATATCAATGAAACCCCAGAACACTTCTTTTTCTCATGTCCCATTTCAAAGAGATTTTCGTTGGACATAAATAACTAGTTGTCTCTCAAATTAGTTAATAGCCCTTCTTTTAACCTCTCAGACATTTTGTTTTATATGGAACACCTGGAGCAGAGCGGCTGACGTGATCAACATGATTATCCTTATGGGAAAATACCATATTCATTGTTGCAAGTGGAGAAACAGTAAGCCCTCTTTTGCCTGGATTATAAATGATTTTAAGTCTTTTTTTTTTCATCCCTCAAGAGAGTGAACACAACAATACGCAGGGAAATATACAGAGACATTGCTCGTTTTTTATTATTTTGATTTATAACCTTGAGACTTTTATTTCTCTTTGTTTCTGTTTTAACTCATGACATGATTTGGTATTTAGACCCAGAAGCAGACTACGGACTCAGTTAGAAAGTGTTACAATGATTTATTGTGCAGAACGTGGCATGAGGTGCGTGGATAGTCTGACAATCCTGTGGGGAGAAGAGAGGAGGGGGATGAGCAACTGAGACAGAAAATGGCACAGACATAATGAATTGTTGCCTTATGGGCCAGAGAGCTGCAGGCTATGAAACCACCAGCGTTCCTCATCTCCTTCCCAGCTGTCGTGACAGATAAGTTAGTGGAATTACGGTGCAGATATTTACAGTGAGGGGCTGAGACTCTCCTGAGTCGAGGGAGTAAAAGTGAGATCACTGCACAGTTCATTAATGTCCACTTACAGGTGTTGAGCTGGTGACAGGGGCTCCCGTCCGTCGGGAGGGCTGAATCACGAGTCCGCTGGGAGGACAGGAGATCCGGAACTGCCGGGAGGATGAAGCCTAAGTCCGGCAGGAGGATGGTCCACCTTTGCACAGGTAAGTGGAGGATAACATAGAAATGAGGAGGCAGGCAGATAGAAGTTTAATCTTACGGTTTCCCATGTTGGAGGAGAGGCTGAGTCAGGAGTGAGGAGCTGTCAGCTGTAGTGTGTTAAGTCGACAACGTCCCCGTGAAGTTTTAGTCCAGTTTTCTTTGATGACCAGATCCCCTGGTTCAAACAAAAGATGGGTGCACCTCCCACGGTTCCTCATCACATGGTCCCTCCTGGGAAGGGCAGTATGGATAACATCTCTGTCAGTTGTCATTCTTTGCATGTAGTCAACCAGAAACCCTTCCTCATCACCTAAGTTAAATGGCTTTAATAGTAGGGTTTGCCATTCACAATTTTCCTATTTTTCTTTGTCACCATTTCCCTAATCCATCTTTCATAACCCTATCTGTGCACTATGCTGATCCTGTAGATTGTTGATGGTAAGCTAAATGGTTTCCTAGGTAAATGTTGGGTACTGTACCTAAATGTGATATGATTTGATTTACAAAGTGTATTCCATTAAATGTATTCCATTATCTAAGTGAATCATTTCAGCTATTTTAAATCTTGATATTTTTTCAGTTAAGGTTTTCAGTGTTACCATAGCAGTATTTAGATTATTGCAGTCCATAGCAGTATTTTGATTAGTGCAAGGGAAAGCCTTTTTCTATTTAATAAGTATGTCAATAATTTCTAAACAACATTTTTGCCTTCACACTTATTTAGCTCAATGAGATCCATGCAAAGGTTTTGAAAAGAATAAGATTATGCCGGGAAGGCCAAATTATTTTTGCTTTGAGCTCCCTAAAGCATTGCTTTCTCCTTACATAACTGAGTAAGAATCTGTTTTGTCTTTGTAGTAGATTCTAAATTGAGTCCTACAGTAAGCTTCATCAGCATAAATTGGACTTTCCTTAGACATTTGGAACTTTTCCCATAAATTTGCATAGTTTTCTGTTTCCTAGTTTATTTCTTATGAACATGATACATTTTTTTTCTCTTCTTAATTTTACTGTATTTTTTATAAAGTCTTAGGCTCTTTTTTCACAATAATCTGCAAATATTTTTCAGCACATAATTTTCTTAAATACCTGCAAATTTATTGATGTAAATTTAACTTCTCCTATTGAATGTTGTGGTTCCATTACCAAGAGGTTTCACCTATATTTTTTCTTTCCTACATTATTGATCATTTATTGATATTTTTTATTAATTATCTATTTTTCTGAGGATTTTTTGCTAATTAATTATTGTGGTACCCCCCCCCCCCCTCCCCGATGCATGGAGACACCCATGCATCAAAGTTGCGGCATACTTGAACAGTGTGATGGGTTGTCCCCTTTTTTTTTTTTAACTAGAAGAAGGAACTCTTTCCCTCAAAGATACAGTATGTACCATTAATATGTGTGGCATATGTACATATGGTTAATTTAGATGAAACTTTGTGAGTAGTATTACACCCTCAAAATGAGGTGTCTGCAATCATGCCTCTTTTTGTGAGTGTCTTCCCTTTTACCTAGTTTGCAAATTTTAGTTAGAACAATTAACCCAGCTGTCTGTGCAGATTTAATGTGATTTAGCATTTATTGTAATCAATTCTGAATTATTCATTAAGGCCACATCTGTCTGTCCTGTTGACCACAGACAGTTTGAATTTGTGTTAGTGCATCATTGTGAAAGGTTATGTCCCACTCCTTCTGTTAATGGAAAGGTGGACATGTTGCTTAATTTGAATCTGGCTTTATTTTGCACAAGAAATGCTGTATTTCCTATATTTCTTCCTAAATTTTGTTGTGTTCTGTAGTCCCATGGCCCGGCTTGGCCAAGGCCAAGCACCAGGAGCACAGCCCAGCTCTTTAGCACATCAAAATCATACAACACAATTATTCCTTATTCCTGTCACATTTCTGAAATGTGATACTGTCAGACCTGCAATGTCACTTCAGGTAAACACTGCATTTTCAAAGTCAAAGTCAGTTAAATTGATATGTGTTATGTCATTGTCAATATCATTTGTTTTACTTAGCTTTGGGTCTGCTTGTCACTTGTTATTGTTGTCCCCTGTGAGGTCCTCCTCCCCTCATGCTGCCATTGCCCCCAGCCAAGGACCCTGATGTTCAGGTTGATGACAAACGTTGTGTTCCCCTTGCCACAGCCAGCCTGCCCCACACCGCTCTCCGTCCTCCCGTCCACCACAAATGTCCAATGTCGGGGCCATCCTGAGAAAAAAAAAAATCGGGGGAAGCTATAGCCCCCCCTCCCCCCCATCAGAAATCATACAAACAGAAGTGCAAATTTGTCTTCTCATAATTTTTTTGTGTTTGTTATAGTCATTCAAATTTTTGTCCTTTTAAGTTTTTACAGTGCTTATTCTACTGTTGATTAAAATTTTTAATGTTACTAATGGTTCACTTTTCTTTTTTGCCTGTACATTTAAAAAAATGATCATAGCTTATTTTGTAATGTTTTTGTTGGAGTGGGGGAACTCTGTTCTCTCCTCATGTTAAATCTTTTGAACTCTTCCTAGTTATCCGTCGAAGAGGTCATAGTGATAAGTCAGCCGGCCAGCAGTCCGTCTTCTCTGCTTAGACTGCTGTCCATGTGACTGGATAAGTAGTAAAGGATTGATTTATGAAATTCGCGGGCTTAAATTCCACAAGGCATTTCCCACCATGTACCAAGCCCTTTAGCGTATTACATTTCATTAAAGAGAAAAGCAACATCTTTGTGTTGTTTGATATTTTAATCATTTCCTCTAAGTAAATACCATAAATGATATTTCCTGTTTTTAATTTTGGTGATTCATTATTAATAGGTTAGAGAAAAATAAGATAGTTCCTTTTACTCAAGCACACCCATATAAATAGTAAGACAGAAAAAGTGATGATTTTATACTCTTGTATTACAATGTCAGCTTTCACACAGTCTGTCATTTCTTTAAATTGACAAGACAGTAAACCAATCAATTGGTCTTCTTTTTTTCTCTCTGAATCCTGTAAGAGGTTTGCTGTTTTGTCATGAACAGTAAAAGGATTAAAACTTTAATAATCACATAGTCATTCATTAAGAGTGACTTTTCTATGTCCAAAAGAACAATATGACAAAGAAGCATTAAAACCTCTGATAATTAGCAGCCTCAGGTAAATCATATGCACAAACATTGTCATTATCACCTTGTTCTGTGCTTTGAATCATGTCATATATGCTGAATTTAAAGCTTTTAATCATTGGGTATTATTTAGTGACAGCATTATTCCATAATCTTCAGTTTAATTTATCATACTGATGATGGTCGCAGTCATTAATATGCATGCACTTTTACTTAACTTATTGGCAATCAGGCATGGCTTGGTTGTCGACGGGAGGGGTGCGGTGAGCAGGGGTGAGGTGACGTCGTTCGCTGGGCTCCTGGGGCAGGGCCATGGCTGAGCAGCAGAAGAGCAAGGAGCAGGGGGAGGGAGGAACCAAGATGCAGCCCTGTTGTCATGTCAGACCGTTAGTCCGTTGTCCTTTTTCCCTGTAAAGTTCATTGTTATCCCTCAGTCAAAGAGATAATGCAACTGAGTCAATTAAAAAATTACACTGATACGTCAAACAAAAATTGAATAAAAATAGCCCAATGTTGTTCATCTGCCCTCAGGCGTCCCAAAAGATAAAAGTAAAAACCCAAATGTCTCTCTGCTCTGCTAGGAGGCAATTTAACCCAAAATAAGGAAAAAATCTGGCAATTGAAAATGTTGGCTTTAAAAATTTGACAATATTTACGCAATATTAGATTCAAAAACCCACACAAAAGGAAACTGTAAAAACTCCCAAGCTTTGCAAAAATACCCATATATATATGTTTCCCTTCTCACTCACTCACTCTCAGACACAAGGGCCCACACATACACACACGCAGCTCTCTGTCTTTGTTTCTTCAAGGTCACTTTTGGGCAGCTGCTCACTCACACACACACACACACACACACACACACACACACACACACACACACACACACACACACACACACACACACACACACACACACACACACACACACACACACAATTTAGTAAGACAGCCTTAAAACAAGCTTGAAATGGCAACCCAAAGTGAAAAAAAACATTCCCAAAGTACTTGTAAAAATCTGGCAACCCCATGTTCTCATATCAACTTTTTGTCTACCGTTGTGAGAACACAATTCATTTTCTTACCCAAAAGTATTACTTGCAAGCACCCACAATTTCCGTCATTTCCCCAGAGAACAATAATCACATAACCATGCTTTTACACTTCACAATAACCAGAAAAATAATGGACAAACATGGCTTCCAACCATCGCGGCACTTGTACTTCCGCCTCTGCAGTCTCACAGGGACAAACCGTATAACACAGAACAAACAGACAAACAAACAAGACTGCAGTAATTTTTTAAACCAGCGCAATTACTTAAAGATTAACCCTCCTTATACTGGTTCACTTAAATCAGTGCTCACTGCAATTTTATTGGAGACTGTTACACGAATTCATAAATCAGTGCCCACTGCAGTAACACTGAATCGTTGGATTCAGCCTGGGAAGGGCTTTCGTCAACTGTACACTCGCTGAAATCGGGCAGAGGTGCCGGAAGGATGGAGTTATCTGGGTCCCTGTTTGTTGGGCCAAATGTTAGAATAAAATTGAATTAAATGAGACCGAGTCAAAAATCCAATAGGTGGATTCTGAGTTATGAACCATTTATTTCTGGCCAGGAGAGAGTGTACATCAAACTGCCCCAGAGCCTTTCATGCACACCTCTGACAATACATTCTCAGCTTGGTATTTTTATAGTTCTAAGAATAGATAAACAAAGAGGGAGACGTCCTTGTGGCATCTCTGGAGACAGGCAAAGTGTCTATAAATCTAATCTTTATGAACTAGGAGTTTTAGCACATTCCTTGGTCACAGAAACTTAGCAGAGCAAGTCAATAAAAACAGAGATTATCAGTGTAGTCTGGGTCATCCTTTACGTCTCTGCTGATCTGCCCTTACATGCATTCACACGCACATCCACCCAGACTCTGGGACATGAAGGCCACAGATAGAGAATGATTGCTTCACAAAAACACACCATCAGACATAAAATATGAAAGAATAATATAGAGGAATATATGAAATTATTCTACATGGAATGCACATATAAACATCAGACATGAAATAGAAAAGTCATGGAATAATATAAGAATAATATATAAATAATATGGAATTTTTCTATCACGCTGCCAGATGAATTTCACCCCCACTAGCTTCACTGAAGCGTGCACTCCTGGGTGCGAAAGGGAGTGGACTGACTCAAAAACGCGATGGTGCCAAGAGCTCGGAACCACTGGGTGCGGACGGTTGGTGGAGACGTCGCAGAGCAAGGGAGGGCACCCTTCTTGCACCACCCTGGTCTCCAGCCTTAACCCAGTAGGCGCAGACTGGAGCGCGCAAATGTTCACGTCCCTGGTCTGCTCCGCACCCATCGCGGGGAAATCTATTCCCATGTAGACTGGGAAGATTAACGCACGCGACAGACAATCGGCCACAACATTGAGCTTACTGGCGATGTGTTGAATATCAGTAGTAAACTCCGAAATCGCGGCCAAATGCCGTTGCTGCCGGGCCAACTACGGTTCTGAGACCTTGGCCCTTGCGTACGTCAGTGGCTGATGGTCCACGAACGCGGTGAACTCACGCCCCATAACCAAAACTGGAAATGGCGCACTGCCAGGTGGAGCGCCAGCAGTTCTCTTTCGAATGTGCTGTAGTCTTCCGGCGCCACATGAGTAGGCTGCCTTTTTGCAACAGCGGATCAATTTCTGCCTATTTCTATTTACTATCTGGCTTTCTTGCCAGTCTTTCTGATCCAGCGTCACCTTTATTCCATCCAAGCACGTAGATCGCCCAAATGTCTCCTGAGCCAGTGGACGGAGCTACTGTTTCTTGCAGGAGGCGGTACAATAGAGACCAGCTGTTAGCAGTTAACGGGCCCACGATGCTAACGCAAAAACTCGACATACCGGGAGAAATAAGACCGAAACGGCGTGGATGTCGAGCTGGAGTAAGACAGCAGGCAAGGAATATAAGGTACAGACCCGTCCTTCCATCCATTATTATGGGGAATGTTCGATCGCTACTCAGTAAGACTGATGAGCTATCGGCTATCTCCCGCTACGAGAGCGTCTACAGAGAGAGTAGTTTGATGTTGTATACCGAGACGTGGCGAACAGAACTAGCAACAGATGCTAATATTGAACTGGAGGGTTTCCACGCAATACGGGCAGACCAAACACCAGACAGTGGGAAGACAAGGGGAGGAGGAGTGATAATGTATGTCAATAACAACTGGTGTAGACCGGGACACATCATGGTTAAGGAACAGCACTGTAGCAAAGACATCGAGTTGCTAGCTGTTAGCATGCGGCCTACATATCTCCTGAGGGAATACTCACACGTGATCTGCATTGCTATTTATGCAAATCCGACGGCGGACGCTGGGACAGCGCTTAACATCATCCACTCAGTAACTGGCAGGCTGCAGACAGAACACCCAGATGCTCTTCTCCTTATCTCAGGTGATTTCAACCATATTTCACTGTCCCCCATTCTACCCACGCTCACCCAGTATGTCACATGCCACACTAGAGACAATAAAACACTGGACTTATTTTATGCAAATACTAAGGAGGCGTACACCTCTTCACCACTCCCCCCACTCGGGAGATCGGATCACAACTTGGTTCATCTCCTGCCGGTGTACAAACCCCTAGTACACAGACAACCTCCAGTCATGCGCACAGTGAAGATATGGTCTGAGGAGGCAATGGACACTCTAAAGGACTGTTTTGAAACCACTGCCTGGGAGCAGCTCTGCGATCCACATGGTGAGGACATCGATGGCCTCACTCACACCATCACGGACTACATCGGCTTCTGTGTGGACAACACCATACCCACCAAGACCATATGGTGTTGCTCGAACAACAAACCCTGGATCAACCCTGAGATAAAAACACTTCTGAGAGAGAAGAAGAGGATCTTCAGTTTGGGAAACAGGGAGATGCTGAAGTCCGTACAGAGGGAGCTGAGGAGGAAGATCAGAGAAGGCAAGGACAGCTTCAGGAAGAAGATGGAGGACAAGCTGCAACAGAGCGACATCGGCGGGGTCTGGAGAAACCTTAAAACCATCTCTGGGCTCCAGAATACCTCCCCCCAGGCCACAGGGGGCAGGGAGTGGGCGAACAATCTGAACCTGTTTTTTAATAAGTTTGACCAATCGCCCTCCCCCCCAACTGCACAACAACCACTGCTGCTTCTAAAGTCATCGAGACCTGCCGTCCACACCCCACTCCACCAACACCGCCCCCCACTCCTAGCACACAGCCCCCCAACCTGACCCTCACTAAGAACCAGGTGAGGACGGAGCTGAGGAAGATCAAGGCGAGGAAGGCCTCGGGACTGGATGGCATCAGCGCAAAGCTCCTCAAGTCCTGTGCAGGCCAGCTGTGTGGGATTGTGGAGCACATCTTCAACCTGAGCCTGAAGCTGGGGACAGTACCACAGTTGTTGAAAACATCTTGTGTGGTACCTGTACCAAAGACTTCCCACCCCAAAGACCTGAGCAGCTACAGACCAGTGGCCCTGACATCTCACCTGATGAAGACCCTGGAGAGACTGCTCCTTGCTCACCTCCGCCCCCTGGTAGGACCAGCGATGGATCCACTCCAGTTCACCTACCAGCATGGCATTGGGGTGGAGGATGCGGTGATCTTCCTCCTTCACCATTCTCTGTCCTACCTGGAGAAGCCCGGGAATGCGGTGAGGGTCATGTTCTTTGACTTCTCCAGTGCTTTCAACACCATTCAACCGATGATCCTGAAGGACAAGCTGCTGTGCGTAGGGGTGGACCAGCACCTGTCATCATGGATCCTGGACTACCTCACTAACTGGCCACAGTTTGTGAGAACCCGAGATTGTGTGTCTGACACGATCATCGGTAGCACGGGGACCCCCAGGGAACGGTTTTGGCTCCCTTCCTGTTCATCCTTTATACTGCAGACTTCTCACACAACACAACACACTGCCATCTACAGAAGTTCTCTGACAACTCTGCGATCGTCGGCCTCATCTCCAACGGAGATGAAGCTGAGTACAGAGGACTTATCAAGGATTTCGTGGACTGGTGCCATCGGAACTGCCTCCAGATCAACGCGAGGAAAACTAAGGAGCTGGTGGTGGACTTCCGCAGGCAAGGACAACCCCTCACAGCACCAGTAAACATACAGGAAACAGACATTGAGATGGTGACATCCTACAAGTACCTTGGTTTTCATCTGAACAATAAACTAAACTGGTCACACAATACCGACGCACTCTACAAGAAGGGACAGCGCAGGCTGTTCCTACTGAGGAGGCTCAGGTCTTTTGGTGTACAAGGGGCGCTGCTGAAGACATTCTACGACACGGTGGTGGCATCAGCCATCACTTCTGGAGTGGTCTGCTGGGGCAGTGGCATTACAGCAGCCGATAGGAAGAGACTGAACAAACTGATCAAGAAAGCCAGATCTGTCCTGGAGCAACGCCTTGACCCAGTGGAGGAGATAGGAGAAAGAAGGATGGTGGCTAAGCTGTCATCTCTGCTGGAGTCCGAGTCCCACCCTATGCAGGGCATATTGAACGCACTGAGGAGCTCATTTAGCAGTAGACTACATCATCCTAGGTGCGCAACCGAGAGGTTTCACAGGTCCTTCCTACCTACGGCTGTCAGACTGTATAACCTAAGCAGGGCTGCTCGCAGAGATAGCAAAAAAACGTGACGACCTAATAGTATTGAATGCAAAAGACGCAACAGACTTACACAAATGGTCCCCTCCAGTATACAACTAGGACAATATCAGTCGCTACGGAGGGTGACAATATGTATGGGTACATATTCATACTATGTAGGATAACTAAGTAGACGGTTATGCTGATTATTCATCTTGCTACAATGCTCTGCACTTTGCATATATATTTATATATTTATGTGTACGTATGTATATCCACTGCTCTTATTTATATTTTTCGTATCTTCTTAATTATTGCTCTGAGTGTTGCTATCCCTGTGCTGTTGCAATCCTGGAATTTCCCCATTGTGGGACTAATAAAGGCTTATCTTATCTTATATGCGTTTGTTGTCACGCAAAGTTCAACTGAAAAATGCGAGTGGCTGCCACGAACCTGAGAAGTACATGATCCATCACTACCTCTATGACAACATCAGACACGTCCGTAGTGAGTGCTATCCGTGCAGACAGATCCAGGTGGGTTAACAACGTGGCATCCGCAAGCGCTGTTTTGGCATTAGAAAAAGCCTGGACTCGCTCGGGAGTCTAGTCAATGGCTTTCACGGGCTTCTTTTTTTTAAGCACGGCATGCAACGACTGCATCAGCTGGGCTGCCCGGGGAAGGAAACAGTTATAAAAATTAACCATTCCCAAAAACTCATGTAGTGCTCTCACGGTCTACGGACATGGAAAGTCTAACACAGCGCACACCTTATCCGGTAACGGAATCGTGCCCTCCGGTGAAATGCAGTGGCCCAAAAACTCAACCTCTGGCACACCAAACTGGCACCTCGCCAGGTTAACTATCAGCCCGTGTACCTCCAACCTCTGGAAAACCGTCTTGAGATGGGCGGTGTGCTCCTTCTCGGACACGCTAGCTACCAGAATGTCATCTAAGCAGACAAAAATGAAAGACAAGTCACAAAGCGCTGTGCTAATCATCCTCTGGAAAGTCTGCGCCACACCTTTTAATATGAATAGCATGTGTAAAAACTCGAAAAGGCCGAAAGGAGTTATTACCATTGTTTTTGGAATATCTTCCGCGTGCATCAGGACTCTATGGTATCCGCGGACAAGATCCACTTTCGAAAAAACATGCACCCCGGGCAGGTGCACGGAAAAATCCTGGATGTGCGTAATGGGAAAACAATCGTGTTCCGTGGCGTTATTCAAGCACCGGAAATCGCTGCACGGTCGCCACGACCCGTTGGCTTTAGGTACTGTGTGCAACGGGGATGCCCACGGGCTGTTGGAGCACCTGACGATACCCAACTGCTCTAAGTTGGCAAACTCCTCTTGCGCGCTGACCAGTTTAGCTGCATCCAAATGCCGAGGTCGCACAAACACCGGTGGGTCTTTTGTCATTACAAAGTGTTGGACCCCGTGTTTCATTACTGTAGCCAAAAAAGTCGGGACCGTGAGTGCTGGGAACTGTGTGAGCAAATGTTGGTACTTACCCCTTGGAGCTATAACGTTAGCCAGTGTTGTCGACCCAGCTCCCCGAGCTGTACAGAGCAGTGAGGTAAAAGAGACAGCGTCCACTAATCTCCTATTAGCAACATCAACTAACAACCCATAAGCACATAAAAAAATCTGCGCCTAAAATGGGGCCGGAACATGCAACTATCACAAAGTCCCACTGAAAGTTGTGTCCGTGTAAGCATATCATCAGTGTCTGCTCGCCACATGTCCTGATGGTGGATCGGTTGGCGGCCGTGAGCTTGGGACCGCTGCGTCCTGCCACCCTGTCTGCATTGATCGGCAGGATGAGGCTCTTCTGGGAGCCAGAGTCCACCAAAAACCATCTCCCCAAACGTGTGTCCATGACATAAATCAGTCTGTTCCTGTCGCCATCGGTCGCAGCTGCAACTGAATTCCGAACGTGCCATCTTCCTGGCTTCTTGAATTGGCATGGTGACAGGCAGCATTGGGCATTCGAGCCGAAATGGCGATGATAAAAACAGATCTCCCTGTTCCTTCATCTCCTGGTGTCTGTCCCGGCTACCATGAACGGCTCCTCAACCTCACTGGAGTCCCTCATGGATGCCGGTGCCACTGTCTGCACGCTAAGTGTTCTGGTCACCAAAGTGATGCGGTCCACTTCCTGTGCCAGGGCGCGGTAGTCCTTAGCAACCAGCCGTGGTGAGTTGGCCAGGATTACCGTCGCTGTAGCCTGTAGGTTCCTGAGGAACAAGTGGGTGAACAGGAAAGATTCATCATCCTTCACCCTCAGTGCCAGCATACTCTCCATAAGCTCCACTGCTGATCTGTCCCCTAACTCCAAACGCGTTAGGAGTCTCTCTGCCCTCTCACTGTCAGAAAGGGTATAGCGCTGGAGAAGCATCCTCTTGAGTGCTTCACATTTTCCTTGTGCTGGTGGCTCCTGTAGCAGGCTCGTCACTTGTTGCGTGGCGCGTGTATCCAGTACAGCGACCACGTAGTAATACTTGGTATCGCCCGTTGTTATCCCACGGAGTGCGAACTGGGCTTCTATGTGCAAGAACCACGCAGTCAGGTTGTGAAGCCAGAAGTCTGGGAGCTGTACTGAGACCACGCACGCGGCGCTGGTGCTCTCCCACCAGGCAGTCTCCGGGGTGGTGCTCGGCTCACTTTCCATGGCACATCTTAGGGTCACTAATGTGGAGAAAGGAGGCAGGCGAGGCAATGAGCTAGATGACACAGAAATTTTATTCCATCTCCAACATACAGTACAGTAAAAGAGCTCCCGGATCTCTGTGCATTCCTGTTTTATAACTTTTATACCATGCATTGAGACCTGGAACTTCCGACCATCATATATTGTGTTTAGAACAAAGCCTGTGTGGCACATTAACATGACATAACACCGGCGCCGCTCTCACACCCTTCTTCTTCCAGCAGCTCCGGCATTTACTCCTCTCCCTGGGGGGCGCATAGTCCTTACTGTCCTGTCTGATACCCCCGGTGACACCTCCTCTTTCGGTCCATTGTTCCCCCCTTTCCCAGTTGCCTTCTTCTCTGGGTGGAGAAGTCCCACACCATGCCCCCACACAAGCGGTATAAGATGGGTGGATGGATTGTATCAGCAACCAATTTTAAGTAGTGTGCTATTCAGATTTCCTCGCTTGTACAGCTTTTCATAGGCACACAAACATTCTTTGTATTTTTCCATGAAATGGGAATCAGATAATTTTTGATACCTGTACAGCTACACGGACATGCTCTCCAACTTGTGCATGTGTACTGGTGCCTTTTAGTATGTTTCCAAGTGCAGCTTGTTATATATTAAAATGTTAAAATATTATGTTATTGTGTGATGAGAGTGGTGGATCCACCTTTCCGGTTCCGCCACCACCCTGGGTATAAAAGACCAAGGCGGAAGAGACACAGTCTCTTTTTGACCTTCGCCTCTGTCTGTACGGAGCACCTTATGTCTGTGAGTTCTACACAATAACGTTGAGTTCTGCTGCACCACCAGCCTCATCACTGGGTTAATGATTATGGACATAACATTTGGCGACGAGGATAAATGTATGGATAAAGGCATTTCGGGCATTCGGTCATTTCTGGAGCTTCCTGGTGAGCCGCCGGTGCCGTGGGAGAGGTGGTTTGCCGCATTCGATAATTATCTGGAGGCACTGAACCTTGGTGAATTAGAAAAATTGCGTGCACGAGCAATTTTAGTCCATAATCTTGGCATGGAGGGACAGCGCATTCTGAGCACATTGGGAGTGAGCGACAGTTTCGAGGACGTGGTTGGGCTAATGGCGCGCTACTTTCACGCCCCAGAAAACATCATAGTCCGGAGGATCCAGTTCCCACAGCACCGCCAGCGGACTGGAGAGTCAGTGCAGCGGTATGTTGCTGACCTGCGCCAACTGGCTGGGGGTTGCCAGTTTGGGGCCTTGGAAGAAGAAATGGTCCGTGATCAGTTGAAAGAGCACACGGTGTATGCAGCTGCATGGTCAAGACTCCTTATGCATTCCGGAGAGCTGACATTGGCCAAAGCGGTGGAGATAGCCCAGCAGCTTGAGGCTGCAGATAAACTGTCACGGGACCTTGGTGAGAGAACAGCGTTGGGGCACCCCAACTCACAATCAGTGGCGCAGGCTGTAGACCCAGATAGCAACGATAGCGTGGAAAACAAGAAAGAGTATGCTACCACTATTAAAATTAGGTCCACTCCACCAAGATATTTTGGTTGCAGGTCTACCAAGCACCGGTACAAGGCGAGAGAGTGTCGGGCAAAAGGCAAATGATGTAGCAAATGTGGACTCCTACATCATTTTGCCAGGGCCTGTAAGAGGTTTGAGTGAGGGGAGCGACGACGTGAAATGGATTCCCCCGCCACGACTCCTACGGTTATTCACACCGTATCACCAAGCACAGAAGGCCGTACATATTTGACTGTTACACTGGATGGCGATGACGTGCCATTGTTGGTGGACACGGGCGCAGTGAGTTCCATGTTGAACTGGTCTACTGTGAAGAGTTATTTCCCCTTCCATCGTGTGAGAGGCCTGACTACACCATTTTGTGGGTATGGCGGTAATAGGCTATCCATCATGGGCTCGCTGGAGCTGACGGCGAGGTACAAGACAGCGGTGGTGTCCAATATACAGTTCGTGGTGACCGAGTGTGGGTCGAATGTGATGGGCTGCGATCTGTTTTATGGACTGGGCTTCTCAATCACCAGCAGCTGCGCTTAGGAATGGTTTGACCGTGGTTTGTGGGAACGGCCGGTTCCGCGAGTGGTCGACAATGCGGTTTGGGACGACACTTGGCCTAGTATTCTGGGAGATGGACAGGACAATTTCCACCCAGGGCCACCAGGGCAGGGTTCCGGTGCCAGGGCTCACATTACCCTAGGTGAGGGAACTGAACGGCACGGTGGAATGCCCGTAATGGCGGGTGAGGCTGTGAAGACGATCCCCTCTACTTCCAGGATTCGGCCTGGAGACACTGAGAAGCACGGGGCTGGAACGGCTATGCCAACGTTTAAAATGAAAGAGAGCGAGGCAGGACCGGCTGGGGTGGGTAATCGGCATGCCACACAGGAACACTGTAGGCCGAGTCGGACTTCACGGAGGGTCGCCGGTGTGGCGCTGCCTGGTGAGGAAGCCCGCGGGAGACATCGTGGACATGGGAAGTCGAGGAGAGTTTCTCTAAGAGTCAGTGACATGGTTCTACCCAGGGAGGAGGCTCGACTGAGAGGTGCCCATGGGAAAAGAAAATGACATGACGACCAGGGGCGGCTGAAGGCGATGGCTGTTCGGGAGGACGGGTACCTTCGGCTGTCAGATGACTCATGGAGACACCCCAGTGAGCTGCAGCAAGTTACTGAGGAGAAGGAGGTGTCGGGGTCTCGACTCTTCTCCAGGGATAAAGAAAAGAAGGAGCTCTGGGCGGGACTCACCAGACGAGTCCCCTGGGGGGTGGCTTCTCTATCGAGACTGTACGATAGCAAGGGGCAATGGTTTGGGTTAAATGTAGAATTGCCCGGGCTATGTTGTTGGAATGTTTCTCATGTTGGACTGCTAAATCAGGTGCCCATGTGAAAAAAAAAAAAAAATCCATGTAATGTGTGTTTCACCATGTGTAGGGGTGTGTATTACAGTGGGTTTGCCCGGGTTGGGGTGGTATTTTGGGAATATTATAGTGGTGTATCAAGGTGCATGTCAACTGATGGTGTGTGTTCAGTACTTTGAAGTGTTTTCTTGTGTTTGTGTTTGTGTGTTCTTGTGTTTGTGGGATTATTTTGCATTATAATAGGAACACAGCAAATTTTATTTCATGGACTCTTCAGTATCAAAGACGGCAGAATAATCCATCTGACCGTGTGGAGGTGGGACGGCAGTCCACCTGTTCCCCTCTAGTTTAGTTTTGTGTGCATGGATAGACCTATTTTATTTGTTATTAGAGTGTGATTCAGGTACTAAATTTGGGAGGGTCTAATCAGCGTGTATGTGTTTTGGACTTTTCTACAGGGGGGTGGGGTGTTATATATTAAAATGTTAAAATATTATGTTATTGTGTGACGACCCCCTCACACAATAACAAACTCAAACTTTTTCAGGCCCTGGCGAAATGATGTAGGAGTCCACACTTGCCACAGCGTTTGCCCCTCGCCGGACACTCTCTTGCCTTGTATTGGTGCTTGGTGGACCCACAGCCCAAACATCTGGGCAACCCCAAGGCGGACCTAATCTTCATAGCGGTAGCGTAGTCTTCTTCATCTTCTGTGCTGTCATCACTACCCGGGTCCACTGCCTCAGCGTTCTCTCACCAAGGTCCTTTGATAGTTTATCTGCTGCTTCGTACTGTTGAGCTATCTCCACAGCTGCAGTAAACATCAGTTCACCAGAGTGCGTGAAGAGCCTGGACCGTGCCGCAGAACATAGCGTGTGCTCCGCCAACTGATTGCAGACCATTTCTTCCTCCAAAGCCCTGAATTGGCACTCTCCAGCCAGCTGGCACAGGTCCGCAACATACCGTTGTACTGACTCTCTTGGTCGCTGGCATCACTGTCAGAACTGGATCCGCCAGACAATGACGTTCTCAGGAGCGTGAAAGTAGCGCGCCATTAGCTCAACCACGTCCTCAGAACTATCACTCTCTCCCAGTGTGCTGAGAATACGTTGCCCTTCCATGCCGAGATTATGGACCAGTATCGCTCTTGCACGTAGTTTCTCCAATTCACTGAGGTTCAATGCCACCAAATAATTCTGGAACGCTGCAAACCACCTCGCCCAGGGATCTGGAAGCTCACCTGAGAGCTCCAAAAATGGTTGAATACTAGAAACTCCTTTTTCCATGGCTTTATCCTCGACGCCAAATGCTATGTCCATAATCAATACTCCAATGATGAGGCCGAAGGTGCAGTATAACGTAACTTTATTAGCAAACACACAGAACACGAAGGCACTCCCGTAAAGACAAAGGTGCTGGTCGAAAAGAGACCCTCTTCCGGGTAGGCCTTTTATACCCTGGGTGGCAGCGGAACCAGAAAGGTGTAGCCATTACCCATAACACACAATAATAATAATCATAATTAATACATAACAGATACAGAAGAATCAAACGTGCTGGGCTTGTAGTTATCTATTTGCATACTTCTTTGCGTCTAATTGCATATTCAAATGGAGTCGTGTCAAGGGAGGAGTCCGGTATTTCCTCACGTGCGTTCAATTTCAAGTAGATCAGTATGAACAAAGGAAATGTGCTTGGATTCCTGCGTACGGACAGTTTCATACATCTGGATTTTTTTTTTGCTTACGGCATTTTCTTGATTTAAACGTACGTCATCTTTCAGTTGGAAATACACGTCTTTGTACATGAGGCCCCAGTGTTACATACCAATAACGGAGAGTCGAGAGGGAGCTGGTCTGAACATTCTCACTTTATTGAACCAAGTTCACATATATTTATATCCCCAGCCGTAGCCCACCTGACATCACTCTGACCCCGCCCTGGCCAGGCTACGGCAAGCCCCAAGGCCCAGTTCCCTTATGTTAGACCCCCCACCCCCCGGAAAGTCAGGAACACACAAATGAAACACCCAAACGAGTAAGATAACTATAAACATACATGAACATTGAGCATAGCAATATAGACCACAAGTCCCTTTACTAGACAGCAGAGCCGTCCTTAACCATGCTGGTCACAAAATCGTCTAAGTACCTGGGTCTCCAACACTCTCTAGCCGGGCGTCCCTCATGAGGGCACACTGCCGCTGGCACTGCCGGCTCCGGTTGAGGGTCAGCATCCATCCGGACCCTCCAGTCCCAACTGTCACCCCAACTGTCCATGGTGAGGTCACTCGCCACCTCCTGTGGGGACCTCTGTAGCCTACTCACATGTCATCGGGACCCATCATAAAGTTCAAAAGTGTCAGGTCCTCTCCGTCTCATGATCATCCGCGGCCCGACCCACAGCGGTTGAAGCTTGTGGGCGCGGACGGGGTACCTAATCCAGACCCAATCCGCTACCTCAAGGTCGTGCCCTCTCACCCAATGTTTCCAGTCGAACTGTTCCTTCATTTTCCATTGGCGCTCAATGACCCGGCGCCTCAGCACCCCTGAGTCCATACCCCACTCCATCTGTGCCAATCCCAGTCGTCTCACCGGTAGCAGCAGCTAATGACCCAGCATTAGTGCAGCCGGGGACCGTCCTGTCGTGGCATGCACCGGCGCTCTATAATGGAGTAGAGTGTTGTTCAAGGCGTCAGCAAACGTAAATCCATCCGCCAAGTGGGCCCTTAGTCCATTCTTAAGTGTCCTGTTGATCCTCTCAACCCCTCCATTAGCCTGTGGGTGGTGTCTTGATGTGCTCGACCCCTCTGACCCTCAGGAACTCCTCGAACGCCCCAGAAATGAACTGTGGGCCATTGTCAGTGGTAATGGAGCTCGGGGTCCCCCATTTGGCAAACAATGACGCCAGGAACCCCGTGATCACCTCAGTTGTCACTGAGCCAGTCGGGAGTACCTCTGGCCATTTGGCGAACAGGTCGTACGCCACCACGAGGAACCTGCTACCGGGGGGGGCGGGGGCGGGGGTCTGCTGCGTGTAGTTCTCCACAGATGTCTAATTTGACGTGTTCCCAGGGTCCGGCAGAGAACGTGACTGGTCGTAGGGAAAAGGGGGGTGGTCCTCCGATCTTCCCACTCTCCAGGTATGGCACGCAGTTTCTCACCATCGTTTCAATGTCCTCATCTATTCCTGGCCACCAAACTGAGTCCCTGCCACACTGTTTCACCTTGACCACCCCTAGGTGCCCCCATGCAGCATCTCCAACACTCGTCCTCTCAGAACTGCTAGGATGAAGGCACACTGCCCCCTAGCCACGCACACGTCATTCCAACAGTTGAGCTCATCTCTGAAACGATGAAACGGGGCTAGCTCTCCCAGCGCTCCCTTTGATCAGCCCTCTCTGATCGCCGAGTGCAACCTTCTCATCACTTGGTCACTCTCCGAAACCTCCCTGAGTTCCTGATGGGACACGATTTCTCGAAGCGCCCCATGCAGAGCATGGATCAGTTCTTCTGTCTAGGGCGCCAACGCCCGAGCACACGTCGGTGCCCTAGACAGAAGGTCTGCCACGACATTGTCTTTGCCCGGTGTGTACCTTGTCTCGAAATCGTAGGCCCTCAGCCTCTCAGACCACCTATGGATCCTCAGTGGCCTATGTCCAGACCCTGAGGTCTCGAGCAGAGTCGTGAGTGCTCGATGATCCGTTCTCAGTGTGAAGTGGCGCCCGTAGAGGTAGATATGCCACCTCTCATAGGCCCAAACACAGGCTAGCGCCTCCCTTTCGCCCACGGCTTGCTTCTTTTCTGCGTCTGAAAGGAACCTCGACGCAAAAGCCACCGGACGCTCCGTACCATCCTGCACCTGTGACATCACTGCCCCCCAGGGCAGAACCAGACATGTCACAAGTCACTATAGGGGAACAATTCGGGTCAAAGTGAGCTAAAACCAGTGAGGTGGTGAGCTGCCGCTTCAACTTTTCCACTGCCGCCAAACAGGCTGGAGTCCAGTTCCAGGGTGCATCCTGCTTCAGCAGCGCCCAGAGCGGCTCGATCGTCTCCGAGTACCTGGGAATAAACCGGCCATAAAAGTTGACCATCCCCAGGAATGAAGAAATCTCAGCTGGCGAGGAGGGGTCCACGAGGTAAAGTACCGCCTCTACGTTCAAAACCAGCAGAGTCAGTCCGTCCCCAGACAGTCGGAACCCCACAAAGTCCACTGCATCCACCGCAAAGACACACTTTTCGCAGTTAAGCGTGACCTCATGTTCCTGTGGTGCCTCCAAAACCCTTTCCAATCTCCCGTCGTGTTCTTCTTTCGATGTCCCATGCACCACAATATCATCCAGGTACACGACCACCCCCTTCAGGCCGGCCAGCATAGTCGCCATAACCTTCTGGAAGCAGCTTGTCCCTGAGCTCAGCCCAAAGGGCATCGTAGTGTAACGGAAAACCCCCATGTGGGTCACGAAGGCCATCAGATTCCTGCTGTCCGGGTGTAACAGCACCTGCAGATAACCTTGGCGCAGATCCAATTTCAAGAAAATCTTCACCCCATTGAACATTGCCATGAGCTACTCCATAGTTGGCAGAGGGTACTTGTCCGGGATGACCACCTTATTCACCGCTCTAAGATCGATGCACGGTCTTATACCTCCACCTTTCTTCCTTGCCACCACCAGATTAGAAATCTATGATGACGCATCAGCCCTTTCGATGACCCCCGACTCCAGTAGCTTGGTCAGTTCAGCTGATACCTCGTCCCACAGTGCCAGAGGAAGACGTCTCAGCGGCTCAATCTTCAGCGTGACGGCCTCATTAATGAGAGGCCAATGATGGAACGCCTCGATGTGGCCCAGGCCCTCGAACAGCGCCGGCCAGCGGAGGTGCTAGTCCGAGCTCACGGACAGCACCCTAGAACCCCCCAGGTCCATTATGGAGAAGCCCAGCTGCCCCAACAGGTCGGTTCCCCGGCGCGCCACCTGAAAGGTAAAACTGGGGACTCTTTTAGACCCTGTGGAGAGTGTGGGAAATGAGGAGGCCAGTTTACTAACAGACGAAATTTTATTAACACTCTCACATCATCCATACACAGAAAAGCATGAAAGCATTCAAGCATGGTTCTCCTTTATATCCCCACCGCTCATCTCACATCTGAGTGACATTCCACATCACAATGCATGACATCCAACATCACAATACATTCACCTTTAAACCCCCCGTCTACTGTTTACTCTCTGCTTCCTGACTGAGACGCTGTCTGACTCAACCAAGCCTCTACAACTCTACAATATGCATTTTGTGTCTGCTACAACCCGCAGGTAACCTCGAAGTCCGCTGTGCCTGCCATTTCAATCTCCGCATGCCTGTAGCCAAATAGTCTCACTGCTCCACCATTAATTTGTTTCACTGGGAACAGTCTCCACAGCATGGGCAGGCTCATGATGGACTTCCCGGCCTCCGAATCCACCATAAGCGGCACGTCCACTCCATCCAGCTGGAGCATGTACCACTTCAACGGGCCTTTCCCCATGCATGCAGCGTGAACCTGGACTAGGCCCCCAGGTCGTCTCTCCCGTAGTGTCGCTCCCTTTTTCGTTCGCTTCTTCTTCCTTTTCTTTCTATTCCCTCCACGTCATACAGTTAGCGCACAAACCTCCGCACTCGGTGGGAAATTTCTCTCAGTTGGCCCCTCGCTATCTTCAGCCATTAGCTCCAACTGGGCCACTGACTCCTCTTTTTTTTTTTTTTTTTTAACCAGGTCCAGCACTTCCTCCCACGACGGTGGCTCTCTACCTACTCTTAGCTTGGTCGCTAGCTGTGTGCAACTAGTGCCATGCGCTAGTTTGTCCTTCACCATGCTGATCGTGTCTGCTCCGAAGCTGCAATTCTGTGCTAAGCTAAACAGCCCCAGCAGGAACGAACGTAGCGACTCACCCTTCCGTTGCCGTCGTTCAAAGAACTCCTGCCGATTGTGACCATGGACACGTCACCAAACATGTTGTCCATGATCTTCAGACCGTCCTCCAACGAGTCGCCCTGGCACAACCCGAAAAAAATTTGCTGTCCCTCAGCGCCGAGACACTGAATCATTATGCTCCTCCGTCTCTCCTCGCTGGCCGACCCCAGGCCCGCCGCTGTTATGTGTGTGTCAAAACTCCGCTTCCACTGAGCCCATGGAACCACTGGCGAGCCCGGACAGTCTAGAAACGCTGACATTTCCCTTACGCATGTCGCCATTTTTCTCCTCATCGCCAAATGTTACATTGTGGACTGTTATTCTATTGTTCTATCTAAGATGCTGGGGGGGGGGGGGGAATTTAGCACCTTGGGGGAGCCAGATTATTTAGCATCTCAGACAAGAGACAGTGGATAAACATGGGAGAACAATACGCAGGAGGTTCCTGGCGAGATAGCAGGAAGGAGTCAGAGACGTAGGGGGTTGAATGCAGTATGATGCAAATGTCATGAAACTTAAGAGGAGAGTGCCTGCTGAAATGTTCAGTCTGTTCTTTGCTTGTGAGTTGTGAGTGTGTAATAAATCGCATGAAATGAATCTGCCTCTTCATTTACACACTCCACAACATACCAATAACGGAGAGTCGAGAGGGAGCTGGTCTGAACATTCTCACTTTAATGAACCAAGTTCACATATATTTATATCCCCAGCCATAGCCCGCCTGACATCACTCTGACCCCGCCCCAGCCAGGCTACAGCAAGCCCCAAGGCCCAATTCCCTTATGTTACACCCAGGTCTCTGGAGTCCTGCAGCTGTATGAACAGAATGCAGGCAGTCTGGATCTGCTTGCCACGGACCGATCGACCACCACCCCGTCAGTCGCTGACATGTTGGAGTGGCTTCAAGATGCTGAACATTATTACCGAGTACAACATCCAGTTTAACCTGTTTGGGCTTTTTTGTTTCCTCAATTTGTGCGTTCAGATTTATTAGGAAAACTCTTCTTCAGATACTGCGAGCTGATGATCTCCAGTTTCTGGAATCAGCTCCAAAGAGATGGAAATCTTTAGAATCTCCTGGTGCACAAGAACAAATCACAAAAGCCTGATATTCAACTAATTGAGCTACATGAAGTGCTTTGTTTGCTTTATTTATGTCAAACGGCTTAAGTCTGCTAAATTTATATTAATGTAGAAGTATTTCAGGAGAGGAAACAAGTGTAGAAAATGACTTTTGGAACTGTGTAATGTAAAATTACTGAAACAAAAAGAAAAATGTTATTTTTAAATATTTTGCCCTGCCAAACTAACAGCAGATTTCTTTTTGGCTTCTATTTAATTTTATAGATATTTCTTTATATCTTAATTTGATGAATATAGCTTGCAGGCCAATTGTGATCCTTGTCCCAAATAATGTGACATTTTTGTCTACCCTGGAAGAACCATTCAGTCATCATCTTATCCGCTTAATCCTCTTGGGGTTGTGAGGGGCTGGAGCCTATCCCAGCATCTTTGGGCTTTGATTAACCTGACGCACACGTCTTTAGACTATGGGAGAAAACTGGTGTACCTGACGAAAACCTATGCAGACACAGGAAGAACATGCATGCATCTACAGTCAGCATTGTAATGGAACCCAAGACAACTCTGACATTTATGGTTTCCTGTAACTATATATAGAACTCAAACATTTAAAAGGTTTGCTGTCAAAATATAATAAGCTGTTTAAAAGAAATCTTGAGTTCTGAGTCAATTTCCACAGTCAGTGTGCCAACTCCTGACAACTGAAACTTCTATGGTGAAATGCTGCAGGACACTATTTAGAGGTACAGCTATGTATTTTTTTTGCACTCCCATATTTTATCAGATACACTTTACCAGGGGGTGCAGTGAAGCCAGTGTACTCCTCGTGTCAGTCCTACACCCAGGTGAATGGGGAGGGTTGTGTAAGGAAGGGCATCCGACCTTTGACAAATCAAACATGTGGATCATGGGATTAAGGACAGAAATGGTAATGTACTAACAAGTGACGAGAATGTGTTGAGAAGGTGGAAGGAATACTTTGAGGAGCTGATAAATGAAAATGAGAGGATAGATGGATGGAGGAAAGATGGTGAACAAAGAAGTCCAGCGGATTAGCAAGGTGGAAGTGAGGGCAGCTTTGAAGAGGATGAAGACTGGAAAGGTGGTTGGTCCAGATGACATACCTGTGGAGGTATGGAGATGTTTAGGACAGATGGCTGGACTTTTTAACCAGATTGTTTAACACAGTCTTGGAGAATGAGAGGATGTTTGAGGAGTGGAGTAGTGTTGTGATATCAATTTTCAAGAACAAGGGTGATGCTCAGAGCTGTAGTAACTACAGAGGCATAAAGCTGATCAGCCACACTATAAAGATAATGGGAAGGAGTTGAAGCCAGGTTAAGATGAGAGGTAACAATCAGTGAGCAGCAGTACGGTTTCATGCCAAGAAAGAGTAGTACAGATGCAATACTTGCTTTAAGAGTGTTGGAGAAGTATAGAGGTCAGAAGGAGATGCACTACATCTTTGTGGATCTAGGGAAAGAATATGATAGGGTGTCAAGAGAGGAAGTGTGGTACTGTATGACAAAGTCAGGAGTGGCAGAGAAGTATGAGAGGGTGGTGCAGGACATGTATGAGGATAGCGAGATGGTGGTGAGGTGTGCTGGAAGAGTGACAGATGGGTTCAAGGTGAGGGTGGGATTACGTCAGGGATCAGCTCTTAGCCCCTTCTTGTTTCCATGGTGCTGGACAGGCTGACAGACGAGGTCAGGCAGGAGTCTCCATGGACCATGATGTTGGCAGATGACATTGTGATCTGTAGTGAGCAGCTGTAAGAGAACTTGAGAGAGGTGGAAGTATATGTTGGAAAGAGGTGTAACGGTGAAGATGCACGGAGTAGAGGTAGTGACGGTAGATTTGTTTAAATACCTAGGGTCAACCATCCAAAGCAGGGATATTAACGATTGGACTTTCGATTGTCGATAAGAATTTAGTCGACTAAATTAAATTAGTTATCAGTTAATTGAAAGTGGCGCCATTCTTTTCAAGCTTATTTTCATTAACTGTAGTGGCATCGCCAGTCCTGGCAAGGGCGCTATAGCCTAATCTCTACCACATCTGATGTACTTCACTCAAGAAAATGAAGCGGTCTAAACGGAGTGCTGTAGGAGATAATTTTAAACTGGTAAACGCTAATAATAAAGCTAAATGTACACTTTATGTGGTACTACATTGAAATACAACAGCTCAACCAGTTTGCTAAGTTAACACCTAAAGAACTCACATTCAGCCGTGCAAGGAGTGACTAGTTTGGCTTCATCACAACCAACAGTTACCGCAGTCTTGGGGAGGCAGGTATGTGATGAGAGGACGACAGAGAGCATTACTCAGAGGATTTGCAAGATGACTGAAATAGACATGATGCCAATAAGCAGTGTTGAAGAAGAGGGCTTTTTGGAACTGATAAAACTTTCCTGGAGCCAGGGTATAATATTCCGTCTAGAGGACAAAGTCTAAATATTTTTTTTTCCCGCATGTGTTGCTGAAGTTTAGTATCAGCCAGTGCACACACTTATATTATAGTAGCCTTAATATTTATTTTTCTGAGTTTGTTTTGTTGTTAATGTTTAACATGCAACAGATTAGATTACATAAATCAAACCCTCGAGGAATACGACTTGCATTTTTGTATTCAGTATATCAAACAATAATTGGCTTTTTATGTTATAGACCATAATGTACGAAGGGAAATTCAAATTCTCACGAAAAATGCTGCTCATCAATTAATCGTTAATCGATTGATAAGGTGAATCAATTAACAATTAATGAATTAATTGATAACTTGCATCCCTAATCCAAAGCAATGGAAAATGCGCAAGAGAAATGAAGATGAGAATGCAGGCAGGGTGGAGTGGGTGGAGACGAGTGTCAGGGGTGATTTGTGACAGAAAGATAGCAGCTAGAGTGAAAGGGAGGATTTACAAGACAGTAGTGAGACCTGCTATGATGTATGGTTTGGAGACTGTGGCACTAACAAAAAGACAGGAGGCGGATCTGGAGGTGGCAAGTTGAAGATGCTAAGATTTTCACTGGGAGTGACAAGATTCGAAATGAGTATATCAGAGAGGCAGCTCAGGTTGTGCAGTTTGGAGACAAAGTACTGGACAAAGGATGTTGAAGACGGAGCTGCCAGGCAGGAGGACAATAGGAAGACCACAGGAGATTCATGGATGTAGCGGAGGACATGGAGAGGGTTAGTGTTCCAGGGATAGGGTGAGATGGAGGCAGATGATCTGCTGTGGTGACCCCTAAAAGGAGCAGCCTAAAGAAGACTTTACCACATGATCACAGAAAAAAAAATTAAATCAGTTCTCAGCTGCAGCCAACCCATTCTTACAGCTGGAAAAAAAAAAAAAAACGTACATTTCTGATAAACTATACAGACGTGGACAAAATTGTTGGTACCCCCCAGTTAATGAATGAAAAACCCACAATGGTCACAGAAATAACTTGAATCTGACAAAAGTGGTAATAAATAAAAATTCTATGAAAATTAACCAATGAAAATCAGACAATGCTTTTGAATTGTGGTTCAACAGAATTATTTTAAAAAACAAACTTATGAAACAGGCCTGGACAAAAATGATGGTACCCCTGGAAAAGATTGAAAATAATGTGACCATAGGGACATGTTCAACCAAGATGTGTCCTCTAATTAACATCACAGGTGTCTACAAACTTGTAATCAGTCAGTCGGCCTATTTAAAGGGTGACAAGTAGTCACTGTGCTGTTTGGTGACATGGTGTGTACCACACTAAACGTGGACCAGAGGAAGCAAAGAAGAGAGTTGTCTCAGGAGATTAGAAAGAAAATTATAGACAAGCATGTTAAAGGTAAAGGCTATAAGGTCATCTCCAAGCAGCTTGATGTTCCTGTGACTACAGTTGCACATATTATTCAGAAATTCAAGATCCACGGGACTGTAGCCAACCTCCCTGGACATGACCACAGGAGGAGACGGATAATACAAATGGTAACAAAAGAGCCCAGAACAACCTCTAAACACATTCATGGTGAACTCCAAGATCAAGGTACATCAGTGTCAGATCGCACCATCCGTCGTTGTTTGAGCCAAAGTGGACTTCATGGGAAATGACCAAGGAGGACACCACTGTTGAAAACAAATCATAAAAAAGCCAGACTGAAATTTGCCTAACTGCATGTTGACAAGCCACAAAGCTTCTGGGAGAATGTCCTATGAACAGACGAGACAAAACTGGAATTTTTTGGCAAGGCACATCAGCTCTATGTTCACAGATGCAAAAATGAAGCATACCAAGAAAAGAACACTGTCCCTACTGTGAAACATGGAGGAGATTCTGTTATGTTCTGGGGCTGCTTTGCTGCATCTGGCACAGGGTGTATTGAATCTGTGCAGGGTACAATGAAATCTCAAGACTATCAAGGTATTCTAGTGAGAAATGTGCTGCCCAGTGTCAGACAGCTTGGTCTCAGTCACAGGTCATGGGTCTTGCAACAGGATAATGACCCAAAACACACAGCTTAAAAACACCCAAGAATGGCTAAGAGCAAAACATTGGACTATTCTAAAGTGGCCTTCTATGAGCCCTGATCTAAATCCTATTGAACATCTGTGGAAGGAGCTGAAACATACCGTCTGGAGAAGGCACCCTTCAAACCCAAGACAACTGGAGCAGTTTGCTCATGAGGAGTGGGCCAAAATACCTGCTGAGAGGTGCAGAAGTCTCATTGACAGTTACAGAAATTGTTTGATTGCAGTGATTGCCTCAAAAGGTTGTGCAACAAAATATTAAGGGTACCATCATTTTTGTCCAGGCCTGTTTCATGAGTTTGTTTTTTAAAATAATTCTGTTGAACCACAATTCAAAAGCATTGTCTGCTTTTCATTGATTATATTTTCATAGAATTTTTATTTATTACCACTTTTGTCAGATTCAAGTTACTTCTGTGACCATTGTGGGTTTTTCTTTCATTAACAGAGGTACCAACAATTTTGTCCACGTCTGTATGATTGACAGTTTGCTTGTTTTAAATAAAAGACTACATACACAATGCCACAAATGTATTTACAATACAAAAGAATTACCAGATAATCCAATTTACCAAATGAAATGAAACATGTTTCAATTTCAAGTTATCTTACAATTCAGAATCAGAATGAAATTTATTGCCAAGCATGTTTTTACACATAAGGCTTTTAGAAGGAACAAACTAGCTGGGGGGAAAAAGACTCAAAAGCACTAAAATTATACTTTTTACAGGGATTTTTTTTTTTTTTAAAAAAAGCTCAAAAACAATAAAAACATACAAAAATCAAGACATAAGGCGCTTAACTAAACAATGGATATAAAATGAATAGCTCCATAGTATATCTGAGCTTTTATTAACAGGTCAAAGACCACTGGATGTCTAGCGTTCAGAAAAAGAATCACACCAAACATCAATGGATAAAAGTTTTGAAGTAAGAGATATCTTCTAAAAGCTGAAGTATTGTACAGGTCAGCAGCAGGTGGCGAGGTCACTCTGACATCTCACAAAAATGTTGTGAGACGATTCTGTCAGAAAAGGAAGTCAGGAAAAAAAAGTAAAGATGAGAATCCCAGTACAGCCATTTCACACCAATAACCTCCATTAATAGTGTTCATGATAGTGATTCATGTACCTGCAGCAGGCGAAGATTCCTCAGGGCGGTTTCATCCAGCAGTGACCGGTCCACCAAGTCCATCTGATCGGCCAGCAGCTGAATACTCTGAAATGTTACAAATATTTGGTTGCCATTGGACTTTCCAAATAGCCTAATTTAATGTTTTGCAAGTTAAAAAGACAAATAAATATAAGACAGAAGGACACATAGCAGAACATCCTGGGACAATTTATTGGATCTTCAAGCAACTGTATATAGCATCTACTGTACAATCATGGCAAATAACTCCTCTAAATTTCTTATAAATTTCCCTTTAAAGTCGAAATATATCTTCTATTGTTAAAAAAGAACTGTGTTGAGCTGCACGGTGGCGCAGTGGTTAGCACTGCGGCAGCACAGTTTACCCTCGGCCGGGGGATCGCGGGGATCACGAGATCGTGGGTTCGATCCCTGCCCCCGGCCAACAGTGATCTGTGTGGAGTTTGCATGTTCTCCCCGTGTATGCGTGGGTTTACCCCGGGATTTCTCCGGTTTCCTCCCACATGCCAAAAACATGCAGGTTAGGTTAAGTGGAGACTCTAAATTGGCCCTTTGTGTGAATGTGTGTGTGAATAGTTAAAAGGGATGGCGCCGTATTGTGGCTGCTTCATCCATCCAGGTGGTGGATGACCCTTAATTTCTGTAAAGCGTCTGAGTGTCTATGATAAAGCGCTATATAAATCTGATGTATTGATTGATTGAAAAAAAATAATAATCTACTTAGTAATAAGAATCCAGAGGTTTAAACTCAGTCAACTGTGCACTCACCTCTCCGTTCCCAACGGGGACGCTGATGACGATGTCCTGACTTCTTGTTGCAATAGGAGAGCCATTCATTGAAATGCTAAAGATCCTCTCATTGTGGCGGGGTACTCTGACAGCTGGGGTTTTGGGAAGCCTAAAAAAAAACAAAAAAAAAACAAAACAGTTCAATTGGTGAGAAACATGAAGACCTTTTACTGTATGTCTCTTATCTTATACAAAACAGAATAAGATCCAAGAGAATAATCTAGTAGCCTTGTAACAGGATAGAATGCATCTGTGTGCAGTGTTCACAGGTTTGTTGTGTAGCGTTTGTTTTGGTGAAGACATGTAGGCCAGTGGGTGTGGCTTACACAAGTGAGTAAGTGTGGGTGTAGATTGCATAATGGTGAACAGGTGTGTGTTATGGCTTCCATATAAGCAGTCACAAACCAAACTAACATGCTGATGCTGGGTGTCTCCTCCTCCTCCTCCTCTGTGCAAGTATAGATCTGTTATATGGGGTGTCATATGTTGTGTATTAAACTACAAACATAAAATATGATATACTGAATAAAAAATGCAAGTCGTATTCCTTGAGGATTTGGTTTTTTTATGTAATCTAATCTGCTGCATGTTAAACATGAACAAAATAAACTCAGAAAAATAAATATTAAGGCTACTATAATGCTCCGCACTGTGTCTATATATATATATATATATATAATATGTACATATGTTTAATAGCTGTGCTTGGGTTTTTTTTCTTGCCTTCTGATTGTTGCTCTGAGTGTTGCTATCCCTGTGCTGTTGCAATCCTGGAATTTCCCCATTGTGGGACTAATAAAGGCTTATCTTATCTTATCTTACTATAACATAAGTGTGTACACTGGCTGATATTAAACTTCAGCAACAAATTCTGAATAAAAAAATATTTAGACTTTGTCCACATATTAAAAACTACATAAAATGGGACATGCTCTCTGTGAGAATAACTGCTGATTTTACATGCTAGTCATTATCAATGTAGTGGCAAGTGACTAATATAGCTTTCTGTAGTTAGCGCAGTCCAACAATCCATTGTCAGTGCCACATTTTCAGTGGTTAGCCATCTTTTCAGGTCAGATTTTTTACCTTTTTGTAGCGTGCCTCGTTATCGTTCCTCCAGACGGAATATTATACCCTGGCTCCATATAGTTTATCAGCTCCCAAATGCCCTCTCCTTCAACATTGCTTATTGGCTTCATGTCTATTTCAGTCATCTTGCAAATCCTCTGAGTAATGCTCTCTGTCTTCCTCTCATCATATACCTGCCTCCCCAAGACTGCGGTAACTGTCAGTTGTGATGAAGCCAAACTAGTCACTCCTTGCAGCACGGCTGAATGCGAGTTCTTTAGGTGGTAAGCGAACTGGTTGAACTGTTGTATTTCAACGTAGTACCACATGAAGCAGGCCTATTCATTTAGTGGCCAGCAGGTCATGTGCGGCCCAGAACCAACCTCCTAGTGGCCCAGGCCATGCCAAGGAAATATAACTTTAAGAAAAAAATATGAAGGAATGACTGTCCGCAAGTGCGCACACAAGCAACGCAAGTGACCATCATCCGCTCTCTGGAGTTCAGAAGCACCCTGCCCATGTGACTGTTTCAGTCACCAGGCAGAGTGTCTCTAGCATCACTGTCTGAGAGAAACATAAGCTTATTAAAGCACTTAAACACAGAAAAAAACAATAGAGGTATGTAAGCAGTGGAGGCATTTATGGTGGTTTTAACCCGCTGGTAACGAGAACAATGAAGAGTGGCTTAGCTAACAGGTCTGGTTAGGCTTCATATGCAGGAAAAGGCAAGAGTGATTGAATCGCTGAGGATTTACTTCACCAGCCACTACAATATTAACTAATTGATGTTCATTATTATGTACCTGGCAAGTTAAAATGACCGAAATTAACGAAGTCAATGACTTTAATCCATCAGCAGCCTTCAGACAAACTAAACGTGCCAGCATTTGGATTTCAAAATAAGGGAGGTTTTCCTGCTGTCTGGGTGGTGAGGAGAGTTCTAAAAACTATAAATATATAGAAATATTACAGCAGAAATAACTGCATCTTTGATACTTTGTTAATTTATTTCATTAAATATAATTTTTTTTTCCCCCCCCTTTGAAATCAGAGTTAACCCCTTGAACTCCGTGAATTCCGCGGGTGGTCACGTCTCTGCATCTTAGTGTGTCTCAGTGCGCACTGAAAAAAAAAGCTGTGTTTCCAGTCTTCCAGTACAGACACAGCCTTGTTACAACCTGAGAAAAAAAGCTGTGTAATATATTCATTTTTTGTGGTATTTTTACAAAATTTTGACCTAAGCTTGAAAACACTTGGTTCTACATTTCTGTTGTGTTTTCCAGCCAGTATCTGACAGCTGTATGTTATTTGCAAGCATTTGTATCTTAAAAAAAAAAAAAAAAAAAAAAACACCCAGGCGAACTTTCTTGTTACTCAGTGGAAGGAGCACTTAGAGAGATTATGACTGTTTTGCCAAAAAAATCAGTGTTTTCTTTTAAATGAGACTAACCCCATGAAGATGCTGCAAAGGGTTGAAGAACAGCTTTTGATTTACTTTGGGCATGTTATTTTTAGGCGTTTTTAGGGAAGCTGAACAGAGTTCAACAGGTTAAATTATTGTTCTGTTCTAGCTCTGTAAAATTATGGTCAAAAGTGTAAATTGTATAAGGGAAAAATAAAGTCAAAATTTTACCACAATCTGATTCAAATTTATTTTAAAAAAGTAATTTAAAATAAATAGACAAAAATTAGGCATAAAATAATCCACAAATTTATAATAAAGTCTCAAATGTACAAGAAAAGTCAATTTTATAAGAGGAAATTATAAATGTGAGGAAAATGGATTCAAATTTAGATAAATTTACAGAGAAAAGTAGAACACTATAAGAAAACTTATCAATTTTGGAGAAAAACCTCAAACCTTCAAGACTGAAGTCATTATTCAAGTTTTTAAGTGGGTGCTTTTTGCATCCTTAACTCAACTACAAAGTTTTGATTGACTGATGTGTAATGTAATGTGTGGTTATAAAAAGAGGTTCCTACTTGCATGTGTTAATTTAAAATAACACAAACCACAATAGTGGATGTGCAATGTTTAATATTATCGATCTTTTGTTGGGGGGTTTGTGCACTGAAGTGTTTGACAATTGATTTTTTTTTTTTTTTAATTCAGCTAAATGCACTTTGTGATGTGCCAAGGTCAGTTATGACCAGGATGTAGTATTTTATTTCAAAAGGGAAACAAATGTTAATGCTACTAACCGTACACATTGAGTTTTTATGTACTTTGAGATATGCCTGAGTAAGATGTGACCAAATTGGTTATTTACAGAATTTTATTTCCCCATTCTATTTATTTAATTGTTCAAGAGGAAAAATATTTCTACTACTTCAAGTTCTGCTCAACCCCAGCACCATTAGGGTTTTTATGCATTTTTGATGTGCCTTTGTCATGTGCCAAATGCAGATTTAAAACCAAGACAATGAATAAAAAAAAAAAGTGCATATTTTTCGACATATTGATCTGTGTTGGTTTGAAATTTATCATATTCAACAGATCACTGAACATGTGCGGCCCATTTACATGCCTTGATTTCAAATTGTGGCCCAACTGATTTTGTGATTGACTAGCCCTGACAAAGTGTACATTTAGCTTCATTGTTAGCATTTACCAGTTTAAAATCATCCCATACAGCACTCCGTTTAGACTGCTTCATTTTCTTGAGTGAAGTACGTCAGATGTGGTAGAGATTAGGTTATAACATCCTCACCAGGACTGGCGGCACCCCTACACTTAAGAAAAATAAAATGTTGAAAAGAACGGCACCACTTTCAATTAATTGATAACTAATTTCGTCGCCTAAATTCTTATCGACAATTAATCAAAAGTCAGTTAATCATTAGCATCTCTTATGTCTAGTCCTCAGGGACCCTTAGTTTTTACTACCCTTTGGGGACCCTCGAGCCAAAAATGTACATGCAAAAAAAAAACAAAAAAAAAAAACCCTGCAATAAAATCACCAGACATCAATATTTTCTTCTGCATACATCTCTTACTGAGCTCTATAGAAAAACTAGATTGATCATTGGCCGCCAGAAGTGAAGACCCCTGGCTGCCATATTAGTACACCCAAAACACTAGTACATCCAAATCGACGGAAGCTAAACATAATATCAACTTGATTTCTATAGTTCACTGGTTGCGCAAGATTATAAGCTGTGTCTCCATACCAAGAACTTCAAAGTCTGTGAATTTTGGGGGAAGTTATTGAGGTAAAAGGGGCCGGCCAGGGGCTTCACTTCTGGCGGCCAATGATCCATCCAGTTTTTCTATAGAGATCAGTGGCCCTCCGACTCTGCTTGGCTCTGTACTTGCTGATGGGGCATGAGCTATCCAGGATTTTTTTCTTACAGATCAGTGCATATGGGACCTTAAATCGAAAAAAAATTCCCCATTTTAATGAATGGCAAGAGCAAAATTACCTTTTGATCCCGATCAAATTTTGCCACGAGTTACACATACGATGTTTGTCAATTTAAAAGATAATTTTCCATGTAATTAAAGTTGTTGGCTGTTGTATAATGACAGAGTAATATTTAGTTTTTGTTTAAACGACTAGCGGACAACAACTCCCATCATCCCACACCACTAAACTGTAATCGTGTTTAGTGCTGTTACTTATGCAGGATGCACATTTTTTCCTTTGATCGGTTTAAAAATTTAATTAATTCAAAGTTTTTATGTTGACTGTGTTTACTATAAATTTGTTGTTGCTTATGCAGAATGCATATGTATTTTCTTTTAATAAGAGTTTATAAAATTCTGTTATTCTATGTTGACTGTTTGCAGCAAGGGTGTCCAATCATGTGCCATGGAGCGCCAAGACCCTGCAGATTTTCTCTTCTACCCAGTCTCTTCAGTAGGTGTTTTCACTTATCAGCAATCAGTGGGAAGAAATTCAGTGAAATCTGCTGCTGAAGACACTGGTTGGAGGTAAACCCTGGAGGGTCTTGGCCCTCCATGGCACATGACTGGACACCCCTGGTTTATAGTCAACTCACTGCAAACAAAAATAAATATATCGATATATGTTATCAAACAGCCTCTCTTTTACGCAATGTGGTAGGTTGCCTGTTGGGCTTTTTTTTTGGGGGGGGGGGGGGGGGGCTTGTTTCCATAGAGCTGGTTGCTTGTTTCTCTTGTGAAACCTGCCAACACTACTTGGTGCTCTCTGCAAATCACTTGTCACATGTCGCGCACGTGGAAGAACTTTTTTTTTGGGCCTGTTGTCCACACAACCCTTGCAGCAGTTGTAGTCAAGTGATAATTTGTTCCCTGCGCTTCTCATCCTATTCTCTGTACCTGAATGTAGTGCTGCATCTCAGCATGAAATGGAGACCTGACTTGCCTGTTTTTTTTTTTGCTGTCCACCCACTGGTAGGATGAGCAGGACCCATAGTGTTCGCTCTACTTTCAGAGGAATCACCAGAGACGCTCACTGAAGTAGAAGACTTCAGTGAAGAATCCACATCAGATTCCCCTTAGAGCTTGTTTCATCTTCAGACAATGAGTCTTGCAGCTCTGTTGCAGATGAAGGCAACACCACAACTTTTTCACTACAACTAGTGCATGCTCGTAGAAAGCAAGTATTCCTGTCTGAAACTGGTAGCCCAATCAGGCTTTACAGGCCCAAATGTAGACTGTGTTTGAAAATGGAATACAGAGGTGTAGCCTATACTGTATGTAGGTAATCACACATAATAGACTGACAAATATGAAAGGGACTGAACTGAGAAACCTTGACCGTGTGAATATTAATTACGGAATAATTTACAATGAATAGGACATCCAATATTAGCCACTGTTTAAGAAGTGCTTGTTTATTTTTTTTTTTGTCAGATCACTTATTTGTGTGATCTTTTATGAGTTATAGTCATAATAGTGTATCTTGCACTTTGGGGAATGGGAGTTGTTCAGTCACCATTATAATTTACTTGTGTAGTGGAGTGGTCTGCTGGGGCAGTGGCATTACTGCAGCCGATAGGAAGAGACTGAACAAACTGATCAAGAAAGCTAGCTCCATCCTGGGGCAGCGCCTTGATCCGGTGGAGGAGATAGGAGAGAGAAGGACGGTGGCTAAACTGTCATCTCTGTTGGAGTCCGAGTTCCACCCTATGCAGGACATACTGAATGCACTGAGGAGCTCATTTAGCAGCAGACTACATCATCCCAGGTGCACAACCGAGAGGTTTCGCAGGTCCTTCCTACCAACGGCTGTCAGACTGTACAACCTAAGCAGGGCTGCTCGCAGAGATAGCAAAAAGACGTAACAAACTAATAGTTTTTTGAATGCAAAAGATGCAATAGACTTACACAATGGTCCCCTCCGGCATACAACTAGGAAAATACCGGTCGCTATGGAGAGTGAGAATATGTATGGGCACATAATCATACCATGTAGGATAACTAAAGGCGCTTTTCCACTAGGAACCCAAAGGCCCCGTTTGGCCCCGATCGGCCTCCGTGTCCGGTTTCCCACTCGGAACCCAAAGGCCTCACAGTTCCCTTTTTCTGAACAGTTCCAGTTTAACAGGTCACTTTTTCGGCACCGTAAAAAGCAGGTCCGAAGGGTCCCGGCCCCGTTTCGTCACGCCCCTGCTGGCCATGCATTGGTCTGTGCGTAGCGTCATCAGAGTGGGCGTTATGTGGGCGTTACACTGACTTTCCAGAATCGCTTGCTGGTCGCCATTTGCAATTTTTCGTCAGTGAGCCCTCGAACAAGTGATATTATAAACCACAACGAGAGAATGGCTTCACAGAAATCAGCAGAAATCCAACACCGCAGTCCAGCAGAGTTTCCTGTGTGTTTCGGCTGATGAGAGAATGCAGAGGGAAGCAGACTGAACTTGCAGTGGTGTGCACAAACAGACGCACCAGAAATTACACGGAGACGCACCGGGAATTAGACCCAGCCACCCGAATTGAATTGAATGTGCAGCCGCGACGCACCCAACTTCAGCAGTTGAAGCTGTGATATTGTGATATACAGGACGGTAAGTGATGTGATATTCATGCTTTATGTTATTTTTTCCAACAGTGGAAAGTTCACTTAGGACAGACGAAAACTTAATCGTGTTTAAACGATGACCTAGCTTAATGCTATGTCCGTCCTTGTATGTTCTTTTTTGTGTTGACAATATCTGATGAAATAGTTAGTTGTAATCCTGGTTAAAATTTTTTTTTTGTTTTTTTACATGTTGCACTTTCGTACCGATCCATAAAGGATCATAACAATAGCAGCTGGGCGAACCCCAGCATTGGAAGTGGTTCGATCTCATGGACCAAATTTATGGAAACCAGAGCTTGGAGTGGACCCCCACGGCGACAATTACGTTAACCACAGACGGTGAGTGTTTTTTTTCTTGACATTAATGTTTTTACCTTATCCAGCCTGTTTAATGCTAACTATAATTATGTAGAACAATAAATAAATAAGTCCCACGACGTTATCGTGGCTCACGAGTGGATCGTAGCTGTCGCCGCCCTAGATAGCTCGCCGTCACGGTTTTTAAAAAAAAAAAAAAAAAAATGCAATTGCATATTTAATCACAGGCATGGAAAAGGTAATGAGCTGTTGTTGCACAAAACTCAAAGTCAGCGTGCTTCATTTTCATGATTCAGTTGAGCCTACTGTATAAATGCATTCAGAATTTTTTCCATCCATCCATCTTCTACCGCTTCTCCGCGTCACGGAGGCAGCAGTTCAAGCAGAGAAGCCCAGACTTCCCTCTCCCCAGCCATCTGCTCCAGCTCTTCAGAGATGATAGACCAGCTGGGTCTCTCCACCATAGAATTTGGGTCACCTCTAGAATTTTTTGACCACCATAAAAAGCTAGGCATTTGAAACATAAACATTTATCTTTTACTAAATGTATTGTACAAATACACAGTTGTGATACTCATAAAAAAAAGTAATTTTTTCAAACCCAGCACTTGACTTTCACCAGTGTGTGTCCCTTGTCAAATAACTGCAATGTCATGGTACAGTGTGTTTTTTGTGACTCACAAAAGACGGTTAAAGTCATAAGATGGTCTGTCATAATCTTGACAATCCATATGGGTTTTATGTCAGGAGAGTTTCCTGGCCAAATCAAACACAGTGATGCCTTGTCCATTACACCAGGTTTTGATTGTTTAGGCACTGTGGGGCGATGGTCACTCCAGCTGGAAAATGAAATCCGTTTCTCCATAAATCCTCATACTTTTGAGAACACTCCTCTTTTTTTAATATCTACTTTTAACATAACCATCGATTTTTCGAGAAAACTAATTTTGGATATTCATGCGCTGTGAGCCAATAAATGATTAAAATGTAACAATACTTCACTGTCTGATTAATGATTCTGTATAATATATGGGTCTCACTTTCTGACATGTGTCCAAAAATATTTAACTTTTGTATTAATTTTTGGGGATGTACTGCTACATGTTTTGAGGTTGATTTTACTGACACCAGCTCACATTTCTGTCTTGTAGGTAAGAGAAGCGGAGCAACACAAAAGACCTTTCAACTATTTTTGCATCGATGCAAGAAGCAGAAAGGGAACAGCACTGTGAAAAGATGGAGCTGCAGAGGGAGCTCCAGCGGCAACAGTTGGAACTCAATTCACTGCTTGTGGATGAGGTCCGTCAGTCCAGGGAAGCCGAAGTTGCTGTACGAAGGGAGGAAATTGCGCAGAATGCTGCCCTCAATAACACTCTCATGGCAGTCTTTGAAACCCTCGCACGGCGTGTGTGACCCATTTTCCCAACCATTATTATGTATATACTGTACATTAATCAATGACCAGTATTAATAACGTTGAATAAACCCGTGACTGTTGACATCATGTGTTGTCTGTTACTACTAAGTTTTACACTGTCTTAAAATCCTTAAAAAGGTTGGGAAAAATTTGTCATTGCAGTGTGTTATGGAGTCCAATAACTGCCGACACATACATTAAAAGCCAGCCACTACTGACCAAGCTTTATATCCATGTGCAACAACAGGGACACCTAATATTTTAAGTTCTGTATTTGGAAATGTTCATATTGCCAACCCAGGTAATGGTTTTATCTGCACAAAATATTCAACTTAGCCATTGTAAGGACGGGTGAGTGTGGGGTGTACAGCAACAACTGTTTTGGTGCGCCTCACCCAATTCTGTACTCAGCATTAACAAGTACACTTTAAAGAAAATGTGGACTTGTAATTTTGTAAGATATTTTTTATTAGATGGCTGTCCCAGTACTTGTAACTGTGATATTAAAGATCCACACGTCCACATTAAATATACGAAAAAATTGCATCATTGCAATGGCACAAGGTTACATGAGATGAGTAATGCATAACAATACACAGCAGCCTCACCACCAAAATGATATTAAATAGCTCTTGGACTACTAATTGGTCCAGGGAAAATGGCGCAGCCTCAAGGGGAGTGTAGCACCGCCTCCAACTCCCTCAAAACCCCGCCTCCAACTCCCTCCTTCTCCCACCCATACTACAGTGAGCCTTGTGCTGTGGAAAACCACCAGTGCCGGAACAGGACTGTTCGGTCCAAGGCCAAACGAGGCCTTTGGGTTCCAAGTGGAAAAGTGCCTAAAGTAGACGGTTGTGCTGTTTCATCCCATCTAGCAACAATGCTCTGCACTGTGTGTGTTTATATATTTACATATTTATTCCATCTAGCTACAATGCTCCACACTGAGTGTGTTTATGTTTATATATCTATATATTTATTCCATCTAGCTACATTGCTCCGCACTGTGTTTACATATTCATATATTTATTCCATCCAGCTACAATGCTCTGCACTGTGTGTCTGTGTGTGTGTATATATACTGTATATTTTATAGTAATATGTACATATGCATATTAGCTGCTCTTGCTTGCTTGTTTTGTTTTTTTTCTTGCCTTCTGATTGTTGCTATCCCTGTGCTGTTGCAATCCTGGAATTTCCCCGTTGTGGGACTAATAAAGGCTTATCTTATCTTATCTTAGTTTATAGTCTATTGTCAATAAACTCATGCAGTACTATAAGAGGACACATTTACAAATATTTGAGACCCATTGTAGCGCATCCTTTTATATTTTAGCAATACTGTAAGTACAAAACACCAAACATTATTTATTTTTTTGTATCTTGTATAGTTTATTGATCCCCAGAGGGAAATTCAGGGCATCCACGGTTCGGCACCAATCCCTTCACCCCAGAGAGAGAGAGCGAGACAGAGAGAGAGAGACCCATTTGGCTGCATTGCCCTTTTGTCTGTAAATACAGTGGTGTGAAAGTGTTTGCCCCCTTCCTGATTTCTCATTTTTTTGTATGTTTGTCACACTTAAATGTTTCAGATCATCAAACAAATTTAAATATTAGACAAAGATAACAAGTAAACACAAAATGCAGTTTTTAAATGAAGGTGTTGATTATTAAGGGTAAAAAAAATCCAAACCTACATGGCCCTGTGTGAAAAAGTGATTGCCCCCTAAACCTAATAACTGGTTGGGCCACCCTTAGCAGCAACAACTGCAATCAAGTATTTGCGATAACTGGCAATGAGTCTTTTACAGCACTGTGGAGGAATTTTGGCCCACTCATCTTTGCAGAATTGTAATTCAGCCACACTGGAGGGTTTTCGAGCATAAACCGCCTTTTTAGATTATGCCACAGCATCTCAGTCGGATTCAAGTCAGGACTTTGACTAGGTCACTCCAAAGTCTTCATTATGTTTTTCTTAAGCCATTCAGAGATGGACTTGCTGGTGTTTTTTGGATCATTGTCCTGCTGCAGAACCCAAGTGCGCTTCAGCTTGAGGTCGCGAACAGATGGCCGGACATTTTCATCAAACTGGGGATTCTAAATTGTCCGTAGGTATGACTGTTAGAGTGAATGGTTGTGTGTCTCTCTGTGTTGGCCCTGCGATGGACTGGCGATCTGTCTAGGGTGTACCCTGCCTCTCGCCCAAAAGATGCTGGGATAGAAGATGAATGAATGAATGTCCTGCTGCAGAACCCAAGTGTGCTTCAGCTTGAGGTCACAAACAGATGGCCGGACATTCTCCTTCAGGATTTTTTGGTAAACAGCAGAATTCATGGTTCCATTTACCACAGCAAGTCTTCCAGGTCCTGAAGCAGCAAAACAGCCCCAGACCATCACACTACCACCACCACATTTTACTGTTGGTATGATGCTCCTTTTCTGAAATGATGTGTTACTTTTACGCCGGATGTAATGGGACACAGACCTTCCAAAAACGTTCAACTTTTATCTCGTCAGTCCACGGTGTACTGTATTTTCCCAAAAGTCTTGGAGATCATCAAGATGTTTTCTGGCAAAACTGAGACGAGTCTTTATGTTCTTTTTGCTCAGCAGTGGTTTTCGTCTTGGAACTCTGCCATTCAGGCCATTTTTGCCCTGTCTCTTTCTTATGGTGAAGTCATAAACACTGACCTTAACTGAGGCAAGTGAGGCCTGCAGTTCTTTGGATGTTGTTGTGGGGTCGTTTGTGACCTCTTGGATGAGTCATCTCTGCGCTCTTGGGATAATTTTGGTTGTCCGGCCACTCCTGGGAAGGTTCACCAATGTTCCATGTATTGGCCATTTTAGGATAATGGCTCTCACTATGAGTCGCTGGAGTCCCAAAGCTTTAGAAATGGCTTTATAACTTTTTCCAGACTGATAGATCTCAATTACTTTGTTTCTCATTTGTTTCTGAAATTCTTTGGATCACAGCATGATGCCTAGCTTTTGAGGATCTTTTGGTCTACTTCACTTTGTCAGGCAGGTTCTATTTAAGTGATTTCTTGATTGAGAACAGGTGTGGCAGTAATCAGACCTTGGTGTGGTTAGAGAAACTGAACTCAGCTTTCCAAAGATGTGATAAACCACAGTTAATTAATGTTTTAACAGGGTGGGGGCAATCACTTTTTCACACAGGGCCACGTAGGTTTGGAAGTTTTTTACCCTTAATAATAAACACCTTAATTTAAAAACTGCATGTTGTGTTTACTTGTATTATCTTTGTCTAATATTTAAATTTGTTTGATGATCTGAAACATTTAAGTGTGACATACAAAAAAATGAGAAATCAGGAAGGGGGCAAACACTTTCACACCACTGTATTTAAATAAAAATGATTTATTTCCTTATTTGGGAATTTTGTTGTCGTTTAGTCAAAACATGCATACAGTCATGTGAAAAAATTAGGGCACCCTGTATAAGCCTTTTTTTTAACATTTTTGGACATATGGATATTTAATATCAATGTTAAAAATACTGGGAGATTCATGTAATACAACTAAACAATTAAAAATGAATTAGACTTTTTCAAATTTTCTGTAAAATGTAATTCTAAACAAATGGTGAGGAAAAAATTAGGACATCCCCCATCTTTTTAAGGATACCCCCACATTCATTCCCACTTAACCTCTTGCACTCAGGGATACCGCGGGCGGTCACGTCTCTGCGTCCTAGGGCACACTGAAAAAAAAAAAAGCTGCAGACACAGCCACGAACAGAAAGCCAAAGGAGTGCTTTGATCGGTTTAGATTCGATTGACCTCTCATTCGACTAATAAGAGCCTTGAATTGGGTTTCTGAAACCTTGGAGAACCAATGACTGAAAACCTAACAAGAAGGACCCGCCTACCAACGGCTGCGAATACAGCGAGCCAAATGAAGCAGAGAAGTTCCACGATTGAAAGCGTGCATCCCGTGCGTAAAATCTGTTTTGTGTAAGCCACTGGGTGACACACACGTGTTCGCCAGTCTTTTTTTCTTACTACTGTTCTCATTTGTTTTGAAAAATCGTTCGCCAAAACCGCAATAATGGAATCATGGTTTGACCGAGTCGCGTGACCAGAACCACGAGTCCGTAACAAGTGGACCAGCGTCATGTTTGTCTGACAATGAGGAAGAGAAGTTCGCCAGCGACACTGCTGTTGTGGACAGGTAAGTGTTATAAGCTAAATTATTCTTTATCCCTGAAAATTGTAATCAAAATGACTTTTGACCGATTGGTAAATTACAACTGTGCGTCATTGCCACATGACGGACGGTCCGTGCGCTGCGTCCAGACCGTGAACGCCACCCCCCCCCCCCACTCTTCTGTAGCGGATTGCAGATATATTGCAGATATTTTAGTAAAACTGTGCGTAGTAGACCGCGGCGCACCATCACCACGGTCAGTCATGTAGCGATGGGCCATGTCCGTCATCTGTAGTGGGTGGGGGGGGGGGGGGATTGTTATCTTCTACATTACAGATATGTTTTTGTATAATTTTTAGTGCACTGTAGGTTATTTTTTCCTTGTAAAAAAAAAAAAAAAAAAAAGCCACACATTTTTTACGTGGCATGCTTCTGTGTGTGTGGGGGCTTGTTTGTTCATTCATTCATTCATGAATGAATAAACAACCCCCCCCCCACACACACACACACACAGCCCTGAGTGTCCTTTCATTAGAGCCCAAGATCAAGCTTCTATATTGAATCATTCAAAAGTTAGACGTTTTTCCAAACTGTGCCATTTGGCACAATTTGGCACAGTTCAAAAACGCCTGGGAACAACCTGTGAAAAAAGCTGTGTTGTGGCTCACATATTTGAGATGCTTAAGCTGCATATGTATATTACTTTTGAGATGCTTAGGCTGCATATGTATATCACTGTTACCTCACGTCTTAGAAGGAACAATAAGTCTGGACCTCCTGGGGATGACAGGAGGGTGTGAAATGTGTCTTTAGAAATGGCTCTGAGAAGATTTCCTGACCACCAGGGTTTAGGTGGAGAAGAGAGGATCTTGGGGGTGATGCATTGTCTCTGGGGAGTGAATGACAATGTGATTCTGTACTCTGATGTCCCGGGTATAAAAAGGGGAGATGTGGGAAGTTAGTTCTCTTTCTGTTTGAGAAGATGTTGGAGACACGTGATGATTAATAAACCTGAATTGAGAAATAAATTCAGCCTCTTCATTTCACACTCTCCACACTGTAATATATTCACTTTTTGTGGTATTGTTACAAAATTTTGACCTCAGCTGGATAACACTTGGTTCTACATTTCTGTTGCATTTTCCAGCCCGGATCTGACAGCTGTGTGTTATTTGCAAGCATTTGTATCCAAAAAAACACCCAGGCCAAATTCATTTTTTTCAAGTTCAGTATGTTTAGATGACGGTTACTCAGTGGCCGGAGTACTTAAGAGAGATTATGACTGTTTTGCCAAAAAATTCAAAGTGTTTTCTTTTAAAGCAGACGGACAGACGAAAATTCAATATTGCCAATTCATATCTCAAATTGTTGTCTGAGACGAGCTAAAACGAACTGCACATGTTTTGGTCTCAACAAATGTCGCATATGGTGACAATGTGCTCTTGAAAGTATGCTGCCCTGGAGAGCCAAGCGATCAGCGGCTAAGATGGCCACTGACTGTGTGACGTCAGCTCAGCCAAACACACGCACACTGTCGCGGCCACTGCTGTGTTTTGCTTCATGCAACACTTGATGTTTACGTCTTAAAATCGGCGATTACGGATATTTCTCGGAATTACCAAATATTTTCATGATCATAAGAACGGTTAGGGGGAAAAAACATGCTGAAGAAAGACAGTTTAACTCACCGGTTACTTATATTGGAAGTCCATCCTCCTGTGTTTTTAGAAGCAAAGTTCTCAATTACAGAGACACAGTGTTCCCTATTGCTTCAGCTTCTGTATTAAAGCAGACTCCAGTGAAATAGTACCCAGGTTTGTCAGTCTTTCTTGTCCACATATATTTTGCAGGTGTCACGGCTCGCCGTTCTCAGGCATCTGCCTCAGCTGCGCACACACCTGCACCTCGTTAGCACCCTACATGTGCAGCAGACATTTCGTTGACAGCGATTTCGAGAATAAGATGCAATTTGAAATGAAATTTGCAAAAAGATTGGTGATAAAGAAAACGGCTAACCCAACTATATATCCCGCGATTGCCAAGTCTGACTCTGAGACAAGTGTCAATGACAGTGGCGTGAAAAGCAAGGGTGATCTACCGAGGCGATCAGCTGTCAGAACACGAGAAGTAAACAGGGTAAGTTTTGTATTTTTAATATTCACTGCAAATGTTTACTTAACATTTTAAATGAATTCCAAGCAATGGATGATTTTCAAAATCAAATTATTTCTGGGAAATAATGCGGCGGCGGACAGGTGCCCGTGTCAGGTTTTGCAGCGTCGCGCAAACAGAGGCACGCTGGCGGGGCCAGGCCACCAGTGTTTTGCACGTGCTTTTGTGCCTAAAACGTTGAAGAACGCGGAGTTTGTGTTGGTCAGATTTCTGCCAAATAATGCGGCGGCGGACAGGTGCCCGTGTCAGGTTTTGGAGCTGCGCGCAAACAGAGGCGCGCTGGCGGGCCCAGGCCACCAGTGTTTTGCGCGTGCTTTTGTGCCTAAAACGTTGAAGAACGCAGAGTTGACAGACAAACAAACCCCGGCAAAAACATAACCTCCTCCTGGCCTTTTCGGCCTGGCGGAGGTAATTACCAATGACAGTTCAGCTTTCAATTTTTAGGGAAGCAACACATTTGCTAAGAAAAATAAATATAAGCCTAAGATTGTAAGAGAAATGTGCTTTTAAAAATGGAACCCCAATTTTCTACCATAGAATGGTGCCCATTATAACTGTGAAATGTTATTTATTGGAATATAATAATTGCTATATCTGGAAACTAGTTATTTTCTTAATCTGTAGTGATACTCCATTGATTTTTGTATTTCTTTGTATATTTCTGCTGTGTTTTCAAACATTCATACAAAGGTGGTATAGTATGTAATATTTCTTTTCAAATTGAGAAGAATTTAGTGTGTTCAAATTATTCAAATGTATATGACATGCGACTTTGATGAATGCTGAACTATGAGAATTATAACATTGACATGAACATTAATAAACTCAATATATGATTTTACAAAACTTTATTTACATATCATTGTTCACAAATCTAATCTTGGTAGGCAAAATCCCTTGTAGTGATCAGATGGGAATGTTTCTCTGATGAGGCTCACCGCACAGGCAGGCAACATAACCCTCACTTCTTTCCCACAAATAAGGCTGAATACCCCCTCAGCACCACCCAAAACTACTTCATCATCCGATTCCTCATTTTCAATGTCATCATTTATATTGAGGTCGTCAAACTCGAGAAAATAATCGCTGTCCGAATCACTTTGCTCTCGTTCTGCCATTTACTATGTATTGCTGTTGTGACGTCACCAATGCCCGCACCTATCGAGAGATGGCGGTACTGCAGCCTCACTAAGTGAAGGCTGAGCTATGAGCAAATAAGGTCACTTATGGAAGCTGGTGACACATATTAAATCGCGGGAATAGACAGAATAGAATATTTTCATACAATCTGTTGATTGGTTCAATAAAAAAATGTCACTGTCCATCTGCTTTAAATGAGACCAACCCCATGAAGATGCTGCAAAGGGTTGAAGAACAGCTTTTGATTTACTTTGGGTATGTTATTTTTAGGGAAATCGACCAGAGTGCAAGGGGTTAAAATGGCTACAATAAATGTTAAAAAATGCAAATAAAAACAAAAACAAGGTTAGACATAGATACATGAACATTTCTTAATAAAGAACTGAATATTTAAAGGGGATACAAATTTTTTTCACATGACTGTATGTATGTATCGCAGTCCTTCGCAGGGAGTCAAGCCCAGCCTGCCTGGATAACGGGAGTCTCGGCTGCTGCTTTACCCGCGTGCCAGTGATGTCCTTTGTGGCAGCATGTCCCCCCCCCCGGTTCTCCATAACGAATTCTCAATAGAAGCCAATGGGGCATGAGGGTTTTTAAAAAAAAAAAAAAAAAACCTTAAATATCACATTGTACAAAAACTATTAATTTGGTAGTTTTGAGCAGTGTTGAAGTGGTTTAAGAGATTTATGCAGAAAAAAAATTGATGATTTTATAGCAGTGTTTTTGCATGTACATTTTTGTCTCGAGGGTCCCCAAAGGGTGCAAAGTTGTAATTTTGACCCCACATAAAAAATACTAATGCAATGAAATCAGTGTTGCTGCTAATTTTTTTGCATATCCAAGACTCTAATCACCAACAACGCCCCATCCCCGAACCATTCATTTTACTAAAAAATTCATAAAACAAGTGGCATCATGTATTCAAACTGGCATTTAACCCTTTAAATGCCAGTCTGAATACATGTCAGTGTTATTTATGAAAAAACACACAATGAGAGTTTTTTTAATAAAATGAATTGTGGGAGACTGAGTGTTGCTGGTGATTAGTGTTGGATGTGTCAAAAAGTAGCAACAACATTTGATTTAATTGCTTTTGCATTTTTTTTCTGTGGTGTCAGATTTACAATTTTGCACCCTTTGGGGACCCTCGAGCCAAAAATGTACATGCAAAAAAAAAAAAAAAAAAAAAAAAAAACAACACTGCTATAAAACATATAAAACATATAAAACACTGCTATTTTTGGCTCGAGGGTCCCCAAAGGGTGCAAAAACTGTCTGCAGTGTATAATATACTGTACTTGTAACAGTAATTGACAGAATCGAAAAATGTAAAAAAAAAAATTTTTTTGCAGAAGTTCATGTCAAAAGCTGTAACGCAACCAAAATGATCACCAAATGGGGGAGAAAAAAAAAGTACAAAATGATCAAGGGGTCCACAAGGGCTAGTGACTACATGTTCAAAAGTGATATGCTTCTATATCAAGTCATGCTGATGCTAGGTGTCTCCTCCTCCTCCTGTGCAGTTCCCTGGGTTGCTGCTGGCTTTTGTGTGAGATGGAATGATACGGCATTGCTGAAAGCTTAAAGAAGCAACCATCTCCAGGTTTGGAGCCAGCAGCAAGAGGACTTGGGAAGAAAGTGGCTGTGCCAGTCCCAAATCAAAAACGGTTTTATTCAAGCCCAGAAGCAACTTCTGCACATTTCATGAATCTTCATCCTGCACCATCTCAGCACTTTAGACATTTTCCCCCTTTATTAGTCCAGCATCTAGTTATTCTGTTCTTCCCTTTTTTAGAGTTTAGATTTTAAGCTTATTTTATCTGTCATCTTAATTGTTAATAAAGTGAACTTTTGTATAAAATTGATTTTTGGTGTTTGGTCTCCTCTGGTTGATCAGATCCAGCACCTGGCTGTTACAGCCCGATTACAGAAAGTCTCTCTATTGCCCAAACAATGTATATGATCATATAATGGTGTTAGACCCACTTGGAGACATAGCAGAGAAAATATTTCCTTCAATAAAGTGAGCACCTGTATGTCCATATGACTCCATTTTCATCTAAAATATACTACTATAATATATACTCACAAAAAGTTAAGGATATTTGGCTTTCGGATGAAATTTCAGGATGCACCTAAAATGCACTATAACCTTTACAGGTGAACTTAATTTGACCTTTTAAATGCATATGTCCCTCGGTTCAATGTTTCAGTACTTTTTCAGTAGTTTCAGTACTAACTTGCTGTTCTCTAACAAGGTGCTTAACGGCAAGATTCACAACAGGTGTTTGATCCATGAATGACCAATAAATTTTCTGGTTCAATTAGAACTGGTATTTAAAGAGTCCTTTTGATCATGCTGTTCACATTTTGACATCATGAGAAGTGAAGGCTTGTTTGCTTCAACATACAAACTTTTAATAGGAGAGGTTCTGAAAACCCCCAAGACAAGCCTTAGTCCTTGGTGATGGACAGTTTCCAGCGCATGTTTTCCTTGCTGATCCATAAACTATGCTCCCATACTCTAACCAAGAACTTACATGTGCTCCATAGAGACACAGCAGCACAGTGGCGTCCGCACCCCACTTAGTTTTTGCCAAAACTTTAATAATAAAGGGTTTTAAAACATCTGATTCGTAGAAATTTTATATGTGGAATAAAAGACAGCTTATTATCAAAAATAAGTCCAAGGAATTTGGTTTCTTTTACCACCTTGACAGCTTCTCCATCTATGAAAAGCTCAGGGTTGAGGTGAAGAGATCACAGCAGGTAAAAGTGCATGCAGACAGTTTTTGTTTTTGAAAATTTAAAGCCATTACTGACTGACCACATATTAATCTTGTTTATGCACAGCTGTAGTTGCTTTTCGATTGTGCTCATATCTTTCCCCCTGTAGCAAATACAGAGGTCATCTACGTAAAGACTACAAAAGGTATTTGGTCTAAGAGCACCGACTACACTATTAATCTTAATACTAAAAAGAGTAACTGAGAGGATGCTTCCCTGGGGGACTCCTTGTTCTTGCACATGGGGCTCTGAAAGGGCATCTCCTACTCGGGCTTTGAAGTGTCTATTGGACAAAAAGTTTGAAATGAAAAAGGGCAAATGTCCCCTAAAACCCATGCCATGTAGGTCTCTTAAAATACCATATTTCCATGTTGTGTCATATGCTTTTTCTAAATCAAAAAATACAGCAACTACATGTTCTTTTCTAATAAAACCATCACGTATATAGGCCTCTAATCTGATAACGTGGTCTAAAGTGTTTTTACCATGTCTGAAGCCACACTGGTAATCAGTTAAAAGGCCTTCAGACTCCAGCACCCACACAAGGCGACTGTTTACCATTCTTTCCATGGTTTTACAGAGGCAACTTGTCAAAGCTATTGGACGGTAGTTGTTGGTATCAGTATGATCTTTCCCAGGTTTTGGAACAGGTATAATTACTGCTTCTTTCCAGCTTTCAGGAATACTGCCTGATTTCCAGATGTTGTTGAAAACCATCGAGAGAATGGATAGTGCACTGGGGGTAAGTGTTTTAAAAACTGATAATGAATTTTATCTGGCCCCATGGCAGTGTCATGAGAGTTCCTTATTAAGAGCGAAAGTTCTTCCATAGTGAAATCTTGTTGTATGGTTCTGAGTTATCTGAAAGAAGTTTATTTCTTTTTGTTCTTCTAGTGCTTGTATGATTTGGAACTCAAGACGATAGTTTCCAATAGACGAATTCTTCTCAAACAATTTTGGTAGTTGATTAGTTATTTCATATATTGTCGTCAGCAGACTGCCCTGATAATTAATATGCTGTATTTGAAGTCCATTCTCCTTACCCTTCATCTTTCTGATTAAATCCCATATCTTTTTTGGTAGATCTGTGTGGAGTTTGCATGTTCTCCCTGTGCTGCGTGGGTTTACTCCGGGGGCTCCGGTTTCCTCCCACAATCCAAAGACATGCGTTTTAGGTTAACTGGCTGTTCTAAATTGTCCCTAGATATCCGTTTCCTATAGGCCCTTTGAATAGAGGGTTAGTACTAGTGAAAGCGCTTTGAGTGGTCTTTGTGACTAGAAAAGCGCTATATAAGTGCAGGTTAGTTAGTTAGTTAGATGTGTTGGATGTGAGGCTTGATACAAATTCCCTCCAGCTCTGTCTCTTTGCTTCATTGATGATGCTGCGTGCTTTAGCTCGACAGATTTTAAATCTAGTCAGGTTTTCTGTTATTGGATGTTTATTGAACATCCTCTCTTGCTTTTTTCCTTGCCTCAATGGCCTATTTGCAGTCATCATTGAACCATGGGTTGGACCTATGGTGTGGCTTTGCTGATGAAATTTTCAGCATGGGATTTCTTTAAGCATTCCACCAAAATCTGGCAAGACCTCAATTTTTTAACATCCTTAACTGACCCTGCAATACCTGAAATTCATTTCTGTATAGCAGAAGGGGACAGCTTAGAAAGAGGCATATCTGACAATAGCGACTCTAAAACAATAAGCATCGGCCAATTATCACCGTTTGAAAGATCCATCCTGCTAATTCCTGGGTCATCCACATCATCTTCCAACATTCTTTTTTTAGGGGTTTGTTTAGTAGCCATATTTTATAGTGTATAATTCATCATCCCTGCTCCCCACCCTCCTCGGAGCCTTACAAGGGGATGCACAGAGCTGTGGACTTCCTGCAGGTTATGCACCAGGGATACAGGGATGGTATACTCGAGCAATAAAGCACAAAAGTGCAAATTACTTGACTGATCCTCCGCCATAGGCTTCTGGCATTAGGAGGTGTTACACTGACAAAAGACATCCCAGAGTAAACCTTGACAAGCCGACTGATTGGACCGGGCCCTTCCAACCTCCTGTCTAAGAGAAGTACGAGCCAAAGCACTGTGTTGGACTTGTGAGAGCCACAGCAAGACAAATTCCTCAAGAACCAGGACCTCTTCCTCCACTGACACGGGTCGCAACTCACGGCAAACAAGTTGCCCCATTTGTCACCTCATATGATCAGCAAGGGGTTGCTAGGAACCACTTTAATCCTGGATCCCCTTAGAGGATTATAACGCACAAAGTTGATAGAGAGTTTTACCGTGATCCTAGTAAGGGAGGCTAACAGGTACTAGTCCTTGCCTAAGGGACACCTGGGAGTATCAGCGAGGGTTAAGAGGCACTCCATCATCCTCTTAGTCCAACAGACCCCCTCACCCGGATGCAGTTTAACGTCATACCCAGGACGGGGAAGAGTCACAGAAAAGCATAGAAGTAGACATCCTGTGGCCACATCCCACGCTGATGACCACTTCATTGTGAACAGTGCCCTGCGGAACCGGATGATGAATGCCACTAAACTCTAAGCACATTTAAGGGAGGTGACAGGCACCCAAGTGTCACCTCAGACAATTCAAAACCATTTACATCACAGTGGTCTGCGTGCTAGATGACCTGCAAAGGTACCTGACCACATCACCAGGCACAGGGGTCATAGTCTTGCGTGGGCCAGGAAGCATGTTAAAGTCTGGGCAGATGTGTCTAGTCAATACAGAACTGCCCTACACCTTGTGAATGGTACAGTGACAAGCCAATACTATCTGAATAACACCATTAATCCAGTCATTGTGCCCCTGCATGAACAACACAGGCCTAATTTCATCTTCATGGACAACAATGCTCCAGCTCATCAAGGTCGCATCATTAGGGAACAGCTGCTGGAGGCTGGGGTACCTCAAATAGAGTGCCCTGCACTTTCTCCAGACCTGAATCCCATAGAAAACCTATGGGATCATCTGAGTCACCGTGTAGAGGCTCGTAACCATGCACCCCACAACCTCAGTGACCTGAGGGCCGCCCTTCAAGAAGAGTACAATGCCATGCCTCAGCAGACAATAAATCGACTTGTGAACAGCATGACATGTCGTTGTCAACTGTAATTGATGCTCAGGGGCACACATACCTGCCAACTTTTCAAACCTGAAAAGCCTAGTAGCTAGCCGGGGTTCAGGGGCCGATGCTAATGCTAATAATGCTAATGCTAATAATAATAATGCTAATATTTGCCAAACAAATATCAGCATTAAATGTAGTTAAATATAGCTAACAACCTCATATTTCTTCAACTTTCAAACCTGAAAAGCCTAGTAGCTAGCCGGGGTCCAGGGGCCGCAGGCCCCGGTAGGTCCAGGACAAAGTCCTGGTGGGGGGTTCAGGGGGGCTTCGCCCCCCGACGCCAAGCAAATATTAGCATTAAATCAAGTTAGAATGTAGCTAACAACCTCATATTTCTTCAACTTTCAATCCTGAAAAGCTTAGTAGCTAGCCGGGGTCCAGGGGCCGCAGTGTCAAACAAATATTAGCATTTGACATAGAAGTCACATATTAATTATATTAAAGGTACAATATTTAAATCAATTGCAATACTACACAGAGCGAAATATTTGCTGAATCAACCCACATTATATACTTTGTATCATTCATTAATACTCCCATACTGCTGCACGGTGGCGCAGTGGTTTAGCACTGTGGCAGCACAGTTTTACCCTTGGCCGGGGGATCGCGGGGATCATGAGATCGTGGGTTCGATTCCAGCCCCCGACCAACAGTGAGCTGTGTGGAGTTTGCATGTTCTCCCCGTGTTGCGTGGGTTTACTCCGGGATTTCTCCGGTTTCCTCCCGCATACCAAAAACATGTAGGTTTAGGGCGCTCGCGCACGCAGCGACCAGCAGCCGGTGGCTTGTCACCAGACTGCAAACCAAGTCTACCTACGGGTACAAATAAGTAACAAAAAAAAAAAAAAAAAAAAAAAAAAAAAATACATGACATATTGTACTGAAGTATGGGGAAATACATATAAAAACATATATCCAGTCTTTATGCTTCAGAAGAGAGCTATTAGAATAATAAACAAAGCTGCTTACAGGGAACCAACAAACTCACTTTTTCTTAGTTTATTTCGAACACAAAAATATAACAAATACAAGCAAATGGCAAATGCAATAAAGTAACATTATACACTGTTCGAAAGGGAGAAGGAAGAAGTGAACACTTATTAATTCCATCTCCTCTTTTCCATAGATACACCCATGTGAATTTTATACAAATTACCACCTTTAAGACCCCAAGTAAACAATTTACTGTATTTTTTACAAATCAACATTAACACCCATCCATTCTAACATACAATGATGTCCATACAACAAAACCAGCCTCAAACAACACAGATATACACAGTGCTGTCCTACCCACCATTCCATAGTGTCCCATAATATCCCAGAGTGAACATAATGAATCGTACATATAACTAGTACCCTTCTAACATATACCCTTTCAGCAAATGATGCTTATACCTCTTTTTGAATTGATTTCTGTTTGTACATAGTTTCAGTTCCGGCTCTAGACTGTTCCACAAATCCACCCCACAGACAGATATGCACATACTTTTCTTGGTAGTACGTATCTTGGGTTTTGTAAAGTTTAAGTCTCCCCTCAAATTATGATCATTGTCTCTTTTTTTTAAATATTTTTTGTATATTAGTTGGTAGTTGATTATTAATTGCCCTGTACATTACTTGTGCTGTCTTAAATTTAACTAAATCGATGAACTTTATGACATGTGACTTTAAGAACAACGAATTGGTATGGTCTCTATATCCTGCATTGTTTATTATCCTTATAGCTCTTTTTTGTAATGTGCATATTGACTGTAGGTTGGTTTTGTAGGCGTTTCCCCAGACTTCTACACAGTAGTTAAGATAAGGTAAAAACAGTGAATTGTACAATAAGACCAATGATTTACAGTCCAAGAAGTGTCTTGTCTTCCCCAGTATGCCTATACATTTTGCTAATTTGGCCCGGATGTGACTGATGTGAGGTTTCCAGCAGATTTTATTGTCAAGCGTCACCCCCAGGAACTTATTTTCCTGTACTGTTTCTATTCTGGTATCATCTATCGTTACCATTATTTCATGATTTATTTTATAATTTCCAAACAACATAATCTTTGTTTTTTTTAGATTTAGAGATAATTTATTTTTGTTGAACCACTGCGTTAATTTTTTCATTTCAGTTGTGACCACCTCTAAAACCTGCTGCAAATTCTCACCAGTGCAGAGGATATTTGTGTCATCCGCAAACAAAATAAATTTCAGAATTTTTGATACTTGACATATGTCATTTATATATAAAATAAAGAGTTTGGGTCCCAAAACTGACCCCTGGGGCACACCACAAGTGATGTCCATGAAGGGTGATTTGTGCTCACCAATTTGTACAAATTGTTGTCTGTTACTTAAATAACTTTCCACCCAACTCAGTCCAACCCCTCTTATCCCATACCTTTCCAGTTTCCTTAGTAGTATTCTGTGGTCAATGGTGTCAAAAGCTTTCTTTAAATCTATGAATACTCCTACAGCAACATTTTTTTTATCTATACAACTAGTAATTTCTTCTATAAGTTCGATCAGTGCCAAAGATGTAGATTTATCTGCTCTAAAACCATACTGGCTATCTGTAAGGAGGTTGTGTTTTTCAGTGAAATCATCCAGTCTCTTAGTGAAGATTTTTTCAAGTATTTTGGAGAATTGTGAGAGTAAAGAGACTGGCCTGTAATTTGTGAAGCGATGACTGTCTCCTGTTTTGTATAGAGGTATTACTTTTGCTATTTTCATTTTGTCTGGAAATGTACCAGTTTGAAATGACAGGTTACAGATGTGGGTGAGTGGCTTAACAATTCCCTCAATTACTTTTTTCACTATTGTCATGTCAATTTCATTCCAGTCCATTGATTTTTTGTTCTTAAATTTACTCAGAGTCTCGATAATTTGCTTTTCAGTAACTGCACCCAAAAAGATTGTGTTTGGATTTCTATCTTCTATTTCATTCACAGAACCACTGTAGTTTGTTTCTGGTGTCACTATTGATTTTGCTAATTCAGGACCAACGTTTACAAAAAATTTATTGAAACCACTGACCACATCTTCCATATTATTTATCAAATTGCCATTTTCGATAAAATATTCTGGATAATTTGCATTCTTAGGATGATTACTAATAATCCCATTGAGTACTTGCCATATTCCTTTTATGTTATTTTTGTTATCCTCTAGTATTCTGTTGTAATATTCTTTCTTACAGGTCCTCATTATAGTAGTAAGCTTATTTTTGTATCCTTTATATTTGATCTCAGCTTCCACCCTTCTGCTTTTAATGAATTGTTTATATAATGTATTCTTCTTTTTACATGCATTTATTAACCCCTTGGTGACCCAAGGAATATTTTTTTTGTTGTTTTTTTGTTGTTCTTAAATTAAAAGCTCTCAAGTTGAAAGATCTGGTTGACTTTAAAACTGCAGTAATAATGTTTAAAGTGAAGAATCTATCACTGCCCGCAAATATCCAAAAGTTGTTCCAAATAAGGGAGAAACAATATCATTTCAGAGGAACATGTATATTTCAAAAATCTACAGTGAGAACTACCACCAAGCAGCACTGTGTTTCAGCGCAAGGAGTCAGATTATGGAACAATTTTGGACCTGAATTAAAATCATGTACAACGCTTGGACAATTTAACCAAAAACTAAAGGAAGAAATACTCCAAACATATATACAAGATGACATGTAAAATCATATCAGGATTGTCATATCCAGTCTGTGTTGTGTTTTAGCTTAGTTTTTTGTCACATTTTGTCTTAGCTTTGTTCTGAATTGTAATCGCTCTTGTTTTGTTTTTCTTTTGAATTCTTGGATGGAATATGGGTGGGCAATATAAGCTGCGGCTTCAGCCATCACCCATTTCAGATAACTTATGTTGAACTGCATAATCAGAGGAGTTATTGTCTAATTTGACCTTGTTGCATTTTCTTTCCCCCTTTGTTATATTATTCTGTTTCTTTTTTTAATCTTTGCTTTAAATCTATCCGAAATAAAGATTCATTCATTCATTAAATTTGCATTCAAAAGACTATCTTAACACTGCATAGAACTTCGAATAGGCCAGATGTGATGTATTATGAATACTAGAAAAGCACTCGGAGAGCGCAGACCTCCGCCAAGCGCCACAGTTCCCCCCATACAGTGTTTAACATCATAAATAAAATATTGAAAATGGCCCTATCTCGCAATGTTAAATAAAAAAAAAAAAAAGAATCCTTTAAAAAATTCCTGGATCCAGATGGTGATCCGGATCACCACCAAAATCTAATCATCTGTAGGATACCCCATTTCTGACAATCTGTGAAAACTTCATGAAAATCCGTCCATAACTTTTTGAGTTATCTTGCTAACAAAGAAACAGACAAACCAACGCTGATGATCACATAACCTCCTTGGCGGCGGTAACTAGAAGACTAGAAATATCAGCAGGGTATACTAGCACTGTTTAACAGACACGTGCGTAAAAGATGGCAAAATCGCTCTGATATTTTATGTGTTTACATGATACACCAAGCATGACAAGGCTTGCAATTACACAGCACATGTTCTTCAAGTTTGCCGCTAGCGTCACTGGCCTTGTGTTTTTTCGTTCTTACGTGGTCTTTTACATCGCTGATTCCGCCATGTCCAATCAAAAAGTCTTGTCTACACAAAGTGCAATTTGCGTAATTTTCACCCCTTCTTGAGCGAATAATAACTCCCGGAAATGCTTTGCTGTATTCCTCACGAAAAGACTGTAATTTTCGTTTGTGTTTCACGCTCGTTAGTGATTTTTCTCCGGCAGACTCCATGATGAAAACGTATAATTCTTACCTGATTGCCTCGCGATTGCACATGGAAAATTGGCTCAGACCTCTCGCACATGCGCAATACACCTACATGAAGCAGTGCCGATTGCCTTTGTTCTAAATTTAGATACGATTCTGAGCGACAGCGTGTTTGGAATTGCTTTCATGTTTTCCATGGTTTTTTTTACGATTTAAAATTTTTGACTGAATTTTTTAGTGAAAAACCGTAATTTTGAATAATAAAACCGGAACCCGGAACGGGGTCTTGAAAACCGGAACCATTACGGCAAAACCGGAGTAGTTGGCAGGTATGGGCACATGACAAGTTATTGAGGCAATGACACTTTGTTGCGGTATACCCACCACTTTTGCTGGCTTTTGTTTCAATAAATGTTTGAGATGAGAAAATCCCCACTGCATGCTTCTACTTAAATGCCCTACTTTCATGATATAATATCACTGTGGCGTGAACTTTTTACATTTTCCATAAATTTCACCCAAAAGCCAAATATCCCTAACGTTTTGTGAGCAGTGTATATTAAATACATAGAAATCTGAGTATATTGTGCAAGTATGTAATGCAGAGACCGAGAGTGCTTAATTTTGCAGCTCTACTCCAATCCAAAACAATAATTACAGAGCACTATAAAAAGGTTAATAATCATAACAATGTGGATTCAGTCACATTAAATCACAGATCAGCAAAACAGTAGAAACGTACAGCAGGGAAAATAAGTATTGAACACGTCAACATTTTTCTCATTAAACATGTTTCTGATGGAGCCATTGACCTGAGATTTTCACCAGATATCAGTACCAACCCAAGTAATCCATACATACAAAGAAATCAAGGAAACTGTGGTCACAAAAGAAGTTACATTTAATAGAGTGGAATGACACAGGGAATAAGTATTGAACACCTTCTGAAATTCATTAAATGTTTAGTAGAAAAGCCTTTGTTGGTAATAACAGCTTCCAGATGCCTCCTGTATGGAGAAACTAGGCGCAGGCATTGCTCAAGAGTGATTTTAGCTCATTCTTCCACACAAACCGTTTTCAAATCTTGAAGGTTCTGTGGGTGTCTTCTAAGAACTCTGATCTTCAGTTCATTCCGTAGATTTTCAATTGGATTCAGGTCAGGTGACTGACTGGGCCATTTTAGCAGCTTTATTATCCTTCTCTGGAGACAACTGAGAGTTTCCTTGGCTGTGAGTTTGGGATCATTGTCTTGCTGAAATGTCCACCTTCGTTTCATCACTGTTGCCTAACAGCTAGAAGGTTCCAGGTTCGAATCCCCAGGCTGGCAGGGGTAGGAACCTTTCTGTGTGGAGTTTGCATGTTCTCCCTGTGCTGTGTGGGTTTACTCCGAGGGTTCCGGTTTCCTCCCACAATCCAAAGACATGCATGTTAGGTTAATTGGTTGTTCTAAAAAATTGTCCCTAGATATCGGTCTCTTATAGGCCCTTAGAAAAGAGGGTTAGTACTAGTGAAGCGCTTTGAGTGGTCTTTGAGACTAGAAAAGTGCTATATATCTACAGGTCCTTATCCCTTATCATCTTGGCAGATGGTAACAGATTCTTATGAAGGATGTCTCTGTACATTTGTCCATTCATCTTTCCTTCAGTTATATGAATTCTGTCTGTATCACATGCTGAAAAACACCCCCACACCATGATGCTTCCACCTCCAAATTTCACTGTTGGTATGGTGTTTTGGGGCTAATGTGCAGTGCCATTTCTCCTCCAAACATGCTGTGTGTTGTGGCATCCAAAAAGTTCAATTTTGGTCTCCCCTGACCAGACTATAATCTCCCAGTATTTTTACTGGCTTGCCCAAATGTTGTGCAGCAAACTTTAAACAAGCTTCAACGTGCTTTTTCTTCAGCAATGGAGTCTTGCGAGGTGAGCGGACATAGAGCCCATGTCGACTGAGTGCATTACTTATTGTTTTTTTTTTTGAAATAGTAGTACCTGCTAACTCCAGGTCTTTCTGAAGCTCTCCACGAGTGGCCTTTGGCTCTTTGATAACTCTTCTGATTATTCTTTTGACTCTTGTCAGAAATCTTGTGAGGAGATCCTGGTCGTGGCCGGTTTATGGTAAAATGATGTTCTTTCCACTTGTGAATGATGGCTCCAACAGTGTTCACTGGAACATTCAGCAGTTTAGAAATGCGCCTGTAACCAATGACATTATGTTTTGCAACAATAAGGTTGCGAAGGTCTAGAGAGAGCTCTTTGCTTCTACCCACCATGAGTTCTTTGTGGTGTGACAATCTGATTTTCACATACCTTTTTAAAGGTTATCAGTCAGGACCTAACCAGCTGAAATTAATTTGCACTGATGGGGGATGGGATGGCTTCCTAAATTCTGATGGATTTCAGCTGGTTTCTTGGCTTTCTATGCCTTTTTGCAACTCTTTTTCTTCATGTGATCAATATATATTTCCTGTGCCATTCCATTTTATTAAATATAACTTATTTAGTGAACAAAGTTGCCTTGATTGCTTTGTATGTATGGATTACTTGGGTTGTTAATGATATCTGGTGAAAATCTCAGGTCAAGGGCTCCATCAGAAATATGTTTAATGAGAAAAGTGTTGACGTGTTCAATACTTATTTTCCCTACTGTAAATCAATCAGCTGCCGTTCCTGTTCATGACATGAAACAAAACCACCTTCCTGAAATGCTTTTGTACTCTGCAGCCTGGATGAGCCACAACAAAAAAACAGAGACTGTGGCCACACATATGTGACCTACTTTGTGACTGATGTAAGGCCTCACATTTTAGACAAGAACAAAGACAGAGCTTCCTTGGAGATAACAGGAAGCTGTGAAGAGGTTAGCTTTGGGATGCAGGGCCTGAGACTGTGGGGGTGAATTTGGAGGATTAAAGAGGAGATGCAGTGTTACTGGCGATTATAATGCAATGTGACTTGTGATGCAATTTGACTTGTGAACTGTGAGAGTCCTGGTATTTAAGGACGAGAGTTTCCTGTAATGTTCTCTTTCTTCTTTGAGATGTTGGCGAATGTGAATAAAGCTGACTTGAGAGAAACCTGTCTCGTCATTTCCACATTCCCACAAGACATAAGTTCCAGATTAAGTCAAGAATCATAAATCCTAAGCAGGTACGAAAAGTGAAATGACTGTGAATCACTACAACAGCAACCCCATAGCTCTGCCCAAATCATACAGGAAGAATGACGCATTAATTTACAACTGATTAATTATTATGTTATTCAAACATTTATCAGTTATGTTATTCAGTCATTGTCAGCTTCTGCAAAGCCTAAGGTAGGGATAATGTAGACTGACTGCATATAACAAAATTTTAAACAGCAAAATTAATGAGGAAATCATGATTATTATTCATTAGTTATAAATGTTCTTGGTTGTACCATTAAAGAATCATCCAGTGTGAAATAGGACCCAGTTATTTTTTTCTTTTTTTATATTAATTGATTAATTATTTGTCCTTTAAAATATTTCAACAATAGTCAAAAATGATACCATAGTATCCTAGATCTCAAGTTGACCTCAACAAATGCCTTGGTTTGTCAAATAAATGGTACAAAAACATAAAAAAATTTCAACTTATAATGTAAAAACAAGAAAAGTGGCAAATTTTCATGTTTGAGAACCTGAAACCATCAGGTTTCCCCATCCTCCCGGACCCCACCCACCCCCAGCACAGACTGTTCACACTTCTACCCTCAGGCCGGAGGTACAGAAGAGTGAAATACAAGACAACCAGACTGAAGAACTCTTTCTTTCCCACTGCCATCAGACTCAGATGATACCTCCCAAAACTCTGTAACACAGCTTTGCATATAGGAACTCGCACACCGGCTGCTAAATTTGCACACTGCTCACCTGTACAGTAGATAAAGTCTTATCCGTCTGATGTCCATATCATCTTTGCTGCCAATTATCATCTCTGCTGCTACTTATTATGCAAAGTCTACTGGTACTATGGTTACAGAAATTAGCACCGGGTACTAATTTGTAATTATACACTGCTCGTTGCACAATGCTCATTTGCACACTGTACATAGGTCTATGCTATCTCAGGTTCACATCTAGTTGCACAATGCTTATTTGCACACTATACATAGTGTTATTAGTACTCATGAGTTTAAGTATTTAGTATTAAGGTGTGCTTAAGGAGTCCTAACGGCCTAACTGTGTGCTGGTGTGTGTTTTTAGCATCCATTAGTACTAGGATTGAGTTACTTTAAGTTACAGTGTCATGACCTGAGAATTGTTGTTTCTGTACCTATCACCTTGGCATTCATTCGGAGAGCAAAGTAAGAATTTCATTGCTCAGGAAATGTAGCATTTCTTGACTGTGCATGTGATAATCAAGCCTTTGAATCGTGAATGAATCTTTTTAGAAATTTTAGTGGAAAATTGGCATAGGAGATTAGTTTTCCTTCTATCAGCTACCACACCTTGGGTCAAAGCGAGGGGTGATGAGTGGAGTGGGCCCCATCAAAGAAGCATCGAGTATGCTCTTGGCAGGAGTGACCAGCGGCTTCCTGGATGACCTGAATCCAAACACACAAACAATAGTACAGTGATCCCTCGCTACTTCGCGTTTCACCTTTCGCGCCCTCAGTGCATCGCGGATTTTTCAAAAATATTCATCAAAAATTCAAAATTGAGAAAAAATGGCATGAAAGTTGCCCGGGCGCTAGCAGAAGGCAGGGAGACTACATTAGAACATCAGGTATCAACACGGAGAGCCCGCACAACTCAAAATCCACCTCTCTGACCACCGCTCCACTCCTCTCCGCCCACCTCTTCACCGCTCGGGAATCTCGCAAGCTGATTGGCCGAGACGTTTTACCTCGCAAGCTGATTGGCCGAGACGTTTTACCCAGCTTCTCTCCCTGCCGAGCGCACATACCCAGCGAAGGAAGACCGCATTCATTGGTCTTTATCACTCGTGTTGCTTAGTGGCACTTTTCGCTATTCTCTTGTGCCTTTTTGTGCAAAATAGTGCTTGTGACGCCCTTGGGGGGGGGGGGGGGGGCGGGTGACGCTACTTTGCGGTTTTTCACTTTTCGCGGTCGGTTCTGGTCCCCATTAAACGCGATAAGTGAGGGATCACTGTATTACATCACTGGGCCACTAAATTCACAATAATGTAAAAAAAAAAACAAAAAAAACAAAACAGGGACTTACCGTCTGATGGCAGTGCTCTGGTTGCTAATTCTCAATGCCTTTGCTCTTTTTGATGTAGCTGAGGGCTTTTTTGTTGCCCTCCCCTAAAATATAAACAAGTATTTAAATGCCACAAAAACACACAAATGTTAGTCCACAGAAGCTATCCATTATGTGATGCATCTGAGCTGTTTTGTATGGCTAAATTGGATGATATTGATTTGGCTGTCACTGTAGGAAGAAAAATAGATATGATGCAAACTATTAACTGCTGAACATTCTGGCTACATAAATCGTACCTTAAATATAAATGAAATTGCTGTAATTAGTGGTAAATGTTCAGATCAAGCTGAGGAAAAAAAAATCTACAATCACTCAATCATGGGGAAAAAAACAGAATGGAAATCATTGTGTAATTTGGATTTCTAATACTTGCACCAGACAAAATATCATAATTAGTCTGCACTCAAAAGAAAATGCTTGCAGACCTTAACAAGCATGCACCTGATTGACTTGACATGAAACATGGCCCCAACAATAGAGTTGAAACAATGGAAAGGATTATAAAACTCCTTCAAAGAGGTAATTCAACATGGAATGTGGAGAAAGATGTTGGATATTCCCAATCAGCTGTGTAACTTTTGGAGCAAGTATGGATAATGGAAGACTTGTTAAAGCTTGTGAGAGTTTGCAGGGTTTCCCCGGTAACATTTCCGCGTGGCAGGCCGCCACTCCTGAAACTATGCCGCAACACTAAGGAAATATAAATTTAAGCAAAATAAATTAAGGAATGACACTCCGCAAGCGTGCACAAGAACGCCGCACATGACCGTAACATGGAAAAAAGCAGAAGAGGTATGTAAGCAGTTGAGGCATTTACGGTGGTTTTAACCTGCTGGTAATGGGAACAATAATGAAGAGTTGCTTAGCAAACAGGTGTGGCTCGGCTTCATATGCAGGGAAATGCAAGAGTGACTGATGAATTGCTGAGGATTTCCTTCACCAGCCACCACAATATTAACTAATTTATGTTCATTATTATGTACCTGGCAAGTTACGATGACTGAAATTCAAGAAGTCAGTGACTGATCCGTCAGCGGCCTTCAGACAAACTAAATGTGCCAACATTTAGACTTCAAAATAAGGGAGGTTTTTTTCTTGCTGTCTGGGTGGTGAGGAGATTTCTAAAAAAACTATAAATATTAGGGGTGTTTGGGAAGGGGGGGGTGTCGATTTACATAAGAATCGAGATTCTCATTTTACAAGATCCAGAATCGATTCACAAGAATTAAGAATCAATTATTATTATTACTATTACTATATTTTTTTGCGGTGGTGCCAGGGTCCGCCACATGACAGGTATTGCCCCTCCGGGATACGCAATTACACACTGACGCTGCAGACGCAGGAGAACCATGCAGAGTAGCTTACTAGCGAGCAGCCGGATGAAACAGTCAGAATAAAGAAAAAAATGGAGCAGCAAGAAATGCAGCAAGTTCCATCTTCAATGAAGGCAAGCATGTGGGCGCATTTTTGTTTCTACAACATTCTGGGAAAGAAAGCGTTAGACATGGCAAATGTAATGTGCAAAGGTTGCAAAACAAGTCAAGTACTTTGGTAATACCACAAACGTGGGGGTGGGGGGCAAACACATGACACTATTGTTACCATAATATGTTAATTTTATACTATTTATTTCTTTTTTTTAATTTTGCACAGTAACTTTGCATATGGAACTTACCATTTGAAGTATCGTACAACCAACGCTTGAATGTTGGAATATTGGGCCAGTTGGGGTCCCACCCAGATGTCCTGTTTTTAGACTTTTTAGTGGTGTTGTGGCACACATATTTTGGATGCTTTGACTGCATATGTATAGCACAGTGATTGAGATGCTTAAGACTGCATATGTATTTTGTAACCTCACGTCTTTGAAGGAACAATATGTCTGGACCTCCTGAGGATAACAGTAGGAGGTGGAGGTGCCTTTGGTGAGGACTCTGAAAGGACTTCCTGACCTCCTGGAGTCAGGTGGAGGAAGAAGGGACTTGGGGGAGAGTTATTGTCGATGGGGGGTTTGATGACAATGTGATTCTGTTCTTTGATGTCCCAGGTATAAAAGAGGGGGTTTGGGGTAGTTAGTTCTCTTTTTCTGTTTGAGAGATGGTTGGAGATGTGAGATCGTCAATAAACCTGAATTGAAAAATAAATTCAGCCTCTTCATTTCACACTCTCCACATTGGTGACCTTACGATGTACAATGGGCAGAGACAGTTCTCCCGAGCCGGGCTCGTCAGAGACCACTCGAGCAGGCGCGGTCTCAGTCAAGCTACCAGAGTTCTGGCAGGACAACCCGGACTCGTGGTTCCTCCTGGCCGAAGCCCAGTTCGCACTCGGGGGAATAACAGCAGATGACACGAAATTCTACCACGTCATCGCCAAACTCGACAACCGCACACCTCGGCATGTGCGGAGCCTGGTGCAGCAACCGCCCGCTGGCGACAAATACAGCTGGTTGAAAGCTGCCCTCATCCAGCGTTTCACGCCCTCGGCCGAGGAGAGGGCTAGGAGGCTCCTAGCTCTGCACGACTTGGGAGGACGCAAGCCTGTCGACCTGATGGAAGACATGCTGCAGCTGAGAGGCACAGACAACGATGATTTCCTCTTCACGCATATCTTCCTGAGAACCCTTCCATCGCAGACGAGGGCGACCCTGGCAGGCACGCATTTCGTGACCCAGCGGGACTTCCGCGCGCTGGCCCAGGAGGCGCAGTGGATCCTCGACTCCAGCGAGGAGCACGCGGCCACCGCAGCAGCGGCAGATCTCGGCGCGGCGACCGGGAGCAGCGGTGGGCCAGAGGCGACGGAGGCGATCCCACCAACGATGGCGGCAGCGAAGTCCCGACACAGCGGAGGAGACGACTTTTGCTTTTACCATCGTCGTTTCGCAGAGAGGGCGCGTAAGTGTGTACCGCCGTGCCAGTTCAAGAGCTCGGGAAACGCCAGGACCGGGAGTCGTAAGCAGCAGCGGCCCTCGGTGAGCGGAATAAGCTGCTCTACCTTACGGATGCGCGCTCTGGGAGGCACTTCCTCATGGACACGGGCGCCCAAGTGAGTTTCATCACCCTAACCTACGCTGACCGGCTGGCAGGCCCCCGTGGTGACGGAGCAACAGCGGCAAACGGCTTGAGCATTAAGACCTTCGGTGAAAGGACTCTGCTTCTGTCCTTGCACGGCCACACTTATGAATGGACTTTTATTATAGCGGCGGTGAGTTTCAACATGTTAGGTGCTGATTTTCTGTGCTCACATGGGTTGTTAGTTGATCTTTCCAATAGACGCCTGGTTAATGCACTCTCCTTTTACTCCATTCCTTGTGCAGCTCGAGTGTCCCCGCCACCAGCACAGACCAATGTCGCCACAGCAGGCGGTAAGTTTCACACACTCCTCACTCAGTTTCCAGCACTCACAGTTCCCACCTTTTCGGCAACAGTCGCGAAACACGGGGTGGAGCACTTTATCACTACCACTGGTCCCCCCGTCTTTGCGAAAGCTCGGCGCTTGGATGCAGCTAAACTGTCCATAGCGCGCGAGGAGTTCGCCAACCTGGAAAGGTTGGGCATCATCCGCCGTTTGAACAGCCCATGGGCTTCCCCACTGCACATGGTCCCTAAAGCTGACGGCTCGTGGAGACCTTGCGGTGACTTCCGCAGGTTAAACAACGCCACAGCGCATGACCGCTACCCCATCCCACATATTCAGGATTTTTCAGTACATCTGGCGGGGGCGCGCATTTTTTCTAAAATAGACTTGGTCCGCAGCTATCATCAAGTCCAAGTGCGCGCTGAGGACATTCCCAAAACAGCGGTGATAACCCCGTTTGGACTTTGAGTTTTTGCGCATGCCATTTGGGCTTAAAGGCGCCGCGCAAACCTTCCAGGGCATGATGGATGCCGTGTTACACGATCTCCCTTTTGTGTCCGTCTACCTGGACGACATTTTGGTAGCCAGCACATCCGATGAAGAACACGAAAAACACCTCACAGCAGTTTTTCGGAGGTTGGGAGAGGACGGGTTAATAATCAATCCAGCTACGTGCCAGTTCGGGGTGGCGCAGATCGATTTTTTGGGGCACCGCGTCTCCCCAGAGGGGGCAGTTCCGCTACCGGACAAAGTGTGCGCAGTGGCAGATTTAGGCATTTTGGCAGTGTGCGCAGTGGCAGATTTTCCCCGGCCACAAACGGTCAAAGCACTACAGGAGTTTTTAAGAATGGTGAATTTTTATAACCATTTCCTCCCCCACGCAGCGCAGCTCATGCAACCACTATATGCCGCGCTTAAAAAGCAAAAACCCTCCAATGCAATCGAATGGTCCCCGGAGCGGGAGCGCGCATTCGCGGAGGTAAAAAAAGCCCTTGCAGACGCTGCGTTGTTAGCTCATCCAGACCCAATGGCCCGCATAGCGCTCACCACTGATGCGTCAGATTTGGCCATGGGGCGGTGGTGGAGCAGCACGTTGCCAGGGTTTGGTAGCCGCTGGCCTTTTTCAGCAGGTCCTTGCGTGAGGCCGAGCGAAAATACAGCGCGTTTGACAGGGAGCTGTTAGCGCTCCACTTAGCCATTCGCCACTTCCAATTCTGGCTAGAAGGTCGGCGTTTCACCGCGTTTGTCGACCACAAACCGCTCACTTTTGCAATGGCCAAAATTTCGGAACCTTGGCAGCAGAGGCAGCTGGCCGCAATTTCGGAATTTACTACTGATATTCAACACGTAGCGGGTAAACTCAATGTAGTGGCAGACTGCCTCTCTCGTGCGGTAACACCACCAGTCCGCGCAGAGGTAGATTATACTACCGCAGCCGCAGAGCAAAATAGCAGCGCAAAAGCGCACGCGGCCCCAGTTCACCTGGGGATAGATTATGCAGCCATGGCAGCGGATCAGGGTAGCGATGCGGACGTGTGCGCGCTCCAGTCTGGACCAACAGGGTTAAGGCTGGAGGGCAGAAGACTGCAAAATGGTATGCCCCCCCCTAATCTGCGATGTTTCTACTGGACGACCGCGTCCGGTAGTGCTGGCCGCTTGGCGCCGCCGCGTTTTTGACTCGATTCACTCCCTTCCTTAATTAGTAACCCCAGACATTTTCATGTCTTAAGTTGCATCAGTTTAATGTGAGGGGTGATCTAAATGAAAGAGGCTTGAAACGGTTGTTGTACTCGAAAGTTTGTTTAAATGGATTTTTGGGTCCCCTTTTGAGACCCTCAGGGACCAAACCCCAGGATTGTGCAACTTAAGACGCCCCATTCTTTCATTGATAGGCGATTTACAACAGAATTACACACTCAAACCTTTCGTACTCAATAGTGTGAATAAAATCCACCTGGCTCTCCAACTAATACGATCTGGGCTGGAGAACGGACTGGAGACGACGTAATTTTCAACACACAAGCCACGTGGACAGCGGAGGTGCAGCATGAACCCAGCTTTAGTCCACATCGGGCTCCTCTGCTGCTGTGTGTTGAAATGTTACTTCAATGGCAACTTGGGTCCAGTCTGCTTTCCCATCTAGCAGTGGGTTGAAGGCAGTGGGGATGGGTTTTTACACTTGTGTAATCTTTTTCCTTGCTCCAATCCGTTCAACCACCCTGCTGATTTGAAGCAGATGGGTGGATCTTCAACCTTGCATGCCATTGGAACTTGTTTTGGCTCTCTGACGTAACCTGGAAGGCCAAAGTTTTTCACTGTGCACAGCGCATGTGCTCTGGGGTGGGGGGCTTGGCGTCTTCTTCTGCTTTTTCTTTAGTTTCGGTTGAAAGGTGGCAATGGGTGACAGCATACGTCCCCGCCTGGATGGCGACGCTATTACATTTCATAGGATAACCTCAGATTGAAAAGTTTCTAAGTTTAATGTTTATTTGAAAGGGACATTACATACTAATGAACATTAATAAAAATGTTAGTATGCCAGATTTAGCAGTACTGATAATTTGCATCTGTAGTCTGCCGGCAGGTCACAAAAACACACAATCATACACGAGAAGAACATCTGCAATAAAACTGTACAAAGTGGATATGCAAAAATGAGTTAAGGTGCTAGAAAACAAAACAATCAAATGTTACACAAGTGAAGTGTTGTGTATGCGTACACACACACACATGCACCCAAGCACCTCACAACAACAAACAAGAGGCGAGGCATATGTGTGTGACGCACAGGCATTTACATACAGTGGTGTGATAAAGTGTTTGCCCCCTTCCTGGTTTCTCAATTTTTTTGTATGTCTGTCACACTTAAATGTTTCAGATCAAACAAATTTAAATATTAAACAAAGAAAACACAAATAAACACAAAATACAGTTTTTAAATGAAGGTGTTTATTATTAAGGGTTAAAAAAAATCCTAACCAACATGGCCCTGTGTGAAAAAGTGATTGGCCGCCCGTTCAAACATAAACTGTGGTTTATCACATCTTTGGAAAGCTGAGTTCAATTTCTCTAGCCACACCCAGGCCTGATTGCTGCCACACCTGTTCTCAATCAAGAAATCACTTAATTAAATAAGACCTGCCTGACAAAGTGAAGTAGACCAAAAGATCCTCAAAAAGAGAGACATTATGCTGTGATCCAAAGAAATTCAGGAACAAATGAGAAACAAAGTAACTGAGATCTATCAGTCTGGAAAAGGTTATAAAGCCATTTCTAAAGCTTTGGGACTCCAGTGAACCACAGTGAGAGCCATTATCCACAAATGGCAAAAACATGGAACAGTGGTGAACCTTCCCAGGAGTGGCTGGCCGACCAAAATTATCCCAAAAGCGCAGAGACGACTCATCCAAGAGGTCACAAAAGACCCCACAATAAGATCCAAAGAACTGCAGGCCTCACTTGCCTCAGTTAAGGTCAGCGTTCATGACTCCACCATTAGAAAGAGACTGGGCAAAAATGGCCTGGATGGCAAGTATTCAAGACGAAAACCACTGCTGAGCAAAAAGAACATAAAGGCTCGTCTCAGTTTTGCCAGAAAACATCTTGATAATCCCCAAGACTTTTGGGAAATACTCCGTGGACTGACAAGACAAAAGCTGAACTTTTTGGAAGGTGTGTGTCCCATTACATCTGGCATAAAAGTAACAGCATTTCAGAAAAAGGAACATCATACCAACAATAAAATATGGTGGTGGTAGTGTGATGGTCTGTGGCCATTTTGCTGCTTCAGGACCTGGAAGACTTGCTGTGGTAAATGGAACCATGAATGCTGCTGTCTACCAAAAAATCCTGAAGGAGAATGTCCGGCCATCTGTTTGTGATCTCAAGCTGAAGCGCATTTGGATTCTGCAGCAGGACAATGATCCAAAAAACACCAGCAAGTCCATCTCTGAATGGCTTAAGAAAAACAAAATGAAGACTTTGGAGTGACCTAGTCAAAGTCCTGACCTGAATCCGACTGAGATGCTGTGGCATGATCTAAAAAGGCAGTTCATGCTCGAAAACCCTCCAGTGTGGCTGAATTACAATAATTACAATAATTCTGCAAAGATGAGTGGGCCAAAATTCCTCCACAGCACTGTAAAAGACTCACTGCCAGTTCTCACTAACACCTGATTGCAGTTGTTGCTGCTATGGGTGGCCCAACCAGTTATTAAGTTTAGGGGGCAATCACTTTTTCACACAGGGCCATGTAGTTTTGGATTTTTTTTTCCCCGTAAGAGTAAACGGCTTCACTTAAAAACTGCATTTTGGGTTTACTTGTGTTATCTTTGTCTAATATATAAATTTGTTTGATGATTTGAAACATTTAAGTGTGACAAACATACAAAAAAATGAGAAATCAGGAAGGGGGCAAACACTTTTTCACACCACCGTATGCATATGCCAAAGAGCATCCACTAGTTATGCGTACAGTTTTGGTTGTTTAAAAGCCAGTTTTTACAATGAGTCTTAAAAGTGGTTAGTGTGGTATATTCTCTGATAGCAGGTGGTATATTACTCGAGATCTTGGTGCCCCTCACTGATAAGCATAGATTGAGCAAATGTGGTGCATCTGTGGAGGACCTCATAGTCTCCTCTAGTGACTGCTCTGGTGGTTGTACTGGTAACAGTCTTCAGTTTAACATATTCTCCCAGGGTGGGGGGCATACAGATTGATGAAGGAAGACATCAAAGTGACAGGAAAAACAATAATTGGAAATATGCTTTAAAAATTGAAAATGCTGAACAAAAGAAATGAAAAACAATGAGCAGAACAGGAGTTTGTGTCTATGAGTGAACTAATCAGCTGAGAGAAATGGGATTTATATAAAGAAAACCAAATGTAAAGTATCATTAACACCTAAGTAAAAGAAAAAGTCAGTGGGATAAAAGAAGCAGTGGTGACCTGTTGGTGAATAGATGAAAGTAATATTCATAGATGGATCCAGATCTGCACTGGACAAGAAGATGTTGCTTGAATTTTTGTTTGGTGCAGTTCCAATAAAACTGCTAAATCAACATCCCTCCCCCACCCCCAAGAGTGGTGATTCCATAATAACAAGGACGGCAATTAGCCATTACCTTTCGTGTTTTGCCTGGGGTCTTTTCATCCTCCAAACTGGATTTAGCGCCTTCTTTTTTCTTTGAAAGTGCTGGTTGAACAAAAAGAAAGTGTTTTGACAGATACATTTTTCATAAAAATGCTTAACAGTGAAATGTGTTTCTTGAAACTTACTTTTCTTAATTGTTTTAAGAACTGCCTCATGGTCCTCAGCCACTATGGCTCCGACAGCTGCAGCTTCCTCTTGTCCCTGGAAACAGACAAATACCACAATGAATTTTTATAAAGCATTGTAGGATCTGGCTGCATAAACCATAAATATGTTTTTTTTACCACCATGTGCTATCTTAAATTAAATAAAACTCTAGGTATATGTAGACTACCATTCAAAAGTTTGGGGTCACTTAGAAATTTCCTTATTTTTTAAAGAAAAGCACTTTTTTCAATGAAGATAACTTTAAACTAATCAGAAATACACTCTATACATTGCTAATGTGGTAACTTACTATTCTAGCTGCAAATGTCTGGTTTTTGGTGCAATATCTAGATAGGTGTATAGAGGCCCATTTCCAGCAACTATCACTCCAGTGTTCTAATGGTACAATGTGTCTGCTCATTGCGTCAGAAGGCTAATGGATGATTAGAAAACTCTTGTGCAATCATGTTAGGTCTGCAATGCTGTAATTGCTGCAAATGGAGGATTCTTTGATGAAAGCAAAGTTTGAAGGAAAAAATTATTATTTCAAATACAAATCATCATTTCTAACCTTGTCAATGTCTTGACTATATTTTCTATTCATGTTACAACTCATGGTAGTAAATAAGTGTGACTTTTCATGGAAAACACAAAATAATTGTCTGGGTGACCCCAAACTTTTGAACGGTAGTGTATATTTATGTCAAATGCACCAACACAGACTCATTGCCTTTATGATACACTGCTCAATTGTACCTCCATGAATATCCACTCAGCAAACACCTATTCTGAGACAGAAAAAAAAACAACCTCCTGGCAGGGAATTTAAAACTTGAGACATGATGTAAGAATCACAGCTGATAAGCTTACCTTTGCACTATCCACTTCTGGCGTCTTTGGTTTTTCAGACTCTAAAGACAAAGACATACATAGTCTTTACTCAGTACTGATTACAGTACTAATGCACAGCACATAAAGCAGTAATGTTGGTGATCTGGGTGAGTCATGGTTTGGCTATCAGGAAATATATTCAAGATCCAAATACACCAGTATTAAATGCATAAAACAAAGATGTGCAGTTATATTTTTATGAGACACCCTGTGGCAAAGTCCAACATTTCGCTGTACAACTCAAATTTCTGTGCCGGTTACTAATGTAGAAAGGCATATGATGACTTACTGCAATGCTCCAACCAGTTCATTTGCCTCACAACCTTGGGAAGTTTAAGCAAAGCCATGTTGTAGCTGTTGTCCACATCTTTCAACAGGTGGTTCAGCTGTTCTTTCATTTGTTCCATCCTAATTTTCACTAAAACAAAAAAAAATGGTAGTGATAAGACTGTTACAGATTAGGAATGAAATAATAAAATCTTCTCACTAGGGCTGTCACGATAACCGCAATTATGTAATACCGTGGTATGGGCACGCCTACCGTGGAGGAAAATGACCAACCACAACAACCACGGTGTTCACTTTGTGTGTGTGTGTGTGTGTGTGTGTGTGTGTGTGTGTGTGTGTGTGTGTGTGTGTGTGTGTGTGTGTGTGGCTATATCTCGTTGTTTACTTATGTGCTCCTATTGATAATTAAATAAATTGCTAAGGCAGGCAGTTGGTGGTGAAAGCGTTTGGACTCCTTGTTAAATACAGCCATAACAGTGAGCATTGAAAGGGCACAAAGCGTGTTATTTCCTTCTGAGCGGAGTGTGTATGATCCTGACTGTGTATGCTCTGTGTATGAGCTCCGAGAGCAGCTTGTTTGAACGAGATTTTTTGGACAGCGTCAAAAATCACAGCGGCAGAAATCACGGAGACTGTCCTGCTTATAAGCTGAATGTTGCTGCAGTCTCCAGTCCACACACCCTGTTGTGCATTCACGTCTGCTAGCTAGCTAGCAGACAGAGTAAAATTATCACCATTGCAAGGTAAACTAGTTAGAAAATGAAACTCACTCACTAGGAGACAGGAGGACCGTGAACTCTTCAGCTGAATCGGGATTTTGGAGTTATTTACTCATGGTTTCTGGCCACGGACGTCCTAGCAAGCTAGCAATGAAAGCACCCATTTTCTGTGAAGTTTTGGAGACTTGAGACGACATTTTCAGGTGAGCCCCCGATCGGATAATGTAAACCTAAGCATGACGTTATTTGGGGAATTTCCACAGCAGGTTCAACACAGCTACATAAGTTATAAAGGCAACTTCGCCTGTCTGCATCTCACTCAGAAGGGGAAGTCATGTCTGTTCACGTGTTTGATCATGCTGTGCGAAAAATTCGTCCGTTTGTGTTTGGTGTGAACGCACCTTTAGTTACCGCCACTGCTTTATGAAAATGATTGTTTTTTTGTTTTTTTAAAAACAGAATCAGCATTTCATGCCTGGATAAAGAGTGGAGCTCCGCTCAGTTGTAACACGCACATAAAGTTGAGAGCGAGCTGCAGCAAGACTCTCACAGCTTCCCTCATTTGCCACCTAAGTTATAAACCCTGTTTAAATTACAAATCCACAGGATCCTAAAAACATTTGCAATAATACCGCATACCATGGTATTGAGCTGTCCACCATCACAGCAGGGGAAATTCTTCTACCGCGACACCAATATCTCTCTCTCTCTCTCTCTCTCTCAGCTACCTGGAGGTCTTCTGTGGGGGAAAGCCGGTCTCAAAGTGCTGGGGGTATTTTTGGGTTCTGAGGACTTTGAACGCAAGAACTGGGAGGGAATTAAGGAGAAGGTGTGTGCTCGCTTTTTTAAATGGAAGCTACCACAGCTGTCATATAGGGGAAGGGTTCTGGTCACCAAGAATCTGGTCGCTTTGGCTCTTTGGCATAGGCTTATTGCTTTGACACCGCCCAGGAGCCTGGTTGAGGAGGTTCAGAAGATCATCGTGGGTTTCTTTTGGTCTGGTCGACATTGGGTTCGTGCGGCTGTTTTCTACCTGCCTGTTGCCGAGGGAGGACAGGGCCTGGTGGACATACAGTCCAAGATCGCCTGTTCTAGGCTTCAGACTGCGCAACGGCTCCTTTATGGATGTGGCCCCTGCTGGATGGACACTGCTAAACTGCTCCTGAGGAGAGTTGGCCACTTGGGCTATGATAAGCAGCTTTTCCTCGTGAAGTCCGGGGAGGTGGACCTTACTGGACTTTCTGCTTTTTACACATCTGTCTTGCGTGCATGGCAAGTCTTCACCGTGGCCCGCATTCCTGAGGAGACACCAGGCATGTGGCTGTTCGAGGAACCACTGTTTTTCAATCAATTCATGGACACTCAAGTGCTGCAATCTGTTAGTCTGCGAACTTGTTTAAGAGAGGCAGGCTGTACCAAGCTTGGTCATCTTATGAAGATGTCAACCACGTCGATAGAAACGCTGGGGCGGAGTGCCAACATTACATCTGTCAGACTGGTGCATAGGGTGGTGAAGGAAGTGTGTGCTGCCCTGCCACGACCGCTTAGAGCATTTGTGGAAAACCGTACTCTTTCCACTCAATGAAATGAGGACAGTGTCCAACTTTCCTGCCCTTTCCATAAGTCCAGCTGTGGGAGAGTGGCAGGAGGGAGAGGATCACCTGCTGTCCTTCAGAAATCCTCGTCTGGGCAAGTTCCAGTTTGTAGGGAAGAAGACGGTGTATCACATCTGTGTGAAAGTTCTGAATCTGCCCTCTCTGACGGAGGTGAAAGAGTCGAAGTGGGCGGGGTTTTTGGGGCTGGTATTCTCCCCGAAAGGCAGCTGGCAGTCCATGTACAAGCTCCCTACTGAGAAATGGACGGCAGATCTCCAGTGGAGGATTGTACATGGGGCAATAGCTACGAATAAATACAGAGCACACCTGGATCCTAATGTGGGGGAGGAATGTTTGCTTTGTTCCCAAGTTGAGACCCTGGAGCATTTGTTTGTTCAATGTTTTCGTTTATCTGACCTTTTTGATCTTCTGAAAGTGTGGTTTCATAATTTGGATGAATGTTTCTCTTTTGGTTTGTTTATTTACGGTCCAAAGTATAAAGTGGCAAAGAAGTCTGTGCACACTTTGATGAACTTCCTATCTGGTACTGCTAAACTTGCCATCTGGCTGACAAGAAAAAAATCGGACTATTAACACTGGCAATGTGGATCCTGTGTTTGTTTTCAAGGCCTTGTTAAAAGTCAGACTCCAGGTGGAGTACTCTTACTATAAAATGGTGGACAACTTGGAGGTATTCACCAATAGATGGACTGTAGGGAATATTTTGTGTTCTGTGGGAGAGGGGGATGAGTTATGTTTGCACTTTTGAAATGTGAGACACTTGGTGGGATGATGGTATTGGTGATCTTACATTTTTGAATTGTACAATAAACGGATTTTTTAAAACTCAAACACTCTCTCTCACTCATTCTCACTCTGAAAATTAGCACCTTACAGTATATTAGTGAGGCTGGATTCAGCCTATTTTTGATACAAGTGATGGTATACCCTGTATTTAATTTTAAATGTATGGGAAAAGAAATAAGATTAGTGCTTTGTTTATTGCCATTCTAAAGGAGATTTTAGGGCAAAAAATATAAATAACCAGGAACCATACGATGACAACAATTACGAAATCACAAGTAAGTCTGTGTCAGACTGGTATCAAAATAAAGTTGTAGTTAAATACAACTACCAGCAATAACTCATTTATATCCCTCTGCCTTACAAAATACCATCTGGTAATACAGTTTTCAAAATAAACCCAAAATTACATGCACTTGAAAATGAGTACTAAGTGGAAATTCAAAGAATGCTTTTAAATTTTGGCCATATTCTCCTGTTAAAAAAAAAAATAAAATAACAACCATTCCGACATTCACTGAAGCCTGGTTCACACACACTACATGATTTGACTCAGGTCATATCAGAGGCTGTTGTAAATACCATTTTGGGGGCACCAATAACTTGAGCAAATATCTGAATATTCTGTACAGTCAGTTCTCTCTCTCACTAGACTGTCTACAGTATCAAAGTTTTACAGAAATAAGATTTCTCTTATAAATCTGGAACTTTTTCATGTATGTCTTCATCTTTTTTCTTCAATTTTTTAATCAAATTTGGAGCTTCTCTTGTTAATTTGAGACTGGTTTTCTTGTACATTTACATTTCTTCAAAAATTCAAAGATTTTATTTTTCAATACTACTCTATGTACAGGATATACAGGAGAACTGAAATGGCATTTCTCTCGCTCTTCAGTGGTGTGCACAATGGTAAAAAAAGGAAAAAGGAATAAGGCTGGAAAAAACAACAACAGTCCATGAACAGTAATGCTACCCGTAGTGCAAATGCTGACAAAAGATAGACCCAGACTTCCATAGTGCAAATTAAGATAAACGATAGACAATGAAACCCAGCAATCCTATATACAGAAAAGTAGAGAAGCAATACTCGTAGTTGCAAGTTCAATGCAGTAGTGTAGGTGCAGACATTGACAGATAGGACTGCACATGATCAGTATTGCAATGACAGACAGCAGCACATATGGCATTTGTGTAAATGGTTGCAGTAAAGTGCAGAGACATACAGCAGCAAATGTATTAGGCTGTGTGTCCACCAAACGTGTTTTTAAGCTCTGCGCGACTGTTTTCTATTCATTCTCTATGTAGTTCAGCGTTTACAGCGCTGAGCGCCCCCGGCGCTAAGACACTGAGTGGTGGCAGTTTTTTTTTTTGTTGCGGCGCTCAGGGTGCTCAGCATTGAAAAAAGATCAACCTTTCAGACTGCAGCTGAGCTCGTCAATGTCAGACCTTAAGCAGCCAATCAGAATAAGGAAGGGCAAGACATAGGACGCCGGTACTAGTGCATCCAGAGCCGGTTTAGGGCGCTCGCGCACGCAGCGACCAACAGCCGGTGGCTTGTGACCAGACTGCAAACCAAGTCTACCTACGGGTACAAATAAGTAACAAAAAAAAAAAAAAAAAAAACAATGCTAGAATATGTTTCCCGTCCACTGTTATTTAGAGGCTGCTATTAAAAAATAAGTAGAAATTCTGACCATAGGAAAAGCGGAAGTGCTGAGCTGAGAATGACAGGCTGTTGCTGGGATACAGGGCACAGACTTTTTCCCCCCCCAGAGTGCAGCACAAAAACGCTGAAAAAACACTCAGGGTGGTCAGGCGACAAAAAACGCGTTTGGTGACCATGCAGCTTTACTGTTGGTGTGCCAGGCTTTCTGTGCCAACAGCTGAGGTAGTTATTGTGCGGGTGAGTGCGCTACGATCCGGGGGGGGAGTGGACAGACTTCAGGGTCCTGATGGCCTGATGAACAAAGCTGTTTAGCAGTTTTGTGGAGCGGGGCTGGAGGCTCCGATACCTTTTCCCTGAGGGCAGGGGGCTGAACAGGGAGTGTGAGGGGTGGGAGGTGTCGCTTGCAATGTTGATGGCTCTGCAGGTGAGGTAGATGTCCGAGAGAGGGTGCAGAGGGGCACCAATGATCTTGCTGGCTGCTTTCACTGTGCACTGTGGTGTCTTCTGGCAGGAGGCGGTGCAGCTTCCATACCACACCGTGATGCAGCTGGTGAGGATGCTCTCAATGGTGCCCCAGTAGAATGAGCACATGATGGGAGGGGGGATTCATGCTCTCCTCAGTTTGCAGAGGAAATGGAGGCAAGTTTGAGTCTTCTTGGCCAGTGATGTGATGTTGTTGGACCAGGAGAGGTCCTCAGAGAAGTGCACCCCCAGGAACTTGGTGATTTATTGTGCACCTGTAATTTTGGTTAACTTATTTATTTAGATATTGAGATGCATGGATACTGTATTTAAACACTGGAAGTATATTAAATACTTTAATTCAGTAAATTTATTGTGGCTAATTACAAAATACTTGGCTTTAAAAGTACCAAGTAGTCACACACTGAGAAAAAACAAATTTTGAATAGAAAAAGATGCCTGTGTGGTGGCATAGGTAGGGGATTCTCCACCCAGAGAAGGCAGCTGGAATAAGGGGAACAATGGACCGGAGGAGGAAGTGCCACCGGGGGTCTCAAACGGGACAGTATGGACTATGCACTCCCCCCCCACCCCCCCAGGGAGAGGAGGAACTGCCAGAACCGCTGGAAGAGAGAAGGGTGTGAGTAATGTGCCACATAGGTCTTTGTTCCAAACAATGTATTATGGTCAGACGTTCCGGGTCTCAATGCATGGAATTAAAGGTATAAAAGAGGAATGCACAGAGACCCGGGAGCATTTTTACTGTACTGTATGTTGGAGATGGAATAAAGTTCATGTGTTGTCCAGCTCGTTGCCTCGCCTGCTTCCTTTCTCCATATTGGTGGCCCTAAGATGTGCCATGGAAAGCAAGCAGAACACCGCCCTGGAGACTCCCTGGAGGGGAGAGCACCAGTGCCGCATGCGCTGTCTCAGTCAAGCTACTAGACTTCTGCCTTCACAACCCGACCGCGTGGTTCTTGCACAAAGAAGCCCAGTTCGCACTCCGCGGAATAACGACAGACGATACCAAGTACTACTACGTGGTCGCTGCGCTGGATGTGCGCACCACACAATAGGTGACAAGCCTGCTCCAGGAACCGCCGGCGCAAGAAAAATATGAAGCGCTCAAGAGGATGCTTCTCCAGCGCTATACAATTTCTGACAGTGAGAGGGCAGAGAGACTCCTAACGCATTTGGAGTTAGGTGACAGATCAGCAGTGGAGCTCATGGAAAGCATGTTGGCGCTGAGGGGAAAGGACGATAAATCTTTCCCGTTTGCCCACTTCTTCCTCAAGAAGCTACCGGCTACAGCAAGGGCGATCCTGGCCAGCTCACCACGGCTGGTTGCTAAGGACTATCACGCCCTGACGCAGGAAGCGGACCGCATTATTTTAGCGACCAGAACTCTCAACATGCAGGCAGTGGCACTGGCATCCATGAGGGACTCCAGCGAGGTCGAGGAGCCGTTGATGGTAGCCAGGACGGACACCAGGAGACGAAGGAGCGGGGTGATCTGTTTTTATCATCGCCGTTTCGGCTCAAATGCCAAACGCTGCCTGTCGCCATGTCAATTCAAGAAGCCGGGAAGACAGCACGTTCGGAATTCAGTGGCAGCTGCAACCGATGGCGACAGGAACAGACTGATTTATGTCACGGACACATGTTTGGAGAGACGGTTTTTGGTGGACTCCGGCTCCCAGAAGAGCGTCATCCTGCCAGTCAACGCAGACAAGGTGGCAGGAGGCAGCAGTCCCGCACTCACGACAGCCAATGGATCCACCATCAGGACATCTGGCGAGTGAACACTGACAATATGCTTACACAGACGCAACTTTCAGTAGGACTTTGTGGTAACTGCATGTTCCGCCCCCATTTTAGGCACAGATTTTTTATGTGCTTATAGGTTGTTAGTCGATGTTGCTAATAGGAGATTAGTGGATGCTGTCTCTTTTACCTCACTGCCCTGTACAGCTCGGGGAGCCGGGTCGACAACACTGGCTAACGTTATAGCTCCATGAGGTTAAGTACCAACATTTGCTCACACAGTTCCCAACACTCACGGTCCCGACTTTTTCGGCTACGATAACGAAACATAGGGTCCAACATTTCATAACGACAAAAGGCCCGCCAGTGTTTGCATGACCTCAGCTCTTGGACGCAGCTAAACTGCTCAGCACGCAAGAGGAGTTTGTCAACTTAGAGCAGTTGGGCATCGTCAGGCGCTCCAACAGCCCATGGGCATCCCCGCTACACATGGTGCCTAAAGCCGACGGATCGTGGCGACTGTGCGGAGATTTCCGGTGCTTGAATAATGCCACGGAACATGATCGTTATCCCATTCCGCACATCCAGGATTTTTCCATGCACCTGGCCGGGGCGTATGTTTTTTTGAAAGTGCATCTTGTCTGCGGACACCATCAGGTCCCGGTGCACGCGGAAGACGTTCCGAAAACAGTGGCAATAACTCCTTTCAGCCTTTATGAGATTTTATGCATGTCATTCAGATTAAAAGGCGCGGCGCAGACTTTCCAGAGGATGATGGATGCAGTGCTTCGCGACTTGTCCTTCATTTTTGTCTACTTAGATGACATTCTGGTAGCTAGCGCGTCCGAAGAGGAGCACATCGCCCATCTCAAGACGGTTTTCCAGAGGCTGGAAGCGCACGGGCTTACAGTGAACCTGGCGAAGTGCCAGCTCGGTGTGCCTGTGATTAATTTTTTGGGCCACCGCATTTTGCCGGAGGGCGCAATTCTGCTACCGGATAAGGTGCGCGCCGTGTCGGACTTTCCACGTCTGCAGACCATGAAGGCCCTGCAGGAGTTTTTGGGGATGGTCAATTTTTATAACAGTTTCCTTCCCCGGGCAGCCCAGCTGATGCAGCCATTGTATGCCAACAGAGAGTTGTTGGCTCTATACCTGGTAACACGCCACTTCCAGTTTTGGCTAGAAGGACGCAAGCTTACCACGTTCGTGGACCACAAGCCGCTGACGTACGCAATGTCCAAGGTCTCGGAACCGTGGTCGGCCCGGCAGCAACGGCATTTGGCCGCAATCTCGAAGTTTACGACCGACATTCAACATGTTGCCGGTAAACTCAACGTCGTGGCCAATTGTCGCGCGCTAGTCTCCCCGGTCAACATGGGAATAGATTTCCCTGTGATGGCCGCGGAGCAAGCCGGGGACGAGTACATTTGTGCGCTCTAGTCTGCACCTACTGGGTTAAGGCTAGAGAGCAGGGTGGTGCAAGAAGGGTGCCCTCCCTTGCTCTGCGATGTCTCCACCAGGCGCCAAGCTCTTGGCGCCATCGCGCTTTTGAGTCGGTCCACTCCCTTTTGCATCCGGGAGTGCACGCTTCGGTGAAGCTAGTGGGGGCAAAACATGAAGGAGTGGGCTGCAGCTTGCGTTGCGTGCCAGCGGGCCAAAGTGCACAAGCACAATAGAGTCCCCCCTCGAACAGTTCCAAATCCCAGCCAGGAGGTTTGACCACATCCACATGGATTCGGTGGGACCCCTCCTGCCATCGCAACGTTTCACGCACCTTTTAACAATCATAGAACGCACCACGCGCTGGCCTGAAGTGGTCCCGCTGGCATCTACCACGTCCACAGAAGTGGCTCATGCTTTTTTGTCAGCTTGGGTTGCACAGTTCGGATCCCTGTCAGACATCACTTCCGACAGGGGTCCACAATTCATTTCAGAGCTGTGGTCCGCGATGGCCCAGAGCCTGGGGGTCAAAATTTACCGTACTACCGCATACAACCCCCAAGCTAATGGGTTATACAAGCGTTTTCATAGGTCGCTTAAAGCAGCGCTCGGAGCTTCACTCACGGACATAAATTGGGTCGACCGCCTGCCCTGGGTTCTTTTAGGGTTGCGGTCCGCACCAAAGGAGAATTTGGCAGCCTCCCCGGCAGAACTCGTTTTTTCTAAATTGTCCCTAGATTTCTGCCTCCTATAGGCCCTTAGAATAGAGGGTTAGTACTAGTGAAAGCGTTTTGAGTGGTCTATGTCACTAGAAAAGCGCTATATAAGTGCAGGTTAGTTAGTTAGTTCTCAGATGCTGCGGATCCCTGGAGAGTTTTTACCGGAAAACCCTGCAGCCGAAATTGATCCGCCCGTGCAATTTTTGCACAGTACGGAGGCTTTTAACGTACTGGGCCCGGACCGCCATTGTTTTCTCCGCATTTTCGTCCCCAAGAGTTTACAGAATGCCAGCTTTGTTTTAATCAGACATGATGCGCACCATTCAGGGTGTTGGAACCTGGGTTGAAACATTTTGTGTTAGACTTAAGGGGGCGCAGGGACACCGTCTACATCAACAGGCTGAAGCCCACTTTTATGTTGACAGACGAGCAGGTGGTGTTGGCCCAAGTTCACTGGCACAGACGTCCACCGCTGGTGGCTCCACAAGTTGGTGTTCCCTTCATAGGGACCTGCGCACGTGAAACTGATGTGTCCCCCCCTCCCTTTTTCCCTCCACAGACTGACGTGCCCCTCTGTACACCTCACCAGTAGGGTGCTCCGACTGGATCGGCGATCCCCCACTACAGCTACAGCCGCTATGGGCGCCGGCTCAAACCCAATGGACCGGGGGGGGGGGGGGGGGCTGTGTGGTGGCATGGGTGGGGGATTCTCCACCCAGAGAAGGCAGCTGGGATAAGGGAGAACAACGGACTGGAGGAGGAAGTGCCACCGGGGGGTGTCAAACGGGATAGTATGGACTATGCACCTTCTAGGGAGAGGAGGAACCGCTGAAAGAGAGAAGGATGTGAGCAGCAGGGCTGGTGTTATGTTATGATAATGTGCTACACAAATCTTTGTTCCAAACAATGTATTATGGTCGGAAGTTCCGGGTCTCAATGCATGGAATTAAAGGTATAAAAGAGGAATGCACAGAGACCCGGGAGCTCTTTTACTGTACTGTATGTTGGAGATGTGGTGATCTGGTGTGGTGTGGTGTTCCTAAGCACAGGGTGCTTAGTATGTAGTGCTGTAGCATAGTGTTGTGTCTGCCTGCTTCTGCATGTCTCTCGCTTCCAGCTGCAGCTGCCATCTAGCTCTTTGGAGTGAAAAGGAGGCAGAGTGCGTAAGTCCTCTCTGATGGTTTTACATCTCTATGCATCACGACTCTCACGTAGCCTTCTAGCTGTACACCACGTTAACTGGATCCTTGCGGTTCCAGGACAGAACAGTGAGGGATCTCGGAGCAGGTTGGAGCCCCAGAGGTACAGTGTGCAGGCCCACCGGCGTGTGGATATGCCCCAACACTTACCAATCCAACCACCTGCTGCCTTGTAGGTTGTGCCTCTGTAGGCGAAGGCTAGGAGAAGGTAACTCCGAAATCAAATCCACCTGCTGCCTTGTAGGTTGTGCCTCTTTAGGCAAAGGCCAGGAGTAGGTAACTCCGAATTCAAATCCATCTGCTACCTTGCAGATTGGTCTCCACACCGGAAAAAGGCTGCATCCATGCATGCCGCTCATCTTGTGGCAACTTTTGCACCAGGTGGCATATGACATGCATTGGACGAGAGAGTGGGACTGGGGGTGCACAAACCTCTCTCACTTAAATCCATTCATGTGCAGGTCATCTTGCGAATCACATCACATCTATTATATCAAGTCCTGGGGCAACGGGAACAGGCACAGGATGATGCTGGACGTTCTTAGCTACAAACCTCCACTCAGGCAGCTCATGTGTGACGGTCGTTTGTCGTATACTGGGGTAGATGCGGCACTCGTATCCTGCATGAGTGACAGAGCAGCCTTCTTCAGGGACAGCACTGCTCTCCCCAGATGGGGAAGGGTACTGAAAAGGGATCCTAAACATTGCTTACTCCACTAAGAACCTGCCAGGCAGCCGCACCTGACTGGTCATCCAATACTGCGGCCGAAGACCAACACGAAAACATCAAATGATCTTTGCCTCATGGAATGTCAGAACCCTTCTAAACTGCGACAGCAGACCGGCGCGCCGTACTGCAATACTGGCAAAGATGCTGGGGCAGTACAGCATTGATATTGCAGCCCTCAGTGAGACCAGACTCGCTGGTGAATCTAGTCTGGAGGAGGGTGGTACAGGCTACACCTTCTACTGGAGAGGCAAGCCAGAGGGAGAACCCAGAACTGGAGGTGTGGGCTTTGCAATACGAACATCTATTGCTCAGCTCGACAGACTACCTACTGCCATCAGCGACAGAATTATGTGCATGCGTATTGGTCTCCACAAGGGACACCACTTGACCACTCTCAGTGTATATGCTCCCACCATGACATATAGTGACGAGGAGAAGGACGCTTTCTACAGTGACCTTGACCAAGCCATCAGGTCAACTCCCTCAAGCGATAAGCTCGTAGTCCTTGGAGACTTCAACGCCCGGGTAGGCTGCGACAATGACGCCTGGAAAGGTGTTATTGGCAAACATGGTATAGAGAAGCTCAACTCAAATGGCCAGCTCCTTTTGGAAAAGTGCAGTGAGCACCAACTCCGCTGCACGGTGGCGCAGTGGTTAGCACCGCGGCAGCACAGTTTACCCTCGGCCGGGGGATCGCGGGGATCATGAGATCGTGGGTTCAATCCCTGCCCCGGGCCAACAGTGATCTATGTGGAGTTTGCATGGGTTTACTCCGGGATTTCTCCGGTTTCCTCCCACATGCCAAAAACATGCAGGTTAGTGAGTTAATCAGAATCAGAATCAGCTTTATTGGCCAAGTATGCACAACACATACAAGGAATTTGACTTTGGCTAAAAACTTGCTCTCGTTGTTCAGGTGGAGGATTTAAATAAGGATTCAATGACAACAGAGTATGTACAGTAAATTACAGTCTGTCCACGTTTCTATAAAGGATGCAAATATATACAGGAATATATGCAGTTATTTACTCAGACTAACCACACTTTGCAGAAATATATGAAAAAATATACAATCACAGTATTTCAATGTGGACTCAGATTCAGTGATATAATGTGAATGAAGTAAAAAGCAGTGTGAGAGTTATGTGCAATGTAATAATGGATGAAAAGTCATGAGTACAGCAAACAGGTAGGACTAGGTGAATGTTAGGAGTTCATCAGAGTGATGGCTTGAGGAAAGAAACTGTTCCTGTGACGGGTGGTTTTGACCTTCAGTGATCTGTAACGACGACCAGAAGATAGAAGTTCAAACAGTTTGTGGCCGGGGTGTGATGGGTCAGCACAGATGTTTCCCGCCCGTTTCCTGGTTATGGACCGATATAAGTTCTCAATGGAGGGTAGGTCGGTACCAATGATCCTCTCCGCAGACTTAATGATCCGCTGCAGTCTGGTCTTGTCCTGTTTAGTGGCAGATCCAAACCAGACAGTGATGGAAAAGCAGAGGACAGATTGGATGATGGCGGTGTAGAAGACAACCAGCAGCTCCTGAGGCAAATCAAACTTCTTGAGCTGACGCAGAAAAAACAACCTCTGCTGGGCCTTTTTTCGGACAGTGTCTATATGGGAGGACCACTTCAGGTTCCGGGAGATTGTGGTACCCAGAAACTTGAAGGAGTCCACAGTGGACACTGTGCTGTTGAGGATGGTGAGTGGGGGGAATGAAGGGGGGTGTCGCCTGAAATCCACAGTCATCTCCACCGTTTTGGCTGGGTTAAGTTCAAGATGGTTCTGGCTGCACCAGAGGATAAGCTGCTCCACCTCCCGCCTGTATGCAGACTCATCATCATCCCGGATCAAACCGATGACTGTGGTGTCGTCCGCAAACTTCAGGAGCTTCACCGAAGGGTCCTATGAGGTGCAGTCGTTGGAGTAGAGGGAGAAAAGCAGTGGGGAAAGGACACATCCTTGGGGGGCGCCAGTACTAATTTTTCGGGAGCTGGATGTAAATCTCCCTAGCTTCACCTGTTGCCACCTGTCAGTCAGAAAGCTGGAGATCCACTGGCAGGTGGAGGGGGGCACCTTGAGCTGGAGGAGTTTCTGATGAAGAATGCCTGGGATGATGGTGTTGAACGCTGAGCTGAAGTCGACAAACAGGATCCTGGCGTACGTCCCTGGGGAGTCGAGGTGTTGCAGGATGTAATGTAGTCCCATATTCACTGCATCATCCACTGACCTGTTTGACCGGTAGGCAAGGGGCGCTTGCGCACGCAGCGACCGGCAGCTGGTGGCTTGTCACCAGACTGCAGAACAAATCTACCTACAGGTACAAAATAAGTCCAAAAAAAAAAAAAAAAAACAATTCACAATTACTAACACCCTCTTCCAGCAAGCCAGCACGTATAAGACAACCTGGATGCACCCTCGCTCAAAGCTGTGGCATCTCATAGACTACATCATCGTCAGACAGAGAGATGCCAGAGATGTCAAGCTTACCAGAGCCATGCGTGGAGCCGAATGCTGGTCTGACCACAGGCTGGTCAGAAGCAAAATGGCACTCCACATCAGGCCCAAGATACAAACCAGGAGAGTAAAACCACCAGCCAAACTTCAAGTCTCCTGCATTAAGGACTTCCATATCCAAGAGGATCTGCAGAGGAAACTTCAGGAAACCAACGTACCTGAAAATTTCGACGGTATGGAGGTCGAGGCAGCCTGGAAGCAGTTCAAGGATGCCATCTACTCTGCTAGTGCAGATGTCCTTGGATTCGTCAAACGCAAACACCAGGATTGGTTTGATGAAAATGACCCAGAAATCTCACAGCTTCTGCACACGATGCACAAAGCTCACAGGAGCTACACTGACGACAAATCATCACCAGCCAAAAGATCGACCTACTTGAAAACTCCGCCAGATGAAGGAGTCATGGTGGGACAGTAAAGCCACAGAGCTTCAGGAAGCGGCTGATAAGCATAACAGTAAGCTCTTCCATGAAGGGCTGAGGGCGGTGTATGGTCTTAAGTCCTCTGGTAGCGCACCCATCCGATCGTCTGACGGACATAACCTCCATACTGACAAATCGGAAATACTACAACGCTGGACAGAACACTTCAACACCCTGCTCAATAGGTCATCATCAATGTGTGAGGAAACCCTGGACGCCATCCCCCAGAGGCAGATACTGGCCAAGCTGGACCTCCCTCCTTCACTGGATGAAGTCAAGCGTGCCATAAAACAGACATCTGCGGGAAAGTCTCCAGGTGCCGACGGCATCCCTGCTGAGATTTTCAAAAACGGCGGTGTGCATCTGCAGAACAAACTCCCTACAGTTATTTATACTCATCTGGCAGCATGGCACAGTCCCACAAGAGTTTAAGGATGCTTCTATTGTACATCTGTACAAGCGTAAAGGAGACTGCTCTGTCTGTGATAACCACAGAGGTATTTCCCTCCCGTCAGTTGCCGGGAAAATATTGGCACGCATTGTCCTCAACAGGATGATATGCTGTCTCACTGCTACGGTCTACCCAGAATCTCAATGTGGATTCAGACCTGGAAGAGGTACAGTGGACATGATCTTTGCAATGCGATAGATACAGGAGAAATGTAGGGAACAGAACATGGGCCTCTACATGGTGTTTGTCGATCTCACCAAGGCATTCGACACGGTAAATAGACCTGGCCTGTGGAAGATACTTCACAAAGTTGGTTGCCCTGACAAGTTCATTTCCATCATAAGGTCTTTCTATGAGGGAATGCAAGCAAAAGTCCAAGGGAATGGAGATACCTCTGACCCATTTCCAGTGACAAATGGTACCAAGCAAGGTTGTGTCCTGGCCCCAACACTCTTCTCCATTGCCTTTTTTTTCATGCAGTTTAGAACAGATGGTGGCCTATTCGATCTGAGACGTTTACAAGCTCGGACGAAGACCATGTCCATGCTAGTCAGAGACCTTCTGTTCGCTGATGACTGTGCCTTAGTTGCACACACACTGGAAGATATTCAGCTCATCACTGACAAATTTGCCATGGCATCAGAGAAATATGGTTTTACCATCAGTATTAAGAAGACGGAGGTCATGTACCAGCCAGCCCCCAGAAAATGCCATGTTCACCCTGTGGTAACTGTCAACAACAGCCCGCTCAAGTCCGTAGAGAAGTTTTGTTACCTCGGAAGCACCCTCTCTTATTTTGCAACCCTTGACGAAGAGATCAACCAGCGATTAGCCAAGGCAAGTGGTTCCTTTGGCATGCTTACAAGGAGGTTGTGGGATGAACGTGGTATCAAGCTCCACACCAAGATTAAAGTGTTCAAGGCTGTCGTTCTTGCCTCCCTCCTGTATGGTTGTGAGACGTGGACACCATATCGCCGACATATCAAGCTTCTTGAACAGTTCCAACAGCGATGCCTGAGATCCATATGCAGTATCAAGTGGCAGGATAGAGTGACCGATACAGAGGTATTGGACAAATGCAAATTACCCAGCATTGAAAGCCTGATCATCAAGGCCCAGCTGCGTTGGACTGGACATTTGGCCAGGATGGAGGACATTAGGATCCCAAAGGCAATGTTCTTCAGCCAACTGCAGCAAGGAAAGAGGTCAGTCGGCAGACCCCGTCTCCGTTATAAAGACATCTTCAAAGCTACCCTTAAATCCTGTGACATGGATATCAATTCCTGGCAACATAATGCCCAAGATCGACTCGCATGGCACCATCTGTGTATGCAGGGCGTCAAGCATTTTGAACAGTCCAGGACCATACACTTAATCGAGAAGAGAGCTCGAAGGAAGGCTTCAGCTATGCCAGCTTTCAGCAGTAATACAACTCTCATCTGCAGTGTCTGCAACAGAGTTTGTTTGTCCAAGATTGGACTCATCTCCCATCAGAAGACACACCGGTGAACTACACTTCGCAAGATACTCATGCATCGCCAGCGACGCGAGACTCCATCATCATGTTTGAGTTGGAATAAAGTTCATGTGTCGTCCAGCTCGTTGCCTCGCCTGCTTCCTTTCTCCACACCTTATTGATTTATCATTGCAACTCTCGGTATCACAATAGAGACCCTTGCCTCTAATCATCACTAGTTAATAAACAAAAGTAAAAAAACAACTTCAAGATCTATTTTTTCTTACTTTACAGCTGTTCAAAACATTTTGGGTAAATATTAATTTCTCTTTATTGACCTTTATTTAATATACTGTACTGTGACTTTGTTCGCTACAATATTGAATTTTGTGCATACTGGGGTCAAGGATAACCTTATTTATTGCAACTGTCATGTGACGATGCAGGTATGCAATATGTACCTGAATATATATATAGTTAGGGCCATATAAACACTGACACAAGTTTTGTTATTTTAGCTGTTTATTAAAGTATATTCAATAAACAGTTATATCATCAATATAGGCCTAAAACATAACCTCTCAGCTTTAATTTGAGAGCATTCACATTCAAATTGGAGGAATGGTTTAGGAGTTGCAACTATTTTTGTACAAAAAAATGTAATAATTTCAGGGGTTCAAAAGTAATTGGACAAATTAACATAGAAAAATAAAATGTTCATTTTTAAAGGGGAACTGAACTCAACGGCATTGAACGGCACTGGGTGATAGTACATACAATTATAAAGATAATTTATCATTGGCACCCCCTCCACAAATCCCGGAATCTTGGAGAAAATCACGATTTAGAATTTCCCGCCCTGAAAAATCAGACAAATCCGCCAAAGCGCAGCCGGAGTTCCGCGTGACGTCACGAGTGTGACACAGTCCTCATGTTTACCATTGCGAGCACGTCGACACTGGTTGTTTTTGGTGCATTTTGTCGTGATAGTCGACTACAAAACACTTCCAACACCTGGGAGGATCTGTTCAGTGGCCAAGGAAAGCTGTCATGGCGACGAAAGAAAAGAAAGGGGGAGGAAAAGCGACCGGGAAGCGATGCGTTTCTAGATATACAGTGATCCATCACTTATCGTGTTTAATGAGGACCAGAACCGACCGCGAAAAGTGAAAAACCGCGAAGTAGCGTCACCCCCCCCCCCCAAGGGCGTCACAAGCACTATTTTGCACAAAAAGGCACAAGAGAACGGCGAAAAGTGCCACTAAGCAACACGAGCGATAAAGAAGGCGCTCTGCAGGGAGAGAAGCTGTGTAAAACGTCTCGGCCAATCAGCTTGCGAGGTGAAACGTCTCGGCCAATCAGCTTGCGAGATTCCCGAGCGGTGAAGAGGTGGGCGGAGAGGAGTGGAGCGGTGGTCAGAGAGGTAGATTTTGAGCTGTGCGGGCTGTCCGTGTTGATACCTGATGTTCTAATGAGAAGGCAGGGAGACTACATTAGAACATCAGGTATCAACACGGACAGCCCGCTCTCCCCGGCTCCCCAGCCCGCTCGGGAATCTCGCAAGCTGATTGGCCGAGACGTTTTACCTCGCAAGCTGATTGGCGGAGACGTTTTATCTCGCAAGCTGATTGGCGGAGACGTTTTACCCAGCTTCGCTCCCTGCCGAGCAGCGAAGGAAGACCGCATTAAACGCGATAAGTGAGGGATAACTGTAATAAGTTGGAAAAATGCTGATGTTTTTTTCCCCCTTCTTTTTTATTGTTAATTTTCCTTATCCTGACACCCCAAACATGCCAAAGTAAAGACTCACCATTCTGTATTCAATAAGCGACTCTCCTCCCCATCACTGCTGCGGTCTGAGTCGGTGCTGGAATCCCCCGAAAATTCTGGCTCTAATCTGTACGGTTCGATGCCTCCCTCGCTCTCTTCCTGTTCACTTGACACTCCTGCATCCTCCTCTGTCTTGTCACCGATCCTGAATGCCTCTTCACTCTGAAAACTCTGGTGTTCTTGACTGCTGGAACTGCTATCATCTGCCATTGTTGTTTTGATAAGGATCACACTCGTGACGTCACGCAGCGTCGTCTGCACTACTTCCGGTTTGTTTGGCACTGCCAGCCAGAGGCAAAAGTTTATCGGCTTATAGCTTGGCCATCGCACGGCCTAAAAATTTCTTTTATGTGTTGAAAAATACAATAGGTAATAAGGAATTAATCTGCTATTCTACTTTTTTGGCAAAAAGGTGAGTTCAGTTCCCCTTTAATACTTTGTTGAGAATCCTTTGAAGGCAATGACTGCCTGAAGTCTGGAACCCATGGACATCACCAAATGCTGCGTTTCCTCCTTTGTGATGCTTTGCCAGGCCTTTACTGCAACTGTCTTCAGTTGCTGCTTGTTTGTGGAATGTATGCTTGATCTGATGATTGACTCAGCCATTGCAGAGTATTCCACTTCTTTGCCTTCAAACTCTCCTGGGTTTCTTTCACAGCATGCTTTGGTTCATTGTCCATCTGTACTGTGAATTGCTGTCCAATCAACTTTGCTGCATTTTACTGAATCTGAGCAGACAGTATATTCCTATACACTTCGAAATTCATCCGGTTTCTTCCGTCACATCATCAATAAACACTAGTGACCCAGGGCCATTGGAAGATATGCATGCTCATGCGTCACATTGGCTCCATGTTTTACAGAAGATGTGGTGTGCTTTGGATCATGAGCTGTTCCCAGCCTTCTCCGTACTTTCTTCTTCCCATCATTCTGGTACAGGTTGATCTTTGTTTCATCTGTCCAAAGAATGCTTTTCCCCAACTTTGCTGGCTCTTTAGATGTTTCTACAAAGTATAATCTAGTCTTTCTATTTTTGAGGCTGACTACAGGTTTGCACCTTGTTGTGAACTGTCTGTATTTGCGCTCATGAATTTTTCTCTTTATGGTAGACTTACTGATACACCTACTTCCTGAAGAGTATTCTTCACTTGGGTGGATGTTGTGAATGTGTTTTTCTTCACCACGGAACAGAGCCTGCAATCATCCACCACTGTTGTCTTCTGTGGACATCCAGGCCTTTTTGAGTTCCTGAGCTCTCCGGTGCACATGTTTTTCTCAGAATGCATCAAACTATTGATTTGGCCCCTCCTAACATTTCTGCTGTGTCTGATTGATTTCTTCTTTATTCCCCAGCCAAAGGATTAGGGGTGGGAATTGCGAGGGACCTTGCGATTCGATTTTGATTGCAGTTCTTGGGTCACGATTCGGTCCTATCAAAATTCAACGATAATCACGATGTTGCAATATTGCAATGATCGAGTATCACAATCCCATATATTTCAAATTTTTTCACCTTATTCAACCTCATATCACATCCCTATGTAAAACTGTTGACATCTCTTTCATATAATAAAGTATTCTCGTGGCTTCAGGGAGACAGCCCTGGTGTGCGTGGTGCAATGGCCGGGGTATCATCCTAGGTGAACCTGCAGAAGGAGCCATCTTGGTGGAGCTAAACTCACTGCCCGGCTGGAGGGCCCCCCTTACCTCGCTGGGATCACCCACCAGCCGGCTCACCTCCTTTGGAGCGCTCTACCCAGCTCACTCCAAAGGAGGCTGGGAAGAGTGAGCTCTTGCTGGCCCCCAGCAAGGTGATCCGCGGTGAGTGGGTAACCACAGACCACTCCTTCGGGGGAAGAGGGAGGAGCGCTCGGCTCCCTCAGAGCCGGGGAGAGCGAGACCGGCCTCGAGACAGACTCTGAGGCTCAGGAGAGCACTCCAAAGGAGCCAAGCGCTCCTCTGCTCCTCCCTCTTCCCCTGAAGTAGTGGTCTCTGGCTACCCACTCACTGCAGATTGCCTCACTGGGGGCTAGCGAGCAGTTCGCCTCGGAGCAGCTCGGAGGCTCTCTGAGGTGAGCCGACTGGCGGGCACACCGGACCAAGGCAAACTGCTCGCCAACCCCCAGCGAGGCAATCCATGGTGAGTGGGTAACCAGAGACCGGCGGGGAGCCCTCCAGCCTCCATGCGGGACCGACTCCAGCAACTCCACGCTACTGAGAATTATTTTTCAACAGGTTCACCTATGGAAACTTTTACTTCCTCAAGCTGGATCGCCTTCTCAGAGCCTTGTGCAATGTTCTCATCTTCTTCCAGCTACTGGTGGGTGGGAGCATGGGTGGAGCTAAATAGAATATTCATAGACCCGTGCATACTTAAGAAAGCTGAAGATGTGAAAGCTCTTTCCAAGCTATTCTAGGGCAATGAAAGCTTTTTTTTGTGTATAAAAAGCCACAATATATCATCCATGAATCCATCCATCTTCTACCGCTAAATCTCGGATCACGGGGGTCTGGAGCCTATCCCAGCATCTTTTGGGTGAGAGGCAGGGTACACCCTGGACTAGGGGTGGGTTCAAAAGATCAATATATCGATATGGATCGATACATGTTTGACTGAGCCGATATCGATCCACAAAATCCGCGGATCGATCTTTTAATATTAATATGTTTTAATATAATATTTTTACGTTTGTGAACGTCTGCCGAGTATAATCGGGTCGAAACCGGGTCAGTGAGCCAGGAACAATGGCCGAGAAGCATAAACAACCGACGCGCTAACGGAGCTAGCAAGCTAACGGATATGCTAGTTCTTCTTCTGTGGTGTTAAAACGGTTCTCATCCGGCAAGAGTTTCCTGCCGCGCGTACTCTTTCGTGTTTACACGAGCGGAGATAATAACGTGCGTCTCTTAATTTAGCAACAAAAGTCACCGTAAAGACTGTCCTCAACAGCTTCTGAATATTTTTCATAAATAAAACTTGTGTGTTCCCTGCGGCGCATGCACACGTCTTTTGTGTTTACATGACGCGGAGTTAATAACGTGCGTCTCTTAATTTAGCAGCAAAAGTCACCGTATAGACTGTCCTCAACAGCTTCTTAATATTTTTCATAAAGCGGGGATAAACGGACTTTTACTCCATGCAGCGCTGTGTTGGAACATAAAGTTGACGACTGATAAACGGAAAATGCGCGGAGACTGAAACCCGTGAAGCAGAGACTTGGAGCTGCTGAGACCGTAAGTATAATATTTGTTTCTTTTAACGTTTGTGTCGTCAATTAATAATTTATCTGGCATGATGATGGTTTCTTTTACAAACTATGGACACAGAGAGAACTGTTGGTTAAACGCTGTGAATAAATGCAGAATTAAGGTATATTTTATGAGATTATGGACTTCTGCCACTTAAGCGATGTGAAGAGAATAAATCACAATAAAATTAATAAAGGCTGCAGTACAACAAGCTATTTTTACTCAGTAGAACTAAATTGAAATGAACAAACCTTCTCAGGAAATGAACTGAAACCCTTTTCCAACATTGAAAGTTAATTTGTAGTTAAAATATAAAAAAAAAACCTAAATTATTAAACCCTACTGTGGTGTGGCGATCTAAAAATATGAATGTTAATTTTACTGTGAAATCTATTGTTTTTATCTGCCTTCAGATGTGTGAAGACTGGAAGCTTCATCCTCACGGAGACCTTCTGAAGGTCAGAGGTCGTCAGTGGAGGAGCATCCCTGCTTCATGTGGATTTCAGCACAGAAGAAGACCTTCAAATTCAAGATTCAAGGAGGTGCTGCCATCACTTTCTCCACACTAACATGCATTCAATGCAATTTAGTTGTTGTAATGACAAATTCTTTTATTTCTTTTTTAAAGTTCTCAGCAAGAACACAATATTGGTCCTTTTTTTTTTTACAATTTTACTGAGCATTTAATTCTAAATAAATCACTGTTTAACAAGAAATTTTTGGCAATCCTGTACTTTTCTTGTGGTGTTACATAGAATAGCATCACTGTAAACTATGGAAAAAGCAGCTGCTTTAAAATTTGTACTTCCTCACAACTTTGAGTGCAAAAAAACTCTAAAAGTGCCATAACTTTTTGGAAAAACTCCCACAAATCCAGGCTTTTTGGGCCACAACAATCACAAAAACAGCTGACAAAATCCTGGAGGGACTGAAATACAGTGAGATTATGTCTGCATGGTTCATGCATTGAATTTGTTTACTTACTCTGGGTGGTTAACTTGACACGACACACCCTTTGCACTAAAGAAAGCACCTGCGAGCACTTTATGAAATGATAAGTTAAATAATAAAAAGTGCATTATTGTAACTGATTTTGGGTCAGTTCTATATGTGATAATTTATGTATTAACAAAGTTAGAAGATTCTTGGTACAATTTGCAGCATTAGGTCTCGAAGATTTTTGTTTCATGGGAAGTAAAATGGCTATTAAAATGGTAATTCCCCAGATCGAATCGGGATTGAATCGAATCGATTCAGAATCTCAAGAATCGGAATCGAATCGATTCTGGAAATTAGGGATCGTTCCCAGCCCTACCCTGGACAGATCACCAGTCCATCTCAGGGTCGCCACAATATACCATTTTGGGCAATACACATTGGTTTTTTGAGGTGGTTTTAGAACCGCCGGCATGAGTCTTTGACAAGAGAATAGCTCACACAGCCCATGAAATAGCTTTTGAGTCAACTGTCCAATTACTAAAATGGCCCTGAAAGCCCTTGAAATGACTTTTTTTTTTTTTTGTATAAAAATACTTGCAATTCCTAAACCATAACTTCAATTTGGATGCGAGTACCCTCAAATTAAAGGTGAGATTCTGCACTTTAAGCCCATATTGATTATATAAATGTATCTTGAAACTGTTTAGGTAAACAGCTAAAATAACAAAACTTGTGTCAGTATCCAAATACATATATGGACCTAACGGTAGCAAACCAACCCACGCAGACCTGTGCCACAGGGCATCCAGGGCTGCTCTTTGATACCAATCCTCCTCATAATTTTTAAGTACAGGATTTCTAGGCACAGCCGTGGAATGGACAGTCGCATGTTTGGTGGTAACAGAATCTCATCTCTGCTTTTGCTGGTGATACAGTCCTGTGAGCTTTATTGAGCAATGACCTACAGGCCTTACGAGAGTGGTTTGCTGCCGAGTGTAAAGCAGCAAGGATGAGAACATAAATGTCTTTTTTTAAATATATCTAGATAAACTAAACTGTTCCTGTGATATTATTTATTTCAAATTTACAGTACTCATGTGGATTTACTATAAAGGGACATCAGTTTATAGCCTTAAAACTTATTAAAACTAACTACAATTTAAAAAAAAAAAAAAAAAAAAAAAAAAATCACTGCCTCCATCTTCATCCAATTTTTTTTTTTTTTTTTAAATGACGCTTGTCATTCATTATCTCCCATCTCCTTTGCTTCTGTATTGGACTACATCCCAAAAGCGATTTAAGTTGAAATTTAAGCCTCCTTCCGGCAAGAGAACTGTGTAATTTATATTTTTCACATTTGATTTTTAATGAATTTTATTATCAGGTCTTATAAACAGATTCAGTGAAATACAGTGAATAACTACCTTCACTATCGAAATCTTGCAGAAAGGCCGCCAGCTTTACCATCTTGGTAGTGTCCTTCCGTTGTTTGGTGTTTTTTTTCCTGGGAGCCATGTCTGCGTGGGAATCAAATGCGAAACAAGTGTATTAACACAGGTAGACAACACAAGTAAACATTAACAGTGTATCAAGAAATATCAGAGCTGTAGACTACGGGCACAGAGCTTCGGTAAAGTTGGCAAGATATTCACAGATTCGGACTTTGCAGATCAATAACACCTGAACAAAACATTGTTAAAACACAAACCACAACGATCTAATACATTGGTAAAGTGGACAATGAGCTACAACCATTTTCATTAAAAAGAGCCATCCTCTGAGCTCCAGCAGTTACACTGATGTCTATGAGCTGTCATCGGAGAAAGGAATGCACAGGGACTGTCTGCAAACTGCAACTCAGAGAAAAAAACAAAAACAAAAAAAACTTACAATTAAATACTGTCATGATCATGAGGTGCAACGTCACCAGAATCAGTTCATACGTCAATTGTGTCGTTTTGGTCAGACTAAAATGCTTAGTTTGCATACATTTTACTTTTCATAGTTTGGGGAAATATTTTAAAAAATATCCAATAACTTGAAAATTACAACGTGTGGCTTCATCAAAATCACCTCACATGCAATCCATCTTCTTGTAGTCACACTACAACACGTAGTTTGGACTAGAGAAATTTTTTTATAGCTTTTAAGAATATTTATTAGGATTAAATTTCAGCATCATCAAGGTTAGTGCCACTAAATGCTGCCCAGCCACAAGGGGTCTCCTGCTAGTAACACTTGTTAGTTGGACCAAAAAAAAAAAAAAAAAAAAAAATCATAGGTCAGGGAAATATTTATTAGAAATGATAAGTTAAAAACTTCTAAACTCAGTGCAGCTTCATCAAAATCACGTCACACATCGTCCATCATCTGATGATCATACTACATCACTTTGTTTGGGTAAAAAAAAAAAAATTAAAATTAAAAAATCATATTTTTTGGAAATATTTATTTGAAATAAAATTCAGTAGCTTCTCAGATATTAAGTGCAGCTTCACCAAAATCACCTCACACATCAGCCATCATCTGATGATTATACTACATCACTTAGTTTTGGGAAAAACATTTTTTCATACACAGATTTTAAAGTAGCTGTTTTTTCCATAGTTTACAGTGACGCTATTCTATGTAACACCACAAGAAAAGCAGAGGATTGCAAAAAATTTCCTGTTAAACAATGATTCATATAGAATTAAATGTTCAGTGAAGTTATCAAAAAATGACCAACACTGTATTCTTGCTGAGAACTTCAATTTAAAAAAAAGAAATAAAAGAATTAGTCATTACAACAACTAAATTGTATTGAATGCATGTTAGAGTATGGAGAAAATCATGGCAGCACCTTCTTGAATCTTGAATATGAAAACTAAGACCCCTGAAAAACTTGAGGTCTTCTTCTGTGCTGAAATCCACATGAAGCAGGGATGCTCCTCCACTGACAACCTCTTCCCTTCAGAAGGTCTCAGTGCAGGATGGACCTTGGAGTGGAAACCCAGTCTTCACACATCTGAAGGGGAGATGAAAAGAATAGATTTCACAGTAAAATTAATAATCATATTGTTAAATCCCCACACCACAGTAGGGTTTAATAATTTAGTTTATTTTTTTGTTGTTTATATTTTAACTACAAATTAACTTTCAATTTTTGAAAAGGGTTTCAATTCATTTCCTCGGAAGAGTTGTTCATTTCAGTTTAGTTCTACTGAATAAAAATGGCTTGCTGTACTGCAGCCTTTATTAATTCTGTCATTTTCATTTTATTGTGATTTATCATTATCTTCAAATCTCTCACTTAAGTGCTAGAAGTCCATAATCTCATAAAACATACCTTTATTCTGCATTTATTCACAGTGCTTAACCAACAGTAAACGACTGTATCCATAGTTGGTAAAAGAAAACACCATGATGCTGGATGAATTATTAATTTACGACACAAATGTTGAAACAAACAAATGATATTTTACTTACAATCTCAGTAGCTCCAAGTCTCTTTGTTCACGAGTTTCAGCCAGTCTCTGTGCGTTTTCCGTTTCAAGTGTTATATCAATTGTAGACTTTACGTTCCAACTCAGCGCTGCACGTAGTACAAAACCGTTTATCCCTGCTTTATGAAAAATATTAGGAAACTGTTGAGGACAGTCTTTATGGTGACTTTTGTTGATAAATTAAGAGACACGCACGTCAACTCTGCTCATGTAAACACGGAAGTAAAGACATGCGCCGCAGGGGAACTCTTGTCGGATGAGAACCGTTTTAACACCACGTAAGAAGAACCAGCATATCCGTTAGCTTGTTAGCTGCATTAGCACTCCGGGTGTTTCTGGTTCTTCGCCGCTGTTCCTGGCTCACTGACCCAGTTTCGACACGGGGCTCTTTTCCACCAAACCGGTTCCAGTGCTTAACTGGAGCTATTGCGTCATTAGCACCAGTTCTTTGGTTTTCCACCGACTAAAGCACCAGTCCCCGGCTCCCAAAAGTGGGGCTATCGCGGCTCCAACTCCTAGCTGGGCCAGCAGCAGCACCAGTTTACGTCGGTTAGGTCCACAGCCATGGGCATGGTTAACCGACCAGCTTCAAAACATTACTGACCGCCATGTTGCTTACCAAACAGCGGAGCACGCAACAGATTCCAAAACCAAACAGATTTAGAGCGAAGAGGAGACATATTTCTTGGTTCTGTGGACATAAGCAGAAGTACAAGATCAGCTGGAGGGGGCCACTCATCTGAGCTGTTTTGGAGGATCGGCCAGCCAGCTGGACCATTGTCACTGCCTTGGATTAGTCTGGACAACAAACTGTTTAAAACACGCTGGTAAGTGTATTGTCTTTAAAATGTCAGACGTTAACCAATATATGTATACATATATACCCGCTTGTATTGATATGTAATGGCCAAGTGCGGATATTTAGTCACTTGTGGCTATAGTATTTTCGGTTAGCTATGCTAACAAGCTAAAAGTACTTTTACTACGACCAGACGTTTCTCCTCGCCATAAAGAAATGAACAGGTCGTCTCTGCTGACAGATGTATACCGCTTGTATTGATATATAACGGCCAAAGTGCAGATTTTTTTTTTTTTAACTCATTTTTGTGGATATTTTCGGTTAGCGATGCTAACAAGTTAACTACTTTTACTACGACCAAACGTTTCTCCTCGCCATAAAGAAATGAACAGGTCGTCTCTGCTGACAGATGTATATCGCTTGTATTGATATATAACGGCCAAAGTGTGGATTTTTTTTTTTTTTAACTAATTTTTTGGCCATAGTATTTTTGGTTAGCGATGCTAACAAGTTAACTGTTTTTAGCAGGAACGCTTCTCCTCGGCAGAAATGCGCGTTTGAGAAACTAGAACAGAAATCTTAGCATCTTACAGAATACTTTTTTTATAAAGACATCCAGCGCAAAATACGTTTTTTGTGGTATGAATACTGTGTATGAATGGGTGCCTTGCGTTCTGTTATGGGAGATTTTTCTACCAGACACTAGTAGCGTCGTCTTTTTTTTTACTATTTTGGTAATTTCCATAATCTTAGGCCATTTTTTTTTTTTTTTTAAATGTCACTCGTGTTTAATTGTATGTTGTGTAGCCGTATTTTATCTAATCCTTCTCTTACTTTATTGCGCAGTAGCCTGGTGGAGCACCTACAGTTTCATTGCACTGTATACCTGTACAGTACAATGAAGTTTCATCTATTCCTATTCTTCTATTCCATAATCAGACATGTAAGCTTTGCTAACATTGATATTGAATACAATTGTCTTCTATGTCTGCACATTTAATGGAAGGCTTAAGTTGTTCAATGCACAAACTAAAAAAACTTTTTTTTCATAGATTTATCACAGCTGGATGATGAGGGAGAACCAGCCATACCTGTGGTGTCCAGCTCACCTTCACCAGCTCCAAGCTTGTCCTCCTCCTGCTCTTCTAATCAGACCAGATTAGGTAATTTATGTTCAGATCATTTTGATTTTGTGTACTTTATTGATCCCCATAGGGGAAATTGAGGGCATCCACCTGGATGGATCATGACCCAGTCACACAAAGGAGGGAGTGAATTAAACCAATTATACACTTGAATTGAATGTTGTGATGCCACTAACAGTAAATGGATGTTGAACAGACACATTCAATCTTGGATTGACGATTCCTGCATTTTTCAGTGTGTGGTTATTTTATATTGTTTATTTTTGTACTTTAAAACAGGGAAACAGAAGTGTGACACAAACATGGACCTCCTTCTAGATTATGGTCAGATGAGACAGCAGGAGCAGAGCAGGAGGGAGGAGCAGCTGAACTTCGCTTTGCTGCAAAGCAGACCAACACCCTTGTTGGACTGATGGGACGTGTTGTCTGTGCTTGAGGCACTGTAAAAAAAGTAACTATCACAGCATTGATATTGTTGTCTGTGTGTACATAATATTTCATATGTAGCAGTCTGAAGTTTTTGCACATTTTGGAAATAAAAGCTTTCTTTCCTTCAGTGTTTTTCTTCTTCAACATTGTTATCCTCACACCAAACATATTCAGGTTCAGGTTCCTTTATTTGTACCCGTAGGTAGATTTGTTTTGCACTCAGGTGACATCCATATTTACAAACTACAGTTACATTCAACATGAACACAAACACAGGCACACATGAAGCTGACTACAGACATGATAAAAGTGCTCAAGGCTCCACCAATCAGGACATAAGACAAAGAGATAAGAGAAAAAACATGAGAGAAGGGTCATATTAAAAAGTTAAAGACTTTACATTTCATTTATAAAGTTATTTAGGACAATGCAAATCACTATAACATTGTAGTGGTGGGAAGTGAAAGTACAAGTACTGAATTACTGCACTTAAGTTCATTTTTCCAGGTATTGGACAATATATCAGGTATTTGTGGACTTATACATATTTTTGACAATTTTCACATTTTTTAAAGAACAAGCAGCAACAAACTTTAAATCTATGTACTTTTTCTGTGGAAAATGTTCCAAGTTGCCAGCTTTAAAAATGATAAGTTTATATTCTGTTGACAACGTACCACGTGACATTCTGTCAGCTCTGGACAAGATCATTTCTGGGGAAAGAACTTTGAACTTGAACACTTTACAGTCTGTCTCTTGTTATCCCTACATGAATAAAAACTTGAATCAGTACTTTAACAAGAATAGATGACACAAGTACAGAAGGGTATACCTTTCACAGCTCTGTAGTTTGGAGGTGCATAGAATATGCATTTATACAGTATCTTCATGTATATATGCAGTACCGTAAATCTATACATTTTTCCATGTAACCTTGTGACTGCATTATTTTAATTGCTTTTAATCCCAGATCAAGTTTGTTTAGGGTTCAAAATGCATCGTAAGTGTTAAATATATCTTGTTAGACCTAACTAAGTACTGTTTATCTGTTGAAATATATATATTTACCGTCTAATATAAACCCATAACAATACGGCCCCTGGCGATCATTTTTTTGGGACAGCTGATCACTTTTTGGCATGACAGAACAGGCAACCTCCGTCTTGTAATGCGCCGTAACACCACCTATTACAGAAATGACATAAATATTATGTTTAAAAGTGTAGTCAATGCTCGCGCTACAGACTTTATCTAACAACGGCTGATAACTGAAATATTGATGATTACCGGTGTCCTTAAACGTAGCCGCCGTTCTCTGCCATTAAGAATAAAACTGTTTTTGGATGGTAATACAGGTTTCGAATAATAAAAGCAGCGCTCCCAAACACAACAATTCCTATATGTTGACAAGCTAACGCTGCTACTTCTTCTTCTTCTCTCGGTTACTGGCGGATAGCATTCTTCTTCTTCTCTCGGTTACTGGCGGATAGCAAACAAGTGAGAGGTGCATACCGCCACCTTCCGTCTTCTCTGGTGTTCTGCGGGGGTTGGGCGCTTCACAGTACGTAATGACGTAGCTCTGACATAATTCCCAACTAGCTCCATATTGGTGGAAAGACAACTGGTTCTTATGAGCACTCTGGTTAAGCACTGGTTAAGCACTAGCACCAGCACCAGCACCAAACTAGCACTGGAACCGGTTTGGTGGAAAAGAGCCCACGATCAGACTCAGCAGACATTCACAGACGTAAAAGCATTATATTAAAAGATTGATCCGCAGATTTTGTGGATCGATATCGGCTCAGTCAAACATGGATCGATCCAGATCGTTGTATCGATCTTTTGAACCCACCCCTACTTAATACCCAAGAAGCTAGTCTGGAGAAACCTCAAAACCATCTCTGGGCTCCAGAATACCTCCTCCCAGGCCACGGGGGGCAGGGAGTGGGTGAACAATCTGAACATGTTTTTTAATAGGTTTGACCAACCGCCACCCCCACCCCACCCCCCCTCACCGCCTGCACACCAACCACTGCTGCCTCTATAGTCATCGAGACCTGCTGTCCACACACCCTTCCACCAACACCCCCCCACTCCCAGCATACAGCCCCCCAACCTGACCCTTACTAAGACCCAGGTAAGGACGGAGCTGAGGAAGATCAAGGCGAGGAAGGCCTCGGGACCGGACGGCATCAGCGCAAAGCTCCTCAAGTCCTGCGCAGACAAGCTGTGTGGGATTGTGGAGCACATCTTCAACCTGAGCCTGAAGCTGGGGAGGGTACCACAGCTGTGGAAAACATCTTGTGTGGTACCTGTACTAAAGACTTCCCACCCCAAAGATCTGAACAGCTACAGGCCAGTGGCCCTGACATCTCACCTGATGAAGACCCTGGAGAGACTGCTCCTTGCTCACCTCCGCCCCCTGGTGGGACCAGCGATGGATCCACTCCAGTTTGCCTACCAGCATGGCATCGGGGTGGAGGATGCAGTGATCTTCCTTCTTCACCGTTCCCTGTCCCACCTGGAGAAGCCTGGGAACGCGGTGAGGATCATGTTCTTTAGACTTCTCCAGTGCTTTTAACACCATCCAACCAGTGATCCTGAAGGACAAGCTGCTGTGCGCAGGGGTGGACCAGCACCTGTCATCATGGATCCTGGACTACCTGGGATTGTGTGTCCGACACGATCATCGGCAGCACGGGGGCCCCCCAGGGAACGGTTTTAGCTCCCTTTCTGTTCACCCTTTATACTGCGGACTTCTCACACAACACAACACAATACACTGCCATCTGCAGTAGCTCTCTGACGAGACTGCGATCGTTGGCCTCATCTCCAACGGAGATGAAGCTGAGTACAGAGGACTTATCCAGGACTTCGTGGACTGGTGCCATCGGAACTGCCTCCAGATCAACACGAGGAAAACTAAGGAGCTGGTGGTGGACTGCCGCAGGCAAGGACAACCCCTCACAGCACCAGTAAACAGATATTGAGATGGTGACATCCTACAAGTACCTGGGTGTTCATTTGAATAATAAACTAGACTGGCTACACAATACCGACGTACTCTACAAGAAGGGACAGCGCAGGCTGTTCCTGCTGAGGAGGCTCAGGTCTTTTGGTGTACAAGGGGTGCTCCTGAAGACCTCCTACGATTCGGTGGTGGCATCAGCCATCACTTTTGGAGTGGTCTGCTGGGGCAGTGGAATCACAGCAGCCGATAGGAAGAGACTGAACAAACTGATCCAGAAAGCTAGCTCTGTCCTGGGGCAGCGCCTTGACCCAGTGGAGGAGATAGGAGAGAGAAGGATGGTGGCTAAGCTGTCATCTCTGTTGGAGTCTGAGTCCAACCCTATGCAGGACATACTGAACGCACCGAGGAGCTCATTCAGCAGTAGGCTACATCATCCTAGGTGCGCGACCAAGAGGTTTTGCAGGTCCTTCCGACCTACAGCTGTCAGACTTTATAACCTAAGCAGGGCTGCGCGCTGTAGTGCACATATGTGGGTTCCATATGCTTCACATGTGTATCACTGTATGCTTATTGTGTGCTTCACGTCTCAGAGGAACAAAAGGTCTGAACCTCCTAGGGGTAACAGGAGGATGTGAAGTCTGGCCTTTTGTATGCAGAGAGATGGCCTTGAGGGATTTCCTGGCCACCAGGACTTTAGGTGAAGACGAGAAGACCTGGAGGGGGAGACATTGTGATTTGGGATTAAAAGACCATGTGACTGTGGCTTTGATGTCCCGAGGTATTAAAGGGACAAATGTGGGGGGTTCCTTTCTCTTTTCTGTTTGTGAATGTTGGAGAATGTGAACGTGAATAAAACTGGTCTTGAGAAATAAACTGAGCCTCGTCCTTCCACATATCTCCACACTGGTGACCCTAAGACGTATAATGAGCAGAGACGAATCTCCCGACCCAGACTCGCCGGGAGCAAGCCAAACGAATGCAGCCACAGTCCAACTACCGGACTTCTGGCTGAACAATCCGCGCTCCTGGTTTAACACAAACGAGGCACAGTTCCACCTCCGGAGGATTTCGGTAGACGCCACAAAGTTCTACCATGTGGTTGCAAAGCTGGACAACCACACAGCCCAGCAAGTGGAGAGCCTGATCAACCACCCGCCGGACAGCGACAAGTATAGCACGTTGAAGGCTGCACTCATTCGTTACTTCACCCCCTCGGTGCAGGAGCGAGCAGAGAGGCTCCTGGCGCTGACTGAATTTGAGGGCGACAGACCTGCAGACTTGATGGGGAAGATGTTGAGTTTGAGAGACTCCGAAGATGATAACTTCATCTTCACCCACCTTTTCCTCAGAACCCTACCGTCAGAGGTGAGAGTGACCCTGGCCAGTTCACCACTGCTGGCCCGACGAGACTACCACGAGCTGGGCCAGGAGGCGCAACGACTCGTCGACGCCAGTAAATGGTGCGCGGCTTTGGCAGCGGGGCCAGGCGCAACGTCCGGAGACGGCAGGGGGCCAGAGGCTGCAGTACCAGACTCACCGACGACGACGGCGGCGGCAGGGGCCGGGAAACACGGAGCAGACGACATCCTTTGCTTCTACCATCGCCGTTTCGCAGAGGGGGCACGCAAGTGCAGTCCACCGTGCCACTTTAAGCGCTCGGGAAACGCCAAGACCGGGGGTCGGTAGCAGCTGCGGCCCTCGGAGAGGAGAACAAGCTGCTCTACTTGAGGGATGCGCACTCGGGGAGGCATTTCCTCGTGGACACGGGCTCCCAGCTGAGTTTCATCACACCTTCCTACGCTGACGGGCTGGCGCCTTCCAGTGGTCCCCGGGTGTCAGCAGCGAACGGCTCGGCGATTAAGACCTTCGGTGAGAGGACTCTGCTTCTGTCTTTACACGGCCGTACATTCGAGTGGACTTTCGTCATAGCGGCAGTCAATTTCAACATGTTAGGGGCTGATTTTTTGTGCTCACATAGTTTGTTGGTCGATCTTGCTAACAGACGCCTGGTTAATGCACTCTCTTTTCATTCTATTCCCTGTACAGCTCGAGTGGCCCCGCCAACAGCACAAGCCAACGTCACAGCTGTAGGTGGTAAGTTCCACACACTCCTCACTCAGTTCCCAGCACTCACGGTCCCAACATTTTCGGCGACAGTGGCTAAACACGGGGTGGAACATTTTATTATTACCACCGGACCGCCCGTTTTCACAAAAGCTCGGCGCTTGGATTCAGCTAAACTGACCATAGCGCGCGAGGAGTTCGCCAACCTGGAGAGGTTGGGCATCATCAGGCGTTCGAAGAGCCCATGGGCTTCACCGCTTCACATGGTCCCGAAAGCTGATGGCTCGTGGCGGCCCTGCGGTGATTTCCGCAGGCTGAACAACGCTACAGCGCACGACCGCTACCCGATCCCGCACATCCAAGATTTTTCAGTTCATTTGGCGGGGGCGCGCGTTTTTTCTAAAATAGAATTGGTACGCAGTTACCACCAGGTCCCAGTGCGCGCTGAGGATATACCCAAAACAGCAGTAATAACTCCTTTCGGGCTTTTCGAGTTTTTGCGCATGCCGTTTGGGCTTAAAGGCGCTGCGCAGACGTTCCACGCATGGTGGACGCGGTTTTGCGCGATCTCCCTTTCGTGTTCGTCTACCTGGACGACATCTTGGTAGCCAGCGCGTCCGAAGACGAACACGGAAACCGCCTCACGGCAGTCTTCCGGAGGTTGGCAGAGCACGGGTTAATAATTAACCCGGCGAAGTGTCAGTTCGGGGTGACGCAGATTGATTTTTTGGGGCATCGCGTCTCCCCAGAGGGAGCGGTCCCTCTGCCTGACAAAGTGCGCACAGTAACAAATTTTCCCCAGCCACAAACGGTCAAAGCGTTACAGGAGTTTTTGGGAATGGTAAATTTTTATAACCGTTTCCTCCCCCGCACAGCGCAGCTCATGCAACCATTGTATGCTGCACTAAAAAAAACAAAAACCCACAAATAAAGTCGAATGGTCTCCCGAGCGAGAGCGCGCATTTTCCGAAGTCAAAACAGCCCTGGCAAACGCTGCGTTGTTAGCACATCCAGTCCCAGCGGCCCGCATGGCAGTCACTACTGACGCGTCAGATGTGGCCATAGGGGCGGTCGTGGAACAGTTTGTAGCCGGAGCCTGGCAACCGCTCGCCTTTTTCAGTAAGACCCTGCGCGACTGCTAACGAAAATACAGCGCATTCGACAGGGAGTTGTTAGCTCTCCACTTGGCCATTCGCCACTTCCAGTTCTGGCTGGAAGGAAGCCGTTTAACCGCGTTCGTTGACCACAAGCCGCTGACTTTCGCGATGGCCAAGATTTCAGAACCTTGGTCGGGCCGGCAGCAGAGACAGCTGGCCGCGATATCGGAGTTTACTACCGATATCCAGCATGTGGCGGGTAAACTTAATGTAGTGGCGGACTGCCTCTCGCGCGCCGTGGGGGCTCCAGCACGCACGGAGGTAGACCCTGCAGCCATGGCCGCGGAGCAGGTTAGCGATGCGGAAGTGTGCGCGGCCCCGGTCCGCGTGGGGATAGATTATGCAGCCATGGCCACGGAGCAGGTCAGCGACGCGGATGTGCGCGCGCTCCAGTCTGGACCAACAGGGTTAAGGCTGGAAAACAGGGTGCTGCAAGACGGTATGCCCCCCCTAATCTGCAATGTCTCCACTGGGCGGCCGCGTCCCGTGGTTCCGGCCGCGTAGCGCCGCCGCGTTTTTGACTCAATCCATTCTCTGGCGCACCCGGGAGTGCGTGCTTCGGTCAAAATGGTAGGAGAGAAATTTGTATGGCCGAGCCTGCGCAAACAAGTTAGAGAGTGGATGGCAGCCTGCACGGCTTGCCAGCGGGCCAAGGTTCATAGACACACGAGAGCTCCCTTGGAGCCGTTTCACATCCCAGCTAAAAGGTTTGATCATGTCCACGTGGACCTCGTAGGCCCCCTCCCACCCTCACAAGGGTGCACACATCTTCTAACAATGGTTGACCGCACCACGCGCTGGCCGGAAGTGGTTCCGCTGTCGTCAACCACAGCCGAGGAGGTGGCGCGCGCGTTTTTAACGGCATGGGTAGCGCGTTTTGGAGTCCCGTCGGACATTACGTCCGACAGAGGCCCACAATTTGTTTCCGAACTTTGGTCAGCGATGGCCCGCAGCCTGGGGGCAACGATCCACCGCACGACCGCTTACAACCCGCAGGCTAACGGGTTATGCGAACGTTTTCACAGGTCACTGAAGGCGGCTCTCAGAGCGTCGCTTATGGATGCAAATTGGGTGGACAAGCTACCATGGGTTTTATTGAGGTTGCGTTCTGCACCTAAAGAGGATTTAGAAGCCTCCCCAGCTGAGCTAGTTTTCGCACAGCCACTTCGGCTGCCCGGGGAATTTCTCCCAGATAATCCAGCGCCAGAGTGCTCCCCGGCTCAGCGGTTACAGAATAGCACGGGCCCGAGCACACTACCTGGCCCCGTTCACCACAGTTTTCCACGTGTTTTTGTGCCTAATGCTTTAAAAAATGCGGAGTTTGTTTTTGTCAGACATGATGCCCATCGTCCGCCTTTACGCCCACCTTATGACGGACCATATAGAGTGCTGGAAACAGGGGACAAGCATTTTTTGCTTGATTTGGGGGGCAGAAAAGAAATGATTGGCATTAACAGGCTCAAACCCGCTTTTGTGGTAGCTGACGAAGCTGTGCAGTTGGCTAAGGCTCCTCGACGCGGCAGACCCCCTAGAGAGCATTCCCCAGAACACCCACAGAGGTTGACTAACAGTTCTCATCCCCAGGCAGCGACTCCACAGCAGGAAGACGCTGCGGAAGTGGTACAGCCTGCTTACAGCAAATACGGCAGAAGGTTGAGACCCAAGCGGCACGTGGACTGATATGTAGTGATTTTATTATGACATGCAATCTGTGGTTGTGTTGTTCCATCTTAGACGTTTGGGGGGGGGGGGGGGGGTCATGTAGTGCACATACACTACCGTTCAAAAGTTTGGGGTCACCCAGACAATTATTTTGTGTTTTCCATGAAAAGTCACACTTATTTACCACCATGAGTTGTAAAATGAATAGAAAATATAGTCAAGACATTGACAAGGTTAGAAATAATGATTTGTATTTGAAATAATTTTTTCCAGATACTCAACCTGCTCAAAGGAAGGTCAGTTTTATAGCTTCTCTAACCAGCTAAACTGTTTTCAGCTGTGCTAACATGATTGCACAAGGGTTTTCTAATCATCCATTAGCCTTCTGACGCAATGAGCAAACACATTGTACCATTAGAACACTGGAGTGATAGTTGCTGGAAATGGGCCTCTATACACAGCTGTGGAAAACATCTTGTGTGGTACCTGTACCAAAAACTTCCCACCCCAAAGACCTGAACAGCTACAGACCGGTGGCCTTGACGTCCCACTTGATGAAGACCCTGGAGAGACTGCTCCTTGCTCACCTCCGCCCCCTGGTGGAACCAGCGATGGATCCACTCCAGTTCGCCTACCAGCATGGCATTGGGGTGGAGGATGCGGTGATCTTCCTCCTTCACCGTTCTCTGTCCCACCTGGAGAAGCCCGGGAATATGGTGAGGATCATGTTCTTTGACTTCTCCAGTGCTTTCAACACCATCCAACCGATGATCCTGAAGGACAAGCTGCTGCGCGCAGGGGTGGACCAGCACCTGTCATCATGGATCCTGGACTACCTCACGAACCGGCCTCAGTTTGTGAGAACCCGGGACTGTGTGTCCGACACGATCATCAGTAGCACGGGGGCCCCCCAGGGAACGGTGCTGGCTCCCTTCCTGTTCACTCTTTATACTGCGGACTTCTCACACAACACAACACACTGCCATCTACAGAAGTTCTCTGATGACTCTGCGATCGTTGGCCTCATCTCCAATGGAGATGAAGCTGAGTACAGAGGGCTTATCCAGGACTTCGTGGACTGGTGCCATCGGAACTGCCTCCAGATCAACGCGAGGAAAACTAAGGAGCTGGTGGTGGACTGCCGCAGGCATGGGCAGCCCCTCACAGTACCAGTAAATATACAGGGAACAGACATCGAGATGGTGACATCCTATAAGTACCTGGGTATTCATCTGAACAATAAACTAGACTGGTCACACAATACTGATGCACTCTACAAGAAGGGACAGCGCAGGCTGTTCCTGCTGAGGAGACTCAGGTCTTTTGGTGTACAAGGGGCGCTGCTGAAGTCATTCTATGACACGGTGGTGGCATCAGCCATCACTTTTGGAGTGGTCTGCTGGGGCAGTGGCATTACTGCAGCCGATAGGAAGAGACTGAACAAACTGATTAAGAAAGCTAGCTCTGTCCTGGGGCAGCGCCTTGATCCGATGGAGGAGATAGGAGAGAGAAGGTCGGTGGCTAAACTGTCATCTCTGCTGGAGTCCGAGTTCCACCCTATGCAGGACATACTGAATGCACTGAGGAGCTCATTTAGCAGCAGACTACATCATCCCAGGTGCACAACCGAGAGGTTTCGTAGGTCCTTCCTACCAACGGCTGTCAGACTGTACAACCTAAGCAGGGCTGCTCGCAGAGATAGCAAAAAGACGTAACAAACCATTTTTTTTTTGAATGCAAAAGATGCAATAGACTTACACAATGGTCCCCTCCGGCATACAACTAGGAACATACCGGTCGCTATGGAGGGTGAGAATATGTATGGGCACATAATCATACCATGTAGGATAACTAAGTAGACGGTTATGCTGTTTCATTCCATCTAGCAACAATGCTCTGCACTGTGTGTGTTTATATATTTACATATTTATTCCATCTAGCTACAATGCTCAGCACTGGGTGTGTTTATATATTTATATATCTACATATTATTCCATCTAGCTACATTGCTCCGCACTGTGTGTGTTTATATACTTGCATATTTATTCCACCTAGCTGCAATGCTCCGTACTGTGGGTGTTTATATATTTACATATTTATTCCATCTAGCTACAATGCTCTGCACTGTGTGTTCATATATTCATATATTTATTCCATCCAGCTACAATGCTCTGCACTGTGTGTCTGTGTGTGTGTGTATATATATATATTTTATAGTAATACGTACATATGTATATTAGCTGCTCTTGCTTGCTTGTTTTTTTCTTGCCTTCTGATTGTTGCTCTGAGTGTTGCTATCCCTGTGCTGTTGCAATCCTGGAATTTCCCCGTTGTGGGACTAATAAAGGCTTATCTTATCTTATCTTATCTTATACACCTATGTAGATATTGCACCAAAAACCAGACATTTGCAGCTAGAATAGTCATTTACCACATTAGCAATGTATATTAGATTAGAGTGTATTTCTGATTAGTTTAAAGTTATCTTCATTGAAAAAAAACAGTGCTTTTCTTTCAAAAATAAGGAAATTTCTAAGTGACCCCAAACTTTTGAACGGTAGTGTATGTGGGTTCCATATGCTTCACATGTGTATCACTGTATGCTTATTGTGTGCTTCACGTCTCAGAGGAACAAAAGGTCTGAACCTCCTAGGGGGTAACAGGAGGATGTGAAGTCTGGCCTTTTGTATGCAGAGAGATGGCCTTGAGGGATTTCCTGACCACCAGGACTTTAGGTGAAGACGAGAAGACCTGGAGGGGGAGACATTGTGATTTGGGATTAAAAGACCATGTGACTGTGGCTTTGATGTCCCGAGGTATTAAAGGGACAAATGTGGGGGGTTCCTTTCTCTTTTCTGTTTGTGAATGTTGGAGAATGTGAACGTGAATAAAACTGGTCTTGAGAAATAAACTCAGCCTCGTCCTTCCACATATCTCCACAGCGCAAAGATAGCAAAAAAAGCGTGACAACCTAATAGTATTGGATGCAAAAGACGCAACAGACTTACACAAAATGGTCCCCTCCAGTATACAACTAGGACAATATCAATCGCTGCGGAGGGTGACAATATGCATGGGTACATATTCATACTATGTGGGGTAACTAAACAGACAGTTATGCTGTTTATTCCATCTAGCTACAATGCTCTGTACTGTGTATATGTATATATTTATGTGTACATATGTATATTCACTGCTCTTATTTTCTTATCTTCTAAATTATTGCTCTGAGTGTTGCTATCCCTGTGCTGTTGCAATCCTGGAATTTCCCCATTGTGGGACTAATAAAGGCTTATCTTATCTTTATTGCAAATAAATATTTCAAAAAATATGAAAAAATGTCTTTTACCCAAACTAAGTGATGTAGTATGATCATCAGATGATGGATGATGTGTGAGGTGATTTTGGTGATGCTGCACTGAGTTGTTGAGAAGTTTTTAACAATTATATCCAATAAATATTTCCCTAACCTATGATTTTTTTTTTTGGTCCAACTAACAAGTATTACTAACAGGAGACCCCTTGTGGCTGGGCAGCATTTAGTGGCACTAACCTTGATGATGCTGAAATTTAATCCTAATAAATATTCTCAAAAGCTACGAAAAAATTTCTTTAATCCAAACTGTGTTGTCGTCTGACTACAAGAAGATGGATTGTATGTGAGGTGATTTTGGTGAAGCGACACATTGTAATTTTCAAGTTATTGGATATTTTTTAAAATATATTCCCAAACTATGAAAAATAAAATTTATGCAAACTAAGCATTTTAGTCTGTGACATTAAAAGTTATTGAAATCTTTTTACGACATTCCACGGTTTGGCCATCGGGGCGTGGCAAAGTTTGATGCCTCGCCATGATTATTCATAGGTATGTCACGTGGACAAAATTGTTGGTACCCCTCTGTTAATGAAAGAAAAACCCACAGTGGTCACAGAAATATCTTGAATCTGATAAAAGTGGTATTAAATAAAAAGTCTATGGAAATTAACCAATGAAAATCAGACAATGTTTTTGAATTGTGGTTCAACAGAATTATTTTAAAAAACAAAGTCATGAAACAGGCCTGGACAAAAATGATGGTACCCCTAGAAAAGATTGAAAAAAATCTCAAGACTATCAAGATATTCTAGAGAGGCATGTGCTGCCCAGTGTCAGACAGCTTGGTCTCAGTCACAGGTCAGGGGTCTTGCAACAAGATAATGACCCAAAACACACAGCTAAAAACACCCAAGAATGGCTAAGAGCGAAACATTGGACTATTCTAAAGTGGCCTTCTATGAGCCCTGATCTAAATCCTATTGAACATCTGTGGAAGGAGCTGAAACATGCCATCTGGAGAAGGCACCCTTCAAACCTGAGACAACTGGAGCAGTTTGCTCATGAGGAGTGGGCCAAAATACCTGCTGAGAGGTGCAGAAGTCTCATTGACAGTTACAGAAATCGTTTGATTGCAGTGATTGCCTCAAAAGGTTGTGCAACAAAATATTAAGTTAAGGGTACCATCATTTTTGTCCAGGCCCGTTTCATGAGTTTGTTTTTTAAAATAATTCTGTTGAACCACAATTCAAAAGCACTGTGTGATTTTCATTGGTTAATTTTCATAGATTTTTTTATTTATTACCACTTTTGTCAGATTCAAGTTATTTCTGTGACCACTGTGGGTTTTTCTTTCATTAACAGAGGGGTACCAACAATTTTGTCCACGGCTGTATATGAATATTCATGAGTAGCAAGAGCGCCCTCTCTTGGAGACATGAAAGTTACACCAAAAGTTTTCTTCAATATCTCTGAAATAAATGGTCTGATTGGCACCATAAATGGTCTGACAATACCCATATGCCATCAAAAGTTGTTGAAAACTTTTCCAAATGCCCGACGGTTTGGCGAAAGGGGTGTGGCCAAGTTTGCAGTATCGCCATCACCCTTCCAATGGCTTTAAATCTGGCACACATTGATTTCAACCAAATTTTGTGTGGTGAATAGGCAGCCAATACTGATAATTTCTATCATAAAGAATGACACAGTGACAACGCCCCCTACTGCCAATGGACAGGAAGTTGCCATAACTCACATGTAGACTATCCGATACACACACACACACGATACTAGTCAGACCCAGAAAAGAGTTTTGTAATGATAACAAACAGCTATAGCGCCCCCTAGGAAAAAACAAAGCTTTATAACTCAGCCATGCTTTGCCCAAATTCAACCAAATTTTGTGTGGTGGATCGATAGCCTACATCCATCCATCCATCCATATTCTTCAGTTTAATCCTTTTTGGGTTGCGGGGGGGCTGGAGCCTATCCCGGCATCTTTGGGCGAGAGGCAGGGTACACCCTGGACAGATGGCCAGTCCATCGCAGGGCCAACACAGAGAGACAGACAACCATTCACTCTCACAGTCATACCTAAGGACAATTTAGAATCCCCAGTTTTGATGCCAATTAACCTAACTTCAGTACTTCTTTAATCAACAATGACACAGCTACAGCGCCCCCTAGCAGAAAAAAAAGCCTTATAACTCTGGCATACTTTGTCCAAATTCAACCAACTTTTGTGTGGTGCATTGTTAGCCAACACTGAACATTTCTATATTGAACAATTACATAGAGATATAGCGCCACCTAGGAAAATAAAACAAAGCTTTATAACTCAGTCATGCTTTGCCCAAATTCAACCAAATTTTGTGTGGTGGATCGGTTGCCCACATTCAACACTTTTTTAATCAACAATGACACCGCTACAGTGCCTCCTATCAGAAAAAACAAAGCCTTATAACTCTGACATACTTTGTCCAAATTCAACCAAATTTTGTGTGGTGCATGGTTAGCCGACACTGAATATTTCCATATTGAACAATTACATACAGCTATAGCGCCCCCTAGGGGAAAAAAAAAAAACAAAGCTTAATAACTCTGGCATACTTTGTCCAAAGTCAACAAAATTTGGAGTGATGAATAGGCTGCCAATGGTGAACATATATATAACATACAATGACACGCAGCAGTAGCACCCCCATCCCCAATGGATAGGAAGCTGTCATAACTTACACGTACAAGGTCCAAATGGACCCAAACTTTATATATATGGTACTGGTACTACCCAGAACTGATTTAGATTACTATCACACACATAGGTATAGCACCCCCTAGTACAACAATAAAGCTTTATAACTCCGGCATACATTGTCAAAATTCAACGACATTTTGTGTCTTGAATAAGTAGCTGATACTGAAGACTCCCGTAATGAAAAATGACATATAGCCACAGCTCCCTCTAGCTGTGAAATAAAAGGTTTATAACTCTGATAATGGGATGCTACACAATATGTTGTTTTATTCATCAATCAGTGAACTTTTCACCCAACGACGCAAGCGTTTTGAGTCGCATGACACCCCAAGTAGCACAGAATGTGCGAGGGCCCTTCAACACTGCTTGCACTTTTAATTACGGCCCGAGCCACTGACGTCAGTGGGCGAGAGCCCTATTGTAATTGTCAGTATTTTTTTCTCTCTCTCTTTTTTCTTCTTCTCCATCTAAAATCTCATTTTTGGGGTCGTGAAGGTGCACGAAAATTCACCATTTTTTTGCAGGAACCTCAAGACTGACAAAAAATTTACTATTTTGGAGGAAATATGAATGACCTCACAAAAATGGCTCTACAGCGCCACCTAATATGTGAAGTCAATGGGGAGTGGCAGACGTTTACTTTCACGTAGAACAATGAAAACTGGGTGAGATGTTTATCATGTCAAGAAATGCAAAAAACTCAACAGAAGTGATGGTCAAAACCCAACAGAAAGTTGGCCATTTTGGCAGGAAGTTGCAGTGACCAGATTCCACCTTGCGCATTTGATCGAACGTGTCCTAGGGTTTTAGTCCAACTGAGCTCATTTGTGGAGAGAATCATCTATACCCATGTGCCATTAAAAGTTATTGAAAACTGACACTTGATGGTTTGGCTGTAGGGGCATGGCAAAGTTTAATGCCTCGCCATGATCATCCAATGACTATTTTGATGGCAATAACTCTGGTATGCATTGTCGGATTTCATACAAATTCAATATTATGGATATTCGTCCAATTCCAAACAGTTCTATAGAACAATATTCATAGAAATCTACAGTGCCACCTATAGGAGGCAGAAAGTTTTGCATCAGAAAGTTTGCATCATGTTGTGTTTTTTAATAAGATAAGATAAGATAAGCCTTTATTAGTCCCACAACGGGGAAATTCCAGGATTGCAACAGCACAGGGATAGCAACACTCAGAGCAACAATCAGAAGGCAAGAAAAAAAAAAAACAAGCAAGCAAGAGCAGCTAATATACATATGTACATATTACTATAAAATATATATATATATACACACACACACAGACACACAGTGCAGAGCATTGTAGCTGGATGGAATAAATATATGAATATGCAAACACACAATGCGGAGTAATGTAGCTAGATGGAATAATATGGAATAATATGTAGATATATAAACACACAGTGCGGAGCATTGTAGCTAGATGGAATAAATATATAGATATATAAACATAAACACACCCAGTGCGGAGCATTGTAGCTAGATGGAATAAATATGTAAATATATAAAAACACACAGTGCAGAGCATTGTTGCTAGATGGGATGAAACAGCATAACCGTCTACTTAGTTATCCTACATGGTATGATTATGTGCCCATACATATTCTCACTCTCCATAGCGACCGGTATTTTCCTAGTTGTATGCCGGAGGGGACCATTGTGTAAGTCTATTGCATCTTTTGCATTCAAAAAACTATTAGTTTGTTACGTCTTTTTGCTATCTCTGCGAGCAGCCCTGCTTAGGTTGTACAGTCTGACAGCCGTTGGTAGGAAGGGCCTGCGAAACCTCTCGGTTGTGCACCTGGGATGATGTAGTCTGCTGCTAAATGAGCTCCTCAGTGCATTCAGTATGTCCTGCATAGGGTGGAGCTCGGACTCCAGCAGAGATGACAGTTTAGCCACCGTCCTTCTCTCTCCTATCTCCTCCACCGGATCAAGGCGCTGCCCCAGGACAGAGCTAGCTTTCTTGATCAGTTTGTTCAGTCTCTTCCTATCGGCTGCAGTAATGCCACTGCCCCAGCAGACCACTCCAAAAGTGATGGCTGATGCCACCACCGTGTCATAGAATGTCTTCAGCAGCGCGCCTTGTACACCAAAAGACCTGAGCCTCCTCAGCAGGAACAGCCTGCGCTGTCCCTTCTTGTAGAGTGCATCAGTATTGTGTGACCAGTCTAGTTTATTGTTCAGATGAACACCCAGGTACTGATAGGCTGTCACCATCTCCATGTCTGTTCCCTGTATATTTACTGGTGCTGTGAGGGGTTGTCCTTGCCTGCGGCAGTCCACCACCAGCTCCTTAGTTTTTCTCGCGTTGATCTGGAGGCAGTTCCGATGGCACCAGTCCACGAAGTCCTGGATAAGCCCTCTGTACTCAGCTTCATCTCCATTGGAGATGAGGCCAACGATCGCAGTCTCGTCAGAGAACTACTGCAGATGGCAGTGTGTTGTGTTGTGTGAGAAGTCCGCAGTATAAAGAGTGAACAGGAAGGTAGCCAGCACCGTTCCCTGGGGGGCCCCCGTGCTACTGATGATCGTGTCAGACACACAGTCCCGGGTTCTCACAAACTGAGGCCGGTTCGTGAGGTAGTCCAGGATCCATGATGACAGGTGCTGGTCCACCCCTGCGCGCAGCAGCTTGTCCTTCAGGATCATCGGTTGGATGGTGTTGAAAGCACTGGAGAAGTCAAAGAACATGATCCTCACCATATTCCCGGGCTTCTCCAGGTGGGACAGAGAACGGTGAAGGAGGAAGATCACCGCATCCTCCACCCCAATGCCATGCTGGTAGGCGAACTGGAGTGGATCCATCGCTGGTTCCACCAGGGGGCGGAGGTGAGCAAGGAGCAGTCTCTCCAGGGTCTTCATCAAGTGGGACGTCAAGGCCACCGGTCTGTAGCTGTTCAGGTCTTTGGGGTGGGAAGTTTTTGGTACAGGTACCACACAAGATGTTTTCCACAGCTGTGGTACCCTCCCCAGTTTCAGGCTCATGTTGAAGATATACGTCACAATCCCACACAGCTGGTCTGCACAGGACTTGAGGAGCTTTGCGCTGATGCCGTCCGGTCCCGACGCCTTCCTCGCCTTGATCTTCCTCAGCTCCGTCCCCACCTGGGTCCTGGTCAGGGTCAGGATGGGGGGCTGTGTGTTGGGAGTGGGGGGGTGTTGGTGGAGTGAGGTGTGGGCAGCAGGACTTGATTTCTTTAGAGGCAGCAGTGGTTGTTGTGCAGACAGGGGGGAGGGCGGTTGGTCAAACCTATTGAAAAACAGATTCAGGTTGTTCGCCCACTCCCTGCCCCCCGTGGCCTGGGGGGAGGTATTCTGGAGCCCAGAGATGGTTTTGAGGTTTCTCCAGACCCCGCTGATGTCGCTCTGTTGCAGCTTGTCCTCCATCTTCCTCCTGAAGCTGTCCTTGCCTACTCTGATCTTTCTCCTCAGCTCCCTCTGTACGGACTTCAGCATCTCCCTATTCCCCGACCTGAAGATCCTCTTCTTCTCTCTCAGAAGTGTTTTTATCTCAGGGTTGATCCAGGGTTTGTTGTTTGAGTGACGCCGTATGGTCTTGGTGGGAACGGATTTGTCCACACAGAAGCTGAGGTAGTCCGTGAAGGTGTGAATGAGGCCATCGATGTCCTCACCATGTGGATCGCAGAGCTGCTTCCAGGCGGTGGCTTCAAAACAGCCCTTTAGAGTGTCCATTGTCTCCTCAGACCATAACTCCACAGTGTGCATGGCCAGAGGTTGTCTGTGCACTAGGGGTTTGTACACCGGCTGGAGATGAACCAAGTTGTGATCCGATCTCCCGAGTGGGGGGAGTTGTGATGAGGTGTACGCCTCCTTAGTGTTTGCGTAGAATAAGTCCAGTGTTTTATTGTCTCTAGTGTGGCATGTGACATACTGGGTGAACGTGGGTAGAATGGGAGATAGTGAAACATAGTTGAAATCGCCTGAGATGAGGAGAAGAGCATCTGGGTGTTCTGTCTGCAGCCTGCTGGTTACTGAATGCAAGACGTCACGCGCTGTCCCAGCGTTCGCCGTCGGATTTGCATAAACAACAATGCAGATCACGTGTGAGTGTTCTCTCGGGAGATATGTAGGCCTCATGCTAACAGCTAGCAACTCAATGTCTTTGCTGCAGTGTCGTTGTTTAACAGTGATATGTCCCGGTCTGCACCAGTTGTTGTTAACATACATTATCACTCCACCGCCCCTTGCTTTGCCACTGTCTGGTGTTCGGTCAGCCCGTATCATGTGAAAACCCTCCAGCTCAATGTTAGCATCTGCTGCTAGTTCAGTTAGCCACATCTCAGTAAACAAAAGGAGAGAGCACTCCTGGTAAGTGCTATCGTAACGGGAGATAGCCGCTAGCTCATCTACCTTTCCCAGTATCGACCGTACATTTCCCATGACAATAGATGGAAGGGAGGGTCTGTACCTTATATTTTTTGTCCTCCGCCTTACTCCAGCCCGGCAGCCGCGGCGTTTTCGCCTCAGTTCTCTCGGTATGTCGAGTTTTTCCAATGGGACCGGGTGGCGGTTGAATGCTAGCAGCTCTTCCCTGCTGTATCGTATCCTGCTATAAACCGGCTCAGGAGACATTTGGGACGATCTGTGTGTCCGTGATATAAGTGGAGTGAAAAAAGACGGATCAAAAAGAGAGAGAAGGGGAAAAAGACTCAGAATCGAGCCGCTGTTGCAAAGGGCAGCCTACTCGTGTGGCGCCGGGACAGGAAAAAACATTCCATACCTCGGGAATGGAATGTCGGATTAGCATCGATAGGTATGATGTATATGGGTATGCCTCCGAACAATTACAGCTATGAATATTCATGAGTAACAAGAGCACTCTCTCTTGGAGACATGAAGGTTACACCAAAGGTTTTTTTCAGTATCTCCGAAATAAATAGTCTGATTGGTACCATTTATGGTGACAATCATCTATACCCATGTGCCATCAAAAGCTGTTGAAAGCTTTTCCAAATGCCTGACAGTTTGGCGGAAGGGGCGTGGCCAAGTTTGCAGTATCACCATCACCCTATCAATGGCTTTTACTCTGACATACATTGACTGATTTCAACCAAATTTTGTGTGGTGAATAGGTAGCCAATACTGATAATTTCTGTAATAAAGAATGACACATAGCGACAGCGCCCCCTACCACCAATGGACAGGAAGTTGCCATTAGTGATGGGAATTCCGGCTCTTTTTAGAGAACCGGCTCTTTCGGCTCGGCTCACTAAAAAGAGCCGGCTCTTTCGGTTCCCAAGCAGCTCTTCAGGTTGTTTTGTTGCTTTAATTTATTGATTTATTATCAACAGTAATATAAAATTATGCACAAAATGAATTACTAATGTAAAAAAATGTTTTTATTTATGTTTATTATATAAATATGCTTTTATTTATTCACTCCACATAAAATGTAAAAAGTAAATTATAAAATACAAAAACCAACTATTTACAATTCAACTTTTAGCTCTTTAAATTTTCAGCTTTTTCCTTTTAAACAAATTTAAAGTGAAACAACACCAAACACTGCAAACCACAACACAATAAAATATAAATTAAAATATGCAAAACAAAAAGAAAAAAAATGAACACCCAGATCTTTAATTAAGGTAAAGGTTGGCATTTAGAAATATCAAGTGCCTCAGCTTTGAGGAGCTGATCCGGTTTCTTCTGTCAGTAATTATCTGCCCTGTTTTGGAGAAGATTCTCTCAGAGGGGACTTGAAGAGAAAAAAAAAAAGTGAGAGAGAGGTGAGAGAAAAGAAAAAAAAACAAAAAAAAACGGCTCCCATGTTCACTTCTAAGAGCCGTTTCATTCGCGACCGACCCATCACTAGTTGCCATAACTCACGTGCCATACTCACACGCTGCTTGCCAGAATGACGTGCAATTTTCTGAGGTTTATCAGACCACCATATATTTTTTCCACTTCATGGTGACCGGGAAAAGTCTTTCCAACAGCTTGACACACATTCTTGATGTTGTTCTCCTTCTTTGCGTTTACAAATCACTGGATTGAAAATGTACTTTTACATGTACAGACTGGATTCCGGGGTCCACTTGGGGTGCTCACTTGGTCAGGGGTCCACTTGACCTGTATCCTTTTTAATGAAAACAAGATTGTAGCTCGTTGTCCACTTTACCAATGTATTAGATTGGTGTGGTTTGCGTTTCAACAATATTTTGTTCACGAGTTATTGATCCGCAAAGTCCGAATCTATGAATATCTTACCATCTTTACCGAAGTGGGCACAGAGCTAAAGCACTGATTGTAAAATTGAAGCCAACAACGTGCGGCTAACTAACAGCAAGCTAACAGCTATTTAAGTAGCTAAACAGCGCGCAAAACCGCTATTTGTCCAACATATTTTACTTTTGGCAACATTCACACACATCAGAAATTGTCCTCATATATCGTTTTTGTTATAAATATATTATATAACATGAAGTAATTACCTGAATGTGCTTTTATTTGTCGTCTTCTTCACTCCGACAACAGAAGCAACCGATTTCAAATTTACGCTCGGGGAGGGGCCAATAATAAAGTCAGCCAATAAGAACCCGCTTGTTGTTGACGTCACACTGGAATGTTTCTCAGCCTATCACAGCATTAAACGTCAATGTTTTCCCCTGAGGAAAGCGGAAACAGATCCTGTAACGGTAGAAATTTGATGGAGATTTATGAATGTGGAGCGTTAAGACATGGGCATTTGATAAAACAGATTGGGGAAAATTTACAATTTTAAGCGAGACGAAATTGAAGGAAGTAAATCCAAATCAGACAGTTGAAGAGATGAATGTAGGAATAACGATAGCTATCATTAAAGCAGCAAAGGAAACCATCCAAAGATAGGGGAAAAGGAAAAAGTTAGTTCCTAGGTGGACTCCAGAGTGTTCTGAAGCAATTAAGAGTCGGAATAAAGCTTTTAAAGTATTAAAAAAATGTACTGAATATGGATAATTTGATTAATTATAAAGGGGAGCAGGCTAAAGTACAGAGAATAATTAAACAGACCAAAAAAGAGTTTTGGAGGAAATATTGCGATTCATTGGGAAGTAGTACACCCTTGGAGAAGGTATGGGGAACAATTAAAAGGATGTTGGGTATAAGGATGGAGTTAAATTATCCGGTTATGGAGAACGGGGACAGTTTGATAGTAGATGACAATGAAAAGGCAGAACATTTAGTTAGAATTTTCAGTAAAATAACTAGTTGCAGAGCAGATATTGAGTTCATATCTCCCCACAAATGCATGACTGTGTGTGTATTGGTGACTCCACGTCTGGTGGGACAAAGGAGGTCTGGACCTACAGGGATCTACAGGAGATGACGAGTAGGTGTGAGTCTTGACCTTTGTCTCCGAGAGGATGTCCCAGGGAGATTCCCGGAACACTATAGAACAAGAGACAATAGTGAAACATGAAGGAGTGCATTGTGACTGAGACTATAGGGCCTTTTCCACTAGCACGCTTTAGCGCGACACGGGACGGCTCAGCACGCTTTGTACGCTTTTCCACAAGCCCCAACACGGTTTAACAGCCGCGATTCTCAGCCCCGCTGAAGGGCAGGGTACAGCAGTGCTGAGCTGTGCCGTGTTGTGACGTTAACAGACTGGTCGCCGCTGATTGGTCAGGTTGTAACCGCCCCTCTCCTCCTCCTCATCTACCAAATCTTCACGACCTTCTCAATAAAGTTTTTGAAAAAAAAAAAAAAAAAAGAAGACTCTTCACGACCGCCTTTACTCAGCACGCAACCACTGTTGGCGGTTCCTTTTCAGTGTATTGCTGTGCTATTTTCATTTATTCTCTATCAAAAATGGCTTCGCGTAATAAGGGTGTTCCATGGACCAGTAAGGAGCTGCAGTGTCTGCTGACTGCATTGTCAGACGAACGTATTCAGCGCGAGTTAGACGGAGCCGCCCGGAATGAAAAAATATACCGGGAGGTCTCGACATCGGAGTCCTTTAACGGTGAGTTTTAATTTTTTTTTATTGTGCGTTTTTTCGCAAATATATTCGGTAAGACGCTCAGTTTATTTATGCAATAAAAAAGCTGTTCATTTGTGGATGGATCGCTGCTTTATTGCAGCACACTGCGGACTAAAGCTTTTATTGTAATTATTCATGTGAACAATACGCTGAAATAAGCTTATGTATTCTTGTTAAAAACTATTGTCTTTTCTGTATATATTTCGTGCTGTATTTTATTGTGTGCATTTTCCTTGTAGAATCATCCCACGCGTCCGCCGCGACAGCCCGCACGGATTATTCAACCGAGCCTTCCTGACCCACAGCTGGCAGAGACGGATTAATTCTACCGAGCCTCAGCACTCAGTGGTCGGCGTGTATAAAATGTCGATTAACCTTCATGTTGTGTTGCAAAGTTTTTTTTTATTTTAATATTTTGTATATAATAAAATGGAATTGTTTTGGAAAGTGTGGTTTTGCGGCGGCATGAAATAAAGCGGCGTTGTTGGAGGTTTTAAGTAGAGTTTTATTATATCATACCGCCGTCACGGGAACTCGGCTCCAGCCCATAGCGTGAGCAGGCTGAAGCCGAATTCCTCAGGCTCTCAGTGAAGAGGGGACACAAAGTCTGTGTCCTGCAGCAGAGGGTGAAGTGTGAGAGTGAGAGAGAGAGAGAGATTGCGTTACAGAGTTGCGCCTTAAATACTTGACCATAACAATACATGAAAGAGACATACCCCACAGTTAGAATGATCAAAGGTATAACAGAACAGGCAGGAGGTATTTGCATTTGTAAGACATACATCACAATGGGCCGATTAGCTAGACCTCGCTCTAGGTGCAAGACAAAGAGGCTAACAAGCACATCTACATATTGATCTGAGTCTCTAGGTCACAGTAAGGACAGGACACATGAGTACAATGGATGAAAGGCAATAATTAACATCCAGGGGTGAGACAGAAGAAACTCATCTACCTGTAGACATTAATACACCAAAGCACATCTACATATGTAAGATGCTCAGAAAAAGCACAGTAAGGACAAGCCATATGCACACTATACAGAATGGCGCATTACATCACAACACATGCATGTTTGCATCACAAATACATGAATGGCACATTGCATCTCAGAAGTGCAGCAGGAAAACAAAGAAAAGAGGGCTGAGTGTCCTTAGTCTGTTGTGGGGTTAAAACGAACCGCCACAGTTTGTCTGTTATAACACTGAATTATAAAACAGTATAATTACATAGAAATTCCATTGCCTAGTCTGATCAAAATGATGCTGAGGGTCCACCATTGTAAAGGTAATGTAATTTTTAACTAGACCAAAAAAGAAATCTTTTTGTAAGCTTTCTGTTCTTTTTATTGAAATATCATAAAAAATTAGCACCAAGTCAAAGGTACAAGTATATGTAAATTGAATGTTCTATCGGCATTTCAAATTCAGAGATTTACAATACTTTAGAAGGAGTGTAGCATCATCTAAACGGAAAATAATAATACTGTTGTTCCAGACGTTGACCTGAAGGTGAAAAACATGAATTTTTTTAATTCAGTACATCCAAAATGCCCTAGGATGTGGTGTAGTCCAGTGTGCCACCGTCTCATTATTTAATACGAATAAAAACAAGTTTCAGCTCATTATTTCTAGGTCATTTGGCAGTTAATTCAAAACAAAAGTAACTTGTGTTGTTGCAGCTTAATTATGAGATAAAATTTATTGTGAGATAAAACCACAGAGCGAGCAAGGCAATAATCCTTGGATCCTCCATTTTTTGTCTCGTGTAAATAAGGACTCAGTCCGGTGCATAACATCACGGGAGTGTGGCCCCGCCTCGCTGAGAATCTGCTGCTGCCCCGCAACACTGTGCTAATGGAGACAGAAGCATTCTGAGCTGTACTGAAGTGAATCGAGCCGTACCGAGGTGTGCTGGGCTAGTGGAAAACAGGCTTATGTGCCATGTAATTATATGTTTGCTTATGTAACATGTGACTGTGGGTTGTGGCCCCAGCAGAGTATAAGAACGTGGTATTCGATTGCTCAGCCTCTTTTCCTGCATAGAGATTGATAGAGCATGTGTTCACTCAATAAAGTTGACTCTGAGAAATAAACTCAGCCTCACCCTTGAACACATTCTCTACATAGTGCGGATAATTTGAGCAATGTGGTCCAGGGTGTACCCTGCCTCTCGCCCAAAGATGCTGGGATAGGCTCCAGCCCCCCCGCGACCCGAAAAGGATAAAGCGGAAGAAGATGGATGGATGGATGGATGGATGGATGGATGGAAAAAAGTGGAAGAGAAGACAAAATTAAATAATGTAGGAGCATTGCAAGATGAGACAGAGTTTGAGAACGGGATAAATCAGTGTTTTTCAATGTCTGAGTTAAATCATACATTAAGGAAAGTCTGTAAGACAATTCCAGGGAAAGATCAAGTGACTTGTAAGATGATTAAAAACCTGAGTGATACTGGTAAAAAGATATTATTAGAGTTATACAACAAGGTTTGGGAGGAAGGGGTATTGCTTACGCCATGGAAAGAGGCTGTTATTGTTCCAATTTGCAAGCCAGGTAAAAATCCAGGTTTAGGTGAGAGTTACAGACCAATCGCTTTAACATCCCACATTGGTAAAACTATGGAAAAAATGATTAATGAGAGGTTAATATATTATCTGGAGTCTAGATAGGTGTTAAAATGTTACCAAAGTGGATTTAGAAAAGGGAGAAGTACCACTGATCCTGCTGTTTGTTTGGAACATGAGATTAGGAAGGCCCAAGTGAATAAGGAAAGTGTGGTTGCTGTGTTTTTGGATGTCGAGAAGGCGTATGACATGATGTGGAAGGATGGACTGATTATCAAACTTCATAAGCTAGGCATTAGAGGGAGAATGAAAAGATGGATTAAAAAATTTTTGAGTGACAGGAAAATTTCGGTAAGAATAGGGAAGCAGTATAGCTCAAGTCAAGTGATAGAAAATGGAACCCCACAAGGCAGTATTATTAGTCCCGTTTTGTTTTCAGTCATGATCAATGACATTTTTTGTAGAGTTAAGAGTTCTGTTGGTGTCTCCTTGTTTGCAGATGATGGTGCTATGTGGACAAGAGGAAGAAATCTATCATTTATTGTTAAAAAGTTGCAGCTGGCAATTGATAAAGTTGAGGCTTGGGCAGTGGAATGGGGATTTAGGGTTTCTGTGGGGAAGACAAAGGCTGTGGTGTTCACTAGGAAGAGAGTAGACAATCAAGTCAAGCTTAAAATATACAATCAAAACATAGGAACAGTCGAGCGCTTCAAGTATTTGGGTGTGTGGTTTGATAAGGGGTGTCCTTGGAATATTCATGTTGAGAAAATTGTGGCAAAATCTAAGGTTTTAAATATTATTAGATGTTTGAGGGGAAGAGAATGGGGAGCAAATAGAGGTGCTTTAAAAACATTATATGTGGCTTTAACCCTCAAGCGACCAAGCTATTTTACGGACTGAAATGACCAAGTGGGGTCATTTATGACCCCATTGTACTCTGTACAGGGATCCTTATTATAAATGGCTGGTTGGAGGTTTATCATACCAAAACTACTCCCTGTATTTAAGACAGGTATTTTATAATGACCTAATGTAAAATGTGTTTGCTAATAATACTTTTATTGCAAGAAATAACCAAAACGCAGACTGTAAGAACAACATTACATTTATTTAGACAGTCCTTGTCAGTTCACTCTTGGAACATCATCATCATCATCATAGTTATTATCATCATAGTTACAATAATAGGTATCATCATCAACATCATAGTCATCATGACATGGTTTAGGACCCAGGAGACAGACACTGACACGGGCAGATAGTGAAAATAATCTTGATTAAAGAGTGAGGGTGTGTAGTGCGAGTGCGAGTGCGTGGATTGAGTTCTGGTCACTGGAGCTGAGCGCCCTGGACGGAGACCCGGCAACCCTGGAACATACAAGCAGAAACAATTACTTTTGTCCCACACTAATGACAAGCTATAAGTAGCGAGGCTTACTTGGGTGCAGCACAGGTTTCGTCCTGCTGAGATCCAGCGGCCGTGCAACGTGGAGGTGAAGGTGTCCGTGAACGTGCTGGGGCTTCCACCCGTGGCTGTGACAAGGACAGTTCTTCTCGAGACACCGGCTGTGACACCACAGACCGGGACGATGACAATCCTGACGATGACGAGGTGAGTGATTCCACAGAACGTGGTGACGATGATATAACTGATGCTGATGACAGTGACTCCACTGATAGCGGTGGCCAATACTCCTGCAACTGATACAATAACAGTTCTGGGATTTGAGGAGCAAGACGTACCGGTAGATGTGGTGGTAGCGAAGCGCTACGTGTGCGTGTTGGCGTTACCCCGTCAGCTGGGGACGCAGGTCCGCCGCCAAGGAGGTCCACCTGTGCACAGGGGTATAAATTTGGAGTTGAGTAACAGATTGTTCTCTTACTTGGCTGACTCTGATGAGAGGTCCTTGAGGAAGCAAGAGAAGTTCTCGACGAGGCAAGAGAAGTTCCAGACGAGACGAGAGAGAATCCTGACGAGGCCAGAGAGCGGAGTTCAGGCTCATTCTCCGACGAGGAGGACAGACGACTCCGTGCCGGGCTGTCAGCGACGCTGGCTTTTAACAGCTGTTGATTACCACCTGTTGGTCTGTGCGCAGCTGGAATTAATGATGCCAATGACGGCCCAGAGGCCGCCACGACAGTACTCCCCCCTCTAGCAGTGCCTCCAGGCACCTGCCCAATCCTACCTGGATTCGCCCGATGGAAATCGCAAATCAGCTGTTTATCCAGGATCAACGCTGGGCGAATCCAAGAACGATCCTCTGGTCCAAAGCCCTCCCAGTCCACCAAATATTGAAGACCACGACCCTGCCTGCGGACATCCAGGATGGCAGTCACCCCCCAGGCCGGATGGTCATCGATCATCCTCGGGGGTGCGGGAGCCGCGGGAGCAGGGCACAGGGGATCAGAGACGTACGGTTTGACCTGGGAGACATGAAAGGTGGGGCAGATACGCATCGAAGAGGGGAGAGACAAGCGCACAGACACAGGATTAATAACACGATTAATGGTGTAGGGGCCAATGAAGCACTTAGTGAGCTTACGTTTTTCGGCCGGTACACCAATATTCCGGGTTGACAACCAGACCTTCTGACCCACCTTATAGTCCGGGGCGGGTCTCCTATGCCGGTTGGCCACCTGGATATTGCGCTTAGTAGTTTTCAGCAAGGCTTGACGAGCGAGGAGCCAAACTCGCCGGCAGCGCTTGATATGTGCCTGGACTGAAGGAACCGCTACCTCCTTTTCCTCCTCCAGGAACAGCGGAGGATCAAACCCGCATGATGCCTTAAACGGGGAGACGCCCGTAGCCGTGGAGATCGTGGCGTTGTGAGCGTACTCAATCCAAGGCAGGAACTTGCTCCAGGAGGATGAGCAGGAGGAGATGACACAGCGAAGGGCGGCCTCCAGCTCCTGATTAGCCCGCTCGCACTGGCCATTGCTCTGAGGATGATAACCAGAGGAGAGGCTGGCTGTGGCTCCCAGTGCCGCGCAGAAAGCCTTCCAAACTTGTGATACAAACTGGGGTCCTCGATCTGACACAATATCAGCAGGGATGCCATGAAGACGGACCACATGTTGCACCAGGAGGTCCGCAGTTTCCTGAGCCGAAGGCAGACCCCGAAGTGGCACAAAATGGGCCGCCTTCGAGAACCGGTCCACGATGGTTAAAACCGTGGTGTAGTCATCTGAAATGGGTAAACCGGTCACAAAGTCCATCGCTACGTGAGACCAGGGGCGTGAAGGAACCGGCAATGGATGTAGCAGGCCCGCCGGGGGGGATGATGTTGTCTTCCCGGTGGCGCACTGAGCGCAGGCCCGGATGTAGCCTACAACGTCCTTCCGTAACCCTGGCCACCAGAAGGTCCTTTGGAGAAGATCCACGGTCCGACCCACTCCAGGATGACAAGCCAACTTGGAAGCGTGACCCCACTCAATCACCTTGCCTCGGACAGCGCGTGGAACAAACAAGCGCCCCGGGGTCCCCCCCCCCCGGGGTCCGGCTCGGTCTTCTGAGCCTGGAGAACCGTCTTGTAGATTCCCCAGGACAGGGCGCCCACGACGCAGGAAGGCGGCAGGATAGGGGTCTCCTGGTCCTCAGAGGATGGTGTGTCAAACTGCCGTGAGAGGGCATCCGGCTTACCGTTCTTGCTTCCCGGCCGGTACGTGATGGTAAAGTTAAAACGGCCGAAGAAGAGGGACCAGCGAGCCTGGCGTGCATTCAGGCGCTTAGCCGTCCTGAGGTACTCCAGGTTACGGTGATCAGTCCAAACCACGAACGGCTGAGCAGCCCCCTCCAGCCAATGTCTCCATTCCTCCAAGGCGAGTTTCACTGCCAGTAACTCCCTGTCTCCGATGCTGTAGTTCCTCTCTGCAGGAGTGAGACGGTGAGAGAAAAAAGCACAAGGGCGAATTTTACCATCCTCAGGAGATCGTTGGGAGAGTACTGCTCCAACTCCCGAATCAGAAGCGTCCACCTCCACCAAGCACTGCAGCTTCGGGTCCACCTGAGTAAGGACTCGGGCCGAGGCGAACTCCCTCTTGAGCTTCTCAAATGCTCCGGCTGCCTCCTTACTCCAGCAAAACGGGGTCTTAGGGGAGGTGAGAGCAGTCAAAGGACGGGCAATATTACCAAAATTGGGCACAAACCTCCTATAAAAGTTAGCAAACCCCAGGAAACCTTGAAGCTGCTTTCTGGAGGTGGGTGCAGGCCAATCCACAACTGCCTTGACCTTGGCAGGGTCAGGGAGCACCTGGTTCCGAGCAATAATAAATCCAAGGAAGGAGGTTTGATCAGTGTGGAACTCACATTTTTCGGCCTTGACGAACAGCTGGTTCTCCAGGAGGCGCTGTAGTACCCTGCGGACATGCACCCGATGTTCCTCTAGTGTGCAGGAGAAGATGAGAATATCATCAAGATAAACAAAAACAAACGAGTTCAGAAAATCCCGTAGTACATCATTTATCAAACGCTGGAAGACGGCTGGAGCGTTAGTTAACCCAAACGGCATTACCAGGTACTCAAAATGACCGCTGGGGGTCCGAAAAGCCGTCTTCCACTCATCTCCTTCCCTAATGCGCACTAGATGGTAGGCATTCCGAAGGTCCAGTTTAGTAAACCAGGATGCCCCCTGGAGGGAGTCAAAAGCAGTGTTCATCAAGGGCAGAGTATATTTGTCTTTAACTGTTATTTCATTCAGTCCCCGGAAGTCGATGCAGGGGCGTAGTGAACCGTCCTTTTTTCCAACAAAAAAAAATCCAGCTCCCACTGCCGAAGACGACGGGCGGATGATACCAGAGGCCAAGGACTCCTTGATGTACGTGTCCATGGCCTCGCGCTCCGGGGCTGATAGGCTGTAAAAGCGGCTAGCAGGAAGAGGGTCCCCAGCCTTCAGATTGATGGCGCAGTCATACGGACGATGGGGGGGGTAAGGACAACGCCCGAGACTTGCTAAACACTTGCCCCAAATCGTGATAAACCTCTGGCACCTTAGACAAATCTGGTGGGGATGAATCAGGCAGAGGCACCTTAACGGATGGGGCGCACGCCGCTGATTGGAGGCAGGCGCTAAGGCAAAACGTACTCCATGCCGTTACTCTCCCAGCGTGCCAGTCAATGGTGGGGTTATGTAGGCACAGCCAGGGGTACCCCAGAATAACGGGCGAAGAAGAAACGGGCAGCACTAGAAACTGAATTTCCTCCCTGTGATTCCCTGAAACAATAATTGACACGGGGGCCGTCTGAAGGTCAATGGTGGTCAAAGATGCTTTAGACAGGGTGATCAGTTTGACAGGGTGTTCTAGAGTCTGACAGCTAAGGCCCATTCGGGTTGCCAGGTCTCTAGAAATGAAATTTTGCTCAGCTCCAGAATCTACTAACGCTAGTGTGGAGTGTTCTGTATGTGTATGGATAAGTCTGAGAGGTAAACGACAACAAGTATGGGGTTCTTCTGAGTTCTTGCCCGTGAATCCCCCTACTGCGATCCACGGGCCTTCCCTTTTGAACTTATTGGGACATTGGAACACCCCATGTGACTCCTTCCCACGATAGAAACAAAGGCCCTGATCCCTGCGGCGTTGTTTCTCAGCTGCTGACACTTTAGACCGGCCAATGATCATGGCTTCCTGATCTGGGGATTCCTCTGACGTGGGTAAAGCGAGAAGAGGGGAGTTAGGGACGCAAGGGCGGGGTTTAACCGAACGGGAAGTAGTTCGCCGTTCAGCCGCCCGCTCCCTTAATCTGCTATCGAGACTAACCGCTAGGGCAATCAAATCTCGCAAATTGTCTGGTTTGTCCCGTGCCGCTAACTCATCCTTTAGCTCGTCGTTGAGACTACGTAGGAAAATGCCACATAGCGATGGCTCCCCCCACCCAATCTCTGCAGCCAGGACCCGGAAGTCAATAGCGTAATCAGCAGCTGATCTCTTTCCCTGCTGTAAGCTCAAAAACCGTCCTGTCAACACCTCACCCCTATCAGTATGATCAAATACAGACAAAAACTCTGACACAAACTCCTGGTAAGAAAGCAGGGGATAGCTTGGTTTAGCCATGATCGAATACGCCCAGTCTAAGGCTCTTCCTGCCAGCAAATTTATGACATAGCCAATCCGACTAGAGTCGTGAGTGAAATCCCCCGGAACACGCAGAAAAACTGACTCACATTGTAACAGGAATCCTCGGGCTTCCCCGAGTTTTCCGCTGAACCGGGCAGGTGTAGGAATAGGGTGAGGCGAGAGGACGAGGAGGTGTTAGCTTGTCCTGACGCTAAGCCTGCAGGGGCTGAGATATTTGCGGTCGGGGGAAACGTCTGGTGTCCTTCCAGACGATCCAGCCGACCATTAATTAAGGTAAGTTGATTCAAGATTACTGTCTGCTGGTGAGCTAGTAAATCTACCCGGGCGCTAAGAGTGTTGATTAGGCGCGACAGTGAGCTGTCCGCTGGGTCAACGTGACGGAGTCATACTGACATGGTTTAGGACCCAGGAGACAGACACTGACACGGGCAGATAGTGACAATAATCTTTATTAAAGAGTGAGGGTGTGTAGTGCGAGTGTGAGTGCATGGATTGAGTTCTGGTCACTGGAGCTGAGCGCCCTGGACGGAGACCCGGCAACCCTGGAACATACAAGCAGAAACAATTACTTTTGTCTCACACTAGTGACAAGCTATAAGTAGCGAGGCTTACTTGGGTGCAGCACAGGTTTCGTCCTGCTGAGATCCAGCGGCCGTGCAACGTGGAGGTGAAGGTGTCCGTGAACGTGCTGGGGCTTCCACCCGTGGCTGTGACAAGGACAGTTCTTCTCGAGACACCGGCTGTGACACCACAGACCGGGACGATGACAATCCTGACGATGACGAGGTGAGTGATTCCACAGAACGTGGTGACGATGATATAACTGATGCTGATGACAGTGACTCCACTGATAGCGGTGGCCAATACTCCTGCAACTGATACAATAACAGTTCTGGGATTTGAGGAGCAAGACGTACCGGTAGACGTGGTGGTAGCGAAGCGCTACGTGTGCGTGTTGGCGTTACCCCGTCAGCTGGGGACGCAGGTCCGCCGCCAAGGAGGTCCACCTGTGCACAGGGGTATAAATTTGGAGTTGAGTAACAGATTGTTCTCTTACTTGGCTGACTCTGATGAGAGGTCCTTGAGGAAGCAAGAGAAGTTCTCGACGAGGCAAGAGAAGTTCCAGACGAGACGAGAGAGAATCCTGACGAGGCCAGAGAGCGGAGTTCAGGCTCATTCTCCGACAAGGAGGACAGACGACTCCGTGCCGGGCTGTCAGCGACGCTGGCTTTTAACAGCTGTTGATTACCACCTGTTGGTCTGTGCGCAGCTGGAGTTAATGATGCCAATGACGGCCCAGAGGCCGCCATGACACATCATAGTCATCATATCATCATCACGATGATGATGATACCTATTATTGTAGTTACGATGATGATCATGATACCTATTATGGCCTTTTGCGTAATGGCAGTTTTCTTGTGGACGGTGATCCGGATCACCACCAAAATCTAATCATCTGTAGGATACCCCATTTCTGACAATCTGTGAAAATTTCATGAAAATCCGTCCATAACTTTTTGAGTTATCTTGCTAACAAACAGACAAACAAACAGACAAACAAACAGACAAATCCAGACAAACAGACAAATGTAAATCTTGCTATCCTAGGTCTGTTAGCCATGGTTCACTGCAATACAATATAAAGTACTGATTAGAAGTGGAAACCGGAGTGGTGGCTCAGTTGGTAGAGCATCCGCCCCACACCCGGGAGGCAGGGGTTCAAATCCCGGCCGGGTCATACCAAAAACCATATAAAAATGGTGCTTTCTGCCTTCTAGCGTGGTGCTCCGCATAATGGAATGGGGAAAGTAAAGTTACACACAGAGCTACCAGAGGACTGACCTCCCGCTGTAGCTTTCACTACTTACAGTAGCTGTGTGGCCTAGGGTCAGAGAAACGGAGATAGGCGCCGCCCATATACACCTTCAGGTGTGAAGGGATTAACTAACTAACTATTAGAAGTGGAACATTTGAATAAAATTTATAAAACCAATGTTTAAAAACCAGTGCTTCTCTTCGGGGTCATAAATGACCCCACAAGAGTTTGCGATGTCTACGCCACACCAATTGGTTGATCCCTGCAAAAAACTATGAAAGTGTGTAGGATTAGTAGACTGACAAATTCATGCTAGGAAAGAAAATTTGGATAAAAAATAAAGAGACGGCACATTAAATTATATGGCTGGGGTCGTAAATGACCCCACTCGGTCGCTTAAAGGTTAATTAGGTCAAGTGTTTGATTATGGGTGTGTTATGTATGGATCAGTTTCAGAAACACTATTGAAAAAGTTGGATATAATTCAATACCAAGCTCTGAGGTTGTGCTGTGGGGCCATAAAAACTACTCCAGTAGTAGCGCTGCAGGTGGAGATGGGCGAGATGCCTCTGGAGTTAAGAAGAACTCAGATAGCAGCTACATACTGGACCAGCATCAGAGGATTTAGTGACAGTCACCCAGTACACAGTGTGCTGAAGCCTTGCCAAGAGAAGGAAAAGTGGCAAATGAGAAGTTTTGGATGGGCAATAGAGAATAAAATCAGGGAGCTAAGGGTTGCGGATAAAGAAGTATGTCCAACAGTCCCTCTTTCTGCAGAACCACCATGGTGTCTGGAAGAAACAAAGGTGGATTTTAGACTTTTAACAAAAGACAAAAGAGGGAGGATAAACAAGAATGGGGTCAGTAACTATTTAGACAGTAATTATCCTGACTTTATAAAGATTTATACAGCTGCATCTAAATCAACAAAGAATATTGTAGGAATAGCATTCATCATTCCAGAATTAGATGTCATGAAGAAGGAAAGGGTTAATCGTGACTTAGCTGTGTATACTGGTGAGCTTTTGGTAATCTTTTTTGGCATTGGGTTGGGTAGAAGAAGTAAAGCCCAGAAAGGTTTTGATAGGGTCTGACTCTAGCAGTGCAATGGAGAGTATTAGGCAAATGCATTCAGAATCAAGAAAGGATTTGGTAATGGAAATTGTACATTCAAGTAATGAGAATTTCAAAGGCAGGTGTGGACATTAGATTCATTTGGATCCCGGCACACATTGGAGTGGAGGGGAATGAGCTAGCAGATAAATGTGCAAAAAGTGCAACTAGGAAGAGTCAAGTTAGTAGGAATGTGAAATATAGCAAGGCAGAGGTCAAGACCATTATTAAAACACAAATTAAAAAGAAGTGGCAGGAAGAGTGGGATAGAGGAAGTAAAGGACGGAGCCTGTATGGCATACAAAAGAAAGTAGGGGAAGCTAGAGAAGTTCACAGGAATAGAAAGGAGGAGGACGTCATATCTAGATTAAGATTTGGACATACAGGGCTGAATAGTGCATTAGTTATAATGAAAAAACACCCAAATGGAAACTGTGATTATTGTGGAAACAACGAAACAGTTGAACATATACGTATTTATGCACTGTCCAAAGTATCAGTTTGCACGGTTAGCATTGGTGGACAGTCTGTACAGGAACAAAACCCAGCTCAATATTAAAGAGATTTTACAGAGAAGTTCAGGGGATGTGGTCTATAAGGCAGTATTTAGGTTCATAAGGACAACAGCCCTAATTTCAAGGAGGGTAATGCCATTCTGAATCACACGCCATTCCAGAAGGTGGCGGTAATGCACCTGTAAGCTGTTTGCCAACCGCCATAAAACATCAGAAGAAGAAGAAGAGGAAGAACGTGGAGCGTTTAAAAGCAGCCGACATAAATAGGAAAAAGTGCACCGCTGTGTGTCTTCTGTGTGACCAGAAATGTCCAGACTTGCGGTATCTACTCTCCACGATGTGCTGAGAAAGAGTTTCGCGAGCCTTGAGAGCAGTCAGAAATTGTGGATCAGTGTTTTGGCTGAATGCAGTCTTCTGATGGTGTCTCTTGGGAACTTGGCCGAGCAGTGGAGAGCACTGTGCGGCGTCCGGATCTCGAACACGCCGCTCAGAGGCTTCCCAGACCTGGAGAATCGGCTGAGATCAAAGCTACTAGAAGCCACAGACACAGTGCTGGTCAAACTCAATGAAAAGATGTGAGTAACTGGGTGAATGTGTGTGATGTGCAATAATTATGTGATCTTCAAATATTAAAGTGTATTGATTGTAATAGAAGGTTCATAGGTCTATGGTCTCTGCTGATATTTCTCTTTAAAAAGTCCATATTTCCATCTGCAGTTTGATTTCCTATTGGCACATGCTCATGTTCTGTGATATGTACATGAATATAAAGAAAGCAGAAGTGGGAGCAGTGGGGACCAGTCAAACCACGTATGGGAGTAGGGCCCCTGACATTTGGGGTCAGCATATTAAATATATTACTAACAACGAATGTCATACTCCTGTAACAGACATATCGTAGCACAGTATTTACAGTCTTTAGTTCTCTTCTAAGTGCAAATCTCTATTAATCTCTGAATATATTCAGTTCAACATGCTTTATTTTAGTGTAGGAAGGTTTATCTTCTCTCCAGTTCCAAAGGAGATAATATACAAGTCAGAGAACTCATAAGTACCAATAATTATTATAACATAAAAGCAACACAGCATAAATTATCAGAATCAGGGTTTCCTCTGTTAACATTTCTGGGTGGTGGCCCGCCGCGCTTATGAGGAGACATACAGTGGGGCAAAAAAGTATTTAGTCAGCCACCAATTGTGCAAGTTCTCCCACTTAAAAGATGAGAGAGGTCTCCAATTTTCATCATAGGTATACCTCAACTATGAGAGACAAAATGAGAAAAAAAAATACAGAAAATCACATTGAAGGATTTTTAATGAATTAATTGGTAAATTCCTCGGTAAAATAAGTATTTGGTCACCTACAAACAAGCAAGATTTCTGGCTCTCACAGACCTGTAACTTCTTCTTTAAGAAACTCCTCTGTCCTCCACTCGTTACCTGTATTAATGGCACCTGTTTGAACTCGTTATCAGTATAAAAGACACCTGTCCACAACCCCAAACAGTCAGACTCCAAACTCCACTATGGCCAAGACCAAAGAGCTGTCAAAGGACACCAGAAACAAAATTGTAGACCTGCACCAGGCTGGGAAGATTGAATCTGCAATAGGTAAGCAGCTTGGTGTGAAGAAATCAACTGTGGGAGCAATTATTAGAAAATGGAAGACATACAAGACTACTGATAATCTCCGTCTATCTGGGGCTCCACGCAAGATCTCACCCCATGGGGTCAAAATGATCACAAGAACAGTGAGCAAAAATTCCAGAACCACACGGGGGGACCTAGTGAATGACCTGCAGAGAGCTGGGACCAAAGTAACAAAGGCTACCATCAGTAACACACTATGCCGCCAGGGACTCAAATCCTGCAGTGCCAGACGTGTCCCCCTACTTAAGCCAGTACATGTAAGGCCCATCTGAAGTTTGCTAGAGAGCATTTGGATGATCCAGAAGAGGGTTGGAAGAATGTCATATGGTCAGATGAAACCAAAATAGAACTTTTTGGTATAATGCTGAGTTGCATCCAAAGAACACCATACCTACTGTGAAGCATGGGGGTGGAAACATCATGCTTTGGGGCTGTTTTTCTGCAACCAATTAATTCATTAAAAATCCTTCAATGTAATTTTCTGGATTTTTTTTCTCATTTTGTCTCTCATAGTTGAGGTATACCTATGATGAAAATTGGAGACCTCTCTCATCTTTTAAGTGGGAGAACTTGCACAGTTGGTGGCTGACTAAATACTTTTTTGCCCCACCGTAAATTAAGAAAAATATATGAAGCAATGACTTTCCGCCAGCGCGCACACGAACAACACGCGTGACTGTCATCCGCGCGGAGTTTCGAAGCGCCCTGCCCACGCGAGCTTTCCAGTCAGTCACCAGGCAGAGTGTCTCACTAGTGTGACTGTCCGAGAGAAACATGAGTTTATTAAAGTACTTTAATGTGGAAAAAAAAAAATCAGAAGACGTATGTAAGCACTGGTGTTTATCATGGTTTTAACCCACTGGAAACGGGAGCTATAATGGAAGAGTCACTTAGCTAAGAGATGTGGTTAGAATTCATATGCAGCCAGCTTCATATGAAGGGAAAGGCAAGGGGGACTGATGAATTGCTGAGGATATATTTTACCAGCCACTACAATATTAAGTTATGTTCCTGGTCAGATGTGAGGTCCTAAGGCAGACTGAACATGCATTGGATCCTCTGCAGTTTGCCTATAGGCCTCACAGAGGAGTGGAGGATGCCACTGTCACTCTGTTTGACATGCTTTTCAAACATCTGGATTTTAATGGGACACACGCCAGGCTTTTATTTGTGGACTTTTCTTCCGCCTTTAATACAATCCAACCTCATATTTTAGTTGAAAGGCTCCTGCAACAATTTGATTTAAGCAATAATCTGGTGGGTTGGATTCTGGATTTCTTAACCAACAGGACGCAGAGAGTAAGGGTCAATGGCACATTGTCTGACCTAAAGTGCTCTTCTACTGGCTCTCCTCAGGGGTGTGTGTTGTCACCACTACTCTTCATCCTGTACACAAACGTGTCGGAGCAGACATGACAACAGACACATTATAAAGTATGCTGATGACTCAGTCATTGTCAGTCTCCTCCAGGATGGTGAGAGTGGCCACGGCCCAGTAGTTGATGACTTTGTTCACTGGTGTGAGGATTCCTACCTGCAGCTGAATACAACAAAAACGAAAGATATAATTATTGACTTTAGGAGGAAAACTTCCAGGCACAAAGTCACCATACTAAAAGGCCAGACCACCGAATGTGTACAATCGTACAAATATCTTGGGACGATTATTGATAGTGGATTGAACTTTGAGGTGAACTGTGAAAGGGTGTGCAAAAAGGGTCAGCAAAATTTGCATTGTTTGAGGAAACTTGCACGCTTCCAAATTGACCGAACCATAATGACTATGTTTTATCGGGCTTTTATTGAATCTGTTTTATCCTTTTCTTTAATGTCATGGTTTGGTCAGATAAAACTGAAACAGAGGAAATCCTTGGATCAGGTAGTCAGATGGTCCAGTCGTTTGCTTGGTGAGTCACAGCTGAGCCTGACATCCCTGTACACCAGACAAGTACAGAGGATGGCCGACTCGATTTTAAATGATGACTCCCACCCTTTGCACTGCAACTTTCAGCTTCTTCCCTCCAGACGGAGGTTTGCTGTCCCAAAAAGTAGAACCCAGCGCTACAAAAACAGCTTTGTCCCTGCTGCTGTCAAAGAGTTGAACAAGCTTTAAAAATTATATTGTACATATTTTATATTTACCTATTTTGTAAGATGTGTGCCTGTGTTTGTGTCTATGTTGAATGTAATTAGTGGCTTGTAAATATGGATGTCACCAACTGCAAAACAAATCTACCTACGGGTACAAATAAAGTAACCTGAACCTGAACCTGAACCTGATATGTACCTGGCAAGTTAAAATGACCAAAATTCACCAAGTCAGTGACTTTAATCTGTCAGCAGCCTTCAGACAAACTAAATGTGCCAACATTTGGATTTCAAAATAAGGGAGGTTTTTCCTGCTGTCTGGGTGGTGGTGAGAGTTCTTAAAAAAAACTATAAATATATAGAAATATTAAAACAGAAATAACGGCATCCTTGGTCATTTAATTTATTTCATTAAAAACAATTTTATTAATATTTTTTCTTTGTAATCAGAGTTAAATTATTGTTCTGTTCTGACTGTAAAGTTATGGTCAGAAATGTAAATTGTTACAAAGAAAAAGTTTTTAAAAAATTACCACAGTCTATTTCAAATTTATTTAAAAAACAGACAAAAATAAGCCATAAAATAATCCACAAATTTATAATAAAGTTTCAAATGTACAAGAAAAGTCAATTTTACAAGAGGAAATTACAAATTTGAGGAAAATGGTTTCAAATTTAGTTAAATTTACAGAGAAAAGTAGAAAACTATAAGAAAATTGTTAGAAATTTTTGAGAAAAACCTCAAACCTTCAAGACTGAAGTCATTACTCAAGTTTTAAGTGGGTGCTCTTTGTACCCTTAACTCAACTAGAAATTTTTGGTTGTCTGCTTTTAATTATTAATTTCAAAGCACTGCTTTTACATGAGTAGAATTTCTGGTTACTATACCCACCTGATCATATAGTTTAAGTATGCTTGAGTACATTACTATTATGAATGTTTCTTTCCCTTCCCTACTCTCTCAATGGAAAAAAAAAAAGAAACACGAATAAAAATACAAAAAAATACACATATTTTTGTCATTTATGTAAACCATGACAAAAAAAAAATCCTGCAGGACAAAACATGACACTTGATATTTTCTAACCTGTTTGTATACCACCATTGGCCGAGAGAGAACCTGAAGCAGACAGGGCTCAGAGAGGGCAAGATGAGACAGAAGAGAGGAGCCAAGGAGAGGAAAGTGTTCAGGCAGATCCAGGAGAGGTGAGCGCAGAGGAAGCAGAGAAGGATGACACCACTAAAAAGTCTAAACACAGGACGTCTGGGTGGGCCCCCAAATGGCCCAATATACCAGTATTCAAGCCTTGGTTGTACAGTGCTTCAAATGGTAAGTTCCATTTGCAACGTTACTGTGCAACATTTAATAAAGAAATAAATAGCATAAAATTAACATGTTCCCGTAACAATTGTGTCATATGTTTACTGCCCCCCCCCCCCCCCGGAAAAATATGTTGCCACCCCTCCAAGGTCTTTAAGCCAGAGGAAACACTGAGAATTATTAATAAATGAGGCTATTCCAAATTTCTATTCACTTCAGCATATCCTTCACCCCTGCACAACACCTCATCACACCGACACACAACCCCTGAAATCTTCTTTAATTCATAAAATAACCAAATTTCAGACCATCATCTTCCACTTGGAGAGTTTGCTAAGATTAGGAATGTGTCATCGTAACATACTAACAAATGATGCTGAACATTCTTTGAAAAAGCTATTTATTTCAAGTGTGAAATTATGAATGTTAAATTAAAGCCGATACGTGTTTTGTTTTTTTCAGTTTTAATCAAATAACATTCAAGTCTCCATATGGGTGATGTAAGAGATTGAAGTTCTCTAAATGTGATAATATACCAAATTTTACCATCATATTGTATCAGCAACTGATTTTAAGCAGTGTGCTATTCGAATTTCCCCAGCTTGTACAGCTTTTCATAGGCACAGAATAAACATTTTTAGTGTTTTTCCATGAAATAGGAATCAGAAAATTTTTGATATCTGTACAGCTGCTCAGACATGCTCTCCAACTTGTGCGTGTGTACCGGTGCATTTTAGTATGTTTCCAAGTGCAGCTGCCACACACACGATAGACCTTACATGGTGGTAGCTTCTTTGTGTTTTTATTAAGTGCCATAAAAAGAGTTGTATTGTGTTTCTTTTTAATGATTATTATTATTTATTTCCCCTTCTACTTGTCTCATTCCCTCAGGTTCTCTCTACAGTCTATCCGTGATTCCATCAGTAACCAGGTCTCTGCAGTCCTGCAACTGTATGAACAGAATGCAGACAGTCTGGATCTGCTTGCCGTAACGGAGCGATCGACCACCACCCCGTCAGTTGCTGACATGCTGGAGTGGCTTCAAGATGCTGAGCGTCATTACCGTGTACAGTATCCAGTTTAACCAGGTGTAGATGTTTGTGTTTGGTGTTATGTTTGGCCTTGTTTTGTTGTTGTTGTTGTTTTTTTTGTTTGTTTCCTTAATTTGTGCGTTCAGATTTCTGAGGAGGAAAACTCTTCTTCAAACATTGCGAGCTGATGATCTCCAGTTTCTGGAATCGGCTCCAAAGAGATGGAAATCTTTAGACTCTCCCGGTGCACAAGAACAAATCACAGGTAAAAGCGTGATATTCAACTAATTTCAGGGTTGTGAGTTTGTGACAACAAGGTCTGCCACTTAGCAGAGTTCTACTTTGTATTCTTTTTATCATTGCTTTAATGTTCATGAGCTACATTAAGTGCTTTGTTTGCTTTATTTTTTATCAAATGGCTTAAATCAGCTAAATTTATAATAATTTAGAACCCAGCCACAGGGGGTGCACAAGCCAGCTAGTGCCGGTCCCAAGCCCGGGTAAATGGGGAAGTGTTATGGCCGATTAAACTAAAATGCTAGGGGAACCAAAAGGAGGTAACAAAGTTTGATTAAAATACAAAGCCCACACAGTACTAAATGAAAACAAAGGGCTGGTTATGTGCCAAACAAGAGTGATGGTTTATTTACATGTGCATTAGTGACTAACAGAAAAGATAACTCAGATATAAGTGGGAATGAGAAGAAAGCTTCAGGGTTCTCCAAGGCCAAAATAATAAACAAAACCCCCACTCTTTCGAGAAAATAAAAGTACTAACCTCGTGCAGCTTAAAATACAATACTTGCCTACCTGGCTGACCACAAAACATGAGAAAAGGAGGTGAACAAAAAAGATAGAGAACCCCTACAATTAGTGATGGGACGGCAGGCACCGGAGCTTCGAGGGTACTCCGAACTTGTCCAGGAAATATTTGGCAACGCGCGTTTCAAGGCGTGGATTGCTGACGTACAGTGGTGTGAAAAGTGTTTGCCCCCTTCCTGATTTCTCATTTTTTTGTATGTTTGCTACACTTAAATGTTTCAGATCATCAAACAAATTTAAATATTAGACAAAGATAACACTGTGGTGACCCACCACAATCTACAGGGACATTCATCCTCACACTCAGTAGGTCCGGAAGAAGCAGAGGACCATTCGCATACGGACAGAGAGCCCCTGGGGGGACAACCAGAACAATGGACTTTTGTTTATACATCCCCAGATTAAGGAGAAGACGTCCGGGCGCCAGTTGGTCATGCTAATCATATGTATTGACTGATATGTACAGTATATCAATATGGTAATGTGCCATGCATTCTCTCTGTTTGTATAACATATACGTAAAAGAGCTGACGATACATGCCTCAGTACACACACAGCAGCACAGTAGCGCACAGCGCTACAAGTGCGTCTCATTTTGATGGAGGAAATAAAACTCTGCAACCTTCCAGCTTGTCATATCTCACCTGAACTTATTCTTCCGCACTGGTGACCCTAGACGTGTCATGGTGCGCCCCTCGCCTGATCTTTTCCCTCCACACTGGTGACCCTTGATGAAGAATGGAACACGAGGCGAACACCCCTGAGATGACCCAGACAGGAAGCCCCAGTACGCATCATAAGATAAGATAAGATAAGATAAGCCTTTATTAGTCCCACAAAGGGGAAATGCCAGGATTGCAACAGCACAGGGATAGCAACACTCAGAGCAACAATCAGAAGGCAAGAAAAAAAGCAAGCAAGCAAGAGCAGCTAATATACATATGTACATATTACTATATATATACACACACAGACACAGTGCAGAGCATTGTAGCTGGATGGAATAAATATGAGTATATAAACACACAGTACGGAGCATTGCAGCTAGGTGGAATAAATATGTAAATATATAAACACACACAGTGCGGAGCAATGTAGCTAGATGGAATAATTATGTAAATATATAAACACACACAGTGCGGAGCAATGTAGCTAGGTGGAATAATATGTAGATATATAAACACACAGTGCGGAGCATTGTAGCTAGATGGAATAAATATATAGGTATATAAATATAAACACACCCAGTGCCGAGCATTGTAGCTAGATGGAATAAATATGTAAATATATAAACACACACAGTGCAGAGCATTGTTGGTAGATGGGATGAAACAGCACAACTGTCTACTTAGTTATCCTACATGGTATGATTATGTGCCCATACATATTCTCACCCTCCATAGCGACCGGTATTTTCCTAGTTGTATGCCGGAGGGGACCATTGTGTAAGTCTATTGCATCTTTTGCATTCAAAAAACTATTAGTTTGTTACGTCTTTTTGCTATCTCTGCGAGCAGCCCTGCTTGTACAGTCTGACAGCCGTTGGTAGGAAGGACCTGCGAAACCTCTCGGTTGTGCACCTGGGATGATGTAGTCTGCTGCTAAATGAGCTCCTCAGTGTATTCAGTATGTCCTGCATAGGGTGGAACTGGGACTCCAGCAGAGATGACAGTTTAGCCACTGTCCTTCTCTCTCCTATCTCCTCCACCGGATCAAGGCGCTGCCCCAGGACAGAGCTAGCTTTCTTGATCAGTTTGTTCAGTCTCTTCCTATCGGCTGCAGTAATGCCACTGCCCCAGCAGACCACTCCAAAAGTGATGGCTGATGCCACCACCGTGTCATAGAATGTCTTCAGCAGCGCCCCTTGTACACCAAAAGACCTGAGTCTCCTCAGTAGGAACAGCCTGCACTGTCCCTTCTTGTAGAGTGCGTCAGTATTATGTGACCAGTCATGGTGCGCCCCTTGCCTGATCATTCCCTCCACACTGGTGACCTGACGAGAGAGAATGACTGTCTGCTCCCTCTCACCACGCTGTGGACTCCAGAGGACCAGCGAATGCCTGCAACCTCTTTATCCACACCCATGAGGATCAGCGGGCAGTGCTGGGACTGACACGCACCATGAACGGCGACACAAGCGAAACGAAGGAAGCAGCCTGAACGGGGACGATCACCGGCGCCGACTGTGTTGATTTCCACCGAGCTCCCCGACTCTGACTAAACTCCCGACACCGGACCTCCCACGCACAGAAGCCCCGCACGCACACCGCAGGATTACAAGGACAGCGCAACTGCCAACTATGTGGTCACTGTGCCAAGCGCGCGCCACGGACAGAGCTGAACCGGCTCCACAGACTGATACATCGTCCTCCGCCGCTGCACATGCCCAAGAAACACAGCCGATCGCCACCATTGGAGCCTTCAGGGCTGCTCACGCATCTGAAGCAGACGTGCAGCCCACACACAGGACATTGTATAGGGTTCTCAGCCACAGCGCACACCGGGAGTTTAGCCGATTGCTGTCCCCGATTGCTTTAGGGCTGTGTCTGCACCGAAAGCCAAACTACCAAGTCCCTCACACAGCTGCAGTTGTTTCACAGCTGCGACGCATCCTCGGGGAATTTGGCCATTCGCTTTCCCCACATCCTTGCTGGACCAAGTCGCGAGAGGACTCAGAGACTTAATTTTTTCACAGCCGCTGTGAATCACCGCCAGGGTGACTGGGAAAGTCCCTCACCATCACAGATCCACACGCAATTTTTGCGCGGCCCAGACACCTTTGACGTCCCGGGCCGGCACTCACTTACTCCCACCCCCCTCCCCCTCCTCCTCCACTGCGCTCTTCCCGCACCTCACTCCCTAATGCCAGCTGATCGCGTCTTGTTCCATTATGCATGACGTGCATCGGCCCCGTGCGCCCACAAGCCACGGCCGTTCAACGTGCTGGAACTCGGAACTGGAGCCCAGACGACCGGGGGGGCGGTCACAGCCCCTTCTGAGTGTTCTGGGGGGAGCCCTGTGGTGACCCACCACAATGTACAAAGACATTCATCCTCACACTCAGTAGGTCCAGAAGAAGCAGAGGACCATTCACATACAGACAGAGAGCCCCTGGGGGGACAACCAGAACAATGGACTATTGTTTATACATCCCCGGATTAAGGAGAAGACATCCGGGTGCCAGTTGGTCATGCTAATCATATGTATTGACTGATATGTATATCAATATGCTAATGTGCCATGCATTCTCTCTGTTTGTATAACATATAATAGAGCTGACGATACATGCCTCAGTACAGACACAGCGGCACAGTAGCGCACAGCGCTACAAGTGTGTCTCATTTTGATGGAGGAAATAAAACTCTGCAACCTTCCAGCTCGTCATATCTCGCCTGAACTTATTCCTCCACACTGGTGACCCTAGACGTGTCATGGTGTGCCCCTCACCTGATCTTTTCCCTCCACAACACAAGTAAACACAAAATGTAGTTTTTAAATGAAGGTGTTTATTATTAAGGGGGAAAAAAAATCCAAACTTACATGGCCCTGTGTGAAAAAGTGATTGCCCCGGAAACCTAATAACTGGTTGGGCCACCCTTAGCAGCAACAACTGGAATCAAGCATTTGCAATAACTGGCAATGAGTCTTTTACAGCGCTGTGAAGGAATTTTGGCCCACTCATCTTTGCAGAATTGTTGTAATTCAACCACACTGGAGGGTTTCGAGCATGAACCGCATTTTTAAGGTCATGCCACAGCATCTTAATCAGTTTCAGGTCAGGACTTTGACTAGGCCACTCCAAAGTCTTCATTTTGTTTTTCTTAAGCCATTCAGACGTGGACTTGCTGGTGTGTTTTGGATCATTGTCCTGCAGAACCCAAGTGTGCTTCAGCTTGAGGTCACAAACAGATGGCCGGACATTCTCCTTCAGGATTTTTTGGTAGACAGCAGAATTCATGGTTCCATTTACCACAGCAAGTCTTCCAGGTCCTGAAGCAGCAAAACAGCCCCAGACCATTGCACTACCACCACCATATTTTACTGTTGGTATGATATTCCTTTTCTGAAATGCTGTGATACTTTTACACCGGACGCAATGGGACACACACTTTCCAAAAACTTCAACTTTTGTCTCATCAGTCCACAGAGTATTTTCCCAAAAGTCTTGGGGATCATCAAGATGTTTTCTGGCAAAACTGAGATGAGCCTCTATGTTCTTTTGCCTCAGCAGTGGTTTTTGTCTTGGAACTCTGCCATGCAGACCATTTTTGCCCAGTCTCTTTCTTATGGTGGAGTCTGGAGTGAGGCCTTCAGTTCTTTGGATGTTGTTGTAGAGTCTTTTGTGACCTCTTGAATGAGTCATCGCTGCCCTCTTGGGGTAATTTTGGTCGGCCAGCTACTCCTGGGAAGGTTCAACACTGTTCCATGTTTTTGCCATTTGTGGATAATGGCTCTCACTGTGATTCGCTGGAGTCCCAAAGCTTTAGAAATGGCTTTATAACCTTTTCCAGACTGATAGCTCTCAATTACTTTTTCTCATTTGTTCCTGAATTTCTTTGGATCGTAACATGATGTCTGGCTTTTGAGGATCTTTTGGTCTGCTACATTTTGTCAGGCAGGTCCTATTTAAGTGATTTCTTGATTGAGAACTGGTGTGGCAGTAATTAGGCCTGGATGTGGCTAGAGAAATTGAACTCAGCTTTCCAAAGATGTGATTAACCATGGTTAATTTATGTTTTGACATGTGTGTGTGTGGGGGGGGGGGGCAATCACTTTCTCACACAGGGCCATGCAGGTTTGGATTTTTTTTTTACCCTTAATAATAAACATCTTCATTTAAAAACTGCATTTTGTGTTTACTTGTGTTCTCTTTGTCTAATATTTAAATTTGTTTGATCTGAAACATTTGTGACAAACATCTGAAACAAGTGTGACAAACATAAATGAGAAATCAGGAAGGGGGCAAACACTTTTTCACACCACTGTATGTATTGACGTCATTAGCCTCGCCGGCCGGTTGTACCACATGACTGGGTCAGGAAGCCGTTCATGATTTTGCACGCAACATGAAATAAAGTGAGCAGTGATACACAATGGAAATCTCTGTCCCTCACGTTTTGTTGTCAATGTTTGACTGTGTAAGGGATTTGTCACAGCCAATTTTCAGATGGAGGCAGCAGCAAAAACAGACTTCTCCCGTTTGGGAACATTTTGAGCGCATTTCTCTTATTGATGCATTTTTCACAAATAGTGGACGTTTATTGCAACTGAAGTGATGGCGTAGGGGTAAAGTATCTGCTCTACGCCTGGGAGACTGGGGTTCAAGTTCCAGCTGGGCCATTAAAATTTATTTTTATTTGCACAGTGAAGTGTCTGTTGTGTTTCAAAGAGCTTGGATACAACAGTAACGCATCATTATGCTGAGGCACTATTGTGCACTGTATGAATGTGCCACAAGCACATTCACTGTAGTCACCCGAGTTTTATTTCTTTTTTCTCTTATGATCATTGTTATTTCTTAAGATGGTGCATTTACTGAAATGGAAAAAAAATGCACATTAAACCAATAAGGCCCTTGCAAAAATCTGCATGTTGTATACATTTTATCTACTAGATGGCCTAGTAGAGAAAATGAAGTTTCACATGAGGCCTTGTCGAAATGAGCCATTTTGATAAAAGGCCTCAAGTCCTCCAGAAAGCCTCATCTGGCCATCACTACGTACAGTCATTTCTATAAGACTAAACTGGGAAACACTGAAATGCATAGGCACTAAAAAGGCCTAGAGATACTAAATCCTATGCACTAGTCCAGGGGTGTCAAACTCATTCCATGGAGGGCCATGACCCTGCAGGTTTTGCCTCCACCCAGTGCCTTCAACAGGTGATTTCACTAAATGTCTTCCCACTGATTGTTGATCAGTGAAAACACCTTTCGAAGATACTGGATGGAAGGAAAGCATGCAGGGTCTTGGCCCTCCGTGGAATGAGTTTGACACCTCTGCACTAGTCAGACAAACACTACTGGAAACACAGCTCAAACAGTCCCAACACTACAAAGCTTAGTGGCCAATTGGCTAGGAACACTGGGTGAAGGAATCTTATATAGGCCGCTCTGTAATGAGACGATGAAGAGCAGCTGTAACATATCAACTGTGTGGTTCAGGATCCACTCAAGGGTGTGGGAGAATCTGCAGCAAGGAAAAAAAGGATGTAGAGAGTCTACACACCCCTGTTCAAATGCCAGGTTTTTGTCATGTAAAAAAATGAGACCAGGATAAAATAATTTCAAAACTTTTTCCACCATTAATGTGACCTATAACCTGTACAACCAAATTGAAAAACAAACTGAAATCTTTTAACGGGAAAAAAAAAAAAAAAAAAATCAACTTACAATAACCTGTGCATAAATATGCACACCCTCTTGTAACTGGGGATGAGGCTGTGTTCAGAATTATCCAATCACATTCAAACTCATGTTAAACGGGAGTCAGCACACAACTTTTTTTTTTTTATAAAAAAAAAAATGGGAGTCAGCACACAACTGCCACCGTTTAAAGTGCCTCTGATTAATCCCAAATAAAGTTCAGCTGTTCTAGTAGGCTTTTCCTGACATTTTTGTAGTCCCATCTTACAGCACAAGCAATGGTCCACAGAGAGCCTCCAAAGCATCAGAGGGATCTCATTGTTCAAAGGTACCAGTCAGGAGAACAGTAGAAAAGAATTTCCAAGGCATTAAATATACTATGGAACACAGTGAAGACAGTCATCATCAAGTGGAGAAAATATGGCACAACAGTGGCATGACCAAGACCTGGACGTCCCTCCAAAACTGATGAAAAGATGAGAAGAAAACTGGTCAGGGAGGCTGCCAAGAGTCCGACAGCAACATTGAAGGAGCTGCAAGAATTTCTGGCAAGTACTGGCTGTTTAGTACATGTGACAACAATCTCCCGTCTTCTTCATATGGCTTGGCTGTGGGGTAGGATGGAAAAACGGAAGCCTTATCTTATGAAGAAAAATATCCAAGCCCGGCTACATTTTGCAAAAACAGACTTGAAATGTCCGAAACACACGTGGGAAAATGTGTTATGGTCCGATGAAACCAAGGTTGAACTTTTTGGCCATAATTCCGAAAGGTATATTTGGTGCAAACACAACATTGCTCATCACCAAAAGAACACCATACCTACAGTGAAGCATGGTGGTGGCAGCATCATGCTTTGGGGCTATTTTTCTTCAGCTGGAACTTAGGCCTTAGTCATGGTGGAGGAAATCATGAACAGTTCCAAATACCAGTCAGTGCTGGCACAAAACCTTCAGGCTTCTGCTACATAGCTGAAGATGAAGAAGAACTTCATCTTTCAGCACGACAATGACCCAAAGCACACATCCAAATCAACAAAAGAATGGCTTCACCAGAAGAAGATTAAGGTTTTGGAATGGTCTGGCCAGAGTCCAGACCTGAGTCCAATCAAACATCTGTGGGGTGATCTGAAGAGGGCTGTGCACAAGAGATGTCCTTGCAATTTGTCAGATTTGGAGCATTTTTGCAAAGAAGAGTGGGCAAATATTGCCACATCAAGATGTGCCATCTTGACAGACTCCTACCCAAAAAGACTGAGTGCTGGACTTCCGGTCTGGACACCATGGTGGTAGCAGCTTAACGCTGAAGCTCCCAGATCCCATCCGTGAAAATACCATGAAAATCAGATTTTCAATCAGAGTGAAAATCAAAAGACAAAATCATCATGCCTAAGGGAAAACAGAAGAGATCGACATTTACCAGGCCAAGACACGCATCGGCCGGAGAATCTGACCTGGAAGACAACAACCACTCGGAAATAGAGGAGCAAAATGAGGCTAGCAACACGGTTAGCTTAAAAACAATACTTCAAGAATTAAGAGAATTTCGCCGAGAGTGTTGGGCCGAATTTAGTGAAATTAAAGATGATATAAAAAGGACAAACAACAGAGTGGACCAGGCTGAGGCCCAAATCATGGAAGCAGAGGAAAGAATAAAAGGGCTGGAAGAAACCACGCTGGAATTACTCAAACGATAGACAAGACTGGAGGCTAAGCTAACCGACCTGGAAGGAAGACTAAGAAGGGACAACATAAGAATTCATGGTCTGAAAGAAGGAGTCGAGGATGGTTTCACCACAATGGCTGCATGCGTGGAAACCATACTGAGAGAGAAGTTGGAAATTCCCCAATCCACCGATCTGAAAATAGAAAGGGCGCACCTTTCATTAGCCCCAAGGCCGTTGGCGGAAGCTCCCCCGCAATCAGTGGTGGTGAAGTTTTCCAACTTCAGAACAAAAGAAGAGGTTTTGAGACTGGCTTGGCAGAAAAAAGGATTTATGCATCAAGAAAGAAAAGTTTTTGTGGAGCATGACTACGCCCCGGAGGTCCTTAAAAAGCGTCGGGAATACAATGACGCTAAAAAGGTACTAAGAGAGAAGAAACTGTGCTTTCAAACTCCATTTCCAGCGAAGCTGAGGGTATTTTACGGGGAAGAGACGTGTCTCTACTACTTGGCAGAAGAAGCAACCAGGGATATGGCGAGAAGAGGGCTCCCGGTAACGGTGTATAAACCCGCAGCAGACTTGATCGAAAGAATCAAGGCTCAAACGTGGTGCACACAGAGACCCTCAAAATCCACAGGCCAGCAGCGGGAAACTCAGCGCCAGGGCTATAAGGAAAAACTGGACGCTTTCAGGAGGGAATAACGATATTTTTAGTCAATCTGCGCATTCAACCCTCCTCCTACAAGGTAACAAACATTAAAGGAGATGCAGAATCAGCAAATATGAAGTGGTAAAACATTTCATGGAACAGTCATAATATTAGAAACAAATAAGTTTTTTTAAAAAAAAACTTGTTAAAATAGAAATGTGACAATGAACCACATGAACTCTCCACACTAACAAATACTGTATTAACGTGATTGTTTGCTGTGATGGTGGTGGGAGGTTGTGCACAATTTCATAGGGTATAGGCACAAAAAAAAAAAAAAATTGATACAAGTTCAGATTGGGATCTGAAAATCATGTTAAAAACATGGGACAACTTACAGGGGTAAGAGAGGGCCCTCAACATGTAACAAAGTTTGAGGAATTTCCCTCAGAGCCAACACACCAACCACAAGGCTCTTCTAAGGTTGCTAAAAAGACCTCAGTTCAGGAAGATCTTTTGACAGTTTTTTGTTTTAAAGTTTTATATACTATGTTCTTTATGGTTTTTATGTTCTTATGTTCTTTCAGTTTTTGAGTAGCATAAAAGAGGGCCACTACACTGTTATACTAAATAAGACAATACAATGGAGAAACAGGGTGTAACCAAAATAATCTCATATAATGTAAAAGGGATCCTGAATCCACTTAAAAGATCCAAGATTCTAGGCAAAATGAAAAAAGACAAAGCAGGAATAATATTTTTACAGGAAACCCACCTAACAGACTCGGAGCACACTAAACTTAATAGACAAGGGTTTAAACTGATCTCTTCATCTTCATATAAGTCAGGGAGGAGGAGGGGGGTAGCGACATTGATCTCAACCAAAATTATATTTGAAAAAAATTCAGAACACAAAGATAAAGAAGGGAGATTTAGCATGGTACTTGGTCGGCTAGAGGGAGAAGATATCACCCTGCTAAATGTATATGCACCTCCAGGGGCTAACTGGAAATTTTATAAAAATGTATTTGACCTAATGATAACTAAAGCCCAAGGTTTAGTGATATGTGGTGGAGAGTTCAATCTAAGACTGAATCCATACTGGGATGCATCAGGTAATTCTCCACATCAAAATAACACTGAAAGTAGAAAAACTCAGATGCTACTAAAAGAAATGGGAATTTGTGACGTGTGGAGGGAATTCAACCCCAGTGTAAAAGATTATACATTTTACTCAGCACCACATTCATCATACTCAAGGATTGACTATTTTTTTATGTTTAATAGAGACCTTGGAAGAGTAAAAACAAGTAAAATAGGACTGATGGATCTCTCTGACCACAGTCCGATCTATATGGACTTAAATATCCAAAAATACAAAAATAATACATTTTCTTGGAGGTTAAATTCAAATATGCTGAAAGGACCACTGAAAGATGAATTGGAATCAGATATTCTCCGATATTTGTAAGAAAATGATAATGGAGAAGTATCCCCTTTAATACTGTGGGACGCATGCAAAGCTGTAATAAGGGGAAAGATTATCTCAAAACTGGCACTCCAAAAGAAATTGAGATAAGAAAAACTAATCACATTAGAGTCAGAACTTAAGAAACTAGAAAAAGAGCACAAAGACAACACTCATTCTAATGACTCGCTCAAAATTAAGGAAATTAAAAAACAAATAAACGAGATCTACACAATAGAAATCCAGAAGAAACTTACATTTCTGAAAGAAAAATACGATGAAACAGGTAGCAAATTGACAAAATTACTAGCCTATAAATTGAGGAAACAACAAACGGAGAGAGCAATCTACAAAATCAGAGACCCAGTATCAAAGGAAATAAAATTTAGAATTCAGGAAATTCTCAAAAGCTTTGAGAATTACTACAAGAACTTGTACTCCCTCAAAAAACACAAAAACGCATCCGAAGCCTTCCTAAATACATTAAATCTTCCCCAACTTACTGAGTCACAAAATAAAAAACTACTGGCAGAAATACAACCTAAAGAATTAGAAAAAGCAATTATGAAACTTAAAGCTAACAAATCCCCAGGAGCAGATGGTTATACAGCAGAGTGGTACAAAACCTTTAAACAGCAACTATCTCCTCTCCTCCTGAAAACATTTAACTATGTCCTCCACACAGGGGAAATCCCTCCCTCCTGGAGAGAAGGGGTCATTGCAGTCATACCTAAACCTGAAAAGGATAAACTAGACTGCTCCAACTACAGACCAATCAGTGTGTTAAATCAGGACTATAAACTTTTTACCGCTATCCTTGCCAAAAGGTTGGAAAATATGCTGACAGACTTAATTCATTTAGACCAAACAGGTTTTATAAGACAAAGAATAACATTAGACGCACTTTACACGTAATTCATCATATAAAAAAATATAATTTAAATGCAGCCATATTGGGATTAGATGCTGAAAAAGCATTTGATTCGGTTGACTGGTCTTTCCTGTATAGAATCTTATCCAGTTTCAATTTTCACAACAACTTCATTGGAACTATCCAGGCATTATACAAAAAAATCAACAGCTAAAATAAGGATTAACGGTAAATTATCATCATCTTTTGAACTGGAGAGAGGATGTCGTCAGGGCTGCCCCTTGTCTCCACTGCTCTGTGCAATCTTCATAGAACCTCTGAGCCAATGGATAAGACAGAATCAAAAAAATTCAAGGTATTACACTTGGTCAGAAGGAACATAAAATAGCAGTCTTTGCTGATGACATTTTAATATACCTGGGGCAGCCGGACACCTCTTTTCCAGAACTAATCTCAGTTTTTTCAGAGTATGGAGAATTATCGGGGTACGAATTAAACATGCATAAAACCCAAATTTTAACATTCAACTATGACCCAAATCAATATTTACTAAGCAAATTCAAAACTAACTGGGAGATGGAATCTATGAAATATCTGGGGGTCAATATTCCAAAACAACTCAACAAAATTATAACACTAAACTATGATCCACTGATGGCAAAAATAAAATCTGATCTAGAATATGATACCATTCCTGGGTACTGCACAAAGAATTGAAGCAGTAAAAATGAATATACTTCCACGTCTTCTATACCTTTTCCAAACAATACCGGTAGAACCCCCCCCCCCCCCCAAAAAAAAAAAAAAAAAAAAAAAACATGGCAAGAACTGGACAGAAGAATCTCAAGATTCATATGGCAGGGCAAGAGACCTAGAATCAGATATAGAACCCTACAGCTAAACAAAGACAAAAGTGGGCTCGCGCTGCCAAATATCAGGGACTATTTTAAAGCCACGCAAATTAAAACTTTAGTAGAGATAAGTAACCCAGTCTACACTGCACAATGGAATGAGATTGAATGCCAAATAACAAGTGACATTCCCCTACAGGCGATAATGGGGAACAGTGCCTTACCTAAACTTTTGAATAACACTAACCCGTGGATAGAGACCCCGCTAAAAATTTGGTTTAAGATAGTCAGAGAGAATCAAACTAAAGAACCCTATCGATTATTGCAATGGATTTCCTATGATCAGGACTTTACTCCTAATAAAACAGACACTAGATTTAAAAAGTGGAAAGAGAACGGACTGATAAAATATTATGATTTTTTTAAAGGGCAAACTTTAAGAAGTTTTGAAGATTTGGAAAAAACAAGGTCTAGTAAATCAAGACCTTTACAGGTTCTTTCAGCTTAGACACCACATAAACAAAATACTTACAAAGGAGGATTTGGAAAGGGCCCAGTCAGGTGTTCTGAAGGTTTTCTTAATGGCATATAAAGGGATCCCAGGGATCAGATACATTTCTAAAATATACCAAGGTCTTCAAGATTTAAAAGGAGACAACACATCATATATAAAAGAGAGATGGGAAAAAGAGGGGAATTTCACTTTACAACTGGAAATGTGGGAAAAGCTAAATAAACAACAATGGAAAAGTACCTCATCCCTGCTATGGAGAGAATTTGGATGGAAAAATTTGGTAAGATTTTTCAGAACACCTGCACAAAGCAAATTTACTTGTAAAGGGTTGAATTGTTGGCGCTTGTGTGGTGAAGAGACTGCAAATCATTTTCATGTGTTTTGGTCATGCCCAGTTATCCACCAATATTGGACCAATGTACAGACAATATTGGGGAAAATATTCAAAATAACAGTTCCCTTTTCTTTTGTAACTTTGTATTTGGGTTTACTACCGGAATCACTGGAAAGACGAGGAGAAAAATACTTATTCACTGTTTTAATATTGGCAAGTAAAAAAGCTCTAACAAAAAAATGGATGTCGAAAGACTGTCCTGCACCTGAAGATTGGATTAACGTGATTCAGGACATTTATTCGATGGAAAAGTTGACATTTGCACTAAGACAGGACATTGATAGGTTCTTGAACTTTTGGCAACCCTGGAACGCACATGTGTCTTCCATCAGATCTAATCTTGCACAAACACCATTTCAATAATGGCACCTCCCTTTGTTCCAATGCTACTCAGATACTCTTTTATTTTTCTACTCTTTTGGGGTTTTTTTTGTTTTTTTTAATTTTTCTTTTCTTTCACTTAAAAAAAAGGATGTTGCAATAATTTTTTTCCAATGTCAAAAAAAGGGGAATATGTGTTGAAAATGTAAACAATGCAATGCTGTAATGACATGTATACCCTTTACAAAAACTTAAATAAAAAAAAAAAAGACTGAGTGCTGTAATAAAAGCCAAAGGTGCTGCAATAAAGTATTAGTTTAAAGTGCTGATGACACGTTTTTTGACATTTTTTAGCATGTTGTGTGAACCCAAAAGTCATTGTCTATGATCAATATAATATTTACAACAGCGCCTGCATAAACTAGTTTTCAAAAAACCGCAGCCGCTGACTGGACTGTGGTGCCGCCCACCAAATTAAGGGCGGCATCCCAATGACATAATCAACAGAACGGATCCCGGTGTTGTTAACTAGAATGCCAGCAGCTTTGTAGCTCACAGTTTCTCTGGTTTCTTGTTTTAATTTTACAGCTATGCCTTCACATTGTGTTGCAGGCTTAGATAAACAGCAGGACCACATCACACGCTTCAGCTCCAACTGTCATAAGCCTCCTGGCCTGCTTCTCGTGTGCCTTTAGGCAGGAGGGGCGCATGGAGGAGGGGAAGGATTAATGGATTTATGCGCAGCTTTGACCTACTTTCTGTGATCGCATGCTTATATCTCACTGGTCCAGACATGTCCCCTCTCTCATTATCACAAGCTGATTCAAACTCCCGCTGATCATGTTTCCTGGTCCTCGCTCAGGTGCTTCTCATCACACCATCACCAGCAGTGCGTGTACATATTGGTGGCCGTTTGCCATTAACGCACTGTTGGTCAATAGTATTGTCATCTGTGCTGTTAGTCTGCCAGTATTTTCAGCACTCTCATGACATTAGTCACTTCATGTTCGCCGTGGTTCTCGTGCGTCCTTGAAGCGATGTCGGCTCTGGGGCGCACCTGTGGCTAACACGTCTCCTCTCATTCGTTCTCTCGGCAATGCCTGCCCCCGAACACCATCAGTAAGTGTGGGTTTTTTTTTACGTCTTCACCTTTTTGGGAATTGTCTGTTGTTCTATATTAAATGTGCTGTGGTGAACCCTGCACGAAAATCCTCGTTATTTCATGCTCCCTCTCCCTGCCCTGTGTAAGAGCGCACGGAGAGGGAGGATTTACATGTAAATAACAAGGATTTACACGAGGATTTAAGATAAGATAAGATAAGTGTCATGGCGGCCTCTGGGCCGTCATTGGCATCATTAGCTCCAGCTGCGCACAGACCAACAGGTGTGAATCAACGGCTGTTAAAAGCCAGTGTGGCTGACAGCCCGGCACGGAGTCGTCTGTCTTTCTCAACGGAGAATGAGCCTGAACTCCGCTCTCTGGTCTCATCAAGAATCTCTCTTGTCTCGTCTGGAACCTTGTCTGTTTCATCTGGAACTTTGTCTGTCTCGTCAAGAACCTCACTTGCTTCATCCAGGAACTCTTCCCAGCAACAAGCAAGTAAGCGTACAATTTGTTAACTCAACTCCAAACCTATACCCCTGTGCACAGGTGGACCTCCTTGGCGGCGGACCTGCGTCCCCAGCTGACGGGGTAACGCCATCACACACTCATAGCGGCTCGCTACCACCACGTCTACCGGTACGTCTTGCTCCTCAGTTGCCAGAACTGTTGTTGTATCAGTTACAGGAGTGTTGGCCTACGTTATCGGTGGAATCACTGTCATCAGCATCAGCTGTATCATCGTTGCCACTTTCTGTGGAGTCACTAACCTCGTCTTTGTCTGCATCATCGTCATCCCGGTCTGTGGAGTCACAGCCGGTGTCATCGCCAGGATTGCCATTGTCACAGCCACGGGTGGAAACCCCAGCACGTCCACGGACACCTTCACCTCCACGCTGCACGGCCGCTGGAACTCAGCAGGGCGAAGCCTGTGCTGCATTCAAGTAAGCCTTATTACCTGCAGCTCTTCGCTAGTGTGGAGCATTAGTAATTGTTCTCTGCTTATCTGTGCCAGGGTTGCCGGGTCTCCGTCCAGGTCGCTCAGCTCCAGTGACCAGAACGATATCCTCGCACTCACACTTGCATTACACTCACTCACTATAAAATAAAGATTATTGTCACTATCTGCTCATGTCAGTGTCTGTCTCCTGGGTCTCTAACCATGTCAATAAGCCTTTGTTAGTCCCACAATGGGGAAATTCCAGGATTGCAACAGCACAGGGATAGCAACACTCAGAGCAACAATCAGAAGGCAAGAAAAAAACAAGAGCAGCTAGTATACATATGTACATATTACTATAAATATATATAGACACACAGTGCGGAGCATTGTGGTTGGTGGATGTGCAGCAGAAAGTCTAAGCTCTCTCTCCGCGGATGCGGCGGGCCAGCTGGATGTCTTTGGGCATGATGGTGACCCTCTTGGCGTAGATGGTGCACAGGTTGGTGTCCTCGAAGAGACCCACCAGGTGGGCCTCGCTGGCCTCCTGCAGAGCCATGACGGCGGAGCTCTGGAAGCGCAGGTCGGTCTTGAAGTCCTGAGCGATCTCCCTCACCAGGTGCTGGAAGGGCAGCTTACGGATGAGCAGCTCCGTGGATTTCTGGTAGCGACGGATCTCTCTCAGAGCCACGGTACTGGGCCTGTAACGGTGAGGCCTCTTCGCTCCGCCGGTGGCCGGAGCGCTTTTTTGAGCAGTCTTGGTGGCCAGCTGCTTCCTGGGGGCTTTTCCTCCAGTAGATTTACGGGCGGTCTGCTTGGTTCTTGCCATCGCTCTTTATTATTCTGTCTTATATTTCTTGGACGCCGCCTAAACTCCATCCCGGCATCCACGTCGTTTTCGCTTCAGTTTCTCCTGGTATGTCGAGTTTCTCCGTTAGCACCGGGTGGCGGTTGAGTGCTAGCTAGCTCTTCCCTGCTGTATCGTCTCCTGCTGTAAACAGAGGCTCCGTCCGCCGACTCGGGAGACCTTTGGGGCGATCTGTGTGTCCGTGATATATATATAGAGTGAAAGGTGTGCCGGATCAGAAAGAAGAAGGAAGATAAAAAGACTCAGAATTGAGCCGCTGTTGTAAAAGGCAGCCAACTCGTGTGGCGCCGGAACCGGAAATACTAAGCGCAGGATTCACCACAGCACATGTATTGAACATAAAAACTGATCCCAAAAGGTGAAGACTTGCAAAAATACACAGAAACACAAACAGTAGGCGTTTGGGGCCAACATCACCCAGTGAACATGGAGAGGAGACGTGTTAACCACGGTTGTGCCCCAGAGCCGACATCGCTGCAAGGGGCGCAACGGAACCACGGCTGTGTGGAGTGGCTAACACGTCGTGATAGTGTTGGCAATATTGGCTGGCTGACAACACGGCAGATGATGCACACAAAACATGAACTGACTGTCACTGAGTCTGACTCGCTAGGTACAATGACCACTTGGCACGGCTCAAACCTATATGATTTGATGCCCCCAGATTCTTCATTGTCATCCCATTCTTCGGAACTATAATCGTCTGAAGATTGGACAACACAAACTAATTCCAGACTACATGTGCTGGAACTATTGTCGATGTTTTCAACCGCTTCCATCCTGCGTGTACAATGGGCAGCCAAGCGCTGTGTTCCGTCAATGATGTTACAACATGGCCAGTGGTTTTTCGAGCCACTGACGCAGTTGGTGACGTTGCGCTCATGAAAACGTTGGATGTTCGCGTGAAAAAAAGCCTGTTTGACTTAGAACTGCACAGACCAACCCGTTTCGTCATATTGTATTTTGTGTTGAAAAATTAGAGGAAGTCAAAAATGTGTCATCAGCATTTTAAGGGTGTGTATATTTATACAACCAGATTATTTTAAGTTTTTTTTAATTTTTCCTCAAAAGATTTCAGTTTGTTTTTCAATTGGGTTGTACAGGTTATAGGTCACATTAATTGTGGAAAAAATTTTGAAATGATTTATCTTGGTCTTATTTTTTTACATTACAAAAACCTGCCATTTGAACAGGGATGTGTAGACTTTTTATATCCACTGTACCTGTGGAGGTATGGAGATGTTTAGGAGAGATGGCAGTGGACTTTTTAACCAGAATGTTTAACACTATCTTGGAGAGTGAGACGATGCCTGAGGAGTGGAGAACAAGTGTTTTGGTACCAATTTTCAAGAACAAGGGTGATGCTCAAAGCTGTAGTAACTACAGAGGCATAAAGTTGATCAGCCACACTATCAAGATATGGAAAAGAGTTGTTGAAGCCAGGTTAAGAAGAGAGGCGACAATCAGTGCACAGCAGTATGGTTTCATGCCAAGAAAAAGTACTACACGTGCAATGTTTGTTCAAAGAGTGTTGATGGAAAAGTATAGAGAAGGTCAGAAGGAGTTGCACAGTGTCTTTGTAGATCTAGAGAAAGCATATGATAGGGTGACAAGAGAGGACGTGTGGTACTGTATGAGAAAGTCAGGAGCGGCAGAGAAGATGGTGCAGGACATGTATGAGGACAGCAAGACGGTGGTGAGGTGTGCTGTAGGAGTGACAGATGGATTCAAGGTGGGGGTCAGATTACATCAGGGATCAGCTCTAAGCCCCTTCTTGTTTGCCATGGTGATGGACAGGCTGACAGAGAAGGTCAGGCAGGAGTCTTCGTGGACCATGATGTTTGCAGACAACATTATGATCTGTAGTGAGAGTAGGAAGCAGGTGGAAGAGAACCTGCAGAGGTGGAGGTATGCTCTGGAGAGAAGAGGAATGAAGTTAGTAGAAGCAAGACAGAATACATGAGTGTGAATGAAAAGGAGGCAGGTGTAACGGTGAAGCTGGAAGGAGTAGAGGTAGTGAAAGTAGATAAGTTTAAATACCTGGGGTCAACCATCCAAAGCAATGGAAAATGCACAAGAGAGGTGAAGAAGCGAGTGCAGGCAGGGTGGAGTGGGTGGAGACGAGTGTCAGGGGTGATTTGTGACAGAAAGATAGCAGCAAGAGTGAAAGGGGAGATTTTACAAGACAGTAGTGAGACCTGCTATGATGTATGGTTTGGAGAGAGTGGTGCTGACAAAAAGACAGGAGGCAAAAGAGGTGGCAGAGTTGAAGGTGCTAAGATTCTCATTGTTAGTGACTAGGAGGGACAGGATTAGAAATGAGTATATCAGAGCGGCAGCTCAGGTTGAGCGGTTTGGAGACAAAGTACAAGAGGCAAGGCTGAGATGGTTTGGACATGTGCAGAGGAGGGATAGTGGATATATTGAGCAAAGGGTGTTGAAGATGGTGCTGCCAGGCAGGAGGAAAAGAGGAAGACCACAGAGAAGATTCACGGAAGTAGTGAAGTAGGACATGGAGAGGGTTGTTGTCAAGGTGTATTCAGACCAAACGCAAACGAGCAAATTTTTCACGTGGTGCGATTACATTTTAACTCAATGTAAACATGCGAAGAGACATGAAATAACCGTCTGAGTTGTAGACAGTCAAAGATGCCTTTATAACTTCTGTAGCAAACACTGTCATGCTTAGGTTTACATTATCCGACGGGGGTCTCACCGGAAAAAAATTGTCCCTGCCTCCAGAATTTCACCTGGATGATGGGTTGTTTACATTGCTAGCCTGCTAGCCTTGTTAGCACGTCTGTGGCAGGAGTCCGTGGATATAAAACTCCGATTCAGCTGCAGAGCCCCCGGTTCATCTGTCTCCAGGTGAGTGTCCGTCTCAATTTCAAACTGGTTTATTCGCCAGTGTTGATACTTTTACTCCGGTGACGGCAGAATTTCAAGGCCATTACTAGCTAGTGCTATCCCTTGGACGTGAGTGCACGACTGCGCGAGATTCACGTGTGCTCACCTCTTTCCATTGACTTTGTATGTATTTGCGCCGTGCGAAAAATTTGCTTCACGTTTGGTCTGAACGCATTGTTACAGAGGAAGATGCAAGGGTGAGGCAGATGATCCGCTGTGGCGACCCCTAAAAGGAGCAGCTGAAAGAAGAAGTTGTGGAGATGTGAAAATGACGAGGCAGAGTTTATTTCTCGAGTCAGTTTTATTCACATCTTCCAACATCACGAAGCAGAATAAAGAGGACGACAAAAGGGCACTCTCGTCCTTAAATACCAGGACTCTTACAGTTAACAGGTCACATGTCTCACAAAACCATTGCATTATAAAGACAGCAACAATGCATCCTCTCTGCATGATATCACACCACTGTCTACAATGCATCCCCTCACTAATCCTTTAATTATACCCCACAGTCTCCAGCTTTGCATACCAAAGCTAACCCTCTTGCAGCTTCCTGTAATAACCACAGAAGCTCTGCCCTTGCTCTGGTCTAAAATGTGAGTCCAAAAGCAGGTCACGTATGTGTGTCCACCACAAAGTAAAAGTATTTCAGGACAGAAGAAACAAGTGTAAAAAAAGTGACTTTTGGCATTATCGGTCTATAAATACAACAGATCTGTGTGTGTGTGTGTGCGTGTGTTCCACATATCTCTCAAACCATTCCTCAGACTGACCTAAGGTTTTATACATGTTCTCCTTAGGTTACGAGGGTGTGCATCCTCGAGCATGGAGTTGCTCAGTGAAAATATGTAATTTTTATCGATAACAGTTTCGCCACTGCTCTGTTTCCTCATGCTCTCGATTCTCGAAGTGTGGGCGGGGTTTCAGATTGACTCCGTACTGATTGGATCATACGTGGCATCAGTAACCACAGCTCTTTGTGAGCAAAACAAGGAAGCCAAAAGTGACAAATTTGACTAGAAAAAGATAATACTGAAGGTTTAATGCTTAAAAAATTATACCATAAAGTTGCCGTGATTGCGTAGGTCTAAAGGATAATTTGGCATATATTGAGAACACAAGGCACGTGAGCAGACTGGGCAGAGCATCAGCAGGGACTCTGATCTGACAAAGAACACCGGTGTATCCAACACAGGACAGGTTGGGAGAAGCAGCGGCCCAACTGGGCAGACCATGGACCGTGAGTCCCCCCTCCCATGCAAGTATCTATCTATAAATTCACAAAGTCTCTGTTTGTGTGTGTGTGTGTGTCTGTCTGTTCTACGCATATCTCTTGAACTGTTCCTCAGACTGACCTAAGGTTTTATACCTGGACGTGGTGTCCTGAGGTTACGAGGGTGTGCATCCCCGAGTGTGGAGTCGCCCAGACAAAATATGTACTTTTTATCAAACATTTAGCCACCGCTCTGTCACCACTCTGTGTGTCTTCATGCCTCGGCTTCAAGAAGTGTGGGCGGGGTTTTGGATTGACTCCGTGCTGATTGGATAATACATGGCATCACGACCATGCTGATTGGATAACACACAGCATCACGACCTGTCAGTTACCACGGTGTTCCCTGGACAAAACAAGGAAATGAAAAATGACAAATTTGACTAGAAAAATATAATACTGAAGATTTAATGCTTAAAAAATTATACTATAAAGTTGCTGTGATTGCGTAGATCTAGAGGATAATTTGCCATATGTGGAGAATGAGGTGCACAAGCAGACTGGGTGGAGCATCAGCGGAAAGGGTCTGACAAATCAACGCAGAACATGTCGGGACGAGCAGCAGCCAGGCACAGTCTGGCTCAAAGACATGCTAACTGATGGCGATTAAAAAAAGTTATTTTCAATAACATGAAGAAAAGATAATGCATGGAGTGTGCTTTTGCCCTGAGGTTGATTTATCATGGAAAACAGCTGAGCTCTGTGGTTCCAGCGATCAGCTGATTGGATCCACCGGTGTTCTGACATTTTGGCATATCTATCAGAACAGCTGATATACGTACAGGACATACAGGAGAATTGAAATGGTGTTTCTGTCTTCAGTGGTGTGTGCAATATAAAAAAGAAAAGGAATAAAGCTGGAAAAACAACAGCAGTCCTTGTACAGTAATGTAGTGCAAATAGTGACAAAAGACAGACTTAAGGTTTAATGCTTAAAAAATTATACCATAAAGTTGGTAGGTCTAATAGATAATTCAGCATGAAGAGCACACCACAAGGTGTGGGGCGAGGGGGGCAGCAGCTGAACCGGTGGATCGCAGTCCTTCACAGGCACACGGGTAAAGCAGCAGCCAATGGGTCTCAAATATTTATAAACGTGTCCTGTTGTAGTACTGCATGAGTTTATTGACGATACACAGAAGAAATTCAATATTACATCACTGAACAGTGATATAAACTAAACTAAAATAATTATAATGACTGAACAACTCCCATTCCCCAAAGTGCAAGCTCCACTATTATCTTGTATATAAGTGATAAAAGATCACACAAATGAGTGATCTGAGAAAAAAAATAAACAAGGGATCTGAAACAGTCATTTTCAATATTTAGGTATTCTGTAATTAATATTCACACAATCAAATAAATCTTAGTGCCATTTAGTCCCTTTCATATTTGTCAAAGTCTAACATGGTTGCCTACATATAGGCTACACCTCTTTGCATTCCACTTTCAAACACAGCCTACATTTGGGCTTTTAAAACCTAATTGGGATACCTGTTTCACACAAGAATACTTGCTTTCTACAGGCATGCACTAGTGTAATGTAAAATTACCAAAACACAAAGGAAAATGTTATTTTTTAAATATGCCATAATGAACTAACAACAGAGATTTCCTTTCCTCTTGTAATTAATTCTGTAGATATTTCTTTGTATCTTAATATGATGAACAGAGCTTGAGGGCCATTTGTGATACTTTTCCCAAACAAATATAATGCGACATTTTTATCTACCCTGGAAAAACCAGTCATTCATCTTCTTATATGCTTAATCCTTTTCGGGCCGTGGGGGGCTGGAGTCTATCCAGTGTATCTTTGGACTTTGATTAACCCAACGTACATGTCTTTGGACTATGGAAGAAAACCGGTGTACCTGGTGAAAACCCATGCAGACACAACATGCAAACTCCACACAAAAAGGTCGCCACTAGCCAGGAGTGGGTTTGAACCCACTACCTTCTTGGTGTGAGGTGACAGTGCTAACCGCTGCACAACCAACCTGTCCCCACCCCTGGGAAAAAAAAAACATTTTGATGTATATTTTTTTGCTTTATTAAATAACTTGTGTCTCAGTTTGAGCTCGCCGGGGGACCAGTGCTTGAACAAATCTATACAATTGATTGCCAATTTAATTTGCTGCTAGCTAACAGTTTGTCATCTCCCCATCTCGTTTCAGATACACTTTGCAAAGTGTCCTTCTTCTTGGAGTCACGGTGAAGACTTTTAAAGACGCACTTGGCTGAGAATCAGAATTTATTTGTGTGATAAAGTTTGAGAAGAATGTATTCAGGAAAACTGGATTATATTTACTGACCAAACATATGCCTACTGTATGTGAAGTGGATGGATTTTCATCCAACAGCTTCATGTGGATCCAGTTTAATTTGTGAATGGAGATGATCTACATGCAAATGAAGAGGCGGATGATCAAATGCAAATTGCTAACAATAACAAAAGGACTTTTAACTTTATGCTCCAGCTGTGATGCAGCAAAATTACTTTATTCTGACAACTGTAAAGCGATGTTGGTGAAAATTAGCCAAAATAAAGAAATATGTTTGTTGAACACACTTCACCAAACTGCTTTTATTTTTCTTTTCCAGTTTTAGTTCATCTACATATTCTTTGTCAAGAGAATATACACTATATTGCCCAAAGTATTGAGACGTCCCTCCAAGTGACTGGGCACCAGTGCACAAAGCAAGGTCCATAAAGACATGGATGAGTGAGTTTGGTGTGGAGGAACTTGACTGGCCTGTACAGAGCCGTCACCTCAACTGGACAGAACACCTTTGGGATGAATTAGAGTGGAGACTGCGAGCCAGGCCTTCTCGTCCAACATCAGTGCCTGACCTCAAAATGCACTTTTGGAAGAATAGTCAAAAAATTCCCCAAGACACACTCTTAAACCTTGTGGAAAGCCTACCCAGAAGAGTTGAAGCTGTTATAGATGGAAAGGGTGGATTTTCACAAGGTTTAGGAGTGTGTTTATGGGACTTTTTTGACCATTTTTCTAGAAGGATATTTTGAGGTCAGGCACGCAAAGACCTGGTTCGCAGTCTCCACTCTAGTTCATCCCAAAGGTTTTCTATCAGGTTGAGGTCAGGGCTCTGTGCAGGCCAGTCAAAGTCCTCCACACCAAACTCGCTCACCCATGCCTTTATGGATCTTGCTTTGTCCATTGGTGCCCAGTCATTTGGAGGGGTGTCCCAATACTTTTCACAATATAGTGTATGACAAAATAAATATTAGCGACCACAGCAAACCTCAATGCAAAAGCCATCATGAGGAAGCCATTATAAGTCATTACACATGTGAATTTGAAAGAAAGGGCAATGGCTTCTATTCAGACATCACTTGTACTCAAATCACAAATGTACAGAGGACAAAATATAGCATAAAGATATGTAAAATATGAGTTGAACATACTAATAGTAAAATACAGTTATTGAGTTGCAGTTTTATGTCTGCAAAATAAATACTTCATAGAGATAACGAGTCAGAGTTTAGACTGCTGGTAACAGTCTTACACATATTCCTTCATCGGTAGCTTATGAGAAGTTATAGGCTTTGGGTATTCAGGTGCTGAAGCAGGTGAATTAGCAAAGCTCCGGCCTACGTAGCCCCTGCGATATCTTCCTCCCTTCTCCATGAAGGGGCATGTGCTGCTCAACACAGCCCCGCTTATCATAAGAATAACAGCAGCCGCCCAGCCCAGATAAATAGCCTGACCAAGTTCTCGTTTGTGCATCGGGGGCACATTGGGGTTGTAGAAATCCTGGACAACTGTGTTAGCAGTCCAGGAAACTGGAATCAATACACACAGGCCTGTTAGAATAAAGAGGATTCCACCTGCAAGCGCAATACCCGCCTTGGCCTGACGGTCGTCCCCAGCGCAGGTGGTGCACTTCATGCCACAGCAGGACACGGTGCAGGATAGCCAGCCCATGAAGATGGCCAGACACATAAGTGCACGGGCTGCCTGGATGTCTGGAGGCAGGGCCAGCATGGAGTCGTATGTCTTACATTGCATGTGGCCCGTGGTTTGGTAGATGCAGTTCATCCAGATACCTTCCCACCTGATCTCCGAGGTCAGGATGTTGTTCCCGATGAAGGCCGACACCTTCCACTGAGGCAAGGCTGTGATGGCGATCGCCATGATCCAGCCAGTCACCGCGCAGGTGAAGCTGATCAGCTGCATGCCAGTGTTCACCATGACGGCAACAATGACGTTCAGCACAGTTTTCTGTTGCTTCTTAGGCAAGTTCTTAGACACAACTTTTTAAATCTGGATTTTTTTTCCGGTGCCCTCCTCACTTCTGCACTTGGTGAACCATCCTTTGGTCATGGCCCTAATATAAGTTTGCCATTTTCTCTCTTCCGCTTCAACATCTGCTCAAAGTTTCATCCTCAGTTCACAGAGTTATCCAGTGGTAATCTCTCGACTGACATACGGCTTTCCAGGAGATCACAAGCTTGTGTACTTTCTCCTCCTTTTCATTCCTGAGTTTATCTCAATGCATTATTAAGTAGCCAATACCTGTGCAGACACCTGTGGCAGACCCACAGATGCAGGATCAATGAGGCTTTACAGTTGAGGTCCTGTGAAAGAGAAAGATTGCTCCCAAGGTTTCTTTCCTTTCTGCATCAAAGGCTTTTATTCCTATTTATGAGGCTCAAACTGTGGAGGCTGACTGTTGAGCTGCTGCTTCTCGCCACATCACTCCCGGTTTGGTGTAGCCTTACCTCGATTGATTGGACCAATATAACCTGATACTTGGATTCGAGGCCACTGATGCTGCTCCGAGTGTATCCTATCACACAGCATGGCAGAAAACGACGCTTGATTACACTGAGGAGAAAACGTCAGCAGCCTTTTTTCCTTCTGCTTATCAGAAATCTAGCGTTGCGTTATGTTAATGTGCATAAACAAAAATCCAGCCTTTGCTCCGTTTCAGGGGTGCTGAAATTCTTTTTTAGAAAATCCTCATAAAAAAGCCCAGGTTTCCAGGAGAAAACAGCCGGCAGCTCTCATTATCAGGCACTGCTGCTGTTGCCAGCTGAAGTGTTTCTTTGTTGGTAATAAACGGCGCCGGGGTCCAAGCCTTGATGAGGCCACTTCAGACCTCAGCTGCTGCTCATCTGCTCCCTCCCCCAACCCTTCACCATGGTAGCAATACACCCCAAAGGGGTCAATCGTGATCCAACAGGGTATTTAAAAAAAAAAAAAAAATAGATATGCACAGTAAGACTTGTGGGTAACAAGTAGAGCATCAGTTTTCTCCCCGCCATCATCAGCACTGCTTCGTCAAACCTGTGGAAAGCAAAGCTGAACCACAGGAAAACAAAATGTAGCGAGGGAGGGAGAGGGTAACAGAGGGTGAGACAACAAAAGGAAGGAGGCATGGACCGACTGGAGATGGAGCGGTGTGTGTGTGTGTGTGTGTGTGTGTGTGTGTGTGTGTGTAGGTGGATCAGTTAACACAAAGAGAACATGGAGATGGGGGAGTTAGACCCCGTATATGGGCCTATCACGAACAAATTTGCTTGAACTTTAAAGGAGCTTTCACAAAATTTTCTGTCAATCGCCCCACACAGTCATTCCCACCTGTAGCATTGAATGCAAATAGAAGAAATTCAAAATTTTAAAACAAAATTTAAATATACTCACTCACATATTCAATAATTTATATAAATTAATAAACAGAAGTAAACCCCATTACTTTAATTGATTTTTACTTCAACACACGGGAAAACATTTTTATGTGATTGTATCTCTTTTCTGACCTTCTAATGTACTGAATTCTATAAGACTGTTCTTTAATAATTCATGTATGCTGCATGAATGGGGCCTCATTCTTTAAATTAATCCTGTTTTTTCCTGGTTGGGGAATGGGTCATGACTGTCATTTTGGCCTATGCACCAAATAGCAGTTCATAATATCCACTTTTTTCGGAATCTTTGGATGGGGTGCCGGATAAGGTTCCTTAGGGCGTCTCCATTGTCCTGCTCAGGAACTCAGTGGGGGTTGACAGCAAAACCCACAGGGCTGTAACTGGAAGGAAATATTCCCAAGTTTAATCCAAGAGATGCAGTTATTGAACTTCAGTGCCAACCACAATTTGTCTAATGGACTAAATATTCCAGGAAGGTGTTGCACAACACCCTAGGTCCTAGCTCTATAATCAGTTTGTAATGGTGTCATCATATCTGCAACTGTCTTGAGTATTTGGCTGAAAAGGAGTGCAGACCTGTCGACGGATCATCATCAGATGCTGATGGTGCTGGACAGATCTGGCACATTCTGATGTACAGTGAGAGTGAAGGTAGTATCTCACCGAGCAATGAATGCTGACGTATGTTGCAATTTTTGGATTTGACAACTTTTCTGACAAATATTATTGAAATTCAGGGTTCATCTCTGTCATTAGTGACATTTAGCAAGAATTGGCAACATTCACGTTAATGTGAAAGACAGTTGGCGAACATTAGTGACTGTTAGCAAATGTTAGTGACAGTGTGACAATTAGCAACCGTGTGCCACTCTTTTGCCGCTGTTTGAGAACGTCTGGAACCTTTTGTCAACTCCAGGTCAAATAGCAGGTGCATGTCAGGTGAATCTTGGACCCAATCATATAAAAAGGGTGAGCAAACCCTCCCCAGCATTCAGATTTCAAGGTTCATAAAGGTTTTGTTATGACTTCTTCCATGGGAAATCAGTCAGTGCTGCAGTTTCCTGACACTAAGATTCACCTCCATTACTAGCTCACAGTTAGAGGATTTCCTTTTTGTTTCAGTAGTTGGAAGCGTGAGGATTTGAATCACAGGGTCGGGGATTCAAATCCATTTTGCCAAAGGGTGAAAAGACTGTATATGTGTGAGTCAACCTTACCTCTGAGTGAAAAAGACAATAGCTTTATCCACCTTGATGTTAAAGGGTGAGCAGCTCAGTGGAGCAGTGGTTAGCACTGTGGCACCACAATAAGAAGGTGACGGGATCGATTCCACCCCTGACCATCATGGGTTCGATCCTACCCCCTGACTATCAGTGACCCTTCTGTGTGGAGTTTGCATGTTCTCCAAGTGTCTGCGTGGGTTTACTCCGGGTACTCCGGTTTCCTCCCACAGGCCAAAAACATGCAAGTTAGGTTAATTGAAGACTCTAAAGTGGCCCTAGGGGTTTGTGTGTGTGTGTGGTGAAGGGATTGGCGCCGCACCATGGCTGCCTCATCCATCCAGGTGGATGCCCTAAATTTTCCCATTGTGGGACTAATAAAGGATTATAAAATAAAAAAGGGTTGAAATGGATAGAGTCCCCGGGTAAATAGGTGATCCTGGCCTTGGCCTAGTAGGGCTGTAACAGTTCTTGAATAGTTGGTAGTGTTCCTACTTGTCGAACCAGAAAGAACTTTAGTGTCACATGTTACAACCATTTGCAAATACAGCTGTTTGTGAAAAAATAATGTTGCAAACAGTTTACAAGAAAAACAGATTGCGAATTGTTTTGCAATCTTTTATGAACCCGAATAAAACTCAGTCACAACATTCATCAGCATTCGCCACTCCACGAGATGTCAGCACCCCCTATCAGGGAGCTCTTCATCTCACTCCTCTGGAAGACCATCCATCATTTTCTGGAAGCAGTGGACCCTGAGTCTGAAGGGGCCATATAACCCATCTCCATTGCTGAGATGGCTGTCCAGACCTGTGGTCCTAACCCTTGAATCAGATTGTGGAACCCAGAGGAGAGGGGAGCTGTCAATCCTATCTTGCTTGTTTAGCTTTTAGGTCTCCTGGGGCACCATGAAGCTATTGATAGGCCAAGCAAAGCCTGAAGTAACAGCTTGTGTAGGAGGAGTTCAAAATCGGAAATTAGCCCACCAACCCATGGTGCAAGACTTCTAGTCAATCTCAAAGACATTTTGGCTAACCTCCAAATTACCCAGGAGGGGAAAGCTGTTCTCTACCAGTTATGTATGAAATTACCTTTTGAAGGACGAGGCCAAGTGCATGGTAGAACTCAGCTTTATTAATATAAGTAGGCACAATACAACCGTTGGGCAGGGGCATCAGCAAAGAGCCTGGGTGAAGATGCCCACTGGTATTTATAGGGTGGTGCAGTGGCGGAAGAGGAAGTGGCCGCCACTACACCGCATTTCATAATAAAACACAATACTACATTTTCTCCCCCAGGTAGAAAGTCCAAAACCACTCATACAATAGAGACCCTCCAAAATTTAGAAGCCGAATCATGCACTAAAGCTAAAACTAAAAACACTGAATGGCCTAACACATTCACACAACAAACCTAAACTAGGGGGGGACGGGTGGACTACCGTCCTTCCCCACACGGCAAGGTGGGCTATTCTGCCACCTGTAAAATAGTCCAAAAGTACATCTGTAACGACAACATTGCCGTCTTCCTAAAATAAAACATACCCAGAGCAATAACAGTTTAGGCATACAATGCAAAATTAGCAACTAAAACCACACAGACAATGACATTTACTCAAACTTATAGTACAAAACAATTCCAAAATGAGCTGCTTCTTCTTATGTTTTTTTTTTTGTTTTTTTTTTTTTTTACACATGCAAACATATAAACATTGGAACATTAGAACTTTTTTTTCTCAAAACTCACACGACTGTCCTTCTGGCAGAAAAAGGGGTAGAACTGGCTTGTGAGGGCCCAGGGCAGCCCCTCAGTAGACCCGCCCCTGGAAGCAGCATGCCACCAGGATCGCAGCATAGACAAGAGTGCTTCTTCTCCTCGCCGTCGGCCACTTCTCTACCCACCATCCGAAGCCTCTTCCTGGGCACACCGCAGCTCGTTGGCGTGCCTCCATGAGCTGTTCGACAGCTGAAAGTAGGCTGCGCCCCGCTTAGCCACGATGTGCAGCTGCTCCTGGTATCCCTCTGGCTGTCGTTTGGCCCACATCCGCAGTGGACGTCCCTCCCTCGAACCCAGACCAGGTCCGTAACTCTCAGAGGAGCTCTGCTTGGCCTGCAGTGTTGCTGATCAGCGCGCGGCCCATCTGTGCCTGTCGGTCTGGCCCCGACTCCTTGTAAAGCTGCTGCAGCGGTAGCAGTTGTAGCTCCAGATCCCCCAGCCCACTGTGGCTGAGCTTCGGAGGAAACTGAGGCTAGCTCGTCAGAGTCACCCGCCAACACAGGCACCTTGCCGCCATGCTCGGTACCCTCTTCCACGGTACCCTGAGCACTGGCACTGAGACCCTCCTGCTTCGAACCTGAGTGAGGCTGGTCCTGCTTGACCGCTGTGGTGCCCGGCGAGTCTTTGTCCCACACAGTGTCGTCCTCCACCACTGAAACCGAACGGTTCCACTGGCCACAATCAGTTCACTGTTCCCCAGTGTCATCTTTAATGGCAAACCCCAGTCCATAAAACAGGTTACAGCCTATGATGTTGTCGCCTCGGGCCGTCAGGTGGAACATGAAGTCAGCCATCACCGCCAACTTGTACCGAGCCGTTAACTCCAGTGTTCCAACCGTGCACAGCCTTCCACCTACATAACCGTAGAGCAGCGCTGGGTTTCCTCTTATTCTGTAGCGGGGAAAAAATTTCCACACCGTGGCCCAATTTAATAATGATCCCTCCGCCCCTGTGTCGACCAGCAGCGGCACCTCCTCACCATCCAACGTCACCTTGCAGAACGTGAACCCATTGGTACTTGGGGACACCGAATGGACAGTTGTTGAGGCAGATGAAGTTGTTTTTCTCCGTGGGCTCTAAGGCTTGGACATACGACACACCCTGCCATAATGGTTCAAGCGTCCACACTTGCTGCAGCGCTTCTCTCTCACTGGGCAGTCCCTGGCCTTGAAACGGTGCTTCACGGACCCATAATCCATACACAAGGTTTTTCTCAAGGCAGACCTCTGGCTGATCGCGTTGGTTTCCGCATTGTCGTCAGTCACGCTATCTGAATCTGCTACTTGTGCAGTGGCAGAAGAGGAAGTGGCCGCCACTACATCACACTTCATAATAAAACACAGTACTACACTACCCACACTGGGTGCCCCTGGGTATGGCGTCATTTTGACATGGAAGTATAAATCAGGCTTTACTTGCCTTTGAGCAGTTTGCAGCCGAGTGCAGTGGCAGGGTCAACGAGGGAGTGGCTGTGAAGGAATAAAGGTAAAGATTTGAAGATGAACTTATTATCTTTCCATCCTCTTTCAGATATGGTTTGCAGAGTATCACCTTGAGGTTGCAGTAAAGGAAGTAAATGGCGCACGCACGCACACACACACACACAGTTAGGAATTAGGTTTTATTAGTATTGCTATAAAATGTGTTCAAATTGGACAGTTAACAAAAACCATTATGAAAGATAAAGAATGACAAGAGATAAACTATTCCTCACTTATCCTTTATTGAAACATGCAAAGAGTAACACAGCTGCGGGTCTTTGTCCTCAGTACAACCTGGCAGACGAAAGACTCCAAATAAGAGCTTAATGGGTACATATAATCTTCTGGCCACTGGGCATTTCACGGCAGCCTCCCACAGAGTTATCTATTGCTGAAGTCTTCTGTTGAACCAGTCAAAACCAGTTTCTTCATCAGATGCTCCTACACCCTGGAGTGGCTAGCCGGGTGCTGGCAGATGTTTCCTGTTGTTGTCTTCTTTCACTTCCTGCACAACCCCATGACCCAAGAACACTTCTCTATATGTAGGCAAAAAGCAGTTCTTTGTTGCTAAGCAATAGTGGGTGTATGTGTAAAGCTAAAAACCACATCCTGTTATGTGAACAAGTGAGCAGTGCAAAAACTTCATGCAGCAATAAGCACATTGTGTGATAATATAACACTAAGTTATCTAAATATTTCTATCACAAATCCCTCTTTTGACTCCATTTTATGGATTCAACAATTATTGCAGGCACATGAACAAGCAGACCCTGGATATACTTTATTCATTGCTTATGACATGAGCGAAAAACCTGTTGGAACTTCTGGCATGCTTCACATTCAGAGACGACCAGCTCTGCAACCTCTATCAAGTGCGGATGCCACCAATGTGCTTCAGTCAAAGCAGAGATTTTCGTTTGTGAGACATGGCCTTTTAAGTGTGCCCCTTTGCACAATAACGACAACACCTTAGCCGGGGCTACTAGTCTTCCATCAGCTGATCTCCACAAACCTTTTTCATCTTTGTTCCCTCCTTTCTCTATCCACCTACTTTTTTTTCTTCAGAACTTGCCTTCTCTTGTAGCTGCTTAATTTCCACTTCACCTAATTCCATGTACTCCTGATCATCTTTGAGTGTAAAGGTGTCCTTTACACTTCAAAATTGCCACTTAAAAACTTTTATCAGTATGTCTCCTGCCCAACCAGGAGAAAAAAGACATTGGACCTGTGCTATGGATCCATAGAGAGAGCCTATAAATCTCTTCCCCTTCCTCCTTTAGGATCCTCAGATCACAACTGTGTACATTTGCTGCCCACATATAAAACTGCTCTCAGAAGAGACAAGGCGAAGACCAGAGACATAAACGTGTGGACAGAGGATTCAGTGCACTGCTTCCAGGAATGCTTTAACTGTACGGACTGGGAGGTGTTCACACCAGCCTGCGGAGAAGATTTGGACTTGTTAGTGGACGTGACATGCTCATACATAGCTTTCTGTAGAGACATTATCGTTCCAAGTAAACGTGTCAAAATATATCCCAACAACAAGCCATGGGTTACAAAATCAGTTAAATCCTGCTTACAGAGGAAAGCACTTGCCTTTAAACAGGGGGTTGTTTCTGAGCTACAGGTTGCCACAAAAGAGCTGAAGGCCGAAATTTTAAGAGCAAAACAGAATTATAAATCAGAGTTGGAAAGCAAGATGGCAACAAAGAAACTTGGTTCAGCCTGGGCCAGTATGAAAACTATTGCAGGCCTTCAGAGCACAGAGTGCAGTAATTGTGTGTTTTTAGATGGTTTTAGTTCAGACACAGAGCTGGCCAATGCTCTTAATTGTTTTTATGGTCGTTTTGTGGAGATGTGTGGAAAGACGAGGCTGAGTTTATTACTCAAGATCAGTTTTATTCACCACCACATTCTCCAACATCCAAAAACAGAAAAGAGGAAGGCATGCCCCCATCTCTGTCCCTTTTATACCCCAGGACATCAAAGCACACAGTCACATTGTCTTTACATCCCAAATCACAATGCACCCCCCTTCAGGTCTTCTGTCTCCACCTGAAGTCCTGGTGGTCAGGAAATCTCTCCGGCCATCTCTCTGCATACAAAAGGCCAGACTTCACATCCTCCTGCTACTCCTAGGAGGTTCAGACCTTTTGTTCCTCTGAGACGTGCAGTAAACAATAAGCATACAGTAATAAGCATGTGAAGCCTATGGAACCCACATATGTGTACCACATGACCCCCCCCCCCCCAAATGTCTAAGATGGAACAACATAACCACAGATTGCATGTCATAATAAAATCGCTGCACATCAGTCCAAGTGCCGCTTAGGTCTCAACCTTCTCCCGTATCTGCTGTAAGCAGGCTGTACCACTTCCACGGCGTCTTCCAGCTGTGGATCTGCTGCCTGGGGATGAGAACTGTTAGTCAACCTCTGTGGGTGTTCTGGGGAATGCTCTCTAGGGGGTCTGCCGCGCCGAGGAGCCTTCGCCAACTGCACAACTTCGTCAGCTACCACAAAAGCCTATTAATGCCAATCCTTTCTTTTCTGCCCCCCAAATCTAGCAAAAAATGCTTATCCCCTGTTTCCAGCACTCTATATGGTCCGTCATAAGGTGGACGTAAAGGCGGACAATGGGCATCATGTCTGACAAAAACAAACTCCGCATTTTTTAAAGCCTTAGGCACAAAAACACGCGGAAAACTGTGGTGAACGGGGCCAGGTAGCGTGCTCGGGCCCGTGCTATTCTGTAACCGCTGAGCCGGGGGGCACTCTGGCGCTGGATTATCTGGGAGAAATTCCCCGGGCAGCCGAAGTGGCTGTGCGAAAACTAGCTCAGCTGGGGAGGCTTCTAAATCCTCTTTAGGTGCAGAACGCAACCCCAATAAAACCCATGGTAGCTTGTCCACCCAATTTGTATCCGTAAGCGACGCTCTGAGAGCCACCTTCAATGACCTGTGAAAACGTTCGCATAACCCGTTAGCCTGCGGGTTGTACGCGGTCGTGCGGTGGATCGTTGCCCCCAGGCTGCGGGCCATCGCTGACCAAAGTTCGGAAACAAACTGCGGGCCTCTGTCGGACGTAAAGTCCGACGGGACTCCAAAACGCACTACCCATGCCGTTAAAAACGCGTGTGTAGAAGAGCTTGGAAGAACGAGGCGATGTGATATATAAACCAAAGTTTATTATCAGCTCTTCTAACAAGTCTCATCCTAGTGCAGCAGCAGAAGAAGGAAAAAGAGACCGAACACTTTCGGCTCTATGAACTTATACTTGCACATAACAAAAGACATGCAAATCCAAAGCTGACATCCCTCCTTATCTTAATCCCCCCATTGTCTTTGTACTCCTCCTCATGGCCCTGGGGGGTCAGGGCAGCTCCTCCGGTCTCCACCGCAGTGCCTGGGAAACTCTTTGATCCTCACTGGCGGTTGAGATCTCTTTGTCCTGTTCTGAGGTGTGAAGTTGCCTTACATATGTAATCACCAAACATTCTCACATGCTTCAACATATGTAGGTTATGGAATATATGATAAATATAGACCACAGCCCCCCCCCCAAACGACTAAGAAAAGGACAATAGAAAAATTCACAGTTTAAGATAATTATTATGACATACTAACTGCTACACCTTTTGCCACAGGAGAAACTTTCTAGCAGCCATGCCCCTAAGAGAGTTCAGTGGTAATCATAACAGCATAGTAAAATCACAAGTCAGTCCTAAACTGTTACAGCACAATTAGTGAACAACTGTTGAGTAGTTTGTATCAGTCTCTGTGCCGTCTGGGTTTTAATCTTCTCCCGAAACTGCTGTGGGTCCGCTTGGGCGTCCTGCTGGGACCTTCCTGTAAGGAATCTGCAGCTTGGGGAGGAGAGTGATTATTTGTTCCCTGCAGGGGGGCTGAGTCTTTTCTCTTGGGGGGTCTACCCCTCCGAGGTGCTCTCGCCAACCGTGCAGGCTCGTCTTTCAACAAGAAGGCAGGTTTAAGTCTGTCAATGCTGACTGTTTCTTTTCTATCCCCAAAATCAAGCACAAAGTGTTTATCACCAGGTTCCAGCACTCTGAATGGCCCATCGTATGGTGGGCGGAAAGTTGGTTTTAAAGCTTCATGCCTAACAAAAATGAATTCAGCGTTCTTTAAAGCTTGAGGGACAAAAACCCGTGGAAAAGAGTGATGAGCCGGACCGGGGAGAGAGTCCGGTCCGCTGCTGCCTAAAAGCCTCGGGGCTGGAAGATGCCCTGGCTCTGGGTTCTCTGGTAAAAATTCACCTGGGAGCCTGAGAGGTTGTGCAAAAACTAATTCTGCTGGAGAGGCGTCTAGATCCTCTTTGGGTGCAGCACGCAACCCCAATAAAACCCAGGGAAGTTTATTTACCCAATTTGTATCCGTTAGTGAGGCTCTGAGGGCGGCCTTTAAAGATCTGTGAAAACGCTCGCATAACCCATTAGGCTGAGGGTGATAAGCCGTGGTGCAGTGAATTGTTGCCCCTAAGCTGCTGGACATGGCTGACCAAAGCTCCGAGACAAATTGAGGCCCCCTATCGTACGTGATGTCCGATGGGACGCCGAAACGTGCCACCCAGTTTGTCAAAAAAACACGAACGACTTCCTCCGCTGTGGTTGACGCCAGAGGGACTGCCTCTGGCCAGCGTGTGGTGTGGTCTATCATTGTTAACAGGTGTGTGAAACCTTGGGAGGAAGGTAGTGGTCCCACGAGGTCGACATGAACGTGGTCGAACCTTCTAGCAGGGATTGGAAAAGGCTCCAGAGGGGCTTTTGTGTGTTTGTGTATTTTGGCGCGCTGACAAGAAATGCAAGTTTTTGCCCATTCTTTTACGTTTTTGCACAGGCCAGGCCACACAAACTTTTCGGCGACCATTTTAACCAAGGCGCGCGAGGGAGTGAATTGAGTCAAAAATACGGCGGCGCCATGTAGCTGGGACTAACGGGCGAGGTCGGCCAGTTGAGATATCGCATATTAGGGGGGGCACGCCGTCGCGTAAATCCCTTTCCTCCAGCCTTAACCCTGTTGGTCCAGACAAGAGTGCGCGCACGTCCGCGTCACTACTTTGTTCCTCTGCCATGGCTGCATAATCTATCCCTGCATGGATTGGGGCCGCGTATATGTCCGCGTTGGTGAAGAGTTCCGCGGCTGAGGTAGTATAATCTGTCTCCTCGCGCTCTGACGATGTCACAGCACGAGAGAGGCAGTCTGCAACCACGTTAAGTTTGCCTGCCACATGTCGAATGTCTGTGGTGAACTCTGAAATCGCAGCCAGCTGTCTTTGTTGCCTGCCTGACCACGGTTCGGAAATTTTAGCCATAGCAAAGGTGAGCGGTTTGTGGTCTACAAAAGCCGTGAAACTCCGCCCTTCTAACCAGAACTAGAAGTTGCGGATGGATAAATGAAGCGCTAGCAGCTCCCTGTCAAAAGTGCTGTATTTACGCTCGGTTTGGTTTAGCGATTTGCTGAAGAATGCCAAAGGTTGCCAGATTCCGCTGACATGTTGTTCTACAACTGCCCCTATAGCTAGGTCCGAAGCGTCTGTGGTTAGCGCAATGCGGGCCGAGGGATCGGGGTGAACCAACAATGTGGCATTAGCTAGGGCGCTTTTTACTTCCGCGAAGGCGCGTTCGCGCTCCGGGGTCCATTCGACCGCGTTGGAAGCTTTTTGTTTTCTGAGCGCGTCATATAGGGGCTGCATGAGCTGAGCTGCGTGGGGGAGGAAACGGTTGTAAAAATTAACCATGCCCAAAAATTCCTGCAGCGATTTGACCGTATGTGGCCGTGGGAAACTTTTTATCGCGTGAACTTTGTCTGGAAGTGGGACTGCCTCCTTCGGAGAAACTCTGTGTCCTAAAAAATCAATTTGTGACACGTCGAATTTGCATTTGGCTGGATTGATTATTAACCCGTGCTCTTCTAGCCTCTGAAAAACCATAGTGAGATGCCGCTCGTGTTCTTCCTCAGACGGGCTGGCTACCAGCATATCGTCGAGGTAGACGAAAACAAAAGGAAGGTCGCGTAATACTGCGTCCATCATCCGCTGAAAGGTTTGAGCTGCGCCTTTGAGGCCGAAAGGCATTCGCAAAAATTCAAAAAGGCCGAAAAGGGTTATTACAGCTGTTTTAGGAATGTCCTCTGCTCGAACTGGGACTTGATGATAACCGCGGACCAGGTCTATTTTTGAAAAAATGTGCGCACCCGCCAGATGCAGTGAAAAATCCTGAATGTGAGGAATTGGGTAGCGGTCATGCGTTGTCGCATTGTTTAATCTGCGGTAATCGCCGCACGGTCTCCAAGAACCGTCGGATTTCGGAACCATGTGAAGTGGTGAGGCCCAGGGGCTTTTCGAGCGTCTAATAATGCCTAATTTTTCAAGGGTGGTAAACTCGTCCCGAGCTATGGCGAGCTTGGCCGCGTCTAAGCGCCGGGCTTTGGCAAATACGGGTGGGCCCGTTGTGGGAATAAAATGTTCAACCCCGTGTTTAGCCACTGTGGCTGAGAATTTGGGAATTGTGAGTGCTGGAAATTGGGTGAGGAGTTGATCAAATTTACCTCCTGCTGTGGTGACGCTAGCCTGCACGGGTGGTGGAGAAATACGAGCTGAGCAGGGAATAGAAGCAAAGGACAGTGCATTAACCAAGCGTCTGTTCGCTAGATCAACTAATAACCCATGTGCACACAAAAAATCTGCGCCCAACAAGTTAAAACTCACCGCCGCTACAACAAATGTCCATCTGTAGTTGCGGCCGTGGATGCAGAGGTGCAGGCTCTTTTCGCCAAAAGTGTCGATGGTGGAGCCGTTGGCTGCCACCGCTCCATTGCCCCGGGGGCCCATGGCCCGGTCTGTTTGGGAGGGCATGACAAAACTTAGTTGAGCTCCCATGTCAATAAGGAACCGCTTGCCGGTGTGTCCATCCGTCACATATAAAAGCTTGCTTTTTTCGCCGAGAACCGCCGCTGTTAACGGCTCTCGGCTTCGGCGTTTTCCGGAATTTGTGAATTTGCAGGGGGGAACGCATTTGTAAGCCTTCTCGGCGAAGCGGTGGTGGTAATAACAAACGTCGCTCCGTCTGTTGCGTCCTGGCCGTGTCGCTGTCACCGCGGGCTGATTCTGCTCGGTGATTTGTGGCTCCTCGTGGCTCCGGATATCAGCATTGAGGTCTGCGGATGCTGCTGTGGGTGTCTGCTCCTTGCAGGCGTTGACGAGCCGTTGAGCTTCGTGAGCTAGCGTGCGGAAGTCTTGCTGGGTGCTGCATCGCATGTTGGCCAGCGTCCCTCTCATGTGTGGCGGCAGCGTACTGAGGAATATGAAATGGAAGAGGAAGTTGTCATTGCCCTCTTCTTTAAGTTGCAGCAAGTCCTCCATGAGGGCCTTGGGTCTGCCTCCTCTGTGGCCGTAAACCGCCAGGATCCTCTCGGCTCTCTCCTCGGCTGAGGGGACGTAATTTGCCACGATGGTCGCTTTCAGTTCTTCATATTTGTCCTGGGCCGGCGGCCGCTGGATTATGCTCTGCGCACATCTCAAAGTGGCGGCGTTGAGTTTGGCGACGATGTGATAGAACTTTGTATCATCAGCCGTGATGCCCGCAAGTGCAAACTGGACTTCAGCTTGCAGAAACCACGAGGCGGGGTCTTCCTGCCAGAAGTCCGGCAGGTTGACGGTGACAGCGTTTGTGTAGACCGTCACTGCTGCATCCGCAGGGTGAGAGTACCTTGCTTCGGCTCTCTCCGCGGCGCTGGTGCTCAGTTGAGCCCTCTCTATCACTTCTGCCGTGGGGGAACGTCGTCCATCTGTTCCCCTGTCTGCGTGGGTGCCGGCGTCTGCCTGGGTCGCCACAGATGAGTCGATCGCGGGGGAACGCCTCTGGTCCATACTCGCGTCAGGGTCACCAGTGTAGAAGAGCTTGGAAGAACGAGGCGATGTGATATATAAACCAAAGTTTATTATCAGCTCTTCTAACAAGTCTCATCCTAGTGCAGCAGCAGAAGAAGGAAAAAGAGACCGAACACTTTCGGCTCTATGAACTTATACCTGCACATAACAAAAGACATGCAAATCCAAAGCTGACATCCCTCCTTATCTTAATCCCCCCATTGTCTTTGTACTCCTCCTCATGGCCCTGGGGGGTCAGGGCAGCTCCTCCGGTCTCCACCGCAGTGCCTGGGAAACTCTTTGATCCTCACTGGCGGTTGAGATCTCTTTGTCCTGTTCTGAGGTGTGAAGTCGCCTTACATATGTAATCACCAAACATTCTCACATGCTTCAACATATGTAGATTATGGAATATATGATAAATATAGACCACAGCGCGCGCCACCTCCTCGGCTGTGGTTGATGACAGCGGGACCACTTCTGGCCAGCGAGTGGTGCAGTCAACCATTGTCAGAAGATGTGTGCACCCTCGTGAGGGCGGGAGGGGGCCTACGAAGTCCACATGGACATGATCAAATCTTTTAGCCGGAATGTGAAACGGCTCCAAGGGAGCTCTCGTGTGTCTATGAACCTTGGCCCGCTGGCAGGCCGTGCAGGCTGCCGCCCACTCTCTAACTTGTTTGCGCAGGTTTGACCATACAAATTTCTCTCCTACCATTTTGACCGACGCGCGCACTCCCGGGTGCGCCAGAGAATGAATCGAGTCAAAAACGCGGCGGCGCCACGGACGCGGTCGGCCAGTGGAGACATCGCAGATTAGGGGGGGCATACCGTCTTGCAGCACCCTGTTCTCCAGCCTTAACCCTGTTGGTCCAGACTGGAGTGCGCGCACATCCGCGTCGCTATCCTGCTCTGCGGCCATGGCTGCGTAATCTATCCCCACGCGGACCGGGGCCGCGCGCACTTCCGCGTCGCTAACCTGCTCCGCGGCCATGGCTGCAGGATCTACCTCCACGCAGGCTGGAGCCCCCACGGCGCATGAGAGGCAGTCCGCCACATGCTGGATATCGGTAGTAAACTCCGATATCGCGGCCAGCTGTCTCTGCTGCCGGCCCGACCAAGGTTCTGAAATCTTGGCCATCGCGAAAGTCAGCGGCTTGTGGTCAACAAACGCGGTGAAACGGCGTCCTTCCAGCCAGAATTGGAAGTGGCGAATGGCCAGGTGGAGAGCCAACAACTCCCTGTCGAATGCGCTGTATTTTCGTTCGCTGTCACACAGGGTCTTACTGAAAAAGGTGAGCGGTTGCCAGGCTCCAGCTACAAACTGTTCCACGACCGCCCCTATGGCCACATCTGACGCGTCAGTAGTGAGCGCCATGTGGGCAGCTGGGACTGGATGTGCTAACAACGCAGCGTTTGCCAGGGCTGTTTTGACTTCGGAAAATGCGCGCTCTCGCTCCGGAGACCATTCAACTTTATTTGTGGGTTTTTGTTTTTTTAGTGCAGCGTACAATGGTTGCATGAGCTGCGCTGTGTGGGGGAGGAAACGGTTATAAAAATTTACCATTCCCAAAAACTCCTGTAACGCTTTGACCGTTTGTGGCTGGGGAAAATTTGTTACTGCGCGCACTTTGTCAGGCAGAGGGACTGCTCCCTCTGGGGAGACGCGATGCCCCAAAAAATCAATCTGCGTCACCCCGAACTGACACTTCGCCGGGTTAGTTATTAACCCGTGCTCTGCCAACCTCCGGAAAACTGCCGTGAGGTGGTTTTCGTGTTCGTCTTCGGACGCGCTGGCTACCAATATGTCGTCCAGGTAGACGAACACGAAAGGGAGATCGCGCAAAACCGCGTCCATCATGTGTTGGAACGTCTGCGCCGCGCCTTTAAGCCCAAACGGCATGCGCAAAAACTTGAAAAGCCCAAAAGGAGTTATTACCACTGTTTTGGGTATGTCCTCAGCGCGCACTGGGACCTGGTGGTAACCGCGTACCAAGTCTATTTTAGAAAAAACGCGCGCCCCCACCAAATGAACTGAAAAATCTTGGATGTGCGGGATCGGGTAGCGGTCGTGCGCTGTAGCATTGTTCAGCCTACGGAAATCACCGCAAGGCCGCCACGAGCCATCAGCTTTCGGGACCATGTGAAGCGGTGAAGCCCATGGGCTCTTCGAACGCCTGATGATGCCCAGCCTCTCCAGGTTGGCGAACTCCTCGCGCGCTATGGTCAGTTTAGCTGAATCCAAGCGCCGAGCTTTTGCGAAAACGGGCGGTCCGGTGGTAGTAATAAAATGTTCCACCCCGTGTTTAGCCACTGTCGCGGAAAATGTTGGGACCGTGAGTGCTGGGAACTGAGTGAGGAGTGTGTGGAACTTACACCTGCAGCTGTGACGTTGGCTTGTGCTGTTGGCGGGGCCACTGAAGCTGTACAGGGGATAGAAGAAAAAGAGAGTCCATTAACCAGGCGTCTGTTAACAAGATCGACCAACAAACTATGTGAGCACAAAAAATCAGCCCCTAACATGTTGAAATTGACTGCCGCTATGACGAAAGGCCACTCGAAAGTGCGGCCATGTAAAGACAGAAGCAGAGTCCTCTCACCGAAGGTCTTAATCGCCGAGCCGTTCACTGCTGACACCCGGGGACCACTGGAAGGCGCCAGACGGTCAGCATAGGAAGGTGTAATGAAACTCAGCTGGGAGCCCGTGTCCACGAGGAAATGCCTCCCCGAGTGCGCATCCTTCAAGTAGAGCAGCTTGTTCTCCTCTCCAAGGGCCGCAGCTGCTACCGACCCCTGGTCTTGGCGTTTCCCGAGCGCTTAAAGTGGCACGGTGGAATGCACTTGCGTGCCCTCTCTGCGAAACAGCGATGGTAGAAGCAAAGGATGTCGTCTGCTCCGTGTTTCCCGGCCCCTGCCGCCGCCGTCGTCGGTGAGTCTGGTGCTGCAGCCTCTGGCCCCCTGCCATCTCCGGACGTTGTGCCTGGCCCCGCTGCCGCGGCCGCAGCCGCACGCCGTTTACTGGCATCGACGAGTCGTTGCGCCTCCTGGCCCAGCTCGTGGTAGTCTCGTCGGGCCAGCAGTGGTGAATTGGCCAGGGTCACTCTCACCTCTGATGGTAGGGTTCTGAGGAAAAGGTGGGTGAAGATGAAGTTATCATCTTCGGATTCTCTCAAACTCAACATCTTCCCCATCAGGTCTGCAGGTCTGTCGCCCTCAAATTCAGTCAGCGCCAGGAGCCTCTCTGCTCGCTCCTGCACCGAGGGGGTGAAGTAACGAATGAGTGCAGCCTTCAACGTGCTGTACTTGTCGCTGTCCGGCGGGTGGTTGATCAAGCTCTCCACTTGCTGGGCTGTGTGGTTGTCCAGCTTTGCAACCACATGGTAGAACTTTGTGGCGTCTGCCGAAATCCTCCGGAGGTGGAACTGTGCCTCGACTGCGTTAAACCAGGAGCGCAGATTGTTCGGCCAGAAATCCAGTAGTTGGACTGTGGCTGCATTCGTTTGGCTGGCTCCTGGCGAGTCTAGCTCGGAAGATTCGTCTCCGCTCATGATACGTCGTAGGGTCACCAGTGTAGAGATGTGTGGAAAGACGAGGCTGAGTTTATTACTCAAGATCAGTTTTATTCACCACCACATTCTCCAACATCCAAAAACAGAAAAGAGGAAGGCATGCCCCCATCTCTGTCCCTTTTATACCCCAGGACATCAAAGCACACAGTCACATTGTCTTTACATCCCAAATCACAATGCACCCCCCTTCAGGTCTTCTGTCTCCACCTGAAGTCCTGGTGGTCAGGAAATCTCTCCGGCCATCTTTCTGCATACAAAAGGCCAGACTTCACATCCTCCTGCTACTCCTAGGAGGTTCAGACCTTTTTGTTCCTCTGAGACGTGCAGTAAACAATAAGCATACAGTAATAAGCATGTGAAGCCTATGGAACCCACATATGTGTACCACAGTTTTGACTCCTTTGATTTTAGCACAGAAACCCAAGGTTTGAAACAGAAACTCAAAGACAATCAGCACTTTAATATGGAGGTGCAGGATGTTAAAAGGGCGTTCTGTGCTGTAAAAGTGAACAAAAGTCAGGGCCCTGATAATATATGTGGGCGCTTGGTAAAGTCCTGTGCACGTGAGCCGAGTCCTGTATTTCACTACATTTTCAATAAGTCCTTACAGACACAACATGTGCCTAAGATCTGGAAAGATGCTGTGGTTGTCCCCGTTCCAAAATCCAGCTGTCCTAAAACGGTAAATGATTTTAGACCAGTTGCTTTGACTTCAATTTTAATGAAAATTTTTGAAAAACTGGTCAGATTTGAAGTCCTAAAGTAGACTGAGCATGTATTGGAGCCTTTGCAGTTTGCCTATAGGCCTCACAGAGGAGTAGAGGATGCCACTGTCTCTCTGTTTAACATGCTTTTTGAACATCTGGATTTTAATGGGACACACGCCAGGCTTTTATTTGTGGACTTTTCTTCCTCCTTTAATACAATCCAACCTCATATTTTAGTTGAAAGGCTCCTGCAACAATTTGATTTGAGTAATAATCTGGTGGGTTGGATTCTGGATTTTTTAACCAACAGGACACAGGGAGTAAGGGTCAATGGTACATTGTCCGACCAAAAGTGTTCTTCTACTGGCTCTCCGCAGGGGTGTGTGTTGTCACCACTACTCTTCATCCTGTACACAAACATGTGTTGGAGCAGACATGACAACAGACACATTATAAAGTATGCTGATGATTCAGTTGTTGTCAGTCTCCTCCAGGATGGTGAGAGTGGCCATGGCCCAGTAGTTGATGATTTTGTTCACTGGTGTGAGGATTCCTACCTGCAGCTGAATACTATCTACGGGTACAAATAAAGTAACCTGAACCTGAACCCTCTTTGGTTGACCCATGGCCTCCAGCAGCTAAACCATTTCTGTTAGATGTCTAATTGGTATGTTAGCCGAAGTGAGAAAACCCTTCCTTTTCCAATGTGGTAAATCAACATGTGCGGCCTGATGTGCATAAGCTGAATCAGTGTATATGTTTGCGTCTTGTTGTTTTGTATATTGGCATGCTTTAGTAAGGGCTACAATTTCAGCTTTTTGGACAGAGGCAGGCTGGTCTACCATTCCTGCCTCTACAGTTTGAAATGCACCTGTTTCCTCATCATATTTCACAACTGCATATGAAGCATTCAAAGAGCCATCTGTTTTCCTGTAGCAACATCCATCACAAAAAATATTCAGATCTGGATGTTCAATTTCATCAGTTTGGAGATTTGGAACAGCTTTCATGTCTGTTTCCACAATTGCAGAACAGTCATGATGCTCACCTGTGAACATGTCTTCTGCCATGTTTGTCCCTTCACTTGTGTAAATGACATTTGGTGCTTGTAGTATTTTTTTCAACTTTTGTGTTCTTTTGGCTGAGAGTGTGAACAATACACTTTGTAGGTACGATGCTACTCCATGTACTGTGTGCAGAATCACAGTGTGTTGCATCATGATGTGAGAAGTTTTTTCCAGTGCTTTGGCTATTGCTGCAACATAACATGTGCATGGTGGGTGATCTTTCTCTATGTTGTCTAATGTTGAGCTGTAATTCATTAGAACTGACCTTGATCCTGCACCTTCCCCCTTCTGATACAGTATGACGTTCACAATGCCGGACTGTTCAGAAACATCAAGATGAAATGGGGAAGAGTAATCAGGTGGTTTGAGTGAACACGCATGTGACATCACTTGTTTAAATTCACTGAAAGCACCCTCAGCTGAAGTAGTCCATTGCAAGGGTGATGTGAGATTTTTGTGTCCCGCTTCCTTAAGGAGGTCGCGCAGTGGTTGAATAAGCGCAGTGTAATTAGGAACAAAATTTCTGCTGTATCCGGTAAGACCCAAAAATGGCATTTCCCTCACAGTGCGTGGTTTAGGGTGTGAGAGAATTGATGACCTCTGAGATGGGGACACCGCAGAGTCGCCAGATGTGAATAACCTGCCCAAATTGTGAACTCTGGGGCGACAACACTGTACTTTTTTGTGGTTTAACTTATAGCCTTTCTGATTGAGATGTTTCAGGAAGAGCTCCATGGCTGAGAGCACAGAAGCAGCAGTGGGGCCTGCTAATAGCAGATAATCAACATACTACAACAGCAATGTACCAGGGGGCAGGAATAAATCCTGCTAATGTTGACGCAGTATGTTATCGAAAATGGCTGGTGAATCAACAAAACCTTGTGGTAGTCTGCTGTAGGTGTATTGCTGACCCTGATAGGTAAATGCAAAAAAGAGGCCTGCTGTCTGCATGTAGTGGGATACTAAAAAAGGCATTAGATCGGTCCACTACAGTGAAAAACCTGTGTTGTGGGGTAATGTTATTCAACAGCAGGTAAGGATTTGGAACAGTGTAATTTGTAGGCACCATTGATTGGTCTCAGATCATGAACCATCCTGTAGTCCTTTTTTCCCCGCTTCTCTACAGGAAGAATAGGCATATTCCATGGGGACTGTGTTTGTACAAGCACCCCTGCCTGGAGAAGACCCTGTATTGTTCCTGCTATACCTGTCTCTTTCTCCTTTGGGAGAAGATATTGTCTTCGCCATATTGGCTGAGGGGTTTGAGTGCAATTTTTATTGGTGTACAGGTAATCAGACCAACATCCGCTGAGCCATCTGACCATAGAGAGGGGGGCATAGACTCCAACAGTACATTAGAATTTGGGTGATCAATGTTTTCTCTGCCATGTGTTCTGTCAAGGTGTAATCTTTGTGAGGTGGTCTGTACTGTTACATTACACGAGATGCGATAGCAATCAGCAGATGGTGAATAATGTAGATCCCTACATTGTGTGGCAACCCAGTCAGTCAACTTAACCCCTTGCACTCCGGGCAATTTTCCTAAAAATGCCAAAAAATAACGTGCCCAAAGTAAATCGAAAGCTGTTATTCAACCCTTTCCAGCATCTTCATGGGGTTGGTCTCATTTAAAAGAAAACACTTTGAATTTTTTGGCAAAAAAAAAACCAATCTCTCTACGTGCTCCGGCCACTGAGTTACAGTCATCTAAACATACTGAACTTGAAGAAAATAAATTTGGACACAGTGTTTTTTTGGATACAAATGCTTGCAAATAACACACAGCTGTCCGATCCGGCTGGAAAATGCAACAGAAATGTAGAACCAAGTGTTATCAAGCTGAGATCCAAATTTGGTAATAATACCACAAAAAATGAATATTTTACACAGCTTTGTTCTCAGGTAGTTCCCAGGCGTTTTGGAACTGTGCCAAATTGTGCCAAATGGCACAGTTTGGAAAAACATCTGTAACTTTTGAATAATTGAATGTAGAATCTTCATTTTGGGCTCTAATGAAAGGTCACACTCAGGGCTGTGTCTGTGTGTGTGTGGGGGGGACAACCCCCCCCTGCTAAAAAAGACAGAGTTCGGCCCTCGCTACATGATGGATTACACTCCTTGCCTGTTTTCACAGCGCCCCCCCCCCTCACTACTGTGTGTGTGGGGGGGGGGTTGTCCCCCCCCCCTCGCTGCAGAAGACGGCCATCGCTACATGAAGGAATAGACTCATATGCTTCCCCCCGCAGACCGGGGGGCGTTCGGACCGTGAACGCCCCCCCCCCCGCTCCTCTTCTGCACCGGGGGGGGGGGGGCGTTCACAGTCCGAACACGGCAAATGAACCGTTTATCGTGGCGCATGCACTTCGTACTTCGTGTGCAGTACAGTTGTAATTTACCGATCGGTCAAAAGTCATTTTTGGATTACAGTTTTCAGGGATAAATAATAATTTAGCTTATAACACCTTACCTCTTCACAGCAGCAGAGTTGTGGCGAACTTCTCTTCCCCATTGTCAGACGAACGCGACGCTGCTCGGCTCGTGGATCCTGATCAAAACATAATTCCAATATTGCGGTTTTGGTGAATGATTTACAACCTTTGTCGTCGGCCTCCGTCGGTCTATGATGACGGAAGAGAATCCTAAACGTCTATTCTGCTGGAATGAGTGCAGGTCCCACTTGTGGGTGGTCTCCATGCTGCGGGGTCTGTAGCAGATTCGTCCAGCGTCCTTTGTTTTCATCTGCTGCAGCAGTAAATCTCTCTTCACCCAGCCTGAATTTCTGTGCTTCAATTGGCTCCTGCATTCACAGTAGGCGGGTCCTCCTTCCTAGGTTTTCATTCATTGGCTCTTCAAGGTTTCAAGAAACCCAATTCAAGGCTCTTATTAGTCGAATGAGAGGTCAATCAGATGAACTAATCTGTTCGCGGCTGTCTCTGCAGTTTTTTTTTTAGTGGCGCTTGGACGCCACTACATCACCATCACCACCTACATCACCACAATCTGGTCTATGCGTCCGAGTGCGCACGAGGGCACAGGAGTGCACCCTCGTGCGTTCTAGGACGCAGAGACTTGCCCGCCCGTGGAACAACGGAGCGCAAGTGGTTAAGATAGTTTTTCACCATTGATCCCAGTGCCCTGGCCTCGTCCCCTGCGGACACCCCCAGTGTCACATGAGGTGCAGCAGTGTCTGAGAGGGCATACAGAGACAACAAATCCTTATTCAAACAAACTGCAGCAGCCACTCTTTGTGGACCAACATAAATGTCCTTAAACGCCAAGTCCTGAACCCCCATCAAAGTCTCCCACTGATCATCATACATCATACATCTTGGTCATCATGTGAGTAGGTCATTGTGCAGTGGAGTGGATCATGTGGAGGGGTCATATGGTCGAACACAGTCTATCCAGGAGGCCCATGAAAAATATTTATCTACCAGCTGATTTTTGTCAGGGCTCACATCATTCAGTTGCAGCCACCACAAAGTTGCAGAATAGGTCTGATCTTCCTCTGTGTCTGTTTCCTGTACTTGCAACTGTGTAGCATTTAAGGAAGTGGACAAATCTGATGTGCACCGGACCATAGTACCATCTGGCAAACACACAACAGTTCAAGTAGAAGCAAAATAGATATGCACCCTTACTTTCAGAAACACATCTCTTCCCAGAAGATTTACAGGACAGTCTGGTGAATATAGAAAAGAGTGGACAAATCCAGTCCAGCCAATGGTGTCAGTGCAACAGGACAATAGTCATTCAGACAGGAAGAAACCAGTTGTGTCCTGTCTGAATGACTATAGTCCTGTTGCACTGACACCAATTGTGATGAAGTGTTTTGAATGGCTTGTCAAACCACACATCACAGCCTGCCTCCCTGCATCACATGACCCGCTCCAGTTTGCATATCGTTCAAATCGCTCCACGGATGATGCTATAGTCACCACCCTGCACTCTGTCATCACCCACCTGGATCAGAAAGATACCTATGCCAGACTCCTGTACATTGATTTCAATTCAGCATTCAACACCATTATTCCCCAGAGACTGATGGAGAAATTACTCCTTCTCGGTCTGAACACCGCCACATGTCTCTGGATCCTGGACTTCCTGACCGAGAGACCTCAGTCTGTCCGTGTTGGAAATAACATCTCCAACTCTATCACACTGAGCACCGGATCCCCCTAAGGCTGCGTACTCAGTCCACTGTTGTTTACACTTCTAACACATGACTGTGTATCCAGACACGAGGGTAACCAGATTATTAAGTTTGTGGACGACACCACAGTGGTGGGACTTATTCGGAGGGATGAGGAATCAATGTACAGGGAAGAAGTTAGGGACGTGGAGGGCTGGTGCAGGGAGAACAATCTGGTGCTCAACGTGGACAAAACGAAGGAGATGATTATCGACTTCCGGCGGTCACGGCCTGAACACGTCCCTCTCAGCATCAGCAGCCGTTTGGTGGAGAGAGTGGAGAACATCAAGTTCCTCGGAGTGTAGATCTCGCAGGACCTGACCTGGAACAAGAATTCCTTGGGGATCAGGAAGCGGGCCCAGCAGAGACTGCACTTTTTGAGGAAACTCAAACAGGCCTCTCTCCCCATCTGCATCCTCAGGACCTTCTACAGAGGTGTGGTGGAGAGTGTTCTGACATGCTGCATTGCAACATGGTACTCCAGCTGCAGTATGTCAGACAAAAAAGCCCTGCAGAGGATAGTTAAGGGAGCTGAGAGTGTTATTGGAGTTTCCCTCCCCTCTGTCCAAGAACTTTTTCAGAACCGTTGTAGGAGCAGGGCACTGAACATTGTCAAGGATCACTCTCTCCCTCTGCATAAACACTTTGAACTGCTGCCATCTGGCAAACGATTCCGGAGCGTCAGAGGCAGAACCACCAGACTGATTAACAGCTTCCTTCCACAAGCTGTTAGGATGCTGAACAGCTGATCCGGAATCTTTCATACATACTACTGCACCTTATGGACATTATGTATATTATATGTATATAGTTCTAGTTAGTTTCAAGTATGTCTCAGGGATGTGTAAATAGCTGTGTTGGGGTGGGGGGTGGGGGGGGTGTGTGAGTGTGTCTTAAATTATGTTCTTTTTGCTTATATGGATGCCTAGAGAAACGTAATTTCATCTTGCCTGCACTACAGTTGTATATGCAGCAACATGACAATAAAGGTTGATTTGATTTGATTTGATTTGAACAGTTCAGTGGTACTGAAAAAGGGAGATGCTTCGGGGTCCCAGAGATGCCAACAACTGATGTATAGTTAGTGGACGGGGTAGAGAAGTTGATATTGACAAGAAACAAGCCCCTGTATCCACCATGACTTCATAAGTTTTGTCTCCCACCTTGAGGGACAGCATTGGATCCAAAAGTGCTCCCTCTTCAGTGTGGCTCCCTGGACCCCGTCATTGTTGACTGGGCATCATGCTCTGGTTGGGAGCCATGTGTGATTGCCGAGGCTGTTGTGTGTGTTGTGGCTGATCTGGCCACACCCCAGGAGCTGGAGGTGGAGTGGGTGTGTAGTTTATCCAGGCACATCCTCTGCCAGAAGGTGGAGCTCTACAGTCACGGGCCCAATGACCTCTCGTGCCACACTGTAGGCACATATCACTGGGTGGGCCTGATGATCTCATGCCTCCTCTGTATACATCTCTACCACGGCCTCTTTGAGGTGGGCGAGAATACCATTGCTGGACATAGGGTTCAGCAGGGACTGGACCAATAATGGCTTGAGGGGCTGCCACTGTGATGGCTGGAGCCTGTACATTAGTTTTCTGCTTTTTGTCTTTATTCACAACATCCCTGGCTGCTTTCAACTGGGCTTTTACCAGCTGATTTAATAAATCCGCTGTTTCTGCTTCCTTTTCATTGTGTTTTTTATGATATAATTTGACATATTTTTTTTTTTTGATTTTGTGTACTTTATTGAGTCTTTAATTTTACAAGTTTAAACTGGTGTTGGTCAATGTGACCAAAGTTGAAATAAATCAATCAAACTTGGGTGCAACATAGTTTGGTATACACATTCCTTAAAACAATAAATTTTTCTTAATGTGACAAACAGAATTAAAGATCACTGCAAACTTCACAAGTGAAACCTTCCTAGAGCCCCCTCTACTTCTGCATATGGGACCTTAAATTGAAAAAAAAAAAAAAATCTCAGTTGAAATGAATGGCAAGAGAGAAATTATCTTTTGATCCCAATCAAATTTTACCACAAGTTACACATACGATGTTTGTCAACTTAAAAGATAATTTTCCACATAATTAAAGTTGTGGGTTGTCATATAATAACAGAGTGTGGTGGACACTAGACACAGCGGGTGGACATCCCCTCACAACCATCAGGGCAGAAGGAAAGGCAGGACAATGGACAGACGGACAAAGAGCCCCGGGGGGCAATCAGACTGGACTGTTGAGTTATGCGCCCCCCAAGCAAGGAAAGAATAACCGGGAGTCGCGGAGACCAGAAGCAGTGGTCAAAGCGGTGCCAGTTGATGTTATGTTAACCACTTGCACTCTGGTCAGTTTCCCTAAAAACGCCTAAAAATAACGTTCCCAAAGTAAATCAAAAGCTGTTCTTCAACCCTTTGCAGCATCTTCATGGGGTTGGTCTCATTTAAAAGAAAACACTTTGAATTTTTTGGCAAAACAGTCAATCTCTCTAAGTGCTCCGGCTACTGAGTAACAGTCATCTAAACATAGTGAACTTGAAGAAAATAAATTTCGCCTGGGTGTTTTTTTTTTTTTTTTCCACAATATCTTTATTGAACCTTTTTTTTTTTTAACAAACATGATACAAACAATCAAACACTAACACTAAAGTACTACAAAAAAAAAAAAATGCACTAAAAACACCAACAACCACCAACAAAATCAAGTCTTCAACAATGCTCCTCTGTTTAGTCTAGACAATCCAATACATAAGTATACATATTATGTTCACCAGTTTGGAATTTACAAGGTCCACACACATCATTCACCTTCTTCTTCAAGAGTTATGTTTAAATTTTTTACATAATCAATAAAAGGTCTCCATATATTCTCAAACACAATTTCCTTTGATTTTAGTATATATGTTATTCTTTCTAATGGAAGGTTTGTTAACATCTGTCTTAACCACTGAGTCACATCTGGTCTATGAGTCTTTTTCCATAATAGTGCAATACATTTTTTGGCATTAAGCAAACTGAGGTCTATGAATGTTCTTTCACTTTTATTAAAATTATGCTTTTCTGGGTACAGACCCAACAAAAACAGTTTAGGATTCAATATGATTTGTTTTGAGATTATTTTTTCAGTTGTTACCCTCACCTCTTCCCAAAACATTCTTATTAATCTACATTCCCATAAACAATGAAATAGGGTTCCTTTACTTTCCATGCATTTTGTGCATGTATCTGGTATATTTTTGTTATATCTATTTAACTCCTCCGGTGTAACATACATCCGCATTAACCATTTGAAATGTATCAATTTAAGGCGTGCATTTATTGATTTGGTTTGAGCTTCTGTACAAGCCAATTCCCATTGTTCCTCTGAAATTTCAATTTGCAGATCTTCTTTCCAGTAGTTTAATCTTTTCAGTGAATTTTCACTTGAAGATAGTGTCAATGAGTTATAAAACTCTGAAATAATACCCTTTCTTTTACTATCTTTCATCAACATTTTTTCCAAGGATGAATAAATAGGTCGAGTGAGAGCTTTATTTTGATTTGATCGAATAAAGTTTCTAAGTTGAAGATATTTAAAAAAATGTGTTCTATCGAGATTAAATTTGATCCTCAGCTCTTCAAAAGACATTATGTTGTCTGCACATGGCAAATATAAATCCTGAATCTTTTGTATCCCTTTTAAATTCCATACTTTAAATACAGCGTCCGCTCTCCCTGGTTTAAAATATTGATTACCCCATATTGGACTAAATTGTGACAATAACTGTGGTTCTTTTAAATAGTTTTTAGCTTCACACCATATTTTGATCATATGCTTTACAAATGGATTTTTAACTTGTTTTTGTAATTTTTTTGCCGAATCTGAGTATATGAATATGGGAAGAGGTAAAGGTAAATTGTATGATTCCATTTCAGTCCAGTGAGGGAGATCATTTGATGAAAAATAATATGTCATAGACCTCAGTTGTGCCGACCAATAATACAACATAAAATTTGGACATTTCAGACCTCCACAATCAAATGGTAAATATAATAAAGACAAACGTAATCTAGCCCTCCTGTTGTTCCATATAAATTCCACTAACTTTTTTTTTATTCTTGAGAATAGATCTAAAGGTGGTGATAAGGGAATGTATTGAAATAAATAAAGTATTTTAGGTAAAATATTACTTTTAAGTATATTGATTCTCCCGATCATCGACATTGGTAGTGACATCCATCTCTGAGTTAACTCACTGATATCTGACATTAAGGCTTCATAGTTGACACTGGCGACTGATTCTAGCTTAGGCATAATTTGGATTCCTAAATATTTAAACTGATTTACAACATTGAATTGATTTACCTCAGGGGCTGGGTAATTTCTCTGGGTCTCATTTAGCATTAATATTGAAGATTTAGTTTTATTTATTTTATATCCTGATATTTCCCCAAAATTCTTTATTAAATTCAACAAGGTTGGAATTGATTTTTTTAGATTCGACATAAACAAAATTATATCATCGGCGTACAGGGAGATTTTATGTTCTGTTGGTCCAACTTTAATTCCATATATTTGTGAATGTAAACGTATCGCTATCGCTAAAGGTTCAATTGCCATAGTAAACAGTAAAGGTGAAAGTGGACAGCCTTGTCGACATCCTCTATTGATTTTTATTGGTTTTGAAATATTGTTATTTGTTAGGATTTCTGCTGTAGCATTATTGTATATTATTTGAACCCATTTTATGAAATTATTTCCAAGTCCAAACCTTTGTAGGACTTCAAAAAGAAAGGGCCATTCAACTCTATCAAAGGCCTTTTCGGCGTCCAATGATAGGAGAGCTGTATCCAGTGCTTCTTTATTAAAATAAATAATATTAAATAGTCTTCTTACATTATGGAAGCCTTGTCTACCCTTTATAAAGCCATTCTGATCTCGATTAATAATATTTGGTAAAATTTCTTGTATTCGTCTTGCTAAAATTTTACAGATTATCTTAAGGTCGGCGTTTAATAGGCTTATTGGTCTCATATTTTCACATTTATTAGAGGGCTTACCTGGTTTTGGCAGCAGTATAATTAAGGCATTATTTATGTATGATGGTAAATTATTATTTTGAAATGCTTCTAAAACCATTTCCAAAAAAGGTTTTATTAATTTATTCTTAAATTTTTTATAAAGGTCAACTGGAAGACCATCTGGTCCTGCACTTTTTCCTGATTTCATATTATCAATGGCTAGCCCAACTTCTTCTTGACTAATTTTAGACTCCAATATCTCCCTGTTTTCATTTGGAATACACGGTATAGATAGTTCATTCAAAAACCCATTTAGTTTTGTTAAATCAGGTTCATTTTTGGTATCATATAATTTTTCATAGTAATCTCTAAAGGCTCTATTAATTTCTAAAGGATCTATAACTACCTGTCCGTTACTTATAATACTGGTAATTGGTGTTTTAATTTCCAATTGTTTAATCTGCCATGCTAATAATTTTCCTGATTTTTCACCTTGTTCATAAAAAGATTGTTTCAATCTTAGAAGACTCGAGGCAGCTCTATTCGCTGATTTTTTGTCGTATTCAGCTCTCAAAATCAGTAATTCATTCTCCAACCTTGGGTCACTTCCTGCATACACTTTTTCCTGAAGATTTTTTATTTTATGTTCCAATTTAGCTCTCTCTTCTCGAGTCTTCTTAGATTTTGATCCTGTATAACTAATAATATGTCCCCTAATAAAAGCTTTGAAAGCCTCCCACTTTACACATGCTGATGTTTGTGTAGTATTGATGTCAAAGAACTCGTCTATCTGTTTTTCTATATACTTGACAAATTCCTCATCCTGAAGCCATTTATGCTGAAATTGCCATCTACCTGATTCCTTTGTCAATTTTTTATCTACATATATTAGACAACAGGGTGCATGATCAGAGATCACGATGTTATCATAAAAGCAGTTTTGAATCTTGGACCTTAATTCTGTGGAAATCAAAAAATAATCAATACGTGAGAATGTCTTGTAGGTACTGGAATAACAAGAATAGGCTTTAACTTGTGGTTTCATTTCTCTCCATATATCTAACAATCTCAATTCTTTCATAAAATGATTAATAGTCATCCTACATCCAATGTGCGTACAATCCAGTCCTGTTGATCTATCCACACCTGGATTCAATGTACAATTAAAATCCCCTGCTATTATATGTTGCCCTGTAAATGATGATAAGATGAGAAATAAATTAGCAAAGAACTTCTGATCATCTATATTGGGACCATATAAGTTCACAAGATTTATATTTTCTAATAGCAAAGAACCTTGAATGATTACATATCTTCCAAATTTGTCTCCAATTACATTTTTCACTTGAAAAGGAACTGATTTATGTATGAGAGTCATAACTCCCCTGGCTCGGGATGAAAATGAAGAGGTGAATACACTTCCCTGCCATCTACTCCTAATTCTTTTAACATCCTCCTCTATCAGATGAGTTTCTTGTAAAAACACAATTCTTGAACCCATGTCCTTTATTTTATTCATAACTTGTTTAAGTTTTTTAAAATTTTGTAGACCTCTGCAATTCCATGAAGTTAAATTAAGATTAACACTTTGGTCCATGATCAATAGAGAGTTTGGGATTACCTTGCAGTGTAAACATGCTCATACAGAGAAGCAAAAACATGAGTGGTTGAACATTCATCCTACAAACTACACACAAACAAATTTCCCCTTCCCACACTTGTGGCAAACCCCCCAAAATCAAAAGAAAAATTCTGTCTCCCGATATAGCCATCGACCGTTCCACACCCACGGGGAACAGCCTAAGCCACTCCTTCTTCATCCTCCCAAACACCCTAACTCTACTGCTTTTAATGACGTAACATTAACTCTCCTCTGTAGTTTTCCAACTTAACTCCAAAATTTTTAACAACTTTGTACATCATAGTTTTTTTTTGTTTTTTTTTGTTTTGTTTTGTTTTTGTTTTGTTTTTTTAATATATAATACAATCTATATTTTGTAAACTTACTATTTACTTCAAGTCAGTCAGATGCCTGTGCAAATGCTTAATTATTCTACCTTATATTTTGTTCATGCTTAGCTCCCACCAGTCTCTTCTTCTTCTTTGATCTTCTTGATGAACTCCTGCGCCTCCTCTGGGGTCTTGAAGATGTGGGTTCTGCCCTCATACGTGGTCAGCAGTCTCGCAGGATAGATTACACCATGACGAATCCCAAGGTTGCGCAGCTCCTTACGTATGGGATCAAACTGCTTCCTCAATTGCTGGATTCCTGTGGCCAAATCTGGGTAGAACCGCACCTGCTGGTCCTGGTGTTTAATCTCTCCTTTAGCACGTGCAGCGTTGAAGATCTTCATCCTGTCGCTGTTGCTAAGAAACTTCATAATTAAGGTCCTCGGCGGTCCCTTATCTCTCCGTGGGCCAATATGATGTGCTTTTTCCAGAACCACTGCTGATTGCAACTCCTCGCTGCCCAGCACCTCCGGAATCCACTTTTCCAGAAAGGAACATACGTCCCGACCTTCTGATTCCTCTGGAAGACCCACCAGCCTCAAATTATTCTGTCTCGACCGAGATTCCAAATCCAAAATATTATCTTCCAGAGATTTATTTTTTTTTTCCAAAGTGCGCACCTTTAATTGAAGACGGGTGACGTCATCTTCAGCACTAGCGAGACGGAGCTCCATCTGCGCCGTTCGTTCTACACAGTCACCCAATTCCTTTCTTATTCCTTCCAACGCTGTCATAATCCCATCAAATCTAGAGGAAAAGTCCGCTCTCATTGAACTCATGGCAGCCATCAGCGCATCTGCGCCATTCCCCGCAGAAATCGCACCGTTGCCAGCCTCCTCCGCCATATATGGAGTTTTGTTTGCTGCGTCACAGACCTGAAAGTCCGTTAATTTGGACTGTTTCGGCGGCTCGCTTTTTCCTTTTCCTGGTTTTCCAGCCTTAGGCTTCGCCGACATATCCTCGCCCAAATGCTGGGATACGTTCTGTCCCAAATGAGAGAGTTATTTGCCGATTTTTTTCTCCAGGAGCAGAGCAGAGCGAGACACGTCCGTCCTACGTGGCAGCCATAACCGGAAGTCGCCTGGGTGTTTTTTTGGATACAAATGCTTGCAAATAACACACAGCTTCAGATCCGGGCTGGAAAATGCAACAGAAATGTAGAACCAAGTGTTATCCAGCTGAGGTCAAAATTTTGTAACAATACCACAAAAAATGAATATATTACACAGCTTTGTTCTCAGGTTGTTCCCAGGCGTTTTTGAACTGTGCCAAATTGTGCCAAATAGCACAGTTTGGAAAAACGTCTGTAACTTTTGAATGATTCAATATAGAAGCTTCATCTTGGGCTCTAACGAAAGGTGACACTCAGGGCTGTGTGTGTGGGGGGGGGGGAGGATGTCCCACCCCCCACCCCACCGCTACAGAGGATGGACATCGCCCGTTGCGCCGTGGTCACAGTGCGCCGCAGTCTACGACGCACAGCTGTAATTTACCGATCGGTCAAAAGTCATTTTTGATTACAATTTTCAGGGATAAAGAATAATTTAGCTTATAACACTTACCTGTTCACAACAGCAGCGTAGCTGGCGAACTTCTCTTCCTCATTGTCAGATGAACGTGACGCTGGTCCGCTTGTTAGGGACTCATGGTTCTGGTCTCGCGACCCGGTCAAACCATAATTCCATTATTGCAGTTTTGCGCTTCCATGATTGCGGTTTTGGCGAGCCATTTTTCAAAACAAATAAGAACAGTAGTTAGAAAAAAAGACTGGCGAACGCCTGTGTGTCACCCAACCTTACACAAAACAGCTTTCGAACTTCTGTGCTTCAATTGGCTGGCTGTATTCGCAGCCGTTGGTAGGCGGGTCCTTCTTGCTAAGTTTTCAGTCATTGGTTCTTCAAGGTTTCAGAAACCCAATTCAAGGCTCTTATTAGTCGAATGAGAGGTCAATCACATCTAAACCAATCAAAGCACTCCTTTGGCTTTCTGTTCGTGGCTGTGTCTGTAGTGGAAGAAAGGAAATGCAGGTGGGGTTTTTTTCAGTGCCTCCTAGGACACACAGTGTGCGTCCTAGGACGCAGAGACGTGCCCGCCCGCGGTACACCGAAGTGCAACAGGTTAATGATGTGTATTGACTGACAGTAGAAATGCTAATGTGCCACACATTCTTTGTCTGTGCACAACACACAGTGTGTTTGCAGTATGATGGAGAAAATAAAGCCTTGTCTCATTCCAGCTCGTTGCCTCTCGCCCATTCCTTTTTCTCCACAAGAGTAATATTTAATTTTTGTGAATACGTTTAGCGGACTCCATCTCCCATCATCCCACATCACCAAACACGGTCATGACGGGAGATTACTAAAACCTCACCTCTTGTTTCCCGACCGGTGAAAGAAGGATCCAAAGAGGAGAAAAATAACACAAAGGTATTGTTTTGTATTTTGAGAGCTGCAACTGATCCAGAGGACTGTTAATTACATCACGTTGGGTGCGATTTGAAAAAGTGACGTCAGGTACGTGCCTCTGTGTTTGCAGTCTTTTAATTTACATATTTTCATAACCTTATGCCTTAACACTAAAGGTGTGTTCATACCAAATGCGAACGGGCGGTGCAAATCCATACAAAGTGAATGGGACGATGCAAGTATGCGCAAATTTGCGTAGTCACGCGTTCGCATCCGCTAGCTAGGTGCTAGCTTTGAGAGTCTGCTGTCACCAGAGTAAAATTATCACCATTGCAGAGTAAACTATTTAAACAATGAAACTCACTCACCGGGAGACAGGAGGACCGGGAACTCTTCAGCTGAATCAGGATTTTGGAATTATTTACCCACTGTTTCCGGCCACAGAAGTCCTAGCAAGCTAGCAACGTAAACACCCATCATCTGTGAAGGTTTGGAGGCTTGAGACGACATTTTCAGGTGAGACCCCGGTTGGATAATGTAAACTTAAGCATGACATTTGTTGTGTATGGAAATTGGCCTTTGGGGTTTGCCATAGCTCTGCCAGGGCGGGAAAGGGGATGATGTCAGGCGGGCTACGGTGGGGAGTATAAATAGTAATGTGCGCCAAATAAAGTTCAGATGTATGTTCGCCCAGACACTCTCCACCTGCTTTATTTCAGACATAACATTTGGTGACGAAGAAAATTATGGGCGCATGCGTTGCGGAACTGCCTCCGTTCCTGCAGAACCAGGCTACCCCTTGGGCACGCTGGAAGAGCCTGTTTAAAGTTTTTTTGAAAGCAGTCAGCTGTGACGGGGATTCCAACGACAAGCAGAGGAGCCTATTGTTTCATCATCTGGGCGCAGAAGGATAACGCCCGTTCCTCACACTGTGTGGCGATCACTTGCTGGAAGAGTTGTTGTTGAAGTTGAACAACCTGTTCGGGGATGGTGCCAAGGTCACCGAGAGGAGGTGCAGGTTTTTTAACCGTGTGCAACAAACCGGTGAGTCCATTTTGTCTTTTCTAATGGGACTGTGTGATTTGGTGGGAGAGTGCAAGTTTGGGCCACTAACGGATGAGCTAGTCTGTGATAGACTGGCGCATGGCACGACTAGCGAGTCGCTAGGAGCCACGCTGCGGGTGACAAAACAGAGTTTTTCTCTAATTGAAGTGGTGGACTTGATTAAGCTAAGGGAGTCCGCGGCCCTGTGAGGACTGGGAGCCTTCACGGGTGAGGCACCGGAGGACCAGGCCTTGGCACCACAGGTGTCAGCTAATGTGCTAGCTAGGCCTCGGGGCTGCTCAAAAAAGAAAAAGAAGATGAAGTTGGGAAAACAGCCTGTGGCGCGTCGTAATGCCCGTTTTAGGTTCGCGGACCAAGTTGGCGAGGACCCGCATGATGCTGACCACGTGTGTGTGGCGCAAGGGGGAAGAGGGTGCCTAAAATGGTACGTGGTGCAGCTGGACAGCGTCGAGGTGTCCCTCATGCTGGACTCGGGCACTGGCAGGTCCATTTTGAGCCTGGCAGTGCTGAAGAGGTTATTCTCGGAAAAGGTCATTAATCCAGGAGCCATAAGGATGTTGGCCACACCGAGATCGACATGGTTGGCACAGTCGAGTTTGATGTGGTATGCGGACAGCAGAGGGTGCCGAAGTTCATTTTCCAGGTGGCACGACATGGAACGGACCTGCTTAGAATTGACTTACTGGGACAGTTGGGGTTTTCCATTCGGGACCCTCAGGGCTCGGTGGTGCTGACGGCGTTCTCAGACTGGAAACACCGTTGGCCAGCGCTGTTCATTGGACTTGGTCGGCTTGAGACCTTTTGCCACCGCCCATTGGTGAATGAGTTGGTGATGCCCAGGATCCAACCGCTTCGGTGCTTACCGCTGGCGTTGCGTGATAGTGTATCAGCGGAGCTATTGAAGCTGTTGGATGCGGGGATCATCGAGAAGGTGGATGCGTTGCCTTGGATCTCAAACCTGGTGGTGGCAAAGAAGAAGGATGGAGGGATCAGGCCATGCATTGAGCTGCGCATGGTGAATAAGGCGATTGTTCCGGATAAATACCCCCTCCCGACCATGGAGGAGCTCACGGCGACATTCAGCGGGTCCAGGGTGTTCACTAAGCTGGACCTTCGGCAGGTGTATCTGCAGGTACTGCTACATCTGGATAGCAGGAACCTGACGGCATTCGTGAGCCATATGGGGGTCTTTAGGTATGCCTGAATGCTGTTCGGGTTGAGTTCCACCCCCAGCTGTTTCCAAAAAGTGATGACCACGATGCTGGCGGAGCTAAAAGTAGTTGTAGCTTACCTGTATGATATCCTGGTGCACGGTGCAATGAACGAGATTCATGATGAGAGACTGAAAAAGGTGTTGAGATGGATGCAGGAGCATGGGGTCACACTCAATGGTGATAAATGCCTCTTTGCAGCGGAGGAGATTGATTTTGTGGGATTCCGGCTGACGGGCGAGGGTCTACGACCGCTACATTCCAACGTGGAGGCAGTGCTTCGCATCCCAGAGCCCACCATGCCTGCGCAGATTTCATCTTTCCTCGGTATGGTGAATTTCTACAGCCAGTTTATCCCACACTACTCGGAGACGATCAGGCCCCTGAAGGCCCTGCTGAAGCAGGATGCGCTGTGGGAGTGGACCCCGGTGTGCTCGGCGGCTATTTCAAAGCTAAAGTGGCAGCTCACCTCTCCACTGGTGCTGGCACATTTTGACCCTGAGTTGGAGATGGTGGTGACCTGCGATGTGTCTGGGACCACGTTAGGTGCGGTCATGTCCCAAATGCAGGGTGAAGTGGAAAGGCCAGTGGCATTTGCTTCCAGGTCCCTCTCGCCGGCAAAGCAGAAGTACGCGGTGGGCGAGAGGAAGGCGCTGGCTTGCGTCTGGGCGTGCAAGAGGTGGCACTTATACTGTACCTCTACAGATGCCGCTTCACCCTGAGGACAGACCACTGAGCACTCACCATGCTGCTGGAGATGTTGGGATTGGGACATAGGCCGCTAAGGCTTCATAGGTGATCGGAGCGCCTAAGGCCTTATGACTTTTCCACTAAATTTACCCCGGGCAGAGAGAACATTGTGGTGGATCTTCTCTCACGAGCTACAGTGGACGTGTTGGAAGTGGTCGGGGATGACATTAGCGCCGATAAGAAGGAACTGGTGAACGCCTTGTGTGGATCTCTTCAGGGTGTGGTCTCCCCGCAAGATCTTAAGGATGAGTCGGAATGAGACCCAGTTATGGTGCAGTTGCGCTCAGTGATTTGTGAGTGTTGGCCAGCGAAGGTGCTGAGAAAGCTAGCCCATTTTCATCGTTTCCGGGATGATCTGAGCTGATGGAATGAGGTTTGAGTGGCCAGGGGCCAGTGCGCCCTGATCCCTGCTGCATTGAGGGTGCGGGTCCTGGATATTCAATTCAATTCAACTTTATTTATATAGCGCCATTTCACAACAACAGTCATCTCATAGCACTTTCAACTGTAGGGGGAACCCCCACAGTTGCAGAAAGACCCCAGCAATCAGGCGATCCCCTGTGAGCAAGCACTTGGCGACGGTGGAGAGGAAAAACTCCCTTTTAACAGGAAGAAACCTCCAGCAGAACCAGGCTCAGGGAGGGGCAGTCATCTGCTGCGACTGGCTGGGGGGTGAGGGGACAGAGAAGATGAAAAGAACAGACATGTAGTGAGCAAACAGCACGATGGGGACTCAATCTATGGGAGAGAACAAACAGATGTTAATGACCAGCAAAAAAAAAAATATTTCATTGAGAGTGAAGAAAGGAGTGAGGCCCAGAGCATTATTGGAGGTCCCCCGGCTGACTAAACCTATTAGCAGCATAACTAAGGGAAGGTTCAGAAACACATGATCCCTCCCTAATTGTAGGCTATATCAAAAAGGAAGGTTTTAACCCTATTCTTAAAAACAGAGATCGAGTTTGACTCCCAAATCCAGATTGGCAGCTGGTTCCACAGGAGAGGAGCTTGATAACTGAAGGCTCTGCATCCCATTGTACTTTTGGAGATTCTAGGTATTACAAGTAATCCTGCATTTTGGGAGCGTAGTGCTCTGTTAGGATAATACGGTAGTATCAGATCTTTTAAATAAAAAGGGGCCTGATTGTTAGTTTTGTAAGTAAGAAGAAGGATTTTAAACTTAATTCTAAACTCTATGGGAAGCCAATGAAGGGAGGCCAGAACCGGAGAGATAGGATCTCTCTTTCTAGTACCTGTTAAAACTCTTGCTGCAGCATTTTGGACCAGCTGAAGACTTTTTAAAGATGTTTTAGGACAACCTGATAATAGAGAATTACAATAATCTAATCTCGAGCTAACAAAAGCGTGGATCACTTTCTCAGCATCACTATGAGACAAGATGCTCCTAATCTTGGCAATATTATGCAAATGATAGAAGGCAGTCTTAGAAACAAATTAAATATGTGAATTGAAGGACAGATCTTGATCAAAAATAATTCCAAGGTTCCTCACAGAGCTATTAAGAGAAAGAGTAACTGCATCCAAACTGAAAGTTTGATTTGGAAAGGTATTTCTAAGGTTTTTTGGATCAACAAGAATGACTTCAGTCTTATCTGAATTTAATAGCAGGAAATTACAAGTCATCCAAGCTTTGATTTCCTTAAGACAGGCTTCTAACTTGGCTAATTGATTACTATCATCTGGCTTCATTGACAGGTATAATTGTGTGTCATCTGCATAACAATGAAAATGTATACAGTGCTTTCTAATAATGTTGTCTAATGGAAGCATATATAAACTAAAAAGAGTAGGGCCTAGCACAGATCCCTGTGGAACTCCATGACTGAGCTTTGAGTTGAAAGAAAACTCATTACTGACATGAACAAACTGGAACCTATCAGATAAATAAGATCTAAACCACTGCATCAAAGTTCCATTAAGTCCAACATAGTGTTCTCATCTATCAAGTAGAATATTATGATCGATAGTATCAAAAGCTGCACTAAGGTCTAAAAGGACAAGTACAGAAACAAGTCCATTATCAGATGCAATGAGGAGGTCGTTAGTGACCTTCGCTAAGGCTGTTTCAGTACTATGATGGATTCTAAACCCAGATTGAAACTCTTCAAGTAAACCATTTCCCTGCAGGTGGTCAAATAATTGCATAGCAACAACTCTAAGATTTTTGAAATGAAAGGAAGATTAGAGATTGGTCTATAGTTAGCTAAAGCTCCTGGATCTAGTGTTGGCTTTTTGAGTAAGGGTTTAATTGCAGCCATTTTAAAAGCCTGCGGTACATGGCCTAAAGTTAATGAAGAATTGGTTATATGAAGAATAAAGCTACCAAGAAGTGGGAAGACTTCTTTCAATAACCTGGTAGGAATAGGGTCTAAAAGACAAGTTGAAGGCTTGGATGAGGAAACTATTTTGTCTAACTCTAAAAGGTCAGTTGGAGTAAACTCATCAAGATAGATATCAGTTGAAGGAATTGTAGTAGTTAATGTATTTAAGTTAACGGTGGGAAGAATCTGATCGATTTTATCTCTGATGGATGAAATTTTATTATTGAAAAAGTTCATCAAGTCCTGACTAGTAAGCTCGAAGGGAATGCTAGGATTGACAGAGTCCTGACTCTTTGTCAATCTGGCTACAGTACTGAAAAGAAACCTGGGATTATTCTTGTTCTCTTCTATTAATGCAGAATAATAACTCATTCTAGCTTTTCTAAGAGATTTTTTATAAATTAAAAGATGATTTCTCCAAGCTAAATAGATTTCATCTAAATTAGTGGAGCGCCATTTTCCTTCTAATTGACGAGTCTTCTGTTTTAAGCTACGAGTTTCTGTGTTGAACCAAGGAGTTAGAAATCTCTGATTAGACTTTTTCTTTTTTAAGGGGGCCACAAAGTCTGGAGTCTGATGCAGAGAAGCTGTAACACTATCTACCATGCTATCAATTACAGAAGGAGCAAGCTGTCTATAGCTTATTTCCGTTGTCTTGACACATGGCATAGAGCACAGGTGTCAAACTCATTCCATGGAGGGCCAAGACCCTGCAGGTTTTACTTCCACCCAGTGTCTTCAACAGGTGATTTCTCTGAATTTCTTCCTACTGATTGCTGATCAGTGAAAACACCTGCTGAAGAGACTGGGTGGAAGTAAAACCTGCAGGGTCTTGGCCCTCCATGGAATGAGTTTGACACCCCTGGCATAGAGGAAACAATCGGCATAAATTTGGTAACAGCATCATCTGAGAGGCATCTACTGTAGTAATATTTTTCTTTAAGAGCCAAATAGTCAGAAATAGTAAAATCAATGGTTAACAGACAATGGTCTGACAGTACAGGGTTATGAAGAGACACTACCAGATTTTCTATTTCAATGCCATATGTCAGAATAAGGTCCAACGTATGGTGGAGATAATGAGTAGAATTTCATACTTTGAGAAAACCCAATCGAGTCTAATATTGAATTAAATGCCACATTAAGGCAGTCACTATCTACATCTACATGTATATTAAAGTCCCTTACTATAGTTATTCTATCTGATTTCAGCACTAAATCAGCTAAGAATTCAGCAAATTCGGATAAAAATTCTGAGTAGGTTGATGGAGGACGATAAACTATGGCAAATAAAATTGGGTTTAGCCTAAAATTGCTAAAGTTCCCAATACTGAGGACCAGGCCCTCAAAGGAATTATAACATGTTTTTTGCTTTACATTAACTAGTAATTTGGAATGGTAAATTGTTGCTACTCCTCCTCCACGACCAGAACTTCTGGGATTTTGACAGTTTAAATAACCAGAGGGAGTTGATTCATTTAAACCAACATAATCCTCTTGTCCTAACCAAGTCTCTGTAAGGGATATTAAATCAATCTGATGATCAATTAACAGATCATGGACTAACAGAGACTTGGGAGTTAGAGACCTAATATTTAACAAACCACATTTAATTTTTAAATTATGAGGAGGAACAGAGGCCAAATCATTAAATTTAGAGGCTTCATGTTTAATTTGAGTTTTACCAACTTTTTGTTTAATCACTTTGGGATACTTTTTTTTTTTTTAAAGTTTTTGTAAAGGGTATACATGTCATTACAGCACTGCATTGTTTACATTTTCATCACATGTTCCTTTTTTTTGTTTTTTGACAACATTGGAAGAATAATTATTACAACACCCTTTTTTTAAGTGAAAGAAAAAGAGAATTAAAGAAAGAACAAAAAAAAAACAAACAAAAAACAAAACTAACTAACTAACCTGCACTTATATAGCGCTTTTCTAGTCACAAAGACCACTCAAAGCGCTTTCATTAATACTAACCCTCTATTCTAAGGGCCTATAGGAAACAAATATCTAGGGACAATTTAGAACAGCCAATTAACCTAACATGCATGTTTTTGGCATGTGGGAGGAAACCGGAGAAATCCCGGAGTAAACCCACGCAACACGGGGAGAACATGCAAACTCCACACAGATCACTGTTGGTCGGGGGCTGGGATCGAACCCACGATCCCACGATCCCCACAATCCCCAAAACAAGAAAAAACAAAAAACAAAAACAAAACAAAAGAACAACAAAAAAAAATAAATAAAAATAAAAGAGCATCTGAGTAGCGTTGGAACAAAGAGAGGTGCCATTATTGAAATGGTATTTGTCAAAGATTTGATCTGATGGAAGACACATATGCGATCCAGGGTTGCCAAAAGTTCAAGAACCCATCCATGTCTTGTCTCAGTGCGAATGTCAACTTTTCCATTGAGTAAATGTCTTGAATCACGTTAATCCAATCTTCAGATGTAGGACAATCCTTCAACATCCATTTTTTAGTTGGAGCTTTTTTACTTGCCAATATTAAAACAGTGAATAAGTATTTTTCTCCTCGTCTTTCCAGTGATTCCGGTAGTAAACCCAAATACAAAGTTACAAAAGAAAAGGGAACTGTTATTTTGAATATTTTCCCCAATATTGTCTGTACATTGGTCCAATATTGGTGGATAACTGGGCATGACCAAAACGCATGAAAATGATTTCTCTTCACCACACAAGCGCCAACAATTCAACCCCTTACGAGTAAATTTGTTTTGTGCAGGTGTTCTGAAAAATCTTGCCAAATTTTTCCATCCAAATTCTCTCCACTGCAGGGATGAGGTACTTTTCCATTGTTGTTTATTTAGCTTTTCCCATATTTCCAGTTGTAAAGTGAAATTCCCCTCTTTTTCCCATCTCTCTTTTATATATGATGTGTTGTCTCCTTTTAAATCTTGAAGACCTTGGTATATTTTAGAGATGTATCTGATCCCTGGGACCCCTTTATATGCCATTAAGAAAACCTTCAGAACACCTGACTGGGCCCTTTCCAAATCCTCCTTTTTAAGTATTTTGTTTATGTGGTGTCTAAGCTGAAAGAACCTGTAAAGGTCTTGATTTATTAGACCTTGTTTTTTCAAATCTTCAAAACTTCTTAAAATTTGCCCTTTAAAAAAATCATAATATTTTATCAGTCCATTCTCTTTCCACTTTTTAAATCTAGTGTCTGTTTTATTAGGAGTAAAGTCTTGATCATAGGCAATCCACTGCAGTAATCGATAGGGTTCTTTAGTTTGATTCTCTCTGACTATCTTAAACCAAATTTTTAGCGGGGTCTCTATCCACGGGTTAGTGTTATTCAAAAGTTTAGGTAAGGCATTGTTCCCTATTATCGCCTGTAGGGGGATGTCACTTGTTATTTGGCATGCCATCTCCTTCCATTGTGCAGTGTAGACTGGGTTACATATCTCTACTAAAGTTTTAATTTGTGCGGCTTTAAAATAGTCCTGAAGCGGCATGATAAAATAAAGGTAGCGATGGAGTTTTTGGTTGGTTTATTGAATCATACCGCCTTCATCGGAACACCTCCCCAGCCCTCGTGCTGCGGGCTGAGGTGATGTCCTCAGGCTCTCAGAGAGGAGACACAAAGTGCATGTCTGCAGCAGTTGAAGGAGTCAGTGAATGAGAGACAGATTTACAGAACAGTGCAGCATATATACCCAACTCAGACAATACATCAAAGACATTCACAGCAGTCGATCTGGGCATTTGCATATCAGAGGTACAGACAGGATGCATGAACACAATGCATGGATGACACTAACCTCACAGCTGTAAACGCAGCATGCAGCGGAAAAAACCCAGGAGTAACGAGCTGACTGTCTCTGTGTGTTGTGGGGGGTTGAATCAACCCGCTACACCGCTCCCCCCCAGAGGGCACGGCAGGGGGCCGAGACCTCGATGTTGCAGTTTGGGCAGCGAGCAGGGAAAAGGTCTGTGCAGGTGGAGGGGGAGGGGGAAGGGGGGTAGTAAGTGCTGACCGGGCGCGGTGAAATCGTTCGGGCCGTGCCATGTCGGAGCAGCAAACCTCCAGTAATGCACTGGGCCTCACTCCTTTCCTCACTCTCTATGAAATATTTTTTTTTTGCTGGTCATTAACATCTGTTTGTTCTCTCCCATAGATTGAGTCCCCATCGTGCTGTTTGCTCTCTACATGTCTGTTCTTTTCTTCTTCTCTATCCCCTCACCCCCCAGCCAGTCGCAGCAGATGACTGCCCCTCCCTGAGCCTAGTTCTGCTGGAGGTTTCTTCCTGTTAAAAGGGAGTTTTTCCTCTCCACCGTCACCAAGTGCTTGCTCACAGGGGATCGCCTGATTGCTGGGGTCTTTCTGCAACTGTGGGGGTTCCCCCCCTACAGTTGATAGTGCTATGAGATGACTGTTGTTGTGAAATGGCGCTATATAAATAAAGTTGAATTGAATTGAATTGAGGGGCTGTCCCGTTGAACTTGTGGAGATCACCAGAAGAAAAATTAGTCTCTGACTCCTCTCGTGGCCATGAAGAAAAACAGGAGCGGCGAGGTTGCATAAACAAAAGCAGAGGAACTTGGCGTGTTGACTTTAGGTGCGTGTGCAGCCTTAAAGCCCTCGGGAAAAGCAGACGGCTGAATCCTTTGTGCGCCGTGGCTGAAACCATCAGTGAATCCTGTGAGCACGCTGCGCGCGTGCTTGCTTCAGGTGAGCGCGCAGCCCTGAAGGTTCTGCGTGCAGCTGCGCAGGACGATGGCGGTCTCTGGAGCCATTCTTGTTCCGTGCGTGTTGCACCGTCCTCGTCACCCCCAGTGCGTGTGCCGGGGCTCCTTGCGTGGGTGGGCCCGCTGGAGAGGAAACCAGGGTCGGAAACTTGGTGGAGATCGGCGCAGTCGGCGCCAAAAAACATCTATGATGAGCCGTGGCTGCAGATTAGTCATGGTGCGTTGGAGCGTTGAGGGGAGATAGACGATCTTTGTCCCTCAGGCTGTCCCGCATGGATGCCCCGATCTCGGCGAGGGTCGCGCCATGACGTTTACTGCCGTTTACCCGGTCTTGGGCGATGTCCGGAGAGTAACTCGCCTGCCGTGGGCTCTGCGTTGAGGCCTCCCTGAAGCCGCAGGGAGGGCAGATCAGTCAGGCTGCTGCGTTCGCTCGTCGGTGGAGCATCACTGTCCGGTGCTGCGTTCGCCGGCAGCTCGTTTTCTTCAGCGTCAGGTCGCCAGCGTGGCTGTCCAGACCAGAAGGTTGCGTTGCACAAAGCGTGTGCATGTTCGGGGTCACCAGTGAAGCGGCATGATAAAATAAAGGCAGCGATGGAGTTTTTAGTTGGTTTATTGAATCATACCGCCTTCATCGGAACACCTCCCCAGCCCTCGTGCTGCGGGCTGAGGTGATGTCCTCAGGCTCTCAGAGAGGAGACACAAAGTGCGTGTCTGCAGCAGTTGAAGGAGTCAGTGAATGAGAGACAGATTTACAGAACAGTGCAGCATATATACCCAACTCAGACAATACATCAAAGACATTCACAGCAGTCGATCTGGGCATTTGCATATCAGAGGTACAGACAGGATGCATGAACACAATGCATGGATGACACTAACCTCACAGCTGTAAACGCAGCATGCAGCGGAAAAAACCCAGGAGTAACGAGCTGACTGTCTCTGTGTGTTGTGGGGGGTTGAATCAACCCGCTACAGTCCCTGATATTTGGCAGCGCGAGCCCACCTTTGTCTTTGTTTAGCTGTAGGGTTCTATATCTGATTCTAGGTCTCTTGCCCTGCCATATGAATCTTGAGATCCTTCTGTCCAGTTCTTGCCATGTTTTTTTGGGGAGGTTCTACCGGTATTGTTTGGAAAAGGTATAGAAGACGTGGAAGTATATTCATTTTGACTGCTTCAATTCTTTGTGCGGTACCCAAGAATGGTATCATATTCCATCTTGCTAGATCAGATTTTATTTTTGCCATCAGTGGATCATAGTTCAGTGTTATAATTTTGTTGAGTTGTTTCGGGATATTGACCCCCAGATATTTCATAGATTCCATCTCCCAGTTAGTTTTGAGTTTGCTTAGTAAATATTGTTTGGGTCCTAGTTGAATGTTAAAACTTGGGTTTTATGCATGTTTAATTTGTACCCCGATAGATCTCCATACTCTGAAAAAACTGAGATTAGTTCTTCACTTCCGCCCTCCCAAGAGAGCAGACGCTTTTTTCTTCTCTCCTGCTGATTTTTTCCTCCCCTCCTACTGGATCCCAGCTTGCTGTTGTCTGTCTGCGTCTGACTGCGACCGCCGAAAAGAAATTATGGAGTTAATAAGCTGGGCTTTGAACACAATTGACACTATTTTTTCAACAAGGAAAAGTGCTCCGGGGGAAGCTGTTTGCCCCGCTGGAACGGCTCCAGTGGGCTATCTATGTGACACAGGTATTTGGAAAATGCTGTGTCTCTCTAATCTCTCTATCGAAGATATTGAAGATTTGTTTATCTTCGTAATCTTGGTGATTGGGATAATTCTGATTGGGACGGGAATTGTCTTGGTTTACCGCAAATTGCTGAAGATGGATTCAACCTATCAAAATGCTGGCCAGGCGAGGTGCATCCAACAAATTGAGAAACTGGAGAAGACCCTGATAGCGACTACTGGAGAACTGTCTCGTAAGGTGGATTACATCATGGGTTCACTCAGGTCTTTCCACGACGAGTTCAAAGCTGCGCAATGAAGGATTAATGTACTGAATCTACAGAAGAAATACAAGTCTTCTCTGTGATCAGTCCTATTTGGCATTATTATTCCCCATGAAAATTCCTCCTGGCTGTCTGCAGACTGTGTTTTTTTTTTCAAAATCATGAGCACAAGGCCTTGGACAGCCAGCTGCAGCGCCAGATAAGACTGGGCGCCAGACAGACAAAACATCTTCTGCCAAGGGTCCTTGGGTCTCTCTTATTATCATCAACACTGCTCAACACCGCACACACATTGATTCATGAACTGATTAAAGATATACTGTACACTGCTCTCTTGTGTCTCGTGAATTCTGAGTTGTTGCTCTGTGCTATTGAGAGATTTTTTTTCATTGTAATCACAATCTGCTTAAAAATAAGCTGTATTTTGATAACGAAGTTTTTTTTCTCCTCCCCCCTTGTGTCGTTCCCTCCCTTCCCCTCCCTTTCTTATCTATCTCTGTTTGATGAGGCGCCTTTATGGCTGCCGTGTCGTTGTGTCGCGCGCATGCGCACCAATGTCAAGTCAAGTTCCTCGTGTGTTTTTTTACATGCTTGGCAATAAAGTTTATTCTGATTCTGATTCTGATTCTGAAAAAAGGTGTCCGGCTGCCCCAGGTATATTAAAATGTCATCAGCAAAGAGTGCTATTTTGTGTTCCTTGTGACCAAGTGTAATACCTCAAATTTTTTGATTCTGTCTTATCCATTGGCTCAGAGGTTCTATGAAGATTGCAAAGAGCAGTGGAGACAAGGGGCAGCCCCGACGGCATCCTCTTTCCAGTTCAAAAGATGATGATAATTTACCGTTAATCCTTATTTTAGCTGTTGGTTTTTATATAATGCCTGGATAGTTCTAATGAAGTTGTTATGAAAATTGAAACTGAATAAGATTCTACATAGGAAAGACCAGTCAACCGAATCAAATGCTTTTTCAGCATCTAATCCCAATATGGCTGCATTTAAGTTATATTTTTTTTATATGATGAATTATGTGTAAAGTGTGTCTAATGTTGTCTTGTCTTTGTCTTTGTCTTATAAAACCTGTTTGGTCTAAATGAATTAAGTCCGTCAGTATATTTTCTAACCTTTTGGCAAGGATAGTGGTAAAAAGCTTATAGTCCTGATTTAACACACTGATTGGTCTGTAGTTGGAGCAGTCTAGTTTATCCTTTTCAGGTTTAGGTATGACTGCAATGACCCCTTCTCTCCAGGAGGGGGGGGAATTCCCCAGTGTGGAGGACATAGTTAAATGTTTTCAGGAGGAGAGGAGATAGTTGCTGTTTAAAGGTTTTGTACCACTCTGCTGTATAGCCATCTGCTCCTGGGGATTTGTTAGCTTTAAGTTTCATAATTGCTTTTTCTAATTCTTTAGGTTGTATTTCTGACAGTAGTGTTTTATTTTGTGACTCAGTAAGTTGGGGAAGGTTTAATGTGTTTAGGAATGTTTCGAATGCATTTTTATGTTTTTTGAGGGAGTACAAGTTCTTATCGTAGTTCTCAAAGCTTTTAAGAATATCCTGAATTCTAAATTTTATTTCCTTTGATACTGGGTCTCTGATTTTGTAGATTGCTCTCTCCGTTTGTTGTTTCCTCAATTGATAGGCTAGCAATTTTGCTGATTTGCTGCCTGTTTCAAAGTATTTTTGTTTCAGAAATGTAACTTTCTTCTGGATTTCTATTGTGTAGATCTCATTTATTTGTTTAATTTCCTTAATTTTGAGCGAGTCATTAGAATGAGTGTTATCTTTGTGCTCTTTTTCTAGGTTCTTAAGTTCTGACTCTAATGTGATTAGTTTTTCTGGTCTCAGTTTCTTTTGGATTGCCAGTTTTGCGATAATCTTTCCCCTTATTACAGCTTTGCATGCGTCCCACAGTATCAATGGGGATACTTCTCCATTATCATTTTCTTCAAAATATCTGAGAATATCTGATTCCAATTCATCTTTCAGTGGTCCTTTCAGGACATGTGAATTTAACCTCCAAGAAAATGTATTATTTGTGTATTTTTGGATCCTTAAGTCCATATAGATCGGACTGTGGTCAGAGAGATCCATCAGTCCTATTTTACATGTTTTTACTCTTCCAATGTCTCTATTAAACATAAAAAATAGTCAATCCTTGAGTATGATGAATGTGGTGCTGAGTAAAATGTATAATCTTTTACACTGGGGTTGAATTCCCTCCACACGTCACAGATTCCCATTTCTTTTAGTAGCATCCGAGTTTTTCTACTTTGAGTGTCATTTTGATGTGGAGAATTACCTGATGCATCCCAGTATGGATTCAGTCTTAGATTGAAGGCTCCACCACATATCACTAAACCTTGGGCTTTAGTTATCATTAGGTCAAATACATTTTTATAAAATTTCCAGTTAGCCCCTGGAGGTGCATATACATTCAGCAGGGTGATATCTTCTCCCTCTAGCCGCCCAAGTACCATACTGCATCTCCCTTCTTTATCTTTGTGTTCTGATTTTTTTTTCAAATATAATTTTGGTTGAGATCAATGTCGCTACCCCCCTCCTCCTCCCTGACTTATATGAAGATGAAGAGATCATTTTAAACCCTTGTCTATTGAGTTTAGTGTGCTCCATGTCTGTTAGGTGGGTTTCCTGTAAAAATATTATTCCTGCTTTGTCTTTTTTTCCATTTTGCCTAGAATCTTGGATCTTTTAACTGGATTCAGGATCCCTTTTACATTATATGAGATTATTTTGGTTACACCCTGTTTCTCCATTGTGTTGTCTTATTTAGTATAACAGTGTGGTGGCCCTCTTTTATGCTACTCAGAAACTGAAAGAACATTAAGAACATAAAAAACATTAAGAACATAGTATATAAAACTTTAAAACAAAAAACTGACAAAAGATCTTCCTGAGCTGAGGTCTTTTTAGTGACCTTAGAAGAGCCTTGATGGTGTGTTGGCTCTCAGGGAAATTCCTCAGATTCTGTTACGTGCTGAGGGCCCTCTCTTACCCCTGTAAGTTGTCCCATGTTTTTAACGTTAATTTCAGATCCCAATCCGAACTTCTAATGATTTTTTTTTTTTATGCCTATTCCCTATGAAATTGTGCGCAACCTCCCACCACCATCACAGCAAACAGTCACGTTAATACAGTATTTGTTAGTGTGGAGAGACCATGTGGTTCATTGACACATTTCTATTTTAACAAGTTGTTGTTGTTTTTTTTTTAAAGACTTATTTGTTTCTAATATTATGTCTGTTCCATAAAATGCTTTACCACTTGCTGATTCTGCATCTCCTTTAATGTTTGTTACCTTGTAGGAGGGGGGTTGGATGCGCAGATTGACTAAAAATATCGTTATTCCCTCCTGTAAATGGCCAGTTTTTCCTTATAGCTCTGGCGCTGGGTTTCCCGCTGCTGGCCCGTGGATTTTGAGGGTCTCTGTGTGCACCACGTTTGAGCCTTGATTCTTTCGATCAAGTCTGCTGCGGGTTTATACACCGTTACCGGGAGTCCTCTTCTCGCCATATCTGTGGTTGCTTCTTCCGCCGAGTTGTAAAGACACGTCTCATCCCCGTAGAAAACCCTCAGCTTCACCGGAAATGGAGTCTGAAAGCGCAGTTTCTTCTCTCGTAGTATCTTTTTAGCGTCGTTGTATTCCCGACGCTTTTTAAGGACCTCCGGAGCGTAGTCGTGTTCCACAAAAACTTTTCTCTCTTGGTGCATAAATCCTTTTTTCTGCCAAGCCAGTCTTACAACCTCTTCTTTTATTTTGGAGTTGGAGAACTTCACCACCACCGATCGTGGTGACGCTTCCGCCGCCGGCCTAGGGGCTAATGTACAGTGCGCCCTTTCTATCTTCAAGTCGGTGGTTTGGGGAATATCCAATTTCTCTCTCAGTAAGGATTCCACGCATGCCGCCATTGTGGTGAAACCGTCCTCGACTCCTTCTTTCAGACCATGATTTCTTATGTTGTCTCTTCTTAGTCTTCCTTCTTGGTCGGTTAGCTTAGCCTCCAGTCTTGACTGTCGTTTGTGCAGTTCCAGCACGGTATCTTCCAGCCCTTTTATTCTTTCCTCAGCTTCCAAGATTCGGTCCTCGGCCTGGTCCAGTCTGCTGTTTGTCCTTTTTATTTCGTCTTTGATTTCACGAAATTCGGCCCAACACTCTCGGCGAAATCGTCTTAATTCTTTAAGTACCGTTTTTAAGCTAACCTTGTTGCTAGCTTCATTCAGCTCCTCGTCTTCTGAATGGAAATCATACGGATCAGATTCTCCGGCCGATGCGTGTCCTGGCCTGGTAAATGTCGATTTCTTCTGTTTTCCTTTAGGCATGATGACTTTGTCTCTTGATTTTCACTCTTCCAAAAATCCATTAAATCTGATTTTCAAGGTATTTTCCTGGATCGGGTCTGGGAGCTTCAGCGTTAAGCTGCTATCGCCATGGTGTCCAGACCGGAAGTCCGCACTTTGGGATACTTATACATTATATTTTTATTTGCTTTGGAGGGAGCAGACAATTTGATTTTTTTTTGTATACTTCATTGATCCCCAGAGGGGAAATTGAGGGCATCCACCTGGATGGATGAAGCAGCCACGGTACGGCGCTATCCCTTAACCATTCACACACACATTCACACCTAGGGCCACTTAAGAGTCTCCAATTAGCGTAACCTGCATGTTTTTGACCTGTGGGAGGAAACCGGAGAAATCCCGGAGTAAACCCACGCAGATATGGGGACAACATGCAAACTCCACACAGATCACTGTTGGTCAGGGGCCGGGATCGAACCAGGGATCCCATGGCCAAGGGTGAGTTGCTGTGCTGGTGCAGTGCTAACCACTGCGCCATCGCACTGATTCTCTGATGGGGAAGACAGGGGCTAAACTGAGGGGTGGCGGATGAAGAGGAGCTGCAGAGAGGCGTGTAAGACTGCGACTCTGCTTCCTGGTCCCACCTCTGAAATTTGGATAAAAAGGATGCCAGATTGTTAGATAAATGAGACGCACCATCCAAAGTGGGATGGATGCTGTCTCGTCTCATAAGACCAGGTTTTCCCCAAAATGAGCTCCGATTGTCAATGTAGCCCACATTGTTTGCAGGACGCCACACAGACAGCCAGCGGTTGAAGGATGACGAGCGGCTAAGCATGTCATCACTGGTCAGATTGGGGAGGGGCCCAGAGAACACTACAGAGGCAGACATTGTTTTGGCAAAGTCACACACCTATTCTACATTAAGTTTCGTGACTTCCGACTGGAAGTGTGGAGTGGAGTGTGTGAAATAAGAGGCAGATTCATGGCAGACGGTTTATTACACACTTCACATCTCTCAAGCACAGAACAGAATGAAACATTTCAGTAGGCACTCTTCTTTTACCCCAAATCACTCCTCACAATTTTCATGGCATTTCTCCACACACAACGTGACATTTGCTTTACACTGCATTCAACCCCCTACGTCCTTGACTCCTTCCTGCTATCTCGCCAGGAAACTCCTGAGCATTGTTCTCCCATGCTTATCTGCTGTCTCTTGTCTGAGATGCTAAATAATCTGACTCCCCCAAGGTGCTACACTGCCCCCCTCAGCATCTTAGATAGAACAATACAACATCAGTCCACACGCCGTTTGGGCTTCCGTCTCCTCCCGTATCTGCTGTAACTGGGGTTTACTGCCTCCGTGGCGCTGCTGTGCCGGTGGGGGGCTGCTGGGAGTGTGTCTGACTGCGGGTGGGCCGTGACGAGGGGTCGGAAGACTGGAAGACTTTCGGTTGGCCTCGAAGAGATTCTGGCAAACTGTCCGACGGCTCAGGAAGGGAAAGCAGCTCCCCGTCCACACTGTGTATGGTGCGGATGGGACACTGTTGACTTCGACTGGGGATATCATCGGGCGGTGGAAGGAATACTTCGAGGATCTCCTCAATCCCACTGATACGCCTTCCACAGAGGAAGCGGGGTTTGGGGACGAGGGGGATGACTCGCCTATCACAGGGGCTGAGGTCGTCAAGGTGGTTAAAAATCTCCTTGGTGGCCGGGCCCCGGAGGTGGACGAGATTCGCCCTGAGTACCTCAAGGCCCTGGATGTTGTTGGGCTGTCATGGTTGACATGCCTCTGCAACATTGCGTGGAGGTCGGGGGCAGTGCCTTTGGCATGGCAAACCGGAGTGGTGGTTCCTCTCTTCAAAAAAGGGGACCAGAGGGTGTGCTCCAACTTTAGAGGGATCACACTCCTCAGCCTCCCTGGGAAGGTCTATGCCAAGGTACTGGAGAGGAGAGTCCGGCCGTTGGTCGAACCTCCGATTCAGGAGGAGCAATGTGGTTTTCATCCTGGCCGTGGCACATCGGACCAGCTCTTTACCCTCTCGAGAATTCTTGAGGGTTCGTGGGAGTTTGCCCAACCAGTTTACATGTGTTTTGTGGACTTGGAGAAGGCATTTGACCGTGTCCCTTGTGGATTTTTGTGGGGAGTGCTTTGGGAGTATGGGGTATCGGGCTTGTTGTTACGAGCTATTCGGTCTCTGTACGACCGTTGTGAGAGTTTGGTTTGTATTGCCAACATTCGGTCAGGTTCATTCCCAGTGAGAGTTGGACTCCGCCAGGGCTGCCCTTTGTCACCGATCCTGTTCATAATTTTTATGGACATGATTTCTAGGCGCAGCCAGGGAATGGAGGGTGTCATGCTTGGTGACCACAGGATCTCATCTCTGTTTGCAGATGATGATGTCCTGTTGGCTTCATCCAGCAATGACCTACAGCTCTTGCTGGGACGGTTTTCCACTGAGTGTGAAGCGGCTGGGATGACAATCAGCACCTCTAAGTCCGAGTCCATGGTCCTCAGCCAGAAAAAGGTGGATTGTCCTCTCTGGGTTGGGGACAGGCTCCTGCCCCAAGTGGAGGAGTTTAAGTACCTTGGGGTCTTGTTCACAAGTGAGGGGAAAATGGAGCGAGAGATCGACAGACGGATTGGAGCAGCATCTGCAGTGATGCAGACGTTGTACCGCTCTGTTGTGGTGAAGAGGGAGCTTAGTTCTAAGGCAAAGCTGTCGATTTACCAGTCATTCTACGTTCCTACTCTCACCTATGGTCACGAGCTTAGGGTAATGACTGAAAGAATGAGATCGCGGATACAAGCGGCTGAAATGAGCTTTCTCCGTAGGATTGCTGGACTCACCCTCAGAGACAGGGTGAGGGGCTCAGTCATCTGGGAGAGGCTCAGAGTAGAACCGCTGCTTCTCCACATTGAAAGGAGTCAGTTGAGGTGGTATGGGCATCTGATTAGGATGCCTCCTGGATGCCTCCCACTTGAGGTGTTTCAGGCACATCCCACTGGGAGGAGACCCCGGGGCAGACCCAGGACTCAGTGGAGAGACTATGTCTCCCAGCTGGTCTGGGAACGCCTTGGTATCCTCTCTGAAAAGCTGGAGCAGGTGGCGGGGGAGAGGGAAGTCTGGGCTTCTCTGCTTGAACTGCTGCCTCCGCGCCCCGGACCTCCGGAAAAGCGGTAGAAGATGGATGGATGGATGGATGGATGGACTTCCGACTGCCGGAGACGGATGTCATTAATGCCAGCGTGAATAACAATTGTGGAGTATTTACAGTTACTTTTAACCAGCATTTTCAAATTTGACTCGATGTCGCCTGCTCTGGCCCCAGGAATGCATTTGACTATGGCCGCTGGAGTCTCTAGGTTCACGTTTCTGACTACAGAGTCACCAATGATCAGAGTTTTTTCCTCAGCGGGTGTGTCGCTGAACGGGGAAAAACGATTAGAAACATGAACAGGCTGGTGGTGAACCAGGGCTTTGCGGGTAGGCTTCCTTCTCACCGTCACCCACCCAGTCTCCTTGCTGCTGAGGAGGACCGGAGGACCGCTAACAGGGCCTATGCTAGCAAGCTCCGCTGCAGCTAGGGGACATCCGTCAAGAGTAACTGGCGCAGACGGTGTTTCAATGCAGGGGAGCCGGGATTCCAAATCAGACAACCTCGCCTCGAGCGCCTCAAAAAGACAACATTTATTACATTTACCGTTATCACTAAAAGAGGCAGAGGTGTAGCTAAACATCTGACAGAGAGAGCACACCAGAGGAGGAGAGGAAGAAGAGCTCGTAGCCATAGCTAGTGGCTAACCCGAAGCTAACAAAAACACCAATGAAAGGTGAACAGAAGACTAAAGAGGGTGATTAGATGACATTGAGTGCGCACACAGGTGCAAGAGGCTTGATAAACAGAAATGAGAACTAACGGTAGATGGAAAAAAGTGGTTAAAATACAATTAAAAGCAAAATCCTCAGGAGAGTGAGGAGAGCTAATCACACAGACAGACAGCAATACAGGAAGTGACGATAAGTTACCACAAGTGACGTTCACCAATATGCTGCAAGATGGTCATTTGGGAGTGGTGCGGGTGAAGCAGCGGAATAGGAGGTCGGTCTGGTGGCCTGGCATTGATGGAGATATTGAGGCCATGGCTAAGGACTGCATGCCGTGTTTGGAAAACGGAAAGACCTCCACCACCACCGCTTCGGCCTGTGGAGCTTCCTGGGGGGCCGTGGAAGCATGTTGAACTGGACATTTGTGGTGAATTTCATACGGCACCATACAACAGTCGATTTCTGGTGGTGGCATATATGATCTCTTCTCCAAGTGACCGGAGGTGCTGCCCACCAGTTCGGTGATGATGGAGGTGGTCACGGGATTCCCGTCCTCCTTATTTGCATGGTGGGGAATCCCGGACACCATCACAAAGGACAATGGGCCCCAGTTTGTGTCGGGAGCTTTCGAGGACTTTTTGACCAGGAAAGGGATGAAACACATTAGGACAGCGTTCTATCACCCCCAAGCCAATGGACGGGTCAAGAGATTTAACAAGACCCTGAAGAACGGGCTGAGAGCTCATCTGGCTGATGGGTTCTTGTTCCCGGAGGCACTCCAAAACATGCTGCTGCATTACAGGGCATCGGTCCACGTGACAACGAGGTGTTCCCCAGCACAGCTCATGTTGGGGCGGGAGCTGTCACTGCCAGTTAATAGGTTGGAGCCGCCGAGGTCAGTGCCCTGGACGGGCGATGTGGCACTGAGAAGAAGAGTCATGGACCAGCAGCGGAGGATGAAGGGATGGTTCAATAGGAGGCAGCAGGCGAGGAGCCACGGCCTGAAGGAGAGGGATCGGGTGTGGATTAGGCACCCTGTCAGGGCCCACAAACTTTAACCTTTGTGGATGGGCTCACGGGAGATTAGGAGTCGGCGGGGCCCTGACACTTTTGTACTGGATGACGGATCCAAGTGGCACACCAGCAGGTTCAGGCGTGTGACACCTGGCAGGGGTTTGGACACTATCAGGGATTTGGACAGGTCTTTAGACTGGTTGGCCACGCCAGGTGTGGGCTCGTGGGCCATCCCAACGGTGCCTGGGGCTGAGTCCCCTAGGGGGGGACGCCCAGCTAGAGTACGTCAGAGGCCTGCTTATTTGGAGGACTATGTGGCAAAGACTGTTATGGACAGTTTCAGTTGGGCATATTGGTAATGCACCTGTTCGCCCACTGATGGACTTGTATATATGTATATAGGACGGTTTTGTGTTGTTGTGGTGTTAAAAAGATAATATTATTTTGTTGTTCTCTGTGTTATAGTTCGACCTTGGGGGGGGGGGGGGTTGTTGTGTATGGAAATTGGCCTTTGGGGTTTGCCGTAGCTCTGCTGGGGCGAGGAACGGGATGATGTCAGGCAGGCTACGGCGGGGAGTATAAATAGTAATGTGCGCCAAATAAAGTTCAGATGTATGTTCACCCAGACACTCTCCACCTGCTTTATTTCAGACATAACATTATTTTGGGAATTTCCACAGCAGGTTGAACACAGCAGCAGAAGTTTTAAAGACAACTTCGTCTGTCTGCATCTCACTGTTCATGTCTGTTCGTGTGTTTACATTGATTTATAATGTAATCGTGCTGCGTGAAAAATTTGCCTGTTCGCGTTTGGTGTGAACGCACCTTTGGACAACCTACATCGTATTTAGGGGGAAAATCATATGTAACTCGTGGCAAAATTCAATCCAGATCAAAAGATAATTTCAGTCTTGCTATTCATTTCAATGGAGATTTTTTTCCAATTTAAGGTCCCATGTGCAGAAGTAGTTTTTTTCCCCACAACAAAACTTTATTGAACATATGCACAAACAAACAAAGGGATACATCAGTTGTAATCATATATAACTGGTTGAACATTGACAAATGCTTAAAATTAAACAACTAAAAGAAGAGAAAAAAAGGGGGCAAAAACAAAAATTATATTAAACCAAAGTCAACAAGCCAAGAAAATAGTTTACAGGCTAATTCAGTTCTGACCAATCTTAAAGATCTGCAGTACAACTTCAACTTATTCCTCCAACAAATCAAATTGGGTTTGGATTTGAAAAATCTACATTTATGGATAAAAAAATTTCCCAAGTAAGATCAAATTGTTAATTTAAACAATTCAATTTTCCATTCATTGAGGCGGAAGTAGAGTAGTGCCTGGTTCATATGCTGATGGAGAAACCGCCCTACAGCAGCAGAATTTCTGTTTACTGCTACGTTCACTTCTTGATGGTATGGTGTACCATAAAACAAAGGTTCATTATTTTCTATGAGAATATCAATGTCCAGTTTGTCTTTGCCACTGTGGTAACCAAAAAAAAAAAGTAATGCCAAGTTCCTCCTGACACTGCCAATGGTGATGAAATTTTCTGTTCATTTCTCCTTTGGCTTTGGTCTGCTTACTGTAAACATGTGAACCCAGCACAGGAGTCAATGAAAGTCATACTTGTTCAAGTGTTGTTTTGACAGAAAAGCTAATTGTTTCAGTTTAGACAGTTACAGTCGAAATACAGAGGACAAATATGCAGAACAAACAAATTATAGGTTGAATACATTAATAAATACATCTTTTATTTGCTGCTTACTGTCTGCAGTTAATTCTTTAGACAGGGAAAGAGTATAGACTGCTGGTCATAAGAGCCTCTCTTATTCTCCCCCTTTTTCTCCTATACATACTCCTTCAGGTATATATTAGAAGTTATGGGCTTTGGGTGTTCAGACGCTGAGGTAGGTGAATTAGCAAAGCTCCGGCCTACGTAGCCCCTGTGGTATCTTCCTCCCTTCTCCATGAAGGAGTATGTGCTGCTCAACACAGCTCCACTGATCATAAGTATCACCGCAGCCGCCCAGCCCAGATAAATAGCCTGACCAAGCTCTCGTTTGTTGTTCTTAGGCACCTTTGGATTGTAAAAATCTTGAATGACTGTGTTAGCAGTCCAGGACACAGGAATCAGTACGCACAGGCCCGTTACAATGAAGAGGATTCCGCCCGCAAGCGCAATACCTGCCTTGGCCTGACGGTCATCCCCAGCGCAGGTGGTGCACTTCATGCCACAGCAGGACACGGTGCAGGAGAGCCAGCCCATGAAGATGGCCAGACACATGAGGGCGCGGGCTGCCTGGATGTCTGGAGGCAGGGCCAGCATGGAGTCGTATGTCTTACATTGCATGTGGCCTGTTGTTTGGTAGATGCAGTTCATCCAGATACCTTCCCATTTGATCTCTGAAGTCAGGATGATGGTGCCGATGAAGGCCGAGACCTTCCACTGTGGTAAGGCCGTGACGGCGATCGCCATGATCCACCCAGTCACTGCGCAGATGAAGCTGATCAGCTGCATGCCAGTGTTCACCATGACGACAACAATGATGTTCACCACTGTTTTCAATTGCTTCTTAGACAAATTCTTATATCAGCCTACAGTCCCAAATCTTTTAGTGTCCTCACTTCCTTTTTTGCTTGGCCAAGCTCCCTATGGTCTTTGCCCAAATGTCACTTTATCTGCAGTCATGTTCTTCTGTTTCTCTCTTCCTTTTCACAGTCTGTCCAGTTTCATCCTCAATTCACCAGGATACCCAGTTGTAATCTCTCCCCTTTTCTCATCTGATGCACAGCTTTCAGTGGCTCATAGTCTTGCGCACTCTTATTTTCCCTCCCAACTTTGACTCAATGCATTATTGAGTAGCCAATACCTGTGCAGCCACCTGTGGCAGCCCACGGATGCAGGATCGATGAGGCTTCACAGTCGAGGCCCAATGGAAGAGAAGAATCCCAGTCAGTTTTCTTTTTCCTGCATGAAAAGCTTTTCCCTCTATAAGCCGGGTTTAAATGCAGGAGGCTGAGTGTTGAGCTGCTGGTCATCTCTGTGCCACTTTTGGTTTGGTGTAGCCTTACCTCGATGGATCATGCATATAACCTGACACTCAGATTCACACACACTTCTGGGGTAAGCAGAGCACAAGTTCACGCCCGCCCATCTTCAGCACCAGAAGCAGAGCTGAACCCAAGGAAATAAAGCTACATAGATGGATGGAGGGAGAGGGCAAAAAGGAGGTAAGAGACAATAAAGGAGGGAGGCAAGGAGCACATCAGTTAAAGAACATCGGAGAGAGCTACAATAGGGATTATACCCCCTTTATGGTTCCAAAGCACATAAACTTGCCCATGTTTAAAAAGGAACATTCACCAAAAAATGGCTTTCACCATTTTTGTCTGAAACCATGAAAGAGTGTCAGCTTTACAAAAGAAAGCCCACCTACTCACAATGAGTGTGAGCACAGGAATAATACACAATCACTGTGTTTTCTAAGCAATAGTTACCTATTTTAGTATCATTTTAGGACAGTACAAAACCCCTGAACTATAGTTTATTGGGTTGGCGGGTTTTTGCTTAAGCTAAATGAAAGTCTAAATGGAGCCAGTGGTTAACAGGAGCCTTTGAAAGCAGCTCTTCATCTTCATATTTTCTTTTCTACCCAAGGAAAAGCCTGCCATCATCCACACCACATTAAACCTGAGTGTGCCGTCGTGCCAATGAATTAAATATCACTGGCACCAAGATAGCTGTTCAGGTTACTTTTCTGTAGCCTCCACTCTCCTTGGTTACGGTGGTCATGGCAACCAACCAGGACAGGAAATGGAATGGCAAATACACAGAGGGAAGCCTAGGAAGGGGACACACACACACCAATAAAGCCTATCCAGCGTTGTGTGACCCACCCCATGTTGCACCCAACTTTGCAGACTGTTAAAAATATTACTCCTTAAGCCAAAACTGGCTTCAGCCACTGGAATGGTCACAATTTTACAAGTTCAGGAAATGCCAGAGGCATGCATGAAGTGAGAACTGGATTTATTTGAATCAACTTAGTAGTGACTTAAAAAAACAGATTAAAATTAAAAAACTTCATTAACCCAAATGATAAAAGAAGCTAAAAGAACCAATTTTACTCTGATGACTAGGAGACTGGGGAGAGTGCATTAAAGGGACACCATACACACGATTCTCTATAAAAGTGCATTGCAAATCAAACCAAAATTATACTCACTGTGGCCGACACACATTGTGGGCTCACGCTGCCACAGAGACAGAACTGAATGTGTATTGTGGAGTGTCACGTCTGCAAGGACTGAGGACTCAAATCTACAGGAGGTAACAAGGAAGTGTGAGATTTGTCTCTTTGTCCCACAGAAGATGCCCGGAGGGTATTCCGGTTCATCAAGAAATGAGAGACAATGGTGAAGCTTCAAAGGGATGCTTTGTAACTGTATGTTGACTGAAGACACCATGTGACTTGAATTCTGATGCTGGAAATGTATAAAAGGGGGTTGAAGTATGATTCTTGCTCTTTCCTGCTTTGAGAATGCTAGGAGCTTGTGTTCTGTCAAATAAAGCTGGTTTATGACTGAAACTCAGCCTCGTTATTTGAGCATGCTCCTACACTGGTGACCTACGACGGAGAATGAGCAATGAGAATTCTTCCGAACCGGGCTCGGTGGAAGCCAGCCTGATGGCCGCCTCCACGCTCCGGCTGCCCGATTTCTGGCAGCACAGCCCGTGCTCATGGTTTAGCGCAATCGAGGCGCAGTTCAACCTCCGGAGAATCTCCAACGACGACACAAGATTCTACCACGTGGTAGCGAAACTGGACAGCGACACGGTCCAGAGAGTGGAGGATTTGGTTAATCATCCACCAGACAGCGACAAGTACAGCGCATTGAAAGACGCGCTGATCAGCCATTTCACCCCCTCAGTCCAACAAAGAGCAGAGGGGCTCCTGGCGCTGACGGAGGCAGAAAACGATAGACCTGCGGACCTGATGGTGAAGATGCTGCAGCTCAAAGCCTCCGAGGATGGCGAATTCATTTTCGCCCACCTATTCCTTCGAACCCTGCCACCAGCAGTGAGAGTGGCCCTGGCAGAGTCACCCCGATTGGCCAAGCGAGACTACCATGGGTTGAGCAAGGAGGCACAGAAGTTGGTCGACGCCCACAAGCAGAACGCGGTTTCGGCCGCGGCGGCTAGTTCGGGAACGGCGTCCGGAGACAGCTTGGGTCCAGCGGCACCAGACGCACCAACAACGGCGGCGACCGGAGCCAGACGACGCGGAGCGGAGAACGGCTCGTGCTTCTACCACCGCCGTTTTGCAGAGACAGCGCACAGGTGCGTCCCACCGTGCAATTTTAAACGCCAGGACCGAGGGCCGATAGCAGCTGCGACTCTCGGCAATGAGAACAGGCTGCTTTACCTGACGGATGCACGCTCGGGGAAACAGTTCCTCGTGGACACGGGCTCGCAGCTGAGCTTCATCACGCCCACCTACGCGGAACGGCTGTCGCCTTCTAAAGCCCCCTGGGTGTCAGTGTCAGCAGCGAACGGCTCCACAATTAAAACGTTTGGTGAGAGGACCATGCTTCTGTCCTTACAAGGCCGTTCATTTGAGTGGACATTTATTGTAGCAGCAGTCAGTTTCAACATGTTAGGGGCTGATTTTTTGTGCTCACATGGTTTATTGGTTGATCTTGCTAATAGACGTCTGATTAATGCACTGTCTTTTCATTCTATTCCCTGCACAGCTCGGGTGGCCCCGCCAACTGCACATGCCAGCGTCTCAGCCGCGGGTGCTAAGTTTCACACTCTGCTTGCTCAGTTTCCAGCACTCACAGTCCCCACTTTTTCAGCAACGGTGGCCAAACATGGGGTAGAACATTTCATAACAACCACAGGCCCTCCCGTTTTTGCAAAGGCTCGGCGTTTGGACCCAGCTAAACTGGCCATCGCGCGCGAGGAGTTCACTAATCTGGAAAAACTAGGCATCGTTAGACGCTCCAAGAGCGCTTGGGCTTCGCCGTTACACATGGTCCCAAAGGCTGATGGCTCGTGGCGGCCTTGCGGCGATTTCCGCAGGTTGAACAACGTTTCAGCTCATGACCGCTACCCGATTCCGCACATTCAGGATTTTTCTGTTCATTTGGCGGGGGCGCGCATTTTTTCTAAAATAGACTTGGTGCGCGGCTATCACCAGGTTCCAGTGCGCGCGCAGGATGTACCCAAAACAGCGGTCATAACTCCTTTCGGCCTTTTTGAGTTCTTGCGCATGCCTTTTGGCCTCAAGGGGGCCGCGCAGACTTTCCAACGCATGATGGATGCAGTTTTACGCGACCTGCCTTTCGTGTTCGTTTATTTGGACGATATTTTGGTAGCCAGCACGTCCGAAGGCGAACATGAAAAACACCTCACAGCAGTTTTCCAGAGGTTGGCAGAGCACGGGTTAATAGTGAACCCAGCGAAATGCCAGTTTGGGGTGGCGCAGATTGATTTTTTGGGACATCGTGTTTCGGCAGAGGGAGCAGTTCCCCTTCCAAATAAAGTGCGTGCCATAACAGATTTTCCGCAACCTCAAACGGTTAAGGCGCTTCAGGAGTTTCTAGGGATGGTTAATTTTTACAACCGTTTCCTCCCAAGCGCAGCACGACTCATGCAGCCATTGTACACCGCGTTAAAAAAACAAAAGCCCGCAAATAAAGTCGAATGGTCTCCGGAGCGGGAGCGCGCTTTTGCCCAGGTCAAATCAGCCCTGGCAAACGCAGTTTTGTTAGCGCACCCAGTTCCAACGGCCCGCATGGCGCTCACCACTGACGCTTCCGATGTAGCGGTGGGGGCGGTAGTTGAACAGTTTGTGGCAGGTACCTGGCAACCCCTCGCGTTTTTCAGCAGGACCTTGCGCGATAGTGAACGGAAATACAGCGCATTTGACAGGGAGCTTTTGGCCCTACACTTGGCCATCCGTCATTTTCAGTTCTGGTTAGAGGGGCGACGTTTCACCGCTTTTGTGGATCATAAACCGCGAACGTTTGCGATGGCCAAAATTTCAGAACCCTGGTCAGGCCGGCAACAAAGGCAACTAGCCGCAATATCGGAGTTTACTACTGATATTCAGCATGTCGCGGGTAAACACAATGTTGTAGCAGACTGCCTCTCGCGTGCAATAGCACCGCCAAGCCCTATAGGGGCAGACTCTGTAGCCATGGCCGCGGGCCCGGGCAGCGACGCGGGGGCGCGCGCAGCCCCGGTCTGTGTTGGGTTAGATTATGCAGCCATGGCTGCGGAGCAGGTTAACGACGCGGACGTGCGCGCGCTCCAGTCTGGACCAACAGGGTTAAGGCTGGAGCACAGGGTGCAACAAAACGGTATGCCCCCGCTAATCTGCGATGTCTCCACGGGACGGCCCCGTCCTGTGGTGCCAACCGCGTGGCGTCGCCGTGTTTTTGACTTGGTCCATTCTCTCGCGCACCCGGGGGTGCGCGCATCGATCAAATTGGTGGGGGAGAAATTTGTTTGGCCCGGGTTGCGCAAACAGGTCAAGGAATGGGCAGCAGCCTGCGTAGCGTGTCAGCGAGCTAAAATACACAGACACACTAAGGCCCCGTTAGAACCTTTCCACATCCCCGCTAAGCGTTTTGATCACGTGCATATTGACCTGGTCGGCCCACTTCCGTTATCACACGGGCACACACATCTTTTGACGATGGTAGACCGCACCACGCGCTGGCCAGAGGCGATTCCTCTGACATCAACCACAGCGGAAGAAGTTGCGCGAGCATTTTTAACAGCATGGGTTGCGCGTTTTGGTGTACCGTCGGACATAACGTCCGACAGGGGTCCCCAATTTATTTCCGAGCTATGGTCATCGATGGCCCGCAGCTTGGGGGTGAAGATTCATCGCACCACCGCGTATAACCCCCAGGCCAATGGTTTATGCGAACGCTTTCACAGGTCATTGAAAGCAGCCCTCAGAGCGTCGCTAACGGATACAAATTGGGTAGACAAACTTCCATGGGTGTTATTAGGGTTGCGTTCTGCACCTAAGGAAGATTTGCATGCTTCCCCGGCTGAATTAGTTTTCGCTCAGCCGCTCCGTTTGCCCGGGGAATTTCTTCCTGATAATCCCGCACCTAATGGCCCCCCCGCTCAGCCGTGGCAGAGCGGCTCAGGAACAAACACGCTTCCTGGCCCGGTCCATCACAGTTTCCCACACGTTTTTGTGCCCAAGGCTTTAAAAAATGCAGAGTTTGTTTTTGTTAAACATGACGCCCAGCGTCCAAGTTTGCGGCCGTTTTACGACGGACCGTTTCGAGTGCTGGAGACCGGGCAGAAGCATTTTCTGCTAGATTTAGGGGGCAGAAGGGAGCTGATTTGCATTAACAGGCTCAAACCCGCTTTTGTTCTGGCTGACGAGGAGGTGCAGCTCGCGAGGCCCCCCCGCCGGGGCAGGCCGCCGAGAAGACATTCTCCAAAGTCTTCACAGAGAGGTGCTAACGGCTTTAATCCACAGGTGCAGAGAGATGTTGCAGAGGCAGCCAAGCCAAGTTGCAGCAGATTCGGCAGAAGATTAAAACCTAGGCAGTTGGTGGATTGATTAGCGATGTATGGAGTGCTTTGTGTTTCTCTTTTTGTTATGCCATGCAGATTTTGCCTTACTCGACGTTTGGGGGGGGTAGTGTGGCCGACACACATTGTGGGCTCACGCTGCCACAGAGACAGAACTGAATGTGTATTGTGGAGTGTCACGTCTGCAAGGACTGAGGACTCAAATCTACAGGAGGTAACAAGGAAGTGTGAGATTTGTGTCTTTGTCCCACAGAAGATGCCCCGGAGGGTATTCCAGTTCCTCAAGAAATGAGAGACAATGGTGAAGCTTCAAAGGGATGCTTTGACTGAAGACACCATGTGACTTGAATTCTGATGCTGGAAATGTATAAAAGGGGGTTGAAGTATGATTCTTGCTCTTTCCTGCTTTGAGAATGCTAGGAGCTTGTGTTCTGTCAAATAAAGCTGGTTTATGACTGAAACTCAGCCTCGTTATTTGAGCATGCTCCTACACTCACCACCTTTAAACAAACAAGCACACACAAACAAGGAGGGGGTGGTGTACACCAGGCCAGTTCTCCACAAAAGGTCCGACCACCTAGACAAAGCAAATCAAAATTAATATCAGCTGGTTCAAAACAGATATAAGAATTAAAACAAAATTATCTTTTAAAATTCTCAAAATCAGTTATGCAGTTGAAAGTCAGTGTCCATACCAAAAAGGCAAAATAAAATCCATATAAAATATTGGCTCCAACAATATTCTTGCAGCACAGCTGATTTAAGGACAAACAATAAAAGAAAAGATATTGACTCCAGAAAGGCAGTCCACTCAAGTCATTCAGCTATGGGCAAAGCAGCAGTCCAGCATCTAACACAGGCCTACAAGGCACTGGTCTGGGTCCTCAGGTCCAAATGAAAATTTAAAAATAAAAATTACATTTAGTACATAAATGTCAGGCTATGAAAGTGGCACTTTAATTCTGCCTACCTCAACCAAGTCACACGACGTAGGACACAGGCAGCCAGTCACCACAGCCTTAGCTCAAACAATGCCATCTGGAACATGAATTCCTGGTGATGGTCTGGATGAATCTGAAGCTCTGGAGCATGTGTCAAAAAAAAAAACAGCACAGTTGTTCAGAAACACTGCTTCTGAGACGTGATTCATTTGGCCAGAGTCACGTGATCAATGACTGATTTTAGAGAAGTGAAGAACTGGCAGGATGTGTGGTGTGTTTTGGTGGAGATCTTGCACGAGACATGGAGCCAGCAAGGGAGAGAGGACATTCTGCCATGTGGCAATATTGTGAATTGATTTCAGTCAATCAGGTAGGTTTGGTAGGCTTCTGTTTGTTTTGTATGTTTTTGTTATCTGAAAAATCTCTCTCTCGCCCTCGCTCCCACCCTCTCTCTCTCATATACGTATATATATATGTGTGTGTGTGTGTGTGTGTGTGTGAGCACGTTACAAGGCCACATTAGTGTGAAAAATAATCTTTAAATAACTTGACAGGGATGTACAGTTGCAAAATGAAAATTGGTCTCCGCCAAGAATGAATGAACTGACGTAACACCGGATGAAGGATCCACTCCACTTCTGAGCAACGAGGAAGACTGTATACATCTGTATAAACTTGCACTGCAGTTTCTATGCACTTCTGCATGGTCAGTTCCATGTGAGAGGATTTTCTCTAAGGCAGAAGAAATCATCTCCAAGAAGAGAAACAGACTCAGCCCACGCACCATGGAACAAATCCCTTTCTTGAATAAAAACCAAACAGAATAACCATATCTGCATTATGTGTTCATGTTATCAGTTCATAAGCATTTACACTGCCCGGTTCCTAAGTACTTTCCCAGTTCACAATCACTTCTACCCCCAGATCAAAATAAAAATACCTACTGTATAAGTTACTGGTGTGGGAGACCTAGTCAGTACTTTTACTCAGACTGAATGGCATGGCACAAGGAGATGCGTAAAAGCTGAGAAATAGAATTGCAAGGCAGTCTGTCGTTTTCTCTTTAAGACCGCATGATAATATGCATTCTCCTCCGGTCTGCATAATAATGCGACAGGCTGGATGACAAAGGGAATTGTCATTGTAAATGTATGCATGTTAATGCAAACACCCCAGGTCGCCGGGCGAACTGTATGGTATAAAAAGAGGTGCCCGCGACCTGGTTCATACTTCTTCTCCTTGTTGACTGATGACAGAGATTAATAAAGTCTTCTCTGCTCCAGCTACCGCCTCACCTGCTCATTCCTCTCTCTACTCTGTGGTGTGGAAGTTAGGTTATTTCGCACCTCAGACAGAGACAATGAATACACATGGGAGAACAATGCCCAAAAGGGTGAGAGGGGGTTGAATGAAGTGTAGTGTAAATATCATGCTGTGTATGAGGAAGTGCCTTGAAGCTTGTGAAGGTGATTTGATATATAGAGAGGAGTGCTTGCTGTAGCCAGTCAGTCCATTCTGAGCTTGTGAGATGTGAGTGTGTAATAAATCGTCTGCAATGAATCTGCCTCTTCATTTACACACATTCCACACTGGTGACCCAAGACGTATTATGGAACACGAGGCGAGAACCCCGGAGCCGGCCCGGTCGGGAAGCCCCAGAGACACAGCAGCCATTCCACAGACAGCCAGGACTGGAATCCCCAGCAAAAAAACAAAAACAAAAAAATAAACGCGTGTGCAGTTTCAGTCAAGCTACCGGATTTCTGGCAGCACAACCCGCGCTCTTGGTTCCACCACACCGAGGCCCAGTTTGCCCTCCGGGGAGTAACGGCAGACGACACCAAGTTCTACCATGTGGTAGCAGCACTGGACTCCCGCACAGCCCAGCAGGTAGCGAGCCTGCTCGATCAGCCACCAGCCAGCAACAAATATGAGGCGCTCAAGGCTGCGCTCACCCGGCGCTACACGCTCTTGGAATGTGAGAGAGTGGAGGCTCCTGGCGCGGACCGAGTTAGGAGATGGGTCGGCCGTAGACCTGATGGAGAGGATGCTGGCGTTAATGGGCATGGGCGACGGGCACTTTGTTTGCCCACCTTTTCCTCCGGAACCTTCCAACAGTGGCGAGAGCGGTTCTGGCCAATTCGCCATTGCTGGCCGCGCGTGACTATCGCGCGCTAGCCCAGGAGACGGACTGGATCCTCCTCACCACCAGGGTGATCACAGTCAACGCGGCAGCGGCGGAGCCTAGCAAGACGACCAGAGGAGGCGAGGAGCCACCGACGGTAGCAGCAGCGGTGGCCAAGGAGCGCCAGAGAGACACGCGCCGTTTCTACCACCGCTGCTTCGGAGAGAACGCATGCAGATGTGCGCCACCGTGCCAATTCAAGCGCTCGGGAAAACGCTGAGGCTGGCGGTCGGTAGCAGCTGCGACCCTCGGTGAAAAGAACAAGCTGCTCTACATGACGGACGCGCGCTCGGGGAGGAGTTTCCTCGTGGACACCGGAGCCCAGAAGAGCTTCATCCGGCCGACCTACGCCGACCGGCTGGCAGGACCTAGCAGCCCCGTGATGTTGGCAGCAAACGGCTCGGAAATCAAGACCTTTGGTGAGAGGACACTGATCTTATCTCTACACGGCCGTACATACAAGTGGACTTTTGTCGTAGCAGCACTGAATTACCATATCCTGGGGGCTGATTTTCTGTGTGCACATGGGTTACTGGTTGATGTTGCTAACAGGCGCCTGGTTAATGCACTGCCCTTTGACTCTCTCCCCTGTATAGCTCGAGTGACCCAGCCAACAGCACAGGCCAACGTCACAGCTCCAGGCGGTAAGTTCCACACACTGCTCACTCAGTTCCCAGCACTCACGGTCCCGACGTTTTCGGCGGCCATCGCTAAACACGGGGTGGAGCACTTTATCACCACCACTGGGCCGCCCGTTTTTGCAAGACCTCGGCGCTTGGACGCAGCTAAACTGGCCATAGCACGCGAGGAGTTCACCAACCTGGAAAGGTTGGGCATCATCAGGCGTTCGAACAGCCCATGGGCATCCCCGCTACACATGGTCCCTAAGGCTGAGGGATCGTGCCGACCGTGCGGTGATTTCCGCAGGTTGAACAACGCCACAGCACACGACCGCTACCAAATTCCCCACATACAGGATTTTTCCGTCCACCTCGCTGGAGCATGCATTTTTTCCAAAATAGACCTGGTCCGCAGTTACCATCAAGTCCCAGTGCGCGCTGAGGACGTACCCAAAACAGCGGTAATAACTCCGTTCAGTTTATTCGAATTCCTGCGCATGCCATTCGGGTTAAAAGGCGTGGCACAGACGTTGATGGATGCAGTGCTGCGCGATCTCCTGTTCGTGTCCGTCTACCTGGACGATATCCTGGTAGCCAGTGCGTCCGAAGACGAACACGAAACCCACCTCAGGATGGTTTTCTGGAGGTTGGAGGAGCACGGGTTAATAATCAACCCGGCGAAATGCCAGTTCGGCATGACGCAGATTGATTTTTTGGGGCACTGCGTCTCTCCGGAAGGAGCGATCCCGCTGCCTGACAAAGTGCGCGCCGTGGCGGATTTTCCCCGGCCTCAGACGGTCAGGGTGCTGCAGGAATTTTTGGGGATGGTGAATTTTTATAACCGTTTCCTCCCCCGCGTGGCGCAGCTCATGCAACCATTGTACACCGCGCTCAAGAGACAGAAACCCGTGGATAGGGTCGAATGGACCCCGGAGCGAGAGCGGGCATTCTCGGAGGTTAAAGCAGCCCTGGCAAACGCCGCACTGCTGGCGCATCCGGACCCGGCGGCCCGGATAGCACTCACCACCGACGCTTCAGACGTGGCCATAGGGGCTGTCGTAGAGCAGCGTGTCGCCGGGGCTTGGCAGCCACTCGCTTTTTTCAGCAGAACTTTGCGCGACAGCGAACGTAAATACAGCGCGTTCGACAGGGAGTTGCTGGCTTTCCACCTGGCCATACGCCACTTCCAGTTCTGGCTGGAAGGGCGCAGCTTCTCCACATTTGTGGATCACAAGCCACTAACGTTCGCAATGGCCAAGGTTTCAGAACTGTGGTCGGGCCGGCAGCAGAGACAGCTGGCCGCGATCTCAGAGTTTACTACCGATATTCAGCATGTGTCGGGTAAACTGAATGTGGTGGCGGACTGCCTCTCACGCGCCGTGGTGGCCCCGGTCTACGTGGGGATAGATTATGCAGCCATGGCCGCGGAGCAGATTAGCAATGCAGACGTGCGCGTGCTCCAGTCTGGACCAACAGGGTTAAGGCTGGAGAGCAGGGTGCTGCAAGATGGCATGCCCTTAATCTGTGATGTCTCCACAGGGCGCCCGCGTCCGGTGGTCCCAGTCGCGTGGCACCGCCGCGTGTTTGAGTCGGTTCACACTCTGGCGCACCCAGGAGTGCGCGCGTCGGTCAAATGGTGGGAGAGAAGTTTGTGTGGCCGAGCCTACGCAAACAAGTAAAAGAGTGGGCAGCAGCCTGCGGGGCGTGCCAACGAGCCAAGGTACACAGACACACGAAGGCTCCCTTGGAGCCGTTTCGGGTACCGGCTAAGAAACGGCCGGTACCCGAAGAAACGGCCCACGAGGTCCACGTTCACGTGGACCTCGTGGGCCCCCTCCCGCCATCACAGGGGTGCACGCACCTCCCGACAGTGGTGGACCACACCATGCGCCGGCCAGAAGCAGTCCCGCTGGCGGCAACCACGTCCGCAGACGTAGCACGCGCTTTTTTAACAGCATGGGTGGTGCGTTTTGGAGTCCCGTCGGACATTACGTCCGACAGGTGCCCTCAATTTGTTTCCAAACTCTGGTCCGCGATGGCCCGCAGCCTGGGTGTTACAATTCATCGCACAACCGCGTACAACCCACAGGCCAACGGGTTATGTGAGCGTTTTCATAGATCACTGAAAGCAGCACTCAGGGCTTCACTGACGGATGCAAATTGGGTGGACAGGTTGCCGTGGGTTTTATTGGGGTTGCGCTCCGCGCCAAAAGAGGATCTGGAAGCTTCCCCAGCAGAGCTGGTTTTTGCGTAGCCCCTACGGCTGCCCGGGGAATTTCTGCCAGATAATCCCACGCCGGACAGCTGCCGTCTCAGCTTTTGCAGCGTAGCACGAACACAGGCACGCTGCCGGGCCCTGCCCACTGTGGAGCGTGTAAATGAAGAGGCGGATTTGACTCAGACGATTTATTACGCATCTCACACAAGAAGCATAGACAGAATGACATCTCAGCAGAGACTCTTCTCTTAAATAGCATGGCATTCCTCTAGAAGCTTCTAACACACAAAAGGTCACATTGCATTCACTTCCTTAATCCTTTACCATTCCTCTAGAAGTTTCTAACACACAAAAGGTCACACTGCATTCATCCTTCAAACCTCCCTGTTATCTCACCAGGGAACCTCTGCTCTTTGTTCTTGTCTAAGATGTTACACAATTATGCTCTCCCCATGTGCCGCCATACCACCACTGTTTTCCCTCGTGTTTTCGTGCCTAAAACTTTGAAGAACGCGGAGTTCGTGTTCGTCGGACACGACGCCCACCGCCCTCCATTGCGCCCACCCTATGATGGACCGTTCAGAGTGTTGGAAATGGGGGATAAGCATTTTGTACTAGACTTGGGGGGTAGACGGGAGAAAATTGGCATAGACAGACTCAAACCCACCTTTGTAGCAGCGGACGAGCAGGTGCTGTTGGCTAAGGCCCCTCGGCGTGGAAGACCCCCACGGAGAGCTCCCCAGGGAAGCGATGCAACAGAGCAGCCACACGGACAGGGCGAAGCTCCCCCCCCCCCTCGCCACAGCCCACCCGCAGTCAGACACACTCCCAGCAGCCCCCCACCGGCACAGCAGTGCCACGGAGGCAGTAAACCCCAGTTACAGCAGATATGGGAGGAGACTGAAGCCGAAACAGCATGTGGACTGATATTCTATTGTTCTAAGATGCTGGGGGCGCGGTGTGGAAGTCAGGTTATTTCGCACCTCAGACAGAGACAATGAATACACATGGGAGAACAATGCCCAAGAGGGTGAGAGGGGGTTGAATGAAGTGTAGTGTAAATATCATGCTGTGTATGAGGAAGTGCCTTGAAGCTTGTGAAGGTGACTTGATATATAGAGAGGAGTGCTTGCTGTAACCAGTCAGTCCATTCTGAGCTTGTGAGATGCGAGTGTGTAATAAACCGTCTGCAATGAATCTGCCTCTACATTTACACACTCCACAGTATATAAAAATGTACCTGTCCACTGGTTAGTTACATAGGCATGTGGGAGGCAGGGACCTTACAGCACAAGCATACTCCCAAGCTATTGAGATTGTTACAAGTTACAAGCTATTGTAAGATTTTTTTTTATTTTTTTTTTTGTTACTTATTTGTACCCATAGGTAGACTTGGTTTGCAGTCTGGTGACAAGCCACCGGCTGCTGGTTGCTGCGTGCGCGAGCGCCCTAAACCTACATGTTTTTGGTGTGCGGGAGGAAACCGGAGAAATCCCGGAGTAAACCTGCGCAGCACGAGGAGAACATGCAAACTCCACACAGCTCACTGTTGGTCGGGGGCTGGGATCGAACCCACGATCTCATGATCCCCGCGGTCCCCCGGCCGAGGGTAAAACTGTGCTGCCACAGTGCTAAACCACTGCGCCACCGTGCAGCCAGATTGTTGTACATTAATGCTTTTATTATGTTTACAAACAAAGGGAGCTCACACCATGGCACAGGTTTAACCAAGGACAGTTTATTCATCAAAATTATTTACCATTATCTCTAAACAAAACAAAAAAAAAACATGTTCAAAGTACCACGACGATAGCCCAATATCAGGCAGAATTGTCACGCAATAATGAACAGAAGCTCTCAACTCTAGAGTGGGAAACCATAAAGCAGTTCACTTTTGGCCACCTCGTTGTCGGCCTCCGTCGGTCTATGGTGACCATGGAAGAGAATCCCAAACGTCTTCTCTGCTGGAACAGCACCGCCTGTGGCTGAACAGGCTGATGCGCACCGGTGTCCTACCTTCCAGCTTTGGGCGTGGGTAGGATTCAAGCCTGGGCAGGAATATATGGAGGACAAGATGTTACCCATGCAGCATGTCCCCTCTCTCCACGTCACTGATGAATCCAAAGGAACAGCAGGGCTGCTATAGTTTGGCACCAGCGCCGTCGCAGGAGCTGCCAGAATGATGTTGAGCACAACAGAGACCTGCCTTAGGGGCTCCGACTCTGGATTTTTCCTCAGGGTTGACTCCCGAAGCCTTTCCCGTGACCGGGTGTGCCGCAAGGCAGTGGAGGTTTGAAATCAGGGTTTACCTTCCCCTAGATGGGCTACCTTCCCAGGTTGACGAGCCACCATCTACCCGAAGCATCTGGTTTTAAGGCGCCAGAGATCCGCCCTCGCCCCTTCTCCTATTAGTAAAAGCAGTTCCGCCGGGCTTAGAGACTAAACCACACGGGCAGGCTAGGAGTTGGACTTAGTTGTCAGAGGCTTTTCGAGACGCACGCCGTAAGGAGCATTTTATGAGCACTGGGAGCTTAACCCCAGTGCTGCTCCTGGCTATGACAACCTTGGACCAAAGAGGACTGTGTTGAGACGCTTCAAGTAATGAATCCTTTTCAGATACAAGCTTCAGTGCTTGAGAAAGTTTCATTTGTCCATCACTATGAATTCCACATGTGGCAAACAAAGATCAACAGAATATGGAGAGTAGTTTGATAAGGCCACGAGCTCTGCCAGCTCCTTACCTGCAGCACCAACATCAGCTCAATCAGAGCCAATTACCACCACCTGGGCTTATAAAGGTGATCTCATCCTGCTTCCACCTACAAGGGGTTACCAACCTAATGCCAGCCCCAAAGCTCAGTGACCTCCCTCACAGCTAGATTGTATATTTATCTGCTGAAACCCAGCTAAAGTACACTTCAAGCTTAAATACACAAATCTTATCACACAAGAGTGCCATTTGATATTACATCCAACATACAAAAAGTTTTTTTAGCTGTAAGTACAATGTGAAGCCTGAACCCAGCCAGCATGTCCATGTGGACCCTACCGTAGGTTATATCGGGCTGTCTTATGTGACTTTATCCACGTTTTCCATGTTGGTCACATCTATATTTTCCCCACATGGACTTTATCTGCTTACCCTTGCCACAGGTAATCTGCCTACCTGCTCTAACCACATCTAGGCCCCACATGTGTTTAAAGCAAGTCAGCAGGTTCCAGCAACACTGGGTCTGCCACTATACATGAAGTCCATATGGGCAAATACAGATGGGACCAACACTGAATCTGTGGCCAAATCCACGAGAGACCCGTAAAAGTCCAGATTTAATCTATGGTGGAGCCCACCTGGACATGCTGCCTGGTGAGTGAGTTTCTGTTGACGCTTGGGACATCATGAGCAAGAAAAACTGGGATGTTCTGTGCATTTCCCTTCGGAATCTGTGTTAAATCTGCTCTGGCTCACGACATTACATTTTCTTTTAAGTTGAGGTATGTCTACTTATGACTGACCATCCCCCAGGGTCAGTCCTCTGGTAGCTCTGCGTTAACCTGCCTTTCTCTGTTCCATTATGGTCAGCACCAAGCTACAGGATGGAAAGTACCCCCCCCCCCCTTTTTTTTGGTCTTTGGTATGACCTGGCTGGATATTGAACCCACAACCACAAGATAAGATTAGATTGCTTTTCTCTACTTGGGTGGAGAATGCCATCTAGTGACTAAGTCTATGTAGATGTACTCTTGGACAGAGTTGATAGGGATGCACAGACTAACATATCGGCTGATGCTCACCTTGTTTACTGGTATCATGCTTTCAGCAAATAACAGTCACTGATATAGGTGAGACTCTGGTGTGTCCCAGCTGTGTGGAATTGATTCATTCGTTCATCTTCTTCCGCTTAATCCTTTTCGGGTCGCAGGGGGGCTGGAGCCTATCCCAGCATCTATGGGCGAGAGGCAGGGTACACAGGCAGGGCCAACACAGTGACAACCATTCACTCTCACAGTCATACCCAAGGACAATTTAGAATCCCCAGTTTTGATGCCAATTAACCTAACTATCTTGTCCTGAATTTAATAAGTAGCCTATTGCCACAAATTCAGAAAACAGCTGACACTGAACAGTTTGAAATTATAGCTGTTATTTTATTTTTCTCCTTCTTTGTTTCACTGGCATTAAAGACAAAACGGAAGACCAGAAAAACAAAGTAATTCGCATCTGCCAACTTTATATAAACACTGGCATGAGGCCATAGTTTTCAAAGTATTAACAACTGTGGGTCAGAATACATTTTCATAATTAAAACAATACACAGTGGTACAGGTATCAAATACCGTTTATTACTTTGCACAAGAATTCCCTGCAGGCTAAAAAAAAAAAAAAAAAAAGAAGAAAAAAATTGAATGTGTCACATAATAGCAATAAACAATTGAATGGCCAGCTGCTGAGGGCGGGGTCATACTCTCGCCACGCCCCTCGACAACCAATCAGGAAGGGTTCCGTTCATTCACAGAATCGGAATGTCTCCATTCTATTGCTATTGGACAATCACACAGACCACTAGCAAGAAAAAAAAAATGAAATGGCAGAAAAAACAAATCCCCCCCCTCAAAGGAAACAAATGAGGGGGAAAATACAATGTCAAATTATTACAAGTCCATCAAGACACAATATATCAAACTGAGGAGTTTAAAAATAATTCATGTTCTTTCCAAAGGGGCACAGAAAGCAGTATGGACATCTGTTTAAAAAGGTTAAAAAGGGGTAAAAACCTGCTCAATGTCGCAGGGACCTCTACACAAAAGGAAATGCATTTTTGAGTGCTAAGCGGTTGCCATGGAAACAGGTGGGCGCCCCACCAAGAGGCATGGCCATGGGTACAAACCACAAACCCAGGGAAGGAAGAGACAACGGTGGAAGCTCTCTAGTTACACCTGGCTGAGAGGAGAGGGGTTCGGTCTTTAGCGGGTCCAGGATTGAAGAAAGTACCTCGTTTAAATTTTTGGACGACGCAAAGAGCCAAACGTCTCACCTCAAAAAAGGCTTGTACCTCCACAGTTGCCAACATTTGTGTGGGAGTGCGAAGTACTTCTTAGAGATTGGACACATTACTAACCTAAAAACAAACAAAAAAAAAAAACATCCCACTAAGCTGATAAAACATTTACAACCCCCCCCCCCCACACACACACACAAAAAAAAGTTTAGGTTTTTTTCTCTCTCATAATAAATATAATTCCAAAAACCTTTCCCCCCCCCCCCCCCCAAGGACAATACTCTGGCATGCAGGCGAGCAAAGTCTACATTGTCATTTAAAGAAAATTGTCTAAAGCCTATACAACTACACCACCAAATGCACATTCCCACTGATTGATACAAGCAAATGAAAATTCACAAAAATAAAAAAAAATAAATTGGGGGACAAAAGTACAGACAAATAGAGGGAGACCAACGACCACAATGAGAAGACTTATAGCTCTGTGATTTCCTCTTTTTTTTTTTCAAACTTGGATTAGTATTGCTTTTGTAATGCCATTTTCTTGACAGGGAGCAGACTTTTAGCAGAGTGGAGTTCAGTGATCAAATACTATGATTCCATAGATTAGTTTTCTTGGTGCAGTACAAACAAACTGATCCGAATACTTAAGAAAAAACAAAACTTATTGCATGCGATGCCTGGACTGAGCCCTTCCCCCCAGCTTACGCCTTTGCTGCTCCACGCGATGTCAGCGTCCACGCCTTCAACAGGAAGGTGCTCAGACTCATTCATAGTAAACCTACTGCTTTACGGGTGGTTTATTACAAAAGAGTTTCCCCCGAGCTGTCCACCCTCGATGAGGCGTGAACGTTGACCATTCCTCCTGTTCTGCATCATGACATTCCCGGGCTACAGCAACTGTTTGCACGGGGAGGGGGTGTTAAGGGCAGTGCTTATGCTAACTGTCGATTCATTTTGATCCAGTGTTGAAAAGTCATTAAAAATACCAAAACACAGTTGAATAGTAAAGACTTTAAGAAGGGTATATGTTAAATACACATAAAAACCATTTTAAAAGTTTAAAAATTCAACTGTTTGCCCACCTTCAACTCTGATCACAAACTTCCGATTGTCGTCTGAAACCAATCAAAGCAACGCCTGGTGAGTGACGAGCGCCGTGGTAGATCTGATGTAATCGGGCCAAATGCTACACAACAGCTCAGATCTACTGCCGACAGTTAACCTACGTCACAACCCGACAGATAAAGCATTGATTCATCCATCCTGAGGCAACATCTCATTGATTACCAGAATGCTACAAAAGAAAAAATAATCTTTACCCCTCAACCTGCAGCCGAACTGAAGTCTTCCTGAAACCACACTAGCAACTATATCACTGGCTTTTTTCTTCTGCAGACCTTAAAATTTGATCACAACAATAACAACATTGACAACAATAAACAACATCAATGGTAAACTACTAATTCTAAACAACAGCTTTTAAGATAACCACAAAACATCTTATATTAAACTTTTACAAATCTGCTTTGTTGATTCTTATGTATAAATGCATAAAGGTTAACATTGACAGTGCCCTCTGTTGCTTGCCAAGCCACCTGGGTCAGTGCAATGAATTGGCCTACACTAGCAAAGCAGACCTTAAAAAAAATAAAAAATAAAAAGTCCAGCAGTGTCATATACACCCATCAGGCGTAACATTATAACCACCTACCTCATATTGTTTTGCTCCCGCTTTTGCTGCCAAAACAGCCCTGATCCGTCAAGGCATGGACTCCACCAGACCCCTGCAGCTGTGTACAGTACACCCCTGCCAACCTTGAGGGGATCTCGTGAAGTCCGTGCCTCGACAGGTCAGGGCCGTTTTGGCAGCGAAAGGGGGGGGGGCCAACACAATATTAGGCAGGTGGCCATAATGTTATGCCCCATCAGTGTAATCAGGTCCAAAGGAAAATAAATATCCCGCTTTTTAGGCAGAACTGAAACTGCCTTCAGCTATAAGACAGGTCCCAACGCTGAGCCAGCTGCAGGCCAAACCATGCAAGCGACTGCTACACATCAGTCCTGGCTTCACTTATTACTTGAACTGGCTTAAGTTGACTTCTTTATCTAGGATAGAATTATGTTTAGAGGCACAAAACTACAGTCTCCTAAAAGCTGCAATAGCAGTTCAAATAAAAACTTAAAATCATTTCAACTAATAAGTGAGCCAGGACTGCTACAAATACCCAACACCAACCTCTGTGAGGTCTCTTTTTAGTCATATGTCTCCAAGCTGCTTTACAGATGTAAATATATGCTTATATGTACTGTATGTGTGAATATAAAAACAAAATCTGAGGCATTTACAGCAGTTATCACTTTGATTTCCCTTTACAATTCAGTGGCCTGCCATGAAATATACACACACACACACACACACACGCACGCACGCGCGCCCGCACACACACCCATACAGCAGTAAGTGTATATACAGAGATGCACACACACATTGGTTTGAGTATTCTTTGCTAATGGGAGGGAAGTAGCTATGGGCATGGACACCCAGGTCACCTCGCTTGTAAAAGACGGAGAAAAGGTTAAAACACGCTTGTAAAAATGAAAATATATATAGATATCATTCTCAAAAGTTCAACTCCCCGCCATCTCTGTTATTTAGAGTTCCTTCCCCACCCACCCCCACCCCCAATAAACCCAAGACCTTGTGACAGATTTTGCCCAAATGGGCTTTGAGGTAAAAGTAGATAAGAGTCCTGCTTAGCTGGGAGAGCTCGAGAGGTGCGCCGGCATTTTGTGCCAGCCCCTTCTGTTGCTCAGTGTATCTTACAAACACATTCAAATAGGAAAAAAAACAAAAACAAACGTAAAACATAATGGCTCAACTTGTAGTTACGTGTTGATGGTTTGTTTTTGTTTTTACCCCCCCGTTTACACCAAAAACCCTCCGGGGTTTGCAGTGCTGGATTGCTGGTTCAAGAGGGCGGCTTGATTTGGGAACGCTGGTTGGACTTTGTTCCAAGAAAGCGGAGCCTGCTGGATGCCAGAAATCCGCAGATTCTGTCGAAGTGAGCCGCTTTGGTGTCGTTTCAGAAAATGTAAGTAAAGCCAATATGAAGAGAGCCAACATCAACAGAGAGGGAAGAGGGTAAAATTGGAGGAACTCTCAAAACACAATAAAAGTGAGAAAGGAAGTCCACAGGTGGATGGGCCAGTGGGCTCGTGAGCTCAGGCAAAGTACATGGTGTGCTGGGTATCATAGTGGATCTGAACTGCCTTTGCCAGCGCCTGGGGGTCTCGGCCGTTACTCTGTCCAGAAACATGGCTGCCTTCCGCACTGCAAGATGGGAAAAGAGAAAATGGTTTGGCTCTCAGTGGGGTTACTGCTAAATAAGCACAAGAAACATTGTACAGACATAAAAAGAATTGTCAGCTAGTTCCAGGGTTGTTCCAAGTTGGATTTCCCCAAACAGTTACCGGAAGTCGTCAAATGGCCCGCCCCCTAATGTCAGATCGGACCATAAACGTGTTCCGGCTCAGCATTGTCAAAGGTGGAAAAACAAGATGCATGCCTCCATGAAAGCTATAATCGTCCTCACTCAGTCAGAAATGCTAATGAAGTACATTCTACTTGAGGTCCATTTATTGGTGAAGGTGTGCACACGCATTTTGAATCCTCAACACCCTCAGTTTGGGTATGGTGCCAGCTGCCCAACAGTCAGAAGCTGGGCTTCAGGAGGCGTGATATTCAACAACTACCAGTGACTGTCTGGGGAATTCTAAACCTAGGACAACTTCTGGAACATGCTACAAGGACTGTGGGCTACGGTACAGCAATGTTCCAGCATGTGGCAATTACTGAAGAACATGAGCCTCTACTGCTACAGGGACTATTCAAACAGTTTTCTCTCCATCTTCTCTCACTCATTAAATGACCACTTTTAAAATCTTAGCCAATTCTTCCCATGCGGCCACTAATGAACCTTCTCATTAGGCTCGTTAACCCATATTAGGTGTAGCATCCCTTTAAGCATAAACAATTTGTCTTTGCTAATAAGATTTTGTTGTGGTGTTGGCTTTGCATCAGGAAACTGCTGAAAACCTACACACGCAGCTGCCTCACCTGTCGTGGTCTTTGTCCACCAGGTGGTAGCGTGCTCTGAAAGCCACCAGCCTAGCATAGTAGGCTGGGGCCGGGATGGACACGGAGCGTGTGCAGCGGACGTAGGTGTGGCAGAGCTGGTAGGTGAGGAGCTGCAGTTCATCGGCCGTGAAGCAGTTGTCATCCCAGAGGACGTGGTAGTGGGATGGCCGACTGGTTCCCTGAAGGAGAGAGGAATGCAACGTTACGCTTCACCTGCGACTAAGTGAAATTTTTAAAAGCAGAAGGATTGTCTTTCATTACCTCATCCAAGGAGTTTATGCAATTGGTGGCAGTCGTCTTAGCAGGATTACTCAAAAACTAATGAACAGATTTGCATGATTTTTTTTTTTTTTAAAGCAGAGCTAAAAAGGCTCTAGGTCACAAATTGTAGTTTAAGATGGAAAATTTATTTCATGTGACAAGACCTACTAGAGAAGCAGCCAGTTGTTCCTGTTCTTGTTACATTTCAACATATTTAAATTACTTCATATCAGTAAAACTTTAAAATGTGGCAGGGTTTGCCTTTATTTTTTCCAGCTCCAGAAAAAAAACATATAGAACAGGTTCAGTGACCAAAATGTTCTCCAAACAGTTTGAGTTTAGAGAGAATGCTTTACAGAAAATTACTGCTACTGTCTGTAGCTACAGTGTACTGAGGGGACCGGAATTTCATCTCAAAACAATTTGTTTGTAGGGGATCACTTAATTACCCCTATATAATTCGACTGAGTCACTGAAAATATTAGTAGAATGCTTCTGTAGGTAGCAGATGCACAATTACTACATAAGAAACTACCGCAAAGCACACATCCAGTTGGGATTTTCACATTTTATTTTCGATTCCTCACCTGAATCCCTGCATGGCTGCACAGATAGAAGTCAAACTCAGACGGGTGTGTGATGGTGCTGTCCACAGTGGTGCCAGCTGGAACGTTGCCACTCTTCCCAACCTGCCAGTGGCAACACAATCAGAATACAGTAAAGATCCAAGTGACAAATCCCTTACATTAACATGCATATGATAGGAGGGATTTTTAACGAACCCTCTCAGCTTTGTCAGAGCAGAACAGACGAGTGTGGTGACGTTTCTGGACCACGATGTATGTAATCCCCGGCCTGTAGTCCTCCTCCAGACTTATGCATGCCTTCCTGATGGCTATCAGCTCTGGCCATGCTACCTAAAATGGATATGACAAAATCTTTATTTCACATGTGTACAGCTCATATCTTGTTTGCCATGGAGATGGACAGGCGGACAGATGAGGTCAGGCAGGATTCTCCGTGGACCGTGATGTTTGTAGATGATGGGGTTTTGTCAGGGTTTGTAAAAGGTTGCACAACAGTACACCAACAGTTTTTATGGTGGAAAACAATTTTTCTTGTTGCAGAAACAGTTTGCCACTGTAAAAACTCTGGACTGTTGTGAAACCTTTTAGGAAGCCTGACAGAATCCCAACAATCACAGCATTTCTAAACTTTCCTCAGCATTTGCAATTCTGCGAGATACGACCCTTAGAGAAATGAGCTTTAGGCTAGTAGGAAATCAATCCAGTCAACTCACCTGTTTCATCTGACCCTCAGACACACCACCACGATAATATATGATACGTGTGGGCTTGAAGCGTGTTGACTTGTAGAACTGGATGAGCAGTTCTCTAACCATGTTGGTCAAATCTTGGATAACTTCCTGGCTGAAGAGCTGCTCCTGGTGACACCAAAATAAACCCGATTTTCAAACAAGGCGGGGAAAAGAATCCACATGGAACTTTGTTTCATGGGCATTTATCATTCATTAACTCTTAAATGTCTATGGTAATTTTTAAAGAAGAAAAACACAAAGATGATGTACACATTGAGTGACCTCACCTGAGAAGTGCCTGGCGTTACCTGCGACAAATCTTGTCGAGATGTCTGGACTCTGACTGTGGCGCAGTAGCGGCTAGGGTGGCCGTCCATGCTACCTACTACGGCTGCGATGGACGGCTTCTTCCCATCACCTGCTGGGGGGTGTGTGACATCAGCACCAAGGAAGATGACCGGCTGCTGAAACACAGAGGGTCTGAGAGCAGAAAAGGAGAACGAGAGGTCAAGTGATTCAGAATTTAAACAATAAAAGCAAAACCTCTCAAGTTTACATGAAAATAATCACATTGCTTCCCTGGTAATTGTATGGTACAGATCACATGTTTAGAATGCATTTAAGCAATATATGGGAGTCAAATCTGGAAGCATTGTAGTGAAGACATCATAAAACTGACCTCTGATGAGGCACCAGGACATTGTTTATGCCCCCCAGCTTGGCGTTGATCTTGAGGCAGAGATTGGACAGTGTCTGAGGGGACGTCTTCACCACATTCTTCACCTGGACACACTGGGTGGCCATGCCAAGGAGGGTGTCTCCCACCCGCTTCACCTCAGCTGTTAAGGAGGAATTATGAATCAAATTTTATAAAATTTTGTGCACATTACAAAATTGTATTCCCTCTCCCCCTCAATTTCAGTCTCTTACCATAAACTGGTGTTTTTCCAGGCAGAATAACCACAATCAGCTGTAGGCCAACATAAGACATCTTGAGGTGTTTGAACATGGGCTCCACGCTGTCGGCTCCTTGGGCGTATTTACAGAAACATGGCTGACCCTGAATGGGCATTCCAGCATCCTTTGAGATCTTTCGCAGTTGGTCTGTGAAGCTCCTGTTAAAGCAAAATTAAAACAAATGCTGATCAACTTACATTTACGTTTTTTTTTTTAATAGTGATCTAGTTGTTTTTTAACCCCATCTAATGCAGATGAAGAGGCTGAAAATATTTTAGTCTAATGGATACTTTAATGCACACGTCAAACTCGAGGCCCATGGCACAATTAATCTAGCTGCAATAAATAGGCCATCTAATGTCTATAATAACTGTTATTGGTATATAGCATGCACACTACAAGTATCAGAATGCACCTCATCAATCCAGGCCTACAAGAAACAACAGATTACAGTGATCCCTCGCTACTTCTCGCTTCACCTTTCGCGCCCTCAGTGCATCGCGGATTTTTCAAAAATATTCATCAAAAATTCAAAATTGAGAAATAATGGGCGGGCGCTAGCAGAAGGCAGGGAGACTACATTAGACCATCAGGTGTCAACACGGAGAGCAGCACACCTCTCTGTTCGCTGTTGTCCTGTTGGCTGGGCTCGGAAATCTCGCAAGCTGATTGGCCGAGACGTTTCACCCCGCAAGCTGATTGGCCGAGACGTCTCACCCACCTCCTCTCCCTGCCAAGCACCCATGAAGGGAAGAAAGACCGCATTCATTGCTTTTTATCACTTGTGTTACTTAGTCTCGCCGCGTGGAACTTTTTGCTGTTCTCTTGTGCCATTTTGTGCGAAATAGTCTTCCCGTCGAGGCACTACGCCGCCTCCTGCAGCTTCAGCTCTATCGAAAGCTGCCCTCGCTGATCCTGCGCCTCCAGCACCTCACGATGAGGCGTCACCTGAGGAGCAGTAAAGCTCTCATTAACCTGTGCAGTAAATCATTTTCATCTTGAGTTACGTATCTTGTTATAAGAATAAAAGAGTTCTAAAAACATATTTATGTACACTTTGTTTACATCTACGTATGTATGTACACGTACACACACACACGTATCATATGAGAGAGAGAGTGAGAGAATGAACGTACGTATTGTTTATGGATGACGTCATTGGGGTGACGCTACTTCGCGGTTTTTCACTTTTCGCGGTCGGTTCTGGAACCCATTAACCGCGATAAGTGAGGGATCACTGTAATTAGATTGGAGAGGAGGGTATTCAGCGAGTTGGAAGAAATGACCAAATAAAGTGGATTTAGAAAACAGATGTGTTCATGAAAAAGTATAATGGCCAACATCAAGGATAAACCTGCAGTCTTACTTTCTACATTGTCATATTTGATCAGTCATTTTTTTTTTTTCGTCCCCACAATCTGTGCCGTTTAATTTGTTCTGTATTCCAAGACATTTCTTGGAGCACTCATGATACCACTGTCTAAAATGTGGTCAGTTCAAGTCGGTTTTTGTGTTGACCCATTTGGCCCTTGACAGGGACTCTGGGTCCCCCCCCCCCCCCTATTTTAGCCACTGATTTGTTCTGACACTCTTTTAGACCCACCCTCTTTTTAAAACCAGTGTGCACTTGAAAAGGCTGACAAAGCTGCATATCTATATTCCTTTGTTTTGTAACTGTACAGGACCACACTAGACAATGCAGTCTGCATGTAAAGTTGAACATCATACGACTGCATCAGGTTCAGGTTACTTTATTTGTACCCGTAGGTAGATTTGTTCTGCAGTCTGGTGACATCCATATTGGTTCCAAGGTTGTCATAGCCAGGAGCGGCACTGGGGTTAAGCTCCCAGTGCTCATAAAATGCTCCTTACGGCGTGCGTCTCGAAAAGCCTCTGACAACTTCCGCCCTCCCAAGAGAGTAGACGCTTTTTTCTTCTCTCCTGCTCTGACTTTTTCCTCCCCTCCTAACTACTGGATCCCAGCTTGCTGTTGTCTGTCTGCGTCTAACTGCGACCGCCGAAAAGAAATTATGGAGTTAATAAGCTGGGCTTTGAACACAATTGACACTATTTTTTCAACAAGGAAAAGTGCTCCGGGGGAAGCTGTCTGCCCCGCTGGAACGGCTCCAGCGGGCTATTTACGTGACACAGGTAATTGGAAAATGCTGTGTCTCACTAATCTCTCTATCGAAGATATTGAAGATTTGTTTATCTTCGTAATATTGGTGATCGGGATTTTTCTGATTGGGACTGGAATCGTCCTGGTTTACTGCAAATTGCTGAAGATGGATTCAACCTATCAAAATGCTGACCAGGCGAGGTGCATCCATCAAATTGAAAAACTGGAGAAGACCCTGATAGCGACTACTGGAGAACTGTCTCGTAAGGTGGATTACATCATGATTTCGCTTAGGTCTTTCCACGACGGATTTAAAGCCCCGCAATGAAGGACTAAGTACTGAATCTACAGAAGAAATATAAGCCTTCTCTGTGATCAGTCCTATTTGGCTCATTCCCCATGAAAATTCCCCCTGGCTGTCTGCAAACTGTGTTTTCAAAATCATCGAGCACAAGGCCTTGGACAGTCAGCTGCACTGCGCCAGATAAGGACTGGGCGCCAGCCAGACAAAACATCTTCTGCCAAGTGTCCTTGGGTCTCTCTTATTATCATTAACACTGCTCAACACCGCATACACACTGATCCATGAACTGAATAAAGATATACACTGCTCTCTTGTGTCTCGTGAATCCTGTGTAGCGAATGTATGTGCAATGAGAGCTTTTTTTTCCCTTGAACTCTTAATATTAATTATGTAACCAGTATTTTGAATCAATGATTTTTTTGCTCCTTCCTATTGTATTATCCTTATGCTACCTGTACCCTCCTGCTGACAGGCGCGTTTCAGATGCGCCGCGGCACGGAAATGCAGGTTCATTACTGTGTCAAGTCAAATTCTCTCGTATGTTATCAGTGATCTGTTAATGTACTTGGCAATAAATCTTTTTCTGATTCTGATTCTGACAACTAAGTCCAACTCCTAGCCTGCCCGTGTGGTTTAGTCTCTAGGCCCGGCGGAACTGCTTTTACTAATAGGAGAAGGGGCGAGGGCAGATCTCTGGCGCCTTAAAACCAGATGCTTCAGACTTCCGGTCTGGACGCCATGGTGATAGCAGCTTAACGCTGAAGCTCCCAGACCCAATCCAAGAAAATATCTTGAAAATCGGATTTAACGGATTTTTGGAAGAGTGAAAAGCAAAAGACAAAATAATCATGTCTAAAGGAAAACAGAAGAAACCGAAATTCCCCAGGCCAGGACACGCATCGGCCGGAGAATCTGAACCGGAAGATTTCCGTTCAGAAGACGAGGAGCTGAATGTAGCTAACAAGAAGGTTAGCTTGAAAACGCTATTTGAAGAACTACGACGATTTCGCCGAGAGGTTTGGGCCAAATTTCGTGAATTCAGAGACGAATTAAAAAGGACAAACAGCAGAGTGGACCAGGCCGAGAACCGAATCTTGGAAGCAGAGGAAAGAATAAAAGTGCTTGAAGATTCCATGCTGGACCGACGCAAGAGACAGTCAACAATAGAGGCTAAGCTAGCCGACCAAGAAGGAAGACAAAGACAACATAAGAATTCATGGTCTGAAAGAAGGAGCCGAAGATGGTTTCAACTCAATGGCAGACTGCGTGGAATCTTTACTAAGAGAGAAATTGGATATCCCCCAAACCACCGACTTGAAGATAGAAAAGGCCTATCGTACGTTAGCCGCTAGGCCAGCGGTGGAAGCGCCCCCACGTTCGGTGTTGGTGAGATTTTCCAATTTCAAAATAAAACAAGAGGTTGTAAGATTGGCTTGGCAGAAAAAAGGATTTATGCACCAAGAGAGAAAAGTCTTTGTGGAACACGATTACGCCCCGGAGGTCCTTAAAAAGCGCCGGGAATACAATGACGCGAAAAAGGTGCTAAGAGAGAAGAAACTGCGCTTTCAGACGCCATTTCCTGCAAAGTTAAGGGTCTTCTACGGTGAGGAGACATGTCTCTATAATTCGGCGGAAGAAGCCACAATTGACATGGCGAGAAGAGGGCTCCCGGTAACGGTGTTTAAACCCGCAGCAGACCCGAGCAATAGGATCAAGTCTCAAACGTGAACCACACAGAGATCTTCAAAATCCACGGGCCAGCAGCAGGAAACCCACCGCCAGAGCGTCACGGATAAACTGGCCGTTTTCAGATTGGAATAGCGACTTTTTTTTTTTTAGTCAATCTGCACATCCAACCCCCCCTCATACAAGGTAACAAGCATTAAAGGAGATCCATATCCAGCATGTGGTAAAACATTTCATGGAACAGTCATAATATTAGAAACAAATAGTCTTTTTAAGGCGACGGACAGACGAAAATTCAAAATCGCTAAATCATATCTCAAATTGTTGTCTGAGACGAGCTAATTGGAACCCCACATGTTTTGGTGTCAACGTATGTCGCATAAGGTGACAATGCGCCCTTGAAGTACGCTGTTGTGGAGAGCTGTCTGACTCAGCCAACATCAGCGGCTAAGATGGCCACTGACTGTGTGACGTCATCTCAGTTTGGCACACAGTCGGCGGACATTGCTTTGTTTTACTTGAAGTTTTTACGTTTTAAAATCGGCGATTACGGATATTTCTCGGAATACTTGTGGATTACAAATAGATTATTTATTAACATTAGGATTTCAGGAATCGAATTAATTATGGTTTGTCGTTGTGTTGTGTACGGGTGCAACGTTATACCAGAGGAGCATGCTGTGAGTGTTTTTGAATGTCCCGTCCCTGTGAAAATCAGAACGGCATGGGTGAAATTCGTTCAGAAAACGCAAAAAAAAAAATGGACTTATGTCGGTAAAACACCAAAAATGTGCAGTAGAGATTTCGTTGACAGCGATTTCGAGAATAAGATGCAATTTGTGTCACGACTCGCCGCTCCTCAGCGGCTTCAGCTGCACGCACACCTGCCCCTCGTCAGCACATCCCCATAAATCCATTCACACACACCTGCTTGTTGAATAAAGCTGTTAAATCTATCCTGAGCCTGCATACGTGTTTCCTGGGCCAGACATTATGTCAATTTGAAATGAAATTTGCAAAAAGATTTCTGATAAAGAAAACAGCTATTCCAACTATATATGCCTCGATTTCCAAGTGTGACTCTGAGAACGGGGTCAGTGCTAGTGGCGATCAACTGTCAGAACACGAGAAGTAAACGGTAATTTTTTTTATTTTTAATATTCACTGCAAATGTTTACTAAACATCTTAAATGAATTCCAAGCCATGGTTTGCATTGCCTTACCAACTTATCAAATATTAGCATATTAGGGTGTTCATACTCATCAAATATGAAATATTCAGTGCTGTATAGGGAGGTGGTTGTGCCTGTTTGATCAATTTATATTTCTATGTATGTAATCCAATTTGAGACCTCTTGGATAAAATTATGATCTACTTTTTTTGCAGATTTTATCAACTGTCACTCAAAGTTGATGTTTCTGACCAAGCAGAGGAAGCTGATGAACAGGACTTTTATGTAAATCCAAATTTATACCATAAAATGGTAGAAAAATTATTGAAATGTATATGACATGCGACTTTGATGAATGCTGAACTATGAGAATTATAACATTGACATGAACATTAAGAAACTCAATATATGATTTTACAAAACTTTATTTAAATAACATTGTTCACAAATCTAATCTTGGTAGGCAAAATCCCTTGTAGTGATGAGATGGGAATGTTTCTCTGATGAGGCTCACCGCACAGGCAGGCAACATAACCCTCACTTCTCCAAAAAAATCCCCAACACTATGAATCTGTATCGCCTGAAAAATATGGGGTTGGCATTGATTATTCCGTTTGCATTGATTATTGAATGTATTGAATGATTTCTTCATAATTCATCTGGGAAATTAAATCAAATGAATAAATATTGTTTATAAACTCACTCGTGTGGACGATGACGGCCGCTGGGCCGTCATCTGTCTCATCAGCTCCAGCTGCGCACAGACCAGCAGGTGCTAATCAGCGGCTGTTAAAAGTATTGACAAGATGATTAACAACATGTCATCAGGCAGCGAGTGACCAATGGGTAGTTTTAGTTTGAAAATTAAGTGTGTGACCATGCATGTCGCCAAAGAAAAATATTTCTAAGAATCTTTTACCAAGAAAAATGTTCCAGCCGATCGTAAAAGTGTTCTGTTCTCCGTCTGTGTTGCGTCTTTCTCCTCTCCCTCTGCCTCGAACAAATAAGGCTGACAGGCCACACACCACCCAGAACGTCTTCATTGTCAATTTCATCATTTATATTGAGGTCGTCAAACTCTAGAAAATAATCGCTGTCCGAATCACTTTGCTCTCGTTCTGCAATTTTTTTTCATACTGAATTGATGTGAAGGCTGCACGCACCTATCGGGAGATGGCGGTACTGCAGCCTCACTGAGTGACAGATGGGCTATGACCAAATAATTTCATTTATGGAGGATGGTGACACATATTAAATCAGGGGAATGGGAAGAATGGAATATTTTCATACAATCAGTTGATTGGTTCAATAAAAAAAAGGCACTGTCCGTCACCTTTTAATAAAAACAAAAACAAAAAAAACAAAAAAAAAACTTGTTAAAATAGAAATGTGACAATGATCCACATGTTCTCCCCACACTAACAAATACTGTCTTAGCGTGAATGTCCGCTGTGATGGGGGTGGGAGGGTGCACACAATTTCACAGGGTATAGACATGAGAAAGGAAAAAAAAAAAATCATTACAAGTTCGGATCGGGTTCTGTAATTCACGTTAAAAGCATGGGACAACTTACAGGGGTAAGAGAGGGCCCTCAACACGTAACAGAGTTTGAGGAATTTCCCTCAGAGCCTACACTCCATCAAGGCTCTTCCAGGGTCTCTAAAAAGACCTCAGCTCAGGAAGTTCTTTTGTCAGTTTTTTGTTTTAAAGTTTTATACACTATGTTCTTAATGTTTTTTATGTTTTTAATGTTCTTTCAGTTTCTGAGTAGCACAAAAGAGGGCCACCACACTGTTATACTAAATAAGACAACACAATGGAGAAGCAGGGTGTAACCAAAATAATCTCATATAATGTAAAAGGAATCCTGAATCCAGTTAAAAGATCCAAGATTCTAGGCAAAATGAAAAAAGACAAAGCAGGAATAATATTTTTACAAGAAACCCACCTAACAGATGTGGAGCACACTAAACTCAGTAGACAAGGGTTTAAAATGATCTCTTCATCTTCATATAAGTCAGGGAGGAGGAGGGGAGTAGCGACATTGTGTTCTGATTTTTTTTCAAATGTAATTTTGGTTGATATCAAAGATAAAGAAGGGAGATACAGTTTGGTAACTGGGTGGCTAGAGGGAGAAGATATCACCCTGCTGAATGTATATGCACCCCCAGGGGCTAACTGGAAATTTTATAAAAATGTATTTGACCTAATGATAACTAAAGCCCAAGGTTTAGTGATATGTGGTGGAGACCTCAATCTAAGACTGAATCCATACTGGGATGCATCAGGTAATTCCCCACATCAAAATAACACTCAAAGCAGGAAAACTCTGATGCTACTAAAAGAAATGGGAATCTGTGATGTGTGGAGGGAACTCAACCCCAGTGTAAAAGATTATACATTTTACTCAACGCCACATTCATCTTACTCAAGGATTGACTATTTTTTTATGTTTAATAGAGACATTGGAAGAGTAAAAACATGTAAAATAGGACTGATGGATCTCTCTGACCACAGTCCGATCTATATGGACTTAAGGATCCAAAAATACACAAATAATACATTTTCTTGGAGGTTGAATTCAAATGTCCTGAAAGGACCACTGAAAGATGAATTGGAATCAGATATTCTCAGATATTTGGAAGAAAACGATAATGGAGAAGTATCCCCTTTAATACTGTGGGATGCATGCAAAGCTGTAATAAGGGGAAAGATTATTGCAAAACTGGCAACCCAAAAGAAACTGAGACAAGAAAAACTAACCACATTAGAGTCAGAACTTAAGAACCTAGAAAATGAACACAAAGGCAACACTCATTCTAATGACTCGCTCAAGATTAAGAAAATCAAAAATCAAATAAATGAGATCTACACAATAGAAATCCAGAAGAAACTTACATTTCTGAAACAAAAATACTATGAAGTAGGCAGTAAATCGGCAAAACTACTAGCCTATAAATTGGTCTTTGTTTGTTGTTTCCTCAATCTACAAAATCAGAGATCCAGTATCAAAGGAAATAAAATTCAGAATTCAGGATATTCTTAAAAACTTCGAGAACTACTATAAGAACTTATACTCCCTCAAAAATCATAAAAACGCATCCGAGGCATTCCTAAACACATTAAACCTTCCCCAACTTACGGAGTCACAAAATAAAACACTACTGTCAGAAAAACAACCTAAAGAATTGGATAAAGCAATTATGAAACTTAAAGCTAACAAATCCCCAGGAACAGATGGCTATACAGCAGAGTGGTACAAAACCTTTAAACAGCAACCATCTCCTCTCCTCCTGAAAACATTTAACTACGTCCTCCACACAGGGGAAATCCCCCCCTCCTGGAGAGAAGGGGTCATTGCAGTTATACCTAAACCTGAAAAGGATAAACTAGAATGCTCCAACTACAGACCAATCAGTGTATTAAATCAGGACTATAAGCTTTTTACCACTATCCTTGCCAAAAGGTTAGAAAATATACTGACAGACTTAATTCACTTAGACCAAACAGGTTTTATAAGACAAAGACAGACACAAGACAACATTAGACGCACTTTACACATAATTCATCATATAAAAAAATATAACTTAAATGCAATCATATTGGGATTAGATGCGAAAAAAGCATTCGATTCGGTTGACTGGTCTTTCCTATATAGAATCTTATCCAGTTTCAATTTCCATAACAACTTCATTAGAACTATCCAGGCACTATATGAAAAAACCAACAGCTAAAATAAGGATTAACGGTAATTTATCATCATCTTTTGAGCTGGAAAGAGGATGTCGTCAGGGCTGCCCCCTGTCTCCACTGCTCTTTGCAATCTTCATAGAACCTCTGAGCCAATGAATAAGACAGAATCAAAAAATTCAAGGTATTACACTTGGTCAGAAGGAACATAAAATAGCACTCTTTGCTGATGACATTTTAATATACCTAGGGCAGCCGGACACCTCTTTACCAGAACTAATCTCAGTTTTTTCAGAGTATGGAGATTTGTCGGGGTACAAATTAAACATGCACAAAACCCAAGTTTTAACATTCAACTATGACCCAAATCATTATTCACTAAGCAAACTCAAAACTAACTGGGAGTTGGAATCTATGAAATATCTGGGGGTCAATATCCCGAAACAACTCAACAAAATTATAACACTAAACTACGATCCACTGGTGACAAAAATAAAATCTGACCTAGCAAGATGGAATATGATACCATTCTTGGGTACAGCACAAAGAATTGAAGCAGTCAAAATGAATATACTTCCACGCCTTCTATACCTTTTCCAAACAATACCGGTAGAACCTCCCAAAAAAACATGGCAGGAGCTGGACAGAAGGATCTCAAGATTCATATGGCAGGGCAAAAGACCTAGAATCAGATATAGAACCTTACAGCTAAACAAAGACAAAGGTGGGCTTACGCTGCCAAATATCAGGGACTATTTTAAAGCCGCACAAATTAAAACTTTAATGGAGATATGTAACCCAGTCTACACTGCACAATGGAAGGAGATTGAATGCCAAATAACAAATGACATCCCCCTACAGGCGATAATAGGGAACAATACCTTACCTAAACTTTTGAATAACACTAACCCGTGGATAGAGACCCCGCTAAAAATTTGGTTTAAGATAGTCAGAGAGAATCAAACTAAAGAGCCCTATCGACTTCTGCAATGGATTGCCTATGATCAAGACTTTACTCCTAATAAAACAGACACTAGATTTAAAAAGTGGAAAGAGAACGGATTGATAAAATATTACGATTTTTTTAAAGGTCAATTTTTAAGAAGTTTTGAAGATTTGAAAAAACAAGGCCTAGTAAATCAAGACCTTTACAGGTTCTTTCAGCTTAGACACCACATAAACAATATACTTAAAAAGGAGGATTTGGAAAGGGTCCAGTCAGGTGTTCTGAAGGTCTTCTTAATGGCATATAAAGGGATCCCAGGGATCAGATACATTTCTAAAATATACCAAGGCCTTCAAGACTTAAAAGGAGACAACACATCATATATAAGAGATGGGATAAAGAGGGGAATTTCACTTTACAACTGGAAATATGGAAAAGATAAATAAACAGCAATGGAAAATTACCTCATCCCTGCAGTGGAGAGAATTTGAATGGGAAAAATTTGGCAAGATTTTTCAGAACACCTGCACAAAAATCTACTCGTAAGGGGTTGAATTGTTGGCGCTTGTGTGGTGAAGAGACTGCAAATCATTTTCATGTGTTTTGGTCATGCCCATTTATCCACCAATATTGGACCAATGTACAGACAATATTGGGGAAAATATTCAAAATAACAGTTCCCTTTTCTTTTGTAACTTTGTATTTGGGTTTACTACCGGACTCTCTGGAAAGACGAGGAGAAAAATACCTATTCAATGTTTTAATATTGGCAAGTAAAAAAGCCCTAAATAAAAAATGGATGTTGAAGGACTGTCCTACACCTGAAGATTGGATTAATGTGATCCAAGACATCTACTCGATGGAAAAGTTGACATTCGCACTGAGACAAGACATGGATGGGTTCATGAAGTTTTGGCAACCCTGGATCACATGTGTCTTCCATTAGATCTAATCTTTGACAAATACCATTTCAATAATGGCTCCGCTCTTTGTTCCAACGCTACTCAGAGGCTCTTTTGCTTTTAATTATTTATTTCTTATTTTTCTGTTTGTTTATTTGTTTTTGCTCTTTTGTTTTGTTTGTTTTTTATTCTCTTTAATTTCACTTTCTTTCACTTTAAAAAAAAAAAGGGGGGGATGTTGTAAGAACTATTCTTCCAATGTTGTCAAATAGCAAAAAATAAGGGAACGTGATGAAAATGTAAACAATGCAATGCTGTAATGACATGTATACCCTTTACAAAAACTTACATACAAAAAAAAAAAAAAAAACCCAGATGCTTCGGGTAGATGGTGGCTCGTCAACCTGGGAAGGTAGCCCATCTAGGGGAAGGTAAACCCTGATTTCAAACCTCCGCTGCCTTGCGGCACACCCGGTCACGGGAAAGGCTTCGGGAGTCAACCCTGAGGAAAAATCCGGAGTCGGAGCCCCTAAGGCAGTTCTCTCTTGTGCTCAACATTGTTCTGGCAGCTCCTGCAACGGCGCTGGTGCCAAACTATAGCAGCCCTGCTGTTCCTTTGGATTCATCAGTGACGTGGAGAGGGGGGACATGCTGCATGGGTAACATCTTGTCCTCCGTATCTTCCTGCCCAGGCTTGAATCCTACCAACGCCCAACGCTGGAAGGTAGAACACCGGTGCGCATCGGCCTGTTCAGCCACAGGCAGTGCTGTTCCAGCAGAGTAGACGTTTAGGATTCTCTTCCATGGTCATCATAGACCGACGGAGGCCGACGACATCCATATTTACAAGCCACATCTGACGGGTCATTGATTTTCTGTGTATTTACCAGTCATTTACACAATAACCTGTAGACACAAACAGAAATCCTGGACTTGATTGACAGTTTCCATAAGTGATAATGAAACACCTGTGACATGACTTGGTCAAAACGGCTCGGACATTACTGCTGTGCCACTTCACATGGGGAATGTGCTCTCCTTGAAATGGGCTTTTTTTTAAAAAAAAATGGCAAATTGCTTTACGTCAGGGGTTCAAACGCATGGCCCGCAGGCCAAAACTGACTCACCAGAGGGTCCAAACATTTTTCAATAAGCTGTTATTCCCAGTTTGTACAGTGGGGGCGCACTGTTTTTCTAAGAGCAGCAGACAACATTGAGACCCAGAACTAAACGGCTGATGGCAGCAATGTGCAGACAAGTTTTATTTTTATGGAAAAGATTGTTCACACTTACAAGTCTGGGAGAAAACTTAACTTTCTTCCTTAAAGGAGAAATTTATTGATTTTTAATTGGGCTGAATTTGGTATGTCTACACAAGAAATTATAACTTCCTTGAATATCACCATTTTTTTGGAATAAATTGTGATCCGGAGAGGGGGGAAAAAAAAAAAATCTGTGAAAGTAACAGTTTCAGATGATCAAAATTTGCCTGAAATGCATTACATCAGGAACTGAACAATGAATTAATTACTCATCTTATTCATTCATTCATCCATCTTCTTCTGCTTAATCCTTTTCGGGTCGCGGGGGGGCTGGAGCCTATCCCAGCATATTTGGGCGAGAGGCAGGGTACACCCTGGACAGATTGCCAGTCCATCGCAGGGCCAACACAGAGAGACAGACAACCATTCACTCTCACAGTCATACCCAAGGACAATTTAGAACCCCCAGTTTGATGCCAATTAACCTAACTTGCATGTTTTTGGAATGTGGAAGGAAACCAGAGAAATCCCGGAGTAAGCCCACGCAGACACGGGGAGAACATGCAAACTCCACACAGATCACACCGTTGGTCGGGGGCTGGGATCGAACCCAGGATCCCCCGGCCAAAGGTGAGTTGCTGTGCTGCCGCAGTACTAACTACTCTGCCACCACGCCGCCCACTCATCTTACTACAATCTGAAAATGACGAGATTGCGTTCATATTTTGAGGAAAAGGGAAGAAAGCATTCTCGAGCAGAGTTTCAAAGTGGATATCAACAAAGACAAAGATGAAGGTGAAGAAAATGATTTAGCAGACAGTGATAATGATGACGGAGATTTTGATCCTGAAGCTAACGACAAAAACCAAGCTAGTGCTAACGCTGCAGCTGCAGTCCCTGCAGCTTACCTGCATAACCCAGGTCCAAGACAGCCGGATGGTGAGTTCCTCTTTAATCTGTCCCAGAGACTTTTTTTTCCCCCCCACTGTCCAGTTGCTCCCCGTTAGCTGCTAGCTTCAGTCCTCCTGCCCAGCTGCTCCTCCCTCATCTTCCCACAGCCACCGGTGGCTCAAGCGGCTTTTAAACTTCCACTAAACCGATGTTTGAGTCCACTGGTGGTCTCTCCTTCACTTCTGAGCCCCGCAGTGGCCGTTCGGTCCCGCGAGAGCCACTGGATCAGAGCGGAGCAACCCGAGTCAATGTGCCTCCCTCCGGGCTGAACCTCCGTGATGATGAACCAAGGAGAAATGAAGACGAGTCGCAGCTTAACCCTAACAACACTGAACCGGTATGTGTAAATCTATTTACTGATGTTTCTTGTCTTACGATTATATTATAGAAAATGTAGAAATCCACTTTATGATTGTCTTCTCTAAATTAAAAAAAGAAAAACGTGTGTAAAAGTTGTCCCTGAGCGACCAGCAACTCAGCAGAAATTATTCGGATTTTAGAGAAACTAGACTGTCACCCCCCCCATTCTTTATTTAAAGGGAAAGATGAGAGCAATACATATACAAATATTCACTGTACAATCCAGTTTCTCTCATAGTCCCTTTTTTGTATTTTAACTGTACAACATTTTTTATAAAGAACATATAAGGATGCATGTTATTAAAAATGCACATAAAAAAAGTAGAGTTACAAGTAGAGGCACATTGGCAGTGGCAAAAATCAAGATGGATAAAATGAGGGATAAACATATATAAAATAATTATATATAACATAAATGTGACCAGAACAGAAAAGAGCAGTGGGGCAAACTCTGTATCAGGAAGAAGATTAAATCCACGCAGACTGGTTATATTCTTGTGCGCATAATAAACCCATTTTGAACACAGTTTGTTGAATTTGCTCATTTGGAGACCAAGCGAAAAAGTGATCTTCTCCATTGCGTACATTTCATTCACTACATCTTTCCATTTTTCTATTTTGTGTGTGTATGTGTGTGTGTGGTTGGGGGGGGGGGGGGAGGAAGCAGCCAGTGGCAGGTGATTGTTTTTTTGTTTTTTGTTTTTTTTTTCCCCTCAGGCTATTACTAGAATGGCAAATATTCAAGTGTTCATGAACTGAGTCTGTTTTGGCTAGGAAAAATGTTTGGAATTGGAAAGATTTTTATATTAAAAGTATCTACTGTTTTATGCATCTCTAACCAGAACTGTTTTACTACCGGGCAATCCCAAAGAATATGCCAATGGTTTGCATCCCAGCTCCCGCACCACCTCCAATATTTTGAGTCCTCCTCTGATATGCATGATTTTCGTTTTGGTGTAATAAAAAAAAATCTCAGACACTTCCATCCAAACTCTCGCCATGTGTGACAGCTAGTGCACTTCCACTGGATACCACAATGGCTGTACCAATCCTCTATAGGAATCTCAATATTACCTTCATTTTCCCATTTACTTCTAACATAATATGTTGAGTGGGATTTTTTTTTTTTTTTTTGCAGTGAAACCTTTATATAACCTAGATATTACACCTCTCTTTAGCTCTAGTTGACAGGCTCCAAGAAACTCTTTCAGTGCAGACTCTTCTATATCTGGTGGATCATTTTTAAGAATTTGGTTAAAGTAGTGTTGTAGTTGTAAATATATACAGAAGTCTTGTTTCTCTAGGGCATGTTTTCTTGCTAGGGTTTGATAATCTTAACTGTCCTTTCTTTGTAATTGAGTAGAATGTTGTCATTCCTTTATCCACCCAGTTTTTAAATCTTAGATCATTTGGTTGGGCCTAAAATCAGGATCATAGGCACACCATCTAATTATCTCAACTTTATCTTGTAATTCATACTCTTCTCTTAACAGAATTCCAGACTGAGTTGAAATTTGATCCAGGGGTTTTCTGTTTATAAATTTTCCCAAGTCCTTGTTTCCTAGTACTGCCTGTATTTTCTCTCTCTCTCTCTCTCTCTTTTTTTTTTTTTGGGGGGGGGGGGGTGTCTGTTTAATGATAACTTGATATCCTTCGATCTAGCATGGTAGTCTTGGTTGCAAAGGCATACCAATGGTCTAATTTGAGCTGAATAAAAGTAATCTTTCAGATGTGGTACTGCCATACCTCCTTTCTCCTTTGGGAGCTGTAGGGTTTTAAACTTTACTCTGTTTCTTCCCTTGCCAGATGAACCTAGAAATCATTTTGTCTCACTCTGAAAACTGTTTTGATGGAATTTCGACAGAGCTTGAAACAAAAAAAAAGGAGTTTTGGGAGAATGTTCATTTTTACAACTTCAACTCTCTGGATGAGACTCAAAAAAGGAGTGGAACTCCATCTCTGTATATCTGATTTGTGTTTCGTATTTTCATACCAAATTATGTTTTTAGCAAGGGTAGACCTTATTCTTCAAATATATGTGCTTTATTAATCGGGACGATATTTAGACAAGTCTCCATCATTTTTGCTTCATATCTTCACCCTCTCCTTGCAAGTTGCATGCTTGCAGACAGAATATTGGTCTCGCCACCAAGTGACTGAGCGATCAAAATTTTCACAAGGTCTATTGTCTGCAATATTCGTTTATTACTACAATTTAGATACATTATCAAGCGTGAGGGTTGGATCTGCTGGAGCCCTTGAGTTTTTAGTTTGCTCAACTTGTAACGTCACCCACATTAGTCGATGAATATGGAAATCAGAGCCTCGACATGGGTGCACAGAATGAATGGGGAAAAAATTTAATTTCTTTTCTTTCTAGACGAAACTAAGGCTACAAAAGTACTATATTCATGTTTATTATGTTCTCAGCTTTCAGTAGAGGTAATATGCTTATTTTAGGATTCTCAATGAGTATTCCCTTTAATAGCCCCCACTTTACTTTGCATGGTGTGGCGAGTCAGTTAAGGTGGTTGGGATTGATGACACATGTGGAAATGTTTGTAAATTAAAAAAAAAATAAAATAAATAAAAATCTAGATCTTGACGAGTTGTTTTTATCATAAAGTGAAATACTATATTTTTGAGTTCCATACCTGTTTAATGTTTTGTCCCTTAGTGGATCCCCTGTGATGGCTAAGGTGTAATGCATACATGTAAATGATTAACTGAGGCACATTTTTCTTAAAAAAAAAAAAAAAAAAAAAAAAAAAGGACTTCCGGTCTGGACGCCATGGCGATTGCAGCTTAACGCTGAAGCTCTCAGACCCAATCCAAGAAAATACCTTGAAAATCAAACTTAACGGCTTTTTGGAGGAGTGAAAATCAAAAGACAAAATCATCATGTCTAAAGGAAAACAGAAGAAACTGAAATTTTCCAGGCCAGGACACGTATCGGTCGGAGAATCTGAACTGGAAGATCTCCGTTCAGAAGACGAGGAACTGGTTGTAGCTAACAAAAAGGTTAGCTTGAAATCGCTATTTGAAGAGCTACGACGATTTCGCCGAGAGGTTACGGCCGAATTTCAGGAATTCAGAGACGAATTGAAAAGGACAAACAGCAGAGTGGACCAGGCCGAGAACCGAATCTTGGAAGCAGAGGAAAGAATAAAAGTGCTTGAAGATTCCGTGCTGGACCTACGCAAGAGACAGTCAACAATAGAGGCTAAGCTAGCCGACCAAGAAGGAAGACAAAGAAAAGACAACATAAGAATTCATGGTCTGAAAGAAGGAGCCGAAGATGGTTTCAACTCAATGGCAGACTGCGTGGAATCTTTACTAAGAGAGAAATTGGATATCCCCCAAACCACCGACTTGAAGATAGAAAAGGCCTATCGTACGTTAGCCGCTAGGCCAGCGGCGGAAGCGCCCCCACGTTCGGTGTTGGTAAGATTTTCCAATTTCAAAATGAAACAAGAGGTTGTAAGACTGGCTTGACAGAAAAAAGGATTTATGCACCAGGAGAGAAAAGTCTTCGTGGAACACGATTACGTCCCGGAGGTCCTTAAAAAGCGCAGGGAATACAATGACGCCAAAAAGGTACTACGTGAGAAGAAACTGCGCTTTCAGATGCCATTTCCTGCGAAGTTAAGGGTCTTCTACGGCGAAGAAACATGTCTCTATAATTCGGCGGAAGAAGCAACAGCTGACATGGCGAGAAGAGGGCTCCCGGTAACGGTATTTAAACCCGCAGCAGACCCGAGTGAGAAGATCAAAACGCAAACATGGACAACACAGAGACCTTCAAAATCCACGGGCCAGCAGCGGGAAACCCAGCGCCAGGGCGTCGCGGATAAACTGTCCGTTTTCAGGTTGGAATAGCGACCATTTTTTTTTTTTTTTTTTGAGTCAATCTGCACATCCAACCCCCCTCATACAAGGTAACAAACATTAAAGGAGATGCGTATTCAGCATGTGGTAAAACATTTCATGGAACAGTCATAATATTTGAAACAAATAAGTCTTTTTAATTAAAAAAACAAAACAAAACAAAAAAACTTGTTAAAATAGAAATGTGACAATAATCCACATGTTCTCCTCACACTAACAAATACTGTTTTTGCGTGAATGTTTGCTGTGATGGGGGTGGGAGGGTGCACACAATTTCACAGGGTATAGGCATAAAGGGAAAAAAAAAATCATTACAAGTTCGGATTGGGTTCTGAAACTCACGTTAAAAGCATGGGACAACTTACAGGAGTAAGAGAGGGCCCTCAACACGTAACAGAGTTTGAGGAATTTCCCTCAGAGCCTACACTCCATCAAGGCTCTTCCAGGGTCTTTAAAAAGACCCCAGCTCAGGAAGTTCTTTTGACAGTTTTTTGTTTTAAAGTTTTATACACTATGTTCTTAATGTTTTTCTTGGTCTTAATGTTCTTTCAGTTTCTGAGTAGCACAAAAGAGGGCCACCACACAGTTATACTAAACAAAACAACACAATGGAGAAACAGGGTGTAACCAAAATAATTTCATATAATGTAAAAGGAATCCTGAATCCAGTTAAAAGATCCAAGATTCTAGGCAAAATGAAAAAAGACAAAGCAGGAATAATATTTTTACAAGAAACCCACCTAACAGACGTGGAGCACACTAAACTCAGTAGACAAGGGTTTAAAATGATCTCTTCATCTTCATATAAGTCAGGGAGGAGGAGGGGAGTAGCGACATTGATATCAACCAAAATTACATTTGAAAAAAAATCAGAACACAAAGATAACGAAGGGAGATACAGTTTGGTAACTGGGCGGCTAGAGGGAGAAGATATCACCCTGCTGAATGTGTATGCTCCCCCAGGGGCTAACTGGAAATTTTATAAAAATGTATTTGACCTAATGATAACTAAAGCTCAAGGTTTAGTGATATGTGGTGGGGACTTCAATCTTAGACTGAATCCATACTGGGATGCTTCTGGTAATTCTCCACATCAAAATAACACCCAAAGCAGGAAGACTCGGATGCTACTAAAAGAAATGGGAATCTGATGTGTGGAGGGAACTCAACCCCAGTGTAAAAGACTATACATTTTACTCAACTCCACATTCATCTTACTCAAGGATTGACTATTTTTTTATGTTTAATAGAGACATTGGAAGAGTAAAAACATGTAAAATAGGACTGATGGATCTCTCTGACCACAGTCCGATCTACATGGACTTAAATATCCAAAAATACACAAATAATACATTTTCTTGGAGGTTAAATTCAAATGTCCTGAAAGGACCATTGAAAGATGAATTGGAATCAGACATTCTCAGATATTTGGAAGAAAACGATAATGGAGAAGTATCCCCTTTAATACTGTGGGATGCATGCAAAGCTGTAATAAGAGGAAAGATTATTGCAAAACTGGCAACCCAAAAGAAACTAAGACAAGAAAAACTATCCACATTAGAGTCAGAACTTAAGAACCTAGAAAAAGAACACAAAGGCAACACTCATTCTACTGACTCGCTCAAGATTAAGGAAATTAAAAACCAAATAAATGAGATCTACACAATAGAAATCCAGAAGAAACTTACATTTTTGAAACAAAAATACTATGAAGCAGGCAGTAAATCGGCAAAATTGCTGGCCTATAAATTGAGGAAACAACAAACAGAAAGAGCAATCTACAAAATCAGAGACCCAGTATCAAAGGAAATAAAATTCAGAATTCAGGATATTCTTAAAAGCTTCGAGAATTACTATAAGAACTTATACTCCCACAAAAAACATAAAAACGCATCCGAGGCATTCCTAAACACATTAAACCTTCCCCAACTTACGGAGTCACAAAATAAAACACTACTGTCAGAAATACAACCTAAAGAATTGGAAAAAGCAATTATGAAACTTAAAGCTAACAAATCCCCAGGAGCAGATGGCTATACAGCAGAGTGGTACAAAACCTTTAAACAGCAACTATCTCCTCTCCTCCTGAAAACATTTAATTATGTCCTCCACACAGGAGAAATCCCCCCCTCCTGGAGAGAAGGGGTCATTGCAGTTATACCTAAACCTGAAAAGGATAAACTAGAGTGCTCCAACTACAGACCAATCAGTGTATTAAATCAGGACTATAAGCTTTTTACCATTATCCTTGCCAAAAGGTTAGAAAATATACTGACAGACCTAATTCATTTAGACCAAACAGATTTTATAAGAAAAAGACAGACACAAGACAACATTAGACGCACTTTACACATTTCATCATATAAAAAAATATAACTTAAATGCAGTCATATTGGGATTAGATGCTGAAAAAGCATTCGATTCGGTTGACTGGTCTTTTCTATATAGAATCTTATCCAGTTTCAATTTTCATAACTTCATTAGAACTATACAGGCATTATATAAAAAACCAACAGCTAAAATAAGGATTAACGGTAATTTATCATCATCTTTTGAACTGGAAAGAGGATGTCGTCAGGGCTGCCCCCTGTCTCCACTGCTCTTTGCAATCTTCATAGAACCTCTGAGCCAATGGATAAGACAAAATCAAAAAATTCAAGGTATTACACTTGGTCAGAAGGAACATAAAATAGCACTCTTTGCTGATGACATTTTAATATACCTAGGGCAGCCGGACACTTCTTTACCAGAACTAACCACAGTTTTTTCAGAGTATGGAGATTTATCGGGGTACAAATTAAACATGCATAAAACCCAAATTTTAACATTCAACTATGACCCAAATCATTATTCACTAAGCAAACTCAAAACTAACTGGGAGTCGGAATCTATGAAATATCTGGGGGTCAATATCCCGAAACAACTCAACAAAATTATATCACTAAACTATGATCCACTGGTGACAAAAATAAAATCTGACCTAGCAAGATGGAATATGATACCATTCTTGGGTACTGCACAAAGAATTGAAGCAGTCAAAATGAATATACTTCCACGTCTTCTATACCTTTTCCAAACAATACCGGTAGAACCTCCCAAAAAAACATGGCAGGAGCTGGACAGAAGGATCTCAAGATTCATATGGCAGGGCAAGAGACCTAGAATCAGATATAGAACCTTACAGCTAAACAAAGACAAAGGTGGGCTCGCGCTGCCAAATATCAGGGACTACTTTAAAGCCGCACAAATTAAAACTTTAGTAGAGATATGTAACCCAGTCTACACTGCACAATGGAAGGAGATCGAATGCCAAGTAACAAGTGACATCCCCCTACAGGCGATAATAGGGAACAATGCCTTACCTAAGCTTTTGAATAACACTAACCCGTGGATAGAGACCCCGCTAAAAATTTGGTTTAAGATAGTCAGAGAGAATCAAACTAAAGAGCCCTATCGACTTCTGCAATGGATTGCCTATGATCAAGACTTTACTCCTAATAAAACAGACACCAGATTTAAAAAGTGGAAGGAGAAAGGGCTGATAAAATATTATGATTTTTTTAAAGGGCAAATTTTAAGAAGTTTTGAAGATTTGAAAAAACAAGGTCTAATAAATCAAGACCTTTACAGGTTCTTCCAGCTTAGACACCACATAAACAATATACTTAAAAAGGAGGATTTGCAAAGGGCCCAGTCAGGTGTTCTGAAGGTCTTCTTTAATGGCATATAAAGGGATCCCAGGGATCAGATACATTTCTAAAATATACCAAGGTCTTCAAGACTTAAAAGGAGACAACACATCATATATAAAAGAGAGATGGGAAAAAGAGGGGAATTTCACTTTACAACTGGAAATATGGGAAAAGCTAAATAAACAGCAATGGAAAAGTACCTCATCCCTGCAGTGGAGAGAATTTGGATGGAAAAACTTGGTAGGGTTAGGGGAGTTTGCATGTTCTCCCCGTGTTGCGTGGGTTTACTCCGGGATTTCTCCGGTTTCCTCCCACATGCCAAAAACATGCATGTTAGGTTAATTGGCTGTTCTAAATTGTCCCTAGATATCTGTTTCCTATAGGCCCTTAGAATAGAGGGTTAGTGTTAATGAAAGCGCTTTGAGTGGTCTTTGTGACTAGAAAAGCGCTATATAAGTGCAGGTTAGTTAGTTAGTTAGTTAGTTTAGGCAACGCAATTATTTTACCGGTTCAGCCCACATGAGATTAAATCAGGCCATATGGGCCCCACTTCACACCTTCACACTCTCCACACTCTTGTCATTTTTACAGTTTGTTTCAATGGCGACACCGTGCTTGATGCCAACGCTTCATGTGAAAACGACAAAACAATCGACTGGATTAATGCATGGTCTAGTACGGTGACTAAAGTTTACAAAAAAGGAAGAAGAAAAAAAGCTATTAAATCCCTAGTCATACTGATTTGTTTTGCTAAGCTAGCCATGCTAACCGTCCTGGTTCCTGCGTCATGCCGATGGTGGGGGGCTGGAATGATCAAAATCAACTGTGAATTAATAATGAACATGATTAAGTGGAGACCATGTATGTCACGTGAGGTGACTAAGGTTTACCATAGAGATTCAAAACGTGCGGTTGCAAGCTTAACCAGCTGTACTGTAGCTATGTGAACTCTGAGGCTCTGTGGGAAACTTCCTCTTCAGAGGAGAGGAAAGAAGCGGGCATGTCAGAATAATCATGGGGCAGGTCTGTATCAGATCAAGTAATGACATAACCTCCCAGAAGAGAACAGCAAATCCAAACGAGGTGTTTCAGACAGAGAAAGTCAGTCCCTCCAGGATTTCACGATGTTGCGATTGTGCCAACTTAAACAAGATCAAGCCATCATTGCGTCTTTTGTGCAACCTTGCAACTTTGTCCAATCACCGCAACTTTCCCGCAATTTTGGCCAATCCTCGTCAACTTCCCAATTTTGCCAATCAAATTTGTCCCCGATAGGCACTCAAACGCTCAGTCTAACCAAACAGATGTGCCGCTGCATCGTGCTCACTTCTGTGTTTACAGTGAGTATTAATGGACCACATCACCAAAAAACAGTGTGTGATTTAAAAAAAAAAAACCCACTCACATATGATTTTTTGCACACTGCCCCTCCATTTCCCCCGGTGGACATCTCCCCACGTCTCTGTCCTGATCGTGTGTACAAAGTACTAGGTTTATGTTGAAAAACACCCACCTGCCTCGAAAAATCACCCCTTTGCCAGAGCGCGCCTAAGAAAAGATGCCGTAAAACCACAAACGAACAAATCTATCGCTACAGCCAGTGTTTGAACATTTTATACACCTTTAGAGGTAAAATCATTATTACATCTTGTCAATGAGCTTTAAAGCTGTGAATCTACAGTCTGGACACAGACATGGACCAAGCCCCCCACCCCCCACCTCACCCCCAAGGAGAGTCCCTCCTTCTGGTATGACTGTCAAGACGCAGCAGATAGACTGGCAGGAGTCAGGCAAGGGAAGAAAACATTCAGTATTTTTTTTTTTTTTTTTTTTTTTAAGAAAAACAGACCGATAGACAATGCAGAACAACAGAATAAATCATTTCTTCCTTCTCTGCACTTGGTACCAAGTGGTTGGGGACTGCTGCGCTAAGGCAGTTTTCAAATGAAGGTGCTGCCAATAATTTCCAGATCTATACTCCAACATGCATTCAATGCAATTTAGCTGTTGTAATGGATATTGTGTTAAAGTCTATATCTACTGTTGCACAAAAGTTTTTCTGTATAGCAGAAGTTTCTGCTTAATTTACAAATCACTGTTTAATAGGAAATTTTTGACAATCCTGTGCTTTTCTTGTGGTGTTAGATAGAATATCATTGCAGTAAACTATGGAAAAAAAAATCTGCTTTAAAATTTGTAGTTCTTCCTACAACTTTTAGTGCAAAAAAACAAAAAAACAAAAAACAAAAAAAAAACATCACAACTTTTATCGCAACTTTTTAAAAAAGCTCCCGCAAATTCAGGATTTTTGGGCTGCAACAATCAAAAACATCCCAAGAAATCCTGGTGGGACTGGAAAGTCACAAGTTTTAGTCAGAGAGAAGAACTTCTGTGCATTTGGACTTTGGGCTTTTTGGCTTTGCAGACCATATGTTCCTACATAATGTACTAAAATGAAAGGGACAAAGGCTCTCTAAGAGCATGACTTACTTGAGCAGGTCCTCTCGACACTGTTTCTGCGGAGCGAAGCAGGCCACAGCCCAGACTTTGATCTCAATCCCAGCATAGAACTGTTTTCCTCTCATGTCCCACACACCCTGGTTGGGCGTTGCCACCGTTTTATTCTGCAGAGAGAGTCCCTGCACTTTTAGTCACCCCCCCCGGTTGAATGAGTGATAGCAAAAGATAAAGCCAAACATAATACTGCACATTTAAAAGTTGAACCAGCAGGACTACAGTCAGCACTTCCCAACAAATGTAGTGTTGTACACATGCTGAAAGTCTCCTGATATGTTTGTTCATTACCAGTTTGAATGTAAATGGACGATAGAGGTTTCAAGTTTGGGAGGCATAAACAGTCTGTCTGAACCAGCAAATTTATGCAGTCACATGTCAGAAGACCTTAGGTGGACAGGTGTATTCCATCCATTCAAACATACATAACAAGAATGCTCCTAGTTTGAGTGTGGCTGTGAATGTAAATTCAAACGAAGAGGCTTTCAATTAAGTTAACAAGATTTGCCCTAAGCTTTTAAGAGCTTTGATCTCCAATACACGGCATCGCATGAAATGGTCAAGAAAAATCGAATGCAGCAGCAGGAGGGTTTTTTTCTCCCCCATTTCTAAATACAATCAATAAAAATAACCAGCAATAGCAAAACTTTCGATCTTTAAAAAAAAAAAAAAAAAAACATGGATTATACCCATTCCCATCTTAATCTGCACTTGTGGTCTCAAGGAATTTCAATTTCACTGAATACTTACTCAAAGGTTTACATTTCATTCACACAAGTGGTCAGAAATGGGAAAAGGGTTTTTAAGTCCACATTTAAGGGCATTTCACTGGAAGTCGATTAGACTCAATGACCAAGCAGGCAAGTAGCCAAGTCCATCTTAAGAGTGTTGCGATAGGATCATTGATTTATTAGGCAACAGTTCAGACAACCAGCAATCGGGTTAAGCTTAGCAACAGCATACCTTTTATTTCAGCAAAAATCTCTTATCCAAAGGATTTAAAGCAGAGAATCAAAGCAAAGTGGCCACATACTGAGCCCACATCCTCACAGGGAGAATTACAGTTCAATCTCATTTTAGAATCACTCTGCATTTCATTCCAACCCCCTGTAGTAATCAAATTAACATTTATATATTTTTTTTTTGAATGGAGATGTAATTCACTCCATGGGCTTTAAAAACAGGAGATTGATTTCACTTAAATACAGTATGGCCGGGAGTCTAATCATCCTCCAGTGGGTAGCACCATTATTATTCTCCCTCACACACAATCCTGGAATCCCAAATCAGCCTCCAGTTCCCACCAATCAGGCAATAATCAATCCATCAAATATGTATTAACTTGTACAGGATTGCAATGCTACGAGGCAATCACCTTCATCTAACTTAAGACAAGTCTGCACAAAAACAGTGCCTCATTCATTATCAAATCTGTTTTAAGCTGGATTCATGCTGCACCTCCGCTGTCTGCGTCCGTTCAACCGCGAGGCTGGTGTGATGAAAATTACGGCATCATCTCCCATCCATGAACGTCCGCAGAGCCCCTCTGGACGTCCGTATGCAGCCCAAAGTTTCTGACCGCGCGGCCTGACCACGTTGACTGCACATGTGGAAGACTGAACCTCCCATTCACGAGGTGGCACTATCACAGTATACAAAGTCAAAGCAGACGAAGAAGACAAAGAGGAAGATGAGAATAAACATAGATGAATCACTTTGCAGCAGCAGCTTGAGCAAAGAAGAGCACTGAAAAATGGCAAATTCCTCCTTTTCCTTGAAATGATGCCATTGTTGCTACAAAAAAAATGTGCGTTGATCTCCCATTTCTTCACTTTTATATAGCTGGTGAACAAACTGGCGTGTTACCATATTTGTGCTACCCATAGGACTGGGGTGAAACTATAAATAACAGTTGTGCGCATGTGTCAACCGCATGGCCTGGTAGACGAAAAAAGTGAAGCATATACACAACTGTGTGCGCGCCGGCCTTGTCCAAAGTGGACACGCACCTCAGCGGACCAGAGCGGAAAAGTACCATGAATCCAGCTTTATGGCCACAGGTTTCCTCACTGGCTGATTTGAAATTCAAGGTGATCTCAGCAGTCCTCTGAAATGACCCCTTTTTGCACTTCTTCCACTTCTAGGCAGCATTAAAAAAAAAGTAAGATAAACCAATGCCAGGGTTTTCCTACAGGTGTTTTGGGCTAATTTAACAGATTAACCCTCCAGAAATTTAAAGCAATTTAGTGCAAAACCTTGGTCAGTGCTGATGATCTGCTAACGTGAAGAGTTTATGAAGCCAGATGGTCATAGATCATATCAAAGACTATGGCTATGAATCAGTTAAATTTTGCACCACTCAATCTGGCAGAACAATCATAATAGTCTGTGTGGTCCCATTATTTTCAAATCTTGCAATGCGAGTGTGCATCTTAGATGCAATATTCAACACAATCTGAACGTCTTATAATAAAACTGAGCAAGACTGTCAAATAGAAAACAGACTAAACAATTTGACAGCAGGTGATTCACCCTATATGTGTTGACATTTATCAACCTCTAGCAGTCACTTAAATAATGACATTAAATAAATTGTGGCAGTTCCCGACCTTTTTATAACCATTTCCCGAAACCTAACCCAAATATTTTTAGCGCCTATTCATTACCCTAAACACCCGGAAACATGCCTTTACTGCATAAAAGAAGTTAATCAAAACAGAACTGAGTCTTGAATTGAAGTTAAACACAGATGGCAGAAAGAAAGTCAAGATGTAGAAGAGAACTCCAGTCTCCCGGGTGTTAGCACATTTTGACCACCATCCACCTTTGTACACCAATTTAAGTGGCTTTAAAATGAGACAGTAAAGACAGTCCATATTTGCACATTTTAACTTGTGATTTGTTTTTTTTTAGATAATAGTTTGAGCAGTTGTTGCTCTGAACATAAGTTTAAAATATTTGGCAAGAGAAAAATATACACAGGGAACACATTACACTGCTGAGATGCACCACAGGGTTTTAACAAGGAATTCCAGGTCTTACAGGTCCATGTGTGCTAAAATACAGCATCTATGCACTTTAGTAATGTAGTTATTCACTTGGCAAACATTTGGTCTTAAATTTTGGTAAAATTAGAAGGTTTTAGTAATTTTTAAAAAAAAAATTATATCAAATTATACATATTTTCTAATGAATGACCTCTAAACTTGGAATACCTCCCATGCAAAACCATCCACCCCACCCCAATGCATTCCCAGTCAGGCTTGCGCCCCGAGAATGCAGCCCTTTCCCCAATACTCACCCTGCCACAGTCCCTCCCTGTGTCTGTACTCACCCGGCCCCCATACTGAAGCATGGGTGCTGGGAGAACACGCCCGGTTACTTCGGTCATGTCATTGTGTACTACAATGCCAAACTCTTTCAAGTATGGGTCCGGGCCACCGACCATGCTGTTACTTTTGACCTGAGAAAGGTTGAGAATGAGAAATTTTTTTAAAATCATTAACCTTTATTTATACAGGTGGTCTCGTTTTCAAGAGAGACCTGTCAAAACACAGAGTTACAGGCAACACTAAGCGGTCAAACAACAGAATTGTTGTACTGAACCTTCAGTGCGAAAACACACACACACACACACACACACACACACACACACACACACACACACACACACACCACTGAGAATATACTACCACTGAAATATCTGAAAATCCTGGGACCTGTTGCACAAAGTCATCTGTAATTTTGCACTTAGAATCTAGTCTTATACGTAGTTATGCCAGTCAAAACAATAGGGTGGAAGTCTTCTATTCACAAAGACTGGTTGCAAATATAATAACTAGATAGGAGCAAGCAAAAAGTTAGACAAAGTCAGTGTCATTACAGCAATATGACATAAGTATGACTTTATATCAAAGAGACTGCTGGGAGATTGGAAACAATCACCTGGACATAAATGAGGAGTTAAGGGACAGCATAATATTTTTTTTTTTTTTTTTAAATCTTACTAGACAGACTAGTCGGGGTATAACCCATCTCATTTTGCATTTCCATCCACTTTTTTTCTTCCATTGTTCCTGCTATTAACCCTGCATTTTCATTGCTGCCTTATGCAAGCTCTGAGGAAGGTCTTGCAAACCAAAAGCTTAGTAAAAGTGAATTTTTCACAAGAGTGTGGATGTCCTTATTTGTGATTTAAATATCAGGAAAACGCTTTGATCCTCTAATTTTAGCAAATTAAACTGTCACATGTTGCCTGGCAACTGCATGATTCGCAGAAGAACATATCACTAAGGGTCCACTCTCACTAGTTTTAGCTGGTCCTTGCCGTTCTGAAAGACTCCCCCCACCACCACTCACTGTATAGTGGCTCTCGACTGTGCCGACCTCCCTTCTCCCCCTCTTGACTGCCAATGTACAGTCACAAATTTTCAGATACCTACATGTTCTTGGGCATTTTATCCAACTGACTGTATATTACCATCTGCACAAGAGGAAACACTCGACCTCTGCATAAGACCAATTGCCACAGTTATTCAATGACTGCAGACTGAAACACTCAGATCTATGGCTTATTCATGCTGCACGGGCATACAAGGTCAAGAGCATTTGCATTTGTTCCATTCTCAAGAAGACCTCTCCCAAATGTGCTGTTCTGTAACAGTGTTCCATTCTTAACAGTACAAAACAATCACACTACTCCGACACCCTGGAATTCGGAGTTATTAAAAGCGGTCATCAGTACAGTTCATACTTGACAATGTAAGTGGGGCCTCCAAGACAGTCATCAAGAGTATTTTTGAATGGCTGCCGCAACCGATTCAAGATTATTTTTAAAGAACAATCTTAACTCAGACTGAGTTAGCACCTGAGACAAATCGGTGCAACTAGCCCCTGATGACCCAAATTTTAAGCAGTCCTCAAAATGATGGTCACGATAAAACATCTAAACAAGATGAATAAGACATGAACATCTGACACAGCTGAAATGCATACAAAACCTACGCAGTAGGGGTGTGCCATATCGTTTCGTTCACGATAATACCGGCATAAATTTTGATACTGGTGTAAAAATGAATATTGCAACATTGGGGTTTGCTGCATGATGAGGTCACACCATTATGCTCCTGACAGAAGTTATGCATTACCATAGAAAGGACAAAACAAATATGGCGTGGGAAGCTACTGCTCCATGGTTGGCGCATATGTGTCGAGTTGTGTTGAAATATTTTAGTTTTAAGGCAGTTTCAGGCCATATTGGAAAAAAAAAAGAAGAAAAAAGTGCAGCAATGCAGATAATCTACCCGCATCCCCGCCCCCCCCCCCCCCCCCGCCATACGTACAACACTTCAACAACACTGCTCACCTTGGAGTGGTGCTGACATCTGAAGTGTCTGAAGCTTCATTCAGTTTACCATCATTACCATCATTCAGTTTCAGTTACTGAAGCTTAATCTTATTCAACCACTCAAACCAAAAAAAAAAACCAAAAAACATCCCTTCAGCGTGACGAGAATCAAAAAGTCCCAGAAGATGTCTGTGCAACGGAGACTACTGATGCAGGTTAACATTCAGCATAAAACCCTGACTACATAAGTGCACTTACAATGCGGTTTATATTATTTTCTTGTAATATTTGATACAGAATTTAAAAAAAAAAAAAATATATGAAACTCAATCTGAGCTGCTGGCTATAAACTTCAGAAATAAAGAGTTTTTGTTTTTACTGAATATCCATCCATCCATCCATCCATCTTCTTCCACTTAATCCTTTTCATGTTGCGGGGGTGCTGGAGCCTATCCCAGCATCTTTGGGCGAGAGGCAGGGTATACTCTGGACAGATCTCCAGTCCATCACAGGGCCAACACAGAGAGACAGACAGCCATTCACTCTCACTGTCATACCTAAGGACAATTTAGAATCCCCAGTTTGACGCCAATTAACCTAACTTGCATGTTTTTGGCATGTGGGAGGAAAATGGAGAAATCCCGGAGTAAACCCATGCAGACACGGGGAGAACATGCAAACTCCACACACGAATATGTTGAAGGTAAATAATGCTGGCCTGTGAAAATGTTCTTTATAAATTAAAAAGAAAAACAAAAATTTGTGATATTATGAACAACACTGTCATGAAAATTTGCAAAAATAGTGATATTTTTAGGCCATATTGCCCACCCCTACTAGGCAGTATGATTTAATACGTCAACTAGAGGTTGCATTAACCCCTTGCACTCTGGTCAATTTCCCTAAAAGCGCCTAAAAATAACGTACCCAAAGTAAATCAAAAGCTGTTCTTCAACCCTTTGCAGCATCTTCATGGGGTTGGTCTCATTTAAAAGAAAACACTTTGAATTTTTTGTCAAAACAGTCATAGTCTCTCCAAGTGCTCCGGCCACTGAGTAACAGTCATCTAAACATAGTGAACTTGAAGAAAATAAATTTCGCCTGGGTGTTTTTTTGGATACAAATGCTTGTAAATAACACACAGCTTCAGATCCGGGCTGGAAAATGCAACAGAAATGTAGAACCAAGTGTTATCCAGCTGAGGTCAAAATTTTGTAACAATACCACAAAAAATGAATATATTATACAGCAGGGGTGTCAAACTCATTCCATGGAGGGCCAAGACCCTGCAGGTTTTGCTTCCACCCAGTCTCTTCAGCAGGTGTTTTAACTGATCAGCAATCAGCAGGAAGAAATTCAGAGAAATCACCTGTTGAAGACACTGGGTGGAGGTAAAACCTGCAGGGTCTTGGCCCTCCATGGAATGAGTTTGACACCTGTTATACAGCTTTGTTCTCAGGTAAGTTCCCAGGCGTTTTTGAACTGTGCCAAATTGTGCCAAATGGCACAGTTTGAAAAACGTCTAACTTTTGAATGATTCAACATAGAAGCTTCATCTTGGGCTGTAATGAAAGGTGACACTCAGGGCTGTGTGTGTGTGTGTGTGGGGGGGTTGTTTATTCATCCATTCATGAATGAATGAACAAACAAGCCCCCACACACAAAGAAGCATGCCACGTAAAAAATGTGTGGCTTTTTTTTTTTTTTTACAAGAAAAAATAACCTATAGTGCACTAAAAATTATTCTAAAATATTTGTAATGTAGAAGACAACAACTGCCACCCGCGGCGCACAGTCCCCGCGGCCCCCCCCCACCCCCCCCGGCTACAGAAGAGTTGCCGGGGGGGGGGGGGGGTGTTCACGGTCTGGACGCGGCGCACGAACCGTGTACCACGGCGCACGGACTTCGTGCGCCGCGGTCTACTAAGCACAGTTGTAATTTACCGATTGGTCAAAAGTCATTTTTGATAATTTTCAGGGATAAAGAATAATTTAGCTTATAACGCTTACCTGTTCACAACAGCAGCGTAGCTGGCGAACTTCTCTTCCTCATTGTCAGACGAACAAGAAGCTGGTCCGCTTGTTACGGACTCGTGGTTCTGGTCACGCGACCCGGTCAAAACATAATTCCATTATTGCGATTTTGCGCTTCCATGATTGTGGTTTTGGTGAATGATTTTTCAAAACAAATAACAGTAGTAATAAAAAAAGACTGGCGAACGCGTGTGTGTTACCCAGCCTTCGTCGTCGGCCTCCGTCGGTCTATGATGACCATGGAAGAGAATCCTAAACGTCTACTCTGCTGGGACAGCACCGCCTGTGGCTGAACAGGCCGATGCGCGAATGGCAGTCCCTGTCACACAGGTCGCACTTGTGGGTGGTCTCCGTGCTGCTGGGTCTGTGGCGGTTCTTCCTGCGGGTCCTTTTTTCACCTGCTGCAGCAGTCAGTCTCTCTTCACCTAGCCTTACACAAAACAGCTTTCGAACTTCTGTGCTTCAATTGGCTGGCTGCATTCGCAGCCATTGGTAGGCGGGTCCTTCTTGCTAGGTTTTCAGCCATTGGTTCTTCAAGGTTTCAGAAACCCAATTCAAGGCTCTTATTAGTCGAATGAGAGGTCAATCATATCTAATCTGTTCGCGGCTGTGTCTGTAGTGGAAGAACGGGAATGCAGCTTTTTTTTTTTCAGTGGGCTCTAGGACGCAGAGACGTGCCCGCCCGTGGTACACCAGAGTGCAAGAGGTTAACTGGAAATCGTCCTTCATTGACCAATTTTTTTTCCAGGAGCGACAGAAAAATTTGAAAGCTGCGTCATTTTGACAGATTATACTGAAGGTGATCTAATAAAAATCAATTAAACTGACATGTAATAAACTGACAGAAATTTTACAACCCTGTCTGTCAAAATGACAAAGTCATGCACAACCTCTGATTGTCAACATTTTTTTTTTTTTACATTTTTGAGAAGACAACTGGTTCACAGTCATTTAAATGCCAGTTTAAAAGTTGTTTCACATGTGTATTACAGAACCCAACTTGTCCACTATAATTAAAAAACTGATACTGAAAATGTGCAAGCTTTGGCATTTCACATCTGTTAATCCATGATCTGTTAACTGATCATCAGATTGATTGACTACCTTACAGAGACTTGGTTAGGGCAAAACGATTGTGTTTGTTTACATGAATCAAGTCCCTCTGGTTATGTAAATTATCAAAGCAAAAAACTGGTTATAATTCCTTTGAGGGCCTGGTTCTCAGTATTGGGTATTTTAGCAATTCTCAGTTAAAACCAATTTATTTGCTGTACTTTATCATTCTTCCACAGCTTAAGCAGAGTTCTTACCTGAATTTAAAGTTTTTATCTAATTTAGTGCTTAAATCAGATAGAATAATTATAGTCAGGGACTTTAATATACAGTACATGTAGATGGTGGTAGCCCTAATATTGCATTTAATGCCATATTGGGCTCAGTGGGGTTTTCCCAGAATATAAGAAGTTCTACTCATCATCTCCGCCACACTTTGGACCTTGTGCTGACATGACATAGAAATTGAAAATTTGGTAGAGTCTCCTCATAACCCTGTATTGTCAGTCATTAACATTTGATTTTACCATTTCTGACTGACTATTTGGGTCCTAAAGAAAATTACTTCAGTAGATGTCTCTCAGATGATCGGGTGTTACCAAATTTAAGCAGATGGTTTCTTCAATGCCATGTGTCAACACAATGGGGATAAATTTTTACTCCTGTAGGTGATAGTGTTACAGCTTCTCTGCACCAGACTAGACATGCTGGCTCCTTTCAAAAAAAAAAAAAAAAAAAAAAAAGTCTAATCAGATTTCTGACTCCTTGGTTCAACACAGAAATTCAAAGCTTAAAACAGAAAACTCACTTAGAAAGAAAATGGCATTCCACTAAATTAGATGAATTTATCTTGGGGAAATCAACTTCTAATTTATATTAAAAAAAAAAACCTTAGGGAAGCTAGAACAACTTATTATTCTGGATTAATTGACAAGAACAAGAATAATCCTAGGTTTCTTTTCAGCACTGTAGCCAGGCTGACAGAGTCAGGACTCTTTCAAACCTAGCATTCCTTTAGAGCTCACTAGTCAGGACTTCATGAAGTTTCTCAATAATAAAATTTCAGAAATTAAAAAAAAACAAAAAACAAATCAGTCAAATCCTCTCCATAATTTATATACAGTAATAAATGACACATTTATATGAAGGAAAAGTGCTGCAGCCCCGGACATTGAACTGCTGGCTGTGAGTATGAGACCCTATTATACGCCGCGAGAATATATGTGCGCCCTGTAATTATCGTCTACATCCCTCCGTCAGCTGACGCAGTGGTGGCCTGTAACGTCATCAACTCCACTACTGACACATTACTGGAGAAGCACTCCAATACATTTATGGCCATCACGAATGATTTTAATCATGTCTCACTGGGGAAAAACGCGACCAAACTTTCACCAGTTTACTGACTGTCCCACCAGAGAAAATAAAACACTGGATTTACTGTATGCCGATGTCAGAGATACATACAGTGCCACAGCTCTACCCCCATTGGCAAATAAGATCACTGCATAGTTATATTATCCAAGTACGGTCCCCTTGTGCAAAGGCAGCCTGCTTATACACGGACTGTGAGCAGGTGGACACAGGAGGCTGCTGACGCACTACAGGACTGCTTTGGGATGACAGACTGGAGAGTACTCTGAACCACATAGGGTGGGCATAGACAATATGGCTGAATGCATCACAGAATACATCAGATTCTGTGAAGATACAACCATGCCAGCTCAGACCATACACTGTTTCCCCAACAACAAACCACGGGTGACTAGTGGCCTGACAGCACTTCTGAACAAGAAGAAGAGAGCTTTTCGGTCCAGAGACAAGGAGAAACTGAGCAGAGTGCAGCACAAACAGAGATGCTGAGGAGGTGTAAAACCAATTACAGAAGGAAGTTGGAGGATAAACTCAGGCAAACAACGCTAAAGATGTGTGGGAGGGAATAAAACAAATAACTGGGTGCAAGGGGAGAGAGACATCTGGGAGCCTTGAGAGAGCTGATGAGCTGAATCCATTTTTTTAATAGGTTCAACTCACTGTCACCCCCACAACACAGCCAGGCCCCCACACATCCCTGCCCCCAACCTCCTGTGCAGCACCTCTCTCCATCTCCCCCCCACATCACTGACTACAGACCAGGTTATGAAACAACTGGAAAGACTCCGTTAGCAGAAGGCTGCGGGCCCTGATGGCATCGCCACCAGGATCCTGAGGACTTGTGCCAACCAGCTAGCGCCAGTACTGAAACACCTGTACAACCTGAGCCTGAGTCTGGAGAGAGTACCTGTGCTGTGGAAGACATCCTGCCTGGTTCCTGTCCCCAAGAAGTCATCTCCATCAGACCTGAATGACTATTGACCAGTTGCCTTCACATCTCATGTGATGAAGGTCCTGGAGAGACTGGTCTTAGCCCACCTGAGACCGCAGGTGAAGACGTGGCTGGACCCTCTGCAGTTTGCATATCAGCCCCATTTAGGAGTTGAAGATGCTGTCATCTACCTGCTGCAATAAGCCCATCTGCACCTGGATGGTGGAGGAGACACTATAAGAATCACATTCTTTGATTTCTCCAGTGCTTTTAACACCATCCAGCCACTGCTGCTGGATGAGAAGCTGCGGGTGATGGGGGTCGACAGCTCTATGATCTCCTGGATTACTGACTACCTGACAGGCAGACCACAGTTTGTCTGGCTGGGCAGCGTCTTGTCTGACGTGATGGTTAGTGATACGGGAGCTCCACAGGAGACTGTGCTCTCTCATTTTCTCTTCACCTCATACGCCACTGACTTCCAGTACAACACTGAGTCATGCCACCTGCAGAAATTCTGACAACTCAGCTGTTGCTGGGTGTATAAGAGTGGAAAAAGAGGGGGAGTACAGGGCACTGGTAGACTGATCTGTGGAGTGGACAGAGTAGAATCACCTGAGGCTGAACATCAACAAGACCAGAGAGATGGTGACGGACTTCAGGAAGAAGAGGACGCCTTCTCAGCCATTGCAGATAGGGGGGAGGACGTGGGGGTGGTTGAGGACTACAAATATCTGGGTGTCATGATCAGCAATGGGCTGGACTGGAGAGCCAACACCGATGCTGCGCACAAGAAGGGGATGAGCAGACTCTACTTCCTGAGGAAGCAGAGATCCTTCAACGTGTGCAGTAGGATACTGGAGCTTTTCTACCAGACCACTGTCACCAGCGCCATCTTCTTTGCTGCTGTCTGCTGGGGTAGCAGCATCAGAGCCAGCGACACCAACACCAACAGACTTGACAAGATTATCAAGAGGGCTGGCTCTGTAACTGGTCTCGGGCCGGAGACCTTTGAGGCTGTGGTGGAGAGGAGGACACTAAACGGCAATCCATCATGGACAATCCAGATCATCCCTTCACCACACACTGGACAGACAGCAGAGCACTTTCTCCAGCAGACTGCTACAGTTTTGCTGTCAAACTGTTAGGTACAGGAAATCTTTCCTGCCACATGCCATTTCACTGTACAATAACTCACTACAATGTTGTATTCTGGTCATAACAATGCTGCCATACTGCACCTTACAGTCTAATTGGTACCTCACATCTCACTCTGCTCCTGACAGTCCTGCATTGTACAGCGGGTATGATTCATTTACCCATATGGGCCACCATCTATTCATCTATGATGTAGATAAGCTTTTTTAGTAGTTTTACTTTCCATGGGTAATCTCTTTGTCTATTATGCTGTGTGTGTTTCTGTCATTTGGTTGTCTACTGTCATGCTGCTGTTATACTGCAATTTCCCAGTTTGGGATCAATAAAGTACATCTATCTAAATGCAACTCCTTCAACAGATATTCATCTGGACCAGTTTACCCCAACTGACCTTTTAGAGTTCGATAAAAATTTCCTCATACAAGCCATCAACTTGTCTATTAGACCCTATTCCTATCAGGTTATTTAAAAAAGTCTTTCCATTTATTACCAATTCTATTCTTCAAATAATTAAATCATTAACACTAGGCCACAGGCTTTCGAAATTGCTATAATTATACAGTTACTCAAAAAGCCATCACTTAATCCAGGAGTCTTAGCCAACTATAGACCAATTTCTAAGCTGCCTTTTATTTCAAAAAACTTAGAAAGTTGTTGCTATGCAATTATTTGATCACTTTCAAGAAAACAGTTTATTTTAAAAGTTTCAGTCAGGGTTTAGAATTCATCATAGTACTGAAATAGCTTTAGTTAGTCACTAAATCTTCTTATAGCATCTGATAATGGACTTGTTTCTGCAGTTGTCCTTTTGGACAGCTTTTGCAGCTTTTGCTACTACTGGTCATAATATTTTACTTGATAGATTAGAACACCTTGTTGGACTTAAATGAACTTCTTTGCAGTGGTTGAAAATCATTTGAGCATTGCAAAAATTTCCATTGCTATACATCGTTATCCATCACAGACTATCCTGATCACCCCCTCCACCACACACTGGACAGACAGCAGAGCACTTTCTCCAGCAGACTACTACAGCTCCGCTGCCGAACGGTCAGGTACCGGAAATCTTTTCTGCCACATGCCATTTCAGCTTACCATAACTCACTGTTTGCTGCCATACGGCACTTTACAGTCCAATTGGTACCTCACATTTCACCCTGAGCCTCATAATCCTTCTTTGTACAGTCAGTACTATCATAGCTTCATAAGGATCATCATCTATTCAACCTAGTAGTAGCCTATGTAGTATACAAAGTTATAAGATAAGCCTTCAATAGTCCCACAATGGGGAAATTCCAGGATTGCAACAGCACAGGGATAGCAACACTCAGAGCAATAATTAAGAAGATACAAAAAATATAAATAAGAGCAGTGGATATACATACGTACACATAAATATTTATGCAAAGTGAGGAGCATTGTAGCAAGATGGAATAAACAGCATAACCGTCTACTTAGTAATCCTACATAGTATGAATATGTACCCATACATATTGTCACCCTCCGTAGCGACTGATATTGTCCTAGTTGTATACTGGAGGGGACCATTTGTGTAAGTCTGTTGTGTCTTTTGCATTCAATACTATTAGGTCGTCACGTTTTTTGCTATCTCTGCGAGCAGCCCTGCTTAGATTATACAGTCTGACAGCCGTAGGTAGGAAGGATCTGCGAAACCTCTTGGTTGCGCACCTAGGATGATGTAGTCTACTGCTAAATGAGCTCCTCAGTGCATTCAATATGCACTGAGGATAATATATAATTATCTATGCATTTTTACTTCCCTGAGTAACTCCTTTTCCATTATGCTGTGTGTATTTGTTGGTGTGGGTCATCTTACTGTCATGCTGCTGTTACACTAATTTCCCAATTTGGGATCAATAAAGTACATCCATCCATCCAGATGACACAATTATACATTTGTTAATGAAGCCAGATGACAGTAATTAATTAAATTAGAGGCATGTCTTAAGGAAATCAGAACTTGGATGACTTGTAATTTCTTACTATTAAATTCAGATAAGACTGAAGTCATTCTAGTCAGCCCAAAAAGCCTTACAAATTCTTTAAAAAAAAAAAAATCAAGACAGTTTGGATGGGCTTACTCTAGCTCCTAAAGGTGCGCTCAGACCAAACACAAACAAGCAAATTTTTCGTGCGGCGCGATTACATTTTAATTCGATGTAAACCGGCAAGGGGCAGCGCGGTGGCGGAGTGGTTAGCACTGCGGCAGCACAGTAACTCACCCTTGGCCGGGGGATCCTGGGTTCAATCCCAGCCCCCGACCAACAGTGATCTGTGTGGAGTTTGCATGTTCTCCCCATGTCTGCGTGGGTTTACTCTGGGATTTCTCCGGTTTCCTCCCACATGCCAAAAACATGCAAGTTAGGTTAATTGGTATCAAACTGGGGATTCTAAATTATCCTTAGGTATGAATGCGAGAATGAATGGTTGTCCCTCTCTCTCCCTCTCTCTCTCTGTTGGCCCTGCGATGGACTGGCGATCTGTCCAGGGTGTACCCTGCCTCTCGCCCAAAGACGCTGGGATAGGCTCCAGCCCCCCCCGCAACCCGAAAAGGATTAAGCGGAAGAAGATGGATGGATGGTAAACCAGCAAATAGACATGGAATTCACCATCTGAGTGAGTTGCAGACAGGCAAAGTTGCCTTTATAACTCCTGCAGCTGTGTTCAACTTGCTGTGGAAATCCCCAAAACACTGTCATGCTTAGGTTTTCTTTATCAGACCGGGGGGGGTGGGGTGGAGGAGGTCTCACATGAAAAAAATAAATAAATAAAATTGTCCCTGCCAACAAAATTTCACCTGGATCATGGGCTGTTTACATTGCTAGCCTGCTAGCCTTGTTAGCACGCCCGTGGCAAGAATTCATGGGTAAAAAACTTAAGACACTCCGATTCAGCTGCAGAGCTCCCAGTCCATCTGTCTCCAGGTGCGTGTCAGTCTCAATTTCTAACTAGTTTACTCTCCAATCTTGATACTTTTACTCAGGTGATGGCAGAATCTCAAAGTCATTACTAGCTAGCACTATCCCTCGGACGTGAACGTGCAAGATTTGCATGTGCTCGCCTCTTTCCACTGACTTTGTATTTACACTGCATGAAAAATTTGCCTAAATTTTGGTCTGAACATACCTTAGCAGTTCTATGAGGAACCTTGGACCCATATTTTTTTTTCTTTAAAAAAACAAAACAAAACAAAAAAACAAACAAGATTTGTTCTTTAATTTGCCTATTAAACTTGCTTCCAAGATTGCTTTTATCATTTGCGTAATATTGCCAAGGTTAGGAACATCTGGTCTCAGATTGATGCTGAAAAACTAATCCACACTGTATTAGTTCTAGATTAGATTATTGTAATTCTTTATCAGGCTGTCCTAAAATGTCTCCAGTTGATCCAAAATGCTGCAGCTAGAGTTAACAGGTACTAGAAAGAGATCATATCTCTCCTGTTCTGGCCTCTTTTCATTGGCTTCCCATAGAATTTAGAATCAAGTTTAAAATCCTTCTCACTTACAAAGCTCTACATGATCAGACCCCTTGTTATTTAAAAGCTCTGATAGATAGTACCTTATCATCCAAACAGAGCACTATGCTCCCAAAATGTAGGATTACTTGTAATAAGATAAGATAAGATAAGCCTTTATTAGTCCCACAATGGGGAAATTCCAGGATTGCAACAGCATAGGGATAGCAACACTCAGAGCAACAATCAGAAGGCAAGAAAAAACAACATCTAGTAAACATATGTCCATATTACTATAAATGTATATATATAGACACACAGTGCAGAGCATTATGGCTGGTGAATGTGCAGCAGAAAGTCTAAGTTCTCTCTCCGCGGATGCAGCGGGCCAGCTGGAAGTCTTTGGGCATGATGGTGACCCCCTTAGCGAAGAAGAGACCATCAGGTGGGCCTCGCTGGTCTCCTGCAGAGCCACGACGGCGAAGCTCAGGAAACGCAGGACGGTCTTGAAGTCCTGAGCGATCTCCCTCACCAGGCGCTGGACAGGCAGCTTGCGGATGAGCAGCTCCGTGGATCTCTGGCAGCGACGGATCTCTCTCAGAGCCACGGGCCTGTGACGGCGAGGCTTCTTCACTCTGCCGGTGGCCGGAGCGCCTCTCCGAGCAGCCCTGGTGGGGGGGAGGGGGGGGGCTTCTTCCTCCAGTAGATTTTACGGGCGGTCTGCTTGGTTCTTGCCATCGCTCTTTATTATTCTGTCTTATATTTCTTTCACGCCGCCTAAACTCCAGCCCGGCACCGCGTCGTTTTCGCTACAGCTCCCGGTATGTCGAGTTTCCCATTAGCACCGGGCGGCGGCCAAGTGCTAGCTAGCACTAGCTCCTCCCCGCTGTAACGTCTCCCGCTGCAAACCGTGGCTCCGTCCGCCGACCCGGGAGACCCCCGGGGCGATCCGTGCGTCCGTGATATATATACAGAGTGAAAGGTGTAGAAAGAAGAAGGAAGATAAAAAAAAGGCTGTTGCAACAGGCAGCCCACTCGTGTGGCGCCGCCGGTCCGGCGGAACCGGAAAGAAATACTTAGAATTTCTAGAAGTACAATGGGAGGCAGAGCTTTCTGTTATCAGGCTCCTCTCCTATGGAATCAGCTGCCAATCTGAATTCAGGAGACACTCTCGGTTTTTAACAATAGGGTTAAAACTTTCCTTTTTGACATAGTCTATAGTTAGGGTTGGATCAGGCGACTCTCAATCTTTCCTTAGTTATGCTGTTAATAAGTTTAAACCGCTGGGGGACCTCCCACAATGCACTGGGCTTCATTTCTTTCTTCACTCAGAATGTGATATTTTTGCCAGCTGTAGCAGATGACTGTCCCTCCCTGAGCCTGGTTCTACTGGAGGTTTCTTCCTGCTAAAAGGGAGTTTTTCCTCTCTACCGTTACCAAGTGCTTGCTCACAGGAGTTTTAAGTCTTTCTGCAATTGTGGGGTATTCCCCTGCAGTTCTAAAGTGTTATGACAACTGCTGTTGTGAAATGGCCTTATATAAGTAAAGTTGAATTGATTTTTTTTTTTTTTTTTAAACAAAAGCCATCAAATCTATTCTGGAAACCAAACCACATTTTTTGGGGAAAATGGATAATCAGCACTCACCAGTCTGCTGATCTCTTCTTGTCTGTCAGGAGCTGAGCGAGCAGTAGCTTTAATCATGGTGGATGTCTGGTTGTCTGTTAGCTTCTTGATACAACGTTGGCCTGCTACTATGTTACAGACCTAGAGAGCAGAAAACATTTCAAAAAAATATGATCAGGATGAATAGTGGGGAAATTAAGCGTAACAATGTTAGTTATTGAAAGGCACTGTATGCAACTTTCTGAAATTATTTTTAGTTGCTGCTTAGTTAACTGTACCCATATCATATTTGAGTTACAGTCCTGAACCTCAGAAACTGTTAATTTTGCTGTGGTTCTCTTTACACAGGAGTGGAAATCATTGTGAGACTGCTGACAGATCTGAACAATTTTTGATCTATCAATGACCTTCAGTGATCTCCACAGTCTCCTCAAAGTTTTGACTCAATCCAAAACATCCAAAATACACAAGGATCAGCCAAACGATCCCAAAGATCAACATTCCCCCGTCTCCGTTTCCTTTGAAGACCCCAATACTTACTGACAGAGAGCAGTTTTCAACTTTTCAATACTGTGGCAGAACCAAATTATGATAAACCCATCGTGCACGAATATACAACAATGTATATAACTGATAGTTGTAGGTCAGGATCCCGAGATGAACCTGTGTAGCAAGTTTGGTGACCCTAGAGAGCTTTACACATACTATAGCAAGAGAGCACAGGGAGTGCCAACCTTGATCTTTTGACCACAAACCTGTAGTCCAGGGCTATTCAATTACAAAATCAGTTGGGCCACAGTTTTAAATCAAGACATGTAACTAGGCCGTACATGTGCAGTGATCAGCTGAATATGATAAATTTCAAATCAACACAGATCAATATGACAAAAAATATGCACCTCTTATTCATTGTCTTGGCTTTAAATGTGTGCTTTGCACATGACAAAAGCACATCAAAAGTACACAAAAACACAACAGTGCTGGGGTTGAGCAAAACTTGGAAGTAGAAATATTTTGACTCTTGAACAACAATTAAATAGAATGAAAAAATAAATGTAAATAACCATTTTGGTCACATCTTAGGCATATCTCAAAGTGCATAAAAACTCAATGTGCACTGTTACTAGCATTAACATTTGTTTCCCTTTTGAAATAAAATACTACATCCTGGTCATAATTGACCTTGGCACAAAGTGCATTTAGCTGAATAAAAAAAGAATCGTTAAACACTTCAGTGCACAAACCCTCCAAGAGAAGATTGTTAAACATTTCACATCCACTATTGTGATTTGTTTTGTTTTAAATCACCACGTGTGGGAAGAAACCTCTTTTTATAACTACACATTCCATTACACACATATCAGTCAACCAAAACTTTCTAGTAGAGTTAGGCTGCGTATCCACCAAACACGTTTTTTCAGTTGTGGGCAACTACTTTCTATTCCTTCTCTATGTAGTTCAGCATCTACAGCACTGAGCACCCTCAGCGGTAGCAGCTTTTTGTCGCAGCGCTCAGAGTTGAAAAAAATTTCAACTTTTCAGACTACAGCTGAGCTCATCAATGTCAGACCTTTCTAAGCAGCCAATCAGAATAAGGAAGGGCAGGACATGGGACGCCGATACAGTCTCTACTCAGACTCCTGTTTCCCATGTCATCATATTTTGCATCCAGAGCTGCTACCAATGCTAGAATACATTCCTTGTCCATTGTTATTTAGAGACTACTATTGAAAAATAAGTAGAAACTCTGACCACAGGAAAAGTCGAAGTGTTGAGCTGTGAGTGACGAGCTGTCGCTGGGATACAGGGCACAGACTTCCCCCCCCCCCCCACACACACACAGAGTGCAGCACACAAGCACTGAAAACAAGACTTTCAGGGCAGTTGGATGACAAAAAAAAAACAAAACGCGTTTGGTGGGCAAGCAGCTTAAGGATGCAAAGAGCACCCACTTACAAACTTGAGTAATGACTTCAGTCTTGAAGGTTTGAGGTTTTTCTCCAAAATTTATAACAATTTTCTATAAGTTCTTTTCTCTGTAAATTTATCTAAATTTGAAACCATTTTCCTCTTGTAAAATTGACCTTTCTTGTACAATTGAGACCATTATAAATTTGTGGATTAGTTTATGGCTAATTTTTGTTTATTTTTTAAAGCAGACGGACAGACGAAAATTCAATATTGCTAATTACCTCCGCCTTTTTCGGCCAGGCGGAGGTTATGTTTTTGCCAGGGTTTGTGTGTTTGTCTGTCTGTCTGTCTGTTTGTCTGTTGGTTAGCAAGATAACTCAAAAAGTCTTGGACAGATTTGCATGAAACTTTCAGGCGTTGTTGGAAATGGTACAAGGAAGAACTGATTAAATTTTGGGGGTGATCCGGTTCACCGTCTGGATACAGGAATTTTTTTAAAGCATTTTTCCACACTGTGACATAGGGCCATTTTCAACATGTGCGCAGGCGCAATGGAGGCCGCTGGGCGTCGTGTCTGACCAACACAAACTCCGCCTTCTTCAACGTTTTAGCCACAAAAGCATGCGGAAAACACTACTGGCCTCGGACCCCCAGCGTGCCTGTGCCAGCCATAGGCGCTGCGCACATTGCGCTGCTTGTCGTGTCTGACCAACACAAACTCCGCGTTCTTCAACGTTTTAGGCACAAAAGCACGCGGAAAACACTGCTGCCCTGGGCACGCCAGCGTGGCTGCTTTTGCGCCACGCTGCAAAACCTGACACGGACACCTGTCCGCCGCCCCATTATTTGCCACAAATTCCCCGCCCAGCTATAGGCGCTGCGTAAAAACCACCTCTCTGCCGGGGAAGACTCTAAATTCTGTTTTGCCGCGGAGCGCAACCCCAATATAATATAAAAACCCACGCCAACCTGTCTAACCAATCTGCATCCGTCAGTGGAGGAGATGGACACACCAACACTTCAGTTTATTACCTCCGCCAAGGAGGCAATGCTTTTACAACCGTAAAACGGGGCTAGAAGGGACGGCGGGGTAATATGGGACACTTTTCTAAATGTAATTCTGCTTTTTTAATTTTGCTTCCGCCTAGATTTGATGAAGGATTCATGGATATTTGACAATAACAACACAACTCAGCGTCCTGCTCAAAATAAAAAAAGCAGAATTACATTTAAAACATTTCCCACAAAAGTGTCGCTTATTAACCCGCCGTCCCTTATAGCCCCATTTTACACTACTGAACCACTAATCCTATCACTATCACATTGATTGTCATTCATTAATTGTCTGTTTATTGCACTGTCCATGTCAAAGAAACAAATAATCATTGTGAATCCAATTGCTACTCATATCTTTTCATGCTCAGGGAATCTGAAAACGTACACCCAAACACTCTATGGGGGGAACTGTGCCGCTTGGCGGAGGTCTGCGCTCTCCGAGTGCTTTTCTAGTTCATATCTGAAATTGTTGTCTGAGACGAGCTAAAGCGAACTGCACATGTTTTGGTCTCAACAAATGTCGCATATGGTGACAATGTGCTCTTGAAAGTATGCTGCCCTGGAGAGCCAAGCGATCAGCGGCTAAGATGGCCACTGACTGTGTGACGTCAGCTCAGCCAAACACACGCACACTGTCGCGGCCACTGCTGTGTTTTGCTTCATGCAACACTTGATGTTTACGTTTTAAAATCGGCGATTACGGATATTTCTCGGAATTACCAAATATTTTCATGATCATAAGAACGGTTAGGGGGAAAAAACATGCTGAAGAAAGACAGTTTAACTCACCGGTTACTTATATTGGAAGTCCATCCTCCTGTGTTTTTTAGAAGCAAAGTTCTCAATTACAGAGACATACAGTGTTCCCTATTGCTTCAGCTTCTGTATTAAAGCAGACTCCAGTGAAATAGTACCCAGGTTTGTCAGTCTTTCTTGTCCACATATATTTTGCAGGTGTCACGGCTCGCCGCTCTCAGGCATCTGCCTCAGCTGCGCGCACACCTGCACCTCGTCAGCGCCCTACACGTGCAGACATTTCGTTGACAGCGATTTCAAGAATAAGATGCAATTTGAAATGAAATTTGCAAAAAGATTGGTGATAAAGAAAACGGCTATTCCAACTATATATCCCTCGATTCCCCAGTCTGACTCTGAGACAAGTGTCAGTGACAGTGGCGTGAAAAGCCAGGGTGATCTACCGAGGCGATCAGCTGTCATAAAACGAGAAGTAAACAGGGTAAGTTTTGTATTTTTAATATTCACTGCAAATGTTTACTAAACATTTTAAATGAATTCCAAGCAATGGATGATTTTCAAAATCAAATTATTTCTGGGAAATAATGTGGCGGCGGACAGGTGCCCGTGTCAGGTTTTGCAGCGTTGTGCAAACAGAGGCACACTGGCGGGCCCAGGCCACCAGTGTTTTGCGCGTGCTTTTGTGCCTAAAACGTTGAAGAACGCAGAGTTGACAGACAAACAAACCCCGGCAAAAACATAACCTCCTCCTGGCCTTTTTGGCCTGGCGGAGGTAATTACCAATGACAGTTCAGCTTTCAATTTTTAGGGAAGCAACATATTTGCTAAGAAAAATAAATATAAGCCTAAGATTGTAAGAGAAATGTGCTTTTAAAAATGGAACCCCAATTTTCTACCATAAAATGGTGCCCATTATAACTGTGAAATGTTATGTATTGGAATATAATAATTGCTATATCTGGAAACTAGTTATTTTCTTAATCTGTAGTGATACTCCATTGATTTTTGTATTTCTTTGTATATTTTTGCTGTGTTTTCAAACGTTCATACAAAGGTGGTATAGTATGTAATATTTCTTTTCAAATTGAGAAGAATTTAGTGTGTTCAAATTATTCAAATGTATATGACATGCGACTTTGATGAATGCTGAACTATGAGAATTATAACATTGACATGAACATTAATAAACTCAATATATGATTTTACAAAACTTTATTTACATATCATTGTTCACAAATCTAATCTTGGTAGGCAAAATCCCTTGTAGTGATCAGATGGGAATGTTTCTCTGATGAGGCTCACTGCACAGGCAGGCAACATAACCCTCACTTCTTTCCCACAAATAAGGCTGAATACCCCCTCAGCACCACCCAAAACTTCTTCATCATCCGATTCCTCATTTTCAATGTCATCATTTATATTGAGGTCGTCAAACTCGAGAAAACAATCGCTGTCCGAATCACTTTGCTCTCGTTCTGCCATTTACTATGTATTGCTGTTGTGACGTCACCAATGCCCGCACCTATCGAGAGATGGCGGTACTGCAGCCTCACTAAGTGAAGGCTGAGCTATGAGCAAATAAGGTCACTTATGGAAGCTGGTGACACATATTAAATCGCGGGAATAGACAGAATAGAATATTTTCATACAATCTGTTGATTGGTTCAATAAAAAAATGTCACTGTCCGTCTGCTTTAATAAAATTTGTTTTTTTATAAATTTGAAATGGATTGTAGTACAATTTTGACTTTTTTCCTTATACAATTTACACCTTTGACTATAATTTTGCAGAGACACAACAATTTAACTCTGATTTCAAAGAAAAAAATAATAAAATTATGTTGCTGGGATAGGCTCCAGCCCCCCCGCAACCCGAAAAGGATTAAGCGGAAGAAGATGAATGAATGAATATTTAATGAAATAAATTAACTTAATTACCAAAGATTAAACTATTTCGGTTATAATATTTCTATTTATAGTTTTTTTTACAACTCTCCTCACCAACCAGACAGCAGGAAAAAAACCTCACTTTATTTTGAGATCCAAATGTTGACATGTTTAGTTTGTCTGAAGGCTGTGGACGGATTAGTCATCGATTTCATGAATTTCGGTCATCTTAACTTGCCAGGTACATAATAATGAACATAAATTACTAGTTAATATTGTAGTAGCTGGTGAAGTCAATCCTCAGCAATTCATGTCAGTCTTGCCCTTCCCTGCATTCATATGAAGTCTAACTACTCCTGTTCGCCAAGCGACTCTTCATTATTGTTCCCGTTACCAGCGGGTTAAAACCACCATAAATGCCTCCACAACTTACATACCTCTTCTGCCCCCCCCCCCCCCCCCCCACACACACATTTAAGGTACTTTAGTAATCTCATGCTTCTCTTGGACAGTGACGCTAGCGAGACACTCAGCCTGCCGACTGGAATGGTCACGTGGGCGGGGCACTTCTGAACTCCACGCAGATGACAGCCACGCCCACTGTTAGTGTGCGTGCTTGCGGTCCGTCATTCCTTCATATTTCTTTCTTAAATTTATATTTCCTTGGCATGGCCTGAGCCACTCGGCAGATGGTTCAGGGCTGCATGTGGCCCACGGGCCGCTAACTGAATAGGCCTGATGTAGTCAGAGGTCATGATCTCTGAGTGAACCTGTGTATCAGGTTTGGGGACCCTAGCTGTCTGTTTTTGAGATATAGTTTATAAGCCACAAAGTCCGTTTCGACCCTCAGTCAAGGTGGACAGACCCAAGTCGTTCTTCACCCTACAGGCAAGGAAAACTAGCACCTAATAAGTCTTTTCCACGCTCACGCAAGGTAGACTTAACACCTACAAATATCCCAGGCCGAGTGTCAAACCCATGACACCATGGTCTGAAAATCTCTACCACCGAGCGAAAGAGGAATTCCTCACTAGCTCTCGGCTAGTAACGGAGGTGTACTCTAAGGTGTCAGGGACTGCACCACAGACTAATTCCCTATGGAGGGGTGCGTAACAATATAATTACTGTGGCAAACCAAATTATGATAAGTTCATCATTCACAAATATACAACAGCATATACAACCCATAGCTGTAGGACAGGATTCCGAGGTGAACCTGTGTACCAAGTTTGGTGACTAACTTTACTCGTTGTACAGTAATAAGGCACAGGGAATGTTAACCTTGACCTTTGTCCCCAAACACAGTGTGAGGTCAGGATCCCAAGGTGAATCTGTATACTAGGTTTGGTGGCCCTAGCTTTACTCGTTGTACAGTAATGAGGCTTAGGGAATGTCAACCTCGACTTTTGACCCCAAACCCATAGTCAAAGCAGGGTCTAAGCTAGGGGTGGGAATCGCGAGGATCTCTCACATCGGATTGCGATTCTTGGGTCACAATTTGACCCCATCATGATTCAATGATAATCACAATATCGAAATAATCAAGTATCACAATCCCATATTTCAATTTTTTTTCACCTTATTCAACCTCAAATCATGTCCCAAAGTAAAACTGTTAATGTTAACTTCTTAATGACTGCTGTTATATATTTATGTATATATGTACTTTTATTATTTATTGGGTTTTATTTCATTTATTATGTACTACATCCATTGTGTATGTGTGGATTGTGTGGTTGCAGCACGGGTGACAAGCCCAAGACAAATTTCCCCTTGAGGGACAATAAAGTTTATCTTATCTTATGTTGACATCTTTCATATAATAAAGTATTCTTGGGGCTTCATTTTCCACAGAAACACGTCTTTGCACACATTTTTCTCTTAACCTTTAACCAGGTAGGTCATTTAAGAACCAATTCTCATTTCCAATGACGACACACGGAGGGTAGTGGACGGTGTTTAGAATTGACTCCCATTCCAGATACATCTAGCAGACTCTGTGGATTCTTTTTTAACGAGGATTTTCGTTGAGTTTCAACTGCTTTTTAATGGCAAGTCTGATTTTTTTTTAAATATTTTAATCTGTTTTTGTATTTTTAAAATGATTTTTATCCATCAACTTCCTTTTATTCCATTTTATTGTGCAGTGCTTTGTGACAATGTCTCTGAAAAGCACTTCATAAATAAATACTTACTTGATGCTTGGAGAAAAAGCTCCATGCTGGTGTCTCTTTAGCTTAGCAGTTGCTAATGCTGCTCCAAGATGTGTGTGGCCCACCATATTCAGAGTGTGTTTTTTTTTTTTTTTTGCAGGCAGCACTTCTTGCGGGTTATGTGTCATGTCAAGGTCTTTTCTTCCATCTTTGTTATAAAATCCAAAAAGGCCCAACATTTGAGCCAACTTTGGGCTAACTGCTTCCTAACTTTCAAAGCTGGCTTCAAATCACAAAGACTTCACTTGACTGGGTGTTTTCTTTGTGCCATCTAGTGGATTGAAAACGATACTGATTAACTCATTCATTCATTCATTCATCTTCTTCCGCTTAATCTTTTTCAGGTCGCGGGGGGGCTGGAGCCTATCCCAGCATCTTTGGGCGAGAGGCAGGGTACACCCTGGACAGATCGCCAGTCCATCGCAGGGCCAACACAGAGAGAGAGACAACCATTCACTCTCACAGTCATACCTAAGGACAATTTAGAATCCCCAGTTTTGATGCCAATTAACCTAACTTGCATGTTTTTGGCATGTGGGAGGAAACCGGAGAAATCCCGGAGTAAACCCACGCAGACACGGGGAGAACATGCAAACTCCACACAGATCACTGTTGGTCGGGGGCTGGGATTGCACCCAGGATCCCCCGGCCAAGGGTGAGTTGTTGATAACCCAAAAGCATAGATGTGTGCACTTTTTTTAATAAAAGCTTAATCTGTGTGTTTATGGATCGATGCATTGTCGCCAGTGCCAAGTATCGTGATCCATCACTGAATCCACCCCCCCCCCCCCACTTCTAGTCTAAGCAGTCCAAAACTTGTCTTAAATGTGATCATATCGATTTGAAAAGGCTACATCATTCCGTTACATAGTAAACACATTCAGAAGATTTCGGGAAAAATGAACTCTAACCTTGTCCCAAGGGTCAGAGATCACCAAAAGTCAAACTCGTCTGAGATTTTTCATAGATACACCCACAGTATCAATTTGAAAAGGGCATGGCATTCATTTCTCTAGTTATCGCATTCACAAGGCAAGTGTTGACACGACCATTGCCGACGTCCAACCGCCCAGCGGGGTGACAACAATAACCCATCAGCCTTAACAGCTTTTTAAAATTTGTTTTTATAGTCTTTTTACAACATGACCTTACTTTTAAATTTCAAAAGCCATTTCTTACCTCCAGGGGAAGGTACGTGTGCTTCTGCTCCTGTCCTACTTGCAGACAGGGCAAATGTGGGTACTTGAGCTGTAGATTGTACTTCTGCTTGAAATACTGAGCTACTGTGCACTCCATGGCCTGGCCATTCTCAAGCTGCAGGGGGAACCTGTAAATGAAACTGAAGCTTTGTTAACTGTCCATTTACAGTCTTATGTTGTAGCTTTTTGATAAATGCCAAGCTGTATATACAACACCACCCTTGTGGGTGGAAACAACTATTGGGAGGAGAAATGACACCTACGTTTGATGGCTGGCAGGTCGGCGCGTGACATTGCAGACGCGATACTTCCTCTTCATCTGACCACAGTGTGTGACCTCGACTTTCAAACCTGCTCGAAAACATCCAAGAGCAGAGTGACAAAATATGAAAAATCAAACCGTTGTATTTGTAGACAGTTTGTTTTCTGCAGGCACTAAACCTATGACATAACTAAAGAAGACACTTGAGATGCCTGAATGCAGCTTTCTGCAGTTTCATTTTTAGGCATTACTGGTATTTGCGCTTAAGCCAACTAAAATAAGGAGAAGACTTAGAATTGCCTGTTGTAGTAATTATGCAGGCGATCATCTAAACAGTTCTAGTATCAAGCTCTGGCTGTTTGGTAGCTCTGGTGTGCACTTAAGACCAGAAGAGAAAAAAAAAAAAAGGATCCAAGCTGTACCAAACTGCTACTAAAATGAAGTATTTTCTCCTTATGGAAACTACTAGCTGCTGAAATCGTTTTAGGTACAGTACATATAAAACCTGGCAAAGTATTATACATTTAGAGTGAGTGTTCATGATGCTTTTAAGAACTGTAACTATAAACATGCATGTCATGCCTTGAAGGCCCACACCTACATGCAAGCGTCGATGAAAGTGAGTCACAGATTTCATAACATGTACACAAGAACTTAGCCCTCCACCAGGAAGCACACCATCACATCACAAACAAATACTGTGCTTTTGAGCTCACCTCTTATCTCCTTGGTGAATTTGACACGCTGGGAGTCCGTCAGTGGCTTGGTCTGTTCGTTGATGTTCTGTATATCGAGGACCTCACACATGAACTCTATCACAGGCTGAGCACGGTAGAAAGCGGTGGCTGACACTTTGGGTAAAAATTAAAAGGCTTTTATTCAAAATAGATCAGCAGTTCAAATAAGTAACATTCAAACTCATCAATATGAACTGACACAGAAACCAAGACCAAGACAAAATTGTCAAGTTAACCAGCAGTTAGTGGACACTAGATGGCATTTTATTTATGCAGCAGTTAATAGCTTGGTATAAATAAGAGCTTTTTAGTGCATAGAAAGTTCTGCAAAATGAGAGGTTACAAGGGAAAACCTTTAAAGTCAAGTACATTTTTTAATGCTGCAAAATGTAGCACCGATTATGCAGACTGCAGTTCAACACATCCAATACTGCTTCAGTTACAACCTATAAAGACGTTCTAAGTAATTTTAGCAGAGTGATTTTTACCGTCGATGTTGAGCATCATGTTCCACATGGCAGGACGGACAGATTGATGAAAACCAAACCACACCTCCCTGCCGCCACCTAAAGGATGGTAGTAACCCTCAGGAGGAGAGAAAAATGAACGCCCCACTGGAGTGTACCTGTGTGTGGCCAAAAATAAATAAATTCATATAACTCAACATGAAAGGGCATCATAAGGACACATTTGATATGTTCACTCATGCTACTGGTGATGTGATCCAAGAGCTGCAACAATGTCTAAACTTTTGAGAAATTATTAAGGACATAAACACTTAGAGAATGAGTTGCAATTAAAGCTACTACTAGGACTTCCGGTTATGGCGGCCGCTTAGAAGGGTGTGCTTCACTCTGCTCTGCTCCTAATGATAAAAAAGTTGGCTAAAACTCTCCCAATTGGAACAAAAACCTGCTCTAGCGTTTGGGGGCGGATATGGTAAAAACTAAGGCTGCAAAATCAGGCGGAGGAAAAACTGATTCGACGAAACAAGCCAAGTTAACAGATTTCCACGCTCGTGACGCAGCAGATAAAACACCTGTGACCATGGCTGAGGAGGGAGCTACCGGCGGGGCGGTGACTGCCGAAGGAACGAATGCGGTTCTTGCTGCCATCAGCGCTATGAGAACAGACTTTTCGTCTAAGTTTGATGGGATTATAGCTGCGATTGAAGCTATGAGAAAAGAAATAAGCGACTGTATGGAGCGAATAACGCAGGCGGAGCTCCGGATCTCTAACACTGAAGATGACGTCAACAGCCTGCAATTAAAGGTCCAAACATTGGAATTAAAGAATAAACATCTGGAAGAAAACGTCTTGGACTTGGAATCCCGGTCTAGACGGAATAATTTAAGGCTTGTGGGCCTTCCGGAGGGGGCGGAGGAACAGGATGCGTGTTCCTTTTTGGAGAAGTGGATACCAGAGGTGCTGGATAATGCGGATCTACGGTCATCAGTCGTCTTGGAAAGTGCACACCGAATAGGCCCATCGAGAGATAAGAAGACAACACCGAGGACGCTGATAATGAAGTTCCTTAACTACAGGGACAAGATGACGGTCTCCAGCGCAGCCCGCACTAAAGGAGAAATTAAATACCAGGACCAACAGGTGCGGTTCTACCCAGACTTGGCCGCAGGAATCCAACAATTAAGGAAACAGTTTGACCCCGCCCGTAAAGAGCTGCGCAGCCTTGGAATTCGTCACGGGGTGATTTATCCTGCAAGACTGCTGGTCACGTATAAAGGGAGAACCCAAGTCTTTAAGTCCCCTCAGGAGGCGCAGGAACTCATTAAGCAGATCCAAGGAGAGACTGGCGAAAGCCAAGCATGAAGCAAGAACAAGATATAAAAGGTAGAATATTTAAGCAAGTGTTCAAGTATCTGATTGATTTGAAATATATAGCATGTCTACAAAATATAGATGGTATGATATATTAAAAAAAAAAAAGGCTATGATGTACAAAGTTGCTATAAAATTTTGGAGTTAAATTGGAAAAACTACAGAAGAGAGTTATTGTCATGTCATTAAAAGTAGCAGAGTCAGGGTGATTGAGAGGAGGAAAGAGTGAGTGGTTTGACTGATCCTCACGGGGGAGGAGCAGATTCAGGCTATAACGGGAGACGGAATTTTTTTTTTGATTTTGGGGGGATTACCACGAATGTGGGGAGGGGGAATTTGTTTGTGTGTAGTCTGTGGGATGAATGTTCAACCATCCATGTTTTTGCTTCTCTGTATGAGCATGTTTATATTGCAAGGTAATCTCAAACTCTTTATTGATCATAGACCAAAGCGTTAAGCTTAATTTAACATCATGGAATTGCAGAGGTCTACAAAACCGAAAAAAACTTAAACAAATTTTGAATAAAATAAAAGACATAGGTTCAAAAATTGTGTTTTTACAAGAAACTCATCTAATAGAGGAGGATAAGATAAGATAAGATAAGCCTTTATTAGTCCCACAATGGGGAAATTCCAGGATTGCAACAGCATAGGGATAGCAACACTCAGAGCAACAATCAGAAGGCAAGAAAAAACAACATCTAGTAAACATATGTCCATATTACTATAAATGTATATATATATAGACACACAGTGCAGAGCATTATGGCTGGTGAATGTGCAGGATGTAAAAAGAATAAGGAGGAGATGGCAGGGAAGTGTGTTCACCTCATCGTTTTCATCCCGAGCCAGGGGAGTTATGACTCTCATACATAAATCAGTCCCATTTCAAGTGAAAAATGTAATTGGAGATAAATTGGGAAGATATCTAATCATCCAAGGATCTTTGTTATTAGAAAATATAAATCTGGTGAACATATATGGTCCCAATATAGATGATCAAAGCTTCTTTGTTAATTTATTTCTTACTTTAGCATCACTCACAGGGCTATATATATAATAGCAGGGGATTTTAACTGTACATTGAATCCCAGTATAGCTAGGTCAACAGGACAGGACTGTACGCACAATGGATGTAGGATGACCATTAATCATTTTATGAAAGAATTGAGATTGCTAGATATATGGAGAGAAATGAAACCACAAGTCAAAGCCTATTCTTGTTATTCTAACACCTACAAGACATTCTCACATATTGACTATTTTTTAATCTCTATGGAATTAAGGTCCATCCATCCATCCATCCATCCATCTTCTACCGCTTTTCCGGAGGTCCGGGTCGCGGAGGCAGCAGTTCAAGCAGAGAAGCCCAGACTTCCCTCTCCCCAGCCACCTGCTCCAGCTCTTCAGAGGGGATACCAAGGCGTTCCCAGACTAGCTGGGAGACATAGTCTCTCCACCGAGTCCTGGGTCTGCCCCGGGGTCTCCTCCCAGTGGGACGTGCCTGAAACACCTCAAGTGGGAGGCGTCCAGGAGGCATCCTAATCAGATGCCCATACCACCTCAACTGACTCCTTTCAATGTGGAGGAGCAGCGGTTCTACTCTGAGCCTCTCCCGGATGACTGAGCTCCTCACCCTATCTCTGAGGGTGAGTCCAGCAATCCTACGGAGGAAGCTCATTTCAGCCGCTTGTATCCGCGATCTCGTTCTTTCGGTCATTACCCAAAGCTCGTGACCATAGGTGAGAGTAGGAACGTAGATTGACTGGTAAATCGACAGCTTTGCCTTAGAACTAAGCTCCCTCTTCACCACAACAGACTGGTACAACGTCCGCATCACTGCAGATGCTGCTCCAATCCGTCTGTCGATCTCTCGCTCCATTTTCCCCTCACTTGTGAACAAGACCCCAAGATACTTAAACTCCTCCACTTGGGGCAGGAGCCTGTCCCCAACCCGGAGAGGACAATCTACCTTTTTCCGGCTGAGGACCATGGACTCGGACTTGGAGGTGCTGATTCTCATCCCAGCCGCTTCACACTCAGCGGCAAACCGTCCCAGCAAGAGCTGTAGGTCATTGCTGGATGAAGCCAACAGGACAACATCATCTGCAAACAACAGAGATGAGATCCTGTGGTCACCAAGCATGACACCCTCCATTCCCTGGCTGCGCCTAGAAATCCTGTCCATAAAAATTATGAACAGGACCGGTGACAAAGGGCAGCCCTGGCGGAGTCCAACTCTCACTGGGAATGACTCCGACCGAGTGTTGGCAATGCGAACTAAACTCTCACAACGGTCGTACAGAGACCGAATAGCTCGTAACAACAAGCCCGATACCCCATACTCCCGAAGCACCCCCCACAAAAATCCACGAGGGACGCGGTCAAATGCCTTCTCCAAGTCCACAAAACACATGTAAACTGGTTGGGCAAACTCCCACGAACCCTCGAGAATTCTCGAGAGGGTAAAGAGCTGGTCCGATGTGCCACGGCCAGGACGAAAACCACATTGCTCCTCCTGAATCCGAGGTTCGACCAACGGCCGGACTCTCCTCTCCAGTACCTTGGCATAGACCTTCCCAGGGAGGCTGAGGAGTGTGATCCCTCTAAAGTTGGAGCACACCCTCCGGTCCCCTTTTTTGAAGAGAGGAACCACCACCCCGGTTTGCCATGCCAAAGGCACTGCCCCCGACCTCCACGCAATGTTGCAGAGGCGTGTCAACCATGACAACCCAACAACATCCAGGGCCTTGAGGTACTCGGGGCGAATCTCGTCCACCCCCGGGGCCCGGCCACCAAGGAGATTTTTAACCACCTTGGCGACCTCAGCCCCTGTGATAGGCGAGTCATCCCCCTCGTCCCCAAACCCTGCTTCCTCTGTGGAAGGCGTATCAGTGGGATTGAGGAGATCCTCGAAGTATTCCTTCCACCGCCCGACGATATCCCCAGTTGAAGTCAACAGTGTCCCATCCGCACCATACACAGTGTGGACGGGGAGCTGCTTTCCCCTCCTGAGCCGCCGAACAGTTTGCCAGAATATCTTTGAAGCCGACCGAAAGTCTTGTTCCATGGCCTCACCGAACTCCTCCCATACCCGGGTTTTTGCTTCAGCAACCACCCGAGCTGCACTCCGCTTGGCCTGCCGGTACACCTCAGCTGCTTCGGGAGTCCCACAAGCCAACCAAGCTTGATAGGACTCCTTCAGCTTAATGGCCCCCCTCACCACTGGTGTCCACCACTTGGTTCGGGGGTTGCCACCACGAGATGCACCGACCACCTTGCGGCCGCAGCTCTGGGCTGCCGCTTCAACAACAGAGGTGGAGAACATGGCCCATTCAGACTCCATGTCTCCAGACTCCCTCGGAATGTGGTTGAAGTTCTTCCGGAGGTGGGAGTTGAAGACCTCCCGGACAGGGGCCTCAGCCAGACGCTCCCAGCACACCCTCACTATACGTTTGGGTCTACCAGGTCTGAATGGCTTCCTCCCCTGCCATCGGATCCAACTCACCACCAGGTGGTGATCAGTTGACAGCTCTGCACCTCTCTTTACTCGGGTGTCCAAGACATACGGTCGCAGGTCTGATGATACGATAACAAAATCGATCATCGACCTGCAGCCTAGGGTGTCCTGGTGCCAGGTGCACATATGGACACCCTTATGCTTGAACATGGTGTTCGTTATAGACAGACTGTGGTTAGCACAGAAGTCCAATAACTGAACACCACTCGGGTTCAGATCGGGCAGGCCGTTCCTCCCAATCACCCCCCTCCAGGTTTCACTGTCGTTGCCCACGTGCGCATTGAAGTCCCCCAGTAGGACAATGGAGTCTCCAGGAGGAGCACCCTCCAGCACCCCAGTCACAGACTCCAAAAAGGGTGGGTACTCTGAAACATCATTTGGTGCATAGGCACAAATGATGGTCAGGACCCGTTTCCCAACCCGAAGGCGCAGGGAAGCAACCCTTTCGTCCACCGGGGAAAACTCCAATATAGAGGCAGCAAGGTGGGGCGATACAAGAATACCTACCCCTGCTCGTCGCCTCTCGCCCGGGGCAACTCCAGAAAAGGCCAAGCTCCAGCCCCTCTCCAGGAGACTGGTTCCGGAACCGGAGCTGTGTGTTGAGGTGAGGCCGACTATATCTAGCCGGTATCGCTCAATCTCGTACACCAGCTCAGGCTCCTTCCCCACCAGAGAGGTGACATTCCACGTACCAAAAGCCAGTTTAGAAAGCTTGGGATCAGTCCGCCAAGGTCTCCGCCTTTGACTGCCACCTAATCCACATAGCACCGGACTTCCATGATCCCTCCTGCAGGTGGTGAACCTACTGGAGGGCGGACCCATGTAACTCCTTCGGGCTGAGCCCGGCCGGGTCCCATGGGTGGAAACCCGGCCACCAGACGCTAGCCTTCGAGCCCCTCCCCCAGGCCTGGCTCCAGGGTGGGGCCCCGGTAACCCCATACCGGGCGGGGTACACTGAATCCTTGATATACAATTTATCATGAGAGTCTGTTGGATCGTTCTTCGTCTGGCCCTTCACCCAGGACCAGTTTGTCTTGGGAGACCCTATCAGAGGCAAATTGCCCCGGACAACATAGCTCCTGGGATCACTGGGGCACGCAAACCCCCCCACCACGATAAGGTGACGATCCATGAGGGGGGAATTAAGGTCCAAGATTCAAAATTGTTTCTATGATAACATTGTGATTTCTGATCATGCACCCTGCTGTATAATATATGTAGATAAGAAATTGACAAAGGTTCCTGGTAGGTGGCAATTTCAGCATAAATGGCTTCAAGATGAGGAATTTGTTAAGTACATAGAAAAACAGATAGATGAGTTCTTTGATATCAACACTACACAAACATCAGCATGTATAAAGTGGGAAGCTTTCAAAGCTTTTATTAGGGGGCATATTATTAGTTATACAGGTTCAAAATCTAGGAAGACTCGAGAGGAGAGAGTCCAATTGGAACGTAAAATAAAAATTCTTCAAGAAAAAGTGTACGCAGGAAGTAATCCCAAATTAGAGAATGAATTACTGATTCTGAGAGCTGAATATGACAAAAAAATCAGCAAATAGAGCTGTCTCGAGTCTTCTAAGATTGAAGCAAACCTTTTATGAACAAGGTGAAAAATCAGGAAAATTATTGGCATGGCAGATTAAACAATTAGAATTTAAAACACCAATTACCAGTATTATAAGTAACGGACAGGCAGTCGTAGATCCTTTAGAAATTAACAGTGCCTTTAGAGATTATTATGAAAAACTATATGATACAAAAAATGAAACTGACTTAACAAAACTAAATGGGTTTTTGGACGGATTATCTATACCATGTATTCCAAATGAAAACAGGGAGATACTGGAGTCAAAAATTAGTCAAGAAGAAGTTGGGCTAGCCACTGATAATATGAAATCAGGAAAAAGTGCGGGACCTGACGGTCTTCCAGTTGACCTCTATAAAAAATTTAAGAATAAATTAATAAAACCATTTTTGGAAATGGTTTTAGAAGCATTTCAAAATAGTAAATTACCGCCATATATAAATAATGCCTTAATTATACTGTTGCCAAAACCAGGTAAACCTTCTAATAAATGTGAAAACATGAGACCAATAAGCCTATTAAATGCAGACCTTAAGATAATCTGTAAAATTTTAGCAAGACGACTACAAGAAATATTACCAAATACAATTAACCGAGATCAGAATGGCTTTATAATGGGAAGACAAGGCTTCCATAATGTAAGAAGATTATTTAATATAATTTATTCTAATAAAGAAGCACCGGATACAGCTCTCCTATCATTGGATGCTGAAAAGGCCTTTGATAGGGTCGAATGGCCCTTTCTTTTTGAAGTTTTACAAAGGTTTGGACTTGGAAAGAATTTCATAAAATGGGTTCAGATAATATACAATAATGCTACAGCAGAAATCCTAACAAATAGCAATATCTCAAAATCAATAAAAATTAATAGAGGTTGTCGACAAGGCAGCCCACTTTCGCCTTTACTGTTTACTATGGCAATTGAACCTTTGGCGATGGCAGTGCGTTTACATCCACAAATATATGGAATTAAAGTAGGACCAATAGAACATAAAATCTCCCTGTATGCTGATGACATAATTTTGTTTATGTCAAATCTTAAAAAAATCAATTCCGACCTTGTTAAATATAATAAAGAACTTTGGGGAAATATCAGGATATAAAATAAATAAAAATAAATCTTCAATATTAATGCTAAATGAGACCCAGAGAAAGCATCCAGCTCCTGAGGTAAATCAATTCAATGTTGTAAATCAGTTTAAATACTTAGGAATTCAAATTGTGCCTAAGTTAGAATCAGCTGCTAGTATCAACTATGAAGCCTTAATGACAGATATTAATGAGTTGCTTCAGAGATGGATGTCACTGCCAATGTCGATGATCGGGAGAATTAATATACTTAAAAGTAATACCTTACCCAAAATACTATATTTATTTCAATACATTCCTTTACCACCACCTTCAGATCTATTCTCAAGAATTAAAAAAAAGTTAGTGGAATTTATATGGAACAATAGGAAGGCTAGATTACGTCTGTCCTTACTATATTTGCCATTTGATCGTGGAGGTCTGAAATGTCCAAACTTTATGTTGTATTACTGGTCAGCACAACTGAGGTCTATGACATATTATTTTTCATCAAATGATCTCCCTCACTGGACGGAGATGGAATCATACAATTTACCTTTACCTCTTCCCTTATTCATATACTCAGACTCGGCTAAAAAATTACAGAAACAAGTTAAAAATCCAATTGTAAAGCATATGATCAAAATATGGTATGAAATCAAAAAATATTTAAAAGAACCGCACTTATTGTCACAATTTAGCCCAATATGGGGTAATCAATATTTTACACCAGGGAGAGCGGATGCTGTATTTAAATTATGGAATTTAAAAGGGATCCAAAAGATTCAAGACTTATATTTAGCATGTTCAGACAACATAATGTCTTTTGAAGAACTGAGGGCTAAATTTAATCTTAATAGAACACATTTTTTTAAATATCTTCAGCTTAGGAATTTCATTCGATCAAATCAAAATAATGCTCTCACCCGTCCTACCTATTCATACTTGGAAAAAATTTTGACGAAAAATAGTAAGAGAAAGGGTATTATTTCAGAGTTCTATAACTCACTGATATTATCCTCAAGTGAAAACTCACAGAAAAGAATGAATTATTGGAAAGAAGACCTACAAATTGAAATTTCAGAGGAACAATGGGAATTGGCTTGCACAGAAGCTCAAACCAAATCAATAAATGTACGTCTTAAATTGATACATTTTAAATGGTTAATGCGGATGTATGTTACACCGGTGGAGTTAAATAGATATAACAAAAACATACCAGATACGTGCACAAAATGTATGGAAAGTAAAGGAACTCTATTTCATTGTTTTTGGGAATGTAGAAAAATTAGAATGTTTTGGGAAAAGCTACTACTAACTAACTACTAACTAACCTGCACTTATATAGCGCTTTTCTAGTCACAAAGACCACTCAAAGCGCTTTCATTAATACTAACCCTCTATTCTAAGGGCCTATAGGAAACAGATATCTAGGGACAATTTAGAACAGCCAATTAACCTAATATGCATGTTTTTGGCATGTGGGAGGAAACCGGAGAAATCCCGGAGTAAACCCACGCAACACGGGGAGAACATGCAAACTCCACACAGATCACTGTTGGTCAGGGGCTGGGATCGAACCCACGATCCCACCAATCCCCCGGCCAAGGGTAAACTGTGCTGCCGCAGTGCTAACCACTGCGCCACCGTGCAGCCTAGGACACAAATTAATGAAAAAAAAGCTTTCCCAAGACCTGTGGATATATGCTGTACATCTGTAAAGTCTCCAAGAATTCACTGCAGAGAATTTAAACTGTCAAATGATAATCGCAGCAAAGAAACTGATGTGAATGTGTGTTGTGCTGTGATGCATAACGGAGGTGGATGAAGAGCAGAACCTCATGGAGGGCAGATGCCGCGTGATAACATCCAGAGCCTGAACGGAATCTTCTGGGACCTCGCTGAGGTGACCCGACAGGGCTTCCAGCAGCATCTGAAGACTGACCACAGACACCCACTGCAGAGACACCTTGAATGTCTGGTCCTTCCCCTCTCCAGGAAGAGTCACTTCAAGATCCACCTGAGAAAATGACAAGATTAACAAAAGGTTCATGGGGAAAACCAGACTGTCAATGACGGAGTAGCTCATTCCAGCCTGACAAAATTCACCCGTGAGTGCTTAGGTCTCTTGATCGTTGCCCTTAAGCACAGCCTAGAAACAGACCCATCTAGGAAGGGTTTAAGCCAAGGTCGACTGCTTTGGAGGAGTAACATTTTTTGTGAAATGGTAAGTGGCCAGATCGTCTGACCTTTGAAAATGACTTTGACCTAATCTTGGATGCAGATCTGAGGGTCATTGTGAGCAAGTTAGGCAAATGAGGCAATTTCTTAGGAGTAACAGTTTTTCTGAAATTACATGTGCCCAAATCTCCTGACCTCTGACCTTGAGCACAACTTGAATGCAGACCCTCCTGAGGATCATTGTGAGTGACTTTGGTGAGCAATGGGGCAAATGCCTAAGAGGAGCAGTGATTCCCATGAAATGCGGATGGACGGACAGACATGCGGACAGACGCAGACGCCACGTCACCGCTTAGCTCCTTTTGGCTTTGCCAGAAGGAGCTAAAAATGCAACAAGTTATTAAAGACTTGAATAGTCAAGTCTTCTCTCAGTGTAGCCATCTTCTCTTAAAAAAAAAAAAAAAATATATATATATATCTCTTCTTTTTTTTCCACAATATCTTTATTGAACCTTTTCTTTTTTTTTTTTAACAAACATGATACAAACAATCAAACACTAACACTAAAGTACTACAAAAAAAAATGCACTAAAAACACCAACAACCACCAACAAAATCAAGTCTTCAACAATGCTCCTCTGTTTAGTCTAGACAATCCAATACATAAGTATACATATTATGTTCACCAGTTTGGAATTTACAAGGTCCACACACATCATTCACCTTCTTCTTCAAGAGTTATGTTTAAATTTTTTACATAATCAATAAAAGGTCTCCATATATTCTCAAACACAATTTCCTTTGATTTTAGTATATATGTTATTCTTTCTAATGGAAGGTTTGTTAACATCTGTCTTAACCACTGAGTCACATCTGGTCTATGAGTCTTTTTCCATAATAGTGCAATACATTTTTTGGCATTAAGCAAACTGAGGTCTATGAATGTTCTTTCACTTTTATTAAAATTATGCTTTTCTGGGTACAGACCCAACAAAAACAGTTTAGGATTCAATATGATTTGTTTTGAGATTATTTTTTCAATTGTTACCCTCACCTCTTCCCAAAACATTCTTATTAATCTACATTCCCATAAACAATGAAATAGGGTTCCTTTACTTTCCATGCATTTTGTGCATGTATCTGGTATATTTTTGTTATATCTATTTAACTCCTCCGGTGTAACATACATCCGCATTAACCATTTGAAATGTATCAATTTAAGGCGTGCATTTATTGATTTGGTTTGAGCTTCTGTACAAGCCAATTCCCATTGTTCCTCTGAAATTTCAATTTGCAGATCTTCTTTCCAGTAGTTTAATCTTTTCAGTGAATTTTCACTTGAAGATAGTGTCAATGAGTTATAAAACTCTGAAATAATACCCTTTCTTTTACTATCTTTCATCATCATTTTTTCCAAGGATGAATAAATAGGTCGAGTGAGAGCTTTATTTTGATTTGATCGAATAAAGTTTCTAAGTTGAAGATATTTAAAAAAATGTGTTCTATTGAGATTAAATTTGATCCTCAGCTCTTCAAAAGACATTATGTTGTCTGCACCTGGCAAATATAAATCCTGAATCTTTTGTATCCCTTTTAAATTCCATACTTTAAATACAGCGTCCGCTCTCCCTGGTTTAAAATATTGATTACCCCATATTGGACTAAATTGTGACAATAACTGTGGTTCTTTTAAATAGTTTTTAGCTTCACACCATATTTTGATCATATGCTTTACAAATGGATTTTTAACTTGTTTTTGTAATTTTTTTGCCGAATCTGAGTATATGAATATGGGAAGAGGTAAAGGTAAATTGTATGATTCCATTTCAGTCCAGTGAGGGAGATCATTTGATGAAAAATAATATGTCATAGACCTCAGTTGTGCCGACCAATAATACAACATAAAATTTGGACATTTCAGACCTCCACGATCAAATGGTAAATATAATAAAGACAAACGTAATCTAGCCCTCCTGTTGTTCCATATAAATTCCACTAACTTTTTTTTTATTCTTGAGAATAGATCTAAAGGTGGTGATAAGGGAATGTATTGAAATAAATAAAGTATTTTAGGTAAAATATTACTTTTAAGTATATTGATTCTCCCGATCATCGACATTGGTAGTGACATCCATCTCTGAGTTAACTCACTGATATCTGACATTAAGGCTTCATAGTTGACACTGGCGACTGATTCTAGCTTAGGCATAATTTGGATTCCTAAATATTTAAACTGATTTACAACATTGAATTGATTTACCTCAGGGGCTGGGTAATTTCTCTGGGTCTCATTTAGCATTAATATTGAAGATTTAGTTTTATTTATTTTATATCCTGATATTTCCCCAAAATTCTTTATTAAATTCAACAAGGTTGGAATTGATTTTTTTAGATTCGACATAAACAAAATTATGTCATCGGCGTACAGGGAGATTTTATGTTCTGTTGGTCCAACTTTAATTCCATATATTTGTGAATGTAAACGTATCGCTATCGCTAAAGGTTCAATTGCCATAGTAAACAGTAAAGGTGAAAGTGGACAGCCTTGTCGACATCCTCTATTTATTTTTATTGGTTTTGAAATATTGTTATTTGTTAGGATTTCTGCTGTAGCATTATTGTATATTATTTGAACCCATTTTATGAAATTATTTCCAAGTCCAAACCTTTGTAGTACTTCAAAAAGAAAGGGCCATTCAACTCTATCAAAGGCCTTTTCGGCGTCCAATGATAGGAGAGCTGTATCCGGTGCTTCTTTATTAAAATAAATAATATTAAATAGTCTTCTTACATTATGGAAGCCTTGTCTACCCTTTATAAAGCCATTCTGATCTCGATTAATAATATTTGGTAAAATTTCTTGTATTCGTCTTGCTAAAATTTTACAGATTATCTTAAGGTCGGCGTTTAATAGGCTTATTGGTCTCATATTTTCACATTTATTAGAGGGCTTACCTGGTTTTGGCAGCAGTATAATTAAGGCATTATTTATGTATGATGGTAAATTATTATTTTGAAATGCTTCTAAAACCATTTCCAAAAAAGGTTTTATTAATTTATTCTTAAATTTTTTATAAAGGTCAACTGGAAGACCATCTGGTCCTGCACTTTTTCCTGATTTCATATTATCAATGGCTAGCCCAACTTCTTCTTGACTAATTTTAGACTCCAATATCTCCCTGTTTTCATTTGGAATACACGGTATAGATAGTTCGTTCAAAAACCCATTTAGTTTTGTTAATTCAGGTTCATTTTTGGTATCATATAATTTTTCATAGTAATCTCTAAAGGCTCTATTAATTTCTAAAGGATCTATAACTACCTGTCCATTACTTATAATACTGGTAATTGGTGTTTTAATTTCCAATTGTTTAATCTGCCATGCTAATAATTTTCCTGATTTTTCACCTTGTTCATAAAAAGATTGTTTCAATCTTAGAAGACTCGAGGCAGCTCTATTCGCTGATTTTTTGTCGTATTCAGCTCTCAAAATCAGTAATTCATTCTCCAACCTTGGGTCACTTCCTGCATACACTTTTTCCTGAAGATTTTTTATTTTATGTTTCAATTTAGCTCTCTCCTCTCGAGTCTTCTTAGATTTTGATCCTGTATAACTAATAATATGTCCCCTAATAAAAGCTTTGAAAGCCTCCCACTTTACACATGCTGATGTTTGTGTAGTATTGATGTCAAAGAACTCGTCTATCTGTTTTTCTATATACTTGACAAATTCCTCATCCTGAAGCCATTTATGCTGAAATTGCCATCTACCTGATTCCTTTATCAATTTTTTATCTACATATATTAGACAACAGGGTGCATGGTCAGAGATCACGATGTTATCATAAAAGCAGTTTTGAATCTTGGACCTTAATTCTGTGGAAATCAAAAAATAATCAATACGTGAGAATGTCTTGTAGGTACTGGAATAACAAGAATAGGCTTTAACTTGTGGTTTCATTTCTCTCCATATATCTAACAATCTCAATTCTTTCATAAAATGATTAATAGTCATCCTACATCCAATGTGCGTACAATCCAGTCCTGTTGATCTATCCACACCTGGATTCAATGTACAATTAAAATCCCCTGCTATTATATGTTGCCCTGTAAGTGATGATAAGATGAGAAATAAATTAGCAAAGAACTTCTGGTCATCTATATTGGGACCATATAAGTTCACAAGATTTATATTTTCTAATAGCAAAGAACCTTGAATGATTACATATCTTCCAAATTTGTCTCCAATTACATTTTTCACTTGAAAAGGAACTGATTTATGTATGAGAGTCATAACTCCCCTGGCTCGGGATGAAAATGAAGAGGTGAATACACTTCCCTGCCATCTACTCCTAATTCTTTTAACATCCTCCTCTATCAGATGAGTTTCTTGTAAAAACACAATTCTTGAACCCATGTCCTTTATTTTATTCATAACTTGTTTAAGTTTTTTTAAATTTTGTAGACCTCTGCAATTCCATGAAGTTAAATTAAGATTAACACTTTGGTCCATGATCAATAGAGAGTTTGGGATTACCTTGCAGTGTAAACATGCTCATACAGAGAAGCAAAAACATGAGTGGTTGAACATTCATCCTACAAACTACACACAAACAAATTCCCCCTTCCCACACTTGTGGCAAACCCCCCAAAATCAAAAGAAAAATTCTGTCTCCCGATATAGCCATCGACTGTTCCACATCCACGGGGAACAGCCTAAGCCACTCCTTCTTCATCCTCCCAATCACCCTAACTCTACTGCTTTTAATGACGTAACATTAACTCTCCTCTGTAGTTTTCCAACTTAACTCCAAAATTTTTACCAACTTTGTACATCCTAGTTTTTTTTTTTGTTTGTTTTGTTTTTGTTTTGTTTTTTTTTAATATATAATACAATCTATATTTTGTAAACTTACTATTTACTTCAAGTCAGTCAGATGCCTGTGCAAATGCTTAGTTATTCTACCTTATATTTTGTTCATGCTTAGCTCCCACCAGTCTCTTCTTCTTCTTTGATCTTCTTGATGAACTCCTGCGCCTCCTCTGGGGTCTTGAAGATGTGGGTTCTGCCCTCATACGTGGTCAGCAGTCTCGCAGGATAGATTACACCATGACGAATCCCAAGGTTGCGCAGCTCCTTACGTACGGGATCAAACTGCTTCCTCAATTGCTGGATTCCTGTGGCCAAATCTGGGTAGAACCGCACCTGCTGGTCCTGGTGTTTAATCTCTCCTTTAGCACGTGCAGCGTTGAAGATCTTCATCCTGTCTCTGTTGCTTAGAAACTTCATAATTAAGGTCCTCGGCGGTCCCTTATCTCTCCGTGGGCCAATACGATGTGCTTTTTCCAGAACCACTGCTGATTGCAACTCCTCGCTGCCCAGCACCTCCGGAATCCACTTTTCCAGAAAGGAACATACGTCCCGACCTTCTGATTCCTCTGGAAGACCCACCAGCCTCAAGTTATTCTGTCTCGACCGAGATTCCAAATCCAAAATATTATCTTCCAGAGATTTATTTTTTTTTTCCAAAGTGCGCACCTTTAATTGAAGACGGGTGACGTCATCTTCAGCACTAGCGAGACGGAGCTCCATCTGCGCCGTTCGTTCTACACAGTCACCCAATTCCTTTCTTATTCCTTCCAGCGCTGTCATAATCCCATCAAATCTAGAGGAAAAGTCCGCTCTCATTGAACTCATGGCAGCCATCAGCGCATCTGCGCCATTCCCCGCAGAAATCGCACCGCCGCCAGCTTCCTCCGCCATATATGGAGCCTTGTTTGCTGCGTCACAGACCTGAAAGTCCGTTAATTTGGACTGTTTCGGCGGCTCGCTTTTTCCTTTTCCTGGTTTTCCAGCCTTAGGCTTCGCCGACATATCCTCGCCCAAATGCTGGGATACGTTCTGTCCCAAATGAGAGAGTTATTTGCCGATTTTTTTTTCCAGGAGCAGAGCAGAGCGAGACACGTCCGTCCTACGTGGCAGCCATAACCGGAAGTGATATATCTCTTCTTAAAAGGAATTATGATAAATAATTTCCAGTTCCACATTTTTCCCTTATGAGCCTCAGAGCTTATAGTTCAACTTCATCTTGCTGGGTGCAGCATCTCTGGTTTTCTTCCATCTGGGTCAAGTTCCACTTGGCCAACTTTCATCTGACTGGTTTCTGTCTTCAGACAAAGTTTGAACAGCTAGTGTGATGGGTGGTGCTGTTCTGCTTACTGCCTGTTCCGCTAGGTTAAGGTGACCATATACAAGATGCATGTCTGACATCACATGGTTATAGAGTTGGACATCACTTAAAGCCTACACTTTTCTAACACCAGCACCTACAGCACACTCATCCCAGAGTATATGTGTAGCAGAGCAAAAGCATAGCTGGTAAAATTTACATTAAAAAAAAAAAACCCAGAAGGATTAATTAGAGCCAACAGTTTTCTATAATGACATACATACCCGGTCTCTCCCTATTGGCAGTGGATGTGCAGTGTACATGTTCCTCTTCCCATCATAGCCAGGCTGCCGGTCTCCAAAGATCTGCATCTTGAAGTGCCGCACCATGGTGTCCACCACTTCCCTTTAGACACCATGCCAATAACATCAAAACACATTTCACCACATTAATGTTGGTAATACACTATATGGACAAAGTTATTAGGCCACCAGGACATTAATTTCATGACCTCTGATCTAAATCTCTTGGCATGAATATAGAGTTGGTCCTCCTGAGAAACTATCACAACTTCCACTTGTCTAGGAAGGTTTTCTACAAGATTTTGAGTGTGCCTGTATGTTTTACACAGTGAACCAGGAGAGCATTTGTGAAGTCAGACATTGAGGGCCTGGCTCACATGCTCCCTTCTAGTTCTTCCCAAAGGCATTGGATATGGTCACGGCTCTGTGCAGGTCATTCAGGTTCTTCCACACTAAACTCAGTCCATGTCTTTATAGACCATACTTTGCGCACCGAGATACAGTCATGCTGGAACAGAAAATGGTCTTCTCCAGACCTTTTCCAGAAGGTTGGGAGCATAGAATTGGCAAAAATGTCTTGGTAAGCTCAAGTGTTAAAACTGAGCTGCAATCAAACATTTGAATTCAATGATGATGTGTTGGCCTAATACTTTTGTCCATACAGCATACTACAGATATTTTAAGTTAAAAACCCGTCAGTTTACCTGTTGACTCTTCGAGGCCGTTTCTCAGGCTTGATGTCGATTTCATATTGATAGACATCAATCTTGGGAATCTGCACCTGGAAGTGGTTGGCAAGGAGCCGGATGGGTTTCCCCACTGTGCCAAGGCCGGGACGGCGTGGCGGCTGGAAGAGAATGGTAGAGGCAGGCGGGCCTGGAGAGAAAGGAGAAAAGTCTTCATGAGCCATAAATGCAATCATTGATTCTTTACGTCGCAGAAAAAGGATCCAACATCTGTCTGCAATGCTTTCTAAACACCAGCCTTCCAATACATCACGTTTCCCACTTAAATATGAGGCATCTTTCATGATGCCAAGATGGAGAAGATGAGCCCAACACCAAGCCTGTCACAAACCGTCATCAGTGACACCTCCCTGAATGCACCAAAATGGCCTCACAAAACCAGAGGACCACATACATGCTTCGATTGATACGCAACTCTGGCCCCTGACCCACATGGGTCAACAAAGGGCTTGCGAAACAATGTCCTCCAATTATCCTCCAGTCCGCCCACAGCTCCACCCAGACACACAAGGCACCCACCCTTCATGTTGAGACAAAGACCGAGCTCCCCTCAGACAGACGACAGCAGGGCCATATGGAGGGGTGCCACGCAAAGAGTCTGGAATTACCGTTACACACGTATACTGTATGAAAGCTCAGCTAAGTCAACTGGATTCAAGTATTTTTTTAACTTCTGAAACTGTTCACCATTTACCCAAACGCCTTTGTCAATCAGGAATGAATGTATATAAAGTAGTAAACCAAGATATACTACCAGCAGCTGTCATAGTATACATCTGTTTACATCCTTCTGTACATTCATTCCTGACTGACAAAGGTGTTTGGATGAATGGTGAAACATTTTGTAAGTAAAAAATACTTTAATCCAGTTGACTTGACTGAGCTTTCATACAGTACAATTACCTGCTTGGATGACTGAGAATCTTCAGAGCATTGCACACTTATTTTTCCTATTCATCTTATTTTTTGTATTGATCAGTTCTTCTATTTTACATATACACACTATACATTTTTACATTTCTGTTGTAGCTACATTGACCTGCGGCATCTCCGGTTTGTCTAAATATCTCATCGTACCTTTGTGCAGTGACAAAATATATAATCCAAACGTAACAAAGTACACAGTGAAGTATGCAATATTTTCCAGTCATGTTTCATGCAAATCAAATTTCATTTATGAAGCACTGCTGACCTCATGTTCACCTGCAGCTTTTTAATAGCAGATATGAGTAGAAGTGAGACTTAAAATGACTGTCTCCTCCAAAGACATTAATGAGTAATTACACCATCATGGGAGGAAGGAGGCAATGAAATGAGACCAGAATCCTGACTTGGACTGTTGCCAATTATTAATCATATACCACAAGAATGTCTGGTTAATTTAGATGTTATCTTATTGGCAAATAAAAGTCTGTAGAACAGCACAATGCAAAGTTAATAAACATACATACACACACACACACACACATATATATACACTCACCGGCCACTTTATTAGGTACACCTGTCCAACTGCTCGTTAACACTTAATTTCTAATCAGCCAATCACATGGCGGCAACTCAGTGCATTTAGGCATGTAGACATGGTCAAGACAATCTCCTGCAGTTCAAACCGAGCATCAGTATGGGGAAGAAAGGTGATTTGAGTGACTTTGAACGTGGCATGGTTGTTGGTGCCAGAAGGGCTGGTCTGAGTATTTCAGAAACTGCTGATCTACTGGGATTTTCACGCACAACCATCTCTAGGGTTTACAGAGAATGGTCCGAAAAAGAAAAAATATCCAGTGAGCGGCAGTTCTGTGGGCGGAAATGCCTTGTTGATGCCAGAGGTCAGAGGAGAATGGCCAGACTGGTTCGAGCTGATAGAAAGGCAACAGTGACTCAAATAACCACCCGTTACAACCAAGGTAGGCAGAAGAGCATCTCTGAACGCACAGTACGTCGAACTTTGAGGCAGATGGGCTACAGCAGCAGAAGACCACGCCGGGTGCCACTCCTTTCAGCTAAGAACAGGAAACTGAGGCTACAATTTGCACAAGCTCATCGAAATTGGACAATAGAAGATTGGAAAAACGTTGCCTGGTCTGATGAGTCTCGATTTCTGCTGCGACATTCGGATGGTAGGGTCAGAATTTGGCGTCAACAACATGAAAGCATGGATCCATCCTGCCTTGTATCAATGGTTCAGGCTGGTGGTGGTGGTATAATGGTGTGGGGAATATTTTCTTGGCACTCTTTGGGCCCCTTGGTACCAATTGAGCATCGTTGCAACGCTACAGCCTACCTGAGTATTGTTGCTGACCATGTCCATCCCTTTATGACCACAATGTACCCAACTTCTGATGGCTACTTTCAGCAGGATAATGCGCCATGTCATAAAGCTGGAATCATCTCAGACTGGTTTCTTGAACATGACAATGAGTTCACTGTACTCAAATGGCCTCCACAGTCACCAGATCTCAATCCAATAGAGCATCTTTGGGATGTGGTGGAACGGGAGATTCGCATCATGGATGTGCAGCCGACAAATCTGCGCCAACTGTGTGATGCCATCATGTCAATATGGACCAAACTCTCTGAGGAATGCTTCCAGCACCTTGTTGAATCGATGCCACGAAGAATTGAGGCAGTTCTGAAGGCAAAAGGGGGTCCAACCCGTTACTAGCATGGTGTACCTAATAAAGTGACCGGTGAGTGTATATATACACACACACACAGTTAATACTAAGCTTATGGTATTGAATAAGCTTGCTTAACACTTGTCATCTGACAGCTAAGGGACTGCAGGGGTCCTCCTGAACTCACATGCATCCACACGCTCCAGTTAGCAAATGATGCGTAAGCACACCGACAATCGGGACCCTCCCCATCATTTCTTTCCCAACATGCCCTCATCTAGCCTGTGCCCCAAATCACCCCCCTACAACCCACGCCTCCCTGCACAAGCATTTATGGTGCAGTGCCTCGCACAGCGAGCCCATTTACTGCAAGTCTGCTTTTGTCACAACTTTGATTCAAATCACTTGATTCATACCATATTGTGTGTGTTTTGTGGGCATCAGTAACCAGGCCAGTAGGACAGTTTAACTGCAAGAAGCTCCACTTCTTAGCAAATGCTGCACTCTTCACTTTGGATTTTCGAGCAGATACAGTGCATCTGGCCAGTATTCACACCGCTTCACTTTTTCCACATTTTATGTTGCTGCCTTATTCCAAAATGGCTTAAATTCATTTTTCCCCTCAAAATTCTACACACAATACCCCATAATGACAACATGAAAAGAGTTCTGAGATTTTTGGAAATTTATTAAATAAAAAAAATTAAGAAATCACATGTACATAAGCATTCACAGCATTTGCCATGAAGCTCAAAATTGAGCTCAGGTGCATCCTGTTTCCACTGATCATCCTTGAGATGATTCTACAGTTTAACTGGAGTCCACCTGTGGTAACTTCAGTTGATTGGACATGATTTGGAAAGGTACACACCTGTCTATAAGGTCCCACAGTTGACAGTGCATGTCAGAGCACAAACCAAGCATGAAGTCAAAGGAATTGTCTGTAGACCTCCGAGAAAGGATTGTCTTGGGGCACAAATCTGGGGACGAGTACAGAAAAATTTCTGCTGCTTTGAAGGTCCCAATGAGCACAGTGGCCTCCATCATCCGTAAACTGAAGGAGTTCAGAACCACCAGGACTCTTTCTGGAGCTGGCCAACTGTCTAAACTGAGCAATCGGGGAAGGAGGGCCTTAGAGAGGTGACCAAGAACCCGATGCTCACTCTGTCAGAGCTCCAGTGTTCCTCTGTGGAGAGAGGAGAACCTTCCAGAAGGACATCCATCTCTGCAGCAATCCACCAATCAGGCCTGTATGGTAGAGTGGCCAGACGGAAGCCACTCCTTAGTAAAAGGTACATGGCAGCCCGCCTGGAGTTTGCCAAAAGGCACCTGAAGGACTCAAACCACGAGAAACAAAATTCTCTGGTCTGATGAGACAAAAGACTGAACTCTCTGGCATGAATGCCAAGCAACATGTTTGGAGGAAACCAGACACTGCTCATCACCAGGCCAATACCATTCCTACAGTAAAGCATGGTGTCGGCAGCATCATGCTGTGGGGATGTTTTTCAGTGGCAGGAACCGGGAGACTAATTAGGATAGAGGGAAAGATGAATGCAGCAATGTACTGAGACATCCTGGATGAAAACCTGCTCCAGAGCACTCTTGACCTCAGACTGGGGTGGCTGCATCTTTCAGCAGGACAATGACCCTAAGCACACAGCCAAGAAATCAAAGAAGTGGCTTTAGGACAACTCTGAATGTCCTCCAATGGCCCAGCCAAAGGCCAGACTTTAATCTAATTTAACATCTCTGGAGAGACCTGAAAATGGCTATGCACCGATGCTTCCCATCCAACCTGATGGACCTTGAGGTGCTGCAAAGACAAATGGGCGAAACTGCCCAAAGATAGGTGTGCCAAGCTTGTGGCATCATATTCAAGAAGAATTGAGGCTGCAATAGCTGCCAAAGGTGCATCAACAAAGTACTGAGCAAAGGCTGTGAATACTTGCGTACATGTGATTTTAGTTTTTTCATTTTTAATAAATTTGCAAAAGTCTCAAAAAAAAAAAATCATGTCATTATAGGGCATTGTGGGTAAAATTTTGAGAAAAAAAAATGAATTATTCCATTTTGGAATAAGGCTGTAACATAAAATATGGAAAAAATGAAGCACTTGAATATTTTCTGGATGCACTGCACACAAGCAGAACTTTAAAAATTGCTATCGTCAGTTGTATATACACAGAAAAGAAGAGGGCTGGAGACGGTCAAGTATCTGACCCGTTAGTGTTGTCAGTCTAACTTGGGAGTCGGTAACCTGTGGCCCCAGGGCCGCATGCAGCCCTTCAGCCGCCATGCTGTAGCTCCCTGCAGTTATATTTCAGAACACATGGAAATTAATGAAGCTCATTTTAATCATTTCGTTTTTTAAATTCTTGTTTATTGCAATTGGATACATTTCTCAATGGAAACGCACACTTAACGTAAAATAAATATTTTTTTAAATTATTTGTTATGTTGTCAACTATGCGTGACTGTCACATCTGACGGCGGCTGCACAGACAGCTGCTCTGCCTCTCCATCCTCCATCAGTGCATGTCAAGAAGCACGGAAAGCAGCCGCTTCCTGCCACTCTTGGTAAGATGTGAATAGGTCCAGAGAAAGTAAAATCAGAGGAAAATAGTTTAATTCTGTGTGGACAGATTAATTTGTGTGTATGTACGGTTGTTGTGGAGACAATTTCTCCACAAGAACACAAAGGAGAAAAACGGCCGCCTGAGTGTCAGGTCCATAAAAAAAAAAAATCTTAAATATCTAAACTCAATACCTTAATTATCCTTAAAAATGAGAAACAATCCTTGAATTCTTGCTCAATAATCTTAGTCGTCAGCGCTATAAATACTGGATTCACCAGACATGACCGAAGTCTGAATTAGTGTAAATTTATTTTCACCATCACAGCTCAATACTTCTTAAGTGATGTAAAAATTAAAGCCCTCTACAGCGATTCAGTTTTCAGAATCGTATCTGTTACGTGCTTTTATTATGAAACACCATCAATTGGATATACTTGTCTGAAATCACAGCTGACAGTTTGTCCCCCCCCTCACAATTTGTAAATAAGAAAAGAAGAGGAGATGAGATTCTGTGGCAGTGTTGTAGAGGTGAGCAGTGTTTCCTCTGGCTTAAAGACCTTGGCGCAGTGGCAACATTTTTCTGGGGGGGTAGGGGCAGAAAACGCATGACATACGTAACCAGAACATGTTAATTTTACACCATTTATTTTTATTTTTTTTAATTTTGCACAGTAATATTGCATAATTACTAACTACTAACTACTAACTAACTAACTAACCTGCACTTATATAGCGCTTTTCTAGTCACAAAGACCACTCAAAGCGCTTTCATTAATACTAACCCTCTATTCTAAGGGCCTATAGGAAACAAATATCTAGGGACAATTTAGAACAGCCAATTAACCTAACATGCATGTTTTTGGCATGTGGGAGGAAACCGGAGAAATCCCGGAGTAAACCCACGCAACACGGGGAGAACATGCAAACTCCACACAGATCACTGTTGGTCGGGGGCTGGGATCGAACCCACGATCCCCACAATCCCCCGGCCAAGGGTAAACTGTGCTGCCGCAGTGCTAACCACTACGCCACCGTGCAGCCCCAAATGCCGTGCAGCCCCAAACATAATGGTACTTACCATTTGAAGTATTATACAACCAAGGCTTGAACATTGGAATATTGGGCCAGTTGGGGTCCCACCCAGACATCCTGTGTTTGGACTTTTTACTGGTGTCATCCTTCTCTCCTTCCTCTGAATTCGCCTCTCCTGGATCCTCTGCCTGAACACTTTCCTCTCCTTGGCTCCTCTCTTCTGTCTCATCTTGCCCTCTCTGAGCCCTGTCTGCTTCAGGTTCTCTCTGTCTATGGTGGTATACAAACAGGTTAGAAAATATCAAGTATCACGTTTTGTCCCTCAGGATTTTTTTTTTTTTTTGCCATGGTTTACATAAACAAAAATATGTATTTTTTTGTATTTTTATTCTGGTGTTTTTTTCCCCATTGAGAAAAGTAGGAAAGAGACGGAAAAAACATTCGTAATAGTAATTCACTCGTGCATACTTTAATTATATGTTCAGAGGTGGGTATAGTAGCCAGAAATTTTACTCATGTAAAAGCAGCGCTTTGAAATGAATAATTAAAAGTAGACAACCAAAAATTTCTAATTAAACTAAGGGTACAAAGAGCACCCACTTAAAAACTTGAGTAATGACTTCAGTCTTGAAGGTTTTTCCTCAAAATTTATAAACAATTTTCTTTTCGTTTTCTACTTCTCTGTAAAATCTATCTAAGTTTGAAACCATTTTCCTCAAATTTGTAATTTCCTCTTGTAAAATTGACTTTTCTTGTACATTTGAAACATTATAAATTTGTGGATTATTTTATGGCTTATTTTTGTCTGTTTTTTTTAATAAAATTACTGTTTTTTTAAATAAATCTGAAACAGACTGTTTTTTTTTAAATTTTCCTTATAACAATTTATATTTTTGAACATAATTTTGCAGAGCCAGAACAGAATAATTTAACTCTGATTTCAAAGAAAATATTAATAAAATTGTATTTAATTAAATAAATTAACTTAAATGACCAAGGATTCCGTTATTTCTGTTATAATATTTCTATACATTTATAGGTTTTTTTTTTAGAAATATCCTTACCACCAAGACGGCAAGAAAAACCTCCCTTATTTTGAAATCCAAATGTTAGCAAGTTTAGTTTGTCTGAAGGCTGCTGACGGATTAAAGTCACTGACTTTGTGAATTTCGGTCATCTTAACTTGCCAGGTACATAACTTAATATTGTAGCGGCTGGTGAAATATATACTCAGCAATTCAGTCCCCCCTGCGTTTCCCTTCATATGAAGCTGGCTGCATATGAATTCTAACCACATCTCTTAGCTAAGCGACTCTTCGGTTATTGCTCCAGTTTCCAGCGGGTTAAAACCATGATAAATGCCTCTAGTGCTTACATACCTCTTATGATTTTTTTTTCCCCCACATTTAAAGTACTTTAATAAACTCATGTTTCTGTCGGACAGTCACGCTTAGCGAGACACTCTGCCTTGTAAAGCCTGCTACATGCTGCCTTTCTCCTCTACTCCACCTTGGTCCGCGTACGCTTTGGACGAGCCCGGAACACACACGGCGCTGTTCATGCTCACTTTTTTCATCTACCCAGGCCAAGCGGTTGACGCATGCGCACAACCATCATTTGCAGTTTCACTCCCGCCCGATAGGTAGCACCAAGGCACTGACGCGCCAGGATTTTCACCGAAGAAGAAACAGCGGATTTCTTCACAAAGTTTCTCTTCAAATATAGAGTCCATTTCAGCTGTTTGACTTCCCGGTTTTCACTCCTTTTCCACGAAGATGCTGTTGCCACTGTGAAAGAAAGCATGTATGTATGATTCATGTATGTTTTTATTCTCGTTTTCTGACTGACTGGAAAGCTTGGGTGGGCGGGGTGCTTCTAAACTCTGCGCAGGTGACGGCCACGCGTGTTGCTAGTGTGCGTACTTGCGGAAAGTCACTGCTTCGTATATTTTTCTTAAATTCATCTCATTTGCGTGGCGGTAATATTTCTGGCGAGGCAGGCCGCCACCCAGAAATGTTACCAGAGGAAACCCTGGGTGAGCATTTTCTTTTAAGGATGTTTTCAGCTTTTTTGTCTGTAGGATAACTGCTAGTTTATCTGTGGGGTTTTGGACAGTGAATTATATGTGCAGATTGTCTATTAGCACCATGCGTTTTTTTTTTTAAATTATAACCAATATTTAGCTTAGAAGATTTTTTTTTTTAAATGTTTTTCCACTGTTGTAATCATTTCTAATTACTGGCTTATTTGCACCGAATGATTTTTAAAGTTTAGTTATTTAGAAAGTTTAGAGTTTTTTTGTTGGCAGTACTGGTCAACAAGGTAAATGCTGCTGATACCAATGTTAACCTGATGAATGGGTGCATCCACAATAATTACATTTGCAATTACAGTTTAACAAATATATTAAGTGGAGTTTAAAAGCTACTTGATTCTGTCTATCCAGCCATCATCTACCACTTATCCTGGGGTCTGGGTCATGGGGGCAGCAGTTTAAAGTAGAGAAACCCTGACTGCTGGCCAGTTCGCATAGCCCCATGACTCATGTGGTGACCCCACTGCAGGAGGGATCTATTTAACAACTTGATGTTGTTGATGTCATTATTGAAGATGCCACTGCCATTTAGTTGAACTAAAATGCATCTTGTATGGATAAAGAAATAAATCTTGCTTCTTGTTTGACAGTGTTTGATCTCCAATTTAAGAAAAAAAGTCCCTGTTCAGAGTTTCAGTGGTTCCAGACTGTTTGACATTCATCTTCATACCCTCCCTCCTCATCTACATAGACACCGCAATGGTTGCAAGTTTAGGTCATGCAACACTTCTTTTCATTTAAGTTTATACCATGGCAGCTTAAATTGCACATACTTTTAACACTTTTTGCTGTATAGAAATTTGTTTTTTTTAGTCTTGCTAATATCTTCTTTCACTCAAGCTCTTGAAGTAATTGTAGTTAGTAGTGCATAAGTGTCTTTTGCAGAAACATTCATGTAAATGTTAAATATATGCAAGAGGCTTTGTGAGTGGTTCAGTCGAGGCAACACTAGTCTGATATCCACAGGTGTGTGTGTGTGTTTTAAATCCTCATAACATCTCGGCAAGTGATAAAATGCAAACAATCAGCTGGTACTACATAGGATAATTACCTTTTCAAATTACCATTTTACTGTTGATATATCAAGTGGAGTGTAAAAGAATATTTTCAAGCTGTTACAATGATTTTTTTATGGATAATCCAGCTGTTGAGCAGTACTAAAATGCATTCTATTCTTTTTTTATATGCAAGAAGCAGATAATGTTTGTTTTGATGACAGTTTGACCTCTGGTAAAAATCTGTTTCCTACAAAGGGCATCAACAACTTAAACTGTCTGTGGTTAACATTCTTGAATTGCACGTGTCATCTTTTTCCATATATTCACCACACTGATAGTAAGTTTAGGGTTTTCAAAGCATATCTGCATCATGGTTTGATGTCCTGATCTGCAGTTTTTCTGATGGCACTGCCCATTTCTGGAGAGAATGCGTTTCAAAGGATGGCTTATTGTCCTTTTAATGTTTTCCCCCCCCCGGACCCTTTTTTATTTAAAAAAAAAAGGGGGGCTGTACACTGAAGTGCAGCAGGCTCCCAGTGTCTTTAATTTCATTCGTTAGAAATGAATGATGGGGAAACAGTTGAAGCAGTGCTTTTCCCAGGAAGATGTGTACAGTAAAAGAAGGTAGGCAAATGGGCAGAAAACTGCTTGTTGTATGCGCCTGAATTTCAGGATTTGAGCCAATTAATTTCTAATGCTTTTAAAACGGGTACTTGATTATAACTGAAGTGGTGCGGTGGAGCCATTCATTTTGGTCTATTTGATTCTTGTAAGGCCTCACAGGTGTAATAAAGCAAAGTATAGCTTGGCAAGAGAAATAAAAAAGCAAACCAAAGAATACATTATCTCACAAACTACAAAGGAAACATAAGAGGCAATTAAACGATGACAAATAATAAACGTTTAAATATAGACATCTTTTCTGCAGACTTTTGTCCATTCTGCTGCATTAAAATATTTGTGGACTTGAACATGTTCATTTTATATGCAGTAGGACTTGATGTAGTGTGCACAGGCAAATGTATATTAGCAGTGAACTAATTTATCAGATATTTGTTCAAATGTGACTCAAATCACTGGATTATACTGAAAACTGAACTGCCAGTTCAGCGTCCTGCCATTTCAAATTCAGTTCTGCTCTGTGCTGCCAACACTGCTAACCAAGTCGTTGATAGACAGTCATGTTATGCAGCTGACTCCCTGTACAGCACTGATTGTTGATATAAAGACAAGGGCGAAAAAGGTATAGAGAGAAGTGTGACTTTTTACTTAATGTAAAGTTTCAGTTCTATAATGGAGTGCAGTTGCACGTCATTGTTTATGAAGTTACACCACGTGCAATCAATTTCCTGTAAATATAAATGTTTTTAAATATAAAAAAGTTTGAAATTTATTTCAAATGTTGCTTGAAGGAGTTCCAGGCTCTTCCTCACAATGAATAATTTAACTCTTCAGTTGTACATTGGCGTGAAATCAGCAGACATTGCATACCTGCCAACTTTTCAAACCTGAAAAGCCTAGTAGCTAGCTGGGGTCCAGGGGCCGATGCTAATGCTAATCATGCTAATGCTAATAATAATAATGCTAATATTTGCCAAACAAATATTAGCATTAAATCTAGTTAAATGTAGCTAACAACCTCATATTTCTTCAACTTTCAAACCTGAAAAGCCTAGTAGCTAGCCGGGGTCCAGAGGCCGCAGGCCCCGGTAGGTCCAGGACAAAGTCCTGGTGGGAGGTTCAGGACGCCAAACAAATATTAGCATTAAATCAAGTTAGAATGTAGCTAACAACCTCATATTTCTTCAGCTTTCAAACCTGAAAAGCCTAGTAGCTAGCCGGGGTCCAGGGGCCGCAGTGTCAAACAAATATTAGCATTTGACATAGAAGTCACATATTAATTATATTAAAGGTAAAATATCTAAATCAATTGCAATACTACACAGAGCGAAATATTTGCTGAATCAACCCACATTATATACTTTGTATCATTCATTAATACTCCCATACATGACATATTGTACTGAAGTATGGGGAAATACATATAAAACAAACATATATCCAGTCTTTATGCTTCAGAAGAGAGCTATTAGAATAATAAACAAAGCTGCTTACATGGAACCAACAAACCCACTTTTTCTTAAATTAAAAGCTCTCAAGTTGAAAGATCTGGTTGACTTTAAAAATGCAGTAATAATGTTTAAAGCTAAGAATCTGTCACTGCCCGCAAATATCCAAAAGTTGTTCCAAATAAGGGAGAAACAATATCATTTCAGAGGAACATGTATATTTCAAAAACCTTCAGTGAGAACTACCACCAAGCAACACTGTGTTTCAGTGCAAGGAGTCAGATTATGGAACGATTTTGGACCTGAATTAAAATCATGTACAACGCTTGGACAATTTAAACAAAAACTAAAGGAAGAAATACTCCAAACATATATACAAGATGACATGTAAAAATCACATAAGGATTGTCATATCCAGTCTGTGTTGTGTTGTTAGTTTTTTTTTTTATCACGTTTTGTCTTAGCTTTGTTCTGAATTGTAATCACTCTTGTTTTGTTTTTCTTTTGAATTCTTGGATGGAATATGAGTGGGCAATATAAGCTGCGGCTTCAGCCATCACTCATTTCAGATAACTTATGTTGAACTGTATAATCAGAGGAGTTCTTGTTTAATTTGACCTTGTTGGATTTTTTCGCCTTTGTTATATTATTGTTTCTTTTTAATCTTTACTTTTAATCTATCCGAAATAAAGATTCATTCATTCATTAAATTTGCATTCAAAAGATTATCTTAACACTGCATAGAACTTTGAATAGGCCAGATGTGATGTATTATGAATACTAGAAAAGCACTCAGAGCGCAGACCTCCGCCAAGCGCCACAGTTCCCCCCCATACAGTGTTTAACATCATAAATAAAATATTGAAAATGGCCCTATCTCGCAATGTTAAATAAAAAAAATAAAAAAAATCCTTTAAAAAATTCCTGGATCCAGACAGTGATCCAGATCACCACCAAAATCTAATCATCTGTAGGATACCCCATTTCTGACAATCTGTGAAAACTTCATGAAAATCCGTCCATAACTTTTTGAGTTATCTTGCTAACAAAGAAACAGACAAACCAACGCTGATGATCACATAACCTCCTTGGCGGAGGTAACTAGAAGACTAGAAATATCAGCAGGGTATACTAGCACTGTATAACACACGTGCGTAAATGACGGCAAAATCGCTCTAATATTTTATGTGTTTACATGATACACCAAGCATGACAAGGCTTGCAATTACACAGCACATGTTCTTCAAGTTTGCCGCTAGAGTCACTGGCACTGGCCTTGTGTTTTTTCGTTCTTACGTGGTCTTTCACATCGCTGATTCCGCCATGTCCAATCAAAAAGTCTTGTCTACACAAAGTGCAATTTGCGTAATTTTCACCCCTTCTTGAGCTCCCGGAATAATAACTCCCGGAAATGCTTTGCTGTATTCCTCACGAAAAGACTGTAATTTTCGTTTGTGTTTCACGCTCGTTAGTGATGATGAAAACGTATAATTCTTACCTGATTGCCTCGCGATTGCACATGGAAGATTGGCTCAGACCTCTCGCACATGCGCAATACACCTACATGAAGCAGTGCCGATTGCCTTTGTTCTAAATTTAGATACGATTCCGAGCGACAGCGTGTTTGGAATTGCTTTCGTGTTTTCGGTGGGTTTTTTTTACGATTTAAAATTTTTGACTGAATTTTTTTAGTGAAAAAACGTAATTTTGAATAATAAAACCAGAACCGGAACGGGGTCTTAAAAACCGGAACCATTAAGGCAAAACCGGAGTAGTTGGCAGGTATGATATCGGAGCAAAGATATGTCGGATATCTAAAATTACCACTTACAAATGATGCTTGTCACTGGTTCGCCATCATTTAGGTGTACATGAGGTGTTGAGAGCTATATAATCTACCTGTAACTGGAGTTCTCTCAGATGGACATCTAAACTAAATAAGATGGCATCTAAAGCCACCGGGGATCGTTTTCCAATTGAAGCTTATGATTATGTAAGATGAGAAAATTGCTGTTTACAAAGGTTTGCATTAATATCAGATAATCTTGATTTGATTGCAGCTTTGACGTACCCGTGAATATTTGTCAAAATAAGACCAACCTGTGCAGTGGGTAGGGGAAAAAAAAAAATTCACAATTACTGCACTTTCTTGCAGACTTTAGTTTTAGTTGCACATTAACAGAATTCTGTTCCATTTCCATTTGAGAAATGTTTCGACAATTAAACATGGTAAAGTTTATGCAGAGGATTTGCTGTTAATAACCTTTGCTCTTCAGTTAAAGCTCTGCATCCCTTCTCTAGGTGGACACTTACTACTTATGAATGGGCAGGATGTCTTATTGAATTTCTCTTCCCGAGTGTAGCGTAGCACCCTAATCCAGGTGATTTACAGGTGTGGGTGTCTGCGCTCACTGCTAGTCATTGACTCATCACCAGGCCATCATCCTCATGCTTAGCTTTAAGCCCAGCTGTCTCTGCCTGATCATGCTGTGGTTACCAGGGACACGCATGGCATTAGTGGGCTCTGCAAAGCCTGCAAAGCCTGCAAACCCTGCTCAGAAAGTGGGAGCAGACTGCACGCAAACTGTTTAGTAAATTATTTCAGTCACTTCAAGAACATTAGCACGGTTAGATGGGCAATGGATGATTCTTTTCCTCTTTAGAAATGTTGTTTTGAAGGTGTTAATTTGGTTTAAATCCAGGAATGAAGATGACACAAGGAGCAGGAGGCATGTGTGAGGGAGGAGCTATATTCATTTCCTTTGACTCAAAGTAGATTCAGATCTGTCTCGCTTGGAAGAGAAGCATAAAATCATTGACAAAGCTCACTTGACTGGGCCTAAATGTAAGACTTTGACAAGTTTAGAACAATTTGTTGATGTTCTCATAAGATGTGAGCACACCAAGCTGTTTGAGTGTGCTTAATATTTCACTAATTTAGGTTTGTGAGATCATTTGAGATCTGACACCTCAATTGCTTCAACATGGGGCAGTCTGACTTAATAGTTCTGCTTATTATTTTTCATAATTCTGGGCCAAATGTTTTCCTTTACACAGCTGCAGCACAAGCCTAGATGAATGCAGCTCAGTTCCTTGTGCTCATAGTGAATAACTGAATTTTCATTGGACAACAAAAAATTAATTGGAGATTCCCCCATCCCATAATTGGAAGAATTATTTGGAGAACCTCTGAGCTTGTGATAAGTATTTGAATATTTTGGTGCTCAGCACTTCACTTAACATTCTCATTGCAGTTCACTTATTTCAGTTTTTTTTTTTTTTTTGGTCATTGCATGCATTTGTATTTGCATTCCCTTATGTATATTCTAACTAAAGATGTTGCTAAACAGAATAAAACTGCAATTTTAATCAAGGCTGACATTAAGAAAGTGGTCTAGAATTACTAAAAATTTGCTCCAGTTAATTATTTTTCTAAATGTTGTGAACATGGAAAACTTACATGGTTTTGTTTTTGTTAGTCAGGACAAGAAAAAAATGCCTCAATTCTCAAGCTCCCATTGTACTTTTGTCTTTTGTGCTGGTTCTGTTTTGGAAGGAGTTTCTGCAGTTACGTGGCAGCTGGAGAGGCTATATATAGGCCCACTTCAGTTTTTGTGACCGTGGAAGACCCCAAACTTGGCCAGAGTTTTGTAGACTCCAAAACCTTTTCTGTACTACCTGTTGATCATATTTGACAGAAAATGATCAAAACTGGTGTAAAGACAGTGTCATAAGGCTGAAACACAAACCTTGATCCGTCTCTGCATTGGTATTCCCTGAAATGTTTTTGATTTGGTGTTGTTACACATAAGGAAAATAAGTGGCGTCTTTAGCCTTGACTTTATACAACCTTGACTGTTTAGGAGTTGCAGTCTATTAGATGTAGATAGATGTACTTTGACCCCAAACTGGGAAATTACAGGTGTGCTGGCACATGTTAAATTTAGCATGAACTTGAATTAATTAATCTTTTGGGATTGGTTAATCCACATTCTGCTGCTTATCCAGGTCATGACTTAACATTGATCTAATCAATTAGATGATTAGGAATCTGCTTAGAAATACTTGGGAGGGGGGTAAGGACTAAATGTTTTTAAACTAAATGCATGTTGACAAAATGCCTTACTTCTCTGGTTTTACCTTGAAGATTTTTGTAATTTGGCCTTGTGTGTGAAAGACAGTATTTTGGGGGGGGTTTTACAAATTAAAAAGGAACTATGAAAATGTTTTAAGGTAAATTTACAGCCCCTACCTTCAACCTACAGAATCTGATTTAAAGTAACACTCCCAAGTCAGCCCCCCCCCCCCCCGTGAATTTCCAGTTTAGTAATGCCACCCCGAAACAGGCAAGTTTGGACAGACTTAGTAGCTACGTAACTATTCCTGCTTAGCTTGGTTGGTTACAACATTAACCAGTCAGATGGATACTCTTGACCACCTCAGGAAGAGGGAGGAGCAGTGGGATGGGTTGGGGTAGCTGTGGAGAGAGGCAGGGAGGTGGGGGGGTGGGGTGGAGGTGATTTGAATGTGGCTGTGCGAGACCACCGTCTTGCACACCCACATTCAAATCGATCTGCTCTTGACTCACTTTGCCAGTGGATGGGGTGCTGCACTGTGAGCTGAGAGCAGCCACATTGAAATCCCCCCCCCCCCCCGCTCAGTCACCAGCTGCTAGTAAAAAGTAAACGCATATTAGGCAACTACACATTTATCTCTCATCTTGACCATTTACAGAAAAATGTTTTGCTTTTTACTTTTGAAGATTTAGGCAATACTGGGGCTGTTGCAATAACCACAATTATATAGTACCGCGCTATGGACAAGCCTACCGCGGAGGATAACGAACAACCGCAATGTTCATTTTTTTGTGTGTGGCTATATCTTGTTCACTTATATGCCCCTATTGATTATTAAATAAATTGTCAAATGTTGAATATTTTTATTGCCAACAGCATGTTAACACCCGGTACTGATGGCGCAGCACCGTGTGGGGCGCACTTTCTTCAGACGGACTCAAGCGGGCAGTTGGCGGCGGAAGCGTTTGGACGAATTGCTAAATACATCCATGACAGTGAGCACTGAAAGGGCACAAATCGTGTCATTTCCTTCTGAGTGGAGTGTTTATGATCCGGACAACTGAGCTCCAAGAGCGAAACAACTACTGCATAGTGTACTGCTTATTTGAACGCGATTTTTCGGACAGCAGCAAAAATCCAAAAATCACAGAGACAAGAGCCATGCAGGGACCTGTAAGGAGGCTGTCCTGTTTAAATATGATGAATGTCGCTGCAGTCTCCAGTGCACTGATGATACTGGGACAACGGACACCTGTGGATAGTGCAACTGTACTGGATGGACCCCTAACAAAGGATTTTGCAATCTAACATTTACACAAAGGTGTCTGTAAAACACATTTCCTGCATTATTAATAAGCCACCGTTTCTTTGAGAGATTGTGGGCAACGTGCGGTGCAATTTAGTGACGCTTAGAAAAATAATTTCAAACCGGTGGCAAGAAAAGGTGGTTTGGAGTTTTGCAAGAAGACCAAGAATTACAACTAATCTCCTTGTGCGCGTTTGTTAATATGAGCTAATGCACTCTGTGCGGAGTGTCATTAAAAAACGATCGCACTGCAGAGTGTACAGGCGTCCAACCGCATTTCCCTCCGCATGCTTTTATCATAAAATCGCTGCAGAATACGTGCCTTTGTTATCATATGGGGGAACATGATTGAGCCAGGCTGCAGATCGGATCGATAAAAGCGCCATCCATCCCCGCTGTGGCGTGCTGGGCTCTCTCTGCCATCCAACGAGAGAGGCGCGGAAACCGATGACCGTCTCACCATCGTGAAAAAACACACAAAAAAACCAGCCACAATGTTACCGGCGCTTACTAACCATCTAGCATGTGTTTTGTTGGCATTCATTTTGTTTTTCCACCCATCGCTGTCATCTTGGGCTGAGGGGGGGCTGTCCAAAGAGACTCGATGGCGTTGCTGCGAATTTAGACGGTTGGGCTATTTTTTTTTTATATAAAAAAATAACTGACATTCCAGTGGCCATCCTGCAGAAAACGGGTCGTTTTGGGCGGTCAAATAAGAACACGTCGAGGACAAATATTAACGTAAACACACACGCACCACAATACGGAAGGAAGGAGGAAGGAAGGACCCAGTTAAATCCCCACTTACTCACAACAATGCCAGCCCCGACACGACGTGCTTGACAAATAAAACCGCGTAGAAGCCTACGGACAGCGGATACAAATGACAAATCCCGCTCGGGTAGACTAGAAACCCAGCCCTACTTTTGTATCCGACAGACTAACATCAACACGGAGCCTGGCCTTTTTCGGTTTGTGTTTCCCCCCCCTGCCGTCAGTTCAGCTGGTGGAGGCCTCGCTGAAGCCTCGGTCCCCAGTGAAGCGACGTCCCCCGCACACACGCACACCTCCCGCGCTCAACGGTCCCTGCTCGTCCGCCAGTTTTAAATTTCAATTAAAAAAAAAACAAAACAAACAAACTTACCGGGTCCGAGCGCTTCCATGGCCGAGGCCTCTCTCTCCGTCTCTGTCCCGGCCTGGCGGCTCCGTACCGACGCTGAAATTGGGGGCGGTATTGCGAAGCTTAAAGTGGCTAATTTAAGAAAAAGGGAATGGATATCGATGCGGAGGACTGCTCGCTGGGACTGACCGAGCCGAGCTACCGCCGCTTCTGCTGCTGGTTCTCGAGGATCTGCGCCTGCGCCTGCGCCTGCCCTCAGCGCAGGAATCGGCTGTGCGCAAGCGTCATTTGCGGCTCCGCATCAGCGAGATGAGCCAAGTGATGAGAGCCAGAATCGAGTTGTCAAGTAGCCTCCAATATCAATATAAAGGAGATGTTCTTTGGAGGTTCTGGGGCAAGACTGCAAGGAGGCCATTTACAGGTACATCTCAAAATTAGAATATCATGAAAAAATTCATGCTGCCTCATGCTGATTCACTGCTGCCTCCGCGACCCGGACCTCCGGAAAAGCGGTAGAAGATGGATGGATGGATGGATGAAAAAATTCAATATTTTTTGTCACTCGTTTCAGAAAGTGAAACCCATTTATTCAATTCAATTCAAATGTTTACTTCAAATTCAGGGTTCATATTAAGAGCAAAACTAAAACGAGTAGTAAATAGATAAATAAATAAAAGTATATACAGATCAGCAGACACTCAGCGCTCTTGTAACAACAATAACATACAATAATGGGCTCAGCATAAAATGGAACGCCACCACTTCCAAATGCTGGAATGAAGTGTGAGTGACGAGTTGACAATTGCTGATATAAGATGATTGTTACATGCCAGCAACCTTCTCATAAAACTGTAAACATTCTTACGTATCAATTCGCCAAAAGACGGAATTGTTCACAGACACAAACATCTTGCTTGCACTCGACCTTCGTGATACATCTAACAACCTTCTTAAGGAGTTATTATATGCAATGCGGATTTTGTTCCTAACAGCAACATTGCTATTAAACCATAAAGGCGAGCAGTACATTGAGGTACAGAAGGTCTTGAACAACATACATTTGACATCAGGAGAACACCTATGGAAATTTCTCAACAGTAAATTTGTTTGAGCATACAGTTTCCTGAGATGCCTGTTACAATCAACATTGGTCTTATCAGATTCAATCCACACACCTAGGTATTTGACTTTTTCAACAAAGTTCAAGCTATTACCACAAAGTGGCATAACAGGATTTGACGTATCGACACCCTTTGGTTTGAAAGCCATACACAGATTTAGTACAGTTGAACAAGATGTCATTATTTTCACCAAATTTTTCACATACCGAAAGGAGATGTTGCATCGCTGCAGTAGACAAACTTAACAGAGGTCATCAGCGTAGAAAATGTGAGGAGCCGCCCACATTAGTATTGTTCAACAGTACACTGAGATCATCAACATAGACATTAAACAACAAGGGTGACAGTATACCACCTTGTTTAACACCGTTGGTCACATGAAATTTGGATGAGGTGACATTGCCCCATCTAACAACCATAGACTGCCTTCTGTACCAGTATAACAGGATGCTAACAATGTAAATAGGAATACCTTGATCGATCAATTTTCTGAACAAACACCAGTGGTTAATCCTGTCAAAAGCTTTGCTAGCATCTAGGAACGTAGCATAGACACTAGTGGAATGGCTTCTGAAGTAGTCAACAAATTCATGGAGTAGGTAAACAGCCTTGTCAGTTGAAAGAGCTGATTTGAAACCAAACTGATTGTCGTTTGTCCACAGATAATCCTCAATTCTGTTCAGGAATAAACCCTCTAACAGTTTAGATATAACATTTGCAATAGCTATAGGTCTGTAGTTGTTCATATCAGAAAGACTGGCACACTTGTTTTTCACCAAAGGAATAATAACAGAGTCCATCAACATATCTGGCATGTAACCATGAACAAACATACATTTAAAACACAATGACAACAGAATACACAAATTGAAATCAGCGTTGATGAGGCATTCACTGGTGAGACAGTCAGGGCCAGCTGATTTGCCTTTCTTGAGAACTTTGATCAGTGAATCAACTTCAACAGGAGTAACAGTAGAAATATCAGAGGCATCAAACATGTCGTTATACAGACGAATATCATGCATAACAGAATCCTTCATTGAAACATTATTATAACATTATTATATAGATTTATTACACAGAGAGTGATATATTTCAAGTGTTTATTTTAATTTTGGTGATTATGGCTTACAGCACATGAAAACCCCAAATTCAGTTTCTCAAAAAAAAATAAATTAGAATATTACATAAAATTTATTTTAAAAAAATAGTTTAATACAAATGTGGACCTGTGGGACCTTGGGGGAGTCAGATTATTTAGCATCTCAGACAGAGACAGTGAATAAGCATGGGAGAACGATGCCCAGGGAGTTCCTGGGGATATAGCAGGAAGGAGTCAGGGACCTAGGGGGGTGAAGTCAGTAATGTAAATGTGTGATGAGAAAATGGCATGTAAATGTGTGAAGAGGGAGATGGGTAAAGAGGAGAGATAGTGCTGAAATGATTCAGTCTTTTCTGTGCTTGAGAGATGTGAGTGTGTAATAAATCTGTCTGTCCATAAACCTGCCTCTTTATTCACACCTTCCACAGATGAGCTGAAAAGTATGTCCATGTACACACTCAATACTTGGTCAGGGCTCCTTTTGGATTAATTACTGTATCAATGGCCACCGTTACATGGGCAAAAATTTCATCAATCTGATTACAATTCAGATCAGAATTTTACTGTTTACATGGATCCTGAAAAAACTGATCCGATTAGGACGTGCGTTTCCATGTGTCACACGTTTGAACAGAATAAATCATTCTGGCATGCGCACGTCGACATTTCGAAAATAGAAGCAGCAACTTCCGGTGTTGGCAAGCCCCGCTTCGTGTCGAAATTGACCCGTGTTATTCAGACTGTACTTTTGTTTCTGCTGGTCTCTGTAATGACGTTACAAGTACATACTTCTGCATATGACAAACAGAGGGAGACAGCAGGACGATACAGACCAGTTTTGTTTTACTCCCGCTATGTTTTCTGCTAGCTGCTGCTAAGGCGGAAATGCGTCATGTCGACGTGCGGCTGGTGTACAGACATGCGCAGTAAACATATTTTCTGCCCTACATTCGAAATAAGTGTTTTCATGCGCACCATTTGGATTAACAATCGGCATAACCCACCCCTCTCAATCGGAATGAAATTTTGATCCAAATGAGCGTGATCGGGTTAGAATATTCAGTTTGGCACGTTTACATGAAGCATTTTCATTCCAATCAGGCTTTTAATCCGGTTACTTGTGTCCATGTAAACATAGCTAGTGTGGCTTGGCATGGAGGTGATCAGTCTGTGACACTGCTGAGGTGTTATGAAGGTCCAGGTTGCTTTGATAGTGACCTTCAGCTCATCTGCATTGTTGGGTCTGGTGTCTCATCTTCCTCTTGACAATCCTCCATAGATTCTCTATGGGGTTTAGGTCAGGACAGTTTGCTGGCCAATCAAACACAGTGATTCGATGGTCATTAAACCAGGTTTTGATACTTTTGGCAGTGTGTGTGTGGGGGGGTGCCAAGTCCTGCTGGAAAATGAAATCAGCTTCTCCATAAAGCTTGTCAGCAGAGGGAAGCTTGAAATGCTCTAAAATTTCCTGGTAGACGACGGTGCTGACTTTGGTCTTGATAAAACAGTGGACCAATAACAGCTGATGACATGGTTCCTCAAATCATCTGACTGTGGAAATGTCACACCAAACCTCAAGCAACTTAGATTCTGTGCCTCTCCACTCTTTCTCCAGACTCTGGGACTTTGATTTCCAAAAGAAATGCAAAATTTACTTTGAACAGAGGTCATCTGCTGGTGTTTTTCCACTGTGTTTTATCAAGACCAAAGTCAGCACAGTCGTCCACCAGGAAATTTAAGAACCCTTTGTGCTTCTCTCTGCTGACAAGCTTTATGGAGAAGTGGATTTCATTTTCCAGCAGGACTTGGCACCCCCCCCCCCCCCACACACACACTGCCAAAAGTATCAAAACCTGGTTTAATGACCATGGCATCACTGTGTTTGATTGGCCAGCAAACTCTTCTGACCCAAACCCCATAGAGAATCTATGGAATATTGTCAAGAGGAAGATGAGAGACACCAGACCCAAGAATGCAGACGAGCTGAAGGTCACTATCAAAGCAACCTGGGCCTTCATAACACCTCAGCAGTGCCACAGCACATTAATACAGTAATTAATCCAAAAGGAGCCCCGACCAAGTATTGAGTGTGTACATGGACATACTTGTCAGTCGGTCCACATTTGTATTAAAAAACTAATTAATTTTATGCAATGTTCTAATTTTTTGAGAAACAATTTGGGGTTTTCATGGTCTGTAAGTCATAATCGTCAAAATTAAAATAAACACTAGAAATACATCACTGTGTAATGAATCTATATAATAAATGGGTTTCACTTTCTGAAATGAGTGACAAAAAATATTGAACTTTTTCATGATATTCTAATTTTTTGAGATGTACCTGTAAATACAACAACGAAGATAATGCAGAATAAATTCAGAGAGGAGAGTGTGCTGAGAAGGTGGAAGGAGTACTTTGAGGAGCAGATGAAGAAAATGAGAGGAGGGTGGATGAAGGAAAAAAAAATAGGGTACCACCAAGTTCCAAGGATTAGCAAGGTGGAAGTGAGGCCCGTTATAAAGAGGATGAGGAGTGGAAAGGCAGTTGGTCCAGATGCCTGTGGAGGTATGGAAATGTTTAGGAAAGATGAGAGTGGACTTTTTAACCAGATAGTTCAACACAGTCTTGGAGAGTGAGAGGATGCCCAAGCAGCAGTGTTGTGGTACCACTTTTCAAGAACAAGGGTGATGCTCTGAGCTGTAGTAAGTACAGAAGTACAGAGTTGATCAGCCACACTATGAAGATATAGAAAAGACTTGAAGCCAGGTTAAGAAAAGCGGTGACAATCTGTGAGCAGCAGTTTCATGCCAAGAAACAATTTCCCAGTTTGGGATCAGTACAGTACATGTATCTATCTACAGGTGTAATGTTTGCTTTTAGAGTGTTGATAGAGAAGTATAGAGAAAGCCAGAAAGAGTTGCACTGTCTTTGTTGATCTAGAGAAAGCATACAATGGGGTGCAAAGAGAGAAAGTGTGGTACTGTATGAGAAACAAGTGACAGAAGTATGTGAGGGTGGTGCAGGACATGTATGAGGACAGTAAGATGGTGATGAGGTGTGCTGTTGGACTGACAGGTGGGTGTGGGGTTACCTCAGGGATCAGCTTTGAGCCCCTTCTTGTTGGCCATGACGATGGACATGGCTGACAGATGAGGTCAGGCAGGATCCTCTATGGACCATGATGTTTGCCTGATGACATTGTGATCTGTAGTAAGTAGGGAGCAGGTGGAAGGGAACCTGGAGAGGTGGAAATATGCACTGGAGAAAAGAGGAATGAAAGTCAGTGGACAAGACAGAATACATGTGTGAATGAGGGAGGCAGGTTTAACGGTGAAGATAAATGAGTTTAAATACAGCCGTGGACAAAATTGTTGGTACCCCTCTGTTAATGAAAGAAAAACCCACGATGGTCATAGAAATAACTTGAATCTGACAAAAGTGGTAATAAATAAAATCTCTGGAAATTAACCAATGAAAATCAGACAACGCTTTTGAATTGTGGTTCAACAGAATTATTTTAAAAAAAACAAACTCATGAAACAGGCCTGGACAAAAATGATGGTACCCCTAGAAAAGATTGAAAATAATGTGACCATAGGGACATGTTCAACCAAGATGTGTCCTCTAACATCACAGGTTTCTACAAACTTGTAATCAGTCGGCCTATTTAAAGGGTGACAAGTAGTCACTGTGCTGTTTGGTGACATGGTGTGTACCACACTAAACATGGACCAGAGGAAGCAAAGGAGAGAGTTGTCTCAGGAGGTTAGAAAAAAATTATAGACAAGCATGTTAAAGGTAAAGGCTATAAGACCATCTCCAAGCAGCTTGATGTTCCTGTGACTACAGCTGCACATATTATTCAGAAATTTAAGATCCACAGGACTGTAGCCAACCTCCCTGGACATGGCCGCAGGAGGAGACTGGTAATACGAATGGTAACAAGAGCCCAGAACAACCTCTAAACACATTCATGGTGAACTCCAAGGTCAAGGTACATCAGTGTCAGATCGCACCATCCGTTGTTGTTTGAGCCAAAGTGGACTTCATGGGAGACGACCAAGGAGGACACCACTGTTGAAAACAAATCATAAAAAAGCCAGACTGGAATTTGCCAAACTGCATGTTGACAAGCCACAAAGCTTCTGGGAGAATGTCCTATGGACAGACGAGACAAAACTGGAACTTTTTGGCAAGGCGCATCAGCTCTATGTTCACGGACGCAAAAATGAAGCATACCAAGAAAAGAACACTGTCCCTACTGTGAAACATGGAGGTTCTGTTATGTTCTGGGGCTGCTTTGCTGCATCTGGCACAAGGTGTCTCATCTGTGCAGGGTACAATGAAATCTCAAGACTATCAAGGTATTCTAGAGAGAAATGTGCTGCCCAATGTCAGACAGCTTGGTCTCAGTCACAGGTCATGGGTCTTGCAACAGGATAATGACCCAAAACACAAAGCTAAAAACACCCAAGAATGGCTAAGAGTGAAACATTGGACTATTCTAAAGTGGCCTTCTATGAGCCCTGATCTAAATCCTATTGAACATCTGTGGAAGGAGCTGAAACATGCCGTCTGGAGAAGGCACCCTTCAAACCTGAGACAACTGGAGCGGTTTGCTCATGAGGAGTGGGCCAGAATACCTGCTGAGAGGTGCAGAAGTCTCACTGACAGTTACAGAAATCGTTTGATTGCAGTGATTGCCTCAAAAGGTTGTGCAACAAAATATTAAGTTAAGGGTACCATCATTTTTGTCCAGGCCTGTTTCATGAGTTTGTTTTTTAAAATAATTCTGTTGAACCACAATTCAAAAGCATTGTGTGATTTTCATTGGTTAATTTTCATAAAAATTTTTATTTACCACTTTTGTCAGATTCAAGTTATTTCTGTGACCATTGTGGGTTTTTCTTTCATTAACAGAGGGGTACCAACAATTTTGTCCACATGTGTACCTGGGGTCAGCAATCCAATGCAATGGAAAATGCACAAGAGGCGAATAAGAGAGTGCAGGCAGGGTGGAGAGGAGTGTCGGGGTGATTTGTGATGAAAGGATAGCAGCTAGAGTGAAGAGGAAGATTTACAAGATGGTAGAGAGACCTGCTATGACGTATGGTTTGAGACGGTTACAATGACAAAGACAGGAGGCAGAGTTGGAGGTGTCAGAGTTGAAGATGCCATGTTTTTCATTGGGAGTGACTAGGAGGGACAGGATTAGAAATGAGTATATCAGAGGGACAGCTCAAGTTAAGCGATTTGGAGACAATGTAAGAGAGGCAAGGCTGAGATGGTTTGGACATGTGCAGAGGATGTTGAAGATGGAGCTGCCAGATAGGAGAAGAGGAAGATCACAGCAAAGAGTAATGGATGTAGTGAAGGAGGACATGGAGAAGGTTTGTGTTACAGCAGAAGATGCAAGGGACAGGGTAAGATGGCAGCAGATAATCCACTGTAGTGACTCCTAAAGGGAGCAGCTGAAAGAAGCTCAAAAAATGGAAGTGACTATGGGTACGGAACCGTACCCATATAATGCTTTCTACAGATATAGCTCGAATCTGACTGGCCAGTACATCCTATTAATGCCGTAGCTTAAAGACAGCAAGCAGGCTACCGATATGGAAAACTGAGGAATTTTTTGTCATTTCCAATTTTATTTTTTTTATTATTTTTTTTTTTAATTAATATCAATTTACTAGCTTTTTAACCTTGCCCACTCCCAAATCCTAATCCCTGTTAATTTCCATCTAATTTCAAATAAAATGGTGTGGGCATGGAGGCAAAAGCAGGACACAAACCAATGACCCTCCGATCAGAGGTCAACCATGCAATTCATCTACACTACAGGGAGCAGGCGAGAATCAATCTGAAAGTTTTGTCATATTGTCAACTCTTCCATACCAAAAGACATTTCATATAGGGATACAGCTTCTGTACCAATAGACACTCCCCATTTGAAAAGCATTCTCAGCCTTTGTCAAGGTATGCAATCTCACACAGCTCTTGTTAATGATAACATGTACTGCACTATATAACATGATAATTTTAAAAGCCTTGGAATAAAACAAGAATGAGAAATCACAGATTTTCCAGAGATGTCAGGTGTTTGACTCATTTTCTGAACAAATAAAATCTTGTCATGGCATACCACTTAATGGCAAGGCACTGACTATGAGTACTGAATGCTTGCTACAAGCATGGTTCAAACCTGATTGGCCAGTATGTTCTTCTTTTGGCTGCTCCCTTTAGGGATTGCCATAGTGGATCATATGCCTCCATCTCACCCTAATCCTTGCATCTTCCTCTGTAATGCTAACCCTCTCCATGTACTCCTCCATTACATCCATGAATCTTCTCTGTGGTCTCTTTTCCTCCCGTCTGTCAACTCCATCTTCAACATCCTTTGTCCAATATATCCACTATCCCTCCTCTGCACATGTCCAAACCATCTCAGCCTTGCCTTTCTTACTTTGTCTCCAAACCACTCAACGTGAGCTGTCCCTCTGATATACTCATTTTTAATCTTGTCCCTCCTAGTCACTCCCAGTGAAAATCTTAGCTCCATTTCCTGTCTTTTTGTCAGCACCACCATCTCCAAACCATACATCATTGCAGATCTCACTACCTTCTTGTAAATCTTTCCTTTCACTCTTGCTGCTACGCTTTTGTCACAAATCACCCCTGACACGTCTCCACCCACTCCACCCTGCCTATACTCTTCACGTCTCTTGTTCATTTTCCATTGCTTTGGATGGATGACCCAGGTATTTAAACTCTTCTACTTTCACTACTTCTACTCCTTCCATCTTCACCGTTGCACCTGCCTCCCTCTCATTCACACTCATGTATTCTGTCTTGCGTCTACCAACTTTCATTCCTCTTCTCTCCAGAGCATACCTCCACCTCTCCACGTTCTCATCCACCTGCACCCTACTGTCACTACAGATCACAATATCATCTGTAAACATCTTGGTCCATGGAGACTCCTGCCTGACTTTGTCTGTCAGTTTGTCCATCACCATGGCAAACAAGAAGGGGTTCAGAGCCGATCCCTGATGTAATCCCACCCCCACCTTGAACCCATCTGTCACTCCTACAGCACACTTCACCATCTCACCGTCCTCATACATACCCTGCACCACCCTCACATACTTCTGCCACTCCTGACTTCCTCATACAGTACCACACTTCCTATCTTGGCACCCTATCATATGCTTTCTCTAGATCCAAAAAGACACTGGGCAACTCCTTCTGATCTTCTCTATACTTCATCAACACTCAAAGCAGACATTGCATCTGTAGTACTCTTGGTATGAAACAATACTTGGTACGAAACCATGCTGCTCACTGATTGTCACCTCTCCTCTTAACCCGACTTCAACAACTTTCCTATATCTTCATAGTGTGGCTTATCAACTTTATGCCTCTGTAGTTGCTACAGCTTTGAGCATCACCGTTGTTCTTGAAAATTGGTACCAAAGCACGTCTCTACTCCTCAGGCATCCTCTCACTCTCCAAGATTGTTTAACACAAGCTGGCTAAAAAGTCCACTGCCATCTCTCCTAAACATCTCCATACCTCCACAAGCATTTCATCTGGACCAACCGCCTTTCCATTCTTCATCCTCTTCAAAGCTGCCCTCACTTCTGCATTGCTAATCCTCAGGACTTCCTTGTTCACCATCTTTCCTTCATCCATCCTCCTCTCCCCCTCTCTCTCTCATTTTCTTTATTCATCAACTCTTCAAAGTACTCCTTCCACCTTCTTGACACACTCGTCATTTGTTAGTAGCTCACCATTTCTGTCCTTAATCAACCCAACCTGCTGCACATCCTTTAACTCGATCTCTGTCTAATCAATTGATACAAGTCCTTTTCTCCTTCCTTAATGTTTAGCCTCTCATACAACTCACTATATGCCTTTTCCTTTACCACCTCTCTTAGGGCACATACACATGGGCACCGTTTGTGGACTAAAGGACCAAAGTGTATGCCGTGGATAGTTCGGTTCATTTGGTGCTGTCTGAACACCCGCTGGAACTCTGGTGCGCACCCAACAAGCAAAGTCTAGTCCCCCCGAAAATGGGGGGGGGGTGTCTCTGTTCGCTTGCAAATGAAGTCTAGTGCGCTTTGCTTGCTGTGTGAATGCAAACCGAGTATCCAGTGGACCAAAGGGAGGACATGCCCCTCGCCATTTGTGTAACCACAGCAACACAGTGAGAAGAGAAAGTGGCATTTACTGTAACGTGCCTTCACATCAAATGCAAATGAATTTTTCGCACAGCACGATTACATTATAACTCAATGCAAATACATGAAAAGACATTAATTCACCATCTGGGTGAGATACAGACAGGCGAAGTTGCCACTCATCTGAAAAAGCTGTCCCTGCCCTGTCCGTGGCAGGAGTCCGTGGGTAAATAAATCCAACATCCCAATTCAGCTGAAGAGCTCCTGGTCCTTCATGTGGCCTTCAGTATGCCCCAGAGTCGGTGTGTGTGTGTAAGATTAGGTCAGCAGAAAAATAAGGATGACACAGGTGTCAAACTGTTTATCCTTGTTTTGGGTTCATCCTGTTAGTTTCTTGTGTGAATGAAGATGTGTGACCCCCTAGTTCCTGGGAGATTAGACTGTTCTCCAGATGTACTGAGCTAGACTGTCAAGGATGTTCTGCTTCCCACCAACACTGAGGGCTATAAGAGTTTGGACAATGGATGAATCAGCAAAAGTGTGCATGTGTACACTTGGGGCTACTTCCTGTATGCTTCTCCTGGCCAGAAGAATAAATCTACTCAACTTTTCATCTTGCCTGTTTTTTTTTACTCAAATTTTAATACAAATTAGTCCAGAGGTGGTAATAATTTTTACTTCTAAAAATGCACGAATAGTTACAAGTATGGCTGCAGTGATATACATTTTATAGTTTTTTGGTGGATGGGATGCAATTCTTGGCAAGTGAGCAATTCTCAGCATAACAGCGTTTCCCTTTTCGGTCCTGGCCAATCGATGAGCTGGATTTCTCTTCGCAGAGAATTTCTCCTCCTGGTCAGTGGTGGCTTCGGCTACAGCGCCACAAACGAGCAGCTGTTGTAACTGCGTAATGTTGTCCAAGCAGTTTGGTCTGCTTGAGTAAAGAGCTGTGTGAATGCAAACCAAACAAAGGTGTGAAAATTCTTGCCATCCCCCACCGAGTCGAACTGAGACCCCCGGACTATCCTAGTGTGAATGCAGCCTTAGCCATGCACCTGGATTCCAAGTACTCTTGTCTACTCTCTTCATCTCCCTGACTATCCCACTTACATTGCTAATCTCTCTTTGAACTCTTGAATCTCTTTCCTGTACCTCCTCATTCCACCACCAAGTTTCCTTGTCTTCCTTCCTCCGTCCACAACATACCTTTCTACCCATTTCCCTCAACACTTTTGCTGTACTTTCCCAGTCTTCTGGTAATTCTTCCCTACCACCCAGGGCCTGTATAAACTCCTTCCTGAACTCTGACCTTCCTTCTGTAACTTCCCCCGCTTAATCTTTGGCTCTGCTTTCACCCTCTTCCTCTTGCTTGCCAAAGTCATCCTACAGACTACCATCTGATGCCAACTAGCTACATTCTTCCCTGCCACCACCTTGCAGTCTCTTATCCCTTTCAGATTTCTCCTTTTGCATAGGATGTAGTCCACCTGTGTGCACCTTCTTCAACTCTTATAAGTCACCCTATCTTCCTCTCTCTTCTTAAAGTATGTATTCACCACAGCCATTTCCATCCTAGCAAAATCCACAACCATCTGTCCTTCCGCATTTATCTCCTTAAACCATCCCTACCCAGAACCTCATCACCTCTGTTCCCTTCACCTACATGCCCATTAAAGTCCACTCCAATCACCACTCCCCCCCTCCCCTGGGAACACTCTACTACCTCATCCAACTTAGTCCAGAATTCCCCTCTCTTCTACCTGACATCCGTTTTCTTGCTTTTGGTACTTCAACAATGCATTCCATCTCCAACACGAGTCCTGAAAAAAGCAAGAAAACCTATGTATAATTGTCTTTAATATAACATCCTTTATTGCCTTACGTTGTAAGAATTCAGGTAGTTATAATGCAAAATCTGATGGGCCGACTCGGCAGTGGGCCGAGTTGTGTGTAAATCATAAAGCCCAACTTGGGCCTGATGGCAGACCGAATTAGCAATGGGCCAAGTTGGGCAGATACCGGGCATATGCACTGACAACATTCAACATCACACTTTTGACTTCTAGCTTCAACCTCATGATTCTGACTCCCTCTTTACCTCCTGAACCCTCTTTGCATACTCTTCCTTCAAGATTACTCCTACTCCATTTCTCTTCCTATCTACACCATAATAGAAGAGTTTAAATCCACCTCCAATGCTCCTAGCATCGTTTCCCTTCCATCTGCTTTCTTGGACACAGTATATCTGCCTTCTTCTCTTCATCATATCAGCCAATTCTCTGCCTTTGCCAGTCATAGTCCCTACATTTAATGTCCCTACTCTCACCTCCACACTTCTACCTTTCCTTTTCCTTCTCTCCCTCCTAACATGCCTTTCCCCTCTCCTCCTCAATCTTCGACCAACAGTAGCGCAATTTCCACCGGCACCCTTTTGGTTAACAGCACCAGTGGCAGTTGTTGTTAACCCAGGCCTCAACCAATCCGGTATTAAAGTCTCATTCGTCATGATCCGCATGTTTGATTTGGCAAAGGTTTTTACGTCGGATGCCCTTCCTGACAACCCTCTCCATTTACCCGGGCTTGGGATCGGCACTAGGAGTACACTGGCTTGTGCACCTCCTGTGGTTGGGTTTTTGGCCAGTACGTCCTATTAATGCCATAAAGGCAGCAGGCTACAGGTACAGAAATCTGATGCATTCATTTGTTTCAATTTTTCATTGTTAATTTACTACCTTTTAAACCTTATTCTCTATGGAAAAAATGTATAAGAAAAAAATGTAACTGTCAGTTCATGAGGACGAGAGAGTCCCAAATGTAGTGGATAAAGTTGCCAGTGTGTGAGAAAATATTTACATGAAAAAAGGCTCCAAACTATGCTCTGGCATTCACAACTTCATTCACGGGAAGTGAGGGGTGGAAGAGACCCCAGTTTCTCCAAGAACTGCCCCCGACACACAAACAAATGCACATACCCCCAAAAACTGCTTTCAAGTTTAGCCTAAAAAACAAATTCTTACATATTCAAATGGGGAAAACATTAGATCTATCAAAAAGTTACATTTTGGATACATACAGACATACAGACGGGTGATGCCCCGCCTTTGGGGGGGGGGGGGTGGAGTCTTCTTGCTGTTACTCCCGTACTTGCAGTAGGGTCTCCCCATGTGTATAGTTCTTGTAATAAATAAAACGTCACCTTGCCTCCTCACTTATTCGGACACTACATTTGGCGATGAGGACAAGCTGAGATGGAGAGGGCTGCGACCACATTACGTCCTTTTTTGGAGGCTCCGGAAGAGCCGCTGGTCCCTTGGGCCAGGTGGTTTGTGGCCTTCCAAAACCATCTACTCGCGTTGGACCTCAGCAACCTGGACAAATTAAGAGCGAGGGCAATTCTGGTCCATAACCTGGGCATGGAGGGCCAGAAAATCCTCAGCACTTTGGGAGGAGGTGATAGCTTCAATGACATCGTGAGGCTCATGGCCGGCTATTTCCGTGCCCCCGAATATATCATGCAGCGCATCCAGTTCCGACAACGGCACCAGCGACCCGGAGAATCGGTCCAGTAGTTTGTGGCAAACCTTCGACAGCTGGCAGGTGAGTGCAGGTTTGGGGCCCTAGAGGAGGAGATGGTCCGAGACCAGCTGGCCGAACACCTGGCCTACTCCTCGACGAGGGTTCACCTGCTAACTCACACTGGTGAGCTAACTTTGCTGGTGCCATGGAGCTAGTGCAACAGCATGAGGCAGCGGAGCAGCTGACGAAACATCTCAGCTGCAACGACGCTCTGCAGAAGAGGGAGGCAAATGGGAGGGCCCTGGCCTTGGATTCGGACAACGGCAGCGATGATGAATATGCGGCCATTGTCAAGATTCAATCCACTCCGAGGACACCACGATGCTACAGCTGTGGATCCAGCTGGCACCGCTACTAAGCCGGGGAGTGTACAGCGAGGGGCAAGCGTTGTGGACGGTGCGGTCTGCTCCATCACTTTGCCAGGGTTTGCCACAATTTTGACAAGGAGGAACAGAAACCAGCAAAAGACATCGCTAAGAAGAAGGTGCCTACAGTGGTCCATACGGTCTCGCCCGACACAGACGGTTGTATCATTTGTGACATTTTGTTGGACGGGACACCGGTACTGCTGTTAGTGGACACTGGGTCAGCGGTCTCCATCCTCAACTTGGCAACTGTAAGTTGGCGTTATCCCACATGAATCACATCACGATTACATCACGATCACGCTGAGAGCCGTCCATGAATCGATTTCAACGCCTGCCCATGAAGGATTTGAGCACTGAATCTGTAAGAGAATAGAAAGTTTTTTCTCTGAAGTCAGTGCTATTCGACCTGTTTTGACACCCTCAGCACCCAGTCCTCCAGATAATCTTCAGTATATTTGTTTTTCATAACATGGCGAGCAGCATTTGACTCTCAAGGACAGCCAGCTGTCTGGCAGACTATTCCATCTGCCGTGCCAAGGACACGCGCCTCTGCTCAGACGGTAGCCATAACATCTGCTGTGGGAAGAGACTTGTTGTCCTTAACTGATATCACTGTTTGCACTCAACACACTCACTCACACTGACTCACTATACTGACTTGAAGATTCATTCACTCACTGCTCTCTTTGTGTCATTGTATGGATTCTATTGTCTGCCAATTGTGCATTGAGAGTTTTTTTCTTGTAATCATAATATTGATCATATACGAACTGTATTCTGATAAATGCTTTTTTCTCTCTCCTATTGTGTTTACCCCCCCCTCCCCCATTGCTTCCTGTTCCCATTCTGCTGACAGGCGCCTCCATGGCTGCCGCGTCACTGAAAATGTCACCTATGTCGTTCTCAGTGTCAAGTCAAATCCCTCGTATATTTACCAGTTATTTACTTGTGAATGTACTTGGCAATAAATCTTTTTCTGATTCTGAGTAACACTAACATCACCTGTTACGGTTATGGTAGCCACCTGCTGGATGTTGTGGGCTCGGTTTGGCTGTCCGTGAGGTACAAAGGAGCCTCCATATGCACCAACGAGTTCATGGTGTCACGGGATGGTAACCTAATGGGTTGTGACTTATTTTATGGGCTCGGTTTCACCATCACTTGCGGTGAAGTGGAGGAGTGGTCAGGTGGTGGATTATGGGACCGGCCTTTCTACGTGGGAAGTGGCGATGAAGTGTGGGACTTAAGGTGGCCCATTCCGGGCGAATGACACAGCCAGCACCTTAGTACACCGACTAGACAGGGGTCCCATGCAGTGTTTGTGGTCCCACAGATGGTGGACTCGAACGGCATGGTTTGACCTCTGCGGTGGCGGAAAGGTCTGAAGAGCATGAGTTACAGGGCTCTGGTGGCTGACAAGTTCCGGCTGCTGAGCCAACAGTGACTGGTGTCGCTCCGACACATCATCTGGTATCCAGGGTACCTCCGAACAGCACGAATCCTAGCCGTGCCAATACCAAAGGCAAGGGACATGACTTGAGTCAACTTGGCGAACTACTGAGGAGTCATAAGAGAGCCAGATCATGGCGCAGATGACTGAGGAAGCCAGTGAGTGCTCCCTGGGTGAAGGTGATGACGTGCGTCCTAGGGCTGAGCCTCGGCTTGGTCGGGTGCGCAGTTCCAGAAAAGGGACAGGATGATCTGCGGGTGGTCCAGTCCGGCGGCGATGGCTACCTGAGTTTGACTGATGGGTCGAGATGGCATCCCAACGAGCTGAGACTGAGCACGAAAGGGCATCTATGCAGTCCATCTCCGGTCATGAAAAAAATGGAGATGCTCTGGAAGTGGGCCGTGTGACAGACACACGGGGGGGGGGGGGGCCCTTCGGGAGACCTGGATTGAATGTGTGAGGGCTTACGGTGGGTCTGAAAGTGTGCATTTGTTGTTATATAAGTTATGGTGTTCATTATGTATACAGGGTTTCCTCTGGTAACATTTCTCAGTGGTGGCCCGCTGTACCAGAAATTTTACCGCCTCGCCAAGGAGAAATGAATTTATTAATCAAAATATATGAAGCAATGACTTTCCGCAAGCGCGCACACAACGCGCATGGCCATCATCCGCGCAAAGTTTAGAAGTGTCCCGCCCACGCGAGTTTTCCAGTCAGTCAACAGGCAGTGTCTTGCTAAGCGCGACTGTCCGACAGTAACATGAGTTTGTTAAAGTACTTTAAACATGGGGGGGGGGGATCAGAAGAGGTGTATGTAAGCACTGGAGGCGTTTATCGTGGTTTTAACCCACTGGAAACGGGAGCAATAATGGAAGAGTTGCTTAGCTAAGAGATGTGGTTAAAATTCATATGCAGCCGGCTTCATATGAAGGGAAAGGCAAGGGGGACTGATGAATTGCTGAGGATATTTCAACAGCCACTACAATATTAAGTTATATTCTGTAGGAATTGCAGGAATGAAGAGACTGGCAATTTTTCTTTTCTCACACGAGCAGGCGTGCCGTTTTTATTCTCCAGGGGTAGTGACAAAAAGCAACAGCTAAAAATGCTAGCTCTTTTTCACTCTAAAAAGAGGTCCTTCAGCGGCTGCCTAGACAGATGCCTGATGAGAAAGCCTGAGAGCACAACTATAACTGCCTAAACAGATCATTCTGCACATGAACACAAATTGAGGTGAATTATGTCTTTAGAGTCCGCTACAGTTCCCCATTATGTACCTGGCAGGTTAAGATGACCGAAATTCATGAAGTCAATGACTAATCCGTCAGCATCCTTCAGACAAACTAAACGTGCAAACATTTGATTTCAAAATAAGGGAGGTTTTTCCTGCTGTCTGGGTGGTGAGATTTAAAAAAAAAAAAAAACCCCACTATAAATATATAGAAATAAATATCGGCATCCTTGGTCATTTAATTTATTTCATTCAATTTTATTATTTTTTCTTTGTAATCAGTTAAATTATTCTGTTCTGACTGCAAAATTATGGTCAAAAATGTAAATTGTTAAGGAAAAAGTTAAAAAACCCCTACCAGTCTGTTTCAAATTTATCTAAAAATAGTAATTTATTTTAAAAAAGAAATTAATCATAAAATAATCCACATTTATAATAAAGTTTCAAATGTACAAGAAAAGTCAATTTTACATGAGGAAATTACAAATTTGAGGAACATGGTTTCAACTTTAGATTTACAGAGGAAAGTAGAACTATAAGAAAATTGTTATAAATTTGACAAAAACCTCAAACCTTCAAGACTGAAGTCATTACTCAAGTTTTTAAGTGGGTGCGCTTTGTACCCTTAACTCAACTAGAAATTTTTGGTTGTCTACTTTTAATTATCAATTTCAAAGCACTGCTTTTACACGAGTAGAATTTCTGGTTACTATACCCACCTGATCATATAATTTAGGCATGCATGAGTACATTACTGTAATGAATGTTTCTTTCCCTTCCCTACTTTCTCAATGGAGAAAAAAAAAAAAAAACTAGAATAAAAATACAAAAAAAAAATAAAAAAATTGTCATTTATGTAAATCATGACAAAAAAAATCCTTCAGGACAAAATATGACATTTGATATTTTCTAACCTGTTTGTATACACCATAGACCAAGAGAACCTGAATTAGAGCTCAGAGAGGGCAAGATGAGACAGAAGAGAGGAGCCAAGGAGAGGAAAGTGTTCAGGCAGAAGAAGGAGAATGCCACTAAAAAGTCTAAATACAGGATGCCTGGGTGGGATCCCAACTGGCCCAATATTCAAGCCTTGGTTGTACGATACTTCAAATGGCAAGTTCCATATGCAACGTTACTGTGTAAAATTTTAAAAAGAAATAAATAGTATAAAAATAAAGTATTCCGGTATGGTTACTACCCCCTGTGGAAAAATATGTTTCCACCGCACCAAGGTCTTTAAGCCAGAGGAAACACTTTTTAGTGTATTTGAATGTTACTGTTGAAAGGGTTATGAAAGGTTAGAGTGCCAAAATAATAATCCTGTAGGTAATCTCCCATTATGCTCTACACATATTCTGTTTGCATTCTCATGAACAAATGTGTTAAATTTTGATAAACAGGTCTCTCTCTCTCCCTTTCTCGCTCTCTCTCCAATAGATGGGCTGTAGGGAATGTTTTGTGTTCAGTGGGTCAGGGGGATGAGTTATGTTTGCACTTTTGAGATGTGACACACTTGGACAACTGATATTGGTCTTTCTGCAATTTTGAAATGTGCAATAAAGCCATTTTTTAAAAGTCAAAGTCTCTCTCGCTCTCTCTCCTTTAGTCAGGTCTAATTACTTAGTTACACACCCAAAACCAACACACACTGGTGATCATACATTCTAGAAGACAGTAATGTGAACAGAGGATGGCCTGTTCACATCAGAGTTACAATGGCCAATCAGACAGTCATGTACAACCCCATCCTATTGTTCAGGGTTGGTCTAACCAACCCAAGAAGATTAACGTAAGTTGTGATTAGTCTGACGACGTTCCCAAGGGGGCTGCGTCACATTGAACCAGCGCTGCTTGCTTTACATGTGACTTCAACATAAATGTTACATCTTTAAATTGAAGAATTATCCGACTTATTCTTGAATCTTTCATAGAATCGGGTTTTTCTAACAACTGGTGCCGTGACCTGGATGGAACTATTCTAAGACAAGTCCAGAACAAATCGGAAGGACCACGACCTCCAGTGTCCATAACACTGGGTATGAATGTGTATAAATGTATAAAAATGTTTGGTGGTGGCCGGAAAGGCCGTTGGCGCAGACTGGCTGCCACGTTTCCATCAGCCTGCCCCAGGGCAGCTGTGGCTGCAGAAGTAGCTTGCCACTACCATTGTTTGTCTGGAGTGAATGAATAATGTACCCATTTGTAAAGTGTCTTTGAGTATATATGATAAAGCGCTATATAAAATCGATGCATTATTATTATTTATTATTATGACCCTTTGTTAGGCGGCTGTGGTGCCCAAACAGAAAAATAAGCAGAAACCCCCCCCTCCCCCCACACACAAATTTCTGCACTTTGGACATTTAAATTTACAGTTGTCTGATTAAGGGGTATATCAGATCTCCAAATTTTATAACATGGGGAATAAAAATTTAAACTCCAGAGAAACTGTTTGTGATTGAAGTCTGCGGTCACATGTAAGGCATGAACCACGTGGTCTCACACGAGGGAGAGTGAAGAAATGTCCTAGGATCAAATAGCCGCTTTTTTATGAATAAAGATTTGCAATGCAAGAATCTTTTTTACGTCAATAGTGAGCATAGATAAGGTACTAATACATTATAAGAATCTCAGACTTCATCATGAGTGAGTAATGTAGCAAGCAGCCACAAGAATCTTAAACACCCTTAGTGACTGGTAATAAAAAAAAAAAATTACAGAACAGCATAAGAATCTTTTTACTACCATTAGTCAGTGTCTGTTTGCAAGAATAATTTACAGTACACAGCAATAAAAATAGCTTGTTAAAATCCGTATAAGACTGAACTTGATATGATACCTCTTGTACTGATGACCTGACGAGGTCTCAATGAAAGTACCCTCTACATAAAAGATACAAGAACACAAGTACATGCAAATCTGCGGCATATTCTCCACATCGTGCATGCTGATCTGTTAATTCTGTGTCTTGAGGGTTTGTTTGTAGTGTCTATATTGTGCACGCGGATGTCTGTGTTAATTCTGTATCTTTAGGGGATAAGTGTGTGGTTTGAGAAATACCGGGGGGTTGGAAATATCTACTAAACTTGTCCCATAGTATGACTTAACTAATGCCGCTTTTCTGGCCACGTGGATAGAACAAAGGCGTGTGTGTGTTTTTCCACAAAGGAGGGAGGTAATTCGCCCCCACTCCTGAGTGGAGGTGAGATTGTTAGAACAGGTTACTGAGAGGAGATTTGAGGTAACAGTATTAAAATGAAGTGCTAAATTAAAGTTGTAAGGTTGTTCTGGCAGGTTTACAGCTGAAGTTAAGGAAGCAGTGCTCCATTTTCTTAAAAAAAAAGGTTGTGGTTTGTAAACAATAGGCTCCGGGGCCATCTTGCGCGTTCACAATTGCACGTGGCAGAGGTGGCCACGTGGTATTCAGTGCGCACGTGTGGGTAAACGCCATCTTGAACAGTCTTCAAGCTGCGGCACAGTGCCTCCATCGTGTGGCCAAATGTAGAAAGTGTATTCTTTCATAAATTTACTGCCAAAGAGTGCTTCACATCTTCCTAATAAGTTTGGAACCTTATCTCTCTGGCTGAAAGGGAAGCTTTCAGTCCATGCACAGCAAAATAAAGTCCTCCCTCGCTCGCCTATGCGAGTTTGATGTAGTGAGGCACAAAGTATGCCCATTCAGCTGGAGAGAAAAGGCTCAACTTTAATTTGGGCAGAGGGGAGAATAAGGAGATTTATTCCTCAATAAAAGTGTAGAAAAATATTAGGTGGACAATATATAAAGGTGAGGTGAGTTAAATGAAGAAGGAAAATTGCAAATTGGAGTAAATAAATGAATACAAAAATAAATGCATAAATAAAATAACAATGAATGAATAAAATAAATATGAGTTTTCTGTTGTGGAGATGAACATTGTAGAAGTGAGAGTGGACAGAAAATGGAAAGGGAAACTTGGTTTTAGAGAAAAATTGAAAGCTGATGAACTGTTAAAGTATCGTGCAGGACAAGAAAATATGGAGAAGAAGGAAAGAAAAAAACGTAAGAAAAAGACTTATGCTGCAACGATGAGAACAAAAGCAAAATAATCAATGCGATAAAAGGACAAAAACACGCTGTTTAACAGCTTGTCTGTTTCTCTATTAATCTGAGACGACTGTGGTGACTGGACCATCCCTCCCTCAATGACCATATGGAACCCTCTTTAGGCTCCCTGGAATTAGCTGCGTCCACCCTCCTCCCTCCGCAACAGTAAAAGAATGCAAAACAAAGGGACATCAAAGGATGGGTCAAAGAGGATCAACTGAGCACATGTAAGTACAATAAATTATATTGTTTTTTTTTTCCACAATATCTTTATTGAACCTTTTTTTTTTAACAAACATGATACAAACAATCAAACACTAACGCTAAAGTACTACAAAAAAAAAATGCACTAAAAACACCAACAACCACCAACAAAATCAAGTCTTCAACAATGCTCCTCTGTTTAGTCTAGACAATCCAATACATAAGTATACATATTATGTTCACCAGTTTGGAATTTACAAGGTCCACACACATCATTCACCTTCTTCTTCAAGAGTTATGTTTAAATTTTTTACATAATCAATAAAAGGTCTCCATATATTCTCAAACACAATTTCCTTTGATTTCAGTATATATGTTATTCTTTCTAATGGAAGGTTTGTTAACATCTGTCTTAACCACTGAGTCACATCTGGTCTATGAGTCTTTTTCCATAATAGTGCAATACATTTTTTGGCATTAAGCAAACTGAGGTCTATGAATGTTCTTTCACTTTTATTAAAATTATGCTTTTCTGGGTACAGACCCAACAAAAACAGTTTAGGATTCAGTATGATTTGTTTTGAGATTATTTTTTCAATTGTTACCCTCACCTCTTCCCAAAACATTCTTATTAATCTACATTCCCATAAACAATGAAATAGGGTTCCTTTACTTTCCATGCATTTTGTGCATGTATCTGGTATATTTTTGTTATATCTATTTAACTCCTCCGGTGTAACATACATCCGCATTAACCATTTGAAATGTATCAATTTAAGGCGTGCATTTATTGATTTGGTTTGAGCTTCTGTACAAGCCAATTCCCATTGTTCCTCCGAAATTTCAATTTGCAGATCTTCTTTCCAGTAGTTTAATCTTTTCAGTGAATTTTCACTTGAAGATAGGGTATTATTTCAGAGTTTTATAACTCATTGACACTTTCTTTTACTATCTTTCATCATCATTTTTTCCAAGGATGAATAAATAGGTCGAGTGAGAGCTTTATTTTGATTTGATCGAATAAAGTTTCTAAGTTGAAGATATTTAAAAAAATGTGTTCTATTGAGATTAAATTTGATCCTCAGCTCTTCAAAAGACATTATGTTGTCTGCACATGGCAAATATAAATCCTGAATCTTTTGTATCCCTTTTAAATTCCATACTTTAAATACAGCGTCCGCTCTCCCTGGTTTAAAATATTGATTACCCCATATTGGACTAAATTGTGACAATAACTGTGGTTCTTTTAAATAGTTTTTAGCTTCACACCATATTTTGATCATATGCTTTACAAATGGATTTTTAACTTGTTTTTGTAATTTTTTTGCCGAATCTGAGTATATGAATATGGGAAGAGGTAAAGGTAAATTGTATGATTCCATTTCAGTCCAGTGAGGGAGATCATTTGATGAAAAATAATATGTCATAGACCTCAGTTGTGCCGACCAATAATACAACATAAAATTTGGACATTTCAGACCTCCACGATCAAATGGTAAATATAATAAAGACAGACGTAATCTAGCCCTCCCGTTGTTCCATATAAATTCCACTAACTTTTTTTTTATTCTTGAGAATAGATCTAAAGGTGGTGATAAGGGAATGTATTGAAATAAATAAAGTATTTTAGGTAAAATATTACTTTTAAGTATATTGATTCTCCCGATCATCGACATTGGTAGTGACATCCATCTCTGAGTTAACTCATTGATATCTGACATTAAGGCTTCATAGTCGACGCTGGCGACTGATTCTAGCTTAGGCATAATTTGGATTCCTAAATATTTAAACTGATTTACAACATTGAATTGATTTGCCTCAGGGGCTGGGTAATTTCTCTGGGTCTCATTTAGCATTAATATTGAAGATTTAGTTTTATTTATTTTATATCCTGATATTTCCCCAAAATTCTTTATTAAATTCAACAAGGTTGGAATTGATTTTTTTAGATTAGACAAACAAAATTATATCATCGGCGTACAGGGAGATTTTATGTTCTGTTGGTCCAACTTTAATTCCATATATTTGTGAATGTAAACGTATCGCTATCGCTAAAGGTTCAATTGCCATAGTAAACAGTAAAGGTGAAAGTGGACAGCCTTGTCGACATCCTCTATTGATTTTTATTGGTTTTGAAATATTGTTATTTGTTAGGATTTCTGCTGTAGCATTATTGTATATTATTTGAACCCATTTTATGAAATTATTTCCAAGTCCAAACCTTTGTAGGACTTCAAAAAGAAAGGGCCATTCAACTCTATCAAAGGCCTTTTCGGCGTCCAATGATAGGAGAGCTGTATCCGGTGCTTCTTTATTAAAATAAATAATATTAAATAGTCTTCTTACATTATGGAAGCCTTGTCTACCCTTTATAAAGCCATTCTGATCTCGATTAATAATATTTGGTAAAATTTCTTGTATTCGTCTTGCTAAAATTTTACAGATTATCTTAAGGTCGGCGTTTAATAGGCTTATTGGTCTCATATTTTCACATTTATTAGAGGGCTTACCTGGTTTTGGCAGCAGTATAATTAAGGCATTATGTATGATGGTAAATTATTATTTTGAAATGCTTCTAAAACCATTTCCAAAAAAGGTTTTATTAATTTATTCTTAAATTTTTTATAAAGGTCAACTGGAAGACCATCTGGTCCTGCACTTTTTCCTGATTTCATATTATCAATGGCTAGCCCAACTTCTTCTTGACTAATTTTAGACTCCAATATCTCCCTGTTTTCATTTGGAATACACGGTATAGATAGTTCGTTCAAAAACCCATTTAGTTTTGTTAAATCAGGTTCATTTTTGGTATCATATAATTTTTCATAGTAATCTCTAAAGGCTCTATTAATTTCTAAAGGATCTATAACTACCTGTCCGTTACTTATAATACTGGTAATTGGTGTTTTAATTTCCAATTGTTTAATCTGCCATGCTAATAATTTTCCTGATTTTTCACCTTGTTCATAAAAAGATTGTTTCAATCTTAGAAGACTCGAGGCAGCTCTATTCGCTGATTTTTTGTCGTATTCAGCTCTCAAAATCAGTAATTCATTCTCCAACCTTGGGTCACTTCCTGCATACACTTTTTCCTGAAGACTTTTTATTTTATGTTCCAATTTAGCTCTCTCCTCTCGAGTCTTCTTAGATTTTGATCCTGTATAACTAATAATATGTCCCCTCACTTCCGGTTATGGCTGCCACGTAGGACGGACGTGTCTCGCTCTGCTCTGCTCCTGGAGAAAAAAAATCGGCAAATAACTCTCTCATTTGGGACAGAACGTACCCCAGCATTTGGGCGAGGATATGTCGGCGAAGCCTAAGGCTGGAAAACCAGGAAAAGGAAAAAGCGAGCCGCCGAAACAGTCCAAATTAACGGACTTTCAGGTCTGTGACGCAGCAAACAAGGCTCCATATATGGCGGAGGAGGCTGGCGGCGGTGCGATTTCTGCGGGGAATGGCGCAGATGCGCTGATGGCTGCCATGAGTTCAATGAGAGCGGACTTTTCCTCTAGATTTGATGGGATTATGACAGCGTTGGAAGGAATAAGAAAGGAATTGGGTGACTGTGTAGAACGAACGGCGCAGATGGAGCTCCGTCTCGCTAGTGCTGAAGATGACGTCACCCGTCTTCAATTAAAGGTGCGCACTTTGGAAAAAAAAAATAAATCTCTGGAAGATAATATTTTGGATTTGGAATCTCGGTCGAGACAGAATAATTTGAGGCTGGTGGGTCTTCCAGAGGAATCAGAAGGTCGGGACGTATGTTCCTTTCTGGAAAAGTGGATTCCGGAGGTGCTGGGCAGCGAGGAGTTGCAATCAGCAGTGGTTCTGGAAAAAGCACATCGTATTGGCCCACGGAGAGATAAGGGACCGCCGAGGACCTTAATTATGAAGTTTCTTAGTAACAGAGACAGGATGAAGATCTTCAACGCTGCACGAGCTAAAAAAAGGAGAGATTAAACACCAGGACCAGCAGGTGCGGTTCTACCCAGATTTGGCCACAGGAATCCAGCAATTGAGGAAGCAGTTTGATCCCGTACGTAAGGAGCTGCGCAACCTTGGGATTCGTCATGGTGTAATCTATCCTGCGAGACTGCTGACCACGTATGAGGGCAGAACCCACATCTTCAAGACCCCAGAGGAGGCGCAGGAGTTCATCAAGAAGATCAAAGAAGAAGAAGAGACTGGTGGGAGCTAAGCATGAACAAAATATAAGGTAGAATAATTAAGCATTTGCACAGGCATCTGACTGACTTGAAGTAAATAGTAAGTTTACAAAATATAGATTGTATTATATATTAAAAAAAACAAAACAAAACAAACAAAAAAAAAAAACTATGATGTACAAAGTTGTTAAAAATTTTGGAGTTAAGTTGGAAAACTACAGAGGAGAGTTAATGTTACGTCATTAAAAGCAGTAGAGTTAGGGTGATTGGGAGGATGAAGAAGGAGTGGCTTAGGCTGTTCCCCGTGGGTGTGGAACAGTCGATGGCTATATCGGGAGACAGAATTTTTCTTTTGATTTTGGGGGGTTTGCCACAAGTGTGGGAAGGGGAAATTTGTTTGTGTGTAGTTTGTAGGATGAATGTTCAACCACTCATGTTTTTGCTTCTCTGTATGAGCATGTTTACACTGCAAGGTAATCCCAAACTCTCTATTGATCATGGACCAAAGTGTTAATCTAATTTAACTTCATGGAATTGCAGAGGTCTACAAAATTTTAAAAAACTTAAACAAGTTATGAATAAAATAAAGGACATGGGTTCAAGAATTGTGTTTTTACAAGAAACTCATCTGATAGAGGAGGATGTTAAAAGAATTAGGAGTAGATGGCAGGGAAGTGTATTCACCTCTTCATTTTCATCCCGGGCCAGGGGAGTTATGACTCTCATACATAAATCAGTTCCTTTTCAAGTGAAAAATGTAATTGGAGACAAATTTGGAAGATATGTAATCATTCAAGGTTCTTTGCTATTAGAAAATATAAATCTTGTGAACTTATATGGTCCCAATATAGATGATCAGAAGTTCTTTGCTAATTTATTTCTCATCTTATCATCACTTACAGGGCAACATATAATAGCAGGGGATTTTAATTGTACATTGAATCCAGGTGTGGATAGATCAACAGGACTGGATTGTACGCACATTGGATGTAGGATGACTATTAATCATTTTATGAAAGAATTGAGATTGTTAGATATATGGAGAGAAATGAAACCACAAGTTAAAGCCTATTCTTGTTATTCCAGTACCTACAAGACATTCTCACGTATTGATTATTTTTTGATTTCCACAGAATTAAGGTCCAAGATTCAAAACTGCTTTTATGATAACATCGTGATCTCTGATCATGCACCCTGTTGTCTAATATATGTAGATAAAAAATTGACAAAGGAATCAGGTAGATGGCAATTTCAGCATAAATGGCTTCAGGATGAGGAATTTGTCAAGTATATAGAAAAACAGATAGACGAGTTCTTTGACATCAATACTACACAAACATCAGCATGTGTAAAGTGGGAGGCTTTCAAAGCTTTTATTAGGGGACATATTAGTTATACAGGATCAAAATCTAAGAAGACTCGAGAGGAGAGAGCTAAATTGGAACATAAAATAAAAAATCTTCAGGAAAAAGTGTATGCAGGAAGTGACCCAAGGTTGGAGAATGAATTACTGATTTTGAGAGCTGAATACGACAAAAAATCAGCGAATAGAGCTGCCTCGAGTCTTCTAAGATTGAAACAATCTTTTTATGAACAAGGTGAAAAATCAGGAAAATTATTAGCATGGCAGATTAAACAATTGGAAATTAAAACACCAATTACCAGTATTATAAGTAACGGACAGGTAGTTATAGATCCTTTAGAAATTAATAGAGCCTTTAGAGATTACTATGAAAAATTATATGATACCAAAAATGAACCTGATTTAACAAAACTAAATGGGTTTTTGAACGAACTATCTATACCGTGTATTCCAAATGAAAACAGGGAGATATTGGATTCTAAAATTAGTCAAGAAGAAGTTGGGCTAGCCATTGATAATATGAAATCAGGAAAAAGTGCAGGACCAGATGGTCTTCCAGTTGACCTTTATAAAAAATTTAAGAATAAATTAATAAAACCTTTTTTGGAAATGGTTTTAGAAGCATTTCAAAATAATAATTTACCATCATACATAAATAATGCCTTAATTATACTGCTGCCAAAACCAGGTAAGCCCTCTAATAAATGTGAAAATATGAGACCAATAAGCCTATTAAACGCCGACCTTAAGATAATCTGTAAAATTTTAGCAAGACGAATACAAGAAATTTTACCAAATATTATTAATCGAGATCAGAATGGCTTTATAAAGGGTAGACAAGGCTTCCATAATGTAAGAAGACTATTTAATATTATTTATTTTAATAAAGAAGCACCGGATACAGCTCTCCTATCATTGGACGCCGAAAAGGCCTTTGATAGAGTTGAATGGCCCTTTCTTTTTGAAGTCCTACAAAGGTTTGGACTTGGAAATAATTTCATAAAATGGGTTCAAATAATATACAATAATGCTACAGCAGAAATCCTAACAAATAACAATATTTCAAAACCAATAAAAATCAATAGAGGATGTCGACAAGGCTGTCCACTTTCACCTTTACTGTTTACTATGGCAATTGAACCTTTAGCGATAGCGATACGTTTACATTCACAAATATATGGGATTAAAGTTGGACCAACAGAACATAAAATCTCCCTGTACGCCGATGACATAATTTTGTTTATGTCGAATCTAAAAAAATCAATTCCAACCTTGTTGAATTTAATAAAGAATTTTGGGGAAATATCAGGATATAAAATAAATAAAACTAAATCTTCAATATTAATGCTAAATGAGACCCAGAGAAATTACCCAGCCCCTGAGGTAAATCAATTCAATGTTGTAAATCAGTTTAAATATTTAGGAATCCAAATTATGCCTAAGCTAGAATCAGTCGCCAGTGTCAACTATGAAGCCTTAATGTCAGATATCAATGAGTTAACTCAGATGGATGTCACTACCAATGTCGATGATCGGGAGAATCAATATACTTAAAAGTAATATTTTACCTAAAATACTTTATTTATTTCAATACATTCCCTTATCACCACCTTTAGATCTATTCTCAAGAATAAAAAAAAAGTTAGTGGAATTTATATGGAACAACAGGAGGGCTAGATTACGTTTGTCTTTATTATATTTACCATTTGATCGTGGAGGTCAAATGTCCAAATTTTATGTTGTATTATTGGTCGGCACAACTGAGGTCTATGACATATTATTTTTCATCAAATGATCTCCCTCACTGGACTGAAATGGAATCATACAATTTACCTTTACCTCTTCCCATATTCATATACTCAGATTCGGCAAAAAAATTACAAAAACAAGTTAAAAATCCATTTGTAAAGCATATGATCAAAATATGGTGTGAAGCTAAAAACTATTTAAAAGAACCACAGTTATTGTCACAATTTAGTCCAATATGGGGTAATCAATATTTTAAACCAGGGAGAGCGGACGCTGTATTTAAAGTATGGAATTTAAAAGGGATACAAAAGATTCAGGATTTATATTTGCCATGTGCAGACAACAATGTCTTTTGAAGAGCTGAGGATCAAATTTAATCTCAATAGAACACATTTTTTTAAATATCTTCAACTTAGAAACTTTATTCGATCAAATCAAAATAAAGCTCTCACTCGACCTATTTATTCATCCTTGGAAAAAATGATGATGAAAGATAGTAAAAGAAAGGGTATTATTTCAGAGTTTTATAACTCACTGACACTATCTTCAAGTGAAAATTCACTGAAAAGATTAAACTACTGGAAAGAAGATCTGCAAATTGAAATTTCAGAGGAACAATGGGAATTGGCTTGTACAGAAGCTCAAACCAAATCAATAAATGCACGCCTTAAATTGATACATTTCAAATGGTTAATGCGGATGTATGTTACACCGGAGGAGTTAAATAGATATAACAAAAATATACCAGATACATGCACAAAATGCATGGAAAGTAAAGGAACCCTATTTCATTGTTTATGGGAATGTAGATTAATAAGAATGTTTTGGGAAGAGGTGAGGGTAACAATTGAAAAAATAATCTCAAAACAAATCATATTGAATCCTAAACTGTTTTTGTTGGGTCTGTACCCAGAAAAGCATAATTTTAATAAAAGTGAAAGAACATTCATAGACCTCAGTTTGCTTAATGCCAAAAAATGTATTGCACTATTATGGAAAAAGACTCATAGACCAGATGTGACTCAGTGGTTAAGACAGATGTTAACAAACCTTCCATTAGAAAGAATAACATATATACTAAAATCAAAGGAAATTGTGTTTGAGAATATATGGAGACCTTTTATTGATTATGTAAAAAATTTAAACATAACTCTTGAAGAAGAAGGTGAATGATGTGTGTGGACCTTGTAAATTCCAAACTGGTGAACATAATATGTATACTTATGTATTGGATTGTCTAGACTAAACAGAGGAGCATTGTTGAAGACTTGATTTTGTTGGTGGTTGTTGGTGTTTTTAGTGCATTTTTTTTTTTTTTTTTTGTAGTACTTTAGTGTTAGTGTTTGATTGTTTGTATCATGTTTGTTAAAAAAAAAAAAAAAGGTTCAATAAAGATATTGTGGAAAAAAAAAAATAATATGTCCCCTAATAAAAGCTTTGAAAGCCTCCCACTTTACACATGCTGATGTTTGTGTAGTATTGATGTCAAAGAACTCGTCTGTTTTTCTATATACTTGACAAATTCCTCATCCTGAAGCCATTTATGCTGAAATTGCCATCTACCTGATTCCTTTGTCAATTTTTTATCTACATATATTAGACAACAGGGTGCATGATCAGAGATCACGATGTTATCATAAAAGCAGTTTTGAATCTTGGACCTTAATTCTGTGGAAATCAAAAAATAATCAATACGTGAGAATGTCTTGTAGGTACTGGAATAACAAGAATAGGCTTTAACTTGTGGTTTCATTTCTCTCCATATATCTAACAATCTCAATTCTTTCATAAAATGATTAATAGTCATCCTACATCCAATGTGCGTACAATCCAGTCCTGTTGATCTATCCACACCTGGATTCAATGTACAATTAAAATCCCCTGCTATTATATGTTGCCCTGTAAGTGATGATAAGATGAGAAATAAATTAGCAAAGAACTTCTGATCATCTATATTGGGACCATATAAGTTCACAAGATTTATATTTTCTAATAGCAAAGAACCTTGAATGATTACATATCTTCCAAATTTGTCTCCAATTACATTTTTCACTTGAAAAGGAACTGATTTATGTATGAGAGTCATAACTCCCCTGGCTCGGGATGAAAATGAAGAGGTGAATACACTTCCCTGCCATCTACTCCTAATTCTTTTAACATCCTCCTCTATCAGATGAGTTTCTTGTAAAAACACAATTCTTGAACCCATGTCCTTTATTTTATTCATAACTTGTTTAAGTTTTTTTAAATTTTGTAGACCTCTGCAATTCCATGAAGTTAAATTAAGATTAACACTTTGGTCCATGATCAATAGAGAGTTTGGGATTACCTTGCAGTGTAAACATGCTCATACAGAGAAGCAAAAACATGAGTGGTTGAACATTCATCCTACAAACTACACACACACAAATTTCCCCTTCCCACACTTGTGGCAAACCCCCCAAAATCAAAAGAAAAATTCTGTCTCCCGATATAGCCATCGACCGTTCCACACCCACGGGGAACAGCCTAAGCCACTCCTTCTTCATCCTCCCAATCACCCTAACTCTACTGCTTTTAATGACGTAACATTAACTCTCCTCTGTAGTTTTCCAACTTAACTCCAAAATTTTTAACAACTTTGTACATCATAGTTTTTTTTTTTTTTGTTTTGTTTTTGTTTTGTTTTTTAATATATAATACAATCTATATTTTGTAAACTTACCATTTACTTCAAGTCAGTCAGATGCCTGTGCAAATGCTTAATTATTCTACCTTATATTTTGTTCATGCTTAGCTCCCACCAGTCTCTTCTTCTTCTTTGATCTTCTTGATGAACTCCTGCGCCTCCTCTGGGGTCTTGAAGATGTGGGTTCTGCCCTCATACGTGGTCAGCAGTCTCGCAGGATAGATTACACCATGACGAATCCCAAGGTTGCGCAGCTCCTTACGTATGGGATCAAACTGCTTCCTCAATTGCTGGATTCCTGTGGCCAAATCTGGGTAGAACCGCACCTGCTGGTCCTGGTGTTTAATCTCTCCTTTTTTAGCTCGTGCAGCGTTGAAGATCTTCATCCTGTCTCTGTTGCTAAGAAACTTCATAATTAAGGTCCTCGGCGGTCCCTTCTCTCTCCGTGGGCCAATACGATGTGCTTTTTCCAGAACCACTGCTGATTGCAACTCCTCGCTGCCCAGCACCTCCGGAATCCACTTTTCCAGAAAGGAACATACGTCCCGACCTTCTGATTCCTCTGGAAGACCCACCAGCCTCAAATTATTCTGTCTCGACCGAGATTCCAAATCCAAAATATTATCTTCCAGAGATTTATTTTTTTTTTCCAAAGTGCGCACCTTTAATTGAAGACGGGTGACGTCATCTTCAGCACTAGCGAGACGGAGCTCCATCTGCGCCGTTCGTTCTACACAGTCACCCAATTCCTTTCTTATTCCTTCCAACGCTGTCATAATCCCATCAAATCTAGAGGAAAAGTCCGCTCTCATTGAACTCATGGCAGCCATCAGCGCATCTGCGCCATTCCCCGCAGATATCGCAGCGTTGCCAGCCTCCTCCGCCATATATGGAGTTTTGTTTACTGCGTCACAGACCTGAAAGTCCGTTAATTTGGACTGTTTCAGCGGCTCGCTTTTTCCTTTTCCTGGTTTTCCAGCCTTAGGCTTCGCCGACATATCTTCGCGCAAATGCTGGGATACGTTCTGTCCCAAATGAGAGAATTATTTGCCGATTTTTTTTTTTCCAGGAGCAGAGCAGAGCAAGACACGTCCGTCCTACGTGGCAGCCATAACCGGAAGTCCTTAAATTATATTGTTGCTTTCCATTTAATTCAACTTTATTTATATAGCGCCATTTCACAACAACAGTCATCTCATAGCACTTAATTGTAGGGAAAACCCTCACCATTGCAGAAAGACCCCAGCAATCAGGTGATCCCTGTGAGCAAGCACTTGGTGCTTACCTTCGGACAGCGTCTCAAATATTGAATCTCATTCATGAACATTTAAGTGTTAGTCTGCCTAAAAAGCCGTACCCATGCCCCACCAAATCTATGCACCCCAGGACCTGCCTATCAGTATCAGCCTCAGGGCCACAGGAGATGGTCAGAGGTTTAATAGAGACAGAGGCCCCCACGGGACCGATGCTTCCTATGTTGGCAGATTGGCCACTGGGCTCAACACTGCCCACAACAACACTCAAAGGCACCCAGGGGGGTCCCCAATTAGCAACACAATGGGTATCCTCACCTACATGGTCCCCATCTGGATGTTGAAAAGAACGGCTTTGTTGATAATGCCGTTCTGTTTCAAAAGGGGGACAGTAGGACAGGCACAGATAGAAAAGTACGAGGTCATTTAAGGTTTGCTGTCTTGAAGTCTTAAATTATGTATTTTGCGAGCTGGCATCCTTTAACAAGCAGGGAGTGAATCCAACAGTAAAACTAGGATAATTGATCACAATGTTCTCAGCCTTACAGCTGAGAGGTTGGTGTGCTTTCTCATCTAAAATGATACCATCCATCCATCTTCTACCGCTTAATCCTAATCAAAATGATACCATTTATGCAAATTATTGAGAAGCTACATAAAGAGCGTATAAATATGAATGAATCTTGATTTTCCGGATAGATTAGATTAAAAGAAAGGAACAGAACAATCAAAGAAAAAAATCCAACAAGGTTGAATTAAATCGCAACTCCTCTGATTATACAATTACACACAAGACAACCAGTGTAGCTTGATAAACCAGCAGTTCACACAGGGATGGTCCGCGTGTCATGTGTTTGTTGATTCTTGAAGAGAGAGCTGGTGCATTAAGTCTTGTTTACTTTTACCTTAATATTTAAATATTTTTAGACCTGTTTTGAAGACAAAACTCCACCACACCAAGATACAGATGACTTTTATACTTTAGTTTTCAGAGCAATCGGCAGACGTCTTTTTTTTTTTTTTTTTTTTTTTTTTTTAATACATTCCTTGAAAGGCAGATGTTCAAACTCAGAGGCATTATTTAATTCCAAAACAAATTGAAAGGTCAGTAACGAGAAAGCATCCAACGCCAGGGTAGAGATCAAGAGATGACAAGTTTTGTCATGAAAGAATTTTGACCTGAGCCACAGTGGTTTATTATAAAGCTGACTTTTCAGAATGAAACCGATCTCGTGTACAGGATCTTGCATGGAGCATTAGCTGTGGACAGTAGAGTCAGTAGTATGAACGACAGGACAGCGAATCATGAAGACAAGCAAGTGGTAATAGAATGTTGATGAAGGCTGAAGAGAACCAAGTCCAGATGAATGAAAGGAAGTTTTAATACTGAAAGAGATTATAGATGTGAGATGTGCAGCTTCATCAGTTAGTCCAGGGAAATGTGAAGTCTTGTACACAGATTGATAGTGGATGGTAAAAATTAAGAGTGTTTCTGATGGAAAACATACGTAGGTGAAGAGAGAAGAACGGTGGATTTAGCAAGTGTAGAAAGTATTTTTGGTTTTGAGATGGAAAAAGAAATGAAAGCAGAGTATGTGTAACAAAAGAAAATTAAAGAGCCGTGTAAGATTTGCAACTGTAACTTTAAAAAAAATAAATTAAATTTTGCTTAATCCTGAAGAGTGTCAGGAAGAAGGCACAAACACAGGCAGCCATCTTAAATGTTTCCAAGTACTTAAAGCGGAAATGAGGCATTAGGTATCCATTCTTTCAGTGCATTTCTTTTAATTGGGAATATTAACATTAAGTAATGAGCAAACACTCACAGCAAAGATTATAGCTTTACTGTATACTCCGTAATTTAAAGTCAAACACCCCAATTATGTTCCTCCCCAATAGAGGGTATGCATAGGATGTCACTGAACAGAACTTTTGGCAGATAAACACTGAGTGGCAAAAATGAGTAGCAGCAGGAAGGTGTATGCAGTACAACAAAAAATCCACACAGCATTCAATTACAGCAGTACAAATAATACCCCTTTACACTGTGGAGAGTTAATCTCATCATTCCATCTTGTATTAATTAGCAAAAATTAAATAAAGGCTTTGAATCCATTCCTTTCTTGACTCAAGGTTGGAAATCTAGATAAGGGAAAATAAAATTTGAAGGAAAACCCACACTTATTTATGGAATGGCTGACACACGGGGAGCCTGAGGCTCCCCATGAATCCGTTTCTTTTACAAAAGGAAGCCAAAAGGAGGAGGACAGTAAGGAGGAGGAGGGAGCATGCCCCACAATGGAAACTGAGTGATGGCCAAACCGGCTGCTGGCAGGAGGGAGGTGCCCATGGTCCACACCCACCACGGAAAAACTGGACTGCATGCTTAAGACTAGCACACATAAGTGGACTCACTTCTACAAATATACCGAAAATTAGCAAAAATTAATTAAAAAAATGACAGCTTCCATTTACCTGACTGAGGTTTAAGGTACTTCAATTAAATTCATATGATGCAGGTGCATGTAAAGTAGGAACTCTGGGTAATGACATACAGGACTTTAAGGTCAGAAAAAGTAATCAAATTCTGCAAATGGTAAGCTACCAGTAGAACACCTATCAACATCTGTAAAAGTAGCGTTGTACCCCATGTACTATAGGCAATTGAACGGATCTGATCCAAATTATGAACATTTGCAAATCCATCCTCCAGATTACCAGTCCAAGTTTTATGACCAAACAAGGAAATGTGTGGAAGCATCCATTGTCCTAACTGAAGAGGATAAGAGACATTTCAACCTACTGGGGGGAGGGGGGGGGGTCCCACACATCCCACTGGTTAGACCCAAACACATGGATTGGAAAATGTTGGACATTTTGACACCTCTACTGCAGAATATAGCCATCCATGGAAAACCAATACCTGACCTTAACAACGAGTAGTCTCCCAAATTAAACACATGTGCATTGTCTCTTAACTGGGTAAGCACAGCACAAAAGGCTGTGCACATTGGTGTCCAGAAATCTCCTACATCAAACATTAACAAGGGGATGGGAAAATTTGAAGCAAATTCCAAATTTGTTATGGTAAAAGGATAACCAGAAGTAGCTCTAATAAAAGGAGCAGAGTACAACAGTATAGGCCATATATTCAGAAGCCAAGAAAGGTTAACAAATGCAATTTTCCACAGTGGTAGTCATCAGCAAATCTTGCACATCTCATACTTCCTCATAGAAACCAACTGCCGAGTCCAAAGGAAGAGCTGAAGCCCCCAAGACAGAGGATGACAAGGAAGACCATTCTGCCATCACGGATTATTTGTCAACACAATGTGCTACAGGTAATACATAAATCATACATGGCTCACAACACATACATAGGGGTGTGAAACTTATCGTATTCTTGCGTATTTATTTCCATCATGCCAATTACGGTTAGGTAGTTAGGATAATTGTGAAGGTTAGAAGCTCTAGAAGCCTGAATACAACAAGCATGGATAAGGATGTCTCCTAACTGAACGATTTTGTCTACTACCTACTTACAGTACAACACACAGGTCTCATCACCCAGCTCACTCATCACAACACAACCACTGCTTGTAGATTTCACATGGTTGACAATCACACACTCAGGGCTAATGGGAGATAACTTACAACAGCACATGGATAACTACAGATGTAGTGAATAAGGATAAAACCGTACAGGCTCCAGCTATTGTGGTGGCAACCCCTCAGGCCATTATTGGTCCTGCCCCGGCCGAGCCCTTTGTATTGGCACTCAAAGGTGTAGGGTGCAGGGAAGGTGCATGCAGGGGGGCACCAGACCATCACGACGTATGTCTGCAACATAGAGGTCGTAGGGGTAGTGACTGTACAACTTCAATCCCTAGAAGAATGGACTGGTACCCCAGGGCGTCCACCACACCTCCAGCATACAGGGTAGAGCCAGGTCAGCCACAAGGAGGAGAAGGCATTTTCCAATGCTACCTCTCACAGTGGAAGCTACGGTGGGCACAGGGGCTTGAGCTTCGTCAACACCAGCATCTCCACCTCTGTCCAACTACCGGTGGGTGGCATCCCTGGGACAGCACCACTGAACTGTTCACTGGCTGGACTGGATGTTTTCTACTCTCTGCTGCATCCACCAGACTGTCCTATAGACCTCATGGGATGAGATGTGCCTCAGAGTGTGGGCACACAGTTTTGCTTCCAACGGTACTGGTGTGTGTCAACGAGATGGGACTGTGCTCCACAGCTGCGGATACAGGAAGCAGACACAGAGGAAGGTCAAACTCCTGTCACAACCGTGTGATGACTGCAGCCGAATGATGCGAGCCCCGGCAAAGGTCAGCCAGTGGACAAAGGTTTCATGGGCTTTGTGGATTGACTCTGTTCGACCATATGACCCCCATATGGTCCACTCCACTGGACAAAGAACTATTCACATGATGATCAGGAGGAAACCTCAGTGGGGGTGCAGGACTTGGTGAACAAGGATGTGACTGCAGTTCATCTGGACAAGGCCCTCTTAGACATCACTGCACCGCAGTGGGGTGTCCAAAAGTGGGGAGGCAAGGGTAGCAGAACCAATGGTGCAAGCCCATCTTGGGTTGACACACAATGTAGGGACCTGCCTTGTTCACCATCTGTTAATTGCTAGTGTCTCACACCATGTATGGTTGACATGATAAAATCATGTCAAAGGGGGAGTGAGAGGGTTATGAAAAGTTTGAGTGCCAAAATAATAATCCTGTAGGTAATTTCCCATTATGCTCTACACATATTCTATACATATTCTGTTTGCATTCTTATGAACAAATATGTTGTGTTAAACTCTGATAAACAGGAATTAGGCAGAGCTATAGAGCCCTCTTTCTGCTCTCCCCCCCCCCCTTTAGTTACACACCCAAAAACACACACACGCTGGTGATCGTACATTCTAGAAGACAGTAATGTGAACAGAGGATGGCCTGTTCACATCAGAGTTAGATTGGCCAATCAGACAGTCATGTACAACCCCATCCTATTGTACGGGGTTGGTCTAACCAACCCAAGAAGATTAATGCAAGTCGCACCCGGAAATCGCGATCAGTCTGGCGACGTTCCCAAGGGGGCTGCATCACACTGAACCAGGACTGCTTGCTTTACATGTAACATTTATTTTGAAGTCACATCTTTAAATTGAAGAATTCTCCAGCTTATTCTTGGATCTTTCAGTCATAGACTTGGGTTTTTCTAACACTGTTGTATTGCCACCTCTTTAAGTAACACTAGTTTTAAACTGTTTTGTTGTGTTAACATTCCCCATTTGTGTTGTTTGCTTGATAGCCAGTTGGACAAATGGGAATGTGTGCCATTGTAATGCGGGGGGGGGGGGGGGATTTGACACACGAGACCACCATTGTGGCATGATTGTTTGGGACATGTGAGGTGCAGTAACGCCTCAGGGCATTATGGTCATGTGTTAAATGCCCTATATTGTGAAACGTGTTTATTGTGGGGAGTTCCCTGTGTGATTTTGTGTATCCAGCATGTTTATGGGGTTGGGTACCGCCATTATGTTTGTCTATAATTGTGTATATGTTTAGCTTAGAAGGGATTAGTTTAGTTTGGTGTATGGCCCATTTTTCTTTCAGGGACTGATTACTTGGTGAAGAGTTCCACTGGGCCAGTACGTGGTGTGAATGTGTAGGCCTATCGTGTCCATAATGTTGGGAATGACGAGTGAGACTTGCCTCAGTTAGCAAGGCTTATGGCATTCTCCTGCTGGCCAGGCGGCTTCATGACGAAACCGCCCACTCTTATACCCTGGGCGGCGTCACAACCGGAAACCGGTAGTAGCCACCCCGCTCTGTCTCACGACCAACACGGCCACCATCTTACCAATACCAGCTGAAATACAGACATAACACCTATTCTCCTCTGTATTAGTGTGTGAATCGGGTGTAAGCTGTTTGGGTTATTTGTGTGCTTGCAATTTTTTTTTTTGGGGGGGGAGGGGGTAGAATGTACATTCATACATATGGATGGCGGTGCTCTAGGCTAGGGAGGGGTGATGCCCCACCTTTGGGGGGGGGGGTGGCGTCAGCTGGGATATATAAGCCTGGAGCAGGAGCCATATTGTCTTTGTTGTTACTGCCGTATTCGCGGTAGCGGCTCCCTGTGTGTATAGTTCTTGTAATAATTATAAAACGTCACCTTGCCTCCTCACTTATTCAGACACTACACATTAATTTGGAGACAACAACATCAGTTCAATTGTTAACTCCATAAATGGCCCCTCTATGGAAACTTGCAAAAATCTAGTTCTGAGAAAGACTAGAAATGGACTGTTTCGGTTTGTAAATTACTACATTTTAGGATTTTATGCTGCTGCAACGTGACAATTTGGCCTCATAAACCCACGTTTTAAAGGAGACTACACTGAATCAACATGTGTTTGAATTAACTCTTTCAATGAGCATACGTTTTGTTCAGCCTCTGGAGAAATTGTCAAGTTTGCATGCAACTCTACTTTTACTAATAATACTTTGAAAAACAAAAGCCTCAAGAGTTTAACAAGAAAGCTGCAGTTTTGGTTTAACCAGAGTCAAGCAATTTAAAAAAACAAAAAACAAAAAACAAAAAAGTGGTTCACGTACCATCTGGATTATTGTTGCTCCATTCAGAAATGTACATTGCCGAAGGAACTCTACAAGAAAGCCCCAATAACTCTTCTGTAGTAATTCCCAGTTCAGATGTTCAGGATTAATCGTTTCCTCTTCACTCAATGAGTCCTCCAATGACTCATCATTGTCCAGGCCAGAGGCCTGCTTGGCCTTCACCTGGATTTGATCCATTGGGTTCTCCTGCTGGGTTCGGATCGTCTTCCCCATGTATGAGTGTTCACACCTTCAGTTCAATTTGAATATGAATAGTTAACAGCCACGCATATTCAGTGGACTTAATACACACATGGTCTGGCATGCGCAGATGAGTTAACTGTTTTGCAAAACTGTTAAATCAGAGTTTGAAGTTTCAATGTTCGATAAAGCATTAAAAAAAAAAAAGTTTGAAGTGGATGTTTAAACTACCTACAAAAACTGAAGAACAAGCAAATTACTCAAAGACTGCAACTGGGTAAAATTGGCATAATTTATACCTTCCGAGTAGTGTTGTTAAAACCGAGGCCTCATGAAACAGTGAGCAACTTTGACACAACTGCTTCATGAGCCAGTGTTATGAGACATCTAAAAGACTGCCATCTGGTGGCTGACTGTCAGAACTGCATTCGAGTTGAAAAAAGCCAATACTCGCAGGCTGCACTGCACTTGTCATTTTCTCTGACAGCCTTGAAAAAAATTCTGTCATTTTAATTTAATTACATCACCCTCCATGTAATCTGTCAAATGATAGCTTCAGAATTTATAGTCATTGCTGGCAAAACTCTGGAAATACAATTTTCAGTGAACAAAACCTGATTTTATAGATAGTATGCAGGGCTTTATATCAACACTGGCCAATGGCTGGTGAATTTCAGCAGTGGTCGGTGAGACAGCTACACGCTCGACACCGCCCACTCAACACTGATTCATGCAAAATAAAGCAGAAGTGTCATAAGCAGTTTTTTTTTTTTTAAATTTAATAGAATTAAAAAAACAAACTCCCGATGAGGATAAAGATTACAAAGAGTTACAAAATCAGAACTTTCACAAAAAAAAGTCAAACTTCACATTCCAATTAACAAGAAAAAAGGGGCATATTAAAAGAGTAAAGAGCACAACAATTCTCTTATAGTCTTTATTATAGTAATAGGAGCTGCCCAATGTCTCTTGCAATTTTTTGCATCATGAGCTGTACATTGAGCGCTGTTTCAGTACACCCACAGTCACGTGACCGTAGTAAAGCGACTTCATTCCTGCGAGGGCTCGCAGGAATGTACACAACGCCCAGCCCTCTTGCCAGGTCTCAAATCATGTGACTGACAACGAGGCCTCGTTCGCTACGGTCACGTGACTGGGCATACTGACAGTGCTCGACACTGCTCGCGACACTTCCGTGTTATATTGCTCAAGTCAGTCTCAAGTGGGCGGTGTGGAGCGAAACATCACTACTTCTGAGTGCTTTAGATACGCTTTCAGTAAATGAGAAAGTCAGTGAAAAGCCGATTTATTTCAGTTCAAAATATGAAACTCATTTTATTGAGTCATTACACACAGAGTGATGTATTTCAAGTGTTTGTTTCTTTTAATTTTGATGATTACAGCTAATGAAAACACAAAATTCAGTTTCTCAAAAAATTTGGATATTGTAACTCTTACAGCCACAGGGGGGTGCACAAGCTTGTGTACTCCTTGTGTCCCAAGTCCGGGTAAATGGAGAAGATTGTATTAGGAAGGGCATCCGACATACAACCTTTGCCAAATCAAACATGCGGATCATGACAAATGATACTTTCATACCGGATTGGTCGAGGCCTGGGTTAACAATGACCGCCGATGCTGTTAACCAACATGGTGCCAATGGAAATTGGGCTACTGTTGGTCGAAGATTGAAGAGGGGGACGGTGTGTTAGAAGGGAGAGCGAGAGAAAAGGAAAGGTAGAAGTGTGACATGATTGGTTGACCCAGAAGCAGACGTGGACTCGAAATAGACAATCTTATTATAGAGGGTGCAAGTGTGGAAGTGTGCAGGAGTGAAGCAGCTGGGCGAGCAGAGTACTGTTCGGACTAGCAACCCTAGGAGAGAGCACAGACAGGTGGATGAGTGACTGAAGTTTGGAGGAATGAATCAGTGAATGTTCAGTCTTACGAGTAGGCTGAAGAGCGGAAGCACAGAAGATCTTCCGAGGGCTCCAGTCCAGTGGTTCCTTGTCTAGGCTGCCACTGCCGACGAGGTGAAGCGGTGTAGGTGCGTACAGAGTGCAGGTGCAGTGCGGGTTGCGCCCAGGTCTGCTGCCAGGAGGCAGCCACCTGTGCACAGGTGAGAAGGAGAGTGGAAGAGTGAAGAAAGGACGAAGGCTTACTTGTCAGTGGGGAGCTCGGACTCCCAGGAGAAACAACGAGCAGGAAGGAGCTGAGGAGACGGAACTCCAGAGCAGGACGAGTAGAGTAGGCGAGGAGGTCTTGCCAGACCATGGAAGCGTTGGCGTCTCCGTGCAGACCTGAGGGCAGCACTGCTTAAGTAGGTTGCGAGATGAGATGATCAGGTGTGCGCGCAGCTGTGGAGATAATTAGGGCAGCAGGCACGCAGAGTGGATCATAATAGTTGTTGGAAAAATTGTATATATGTATATAAACAGTTATTTTATTAATGATTCATGAAGCTGAGACTGATGTCCCCACATGTGGGTGAGTGTAGCTGGAGTGTTGTGTGCTAAGACTCATCCTTTTCATATCTTGTACCTTTTTGCATATCCTGTACTTTTTATCTTCTCTGCAAAAGACTGTTGTGTACATACCTGTATATATGTTATCATTTAACCATTTCATCTGTTAACTGTGTTCTTTTTGACCGGAAGCACCGGTTTGTTGTAGGCCCATATATGGAGTTGTTTCCCCCTCTCTGTCTTTGCTGTGTAAAGAAGCAGATGTTCTCCCCGCGATACGAGTGTTCATGCGATCTATCTCCTACACACACTTGAAGACGTACAGAGCGTACTTTTGCTTATGTGGTAATTCCGTTGCTGAGTTTGTCACATACACCATGTACTATCATTGTATATAAAGAAGGCAGCTGCGGGACTGCCCCCAGCATTTCACCTTCATCCTGTCTGTGTGATTGCTCCTTGCAAGTAAAACTTCTAACTTCTAAAAGGCTCTACGTGTCTCAAGTCTGATCTTTGATTCAGTCTAATACCTTTTTGTACTCTGTATTTGTGAGGTTTATATTTCAGACTTCTGACAACAGTACTCCTGCCCTACGGGACGCCTCTCGGCGGCTGATCCAACCTACCCAGGTGCATCTGGTGGAAGTCCCCGATGAGCTGTGGATCCATCACGAAGGAGGGACGCACCCAGGACCTCCATTCTGGACCTTAACCCTCCCAGTCCACCAGGTACTGGATTGCCATGACCCCAGCATTGGACATCCAGGATGGAGTTGACTCTCCATGCAGGGTCACCATCGATCAATACTGGTGGGGGTGGCGTCTTGGGAGGGGGGCAGAGGGCTGGAGACAAACTGCTTGACCTGTGAGATGTGAAAGGTGGGACAAATGTGGGGGGTGGGGGGGTGGAGCCAGGCACACAGGATTCACAATATGTGTAATGGAAAAAGGACCAATAAAAAGCTGTGACAACTTCCTGGATTCAGCCTTGAGATTAGTGTTCTTAGTGGATAGCCATACCTGTTGCCTGACCGGTAGGACGGAACTAGGGTCCTGTGGCGGTTGGCAATGGGTGTTACGGTCCGCCGTGCACCGAAGCGCAGCCTGGCTAGCCTTCCACAGCGCTTCATATGGGCCTGCATGGAGGGCACCACAATGTCTTCCTCCTCCTCTGGGAGGAGTGGGTGATTGTATCCCAAGGAGACCTCGAACGGGGGACAGACCTGTGGCAGAGGAGACCATGGCGTTGTGCGCATACTCGACCCATGGCAGATAGGAGCTCCAGGATGCTGGGTTGGAGGTGGTGACACAGTGCTGCCTCCAATTCCTGATTGGCACGTTCACACTGGCCATTACTCTGGGTGGGGGTACCCTGAAGACAGGTTTACCGTGGCCCCAATAGCCTTACAGGCGGCTTGCCACACCTGCGAGACAAACTGGGGACCATGATTGTACACCATGTTCATCAGGATGGCGTGGAGCCGCACCACATGGAGGATGAGCAGGTCCGCAGTCTCCTTGGCTGTGGTGAGACCCTGTAGGGGGACAAAGTGAGCCGCCTTGGAGAATCTGTCCACGATCGTGTTGTCAGCAGAAGGAGGCAGGCCAGTGACAAAATCCAGTGCCATGTGAGACCAAGGTCTGCCGGGGATGGAGCAGGCCCGCCGGAGGACAGGACGTCTTACAGATGGTGCACTGGGGACAGGCTCGGACGTACTCCCCGACGTCCTTCCATAGAGACGGCCACCAGAAGGTCCTCTGCAGCAGAGCCACAGTATGTGCCACCTGGGATGGCACAGGAGCTTGGAGGAGTGGGCCCAATTGATGACTTTGCCCCGGACGGCAGAGGGTACATAAATCTTCCCCACTGGCCCCCCCGCCCAGGTCGGCCTCGGTCTCCTGCGCTCTTCTGACTCTCTCCTTGATGCTCCACAAGAAGGCGCCCACGATACATGAAGGAGGCACCACGGGATGTGATGGCGCCTCAGCAGCATCTGAAGAGAATTGTCTGGACAGGGTGTCAGGCTTTGTGTTCTTGGACCCCGGGTGGTAGGCGATGGTGAAGTCGAACCTGCCAAAGAACAAGGACCAGCGGGCTTGCCGGGCATTGAGTCGCTTGGCCGTCCTGAGGTACTCCAGGTTCTTATGGTCGGTCCAAACAATGAACAGCTGGGAGCCCCTCCCCGAGCCAGTGGCGCCACTCCTCCAAGGCCAATTTGACCGCCAGGAGCTCCCTGTCCCCGATGTCGTAGTTCCTCTCCACTGGGGTGAGGCATTGGAAGAATGCACGGGGACGGATCTGGTCATCCACGGGGGAACGTTGAGATAAGACTGCACCCACCCTGGAGTCCAAAGCATCCACCTCCACTAGACACTGTAGCGCAGGGTCCACCTGGGCCAAGATGGGAGGAGAGGAGAACAAAGACTTCAATTCTGTAAAGGCTGCCTCCGTCTCCCCCGTCCACCGGAAGGGCACCTTGGTGGAGGTGAGGCGAGTGAGGGGTAGAGCAATGATACTGTAGTTTTTGATGAAGCGGCAGTAGAAGTTGGCAAACCTGAGAAACTGCTGTAACCATTTTCGGGAAGATGGAACTAGCCACTCTACCACTGCTTTTACCTTGGCTGGATCGGCGATGATCTCGTGAGAGATGACGAATCCTAAGAATGAAGTGCAAGGGGTGTCAAACTCGCACTTGCCTGCTTTGACAAATAATTTATTCTCTAGACGCTGCAGCACCCGCCTGACATGTACTTGATGCTCATCAAGGGACTGAAAAGATAAGAATGTCGTCCAAATACACAAAGAGCCCAAGAAATCCCTCAAAACATTGTTGAGGCATTGGAGCGCAGCGGGAGCATAAGTCAGACCAAATGGCATCACTAATTATTTCAAGTGGCCACTAGGGGTACAGAAACCCATCTTCCACTCATCCCCCTCTCTAAACCTCACCAGGTGGTATGTGTTGTGGAAATCTAATTTCATAAACCCAGAAGCCCCCTGGAGAGAATCAAATGCCGTGTTGATTGGGGGAAAGAGTGTATTTGTCCTCAACAGTGACGTTCAGTTCCTGAAAGTTAATACAGGGCCTCAAAGAGCCATCCTTCTTTCCCATAAAGAAAAATCCTGCCCCCACCGCCGAGGAAGATGGTTGGATAATGCCCGAGCTCAGGGACTCCTTGATGCATTTCTCCAATGCCTCCCGCTCTGGGGCTGACAGGCTATAAAGCCAACTGGATGGCAACGGAGCCCCCGGCAGGAGGTTAATGGCACAATCGTATGGGCGGTGGTGGTGGGGGGTGATGGTGCTTGAATCTTGCTGAAGACAGCACCCAAGTCATGGTATTTGGAGGGAACCTGGGACAGGTCAGGCAGGGGTGCATCCGGGACACAGAGGGGAATGGAGGGAGAGCAGGCAGCAGACTGCAGGCAGGCACTTAGGCAGAAGGAACTCCACGAGAAGACGTTTCCTGCACGCCAAACGATGGACGGGTTGTGCAGCTGAAGTCAAGGGTACCCCCAAATAACCAGGGAGGCCGAAACGGAAAGCACAAAAAACCTGGTTTGCTCCCGGTGATTGCCCGATAGAACAGAAACCGGGGCAGGTTGCTTGGTGACTATGGCGAGCGGAGCTTTAGACTGAGCAATAAGCTTCAAGGGAGTCTTCAGCTGGTGGCAGGAGAGCCCCAGCTGGGTTGCCAGATCTTCAGAAATAAAGCTTTGCTCAGCCCCTGAGTCGATGAGTGCGTGAGTGATTTCCTGGTGATGGTGTATGAAACAGCAGCAAAAATTTGATAAGGGGATTTTGCTGAGTGAGTCTGAGTCCCCCTATTGCGACCCACGGACCCCCTCTTTTAGCCGAATAGGGCAGGATGCCAGCTCATGTTCCTCACTAGCGCAATATAAGCATAGCCCAAGCTCCTGATGGTGCCGTTTCTTGGCCGGGGCAGCTTGGAATGGCCCATCACCATAGGTTCAGCAGTCAAAGGGATTGGAAGCGCCAGCAGAAGGGGCTGTGGAGAGCGGCAGAACTGTGAGCCCAAGGAAGGTCGACGCTCGCTGGCCTGCTCCCTCAGCTGGTTGTCAATGCTAATAGCTAAGGAAATTAGCTTGTTTAGTTTGCTAGACTTATCAATGTGAGTTAACTCGTCCCTCAGGCTAGGGCTAAGGCTGCAGGTGAAAATACTGCAAAGGGAGGCATCCTCCCACCCCACCTCTGCTGCCACCACCCGGAAGTCCACAGAATAATCAGCCACTGATTTATTCCCTTGTTTAAGACTGAGTAGCCGGGTGGTGAGCACACCATCTCTGTTCGAGTGGTTGAACACCTCATTAAAGTCCAAATGTCACGTAATAGGGTCCTTAAAATGTCTTGAAACTAGATATAAAAGGGAACCGATCCGTTCGGGTCTCGGTGCATATGCTTCAGTAACGCCGGAACATTCGTTAATTTAAAACTGCCGCGCTTGGCCTGACATTCCTACTCACGGCCCCCGGAATCGCCTGGGAAAGAAGGCGGAAGTGACGAAACAGATTGTACCTTAGTTTGATGCTTGGGGTATCCCGATTGTTTATATGGAGACTGGAAGAGGCACCGCATATTTTTAATACATAGTTTTTTTTCCTTTGTTTGTGGAAGGCAATCACTATTTTTGTTCTTAGTTACCCCTCGTTACCAACGTAACAACGACCAACAGTTTTATCCTTAGAAATAAATCATCTATCGTATTGCTGGATGGCACCGTAAAACGGGGCTATAAGGGACGGCTGGATAATAAGGGACACTTTTCTGGGAAATGTTTTAAATGTAATTCGTGTTGTTATTGTCAAATATTTTAAGGATTCATGGATATCTGACAATAACAACACAACTCAGCGTCCTGCTCAAAATAAAAAAAAGCAGAATTCTGGATTTGGAAGGCGATTCCTCTCTGTTCCGGAGACGCAGGACAGTCGAAAGTGTGAGGCCATCAGCCTAATGATTGAGTCCACACTTCTAACTGTAGTGATAATAGCTCACGCTGAGCGCTTTGCCCGCCCCGGCCATCAGCCTAATGATTGAGTCCACACTTCTCATTGTTGTGATAATAGCTCACGCTTAGCGCTCTGCCAGCCCCCTAGCTGTGGGGGATCACACACATGACGTGTTCCTCAACACACTCAATTTTTTTTCCCATATATTTTTCTTTTGGGCGTACAGAAATGGCAATACGCCCGTATTTGCTAAAATTGCATTTTCCCCGTATTAAAATACGGCGAAAACGTATCACTTGACAGGTATGCGCCTCCATTCTCATTCTGATCTGGTCAATTTCTTGACAGCAGCGGCTCTCCTCCACTGTTGGCATTGCTTGGCAACACTCACAGATGCACCTACTGAAAAATTCAAGTACAAGAATTTGCAAATATTTTCTGAATGCATGTATACATAAATATGCTTGTTTGTTGATATTGTAAGCACAGGTTTGTTGATATTGCAATTGTGAGCTTTTATAAATTTTGTAACAATATATATAATATTCAATAATATGTTCACATCCTGTCCATATTATTTACACCATATCACCTCATAAATGCCTTGCAGAACTCATGTAAAATAAAGTGAAACGATCCATTGCATTATTCATGTTGTCTTTGTTTATTAATAGAATTTTCAAGCCCTCCCCATGAAGTGCCATGTGCTAGAGACAGTTTTTTCCCCAATTATTTCTAGTTATCAAACCTTGAAGCTGGCGTACAAAACAACAAGCTAGATTTCTAATTCGTCTACAGTGAGAAAGGAACATTCCTGGTTATGGCCCTATACACACGATCCTGGGGATTTTAATACAAGTCATTTTCCACAATTACTTCCATTTCATCCTTGATTTTGTTGCTACAACTGAATGAGGAAAGAAAGGGTTCTACTGTAAGCTAGCGCCCCACTGTATCGTCATAATAATGGCTTCCGAAAAATCGATATTTATGGGGCGCCCTCGACAGACCCCCTTCGGCTTCCCAATTTTGCCGGTGGTTATAGTTAATTTATTAAACATCACAGATTTCTTTTGGCTTACCATTCAACATTCTGGAGGCGATTAATGTCCAATTCAATGACATTTTCCACTGGTTCTGCTCTCTGGTCATCGTCGGAACTGTTGTCATCAGACAAAGCATCTGATTCCGTCTCGGACGGCTCGAACCTGTAAGGTTCTATGCCTCTGTCACTGTCTGAACCACTGTCATCAGTATCTGACGTGTCGTCTTCCCTGAATTCCAAGTCCAACTCACCAGAGGACAAAACTAAACTAATTTGTTTACAATCGCTGTCACTTTCCGTCATGATTGTCCAATGTTGATAAGTGTGAATGTGGATACGGCAGAGCAGCCAGGGTTAAATTTGTGACGTCAAAAACATGGCCGCGGTCTGGATTGGCTGTCACAAGCCAGCGAGCAAGGCGGGGCCTTCGCCTGGTGTATTTTGTGCAATTATGTAAATACGGGTGGGTGATATGGTCTCCGGTATGAATATTTGGTTTAAGCTATGTGTATTTTATCAAAATTCGTTGGCATTTGGGAAAAAAAAAAATTACGTGACATTTGGACTTTAAATTCCCCTCAAACTGGTCATATGTTAGGTTAGCATTGTCAGGCCGAGCCATTACTGCATAAGCCCAAGCTAAGGCCCGCCCCTCTAGGAGATTGACAACTTCGCCAATGTAGCTGTGACTAGTGGGGAAATCCCCTGGCACCCACTGAAGTACTACCCCACACTGCATTTAAAAAAAAAAAAAAAAACAAAACCCTGTGCTTCCCCTAGCTTGCTGCTGAAGCATGTGGACTGGAGTCAGCTGAGGCTGTGGGGAAGGAGAAGGGATGGAGCTGGCTGGTCCGGCTGCCCCCCCCGGGAGCAGGTGGAAAGGGCTGCAGAGTTGTGAAGCGTCCCGGCTTGTGTTGATCTGTATGAGCTGAGAGAGTATGACCTGTTGCTGGTGGGATAACGGTCTACCCGCGCCTCAATGATGTTAAGTTTTTGTGCTAGTGCACCATCCGCTGGGTCAGTCTGATGGAGACGTACTGACATGATTGGTTGACCCAGAAGCGTGAGTGAGTGTTCTTGTTTAGTGCCATGTCAGCATCTATGGATATTTCATGGCAAAATTAGAACCAATAAGAAAATTGAGTTAATTACATAGAGACAGTATGATAAATGAAAGTCAATAAATACAGCGAGATACATATGTACATACAATAAAATAGAAAAATTAAATAAGATGCTTCAGATGCACATGTGCTAAAAACCCTAAAATTTCCTTTGGTGGTGCGATATTAAAAATATCCTTCAGTGACTTGAGTATAAAAACGTTGTCTTGCTGTCATGAGAGCAGGACAGTCAAGTAAAATGTGCTTTATTGATAAAAAACCTCCGCAAATCTGACAAGATGGTGGTGCTTCACCTTTTAATAAAAAGTTGTGCGTAAGCCTAGAGTGGCCAATACGGCATCTAGTGTACACTACCTCATCATGTCAATTTTGAAAGTGATGCAACTGTCTATGGCTTATGGTAGGTTTAATATCATGCAATTTATTTGCAGTACATGTGTCCCATTCAGTCTGCCACTTCTTTAAAACATAGGTGGTTATTAGAGGCCTGAGGTCTGAGGCTGGGATCTGGCATTGAGTGACTTCTTGGGTAAGGGCTCTCTTGGCAGCAATGTCTGCCTGCTCATTACCTGACAGGCCAACATGGCTGGGGATCCAACAAAAGATGATATTAACATTATGTTTCTGTAAAAAACCTAGTTTCTCTAAAATCCGGATAATAATGGGGTGATCAGTCTTTAAAAACCCAAGTGCCTGAAGACAGGATCTGGAGTCAGTAAAAATCAAGGAGCTCTGTTGTTTGGTTCTCTCAATGTGTTCCAATGCTAGAAGCAAAGCACGAGCCTCTGCTGTAAAAATTGAACATTGTTTGGGAATCCGCAAACCATACTGATTGTGCCTAGTGACAATTGCAGCAGAGACTGAGCCATCTACTTTAGATCCATCCGAGTATATGGAAATATGGTGAGGAAAACAGCATTTTATGTCCAAGATCTGCTGCTGGTACACATTTGGGTGAGTGTCTTTTTGTTCTGGCTCAGATCCAGAATTACATTGGGTTTCCTTAAACTCCTTGGTGGAATGGGACAAAACTGTCTGTGCTACCTTGCTTATATCAGGGTTTAGTTTTACCAGGTGAGGTTCTATACGGAGTCCAAAAGGAGTGATGCTCTTAGGTCTGACCTTATACAAATGCAAAAATTGAGGGTGAAAAACTGCAGAGTAGGCTGGATTTCTATGGTTTGCTTTAAGTTTAACCATATACTGGAGAGCCAATTTCAGGCGCCTGTTGTGAACTGAAGGCTTGTTTGCTTCAACATACAAACTTTTAACAGGAGAGGTTCTGAAAGCCCCCAAGGCAAGCCTTAGCCCCTGGCGATGGACAGTTTCTAGCGTCCTGATGTACGTTTTCCTTGCTGATCCATAAACTATGCTCCCATACTCTAGCCGAGATCTTACAAGTGCTCTATAGAGATGCAGCAGCACAATAGAGTCCGCACCCCATTTAGTTTTAGCCAAAACTTTAATAATATCAAGGGCTTTAAAACATCTGATTCGTAAAAATTTTATATGTGGAATAAAAGACAGCTTATTATCAAAAACAAGTCCAAGGAATTTGGTTTCTTTTACCACCTTGACAGCTTCTCCATCTATGAAAAGCTCAGGGTCGAGGTGAAGGGACCGCAGCAGGCAAAAGTGCATGCAGACAGTTTTTGTTTTTGAAAATTTAAAACCATTATTGACTGACCACCTATTAATCTTGTTTATGCACAGCTGTAGTTGCTTTTTGATTGTGCTCATGTCTTTCCCCCTGTAGCAAATACAGAGGTCATCTACATAAAGACTACAAAAGGTATTTGGTCGAAGAGCAAATACCACTATTAATCTTAATACTAAAAAGAGTAACCGAGAGGATACTTCCCTGGGGGACTCCTTGTTCTTGCACATGGGGCTCTGAAAGGGTATCTCCTACTCGGACTTTGAAGTGTCTATTGGACAAAAAGTTTGAAATGAAAAAAGGCAAATGTCCCCTAAAACCCATGCCATGTAGGTCTCTTAAAATACCATATTTCCATATTGTGTCATATGCTTTTTCTAAATCAAAAAATACAGCAACTACATGTTCTTTTCTAATAAAACCATCACGTATATAGGCCTCTATCTGATAAGGTGGTCTAAAGTGCTTTTACCACGTCTGAAGCCACACTGGTAATCAGTTAAAAGGCCTTCAGACTCAAGCACCCACACAAGGCGATTGTTTACCATTCTTTCCATGGTTTTACAGAGGCAACTTGTCAGAGCTATTGGACGGTAGTTATTGGTATCAGTATGATCTTTCCCAGGTTTTGGAACGGGAATAACTACTGCTTCTTTCCAACTTTCAGGAATACTGCCTGACTTCCAGATGTTGTTGAAAACCATCAAGAGAATGGCTAGTGCACTGGGGGGGGTAAGAGTTTTAAAAACTGATAATGAATTTTATCTGGCCCCACAGCAGTGTCATGAGAGTTCCTTATTGAGAGCAAAAGTTCTTCCATAGTGAAATCTTGGTTATATGGTTCTGAGTTATCTGAAGAAAAGTTTATTTCTTTTTGTTCTTCTTGTGCTAGTATGATTTGGAACTCAGGACGATAGTTTCCAACAGATGAATTCTTCTCAAACGATTTTGCTAGTTTATTAGCTATTTCATATTTTGTCGTCAGCAGATTGCCCTGATGATTAATATGCTGTATCTGAAGTCCATTCTCCTTACCCTTCATCTTTAATTAAATCCCAGATCTTTTTGGTAGATGTGTTGGATGTGAGGCTTGATACAAATTCCCTCCAGCTCTGTCTCTTTGCTTCATTAATGATCCTGCGTGCTTTAGCTCGACAGATTTTAAATTTGGTCAGGTTTTCTGATGTTTATTGAACACCCTCTCTGCTTTTTTCCTTGCCTCAATGGCCTTTTTGCAGTCATTGTTGAACCATGGGTTGGACCTACGATGTGGCTTTGCTGATGTTTTTGGGACAGTCTTATCTGCAATTGTAATTAAAGTTTGGGCAAAGCTATGAACAGAGTGACAGTGTGGTTGAGGTTTTTGCCTGAATTTCTCTTTGCACAGAGAGACAAAGGAAGGCCAGTTTGCTTTTTTGAGTTGCCCTCGCGGAGTTCTTGATTGCACATCCACTTCTGTAGACGTCAATATTAGTGGAAAGTGGTCACTTCCACAAAGATCATCCAAGACCCGCCACGAGAATTCCAGCACTAGCTCAGGATCACATATAGATAGGTCAATTGCAGTATAGGTTCCATGTCCTGGGTGGAGGTATGTGTGAGACCCATCGTTCCAAAAACATAGATCATTTTTAGCAATAAAATCCCCCAGTATCTTGCCTTTTGCATTTGAGCGAATTCCTCCCCACAGAGGATTATGTCCATTAAAATCACCCATAAGGATGTATGGGGATGGCAACTGATTATGGAGGTCATCGAGATTTTCCGGTGTCACAATCGTATCTGGTGGTATATAGACAGAGCATAAGGTTATTGCTTTATGCAAAGTTGGACGAACTGCCACTGCTTGTAGGTTGGAGATTAAAGCCAAGTGGCTGTGAATTAGGTCATTCCTTACTAAAATTGTTGAACCACCAGATGGACAATGCACATTTGGACCATATGTATTATATATAGTATAATGTTTCAGAGACATGGGGTTGGTTGATAGCAGAAGAGTTTCTTGAAGGCAGAAAGCAAGGGGATAAAAACTAGCAGCTAGACGCTGCACTTCAGAGAAGTTGGCCTTAACGCCACGACAGTTCCACTGAATGATGTGGCTACCCACCATCAGGTAGGTAAAACAAAAGTACGCTCCTTATGCTTGCTTTTAGGGGAGGGGCTGCGACTACGGCAAGTCGTGACTTCAGACATTTCTGCATCTTCTGGATTCCCATTCTTTTGCAATTTATTTTCTTGGCTTGATTTTGCCTGAGTAGAGGAGCTGGATTTTTTCCTTTTCTTTTGATAATTGGTTTTGTTCTGTGGACTTGCTTAGACTTTGATCTAAGGGTTGACTTATTGTAGTCCGGCTTTGAGTGCTCGTTTTACTTTTAACTGGGACTCCAGAATTTTTAATACTACTTAATAATGAGGGCTTATCTTTAGTTAACCAGGTCAGATCTGTTTGGCACTCAGCAGGCTGCATCTTAGGTTTCACAACAGCGGAGAAAGTCTGCTGGAATTTGTACTTTGGGAAACCTACCAGCTTACGTGCCTCAGGGTAGCTAATTTTCTTAGTACATTTGACAGTTTGAATTTCTTTTTCCTTGATCCAACAAGGACATTCCTTCGATGATGCTGCATGATTGCCTAAACAGTTACTACATTTGGGAGGTGTTGTGCAGTCCAACTCATGCCTTTCCTCTCCACATCTGCAGCAGACTGGTTTATTCCTACATCCTGCAGAGCCATGGCCAAACTTTTGGCAGTTAAAACATCAACGGGTTTGGAATAAAGGTATCGACAGTTACACTCAGATATCCTAGTTGGATTCTTTCTGGAAGCTGATGTCAGTTGAATGTCAGAATGTAAGTGCCAGTTTTTACTGTTCGGTCATCTTTTTTAATGGTTATCCTCTTCACATGTGTTACTCCTTGTTGCAGTTCTGAGGCTATTTCATCCTCTTCCATATCTTGGAGTTCTCGAGTACGAATTACTCCTTTGCAGCTGTATAGAGAAGGATGAGGAAAAGCCTCCACTGGAACACCAGCCAGCACATTACACCGCATCAGATTTTCAGAATGGGATTTCTTCAAGCATTCCACCAAAATCTGGCCAGACCTCAGTTTTATAACATCTTTAACTGACCCCGCAATACCTGAAATTCCCTTCTGTACAGCAAAAGGGGACAGCTTAGAAAGAGGCATATCTGATGAGAGCGACTTTAAAACAATAAGCCTCGGCCAATTATCACCATTTAAAAAGAGCCATCCTGCTAATTCCTGGGTCATCCACATCGTCTTCCAACATTCGTTTTTTAGGGTTTGTTTAGTAGCCATATTTGATAGAGTATGATTCATCATCCCTGCTTCCCACCCTCCTCGGAGCCCTACATGGGGATGCACCGAGCTGCGGACTTCCTGCAGGTTATGCACCAGGGATACAGCAATGGTATACTCGAGCAATAAAGCACCAAAGTGCAAATTACTCAACTGACCCTCCGCCATAGGCTTCTGGGATTAGGAGATGTTATGCTGCCAAAAGACATCCCAGAGTAGACCTTGACAAGCCGACTGATTGGACCGGGCCCTTCCAACCTCCAGTCTAAGTGAAGTAGGAGCCAAAGCACTGTGTTGGACTTGTGAAAGCCGCAGCAAGACACATTCCTCAAAAACCAGTGACACGGGTCGCAACTCACGGCACACAAGTTGCCCCATTTGTCACCTCATATGATCAGCAAGGGGGTGCTCAGAACCACTTTAACCCTTGGTCTCCTTAGGGAATTATAACACACAACGTTGTTGGGGAGTTCCCGTAACCCTGGTAAGGGAGGCTAACAGGTACTAGTCCTTGCCCAAGGGACACCTGGGAGTATCAGCGAGGGTTAAGAAGCACTCCATCATCCTCCTAGTCCAACAGACCCCCTCGCCCGGATCCAGTTTAACGTCATACCCAGGACGGGGTTGACCCAGAAGCAGACGTGGACTTGAAATAGGCAATTATCTTTTATTATAGAGGGTGTGAGTGTGAAAGTGTGCAGGAGTGAAGCAGCTGGGCGAGCAGAGCACTGTTCAGACTGGCAACCCTACGAGAGAGTGCAGACAGGAGGATGAGTGACTGAGGTTTGGAGGAATGAATCAGTGAAGGTTCAGTCTTACGAGTAGGTTGGAGAGCGGAAGCACAGAAGATCTCCCAAGGGCTCCGGTCCAGTGGTTCCATGTCTAGGCTGCCACTGCTGATGAGGTGAAGTGGTGCAGGTGCATACAGAGTGCAGGTGGAGTGCGGGTTGCGCTCAGGTCCACCGCCAGGAGAAGGAGGTCCGCCGCCAGGAGGCTTCTACCTGTGCACAGGTGAGAAGGAGGAGAGTGGAGGAGTGAAGAAAGGACAAAGGCTTACTTGTCAGTGGGGAGCTCAGACTCCCAGGAGAAACGATGAGCAGGAATGAGCTGAGGAGACGGAACTCCAGAGCAGGATGAGTAGAGTAGGCGAGGAGGTCTTGCCAGACCATGGGAGCGTTGGTGTCTCCATGCAGACTAGAGAGCAGCGCTGCTTAAGTAGGCTGCTAGATAAGACGATCAGGTGTGCATGCAGCTGTGGAGATAATTAGGGTAGCAGGCACACAGAGCGGATCATAAGGTGAGAGTAGGAACATTAAATGTAGGGACTGTTCTGTCTGGAAGCAAGGACCAACGGATAAGTTCTGGGTGTTGAAGGTTAGCTTTAATAGCTAGCAACACATGGAACATATACAGAACAAGTTAACAGTATAGCAGTGTTGCCAGATCCCACGAGAGAACCAAGCAACCAGCTCAATGAAAACAAGCCCAAAAAAAGCCCAGCAGCCAACCTACCATATTGTGTAAAAGAGGCTGTTTGATAACAATATAGATAGATTTATTTTTGTTTGCAGTGAATTGTCTGTAAACACAGTCAGCACTGAATAACTGAATTTTATAAACTAAAGGAAAATGCATGCATTCTGCATAAGCAACAGCAAATTTATAGTAATCAGTCAACCTAAAAACTTAAATTTTTTAAACTGATCAAGAAAATACAGGTGCATCTCAATAAATGTCAAAAAGTTAAAGTAATTCAATTCAGAAAATGAAACTCATATAGATTAATTATACACAGAGTGATGTAGTTCAAGTATTTATTTTAATTTTGATGATTATGGCTTACAGCTCAAGAAAACCCAAATTCAGTTTCTCAAAAAATTAGAATATTACATAATATTTTTGAAAAATGTTTAACATGCATAAAACCCAAATCAAGATTTACTAAGCAAATTCAAAACTAACTGGGAGATGGAATCCATGAAATATCTGGGGGTCAATATCCCGAAACAACTCAAAATTATAACACTAAACTATGATCCACTGATGACAAAATAAAATCTGATCTAGCAAGATGGAATATGATACCATTCTTGGGTACTGCACAAAGAATATATTTCCATGTCTTCTATACCTTTTCCAAACAATATTGGTAGAACCTCAAAAAAAAAAAAAAATAAAATAAAAAAAACAAAACACAAAACATGGCAAGAACTGGACAGAAGGATCAAGATTCATACGGCAGGGCAAGAGACCAAGAATCAGATACAGAATCCTACAGCTAAACAAAGACAAAGGTGGGCTTGCGCTGCCAAATATCAGGGACTATTTTAAAGCCGTGCAAATTAAAACTTTAGTAGAGATATATAACCCAGTCCACACTGCACAATGGAAGGAGATGGAATGCCAAACAACAAGTGACATTCCCCTACAGGCGATAATAGGGAATAATGCCTTACCTAAACTTTTGAATAACATTAACCCATGATACAGACCCCGCTAAAAATTTGGTTTAAGATAGTCAGAGAGAATCAAACTAAAGAACCCTATCGATTATTGCAATGGATTTCCTATGGTCAGGATTTTACTCCTAATAAAACAGACACTAGATTTAAAAAGTGGAAAGAGAACGGACTGATAAAATATTACGATTTTTTTTAAACGGCAAACTTTAAGAAGTTTTGAAGATTTGAAAAAACAAGGTTTAGTAAATCAAGACCTTTACAGGTTCTTTCAGCGTAGACACCACATAAACAAAATACTTAAAAAGGAGGATTTGGAAAGGGCCCAGTCAGGTGTTCTGAAGGTTTTCTTAATGGCATATAAAGGGATCAGATACATTTCTAAAATATACCAAGGTCTTCAAGATTTAAAAGGCGACAACACATCATATATAAAAGAGATGGGGGAAAAGAGGGGAATTTCACTTTACAACTGGAAATATGGGAAAGCTAAATAAACAAAAGTACTTCATCCCTGCTGTGGAGAGAATTTGGATGGAAAAATTTGGTAAGATTTTTCAGAACACCTGCACAAAACAAGTTTACTCGTAAGGGGTTGAATTGTTGGCGCTTGTGTGGTGAAGAGACTGCAAATCATTTTCATGTGTTTTGGTCATGCCTAGTTATCCACCAATATTGGACCAATGTACAGACAATATTGGGGAAAATATTCAAAGTAACAGTTCCCTTTTCTTTTGTAACTTTGTATTTGGGTTTACTACTGGAATCACTGGAAAGACGAGGAGAAAAATACTTATTCAGTGTTTTAATATTGGCAAGCAAAAAAGCTCTAACAAAAAAAGGGATGTCGAAAGACTGTCCTGCACCTAAAGATTGGATTAATGTGATTCAGGACATTTGATGGAAAAGCTGACATTTGCACTGAGACAGGACATGGATGGGTTCTTGAACTTTTGGCAACCCTGGAACGCATATGTGTCTTCCATCAGATCTAATCTTGCACAGACACCATTTCAATAATGGCACCTCTCTTTGTTCCAATGCTACTCAGATGCTCTTATTTTTCTGCTCTTTTGTTTTCGTTTTGTTTTTTTTAATTTTTCTTTTCTTTCACTTAAAAAAAACAAAACAAAGGGGGTGTTGTAATAATTTTTCCAATGTTGTTAAAAAAGGGGAATATGTGATGAAAATGTAAACAATGCAATGCTGTAATGACATGTATACCCTTTACAAAAACTTTAAAAAAAATTAGAATATCAAAAAATGTTTAACAGAAATGTTGGCCAACTGAAAAGTATGTCCATGTACACACTCAATACTTGGTCGGGGCTCCTTTTGCATGAATTACTGCATCAGTGCAGCGTAGCATGGAGGTGATCAGTCTGTGGTACTACTGCTGAGGTGTTATGGAGGCCCAGGTTGCTTTGATAGTGCCCTTCAGCTCGTCTGCATTGTTGGGTTTGGTGTCTCTTGACAATACTCCATAAATTCTCTATGGAGTTGAAGTCAGGCTAGTTTTCCTGGTCAATCAAGCACAGTGATACCATGGTCATTTAACCAGGTTTTGGTACTTTTGGCAGTGTAGACAGGCACCAAGTCCTCCTGGAAAATGAAACCAGTATCTCCATAAAGCTTGTCAGTGAAGGGAAGCATAAAGTGCTCTAAAATTTTCTGGTAGATGGCTGCACCGACTTTGGACTTGTTAAAACACAGTGGACCAACACCAGCAGATAACATGGCCCCTCAAATCACTACTGACTGCAGAAACTTCACACTGGACCTCAAGTAACTTAGATTCTGTGCCTCAACACTCTTCCTCCAGACTCTGGGACCTTTATTTCCAAATGAAATGCAAAATTTAGTTTCATCTGAAAAGAGGTCATCTACTGGTGTTGGTCCACTGTGTTTTATCAAGTCCAAAGTCAGCACAGCTGTCTACCAGCAAATTTTAGAGCACTTCATGCTTCCCTCTGCTGACAAGCTTTATGGAGATTGCTGATTTCATTTTTCAGCAGGACTTGGCACCTGCTCACACTGCCAAAACCTGGTTTAATGACCATGGTATCACTGTGCTTCATTGGCCATAAAACTAGCCTGACTTCAACTATATAGAGAATTTATGGAGTATTGTCAAGAGGAAGATGAGACACCAGACCCAACAATGAAGACGAGCTGAAGGCCATTATCAAAACAACGTTGGCCTTTTTAACACCTCAGCAGTGCCACAGGCTGATCACCCCCATGCCACGCCACACCACATTGATGCAGTAATTCATGCAAAAGGAGCCCCGACCAAGTATTAAGTGTGTACATGGACACACTTTTCAGTAGGCCAACATTTCTACTAAAGATCCATTTTATAACATTAATTTTATGCAATATTCTAAATTTGATAAACTGAATTTGGGTTTTCTTGAGCTGTGAGCCATAATCAAAATTAAGAAAAATACTTGAAATATCACTGTATAATTAATCTATATAATCTAGGAGTTTCATTTTCTGAATTAACTTTTCGATGACATTCTAATTTATTGAGATGCACCTGTACATGATCATTCTGCATAAGTAACAGCATTAAACAATTACAGTTCAGTGATGTGGAATGATGGGAGTTTTCTTCTGCTAGTCGTTTAAACAAAAACGAAATATTATACAACAGCTGACAACTTTAATTACGTGGAAAATTCTCTTTTAAACTGACTAACATGCAGCCAAAAACATGCAGGTTAGGTTAATTGGAGACTCTAAAGTGGGCCTAGGTGTGAATGGTGAAGGGATAGCACCTTACTCTGGCTGCTTCATCCATCCAGGTGGATACCCTGAATTTCCCCTCTGGGAATAAAGTACATAAAAACAAAAAAACAGCATATGTTTAACTCGTGGTAAAATTTGATTGGAGCAAAAGATCATTTTGCTCTTGCCATTCATGTCAATGGAGAATTTCTCAATTTAAGCCCCATACACTGATCTCTATAGAAAAACCAGATGAATTATTGGCCGCCAGAAGTGAAGCCACCTGGCCACCAAACCAGCACACCCAAAACACTCAGCAAGCCAGCGGAGAATGAATGGACCCAGCAGCAAATGGCTCCACCTCCGCAATCTCCCAAAAAACAACAGATCCTGAAATTCTTGGCACGGGTAGATTTCTATAGCTCAACTGCTGCGCAAGACCACAAACCACGCCTCCACACCAAGAAGCCCAAAATCTGCCAATTCCCTGGGAAGCCACCAAGGCAAAAGTGGCACCGTCCGCCACCAAACCCACCCACTCGCCGAGTGTCACGGGTGCGCCAACATGGTGGCCAGGTGTACTTGTTAATGGGGCGTGAGCCATCCTGCTTTTCTATAGACCATTTGCTGTGACGTCACATCCTTTTGTTTACGCCGCCATATTGGACGGCAAAAGCGAGTGGACGGCACATTCAGCAGCTGTTCAGCGGTGTACCAGATCTCGATATATTTACCTGATTTCAACCTACATCTTTGTTTTATTATATGTTGGCATTGAATTAGACTATGGTGTTTCACTGCTGTGCCTTTGGGTGTACAAATCGCCAGAAAAAGGGATCCAACTTGAAGTTTTACTGGTTCCCAGCTGACGAAGACAGGCGCAGGAGGTGGGTGGCAGCGCTGAAGAGGAAAGATTGGTCCCCGTCGCCTTATTCGCGGCTATGCAATCAACATTTTATATCGGGTATGTCTGATGTATCAGTGTCTATAGATGTAATATCATTGTAAACACTGGTAAATGGTAAAGCATAAGTCTGAATGACCATGTTTTAATCCTGTACTCCTGGTTATAAATCAGAAACCCGCGGATAGGGTCGAATGGACCCCGGAGTGAGAGCGGGCGTTCTCCGAAGTTAAAGCAGCCCTGGCAAACGCCGCACTGCTGGCACATCCAGACCCGACGGCCTGCATAGCACTCACCACCGACGCTTCAGACGTGGCCATAAGGGCTGTCGTGGAGCAGCGCGTCGCCGGGGCTTGGCAGCCGCTTGCCTTTTTCAGCAGAACTTTGCGCGACAGCGAACGTAAATACAGCGCGTTCGACAGAGTTGCTGGCTCTCCACCTGGCCATTCGCCACTTCCAGTTCTGGCTGGAAGGGCGCAGCTTCACCACGTTCGTGGACCACAAGCCGCTAACATTCGCGATGGCCAAGGTTTCAGAACCGTGGTCGGGCCGGCAGCAGAGACAGCTGGCCGCGATCTCAGAGTTTACTACCGATATTCAGCATGTGTCGGGTAAACAATGTAGTGGCGGACTGCCTCTCGCGAGCCGTGGTGGCCCCGGTCTGCGTGGGGATAGATTACGCAGCCATGGCCACGGAGCAGATTAGCGATGCAGACGTGCGCGCGCTCCAGTCTGGACCAACAGGGTTAAGGCTGGAGAGCAGGGTGCTGCAAGACGGCATGCCCCCCCTAATCTGCGATGTCAAGAAGCAGTGCCAATCACTACAAGAAGAAGTTTATGCTTTACGTGCCCAGGTCAAGTCGCTGTCTGACACTGAAGAATCACTGACTGGAAATGATGAGAAAGTGACGCCATGCTGAAACGCACTCACACAGCGCCCGAGTTGCCGTCCAATATGGCGGTATCAACAAAAATCACGTGACGCGTGACGTCACTTGCAAGACGTCAAAAGAGATCAGTGTCCCATTGCAGAAGTAGAGGGGGTGTGACTAAGGCTGGGAGCTGTCACATAGACAGTAAAGCAAGCCCAAATAAGCAATTACACATTTTAAAAAAAAAAAAAAAAAAAAAAAAAAAAAGAGCCCAAAAACCAGCAACCTGTGACTGACGAGATTTGCAAGCAACTTCAGAGAAAAAACAAGCCCAAATTGAAGTGGTAGCCTAGTTGATAGAGCATCTGTCCCACAACCGGTAGGTTGGGGATTCAAGTCACAGCCGGGTGATACCAAAGATTACAAAAATGGTACTTCCCACCTTCTAGCTTGGTGCTCAGAGAAATAGAATGGGGGAAGGAGAAGTGGTTTGTGGCGGCGCCTTGCATGGCAGCAACCCCTTTGATTCTAGATGTGATTAACATTGTAGATCGGAGAAATGCAATTTCATTCTATTGTACATGATTGGCTGTATGGACTGAATGACAATAGTGTGGCTTCTTCTTCTCAAAGTCACTTATAATAAGCGGACTTGGCAACACTGCAGTCTAGGGTTACAGGCAGTACAGCAGGCTAGAGGCGGAGTGCCAAGGACCACATTTCCCGCCGTTAGCCCCTTAACATAACCACGGAGTGGTGACGTTCATTGACAATCATGTGAATGCTTCTCCACATCCATGGCACTTAAGATGGTATTAGCAGTATGCCACATTTACTGTCAGACTCTCCATGCGCTTTTCTACGGCGCAGGGAGGAGAAAGGATGGGAGGATTTACATACAGGGGTTTCACCAAACATATTTATTGACAAACTTCGCAGACAGAGACGAACAAATGAATTATAATACAATATAGGTGCGCTCGGGAGAGCAGGCAAGACTACGGGGAGCTCTACTAGGGGAAACAAACTGGGCACAGCCTAAGTGTAGCAGGTATGCTCACTGCCAGAAGAAACGCTTCAGGTAAAGCTTAGCAGCGACCACACAGAGAAACTCAAGAATTTACTCACAATCACTCCCAAAAAGGCTAAAATGCCTCACGAGCATAATCCAAGTCTTTCCCGACGTGACGGCCACACCATGAAGAACGAGAGTGATACCTACAATGACCCAACGGCGTTTGTCTAGCGAATAGCTGCTCATCCAAACGCGCTGGTCACACAAATTGGGAACACCTGCGCAGGACAGATAATTACAGGGCTGGGACAGCTGGTGGAATACGGAGAGTGAGGGGGCGTGGTAGGACCGACAGACTGTCAGGAGCGTGGGAAAAAGATCACAAGGCTGACTAACAGCTGCCGGTCAGGTAGTGGCTAAAGTGATGGAATGAAAACACAAAATGCACATAAACAGTGAAGCCAGAACCCACAGAGAGATCAGGGCCGAGCCAGGAAAAACCAAGCTGGCTCAGCTCATGACATTTACTGCCCCTTGGAAAAAAACAGAACTCCTGGTGATGGTTTTACCTTAGATGGGTGTGGTGATGCAGTGGCATACAGCAAGCACAGCATAAACATGACCAGAACCATTTCATGTAATGTAGCACAGAACTAGCTAACAGCCATACATGGCCTTGCTATCGATAGGTGATATAACCATGTTTTGTACACATGTATATGGCAGTATTGTGGAGAATGTGGAAATGATGAGGCTGAGTTTATCTCACGAGTCAGATTTATTCACATTCTCCAACATCATCAAAAACAGAAAAGAGAAAGAAACCCCCAGACATTTGTCCTTTTATACCCCAGGACATCAAAGCACACAGTCACATTGTATTTAATCCCAAGTCACAGTGCGTCTTCTTCCAGGTCTTATCACCTCCACCTAAAGTCACTGGCGGCCAGGAAATCCCCCAAGGCCATCTCTTTGCATACCAAAGACCACATTTCACATCCTCCTGTTATCTCCTAGGAGGCTCAGTCCTTTTGTTCATCTGAGACGTGAAGCATACCGTAAGCATACAGTGATATACATATGAAGCATATGAAACCCACATATGTGTCCCACAGTATACTGTTACCAATGCTGTGGCTAACATAAGCATAATGGTAAACACATTACTGTATGATGTTAAAGCACACTAGGTTGCCGATGATACGGTACACATATTTGCTTGATGTTAAGGCACAATATGGTAGTATTAGCAACTAGACCCAAACCGTAAATTACTCAAGGTTCCAGACATCATAACCATTACTTTTAAACCATTATATGAACCTGTGCAACCGAGTAGACTGCCGGTAGAACCCTGCATGGTTGAGTGGATTATTCTGCCACTTTTATCAACCATGCTTTGTTTAAACATTTTTCCTACTGTCCAACCTCAGGGGTCTCAGGTGAGCCTGTGCTGTGCACGGCCCTGGAGGTGTCGGCTGTAGCGGACCTGGGTGTCATCTCCCTGGAATCATGACTCGCTCATCAGCAAAGTCCCAGTCCGGGTCCCACACTAGCTGGGTCGACTCCGGCGTCATGTCTTGATCCAGGGTGGCTGCTAATCTTACCCTTCACAGACAGCTGGCATGCCATCTCGAACCATTAGCCATGTGGAAAGTGGCTGGCCCCAACTGCGCAGCGATCTGCATCGGCAGTGACAGGAGCATCAGCAGGTCATCCAGGCATTCAGATCGGCAGACTCAAACCCAATCGAGCACCGTGAGCCCAGATGTAGTCGGCTTCATGCGTTGCTGCTGCTGCTCTTCCATCCCTGATGCTGGTTGCGGTTGTGGTAGCATGACATTCTCGCTGGTGGCAGGACACGCTCGGGTTGGCGTCATTCACCAGGGTACTGCTCGGCCACAGACTCTCTCTCCTGCAGCTGTAAGGCAGCTCCATGAGGTTTATGCCGGGTAAGGATCTGAGACGAGTCTGGATTATGCTCTCTCGTACCTGATGCTGGTTGTGGTTGCAACGGCCTGACATTCTCACCGGCAGCAGGATGTGCTTCAGGTTGGCATCATTCATCGGAGTCCTGCTTGACCACAGACTCTCTGCAGCTGTACAACGGCTCCGTGAAGCTTATGCCGGGTGAGGATCTGAGTCGAGTCTGGATTATGCTCTCTCTTCATGTTCTGCTTGACTGTGGACCAGATCTCCTGCGATGAGATGGTAGCTCGAGAACGCTCATGCTACATAGGGTGCTTCTGTCATTCTTCTGTTCCGCTGCCTGGGAAAAGCGCCATTACTGGGGGTATTGTCTGGTATTGTCTGGTGGGTCGTCCGGTGGCAGACATAGAGGCAGATTGGTCTTGTCACTGATGGGGCATGTCCTACCCTCCTCTGGGTCCTGTGTGACTGTGGACCGGATCTCTTATGATGAGGCAGCAGCTTGAAAATGCTTGTGCTGCGTGAGGAAGAGCTCCGGGTCCCATGTGGGTGCGGTCTGGAGCTCCTGTGGGGGCTCTGGGTCCTGCATGGATGCGGTCTGGAGCTCCTACAGCTGCTCCAGTTCTACTGGGTTCTGTTCAGCGTGCACTATGAGCCAGGGAGTGGCTGCATCAACGTCTGAGTGCAGCGAACTCGAGCCATCGTCAGCCAAACTGAGTTTACCACTGGGTCGGCACGCTGTGATGCCCTGCTGTCCCGCAACGTCTACCTTGGGGGCCTCCTGAGAAGACGTGGGGTTGACGGGCTCAGCAGCCAGGGCAACCGTCTGTAACAGCGGAGGTGACTGTGGGAAGCATGGGAAGCATTAGCTGCGATGCCAACTGGGCAGCCTCTTCTACTTATAGCTGAGAAGCTATCTCCAGTGTTTCGGCCAGTGTAAGGCCAGTCGGTGCTGTCATTAACTTCTCCCACAGCTTTGTATTTGTAGTGTGCTCCGCCAACTTGTCTCATACTATCTCCTCCTCCCAGTCTCCATACTCGCATGCACTAGCGAAACAGCAGAGGTTGGCAACAAATTGCTGGACTGACTCACCCACTCGCTGTCAGTGCTGGCAAAACATGACTCGTTTAGCGTCACACCCTCGGGGTTCATAAAATGTACAGCTAACAACATGATACGTTTGTCGTTGGTATCTGCTGGTCCAAATGCTCTGAAGACACGTCCTCCATCGCTGCCAAGGCTGCGAATCAGCATGGCGCACAGCCTAGCCTCGCTAGTATTAGCCAGGCAGATGGCGCATATGAACGACTCAAACAGTTCTCAAACAGCTCAGTCCTGAGCATGACACTGTGATCGTGAGACGTTCCGAGACTGTTGCGCAATAATCCAAAACGGCGACTCGTGTCAACCGAGTAAAAACAAACTTTTCCACAGGTAGCATTTGTTTTTTGTTTTTTTGATTAATCCGCGAACTGACTATCTGTTCCTATCTATTTTTTCTTACATCATTTTTCCATCTTCTCGATGGAGCTGGAGGAACTTGAGAATTATATAGACAAGTTTTATTATCGCTGCTGTGACATGGAGAATTTATCTCCTGTTCTGTCCTCTTCTTCCTTGTCTAAACAACCCAGACTCACGGATTCTCCAAAATTAACACCTGAGAAATTATGGGACGGCTCAGAGGTTAGTGACATTCTCTCCTCTATTGAAAATAAACTTACCAGCATGGATGCTAGACTTGTGTTGGTAGAGTTGCTCCATAAAGAATTCCAGAGTGTACAGGAGAGTTTGGAATTCAGCCAGGCGGCGCTCGTTTCTCTCTTAGAAGAAAACAATAGCTTGAAAAAGTCAGTAAACACGCTAACCACACAAATTGACATCGTTGTAAAAGAAAACAGGAAAATGAAGGAAACAATTCTCGACCTGCAATCACGCAGCAAGAAAGATAACCTGGTTTTCTCCAAAATTGCTGAAAAAAAACAATGAAAATCCAGAACAGTTGATCTGTGAATTCATGTCTACACAGCTGAAACGGCCCTCCGATGTTGTGAAATCAACTACCTTTCACCGAGTCCACCGCACTGGACAGAAAAATCCTCAAAACATACGTCCCAGACCCATTGTTGCTAAATTTGAACATTTCAATCAAAAAATTCTGGTCCAGAGGCAAGGCAGGCAGCTTAAAAACACCAATTATGGTCTAAATGATCAATTTCCACAGGAAATTATGGAAAGGAGAAGGAAGATTTTTCCCATTAGGAAACAAAAAATCCAAGAAGGTAAACGAGCTATTATCTCTGTGGATAAATTGTTTATAGATGGGGGCAGCAGTGGCTCAGGAGGTAGAGCAGGTCGTTCAATAACCGTATGGTTGGCGGTTCGAATCCCGCTCTCCCCGGATATCCTGCCGTTGTGTCCCTGGGCAAGACACTTCACCCTCAGTTGCTCCTGGTGGGTCTGGAAGCGCCATGTTAGGTAGCATGCCGCCATCAGTGTGTGAATGTGTGTATGAATGGGTGGATAGCAGGATCTGTAAAGCGCTTTGGTCATCAAGAGATGAGAATAAAAGCGTTATATAAGTGAATGCCATTTACCATAGATGGCAAGCTGTTTATGGATGAAACCATCACCCCCTGGCTATTCTAGAGTCTCTTTTTGTTTCCTTAGCTATATGTGGAAAGAAGAATGCAATTGTGCGCAGGTCTCTTATTTGATCCCTGTTTAATTTCAGGTTCAGGTTCAGGTTCAGGTTACTTTATTTGTACCCGTAGGTAGATTTGTTTTGCAGTTGGTGACATCCATATTTACAAGCCACTAATTACATTCAACATAGACACAAACACAGGCACACATCTTACAAAATAGGTAAATATAAAATATGTACAATATAATTTTTATAGCTTGTTCAACTCTTTGACAGCAGCAGCGACAAAGCTGTTTTTGTAGCGCTGGGTTCTACTTTTTGGGACAGCAAACCTCCGTCTGGAGGGAAGAAGCTGAAAGTTGCAGTGCAAAGGGTGGGAGTCATCATTTAAAATCGAGTCGGCCATCCTCTGTACTTGTCTGGTGTACAGGGATGTCAGGCTCAGCTGTGACTCACCAAGCAAACGACTGGACCATCTGACTACCTGATCCAAGGATTTCCTCTGTTTCAGTTTTATCTGACCAAACCATGACATTAAAGAAAAGGATAAAACAGATTCAATAAAAGCCCGATAGAACATAGTCATTATGGTTCGGTCAGTTTGGAAGCGTGCAAGTTTCCTCAAACAATGCAAATTTTGCTGACCCTTTTTGCACACCCTTTCACAGTTCACCTCAAAGTTCAATCCACTATCAATAATCGTCCCAAGATATTTGTACGATTGCACACATCCGGTGGTCTGGCCTTTTAGTATGGTGACTTTGTGCCTGGGAGTTTTCCTCCTAAAGTCAATAATCATATCTTTCGTTTTTGTTGTATTCAGCTGCAGGTAGGAATCCTCACACCAGTGAACAAAGTCATCAACTACTGGGCCGTGGCCACTCTCACCATCCTGGAGGAGACTGACAATGACTGAGTCATCAGCATACTTTATAATGTGTCTGTTGTCATGTCTGCTCCGACACATGTTTGTGTACAGGATGAAGAGTAGTGGTGACAACACACACCCCTGAGGAGAGCCAGTAGAAGAGCACTTTAGGTCAGACAATGTGCCATTGACCCTTACTCTCTGCGTCCTGTTGGTTAAGAAATCCAGAATCCAACCCACCAGATCATTGCTTAAATCAAATTGTTGCAGGAGCCTTTCAACTAAAATATGAGGTTGGATTGTATTAAAGGCAGAAGAAAAGTCCACAAATAAAAGCCTGGCGTGTGTCCCATTAAAATCCAGATGTTTAAAAAGCATGTCAAACAGAGTGACAGTGGCATCCTCCACTCCTCTGTGAGGCCTATAGGCAAACTGCAGAGGATCCAATGCATGTTCAGTCTGCCTTAGGACCTCACATCTGACCAGTTTTTCAAAAATTTTCATTAAAATTGAAGTCAAAGCAACTGGTCTAAAGTCATTTACCGTTTTAGGACAGCTGGATTTTGGAACGGGAACAACCACGGCATCTTTCCAGATCTTAGGCACATGTTGTGTCTGTAAGGACTTATTGAAAATATAATGAAATATAGGACTCAGTTCATGTGCACAGGACTTTACCAGGCGTCCACATATATTATCAGGGCCCTGACTTTTGTTCACTTTTACAGCGCGGAACTCCCTTTTAACATCCTGCATCTCAATATTAAAGTGCTGATTGTCTTTGAGTTTCTGTTTCAAATCTTGGATTTCTGTGCTAAAATCAAAGGAGTCAAAACGACCATAAAAACAGTTAAGAGCATTAGCCAGTTCTGTGTCTGAACTAAAACCATCTAAAAACACACGATTACTGCGCTCTGTGCTCTGAAGGCCTGCAATAGTTTTCATACTGGCCCAGGCCGAACCAAGTTTATTTGCTGCCATCTTGCTTTCCAACTCTGATTTATAATTCTGTTTTGCTCTTAAAATTTCGGCCTTCAGCTCCTTGGTGGCAACCTGTAGCTCAGAAACAGACCCCTGTTTAAAGGCAAGAGCTTTCCTCTGTAAGCAGGATTTAACCGATTTAGTTACCCATGGTTTGTTGTTGGGGTATATTTTGACACGTTTACGTGGAACAATCTTATTTTTTTTTTTATTTTATTTTTTTTTTTATTTTTTTTTTTTTATTTAAGTTTTTGTAAAGGGTATACAGGTCGTTACAGCAATGCAGTGTTTACATTTTCATCACATGTTCCCTTATTTTCTGATATCTGACAACATTGGAAGATTAATTCTTACAACACCCCTTATTTTTTTTTTTTTTTAAAGTGAAAGAAAAAGTGAAATTAAAGAGAAAAAAAAAACAAAACAAAAAACAAAAAAAAACCAAACAAACCAGTAAAAAACAAACAAAAAGAAAAAGTAAGTAAATAAAGATAAAAGAGCATCTGAGTAGCATTGGAACAAAGAGCAGAACCATTATTGAAATGGTATTTGTCAAAGATTAGATCTAATGGAAGACACATATGCGGTCCAGGGTTGCCAAAAGTTCATGAACCCATCCATGTCCTGTCTCAGTGCGAATGTCAACTTTTCCATCGAGTAAATGTCTTGGATCACGTTAGTCCAATCTTCAGGTGTAGGACAGTCCTTCAACATCCATTTTTTAGTTAGAGCTTTTTTGCTTGCCAATATTAAAACATTGAATAAGTATTTTTCTCCTCGTCTTTCCAGTGAGTCCGGTAGTAAACCCAAATACAAAGTTACAAAAGAAAAGGGAACTGTAATTTTGAATATTTTCCCCAATATTGTCTGTACATTGGTCCAATATTGGTGGATAACTGGGCATGACCAAAACACATGAAAATGATTTGCAGTCTTTTCACCACACAAGCGCCAACAGTTCAATCCCTTATGGGTAAATTTGATTTGTGCAGGTGTTCTGAAAAATCTTGCCAAGTTTTTCCATCCAAATTCTCTCCACTGCAGGGATGAGGTACTTTTCCATTGCTGTTTATTTAGCTTTTCCCATATTTCCAGATGTAAAGTGAAATTCCCCTCTTTTTCCCATCTCTCTTTTATATAAGATGTGTTGTCTCCTTTTAAGTCTTGAAGACCTTGGTATATTTTAGAAATGTATCTGATCCCTGGGATCCCTTTATATGCCATTAAGAAGACCTTCAGAACACCTGACTGGGCCCTTTCCAAAACCTCCTTTTTAAGTATATTGTTTATGTGGTGTCTAAGCTGGAAGAACCTGTAAAGGTCTTGATTTATTAGGCCTTGTTTTTTCAAATCTTCAAAACTTCTTAAGATTTGCCCTTTAAAAAAATCGTAATATTTTATCAGCCCCTTCTCCTTCCACTTTTTAAATCTGGTGTCTGTTTTATTAGGAGTAAAGTCCTGATCATAGGCGATCCATTGCAGAAGTCGATAGGGCTCTTTAGTTTGATTCTCTCTGACTATCTTAAACCAAATTTTTAGCGGGGTCTCTATCCACGGGTTAGTGTTATTCAAAAGCTTAGGTAAGACATTGTTCCCTATTATCGCCTGTAGGGGGATGTCACTTGTTATTTGGCATTCGATCTCCTTCCATTGTGCAGAGTAGACTGGGTTACATATCTCTACTAAAGTTTTAATTTGTGCGGCTTTAAAGTAGTCCCTGATATTTGGCAGCGCGAGCCCACCTTTGTCTTTGTTTAGCTGTAGGGTTCTATATCTGATTCTAGGTCTCTTGCCCTGCCATATGAATCTTGAGATCCTTCTGTCCAGCTCCTGCCATGTTTTTTTGGGAGGTTCTACCGGTATTGTTTGGAAAAGGTATAGAAGACGTGGAAGTATATTCATTTTGACTGCTTCAATTCTTTGTGCAATACCCAAGAATGGTATCATATTCCATCTTGCTAGGTCAGATTTTATTTTTGTCACCAGTGGATCATAGTTTAGTGATATAATTTTGTTGAGTTGATTCGGGATATTGACCCCCAGATATTTCATAGATTCCGACTCCCAGTTAGTTTTGAGTTTGCTTAGTGAATAATGATTTGGGTCATAGTTGAATGTTAAAACTTGGGTTTTATGCATATTTAATTTGTACCCCGATAAATCTCCATACTCTGAAAAAACTGAGGTTAGTTCTGGTAAAGAAGTGTCCGGCTGCCCTAGGTATATTAAAATGTCATCAGCAAAGAGTGCTATTTTATGTTCCTTCTGACCAAGTGTAATACCTTGAATTTTTTGGTTTTGTCTTATCCATTGGCTCAGAGGTTCTATGAAGATTGCAAAGAGCAGTGGAGACAGGGGGCAGCCCTGACGACATCCTCTTTCCAGTTCAAAAGATGATGATAAATTACCGTTAATCCTTATTTTAGCTGTTGGTTTTTTATATAATGCCTGTATAGTTCTAATGAAGTTGTTATGAAAATTGAAACTGGATAAGATTCTGTATAGAAAAGACCAGTCAACCGAATCGAATGCTTTTTCAGCATCTAATCCTAATATGACTGCATTTAAGTTATATTTTTTTATATGATGAATTATGTGTAAAGTGCGTCGAATGTTGTCTTGTGTCTGTCTTTGTCTTATAAAACCTGTTTGGTCTAAATGAATTAGGTCTGTCAGTATATTCTCTAACCTTTTGGCAAGGATAATGGTAAAAAGCTTATAGTCCTGATTTAGTACACTGATTGGTCTGTAGTTGGAGCACTCTAGTTTATCCTTTTCAGGTTTAGGTATAACTGCAATGACCCCTTCTCTCCAGGAGGGGGGGATTTCCCCTGTGTGGAGGACATAATTAAATGTTTTCAGGAGGAGAGGAGATAGTTGCTGTTTAAAGGTTTTGTACCACTCTGCTGTATAGCCATCAGCTCCTGGGGATTTGTTAGCTTTAAGTTTCATAATTGCCTTTTCCAATTCTTTAGGATGTATTTCTGACAGTAGTGTTTTATTTTGTGACTCCGTAAGTTGGGGAAGGTTTAATGTGTTTAGGAATGCCTCGGATGCGTTTTTATGTTTTTTGTGGGAGTATAAGTTCTTATAGTAATTCTCGAAGTTTTTAAGAATATCCTGAATTCTGAATTTTATTTCCTTTGATACTGGGTCTCTGATTTTGTAGATTGCTCTTTCTGTTTGATGTTTCCTCAATTTATAGGCTAGCAATTTTGCCGATTTACTGCCTGCTTCATAGTATTTTTGTTTCAGAAATGTAAGTTTCTTCTGGATTTCTATTGTGTAGATCTCATTTATTTGGTTTTTAATTTCCTTAATCTTGAGCGAGTCAGTAGAATGAGTGTTGCCTTTGTGTTCTTTTTCTAGGTTCCTAAGTTCTGACTCTAATGTGGATAGTTTTTCTTGTCTTAGTTTCTTTTGGGTTGCCAGTTTTGCAATAATCTTTCCTCTTATTACAGCTTTACATGCATCCCACAGTATTAAAGGGGATACTTCTCCATTATCGTTATCTTCCAAATATCTGAGAATATCTGACTCCAATTCATCTTTCAATGGTCCTTTCAGGACATTTGAATTTAACCTCCAAGAAAATGTATTATTTGTGTATTTTTGGATATTTAAGTCCATGTAGATCGGACTGTGGTCGGAGAGATCCATCAGTCCTATTTTACATGTTTTTACTCTACCAATGTCTCTATTAAACATAAAAAAATAGTCAATCCTTGAGTAAGATGAATGTGGAGTTGAGTAAAATGTATAGTCTTTTACACTGGGGTTGAGTTCCCTCCACACATCACAGATTCCCATTTCTTTTAGTAGCATCCGAGTCTTCCTGTTTTGGGTGTTATTTTGATGTGGGGAATTACCAGAAGCATCCCAGTATGGATTCAGTCTAAGATTGAAGTCCCCACCACATATCACTAAACCTTGAGCTTTAGTTATCATTAGGTCGAATACATTTTTATAAAATTTCCAGTTAGCCCCTGGGGGAGCATACACATTCAGCAGGGTGATATCTTCTCCCTCTAGCCGCCCAGTTACCAAACTGTATCTCCCGTCTTTATCTTTGTGTTCTGATTTTTTTTCAAATGTAATTTTGGTTGATATCAATGTCGCTACTCCCCTCCTCCTCCCTGATTTATATGAAGATGAAGAGATCATTTTAAACCCTTGTCTACTGAGTTTATTGTGTTCCACGTCTGTTAGGTGGGTTTCTTGTAAAAGTATTATTCCTGCTTTGTCTTTTTTCATTTTGCCTAGAATCTTGGATCTTTTAACTGGATTCAGGATCCCTTTTACATTATATGAAATTATTTTGGTTACACCCTGTTTCTCCATTGTGTTGTTTTGTTTAGTATAACTGTGTGGTGGCCCTCTTTTGTGCTACTCAGAAACTGAAAGAACATTAAAAACAAGAAAAACATTAAGAACATAGTGTAAAAAACTTTAAAACAAAAAACTGTCAAAAGAACTTCCTGAGCTGAGGTCTTTTTAAAGACCCTGTAAGAGCCTTGATGGAGTGAAGGCTCTGAGGGAAATTCCTCAAACTCTGTTACGTGTTGAGGGCCCTCTCGTACCACTGAAAGTAGTCCCATGCTTTTAACGTGAGTTTCAGAACCCAATCCAAACTTGTAATGATTTTTTTTTTTTTTTTCCTTTTATGCCTAAACCCTGTGAAATTGTGTGCACCCTCCCACCCCCATCACATCAAACATTCACGCAAAAACAGTATTTGTTAGTATGAGCAGAACATGTGGATTATTGTCACATTTCTATTTTAACAAGTTTTTTTTTTTTTTTATTTGTTTTGACTTATTTGACTTATTTGTTTCAAATAATATGATTGTTCCATGAAATGTTTTACCACATGCTGAATATGCATCTCCTTTAATGTTTGTTACCTTGTATGAGGGGGGTTGGATGTGCGGATTGATTCAAGAGAAAAAAAAAAAAAAAAAAGGTCGCTATTCCAACCTGAAAACGGATAGTTTATCCGCGACGCTCTGGTGCTGGGTTTCCCGCTGCTGGTCCGTGGATTTTGAGGGTCTTTGTGTTGTCCATGTTTGCGCTTTGATCTTCTCACTCGGGTCTGCTGCGGGTTTAAACACCGTTACCGGGAGCCCTCTTCTCGCCATGTCAGCTGTTGCTTCTTCCGCCGAATTATAGAGACACGTTTCATCGCCGTAGAAGACCCTTAACTTCGCAGGAAATGGTGTCTGAAAGCGCAATTTCTTCTCTCTTAACACCTTTTTCGCGTCATTGTATTCCCTGCGCTTTTTAAGGACCTCCGGGGCGTAATCGTGTTCCACGTAGACTTTTCTCTCCTGGTGCATAAATCCTTTTTTCTGCCAGGCCAGTCTTACAACCTCTTGTTTTATTTTGAAATTGGAAAATCTTACCAACACCGAACGTGGGGGCGCTTCCGCCGCCGGCCTAGCGGCTAATGAACGATGTGCCTTTTCTATCTTCAAGTCGGTGGTTTGTGGAATATCCAATTTCTCTCTTAGTAAGGATTCCACGCATTCTGCCATTGAGTTAAAACCATTTTCGGTTCCTTCTATCAGACCATGAATTCTTATGTTGTCTCTTCTTTGTTTTCCTTCTTGGTCGGTTAGCTTAGCCTCTATAGCTGCTTGTCTTTTGCGTAGGTCCAGCACAGAATCTTCGAGCACTTTTATTCGATCCTCTGTTTCCAAGATTCGGTTCTCGGCCTGGTCCACTCTGCTGTTTGTCCTTTTCAATTCTTCTCTGAATTCCCGAAATTCGGCCGTAACATCTCGGCGAAATCGTCGTAGTTCCTCAAATAGTGATTTCAGGCTAACCCTTTTGTTAGCTATCACCAGCTCCTCGTCTTCTGAACGGGGATCTTCCAGTTCAGATTCTCCGGCCGATACGTGTCCTAGCCTGGAGAATTTCAGTTTCTTCTGTTTTCCTTTAGACATGATGATTTTGTCTTTTGATTTTCACTCCTCCAAAAATCCGTTAAGTTTGATTTTCAAGGTGTTATCCTGGATTGAGTCTGAGAGCTTCAGTGTTAAGCTGCAGTCGCCATGGCGTCCAGACCGGAAGTCCGGAACAATCTTATTTTGACAGTAAGCCATGTATGAGCATGTGAGCTCAGCCAGAGAGTCCAAATCATCCCCGCAGGCCATTATGAACATCTTCCAGTCTGTACAGTCAAAGCATTCCTGGAGGCTGTGCTCTGAATCTTCTGTCCACACATCAATGTCTCTCATCTCCACCTTGCCTCTTCTGAGAGCAGTTTTATATGTGGGCAGCAAATGAACACAGTTGTGATCTGATGATCCTAAAGGAGGAAGGGGGAGTGATTTATAGGTCCTCTCTATGGATCCATAGCACAGGTCCAATGTCTTTTTTCGCCTGGTTGGGCAGGAGACATACTAATGAAAGTTTTTAAGTGTCTTCTTTAAAGAAACATGGTTAAAATCCCCAAGAATGAAGTTTGGTGCCTCTGGAGAAATTGACTGCAGCCGCTGCACCACATCAGAGATGGTGCTGGAGGCGGAGTCAGCGTCTGCCCTCGGATGAATGTACACAACTGTGATGAAAAGTTGGGGAAACTCTCGAGGCAAATAAAAGGGGCGAAGCGACACAGACAGCAGCTCCACATCGGGTGTACAGATGCGCTCTCTGACCGTGACAGATGTGCAGTACTGCTTATTAATGTATAAACATACGCCGCCCCCCTGACGCTTCCCAGTTACCTCTTCCTGCCGATCCGAGCGCAGCGGAGCTCCAAAGCCGTCAATCCACAGGTCTGCATCTCGATCATGCGCAGTAAGCCAAGATTCAGTGAAAGCCATGACACAGCAGTTCTTAAAATCCTTCTGGTAACGTACGTTGCCTTGAATTTCCTCCACCTTGTTTCTCACAGACTGCATTCCCAAAAATGATCGAAGGAAGAGGAATGTTACCAAACTGACGTCTCCTAAGGCGCAATTTCACACCTCCACGTCTTCCACGCTTCCTCCTGCCGCTTCTTTTTTCACCACTGTGTCCGTCTCTCAAAATAAAGTCCGGCAGTTCAAGTTTGGGCTCAATCACAGACGTTGCATCAGCTGTGTTAAAGCGTAGCAACACGTCCCTGGAATATTGTATTCTGCCCGCTATTCTGCTCGCCATGGAGCCGAACGCGTTTACCTCAGAGACAAAGAGCCACAGCACAGAAAGCAGCAGTGCGAGAGAGGAGAGGAAATCCATGTTGCAGATACCAGGGAGTTCTTCGCCATATATTCCACAAATGCTCCAGGGCAGAAACGACACAGAGGATTTTCTAAAAACGTAAAAAAGTACAAAAAACACACACACGCACACACGCACTATATCATCAAGCTGCTGGTCGCTGCGTGCGCATGCGCCCCTCCAAATTTGTTAACATTTGTCTTGTGGTGGACAAGGTGTTGGACTTCTCCACCCAGAGAACAATGGACCAAGAGAGGAGGGGTCACCAGGGGTCCAGACTGCACAGTAAAGGCTATGCACCCCCCCAGGGAGAGGAGCAGATGCCGGGCCACCAGGAAAAGAGTGAAATGTGGCACCTATGTAATATCATGTTAATGCGCCGCACAGGCTTTGTTATAAACTTCATATGAGGTCGGAACCTTGGGCTGCTATGCATGCAATTAAAGGTATAAAAGAGACATGTACGGGGGCCTGAGAGATTCTTTTGCTATGCTGTTCTGTTAGAGGAAGAATAAAGTCTGTGTTGATCAGCTCGTTGCCTCGCCTGCATCCTTCCTCTACAGTCTAATGTTTTTTCTTTTTTGTGGAGGTTGTTGTTTGTCTGTCTGTTGTAGCTAATTTTGTTGATATTGTTAGGTTGTTGTTGTATGTTATCGGTATCTTCTCACCAATAACTAACCTTTATGTCTGTTCTCTCTCATACATTTGGTTTATAGGAAATAACCTTAAGTACATGCACCCCACTTACTCTTGCAAACGCAAGCAAATGGAACAGAGACATCATGTGCGCACACCCAAGCACACATACATATAGGTATATATTTTATGCACAACACACGTGCACATGCAGCCACACAGCGTACACAGGACATTCATGTACACACACACACACACATACACACACACACATACACTACGGACATATAAACACATAGGCACACTTAGTACAAAACCAGTTAGTGAAAACATGTCCACATTAAAGTTTGTCACGTGGAACATACGTGGAATCGGTACCAGGGAGAAGAGGCTAAAAGGTTTTAATCGACTGAAGGATCTACAGGCAGACTTTGTCTGATTACAGGAAATACGTTTCTAGTGGTCTGTAGAGGCATCCACCTCCCCTGAATTTCCCCACATGTACTCAGGATGCTTTAATTCCAAACAAAGGGGGGGTAGCTACAGTGGTGTGAAAAAGTGTTTGCCCCCTTCCTGATTTCTCACTTTTTGTATGTTTGTCACACTTAAATGTTTCAGATCATCAAACAAATTTAAATATTAGACAAAGATGACACAAGTAAACACAAAATGCAGTTTTTGAATGAAGATGTTTATTATTTAGGGAAAAAAATCCAAACCTACATGGCCCTGTGTCAAAAAGTGATTGCCCCCTAAACCTAATAACTGGTTGGGCCACCCTTAGCAGCAACAACTGCAATCAAGCATTTGCGATAACTAGCAATGAGTCTTTTACAGCGCTGTGGAGGAATTTTGGCAAAGTCATCTTTGCAGAATTGTTGTAATTCAGCCACATTGGTGGGTTTTCAAGAATGAACTGCCTTTTTAAGGTCATGCCACAGCATCTTAATCGGATTCAGGTCAGGACTTTGACTAGGCCACTTAAAAGTCTTCATTTTGTTTTTCTTAAGCCATTCAGAGGTGGACTTGCTGGTGTGTTTTGGATCAATGTAACTTCTGCAGAACCCAAGTGCACTTCAACTTGAGGTCATGAACAGATGGCCGGACATTCTCCTTCAGGATTTTTTGGTAGACAGCAGAATTCAAGGTTCCATTTACCACAGCAAGTCTTCCAGATCCTGAAGCAGCAAAACAGCCCCAGACCATCACACTACCACCACCATATTTTACTGTTGGTATAATGTTCCTTTTCTGAAATGCCATGTTACTTTCATGCCAGATGTAATGGGACACACACCTTCCAAAAAGTTCACCTTCTGTCTCATCAGTCCACAGAGTATTTCCCAAAAGTCTTGGGGATCATCAAGATGTTTTCTGGCAAAACTGAGACAAGCTTTTATGTTCTTTTTGCGCAGCAGGGGTTTTCGTCTTGGAACTCTGCCATGCAGGCCTTTTTTGCCCAATCTCTTTCTTATAGTGGAGTCATGAACACTGACCTTAACTGATGCAAGTGAGGCCTGCAGTTCTCTGGATGTTGTTGTGGGGTCTTTCGAGACCTCTTGGATGAGTTGTCGCTGCGCTCTTAGGGTAGTTTGGTCAGCCGGCCACTCCTGGGAAGGTTCACCACTGTTCTATGTTTTTGCCATTTGTGGATAATGGCTCTCACTGTGGTTTGCTGGAGTCCCAAAGCTTTAGAAATGGTTTTATAACATTTTCCAGACTGATAGCTCTCAGTTACTTTGTTTCTCATTTGTTCCTGAATTTCTTTGGATTGCATCATGATGTCTAGCTTTTGAGGATCTTTTGGTCTACTTCACTTTGTCAGGCAGATCCTATTTAAGTGATTTCTTGATTGAGAACAGGTGTGGCAGTAGTCAGGCCTGGGTGTGGCTAGAGAAATCGAACTTAGCTTTCCAAAGATACAATAAACCACAGTTAATTTATGTTTTAATTGGGGGGGGGGTCACTTTTTCACACAGGGCCATGTAGGTTTAGATTTTTTTTACCCTTAATAATAAACACTTTCATTTAAAAAACTGCATTTTGTGTTTACTTGTGTCATCTTTATCTAATATTTAAATTTGTTTGATGATCTGAAACATTTAAGTGTGTTGTCAGCCTCTGTCGGTCTATGATGACCATGGAAGAGAATCCTAAACGTCTACTCTGCTGGAACAGCACCGCTTGTGGCTGAACAGGCCGATGCGCACTGGTGTTCTACCTTCCAGCGTTGGGCGTTGGTAGGATTCAAGCCTGGGCAGGAAGATATGGAGGACAAGATGTTACCTGTGCAGCATGTCCCCCCTCTCCACGTCACTGATGAATCCAAAGGAACAGCAGGGCTGCTATAGTTTGGCACCAGCGCCGTCGCAGGAGCTGCCAGAATGATGTTGAGCACAACAGAGAACTGCCTTAGGGGCTCCGACTCCGGATTTTTCTTCAGGGTTGACTCCCGAAGCCTTTCCCGTGACCAGGTGTGCCGCAAGGCAGCGGAGGTTTGAAATCAGGGTTTACCTTCCCCTAGATGGGCTACCTTCCCAGGTTGACGAGCCAGCATCTACCCGAAGCATCTGGTTTTAAGGCGCCAGAGATCCACCCTCTCCCCTTCTCCTATTAGTAAAAGCAGTTCCGCCGGGCTTAGAGACTAAACCACACGGGCAGGCTAGGAGTTGGACTTAGTTGTCAGAGGCTTTTCGAGACGCACGCCGTAAGGAGCATTTTATGAGCACTGGGAGCTTAACCCCAGCGCCGCTCCTGGCTATGTCAACCTTGGAACCTTTAAGTGTGACCAACATACAAAAAAATGAGAAATCAGGAAGGGGGTAAACCCTTTTTCGCACCACTGTATATGACCAGTGGTAGGCAGTTAGCCCTTCTACACATGTCTGTATCTTCTACGCTATCTTGTAATAAAGTTCACCAAACGACAGCATCCTTATCGGTCATCATTGCCAGGTTTGTGGACATAACATTTGGCAACGAAAGAGTAAACCATGGAAGCGTGCTTTTGACCACTTTGGTCTTTTCTCAAGTGCCCGGGAGAACCAAGAGTCCCATGGCCACATTGGCTGGACGCGTTCGAGACCTATATTTTGACGCTGGACCTAGGTAAACTCGACAAAGTAAGGAAACAAGCACTCCTTGTCTACAACCTCAGCATAGAAGGCCAGCGAATTTTCTATGCGCTCGGACCGCCTGAGTCTTATGTGGATGCCGTTGAGCTACTAACTAGCTACTTCGCCCCCTGACAACATGATTGCATGATGAATCCGGTTTCACCAGAGGCACCAAAGGGTTAGTGATTCGGTGCAACAGTTCATCACTGATTTAAGGCATTTAGCTAGCATGTGCTTGGACTACTCAAAGATGAAATGGTGCGGAACCACTAAGATGAGCACACCTGTAATGCTAGGCTAAGAGCTAAAATGCTAACGGTGCCACACAACATGATGCTAGCTAACATCATTGAGCTAGCATTCCAGCTAGAGGCAGCAGAGCGGTTAGCCTCAGAGCTAAACGGGCGCCAAACACAAAAGCTACCTGGACAGATGACGTTAGCAAACATGGTGAGCCCGGAGGGAGAAGAGGACTCGTGGAAGAGTTTGGTACAAATGCTGTTAGCTGAAGGGCTGCTCCGAGAGGCTCCATTTGCAGGAGCTGTGGGTCCCCGACACACCAGGACAGAGCACATTTTTGCCCAGTAAGAGGACAACGATGCATCAAGTGTGGGCGTCTGAACCATTCTGCCAGAATGTGCAGGTCACAAGCACTGTGGGGCCCGCCAAGCAAGCCAGCCCGCTCGTCAACGATGACCATCCATGTGGTAAGCCCCGACATCAACGGTTATTCATATAGCATGGTGAAGCTAGACGGGGAGGCCATACCGCTCCTGCTTGACACAGCGATGGTGTGCTTGATGTTAAACTGGGCCACAGTGTAGGTTTCCCCCAACCACAAAATTCAGAAGAACACGACGTCGCTCTATGGTTATGAGGGTAACGGACTGTGCAATGTCGGAACGGTTGAATTGACTGCTTATTACAAGTCTAAAATCATGTATGACTTCTCATTCCAAGTGGAAGCACACAGTGACAACATTATGGGATGTGACCTCTTCTACAGACTTGGATTCACCATTAGGGACAGCGCAGGGTTCGAATGGTCCGGATGTGGCAGCTGGAGCACAGCAGACCTCGAGGATGATGACATGGTGTGGGACGAAGGAATCACAAGTAGCACCGATACCAAAGCATCCACCGCACACTCTCGGGAGGAGATCTGCCCGGAACAGGGGCAGCCGGACTTGCCTTTGTCCCTCGCTCAGCCAGAACCAGAACCAGAGCTGGAGGGAAGGGAGCCCAAACATGCAGAAAACTCCGAAGCACAGCAACCACAACTGGACATAAACAACACTCCCGACATGACAGAGCAGAACTCTCCAGACGGGAGAGGGGAGGAACCAGACGACTTCTGTACCCTCACTCAACGAACCACGATCAAGCCAACGGGTGAAGAGTCCGCCTCAACAACTGACACCGGAGAGGTTCCGGACACCTTCTGCACCCACAACAAGCCTTAACCAATGACGGAGACAACGAGTGAAGGGTCCACAGTGAACATGGTAAGCACCACAGCACACAGAGCCACCGGGAGGGCAGCAACACATCAAACCAAGTAGCAGGTCATGGAGTGGGTTCGGGTCTGCACCGGTGAGAGACCAGGACAACGACAAACTGGGCCACAGCCAACAAAACTCCAGGCACTGCTGAGGATCGTGGTGTAGCTAGGAAAAACATGATTCAGGCTGACGGATGGTCGGTTTGGCACACTAACTAACTACGGCAAGTCCAGGTGGCTGCTCCAGACGGCGAGGCTTCGCAGGAGTCGGCTACCGCAGTGTGGGATCCAGAGCCCAGCTTCATGAAGATTGGTCCTGGCCCTGGGGGTCCGACAGTTCCAGGGATGAGGCCGCCACAGGCCCACCACAAAGCCCCTCAGGCAGAACTGTCCGCCCCGTGGAAGACTGTCCGGAAAGACTTTTCAGGCAGGAGTGCGACTGACACGGTGGCAGAATAACCCACCCAGCTGCTTTGAGTCTTGCAGTGGTCTATCCGCAGATCCTAGTCGTTAGGCTTGGTTATGTTTGTATTCTTGTTCTGAAAAAAAACAAAAAAAAAAACAACGAATGTTCTTTGATAAAAAAAGTGTGTGTTCTTTGATACTATGTTTAGATAAGCTTAATTAATATGTTTACATAGCCAATACTTGAATCAGAAGTCTGCCTAATGCAATTTTAAGTTGAATTATCGATGACCTGAACAGCTATTTCTAATTATTTTCTGTGAATTATCTATTATGACTAGCCTTATTTTGAAACTTTTTGTGTGAATCATAGTAATAAGCAATATTTAATGTGCAATTGATTAGTGGGATTGATTTATAATTTGGGAGGGCACGTTTGCTAATATTGACCATAGTGTTAATTACAATGTTCACCAATTTTGCAAGGGGGGAGGAGAATGTGGTGTAGGGATACCTCATTTACAGTGAATGGTGCGACACCTTATGCATCACGTCACCACGCTCATATACAGTGGTGTGAAAAAGTGTTTGCCCCCTTCCTGATTTGTCATTTTATAACACAAGTAAACACAACATGCAGTGTTTTAAATGAAGGTGTTTATTATTAAGGGGAAAAAAAAATCTAAACCTACATGGCCCTGTGTGAAAAGGTGATTGCCCCCTAAACCTAATAACTGGTTGGGCCACCCTTAGCAGCAACAACTGCAGTCAAGCAAGGCAAGTGAGGCCTGCAGTTCTTTGGATGTTGTTGAGGGGTCTTTTGTGACCTCCTAGATGAGTCTTCACTACACTCTTTGGGTAATTTTGGTCAGCCGGCCACTCCTGGGAAGGTTCACCACTGTTCCATGTTTTTGCCATTTGTGGATAATGACTCTCACTGTGGTTCACTGGAGTCCCAAAGCTTTAGAAATGGCTTTTTAAAGGTCTGATGACACGTTTTTGACTTCATCTAATTTTTCAACACATAATACAATATGACGAAATAGGTTGGTCTGTGCAGTTCTAAGTCAAACAAGCTTTTTTTCACGCAAATATCCAATGTTTTCATGAGCGCCACGTCACCAATTGCGTCAGTGGCTGGAAACCCCCCCCGGCCATGTTGTAACGTCATCAACAGAACACAGTTCTTGGCTGCCCATTGTACACACAGGATGGAAGCAGTAGAAAACATCAACAATGGTTCCAGCACATGTAGTCTGGAATTGGTTTGTGTTGTCTAATCTTCAGAGGATTATAGTTCAGAAGAATGGGATGATAATGAAGAATCTAGGGGCATCAGACCTTATAGGTTTGAGCCCTGCCAAGCGGGCATCGTGCCTAACGAGTCAGACTCAGGGAGTGACAGTGGAGAGGCACACATTCCCGCCGCAGCAGCAGCGACAAACACATGGTAGGGGAACACCGAATGTTATGCTTTTGTTACAGATATTGCAACAAATTATTTGTTCATAAATATAATTTTGTGGGGAACCCACTCAGTAGTTACTCAGTAGTTTTCCCTCAGACTGAAGTGGCAGATCAAAGGTGGGAAGTGTGGGGAGTGATATGTTAATGCAGCACCCCAGGTAGCAGAGAAGTGTTAGTGCTGTGATATAAAAGAGAGTACCTGCAACCTGGTGGGAAGTTGTCTGATTCTGGTGAATGTGAGAGAGAGTGGAATAAAGCTTCATCTGCTTGGGAAAGTTCGGCCTGGTTATTCTCTCCACACTGGTGACCCTTGACGCACAATGGAACGCGAGGCGAACACCCCGGAGGTGACCCGGACGGGAAGTGCCAGCAACGCATGCACCGTTTCGGTCAAACTCCCAGACTTTTGGCTACACGACCCAAAGTCTTGGTTCCTTCACACCAAGGCGAGCCTGCTCTAACAGCCCCCAGCCCGCGACAAATACGGTGCTCTCAAAACCGCGCTGACACAGCGCTACACGATCTCAGACTGTGAGAGAGCGGAGAGGCTCTTGACGCGCTCCGAGTTAGGAGACGGGTCGGCGGTCAAATTGATGGAGAAGATGTTGGCGTTGATGGACACAGATGACGGGCATTTTCTCTTTGCCCACCTTTTCCTCTGGAACCTCCCAACAGCGGCCAGAGCGGTCCTTGCCAATTTGCCGCTGCTGGCCACGCGCAACTACCGGGCACTAGCCCAGCAGGCAGATTGGGTCATCCTCACTACCAGAGTCCTCACAGTGAACGCAGCGGCGTCGGAACCCAGCAAGACGGCCAGCGGAGGTGAGGACCCAGCGATGGTGGCTGCAGCAGGGGCCAAGAAGCACCAGAGAGACACGCTCTGTTTCTACCACCGCCGTTTTGGAGAGGACACACGCCGATACGTGCCACCGTGCCAGTTCAAGCATTCGGGAAACGCCGGGACCGGCAGTCAGTAGCAGCTGTGACCGCCGGTGAAGCAAGCAAGCTGCTCTATGTGACAGACTCACGCTCGGGGAGACAGTTCCTCGTGGACTCCGGCTCCCAAAAGAGCCTCATCCTGCCGTCCTACGCCGACCGGCTGGCGGGAACTAGCAGCCCTGAGCTGACAGCCGCAAACAGCTCAGACATTAAGACTTTTGGACAGAGGACACTGACTGTATCCTTGCACAGCCATACATACCAATGGACATTCGTCATAGCGGCATGCAGCTTCCTCATTTTAGGCGCTGATTTTTTGTGTGCACATGGACTACTAGTCAATGTTGCTAACAGATGCCTGATTAACTCAATGTCTTTTGATTCTCTCCTCTGTACAGCTCATGGAGCCGGGCCCACAACACTAGCCAATGTCACAGCTCCAGGGGGTAAGTTCCACACACTACTCAACCAGTTCCCAGCACTCACGGTCCAGACGTTTTCGGCAACCGTCACTAAACACGGGGTGGAGCACTTCATTACCACTACGGGGCCACCCGTTTTCACACAACCTCAGCGCCTGGACACAGCTAAACTGGCCATAGCGCGCGAGGAGTTTGCCAACTTGGAAAAGATGGGCATCATCAGGCGCTCAAACAGCCCATGGGCATCCCCGCTACATATGGTTCCTAAGGCCGAGGGATTGTGGCGACCACGCGGAGATTTCTGCAGATTAAACAATGCCACAGCACACGACCGCTACCCCATCCCTCATATTCAGGATTTTTCCGTTCACCTCACTGGGGCATGCATTTTTTCCATGATAGACCTGGTCCGTGGTTACCACCAGGTCCCGGTGCACGCTGAGGACATACCTAAAATGGCAATAATAACCCCGTTTGGTCTGAGTTTTTACGCATGCCTTTCGTGCTAAAAGGCGCGGGGCAGACATTCCAATGCATGATGGATGTGGTGTTGTGCGATCTGCCGTTTGTGTTCGTTTACCTGGACGACATCCTGGTGGCCAGCGAGTCCGAGGACGAACACTCCCTCGGGACAGTTTTCCAGAGGTTGGAGGAGCACGGATTAATAATCAACCCGGCGAAGTGCCAGCTCGGGGTGACGGGGATCGATTTTTTGGGCCACCGCATCTTACCGGAGGGCGCGATACCCTTGCCGGACAAAGTGCGTGCTGTGGCAAATTTTCCCCGGCCTCAGATGGTCAGGGTGCTGCAGGAGTTTTTGGGGATGGTTAACTTCTACAATTGTTTCCTCCCCCGTGCAGCCCAGCTCATGCAGCTGTTGTACGCCGCGCTTAAGAAACGGAAGCTGGCAGACAGAGTCGACTGGACTCCTGAGAGAGGGCAGGCATTTTCCGAGGTTAAAACAGCTCTGGCGAATGCCACACCACTGGTGCACCCGGATCCAGCGGCTAGGGTAGCGCTCACTACCGATGCATCAAACGTGGCCATAGGGGCCGTTGTGGAGCAGTGCGTCACTGGTTCTTGGCAGCCGCTCGCCTTTTTTAGCAGGTCTTTGCGTGGCAATAAGCGTAAATACAGCGCGTTTGACGGAGAGTTACTGGCTCTCCACCTGGCCATACGCCACTTCCAGTTCTGGCTGGAAGGGCGCACCTTCACTGCAGTTGTGGACCACAAGCCACTTACGTACGCGATGGCCAAGGTTTCAGAACCATGGTCGGCCCGGCAACAGAGACAGCTGGCCGCGATCTCAGAGTTTGCAACCGACATTCAGCATGTGGCTGGTAAACTCAATGTGGTGGCTCACTGCCTCTCGCGCGCATTAGTGGCCCCAGTCTACGTGGGGATAGATTACACGGCCATGGCTGCTGCGCACATCGTCAATGCGGATGTTTGTGTGCTCCAGTCTGGATCAACAGGGTTAAGGCTGGAGAGCAGAGTGCTGCAACACGGGGGGGCCCCCCAGTCTGTGACGTCGCTACAGGCCGCCCACAACTGGTGGCACGCGCTTGGCACCGCCGCGTTTTTGAGTCGTTCACTCCCTGGCGCACCCAGGAGTCCGCGCGTCAGTCAAAATGGTGGGCGCAAAGTTCGTCTGGCCGAGCCTGCGCAAACAGGTGAAAGAGTGGGCCACAGCCTGCGTAATGTGCCAACGAGCCAAGGTGCACAGGCACACGAAGGCCCCTTTGGAGCCGTTCCATATCCCGGCTAAGAGGTTTGACCACGTTCACGTGGACCTCGTGGGCCCCCTCCCACCATCGCAGGGGTTCACGCACCTCCTGACAGTGGTGGACCGCACTACGCGCTGGCCCGAAGCAGTCCCGCTAGCTTCCACCGCGTCCGCAGATGTGGCATGTGCTTTTTTGACAACATGGGTGGCACGTTTTGGCACTCCTTCGGACATCATGTCCTATCGGGGCCCGCAGTTTGTTTTCAACCTCTGGTCCACCATGGCTCGGAGCCTGGGCATCTCAATTCATCGCACGACTGCGTACAACCCACAGGCCAATGGGTTATGCCAGCGTTTCCATAGGTCAGTTAAAGCAGCGCTCAGAGCTTCGCTTACGGATGCAAATTGGGTGGACCGGTTGCCATGGGTTCTATTAGGGTTGCGTTCCGCACCGAAGGAGGATTTGGCAGCCTCCCCAGCAGAGCTGTTTTTTTTCCCAGCCGCTGCGGCTCCCCGGGGAATTTTTGCCAGATAACCCCGCGCTGAACACCGATCCATCCCTGCATTCAAGACATAGCGCGGAGGCGGGGATGCTACCCGGCCCAGCCCACCACTGTTTTCCATGTGCTTTTGTGCCAAAAACCTTGAGGGACGCGTCGTTCGTATTTGTCAGGTACGATGCCCACCAGACCCCATTGCGCCCGCCTTACGATGGCCCGTTCAGAGTGCTGGAACCTGGAGACAAACATTTTGTGTTAGACTTGGGGGGTCGCCGGGAGACAATCTGTATAGACAGGCTTAAGCCCGCCTTTGTTTTAGCAGACGAGCAGGTGGTGTTGGCCCGAGCTCCTCGGCGCAGAAGACCCCCACGGAGAACTCCCCAGGTAAATGAATCGTCAGATCAGTCACACGAGCATGCTGAAGGTGTTTCTCCCCTCCCCATTGTCCCCCCACAGACAGCCACACCCCCAGGAACCCCCCACCGGCGCCGAAGACCCCTCATTACAGCAGCTATGGATGGAAGCTGAAGCCCAAAGGACATGGGGGTTAACACTCAGTCTGAGACTCCGGGCGGGGGGGGAACCCACTCAGTAGTTACTCAGTAGTTTTCCCTCAGACTGAAGTGGCAGGTCAAAGGTGGGGAGTGTGGGGCGTGATATATTAATGCAGCACCCCAGGTAGCAGAGAAGTGTTAGTGCTGTGATATAAAAGAGAGTGCCTGCAACCTGGTGGGAAGTTGTCTGATTCTGGTGAATGTGAGAGAGAGTGGAATAAAGCTTCATCTGCTCGGAAAAGTTCGGCCTGGTTATTCTGTCCACAATTTATTTAAACCCGATTTTTCAATAAAATCATAGCAGTGTATTCTCTGTGGCTCAGGCATCGGGTTTATTATGGATTATATTTTGAGTTCTTGTTGTTTTTGTTTTGTACATGTGTTTTATGTGCGTTTGACCCACTTTCAGGTGGGCACTGTCCAAGATTCGCCGGTCCGACCACACGCCCTCTCTCTTTGACAGTCAGCTGTTCATGTTTTGTGTGCATCATCTGCCGTGTTGTCAGCCAGCCAATATTGCCAACACTATCATGATGTGTTAGCCACTCCACACAGCCGTGGTTCTGTTGTGGCCCTTGAAGCGATGTCGGCCCTGGGGCGCAACCGTGGTTAACACGTCTTCTGTCCATGTTCGCTGGGCGATGTCAGCCCCGAACGCCAACTGTAAGTGTTTCTGTTTATTTTTGTAAGTCTTCACCTTTTTGGGAACTGTTGTCATCATTCTTATGTTCAATACATGTGCTTGGTGAATCCTGCGGTAAATCCATTCATCTTTCCCCTCCATGCGCTCTTACACAGGGCACGGAGAGGGAGGATGAAATAATGAGGATTTACGTGCAGGGTTCACCACAGCACATTTAATACAGAAAGACAGACAATTCCCAAAAAGGTGAAGACGTACAAAAAGCACAAACACACTTACTGATGGCGTTCGGGGGCCGACATCACCCAGAGAACGAATGAGAGGAGATGTGTTAGCCACAGCTGCGCTCCGGAGCCCACATCGCTTCAAGGATGCACGAGAACCACGGCGAACATAGAGTAACTAACACATCGTGAGAGTGCTGAAAATATTGGCAGACTAACAGCACAGATAACAATGCTATGAACCAGCAGTACGTGACTGGCAAACAGCCACTAAGTACACGCACTGCTGGTGATAGTGTGATGAGAAGCTCCTGGGCGAGGACCAGGAAAGATGATCAGCGGAATTTTTAATCAGCTGGTGATAATGATAGAGGGGATGTGTCCGGACCGCGAGCGTCAGCATGCGATCACAGAAAGTAGGTCAAAGGTGCATGTAAATCCATTAATCCTTCCCCTCCTCGTGCACTCCTCCTGCATAAAAGCGCACGAGGAGCGCACGAGGAGGCTTATGACAATTGGAGCTGAAGCGTGTGATGTGGTCTTTCATGGCCTGCTGTTTATCTAAGCCTGCAACACAACGTGAAGGCATAGCCGTAAAATTAAAACAAGAAACCAGAGAAACTGTGAGCTACAAAGCTGCTGGAATTCCAGTCAACAACATCGGCATCTGTTCTGTCGCTTACATCATGGTAGTGCTGCCCTTCATTCGGTGGGTGGCACCACAGTCCAGTCAGTGGCTGCAGCTTTTTGATGATAACTAGTTTATGCAGGCATGGTTGTAAATATTATATTGATCATCAACAATGACTTTTGGGTTTACACAACATGCTAAAAAATGTCAAAATCGTGTCATCAGACCTTTAACCTTCTCCAGACTGATAGTTCTCAGTTACCTTGTTTCTCATTTGTTCCTGAATTTCTTTGGATCACAGCATGATGTCTAGCTTTTGAAGATCTTTTGGTCTACTTCACTTTGTCAGGTGGGTCCTGTTTAAGTGATTTGTTGATTGAGAACAGGTGTGGCAGTAATCAGGCCTGAGTGTGGCAAGAGAAATTGAACTCAGCTTTCCAAAGATGTGATAAACCGCAGTTAATTTATGTTTTAACCATGGGGGGGGGGGGGGGGTCATTTTTCTCACACGTCCATGTAGGTTTGGATATTTTTTTTACCCTTAATAATAAACACCTTCATTTAAAAACTGCATTTTGTGTTTACTTGTGTTATCTTTGTCTAATATTTAAATTTGTTTGATGATCTGAAACATTTAAGTGTGACAAACATACAAAAAATATGAGAAATCAGGAAGGGGGCAAACACTTTTTCACACTACTGTACATTGGGCGACCCGCCATCTCATGGGTCAGTGTTATACTGAGTTATATTGAGACACACAGAGTAGTGGTTGCATGTATGACCAGTGGGAGACAGTTAGCCCTTCAACACGTGCCTGTATCTTCTACGCTAACTTGTAATAAAGTTCACCAAACGGCAGCATGCTTGTCGGTCATCATTGCCAGGTCTGTGGATATAACACTCTCCACTCTGGAGACTGGTTTCAAATCTACTTTCACACCTCCAAATACCCGGTGTAGTATGTACAGACAGCTAAACTGTAGACAATCTTCCACAGTTTCAGGTAAAAACATGCGCACAGCCCCTATATTGCACCGTTTGCCAGATTGAGAGCCCACTCACACTGTAGTTGTCTGTTCCATACTGACTAAGGTTTGACCCCCAAAGTCTGGAACATTTGATAAGTCTGAACAGGATAGCTCTGTACTGTTCTGCAGAATGGAACATTTCTCCAGCCTTAGAACAGTTGGTTGAAGTAGTCACAGGATGGAACGAATACAAATGTTCACTCAGTGGTGGGATAAGAAGCTGTGCTTCAAGTCTGGGAACCGTACTAAAATAATGTGCAGACCAGTGGAGACCACCAGCAAATGGGGAAACTGAGGGCCACTACACCTGGCACGGAACACATCACCTGGCACCAGTGTGAGTGGGCCCTGATACAAATATCCCGAAGTCACAGGTGTCTTACTCCATTCACAGTATCTGACAACCTCTGAACTTCTTGGTAAACGACTACAGGTAATATTAACCTAGTTATGCTATTAGGTGCATTGGACTTGAACATTTGCACAAAATTGTACAGTGACTTAAAGGGGACATATGATGAAAATTTCACTTTTTTGCTTCTTTTGTGCATCTATTTTGGTATATGAAATGTCTACCAAGAGAAAAACTCTGAAAAAACATAACCCTGTCACTTTGTTAGGGTCAGCCTTTGTCTCAGTACCGCTCTCTTAACCAGCGATTTTGCTTTTGCTTTGGGTGTTTACAGAAACAGGTCATTGTTGCAATTTTTTATTTGTATTTTTCCTTTTTTGCTTTTATATTTACTCAGCTTAAATGTTCTGCACCTCACTTTTGGAAAGGGCTGATGGAAACCAAGTGATCAGTAAAAAAACAACAGCCTCATTCATTTTTATTCATTTAAAGGGACTGCAGTTGTCTTAGTGACCACAAGGTTTCACTACAACCCAACATTTCAAAACTACCAGGGGGGCTGAAAAGTTCATAGGCTGAAAAGTTCATAGGTTGAAACGTTCATAGTGGTCATATTTGACCAAAGGTGGTTTATTTTTCCAACATAGTCTCCCCTTCGGTCCACACACTTCTTCCATTGGTGTTGCAGTGTTTGGATGCCTGCAGTTGAAAAGTAAACCACATTTGGTCAAATTTGACCACTATGAACTTTTCAGCCCCCCCTCATATATGAAACCAGACCATTAATGACAGAGTAGCTCATTCTGGCCTAATGAAATCACCCTGAAGTGCTCAGATCTCCTGACCACTGACCTTCACCATAAGCACAGCCTAGGCACAGACCCATCTCGGATGTGTATACAGTCAAGGTCAATGGCCTAGAAGAACATTTTTCAGGAAATCATAAACGCCCAGATTTTCTGACCTGACCTTGACTTCAACCTGGATGCAGACCTAGCTGGGGGTCACTGTGAGTGAATTTCATGAGAATCGAGGTAATTGAGTAGTAGTAGGAGGAGTGATTTTTCTGAAATCACATAGATCTCGTGACCTTTGACCTTGACTTGTGGACAACTTGGATGCAGACCCACCTGAGGAACATTGTGAGTGAGTTTGGTGAGCATCAGGGCAAATGCCTTGGAGGAGTAGTGATTCCTATGAAATGTGGACAGACGGACACCAGAGCATTGCACAAAAATTGAACAGCCCAGGAGAATCTTTTTCTTTCTTTCTTTCTTTCTTTCTTTCTTTCTTTCTTTCTTTCTTTCGTTTCCCACCTTCCCAAACTGTCTTGGCATGGCATGTTTACTTTAAAGCAACACTATGTACGATTTTCACCTTAAAATAATCCTAATTTCCAAAATTATTTTGATGGTACACCACCAGTCTTTGATCAGGTGAATGCCACTTCTCCATAACCTGAGTAGGTCCACATTGTCTGCAACAGCTCAGTTCTTGATAGGAACAGTGAAAGGACTACAGCTATGTTGACTATGACCTCAGTCCCAACAGTAAATCATAGGCCACAACTTAGCCACCAACAATCAGGCACCCTGTGATTGGCTGTTAGGGCTGAGGTCATAGTCACCATAGCTGTCATCTTTTCAGTGCTCCTGCCTGGAGCAATAAAGTTATATAGTGCTCCTTTAACATAGACTCTCAAATCAGACTAGGTGGATACAAAAGTCACAGTGGACCAGCGAGAGTGAGCAGCGGGTGATTGACACAATGATGTTGAAACGCCACTGGCCAACTGTCACTTTGTGCCAAACATTACATTAAATCTCTTTTTGGTGTGTGTATGGACTAGGTGGGAGGAAGATCCAGTTACAGCCCACTGCCCGGACATAGGGACAGAAAACACTCATTAAGGAAGGTGCTTCCTCTGCAACAAAGATTGCTGTACGGGGGCAGCAGTGGCTCAGGAGGTTGAGCAGGTCATCTAATAACCGGAGGGTTGGTGGTTGGAATCCCGCTCTCCCCAGCCATCCTGTCATTGTGTCTCTAGGCAAGACATTTAACCACCTTGCCTTAGTGTCCATGACACTGGGTATGAATGTGTATGAACTGTGTGTTCATATACTCATATATTTATTCCATCCAGCTACAATGCTCTGCACTGTGTGTCTGTGTGTGTGTGTGTGTGTATATATTTATTTTATAGTAATATGTACATATGTATATTAGCCGCTCTTGCTTGCTTGTTTTTTTCTTGCCTTCTGATTGTTGCTCTGAGTGTTGCTATCCCTGTGCTGTTGCAATCCTGGAATTTCCCCGTTGTGGGACTAATAAAGGCTTATCTTATCTTATCTTATCTTATCTTATCTTATCTTATCTTAAATGTTCGGTAGTGGTTGGAGAGGCCGTTGGCAGGAATTGGCAGCCACGTTTCTGTTAATCTGCCCCAGGGCAGCTGTGGCTACAGAAGTAGCTTACCACTATTAGTGTCTGTCTGGAGCAAATAAATAATAGACTCACTGTAAGCGCTTTGAAATGTCACTTGACATGGAAAGTGTTGTGGTGACCCACCACAATCTACTTGGACATTCATAACACTCAGCTAGGGCATGAAGCAGGACAATTTGCATACGGACAGAGAGCCCCTCAGGGGACAACCAGTTAATCACGCGATTGATACAGTATGTATGGACTGATATCAATATGTAAATGTGTCATGCATTCTCTCTTGTCCTATTGTTATACTACATCCCCGGAGTAAGAAGAGGAGTCTGGCGCCAGTTAATCACGCAATTGATATGTATTGTCTGATATGTATATCAGTATGTAAATGTGCCATGCATTCTCTCTTGTCTGTATAAAAGAGCTGACTTTAAATGCCTCACTAGCACACTGACAACAGCGCACACACAGCACACAGTGCTGCAGTGTGTCTCACGATGATGGAGGAATAAAACTCTTAAACCTTCAGCTCGCCGTGTCTCGCCTGAACTTATTTTGTTCCTCCACAGTGTCATATAAATGTAATCCATTGTTAAATTAGTATTCTAAATTTAGGGAGGAAAAATATTCGTTCAACTGATCACTCACACTTCATTCAAATGGCCCTTTCATTTGTTCCGTCTTCTCTGTGCTGATTTTGATGGCCCCATTTCTCAAAAAAACCCCACAGCCATCATTTTGAATTTGGCAGGAATTTTTATTTTGAAAGTCTTTTAAAAATTTTTCCCTATGTCCAATAACTTTCATTTTTGATGTTATTAGAATAAAAAGATTTTGATTGGGTCATTCTGAATAAAAAACAAAAGTTCCTTTGTGGATGTTATTTTTTTCCCCTTGTCCTGTCAGGCAGCCAGGTAAGCAGAATACGGATCTGTCACCCTTATTGTGCTAAAACATATTTACTTTGCCAAGAGGAGCTTATACAGTACCTAACTATGTACTGTATATTGTTGTAAACTCCTCCGGTAATAACTTTTAGTACTTTATTTTAATTATTTTACCCATGGAGGGCCTGACAGAATGGAAAGGAGGGAAAGGAAGTGTGTGGAGGGGGAAAGAAAAGGGAGGGGAACAGACAAAAAGACACACAAACCAACAACTAAAACAAACAGAAGACAAACTGCTTCTTCCACCAAAGATGTCTCAACACGAGTCTGGTTTCCGCACCTGTTAAAGGAGAGACACTTGTGCGTGTGCGTATATATGAGAGTGCGCGCAAAATAAGTGTGTGCATGTGAGTGGTTTGTCAGGAAACATACAAAGAGGAGGGCCGGTTGCAGCAGCTCTCCCCCCAGGAACCCTGAGCAGGCAAGGCAGCGCCACCAACCTCCGCAGGGCACAAATGTCCGAGGTCAGCAAGCCCCAGGAAAGCCAGGCGTCCGCCCCCGGAGGGATGATCAAGGGAGGCCAGGCAACTAGGCGGCTGGTGCAGCAGGCCCACACCCCTGGACCTGCCAACCCCCCACCCTCCCAGTGGGGCCAACACCCACCCCCAGGCCCCTGGGCCCCAGGAGCCAGGAGGCCAGCGACCCCACCCCCCTGGCCGGAGACCGGCCCGTGCCCCCCGGTGCAAGCCCCCCCAGCGCCCCCCCCCACCACCACCACCAGCACCAGCACCACCGCCACACACCCCAGGGACCCCCATGTCCAAAGAAGTCCCCCCTGCCCGGGGGAGCCCACATAGCCGAGAGGCACTACCCCCCTCAATCCAGCACCTCCAGACTCGCAGACACACCTCTCCCCACACCTTCACACCCACATGCTCCTATACGCACCCACATGCACTCCCTCACTCTCACTCACCCGGACCCACCCATTCTCTCTCACTCCTGTACCCTTCAATTTCACCCCTCATTCACCCTTATTTCTTAAGGCGGCTGCGAAGCAGATGCAGCGAGCCTGAATGCGCACCAGCGCCCGGCAGTGGCCGGGAAGACCGCCGGCGCAGGCCCGCTGTCACCCCCCCGGCCGACACACCCCAGGGCGGCTGTGGCCACAGAAGCAGACCCCCACCCCCAGCGCCCACCCAAGCGACTGATCCGCAGACCACCGCAGGCGCCCCGAGATGCCACCCGACATGCAAAGCACCGCACAAAACCAACCCACCATCACCACCTCCATTCATCACCCCCTTCACTCTCACTTACTCTTATATTCAGTCCCGCTCTCACTCCCTTGGTTGTATCTATATTCAGCAGCACCCAGGAATTTTGACAACATGATGGGTCCCAGGCTCCCCATCAGGCCTCCACGCCCCCAGCAGTAGAAGGATAACAGGGGTGAGGGAAGACCCCCAACCCCTTCCCCCCTGCACAAAACATGGTAGATGTATGTCGGTGATATGATGTGATTGTGTGTAAATGTGTGGACTACCATAGTGCAGTTAAAATTGGGAAGATGGTGATTGGAGCACCACTAGCCACTGCGATAGGCAGCGGGGCCCCCATCCCCCCAAGCCCTCAGTGTCTAAAATGCAATTAAAATTGAGGTGAGGGCAGCTATGTTTTGTTCTTCTTTGCCTACAGCATGCATTCAAGAGGCGCAAGGTATTCCATCAGTTTGTGCTACACTATTCTCTACTGTTGTACCATGGGAACACATGCAGGGGCTGCAAATTCCAATAAATTCATCAGAAATCAACTTCATTCTGTTTTCTGCTTATTTTTCCTTTGCTTTACGTTCTTCATTTAGTTTACCATTAAATGAAGGGGAAACATATACATCTGAAAACTGTCTGAAAGTATTCACTTGTGCATGTATTACAGTGGTTTCATGAGGCTGGATTGAGCTACTCTTTCATCAACAAATTGATCACATGACACTGGTCTAAGATGGTACAATGGAGCTCCATAGTTATGCACTGCTATTTTACTAGTTAGTTTTTTTAGCACATTGAAGTGAAGGCAAAATTACAACAAGGTGCCCTGTACACATGACTGTTTCGCCACCCACAGAACCCACTCCATAGTGAAGTTTGTGGATGACACAGTGGTTGTAGGGCTGTTAAAAGAAACCAGTGAGGCTGCCTATTGTAGTGAGGTAAAAGAGCTGTCAGTGTGGTGTAAAAACAACAACCTGGACCTCAATGTCTCCAAGACAAAGGAGATGTTGGTGGATTTCAGATGCGAGGGGCAAATGACTCAACGTGCACCACCTGAGATAAATGTGACACTGGTGGAGATAGTAAACAGTTTTAAATACCGCATGCACATTTCAGAGGCCTTGACTTGATTTATGCCTACCACCACACCGGTGAAGAAAGCAAGGCAGCACCTGATTCATCTTAAGGCCTGTACATACTCTGCAAGAACAGAGAAATTTGTTCTTTTTCTTGAGGTGACAAGAACAAGAACAAAGTTCCTTCTGGCCAGGACATTTCATACTTCACAAGAAACTCGAGTAGAACTCATGGGAAATTCAAATTTCTGACCAATCACACAATAGTTGTCAGACACCACGCAAGAAAAAAGTTCTGCTCGGATGATGTGTCAAGAGCAAGCTGCAAGAACTCCCAAACCAGGGTTGCAAGGACAAAAGGACATTATTTTGTTCTTGCAACCCTGGGAGAGAGAACAAATTTCTCTGTTCTTGTGGAGTATGAAAAGGCCTTTAGGCGGCTGAGAAAATTTAAGATCTACTCAGCACTGCAAAAGGCTTTCTACACAGCAACAGTTGGGTCTGTGCTAACTGTGTTACTGCTTGGTTTGGCAATTGCTCTGCACAGGACAAGAAAGCCCTGCAAAGGGTTATAAAGTGTGCAGAGCATATTATAAAGACTAGTCTGCCAGCTCTTGAGGACATCTACACCAAGCGATGTAGATCCAAAGCACAAGGAATCATTAACAACTTACACCACCCTGATCATATTTTGTTTCAGTGGCTGCCTTCTGGCAGATGTGTCCGCTGTCTCAGAACAAAAAGTAAGAGACTAATAAGGAGTTTCTTTCCACGAACCATAAGGCTCATTAACTCTGAATATTGCAATTTTTTTTACACATTTTTGCATATAGCTCTATTTTTAAATTATAGTTGCTTTTTAAATTAATGTAGAATTTACTTATTTTTTTGTACTGGTATTATTGCTTTTATTATATTGCACAGTCAGTGGGTTAGAGTTAATTTGAATTTCACTGTAGTTTTTCTGAATGTGACAATAAAGCATCCTTGATCCTTCCTGCATCCATCATCTGCATCAAACTTCTGCGGATGTTTTACCAGTCTGTGGTTGCCAGCGTCCTCTTTTACTCCGTGGTGTGCTGGGAGGGCAGTATATCCAAGAAGGATGTGTCCAGACTGGATAAACTGATCAGGCGGGCCGGCTCTGTGGTCGGCGCGAAACTGGACACCCTGGTGGAGGTGGCAGAGATGAGGACTCTGGATAAACTGTTAGATATAATGGACAACGTCAGCCACCCTCTGCACACCGTCATCAGTGACCAGAGGAGCTTGTTCAGTGAAAGACTGCTCCTTCCCAAGTGCTGGACCAACAGGCTCAAGAACTCTTTTGTCCACCATGCCATCACACTCTATAACTCCTCACTTGGAGGGGGGGACATAGAGTACAGAGGACAGTAGGGCATTCACAGTGCAATAACCTTAACTTAACCACACTTGTACAAGCCATATTTAGCCTTGCATTTATATTGTGTATATTAAGTGTTCATTTTTTTTCTTTTTTGCTTTTCTGATCTGTATGCTCCTTTTATGTGCTGCTGGAAATTTAAAATTTCCCAGAGGGAGTCATCCCAAAGGGATTAATAAAGTTAAGTCTAAGTCTAAGTCTATCTGAATGATGAGAATTGTTGCCTCCAAAGCAACTGCTAAGATGCTCACTCACACACAAGGTCAAAGGTCACAAGATATGAGCACATGTGAGCCTCCACTGTATACTTTAGGGGTGGACCAAAAAACGACAGTCTAATATTGTTATTTTGACTGTGTGTTGGGGTCAACACAGCAAAGGTGTCACTAGCTACATTTAGCAGGGAGATGGACAAGAGTTATCAATCAGTCAATCAATCAATCAATCAATAGAATTTATTTATAAAGCACTTTCCATGCAATGTAGCAGCTCAAAGTGCTGTACAAAATAATAAGCAACATACACCAAAAGCCAAAACATAGTCTCAGCCATGCACACATACATATGAGGGGGGCTGAAAAGTTCATAATGGTCAAATTTGACCAAATGTGGTTTATTTTTCAACCGCAGGGATCCAAGAGCTGCAACACCGACGGAAGTGTTTTGACCGAAGGGGAGACTATGTTGAAAAATAAACCACATCTGGTCAAATTTGACCACTATGAACTTTTCAGCCCCCTCTCATACACATTCACTCACAACACACCAGCTAATGATGTTACTAAACTGTAATCGTGTTTAGTGATGTGGGATTGAGATGATACTATTTGTTTCGAACAAGACTGTGGGGAGACTTGAATAACGAAACCGAATTGTCTTTCATTCCAGTTTATTCAAGTAATCATTCCACTGTCTGCTCTCATTCCTGAGCAGCGAACAAAGAGGGTGAACACACCAAAGTTCTCTCATTTAAACATTCTGACATCAAACCATTTCCCTCGCGGGGGAAATCACACATCTCTCTCAAAATCTCTTTATTCACATTCATTAGCCTTTTATTTACATAACTCCCCCTTCTCTCTTCTCGAGCCTCAGTGGTCAGGAAGTCTTCTGTCCTCCGCAGGGGGTCCAGGCTCTGTGGCTCCGCACCGCAGGGGGCTGGCTCTCCTTCATCGTGGTTAAATCACATATGCAGTGTCCAACATATACATGTCTCACAACACAGCCATATAACCCCCCCCAAACGATGAAGAACAGACTAATTCCTAAAATTAAATAGCACCTTACTCACTACTGAATAATCAACACCAACATTCAGTCTGTGCGCCGCTTGGGCTTCAGCCGTCTGCCGAATCTGCTGTGCGTTGGCCCCGCCTTGCCTGCGGTGCGTTTCTGCTTCGGGTCTGTTGACTGAGGGAGAGAGTGATTAACTGCCCCCTGCGGGGGCCTGCCTCATCGATGCGCCACTGCGACCGGTACAGACACGTCCTTCATGACAAAAGCAGGTTTTAGTCTGTCAATACTGACTGTCTCTTTTCTGTCTCCAAAATCTAGCACAAATTGCTTATCACCTGCCTCCAGCACTCGAAATGGCCCTTCGTAAGGTGGTTTGAGCGTTGCTTTTAGGGCTTCGCGCCTGACAAAAACAAAATCGGCATTTTTCAAAGCCTTGGGGACGAAAACTCGTGGAAAAGCGTGATGAACCGGACCCGGGAGCGTGTCTGCCCCCGTGCCGACTAACAGTCCCAGAGCCGAGAGAGGTGGGGGCTCTGGGTGCTCTGGTAAAAACTCACCCGGCAGCCTCAGAGTTTGTGCGAATACCAGCTCCGCTGGGGAGGCATCTAAGTCCTCTTTAGGCGCAGAACGCAACCCTAATAAAACCCATGGAAGTTTATTCACCCAATCTGCATCCGTGAGCGACGCTCTGAGTGCTGCCTTCAAAGACCTATGAAAACGCTCGCATAAACCATTGGCCTGAGGGTGGTAAGCCGTAGTGCGGTGAATTTTGGCTCCTAAGCCGTTGGCCATCGCTGACCACAGCTCAGAGATGAATTGCGGTCCTCTATCGGACGAAATGTCCGACGGAACCCCGAAGCGCGCCACCCAAGCCGTTAAAAAAACGCGAGCCACCTCCGCGGCCGTGGTCGTCGCAAGTGGGACCACCTCCGGCCAACGTGTGGTGCGGTCCACCATTGTCAAAAGATACGTGAACCCCTGTGATGCCGGTAGGGGGCCCACAAGGTCGACGTGCACATGGTCGAACCTTCTGGCCGGAATGCGGAACGGTTCTAACGGGGCTCTTGTGTGCCTGTGAATTTTGGCCCGTTGACAGGAAATGCAGGTTTTTGCCCATTCCTTCACGTGCTTGCGCAGGCACGGCCAAACAAACTTTTCCGCCACTAGTTTCACCGACGCGCGCACCCCCGGGTGCGCCAGTGAGTGGACCGAGTCAAAAACACGGCGGCGCCACGTGGCCGGAACCACCGGATGGGGGCGCCCCGTCGACATGTCGCAGATCAGGGGGGGCATACCGGTTTGTAAACACTTGCTCTCCAGCCTCAACCCTGTTGGTCCAGACTGGAGCGCGCGCACGTCTGCGTCCGCCCCCTGGTCCGCTGCCATGGCTGCGTAATCTATACCCACGTGCACCGGGGCTGCGCGCGCCACCGTGCCGCTCTCCTGCGGCGCGGTCACGGTGGCCCGTTCTGCCTCTGCGCGTGTTGGGGTCGTGAACGCGCATGAGAGACAATCCGCTACTACATTGAATTTGCCCGCGACGTGCCTAATGTCAGTGGTAAATTCCGAGATTGCGGCCAGCTGCCTCTGCTGCCTGCCGGACCACGGGTCTGAAATTTGGGCCATGGCGTATGTGAGCAGCTTGTGGTCCACATAAGCGGTGAAGCACCGTCCTTCCAGCCAGAACTGGAAATGACGAATAGCCAAATGCAGCGCCAACAGTTCTCTGTCAAACGCGCTGTATTTTCGTTCAGCCGCGCTTAAAGATTTGCTAAAGAAAGCCAAAGGCTGCCAAACTCTGGCTACCTGTTGCTCAATAACGGCCCCTATGGCTAAATCTGAAGCGTCTGTCGTCAGCGCGATACGTGCTGCAGGGTCTGGGTGGGCCAGGAGCGCAGCGTCAGCCAAGGCTTTTTTAACCTCTGTGAACGCGCGCTCCCGCTCCGGGGACCATTCGACCGCCTGGGTCGGTTTTTGTTTTTTGAGCGCGGCATATAACGGTTGCATGATTTGAGCTGCGTGGGGCAGGAATCGGTTATAAAAATTCACCATCCCCAAGAATTCCTGTAGTGATTTGACCGTTTGTGGACGGGGAAAATCCGCTACCGCGCGTACTTTCTCTGGTAACGGAACCGCTCCCTCCGGGGAGACGCGGTGACCCAAAAAATCGATCCGCTCGACGCCGAACTGGCACTTGGCTGGGTTAACTATTAAGCCGTGCTCTCCCAGCCTCCTAAAAACTGCTGTGAGGTGCGTTTCGTGTTCGTCCTCTGAAGTACTCGCGACCAAAATGTCGTCGAGGTACACAAACACGAAAGGGAGATCGCGTAACACGGCATCCATCATCCGCTGAAATGTTTGCGCCGCCCCTTTGAGACCAAACGGCATGCGTAAAAATTCGAAAAGTCCGAACGGGGTTATTACCGCTGTTTTAGGAATGTCCTCCGGTTGGACCGGGACTTGGTGATAGCCGCGAACTAGATCAATCTTTGAAAAAATGCGCGCCCCCGCCAGGTGCACCGAAAAATCCTGAATGTGCGGGATGGGATAACGATCGTGCGCCGTAGCGTTGTTTAGCCTGCGGTAATCCCCGCACGGTCTCCAGGAGCCATCGGCTTTCGGTACCATGTGCAGCGGCGAAGCCCACGGGCTCTTCGACCTACGAACGATGCCCAGCCTCTCCAGGCTGGCGAACTCCTCGCGCGCAATGGCGAGCTTAACTGCATCCAAGCGCCGAGCTTTTGCAAACACGGGAGGATCAGAAGTGGGGATAAAGTGTTTCACCCCGTGCTTCGCGACCGTCGCTGAAAAAGTGGGCACAGTGAGCGCTGGAAATTGGGTGAGGAGTGTGTGAAACTTACCACCTGCTGTAGCGACGTGGGTCTGTACTGGTGGCGGGGACACTCGAGCTGAACAGGGGAGAGAGTAAAAAGAGAGTGCATTTACCAGCCGTCTATTAGCAAGATCAACTAACAGATTGTGTGAACACAAAAAATCCGCGCCCAACATGTTGAAACTCACCGCCGCTATCACAAAAGTCCATTCATATGTGCGGCCATGTAAGCATAAAGGCAAGGTCCTTCTCCCGTAGGTGTTGATGTTCGAGCCATTTGCCGCTGTAGCTCCGCTACCGTGGGGTCCAGCCACCCGGTCCGCGTATGTTGGGGTGATGAAGCTCACTTGTGCTCCGGTGTCGATGAGGAACACTCGTCCGGAGCGCGCATCCGTGATGTAGAGCAGCTTGTTGCGTTCTCCGAGGGTCGAAGCTGCTAGCGACCCCCGGTCTTGCCGTTTCCCGAACTCCTGAAGATGCAGGGCGGCACACACCTGCGTGCCTTCTCTGCGAACCTCCGATGGTAAAAGCAGAGATCTTCTCCTCCGCTGTGTCGTGCCCGCGCCTCTGCCGCCGGGCTATTGGCTCCCCCTCGTCGCGGCCGTGTTGCCGCCGTCGTCGGCCAGTCTGGTTCTGCCGCCTCTGGCTCCCCGCTGTCTCGGGTCGCTGCTGTGGTTGCTTGCCCACCGCAGGCGTCCAGGATCCCATCTGCCTCCTGGGCCAGCTCCCGGAACTCCTCCAGGGTGTGACACTTTTTGCCGGCCAGCGTGCTTCTCGCATGCGCCAGGAGGTTGGAGAGGAAGATGAACTGAAAAATGAAATCATCGTTGTCCAACCCTCTCAGCTGTATCATCTCCTCCATCAGGGCGCTCGGCCTGTGTCCACCTTGGTCTAGCAAAGACAGGATCCTCCTCGCCCTCACTTCAGCCGAGGGGGTGAAAAACTTGATGAGGGTGGATTTCAGCTTGCCGTACCTGTCGGTCGCGGGTGGCTGCTCCACCAAGCTTTGCACGCACCGAGCTGTGCTGTTGTCCAGTTTAGCGATGACATGGTGGAACTTAGTGTCATCCACCGTTACTCCTGCGAGCGCGAACTGCGACTCTGCTTGCAGAAACCACGACCGTGGGTTATCCTGCCAGAAATCAGGCAGCTTAACGGCCACTGCGCTCGCCAGCTCTGAGCGCTGTGAGTCCGGGACCCTGAGAATTTCTTCGTTCATTCTCAACGTCGTCAGTCACCAATGTGGGGAGACTTGAATAACGAAACCGAATTGTCTTTCATTCCAGTTTATTCAAGTAATCATTCCACTGTCTGCTCTCATTCCTGAGCAGCGAACAAAGAGGGTGAACACACCAAAGTTCTCTCATTTAAACATTCTGACATCAAACCATTTCCCTCGCGGGGGAAATCACACATCTCTCTCAAAATCTCTTTATTCACATTCATTAGCCTTTTATTTACATAACTCCCCCTTCTCTCTTCTCGAGCCTCAGTGGTCAGGAAGTCTTCTGTCCCCTGTCCTCCGCAGGGGGTCCAGGCTCTGTGGCTCCGCACCGCAGGGGGCTGGCTCTCCTTCATCGTGGTTAAATCACATATGCAGTGTCCAACATATACATGTCTCACAACACAGCCATAAAGACAAACATAAAAACAAGAATAAAAATTGAAAATTTAAATGGAGTCCGAAAAGGGACAGGATTGAAGCCAAAAGCTTATCTTGTCCTGTCCCACCATTAACTAATTAATATACCTATATACCTGCTTGCACATATATACATACATACATACAGTACATACATGCATGCATACATATATTGTCATTGTGGTGAACACTCAATGGACCTGTTGGACCAGTTCTGTGACTCGCATTTTAGGTCAGAACAAAGGCAGGAAGCTTAGCCTTGTTATGCAAGGCTGGAGACTGTGGGGGGTCGATTAAAGGATGTGTGGGAGACAGTGGAAGTGATATCATGGAGGGAAATGCATTGTGACTGTCTTTATTATGCCAGGTGGTGAAATGCATTGTGACTGTCTTTATTATGCAAGGTGGTCTGTGGGACATGTGATCTATGAGGTGTGAAGTCCCTGATATTTAAGGACGAGAGTTACTGTTTCATACTCTCTCTTTTTTCTGCTTTGAAATGATGGAGATGTGAATAAAGCTGACTCTGAGAAAGAACGCTGCCTCGTCATTTTCACATCTTCCACACTGGTGACCCTGAGACGTATCATGGAAGAAAGAAATTCCCCCGGGCCAGCCGCGTCAGGAGCCCCCAGCCAAGCGAACGCCGCTACAGTCCAGCTACCGGACTTCTGGCAGAACAATGGGCGCTCCTGGTTCAACGCAGTTGAGGCGCAGTTAAACCTCTGGGGGATATCGGTAGATGTCACGAAATTCTACCACGTAGTCGCAAAGCTGGACAACAACACGGTCCAGCATGTGGAGAGCCTGATCAACCAGCCGCCAGAGAGTGACAAATACGGCGCGTTGAAGGCTGCACTCATCCAGCAATTCACCCCCTCGGCGGAGGAGCGAGCAGAGAGGCTCCTGGCGCTGACGGAGGGGGAAAACGACATGCCCGCGAGCCTGATGGAGAAGTTGTTGAGGTTGAAAGACTCTGACGATGATCACTTCATTTTCACCCACCTCTTCCTCAGGACTCTACCATCAGCAGCGAGAGTGGCTCTGGCCAGTTCGCCACTGTTGGCCCTACGGGACTACCGCGCGCTGGGCCGAGAGGCACAGCGGATTGTCAATGCCACCAAGCGGCGCGCAGCCACGGCCGCTGCAGCGGAACTCGGCGCGACGACCGCAGACGACAGGAGGCCAGAGACAGCGGTGCCAGACTCACCGACGACGGCGGCGGCAAGGGCCAGGGAGAGTGGACCGGACGTCTTTTGTTTCTACCATCGCCGCTTCGCAGAGAGGGCACGCAAGTGTGTACCGCTGTGCCAGTTCGGGCGTTCGGGAAACGCCAAGACCGGGGGTCGGTAGCAGCCGCGGCCCTCGGGGAAGAGAACAAGCTGCTCTACTTGTCGGACGCACGCTCTGGGAGGCAGTTCCTCGTCGACACAGGCTCCCAGTTGAGTTTCATCACTCCTTCCTACGTGGACAGACTGGCGGGTTCCGGAGGTCCCCTGGTGACAGCGGCGAATGGCTCGGAGATTAAGACCTTTGGTGAGAAGACTCTGCTTCTGTCTCTACACGGCCGTGCATATGAGTGGACTTTTGTTGTAGCAACAGTAAATTTCAATATGCTGGGGGCTGATTTTTTGTGCTCACATGGGTTGTTGGTTGATCTCGCTAAAAGGCGCCTGGTTAATGCATTTTCTTGTGGCCCCGCTTTGAGTGGCCCCGCTTACAGCACAAGCCAACGTCACAACAGCAGGCGGTAAGTTCCACACACTGCTCACTCAGTTCCCAGCACTCATGGTCCCCACATTTTCGGCAACAGTCGCTAAGCACGGGGTGGAGCATTTTATTACCACTACCGGACCGCCTGTTTTTGCAAAAGCTCGGCGCTTGGACGCAGTTAAGCTGGCCATAGCGCGCGAGGAGTTCGCCAACCTGGAGAGGTTGGGCATTATCCGACGTTCAAACAGTCCGTGGGCTTCCCCCCTACATATGGTCCCGAAAGCTGACGGATCATAGCGCCCTTGCGGGGATTTTCGCAGGTTAAACAACTCTACAGCGCACGACCGCTACCCAATCCCACATATCCAAGATTTCTCGGTTCATTTGGCAGGGGCGCGCATTTTTTCTAAAATAGACTTGGTCCGCGGTTACCACCAAGTCCCAGTGTGCGCTGAGGACATACCCAAAACAGTGGTAATAACTCCGTTTGGTTTATTCGAGTTTTTACGCATGCCGTTCAGACTTAAAGGGGCTGCTCAGACGTTCCAACGCATGATGGATGCGGTGCTTCGCGATCTCCCTTTCGTGTTCGTCTACCTGGACGATATTTTAGTAGCCAGCGCGTCCGAAGACGAACACGAAAAACACCTGGCCACAGTTTTCCGAAGGTTGGGAGATCACGGGTTAATAATCAACCCAGCGAAGTGTCAGTTCGGGGTGGCGCAGATCGATTTTTTAGGACACCGCATCTCCCCCGAAGGAGCAGTTCCGCTGCCTGACAAAGTGCGCGCTGTGGCAGATTTTCCCCAGCCGCAGACAGTCAGGGCGTTGCAGGAGTTTTTGGGAATGGTGAATTTTTATAACCGTTTTCTCCCCCGCGCGGCGCAACTCATGCAGCCGCTGTATGCCGCGCTCAAAAAAAAGAAACCCGCAGATAAGATCGAGTGGTCCCCGGAGCGGGACCAAGCGTTCTCGGAGGTTAAAGCAGCCTTGGCAAAGACTGCGTTGTTGGCACACCCAGACCCAACGGCCCGCATAGCGCTCACCACTGACGCGTCAGATGTGGTCATAGGGGCGGTCGTGGAGCAACATGTAGCCGGGGTTTGGCAGCCCCTCGCATTTTTCAGCAGGACCTTGCGCGATAGCGAACGTAAATACAGCGCGTTCGACAGGGAGCTGCTCGCTCTCCATTTGGCCATCCGCCACTTTCAGTTCTGGCTGGAAGGACGCGCTTTCACCACGTTCGTTGATCACAAACCGCTAACATTCGCGATGGCCAAGGTCTCGGAACCGTGGTCAGGCCGGCAGCAGAGACAGCTGGCCGCTATATCAGAGTTTACCACTGATATTCAGCATGTGGCGGGCAAACTCAATGTAGTGTCAGATTGCCTCTCGCGCACTGTGGCGGCCCCAGTCAGCGTAGGGTTAGATTATGCAGCCATGGCCACAGAGCAGGTTAATGACACGGACGTGCGCGCGCTCCAGTCTGGACCAACAGGGTTAAGGCTGGAGAGCAGGGTGCTGCAAGATGGTATGCCCCCCCTAATCTGCGATGTCTCCACTGGACGGCCGCGTCCAGTAGTACCGGCCGCGTGGCACCGCCACGTTTTTGACTCAGTTCATTCTTTGGCGCACCCCGGAGTGCGCGCGTCGGTCAAAATGGTAGGAGAGAAATTTGTGTGGCCGAGCCTCCGCAAACAGGTCAAAGAGTGGGCAGCAGCCTGCACGGCGTGTCAACGAGAAAAAGTACACAGGCACACGAGAGCTCCTTTGGAACCTTTTCACATTCCGGCCAAGAGGTTCGACCACGTTCATGTGGACCTCGTTGGACCCCTCCCGCTGTCACAGGGGTGCACACATCTTCTGACAATGGTGGACCGCACCACGCGCTGGCCTGAAGTGGTCCCGCTGACATCAACCACGGCCGAGGAAGTGGCGCGCGCGTTTTTAACATCTTGGGTGGCGCGCTTCAGCGTTCCGTCGGACATTACGTCCGACAGAGACCCTCAATTTGTTTCCGAGCTTTGGTCGACAATGGCCCGCAGCCTGGGTGTCACAATTCACCACACAACCGCGTACAATCCGCAGGCTAACGGGTTATGCGAACGTTTTCATAGGTCATTGAAAGCGGCTCTCAGAGCGTCACTGACGGATACAAATTGGGTTGACAAGTTACCGTGGGTGTTATTGGGGTTGCGTTCTGCACCTAAAGAGGATCTAGAAGCCTCCCCAGTGGAGCTCGTGTTTGCGCAGCTACTCCGGCTGCCTGGGGAGTTTCTCCCAGATAACCCTGCGCCAAACGCCTCCCCGTCTCAGCTGTTGCGGAGTAACATAGAATGAAGCACGCTGCCCGGCCCCGCGCACCACAGTTTTCCGCGCGTTTTTGTGCCTAAAACTTTGAAGAACGCAGAGTTTGTTTTTGTTAGACACGATGCGCATCGAACCCCGCTGCGACCGCCTTATGACGGACCATTCAGAGTGCTAGAAACAGGGGACAAGCAGTTTTTGCTAGATTTGGGGGGTAGGAAAGAGAAAATTGGCATAGACAGACTTAAACCCGCTTTTGTGGTGGCAGAGGAGAAAGCGCTGTTGGCAAAGGCCCCGCGGCGAGGTAGACCACCACGGAGGGTTTCACACAGTAATGTTTCCCAAAGTAATGTTTCCCCAGAACACCCGCAGAGACTGACAAAGGGTTTCCGCCCCCAGACGGCAAATCCCCAGCGGGACAGCGCCGCAGAGACGGTGAACCCCAGCTACAGCAGATTCGGCAGGAGGCTGAAGCCTATCCAGCATGTGGACTGATGTGCATTGATGCTATCACGGCATGCATGTGGTTATTTTCTTGTTGTTCTGTTTTTCTAAAATGCTGGGGGGGCTTGTGTGGTGAACACTCAATGGACCTGTTGGACCGGTTCTGTGACTTGCATTTTAGGTCAGAACAAAGGCAGGAAGCTTAGCCTTGTTATGCAAGGCTGGAGACTGTGGGGGGTCGATTAAAGGATGTGTGGGAGACAGTGGAAGTGATATCATGGAGGGAAATGCATTGTGACTGTAGAAGAGCTGGAAATAACGAGGCGGTTTTGTATCACAAAAGTAGAGTCTTTAATGAACAAACTCTTCTATCTTGACTCATCTGGTGCAGAGCTTGGCAGAAGGCAAGAGACAGAACTCTGCTTCGCTCGCTGGTTAAATACAAGCACGCATAGCACCACTCATTGAAACAGCTGATGTCAGAGCCACTCATTGAAAAAGGTAACATCTCCCCGTTATCTTAATCCCCATTGTCCTGCCATCCCCTCTCCCTGTCTTGGGAGGTGATGGGAACTCCCCCTCTAGCTTTAGGGGGTAAAGGTGTCAAGTCTGTTGCCATGGAGTCCTGTGATGTCATGAGTCTTCACACATATAGACAGCAGGACGGTGGCCATGGAAGTTGGAATCCGCTAAGGAGTGTGTAACAACTCACCTGCCGAATCAACTAGCCCTGAAAATGGATGGCGCTGGAGCGTCGGGCCCATACCCGGCCGTCGCCGGCACTGAGAGCTGAGAGTGGTGAGATTCCTTTGTTCTTTCAGAGGTGTGAAGTTCCTTTGTATATTCTGTCCCAAACATTTCCACATGCTCTAACAAATGTAGGTATGGAATATATGGGTGATATATACCACAGTGACTGTCTTTATTATGCCAGGTGGTGAAATGCATTGTGACTGTCTTTATTATGCAAGGTGGTCTGTGGGACATGTGATCTATGAGGTGTGAAGTCCCTGATATTTAAGGACGAGAGTTACTGTTTCATACTCTCTGTTTTTTCTGCTTTGAAATGATGGAGATGTGAATAAAGCTGACTCTGAGAAAGAACGCTGCCTCGTCATTTTCACATCTTCCACACCATAACAACAAATGGAAACTTAATGAACTAGGATGTGAATGAACAAATCTCAGCACACATTTCAAAATCTTATTACTTATTAAAATAATAGAAATTCAAAATAAAAACACGAGTAAACAACTCCTCACTGATCATAAAATCCATGAGTGACTCAGACTTTGACCCAACCAACCCTACTGATTTACAGAATCATCTTCCTCCCTGTCCCCCTCATGGATCGTCACCTTATCGTGGTGGGGGGGTTTGCGTGCCCCAGTGATCCCAGGAGCTATGTTGTCCGGGGCAATTTGCCTCTGATAGGGTCTCCCAAGACAAACTGGTCCTGGGTGAAGGGCCAGACGAAGAACGATCCAACAGACTCTCATGATAAATTGTATATCAAGGATTCAGTGTACCCCGCCCGGTATGGGGTTACCGGGGCCCCACCCTGGAGCCAGGCCTGGGGGAGGGGCTCGAAGGCTAGCGTCTGGTGGCCGGGTTTCCACCCATGGGACCCGGCCGGGCTCAGCCCGAAGGAGTTACATGGGTCCGCCCTCCAGTAGGTTCACCACCTGCAGGAGGGATCATGGAAGTCCGGTGCTATGTGGATTAGGTGGCAGTCAAAGGCGGAGACCTTGGCGGACTGATCCCAAGCTTTCTAAACTGGCTTTTGGTACGTGGAATGTCACCTCTCTGGTGGGGAAGGAGCCTGAGCTGGTGTACGAGATTGAGCGATACCGGCTAGATATAGTCGGCCTCACCTCAACACACAGCTCCGGTTCCGGAACCAGTCTCCTGGAGAGGGGCTGGAGCTTGGCCTTTTCTGGAGTTGCCCCGGGCGAGAGGCGACGAGCAGGGGTAGGTATTCTTGTATCGCCCCACCTTGCTGCCTCTATATTGGAGTTTTCCCCGGTGGACGAAAGGGTTGCTTCCCTGCGCCTTCGGGATGGGAAACGGGTCCTGACCATCATTTGTGCCTATGCACCAAATGATGTTTCAGAGTACCCACCCTTTTTGGAGTCTGTGACTGGGGTGCTGGAGGGTGCTCCTCCTGGAGACTCCATTGTCCTACTGGGGGACTTCAATGCGCACGTGGGCAACGACAGTGAAACCTGGAGGGGGGTGATTGGGAGGAACGGCCTGCCCGATCTGAACCCGAGTGGTGTTCAGTTATTGGACTTCTGTGCTAACCACAGTCTGTCTATAACGAACACCATGTTCAAGCATAAGGGTGTCCATATGTGCACCTGGCACCAGGACACCCTAGGCCGCAGGTCGATGATCGATTTTGTTATCGTATCATCAGACCTGCGACCGTATGTCTTGGACACCCGAGTAAAGAGAGGTGCAGAGCTGTCAACTGATCACCACCTGGTGGTGAGTTGGATCCGATGGCAGGGGAGGAAGCCATTCAGACCTGGTAGACCCAAACGTATAGTGAGGGTGTGCTGGGAGCGTCTGGCTGAGGCCCCTGTCCGGGAGGTCTTCAACTCCCACCTCCGGAAGAACTTCAACCACATTCCGAGGGAGTCTGGAGACATGGAGTCTGAATGGGCCATGTTCTCCACCTCTGTTGTTGAAGCGGCAGCCCAGAGCTGCGGCCGCAAGGTGGTCGGTGCATCTCGTGGTGGCAACCCCCGAACCAAGTGGTGGACACCAGTGGTGAGGGGGGCCATTAAGCTGAAGAAGGAGTCCTATCAAGCTTGGTTGGCTTGTGGGACTCCCGAAGCAGCTGAGGTGTACCGGCAGGCCAAGCGGAGTGCAGCTCGGGTGGTTGCTGAAGCAAAAACCCGGGTATGGGAGGAGTTCGGTGAGGCCATGGAACAAGACTTTCGGTCGGCTTCAAAGAGATTCTGGCAAACTGTTCGGCGGCTCAGGAGGGGAAAGCAGCTCCCCGTCCACACTGTGTATGGTGCGGATGGGACACTGTTGACTTCAACTGGGGATATCGTCGGGCGGTGGAAGGAATACTTCGAGGATCTCCTCAATCCCACTGATACGCCTTCCACAGAGGAAGCAGGGTTTGGGGACGAGGGGGATGACTCGCCTATCACAGGGGCTGAGGTCGCCAAGGTGGTTAAAAATCTCCTTGGTGGCCGGGCCCCGGGGGTGGACGAGATTCGCCCCGAGTACCTCAAGGCCCTGGATGTTGTTGAGTTGTCATGGTTGACACGCCTCTGCAACATTGCGTGGAGGTCGGGGGCAGTGCCTTTGGCATGGCAAACCGGGGTGGTGGTTCCTCTCTTCAAAAAAGGGGACCGGAGGGTGTGCTCCAACTTTAGAGGGATCACACTCCTCAGCCTCCCTGGGAAGGTCTATGCCAAGGTACTGGAGAGGAGAGTCCGGCCGTTGGTCGAACCTCGGATTCAGGAGGAGCAATGTGGTTTTCGTCCTGGCCGTGGCACATCGGACCAGCTCTTTACCCTCTCGAGAATTCTTGAGGGTTCGTGGGAGTTTGCCCAACCAGTTTACATGTGTTTTGTGGACTTGGAGAAGGCATTTGACCGCGTCCCTCGTGGATTTTTGTGGGGGGTGCTTCGGGAGTATGGGGTATCGGGCTTGTTGTTACGAGCTATTCGGTCTCTGTACGACCGTTGTGAGAGTTTAGTTCGCATTGCCAACACTCGGTCGGAGTCATTCCCAGTGAGAGTTGGACTCCGCCAGGGCTGCCCTTTGTCACCGGTCCTGTTCATAATTTTTATGGACAGGATTTCTAGGCGCAGCCAGGGAATGGAGGGTGTCATGCTTGGTGACCACAGGATCTCATCTCTGTTGTTTGCAGATGATGTTGTCCTGTTGGCTTCATCCAGCAATGACCTACAGCTCTTGCTGGGACGGTTTGCCGCTGAGTGTGAAGCGGCTGGGATGAGAATCAGCACCTCCAAGTCCGAGTCCATGGTCCTCAGCCGGAAAAAGGTGGATTGTCCTCTCCGGGTTGGGGACAGGCTCCTGCCCCAAGTGGAGGAGTTTAAGTATCTTGGGGTCTTGTTCACGAGTGAGGGGAAAATGGAGCGAGAGATCGACAGACGGATTGGAGCAGCATCTGCAGTGATGCGGACGTTGTACCGGTCTGTTGTGGTGAAGAGGGAGCTTAGTTCTAAGGCAAAGCTGTCGATTTACCAGTCAATCTACGTTCCTACTCTCACCTATGGTCACGAGCTTTGGGTAATGACCGAAAGAACGAGATCGCGGATACAAGCGGCTGAAATGAGCTTTCTCCGTAGGATTGCTGGACTCACCCTCAGAGATAGGGTGAGGAGCTCAGTCATCCGGGAGAGGCTCAGAGTAGAACCGCTGCTCCTCCACATTGAAAGGAGTCAGTTGAGGTGGTATGGGCATCTGATTAGGATGCCTCCTGGACGCCTCCCACTTGAGGTGTTTCAGGCACGTCCCACTGGGAGGAGACCCCGGGGCAGACCTAGGACTCGGTGGAGAGACTATGTCTCCCAGCTAGTCTGGGAACGCCTTGGTATCCCCTCTGAAGAGCTGGAGCAGGTGGCTGGGGAGAGGGAAGTCTGGGCTTCTCTGCTTGAACTGCTGCCTCCGCGACCCGGACCTCCGGAAAAGCGGTAGAAGATGGATGGATGGATGGATCTTCCTCCCTGTATTAATCTAATTTCTCATTTTTTGTACTTTTTTTAAACTCAAAATATTTGGACATTATTTTAACTCCATATTTAAAACAATGTCCAATGGGATGATGGGAGTTATTGTCAGCTAGGCGTTTAAGCAAAAACTAAATATTACTCTGCTACTGTACGACAGCCGACAACTTTAATTACGTGGAAAATTATCTTTTAAATTGAAAAACATTATATATGTAATTTGTGGCAAAATTTGATCGGGATCAAAAGATAATTTTGCTCTTGCCATTCATTTCAATGCAGAATTTTTTCGATTTAGGATCAATAAACTACTCTATCTATCATATACGGATGCGGAAGTAGAGGGGGCGTGACTTCGGAGCTCTACTATAATGTAGACGCTTACGTCCAAACTGGGCGGACACAAAAAGCCCAGTAGACCAATGGGAGGGTGAGAAGCTGGTGATTGACACATATGTGACGAAACGCCACGAACCAATTGTCACGGCGCGCGAAACATCAAATATCTTTTCGGTGTGTATGGATCAGGCGGGAGGAAGAGAAATTGTCCGGATAAACACTACCTAAATGCGCATTAAAAAACTCAAACAGTACCTCTTTTCGTAGACAGTCGTATTCATCGACGCTATTTTGTGGATAACCCAACAACGGCGAAGCTCCGTTTGTGGCCGATTAACTTTCGATAAACAATCGACGGACAAAGATGAGTTTGGTCGTCACTCATCAACAGGTCAGGAGACGGTTTGGCTCTTCGATGATTAGTTTGGGCGCCTGGTTAACAGTTTTATGTTGGTACAAGGTGACTGTTATAATTATAAGTTAGGGGAGAAATACTGATCAGAGACCTTTATTTACCGTATAGTTTGTTAGCGTTAGCCGCCTAGCTCGTTTGCTAGGTTAGGTTGGATACAGGTCAAGTGAACCCCTGACCAAGTGCACCCCAGAATCCAGTCTGTACATGTACAAATCCAGTGATCTGTAAAAGAAAAGAAGGAGAACAACAACAAGAATTTGTGTAGAGCTGTTGGAAAGACTTATTGGTCACCAAGAAGTGGGAAAAAAAAAATATATGGAAGATGACCAGCTGCCCCAGAGGAAAATCCACACTCTGTGTTACTATAATCTTCTGAATGAGGCTTCAGAAAGTTATGAATCGGTTTGTAAATCACTGGATAAAAATGTAATTGTACACATATAGGTGGGATACGGGGGTCCACTTGGGGTGCTCACATGGTCAGGGGTCCACTTGACCAGATCCCATTAGGTTAATATGTTGAATATGTTCCACTTTATTGGTTAATATATTAGACCGAAATTCAGGACAGAATTATTCAAATACTTTATTCACTCTTATGGATGATGAGGTAAAGCAACTGATAGGAAACCGTAATCCCAGGCTGACTCCTGTGTTCATTATTTGTTGTTTATTGTTCATTTAATGCTTTCCATTGACATTAGGTCTCCTTTCAAATGTGTTTTTTGAAAATGGAATTATGTCAGACAAGGTTTGGACCAATTTCAACATCAATAAGCAGTTGTCACCTGTTATGTCTGGAACTGGAGTCAAGGAGGAGAGCAAAGGTGGAGCTGAACACAACTTTTATTGTAATACAGGGCGCAGTGCACCTGACCACACATACAGCAGCAAGCAGAGGCGGCGGAAGAGGCCGCACCCCTACCTGCGGCCCTTCTTATACGCACGGGAGTTGGTGGAATCGGAACATGGAGCCACCACCCCATGCCACACAAATAAGGGCTCCAAATATAATACAGTATGAACAATAAATAACTACACTGCATCACCCACTACTAAAACAGCTTTTTTTCTAGTACTGCTGGAGATCAACAAACTTTGAGATTGAACATAAATACGGTGGCCTTGAGAGCTCAAGTGCACTGCAAGTCAAGAAAGCAACTCCAGATAGACAGAACAAAATCAAACTCTAAGCAGCTGCATCAAAATGGCAACACATAGGTGCTGCAAATACTCACAGCAGCTGCAAATGCAGGAAAGAACTGCAAATACAATAATGCACTGCAAACCGGAGTGGTGGCTCAGTTGGTAGAGCATCCACCCCACACCCAGGAGGCCGGGGTTCAAATCCCGGCCGGGTCATGCCAAAGACCATATAAAAGTGGAACTTCCAGCCGTCCAGCTTGGTGCTCAACAATAATGGAGCGGAGGAGGGAAATTTGTGGCGGTGCCTTGCATGGCAGCGACCCCTCTGATTCTAGATGTGATTAACATTGTAGATAAGAGAAACGTAATTTTGTCCTACTGTACATGATTGGCTGTATGGATTAAATGACAATAAAGTTGGCTATGCACTGCAAAACCATCCCCCAGGAGGACACAATAAAGTGACGGACCAGATCAGGAAGTGACTTCGGACCCTATAAAAAGTGACCTAAATAATGCTTTCTTAAAACAATAACTTCGTTTACGAATAGGATATCTGAATCATGCATTTATCTTTTTCCTCGACACCACCAAAATTTACCTCCTTGTAAGCATCTATTTCAAATAAGCTTCATTTAAAAGAAGACGGTGTGTTACTGTGCTTAAGAATTTTATTTGTCCTCTTATTTGTAAATAAAGTTAGTACAGTTAACATTGCATAGCACAGCTAATGTGCTGCTTATGTCTTTCCATTACCAACTCAGTTACCACTGCATGGACTCTGATCAGCTCTGATTAAACCTGTGAAGACACATTCACACAGCTGTTATCTGACTGATTTCTACATATTTTGTGTTTGCACAAAATATCCAGTCACTTTATTGTGTTCTCCTGGGGGTTGGTTTTGTAGTGCATTCTGCATTTGCGCTTGCTTTGCATATTTCCAGGACATTTCTGTATTTGCTGTGCTTTTCTGCATTTGCAGCACGTTTCTTTATTTGCAGTTGCAACACCTACAGTGGGGAAAATACACTACACACAAAAAGTTAGGAATATTTGGCTTTCAGGTGAAATTTATGGAAAATGTAAAAAGGTCATGTTACAGAGATATTATATCATGAAAGTAGGGCATTTAAGTAGAAGCATGCAATGGTGATTTCTTAATCTCAAACAATTTATTGAAACAAAAGCCAATAACAGTGGTGGTATACCACAACAAAAAATGTCAGTGTCTCAATAACTTATCATGTGTCCTTGAGCATCAATTACAGCTTGACAATGACGTCTCATGCTATTCACAAGTCGACTGTCTGTTGTCTGCTGAGGCATGGCATTCCACTCTTGAAGGGCGGCCATCAGGTCACTGAGGTTGTGGGGTGCACCGTTACGAGCCTCTACATGGCGACCCAGCTGATCCCATAGGTTTTCTATGGGATTCAGGTCTGGAGAAAGTGGAGGCCACTCCATTTGAGGTACCCCAGCCTCCAGCAGCTGTTCCCTAATGATGTGACCTCGATGAGCTGGAGCATTGTTGTCCATGAAGATGAAATTAGGCCTGTGTTGTTCATGCAGGGGCACAATGACTGGATTAATGATGTTATTCAAGTAGTATCAGTTTGTCAGTGTACCGTTCACAAGCTGTAGGGCAGTTCTGTATTGACTAGACACACATGCCCAAACTGTAACGCCCACTACCACCAAAGGCTCATCTGGTGGCAAGAGTGGCTCTCCTTGATGTCGCCAACATTGCTGGCGGCCATCATTTCTGCTCAGCGTGAATCGACTTTCATCAGAGAACAGCACTGAGGCCCACTGGTCCCTTGTCCAGTGTAAATGCTCCTTGGTCCATGCAAATGATGATGCCTGTGCCAGGTGGTGCGGTCAGGTACTAGGGATGCAAGTTATCGATTAATTCATTATTTAATTGATTCACCTTATCAATTGATTAACCATTAATTGATAAGTGGCAATTTTCCTGATAATATGAATTTCCCTCTGTACAATACAGTCTCTATATCTTTAACATATAAAAAGTTAATTACTGTTTTTGATGTACTGAATAAAACATGAACATCGTATTCCTCAATGATTTATTGTATCATTTGCATTTTTTTTTTACTACAGACAATGGCATTTTTCGTAGTTTAATAAATTTTGTACTGTATAGTGTGTACTATGTGCTGGTGCATCTCAGTAAATTTACAATTACAAATGTCATGATTTTTAATTTATTTTAAAACCTATTACCAATATCATAATTTCTTTTTCTTTTTTTTTAGTTATTTTTGCAAAAAAAAAAATCACATTCTGATTTACTGAGATGCGCTAGTAGACTGTTTTAACAGGAAAATAAATTGTGAGCTACTTCATCTGTTAGATGTTCAACATGATCATAATAATGGATTAGATTTATATAGCGCCTCACATGTCAAGTGACATCTCAAAGCACTTACAGTGACTCCATTATTCATTCACTCCAGACAGACATTGATAGTGGTAAGCCACTACTGTAGCCACAGCTGCCCTGAGGCAGACTGGAGGAAACGTGGCTGCCAGTCCACACCAACGGCCTCTCTGACCACTACTGAACATTTATACATATTCATACCCAGTGTCATGGTCACTGGAGGCAAGGTGGGTGAAGTGTCTTGCCCAGGGACACAATGGCAGGATGGCTGGGGAGAGCAGGATTCCAATCGCCAACCCTCCGATTATTGGACGACCCGCTCTACCTCCTGAGCGACTGCCACCCACATTTACCTCCTCTGTTCACAGTACTCTGGCAATCCAGGCAAACCCAGAACGATCTGGGTCACCTCTGTTGTCTGTTACTTCAGTGGTAACTTGAGTCCGGCCTGCTTTCCCATCTTGTGGCAAGGGGATAGGTTTTTGCGCTCGTGTAATCTTTTGATTTGCTCCGGTCGGTTTCTCTGCTACGTTAATTTGAAGCAGGTGGACCTTCAAACTCTCGTGCTATTAGAAGCTGTTGTGGTGCTCCAACGTAACCCGGAATACCTGATAATACGCGGGTATTATCCAATCAGTACGGAGTCAATCCGATATCCCGCTCACACTTCTAGAAGCCAGGGCAGGAAGAAACGGCGCGATGGCTAAAACTTTTATTGATAAAAATTACATATTTTCATTGAGCAACTTCACACTTGGGGATGCACACCCTCGTAACCTCAGCAAAGCACTTATAAAATCTGAGGCCAGTCTGAGGAACACACACAGACACACACACATACAAACAGAGATATCTTGCATTTATAGATGGATGTATGGATTACTTGGGTTGTTATTGATACCTGGTGAAAATCTCAGGCCAATGGCTCCATCAGAAACATGTTTAATGAGGAAAAATGTTGACACGTTCAACACTTATTTCCCCCGCTGTATGTTGCCATTTTGATGCAGATGCTTTGAGTTTGGTTTTGTTTTGTCTACTTGCAGTTGCCTTCTTAACTTGCAGTGCATTTGAGCTCTCAGGGTCACCGTACCAAAGCCATGAACAAAGGCTGATTTTTTTTTTTTTTCTCCCCACTAATGTAGCCTTCTTACTACAGCAACAACTAACATGTTACTTGTTCTTATTCCTAGGCTGAGGGACTTCCAGCTGTTTCTCAGACTGTAACGGAGAGTGATTCAGACAGCGGGATGGGCTCTCCAGCAGAAGAGATGCCTGCAGATACTGCTGACAAGAGAGAAGACCATCCAGGTGAGGCAGAACAACAGCCCACGGCAATTAGTCCGACCCTGCATAGTAGGGATGCATTTTCCCAGCTGTTTGTCACAGAACAAGCTAAACAGTTGACAGAATTAAACTTTGGATGGCAATACGTCATACTGTTTAAGTTTTAAATGAGAAATGAGAAGTTATTGTTTTTATTATTAAAAAGCAAAAAGTAGCAACAAATCAACTTGTGTAGAACACAAACAACAGCACAGTTAATCATTCTGGCCAACTGTATTACTGAGTAGGTGGAGGCAGTGAATAATTGAAGTGCTGTTTTGTTTCCAGACTCTGATGACGATGAAGACTTCACAGTTCACAGGAAGCCTCACCGTAACGCAATCAGAGACAGTGACGGTGAAGAGGAGGTGGCTGCGGCTGCAGAGGGCATCTCCAGCGTAGCAGAAGCACTGGTCCTGTCTGCCTCCAGTGGAGAGGAGGTGGAAAGTGGTGCCAAGAGGAAGGAAAGGGGTGCGCAGAAGAGCAAGAGAATCAGCCGTGCTCCCCTTGACAGCGAGGATAGTGAGCCCGAGCAGCGAGAGGAGGAGGAGGAAGTGAAATCGGCAAAAGAAAAGAAGAGGGAGAAGAGTCAGAGATGCCGAGAGAGGAAGGAGAAGCGCAGCAAAGCCGTGGAAAAGCTGAAGAAGAAAGAGAGATTGTCTGAGAGAGATGAAGTAATTTCTACTGTTTCTAAACGTTTTCTCTACGTTTCATGCATCAGGGTTTCCCACAATGTATATAAAGCTTAGACCGCACCCGCTGAATAATGAACATCTACAGTACAGTGCCACAGCTTTTATTTTGCTTCTGTATACCACTACAGTGAACTTGAAATCAAGCAGCAAAAGGTGGTGGAAGGGCAGATTTTCAGTTTTAATTCAGGGGATTGAGGAAATAATATATCTTCTTTAGGAATTATAGACATTTTCATACGTTGACCCTCATTTTTCAAGGCTCAAAAGTAGAGTGCAGTAAGGCTTCTTTTCTTGTCATCTTTTTTATTGTTCAGAAATGTGACTTTTCATTTAAATCTGGAACTTTTTCATATAAATTACTCCTTTTCTTTTAAATTTGAGTTTTTTCCCCTTGTGAATTTACTTTTTTTATGGTAATATGCAACTTTTTCTAACAAACTTTTTCCCTTATTTGCAGCTTTTCTTGTACATTTTAAGACTTTTTTTTCCTTATAAATCTGTAGTGTGCCATATAAATTTGATTCTTTTTTCATTTTATTTGTAAATTTAATCATGCAAATTTGTGACCTCATGATCAAATTGCTGCCTCTTCCTCAGATTTGTGAGGTTAACTCCAGTCGTTACGACCCCACTTCACACACACAGAGTGCCTCACAGAGCATATTTGAGACTGAATTTAAACAGTCTTGCATCCATTTCTGCAGGAGATGCCCTGCCCTCGTGCTCAAAATGACAGTGGGTGTCCTCTGGGTGACGCGGACCTGTTTGACACTGGTCTGAACGAGGAGGAGGAGGACGACGAAGAGTCTCTGGATGCCATCCGGGCTTCAGTAAAACAAAAGATGAAGAAACGCAAGGTACAGGAAAAGATGACGTTTTGACCAAATGTGTGTGCAAAGTATAATCTAGCGCAGGGGTCACCAACTACATTTGTCCAAGGGCCAGAATTTTTCTCAGCAGACACTGTGAGGGCCAAAGGCTCTCTTAAAATAAAATAAATATTGTAGCTCAAGTAATTTATTATTTGATATATTGATTTCCAAATTTGTTACTTTTTAGATGAGTATGAGTAAGAGCAAGAAAGCATGTACTTAAACATTTATATAAAATGGGATTTTATTCTTGACAGTTTTGGGGGGTTTTCCTTGTGAATTTATGACGGTTTTCTTGTAAATTAAGAACTTTCCTGTTGTAAATTTTCATCACTTAAATTGTGAACTTTTTTCGTCATTCTTGTTTTGTAAGGGGTTTTCTCATAAATTTCAGAAATTTTTCTTGTAAATTTATTACTTTGTCCCACAACAATCTGTGGACTGTGGTAAAATTGTGATTTTTTTTTCATGTAAAGCTTATCTTAAACTTAATTTGCAGAGCCAGAACAGAACAATGATTTCAACTTTGATTCTCAAAAAAATAAATAAAATAGAACTAAATTCATCCATCCATCCATCCATCTTCTACCACTTTTCTGGCGGTCTGGGTCGCAGAGGCAGCAGCTCAAGCAGAGAAGCCCAAACTTCCCTCTCCCCGGCCACCTGCTCCAGCTCTTCAGAGAGGATACCAAGGCGTTCCCAGGCCAGCTGGGAGACATAGTCTCTCCAGCATGTCCTGGGTCTGCCCCAGGGTTTCCTCCCAGTTGGACATGCCCGAAACACCTCAAGTGGGAGGCGTCCAGGAGGCATCCTGATCAGATGCCCATACCACCTCAACTGGCTCCTTTCGATATGGAGGAGCAGCAGTTCTACTCTAAGCCTCTCCCAGATGACTGAGCTCCTCACCCTATCTCTAAGGGTGAGTCCAGCAATCCTACATAGAAAGCTCATTTCAGCCACTTGTATCCACGATCTCATTCTTTCGGTCATTACCCAAAGCTCGTGACCATAGGTGAGGGTAGGAATGTAGACTGACCGGTAAATCGATCGCTTTGCCTTAGAGCTCAGCTCCCTCTTCAGTACAACAGACCGGTACAATGTCTGCATCACTGCAGATGCTGCCCCAATCTGTCTGTCCTCTCTCGCTCCATTCTCCCCTCACTCGTGAATGAGACCCCAAGATACATGAACTCCTCTACTTGGGGCAGGAACTCGTCCCCAACCCAGAGAGGACAATCCACCCTTTTCTGGCTGAGGACCATGGACTTGGACTTGGAAGTGCTGATTTTCATCCCAGTTACTTCATACTCGGTAGCAAACCATCCCAGCAAGGCCTGTAGGCCCTTGCTTGATGAAGCCAACAGGACAACATCATCCGCAAAGAGCAGAGATGAAATCCTGTGATCACCGAGCATGACACCCTCCAGGATATCTGGCTGCACCTAGATATCGTGTCCATAAAAATTATGAACAGGATCGGTGACAAAGGGCAGCCCTGGCAGAATTCAACTCTCACTGGAAATGAGTTTGATTGGGTGTTGGCAATACAAACCAAACTCTTGCAACAGTTGTATAGGAACTGGATACCTCGTAACGACAAGCCCGCTACCACATACTCCCGCAGCACCCCCCGCAAGAGACCACGAGGGACACGATCGAATGCTTTCTCCAAGTCCACAAAACACATGTGGACTGATTGGGCAAAGTCCCACGAACCTTCAAGGATTTTTGAGAGGGTAAAGAGCTGGTCCGATGTGCCACAGCCAGGACGAAAACCACATTGCTCCTCCTGAATTCGAGGTTTGACCAGCGGTCGGACTCTCCTCTCCAGTACCCTGGCATAGACCTTCCTAAGGAGGCTGAGAAGTGTGATCCCCCCTGAAGTTGGAACACTAAAGTTGCCTCTGGTAGGGTCTCCCAAGACAAACTGGTCCTGGGTGAAGGGCCAGACTAAGAGTGATCCAATAGACTCTCATGATGAACAAAAAAATCAAGGATTCAGTGTACCCCGCCCAATATGGGGTTACTGTGGCCCCGTCCTGGAGCCAGGCCTCGGGGAGGGGCTTGATGGCTAGCGCCTGGTGGCCGGGTTTCTGCCCATGGGACTCGGACGGGCTCAGCCCAAAGGAGTTACATGGGTCTGCCCTCCAATGGGCTCACCACCTGCAGGAGGGACCATGGGAGTCCGGTGCTATGCAGATCAGGTGGCAGGCGAAGGCAGAGACCTTCAGGGTCTGATCCCCGGCTTTCGAAACTAAAACTAAATCCATGAAATTAATTAAAATGACCAAAGATACAGTCCTTTCTGTTTTAATAGCCTATTATATTTTTATTATATTTTTTTTATGCCAAACTCCCCACACCCCAGTGAAAACCACCCATTCTTTTAAAATCCTAAATATTGGCAGGTATTCATTCTCTGTTATACTGAATAATTTCAGAAAGACCCCAAAATATTCAGCATTTTATTTTTTTTAACATTCACTTTTTATTGATTTTCTTCATGTTTATACAGACACAGGAAAAAAGTATATAAAATAAAAAAATAACACAAGAAACCATACTAACACGCTCTGTAGCTTGAACCCAGGGGTCTTCAAAATACAATACTTTTACTGGGTAAAATCTACCTTCAATGGTAACACAAAGTCAACCCAGTTTTGCCAAAAATTCTTAAATTTATCGAATTCTAATTTAGCAGAGAAAGCCAATTTCTCCACCACATAAATGGAATGCATCACTTCAGTCCAGTCCTCCCTCTTGGGTACATCTGCATTCAGCCATTTTCTAGTGATAGCTTTTTTTTTCCCTGCAACTAACATTATTCTGAATATATATTTGTCCCTTGAACTTGTTAATTTCTGGATCAATTTTCCTAAATACATTGCCTCAAATGTGAATGGAATACCCACTTTCAAGATTTTCCCCATACAATTCTTGAGATCCTCCCAAAAACGTGCAGTCGGGGGACATTCCTAAAATATGTGGTAATGATTAGCTTTACTTTCCCCACACAGTCTCCAACAACTTGTATGCTGATATTTTTTTGTGCTGGTGTAATAAAGTACCTCACATTGTTCTTCCAGCTGTACTCTCTCCATAAGAGGGAGCAGGATGTTTTCCACTGCAGCTCACAAATCTCTTCCCATTCCTCCTCCGTTAATATTCCTCCAGCCTCTTTCACTTGCTTTTCTTTTATATACCCTGTGTTATCACCTTTTAAGTTTTCCACTTCTTGGCATAAGATCTATTGCAGGGATGGGGAGCTTTGCTGGTCATGAGGGCCACAATTTTTTTTCCCCCTCATTTCCTGAGGGCCAGATTTAAATGTAAACTTTCTTGGGGGGAAAAGTTTCACAATTAAAACTGAAAATGCAAGTGAAAATAAAAGCTACTCAGTGTTTCATCATATTAGAATTAAAATTACAGTGATGAGGCTTAGCTTGCTCTCGGATTCACTGTGGATGTGGAGGGGCAGGGAGATAGCTGTGTGTGTGGGGGGGCTTGGTAATCATCTGGCTCCCCAAAATGGGGAATTTAAAAAAAAAAAAGTTTAAGAGCCACTGGTATAAATGAACAAAAAAATCAGCAGATTAAAACGACCACAGTCCCTGAACTTTTATTGCTGACATGGGATTGAAACGGTGTCAGTGCTTTAGTTGCGCTCTTTAGAATTAAACCTCAAAGCTTTGAATCTTTTTCTAAACAATTAGAAGGAAAGCCTCAGAGCTTCACTGAGGCTTCACCTGCCCATCACTACTAAGGAGCTGTAGCATTTTTTCTTGTTTAAAAGCAGCCTACGTTGTACTTTTTATTTTTACTGCTGTTTACAGCCAATTAATGCAGTCTCAGCATGCAACACATACCTTACAATACGTTCTCCGGTGCACGCTGCTCCCTCTTTCTCTGTGGTTCCTTCACTCTGCTCGACCACTCGCACAGAGTCGCACCTAGGTTTTGATTAGAGGACTCAGACTGGATCACACAGGTTTAAACGGCACCTTTATTCACCATGGGGAAAAGCGAAAGTGACAAATGTAGAGAATGTGGAGTAAAAGACAGTGTCGAGCACATCTTATTACACTGTCACAAATACGGAAATGAAAGACAGATAATGGAAAATGAAGTTCGAGAGGCTGGTAGGGAATAGGATTTAACTGGGATTCTGGGAACAGATGGAGAATAAGAATCACGAGAATAAGAATCACGAGAAGGACTCTTTTCTCTTTTTTAAATAACAGGATTAAGTCATAAAATTTAGGGGTTGGGCTCAGATGACATAATGTTACACACTCTTGTACAATAGGTGGCGGTATGCACCTTTCATTTGTTTGCTATCTGCCAGTAACCGAGAGGAGAAGAAGAAGAAGTGGAAACGTGGCAAGAATATTGGGAATCAATAGATACAGGAAGATATCTTTATGACATTCAAAAGCGGGTGGACTCTGGAATGGGAGTTGGCAGAAACAGGAAAGAGGAGATACTCATCACCTGATTAAGAATAGGACACACTACTTTGAACCAGACGCTACATAGAATAGGTAAACACCCAAGAGGCAGCTGTGCACATTGTGGTTCTCCGGAAACAGTTCGGCACGTTTTGTTGGAATGTCAGGGATACCAGGAACAAAGGAAGCATCTGACTGCAGTAATGGAGAGGGCTAATTTAAGTTTTGGTTTGGAAAACATGTTAGGAACCTCAGTCAAAGAAATATATGTAGCTCTGTTTAGATATTTAAGTGCAACTGGATTAATTAAAAGAATTTAGTGTTTTTTTTTTCCCTGCCATTCTCTTGTCCACACTCCAACCCGGTGGGTGGCGATGGTGCACCTGTAGGCTGGTTGCCAGCCGGCAATCAGATCAAGAAGAAGAAGAAGAAGAGGAAGAGGAAGAAGAGGAGGAGGAAGAAGAGGAGGAGGAAGAGGAAGAAGAGGAAGAGGAAGAAGAAGAGTGATATAAACAGTGACATGGGTGATGACAAAGATACAGTGTGATGATAATCAAGTCAGTGGTGGTAATGCACCTGTAAGCTGGTTGCCAACCGCCAATCAAATCTAAAGAAGAAGAAGAGGAGCTCCCTCTGCTGGCAGACTCTATAATTGCATTTAAGAATGCAGTTCCAAATACGGTCAAACATGATATAAAAAAATTGACTTTTGGAAATGGACTGGCGGGCGCAGTGAATGAGGATGAAGGCCACATGCGACCCGTGGGCCGCCACTTGCCCATCCCTGATCTATTGGAACTTTTCATAGATATAAATTAATTAATGAAACAAAGTTTGAATTAAACTATTCCTGAATTCAGTAATATTCCTGGGGCCGGATAGAAAGCTCTGGTGGGCCGGATGTGGCCCACGGGCCGCCAGTTAACATTAAATTTTACTTAAGGCCACATTCATATTTGTTCTAAAGTTAGTATGTTTTATATTAAAAGCCTGAATTGGAATTTAAGTCGTTGCTTTATGAAGCATGATGTGATCCGTGATGCTGCAGGAGCCCCTCCTGGATAATGATGAGGAGGAAGATGAAGAAGCCCGAGCAAAGCCCCAGCGTGTGGTATGCATCAGCAGTTGCTCTTAATTACACAGATACTCTGCTGTATGAGCTGTTTTGTTTTGTTTTTTCGTGATTGCTAATATGTGACATTTTCAGGAAAGAAAAGCTGCACGTGCCAGCAAAGAGGCGATGAAGCAACTGCACAGCGAGTCCCAGAGGCTGATCAGAGGTTTGTTAACAAGACTCAGAGGAATTTTAAAAGCCCTCGCATTTTTATTACAGTCTTACGTTCATTGTTATTGAGACTCCATCACTGACATGTTAATGGGTTTGTTTTTTTTTTTAGAGTCTACACTTGGCCTACCCTATCACATCCCTGAGCCCAAGACCATCGATCAGTTCTTCAAGAAAAGAGCCAGGCCAGAGGGTCCTGCGATGGCGCTGTTGAAGTAAATACTAACGCAACAAACATTTTTTGCATTTAACAGGTTTGGAATAAACCATGGGTAGAAAATAAAGTAGCTGAACATGCTTAAATTCACTGAGGGTTCTGTCCTAAAACTTGTTGTCTATGGATAATTTAGTCTTACTTTTATTAAATCAAAAATTAAGGGCTTTTTTTTTTTACCTTAAAAATACAAATAATCCTTAAATTTGATTTTCAGAGGACTTTAATTTGGGGAATTTGTAGTTGGTGGTCATGGACAGCTATCATTTCTTTTAAGTTTGCAGCCTTTTTCACTAATTTGTACTTTTTTCCCTTGTAAATTTGTAACTTTTTTTCTGCTAAATTGCAAATTTTGGTTGTGGTCGTGAGGGCTAAATTCATGTATTTTACTTGATAACTTAATTAATCGAGTGCAGTATTTTTCAACCTTTTTTGAGCCAAGGAATTCTTTTTACACTGAAAAAATCTCGTGGCACCCCACCAACCAAATATGTTACAAAATGACACATTGTAGCATATATTACAGCATATGTGATGACAATTTATTCTAGTAATTAGTTTATACTCATTCAGTGTGAAACTTTGACTGGTTTAGATGAACACAAAGCTAATATTCTGGCAGGAGCTGAAGAAAGGCACGCATGAAACGCTTCCTCTTCAGCTCTGTTGCTCTTTTTTTTATAGCAATCAGACTTGAAAAGCAGAGGTTTTTTCCCTCATTAACGTTGCCTGTTTCTCCTTGAAATTTACAATAATTTAACTTTTGGTAAATAATAGTACAAGGCTAATTGTTATGTGGTCACATTTTTTTCATTTTGCAAAGAGGAAATCAAAAATTTAATAATCAGGTGGTCTTAAAAAGTTTTTAGCTTCATTATAGAAATACAGTGATGTGAAATAGTGTTGGCCTCCTTCCTGATTTCCCTTTTTTTTATGTTTGTCACACTTAAGTGTTTCATATCATCAGACAAATTTAAATATTCGACAAAGAAAACACAAAATGCAGTTTTTAAATTAAGGTGTTTAGTATTAATGGTAAAAAAAAAAAAAAATCCAAACCTACATGGCCCTGTGTGAAAAAGTGATTGCCCCCCCCCCCCCCGTTAAAACATAAATTAACTGTGGTTTATCACATCTTTGAAAAGCTGAGTTCAATTTCTCTAGCCACAGCCATGCCTGATTACTGTCACACCTGTTCTCAGTCAAGGAATCACTTAAATAGGACCTGCCTGACAAAGTGAAATGGACCAAAAGATCCTCAAAAGCTAGACATCATGCTGCCATCCAAAGAAATTCAGGAACAAATGAGAAACAAAGTAATTGAGATCTATCAGTCTGGAAAAGGTTATAAAGCCATTTCTAAAGTTTTGGGACTCCAGCGAACCACAATGAGAGCCATTATCCACAAATGGCAAAAACATGGAACAGTGTTGAACCTTCCCAGGAGTGGCCGGCCGACCAAACTATCCCAAGAGCGCAGCAACGACTCATCCAAGAGGTCACAAAAGACCCCACAACAACATCCAAGAACTGCAGGCCTCACTTGCCTCAGTTAAGGTCAGTGTTCATGACTCCACCATACGAAAGAGACTGGGCAAAAATGGCCTGCATGGCAGAGCTCCAAGACCAAAACCACTGCTGAGCAAAAAGAACTTATAGGCTTGTCTCAGTTTTACCAGAAAACATCTTGATAATCCCTAAGACTTTTGGGAGAATACTTTGTGGACTGACGAGACAAAAGTTGAACTTTTTGGAAGGTGTGTGTCCCATTACATCCGGCGTATAAGTCAGAATCAGAATCAGAATCAGGTTTATTGCCATTGTTCATGTAGTACACAAACTAGGAATTTGTCTCGGTACAATGCTGCAACATTAAACATGATAAGATAAGAGAAATAAACTATACATGTAATAAAGTGTAGGATAAGATTAAGTGATACTGGTCAACAGTTAAAATATATATTAGCCAGCAGCAGATACTGTGGAGAACTATATAGTGCAGTCGGTAATGCAGGAAGAAAACAGTGATGATTGACATGAGTCTGGTTGAGCTGCTGTACATGGTGCACGAGAGTCACTTAGTGTTCAGCAGTCTAATGGCAGAGGGGAAGAAGCTGTTCATGTGACGGGAGGTTTTAGTCTGGATGGACCGAAGTCTTCTACCAGAGGGGAGGGGGGCAAACAGTACGTGACCAGGGTGTGAGGGATCGGCTATGATCCGGCCAGCACGCCTCCGGGTCCTGGAGATGTACAGATCCTGGAGAGATGGGAGCTTGCAGCCGATCACCTTCTCAGCAGTGCGCACGACGCGCTGCAGCCTTAGTCTGTCCCTGGCAGTGGCTCCTGCGTACCACACGGTTATGGAGGTGGTGAGGATGGACTCGATGATGGCTGTGTAGAACTGCACTAACATCTTGGTGGGTAGCTTGAGCTTCCTCAGCTGCCGCAGGAAGAACATCCTCTGCTGGGCTTTTTTGATGAGTGAGCTGATGGTCAGCTCCCATTTGAGGTCCCTGGTGATGGTAGTGCCTAGGAAGCGGAAGGAATCAGCAGTGGTGATGGGAGAGCCTGAGAGGGTGAGGGGGGGCAGAGGAGTAGTGACTTTCCTGAAGTCTACAATCATCTCCACTGTCTTCAGAGCGTTCAGCTGCAGGTTGTTATTGCTGCACCAGGACGCCAGCTGGGCCACCTCTCTCCTGTAGGCGGACTCGTCGCCGTTGGAGATGAGCCCGATGAGGGTGGTGTCGTCCGCCAACTTGATCAACTTGACAGACTGGTGGCTGGAGGTGCAGGAGTTGGTGTAAAGGGAGAAGAGTAGGGGGGAAAGTACACAGCCCTGGGGTGATCCGGTGCTGATGCTAGTATAGTCTGAGACAGTCTTTCCCAGCCGCACATGCTGCCTCCGGTCCGTCAGGAAGTCGATGATCCACCTGCAGAGGGAGTCAGGCACGTTGAGCAGGGACAGCTTGTCCCGGAGCAGAGCGGGGCGGATGGTGTTGAATGCGGAGCTGAAGTCCACAAACAGGATCCTGGCGTAGGTTCCCGGGGAGTCCAGGTGCTGCAAGATGGAGTGGAGGGCCAGGTTGACTGCATCGTCTACAGACCTGTTGGCTCGGTAGGCAAACTGCAGCGGGTCCAGGAGAGGGGTGGTGATGGACTTGAGGTGGGACAGGACCAGGCGCTCAAAGGACTTCATGACTACAGAGGTGAGCGCTACAGGTCTGTAGTCATTAAGTCCAGTGATCCGTGGCTTCTTGGGGACAGGGATGATGGTGGAGGATTTGAGGCAGGATGGCACGTGGCATAACTTAAGGGAGGTGTTAAAAATGTCTGTGAATACAGGAGCCAGCTGTTTCGCACAGAGTCTCAGGGTGGAGGGAGACATGCCGTCTGGGCCGGGGGCCTTGCGCGGGTTCAGTCTGGAGAACTGTTTGAGCACATCCTGCTCACTGATGATAAGGGGAGGGGGGGAGGAGGGGGGGGTGCCTTAAATGAAGTAGGGAATGTGGAGGCTGTGGAGCTGGAGGGAGGGGGGAAGTTGGACACAGATGACGAGGTGTCAAAACGGGCATAGTGTTGGGACAGTCTCTGACAAAGGGCTTTGTCATCCTGACCTTTAGGAGCCTTAGGTCGATAGTTGGTGATTTGTCTCAGTCCTCTCCACACGGAAGCCGAATCATTAGCAGTGAACTGCTGCTGGAGTCTCTCTGAGTACACAGATTTAGCCCTCTGTAACCCAGTATTTCAGAAAAGGAACATCATACCAGCAGTAAAATATGGTGGTGGTAGTGTGATGGTCTGGGGCTGTTTTGCTGCTTCAGAACCTGGAAGACTTGCTGTGGTAAATGGAACCATGAATTCTACTGTCTACCAAAAAATCCTGAAGGAGAATGTCCGGCCATCTGTTCTTGACCTCAAGCTGAAGCACACTTGAGTTCTACAGCAGGACAATGATCCAAAACACACCAGCAAGTGCACCTCTGAATGGCTTAAGAAAAACAAAATGAAGACTTTGGAATGGCCTAGTCAAAGTCCTGACCTGAATCTGATTGAGATGCTGTGGCATTACCTTAAAAAGGCGGTTCATGCTCGAAAACCTTCTGGGCCAAAATTCCTCCACAGCGCTGTAAAAGACTCATTGCCAGTTATTGCAAACACTTGATTGCAGTTGTTGCTTCTAAAGGTGGCCCAACCAGTTGTTAGGTTTAGGGGGCAATCACTTATTCACACAGGGCCATGTAGGTTTGGATTTTTTTCCTTTAATAATAAACGCATTCATTTAAAAACTGCATTTTGTGTTTACATGTGTTATCTTTGTCTAATAATTAAATTTGTTTGATGATTTGAATTTTCACACCACTGTAGATACCATATAAGAACCTGCATAGATAATGACATTTTTGCCATTCCAGATCAACAAAGTACTCTGAAATGATGTTGGAGGCGCCATCAGTTCCTGCACCACTACCTGTCAACCAGCCCCCCAGCAAACCTGAGCAACAGTCCACAGAGCAGGAGTGTCATTCTTCTCCGGATCTCTCATCCATTCAGATTCAGCCTTTACTCGCTCCAGCAGCTACCTCATCCCCACAGCAGGAGAGCCTCGACCAGGGCAGAGAAGCCACCGTGGCAGTGGATCTTCAGCATGAGTCAGGTCCAATGCTTTACCTCACTGAGAGTCTGCAAGAGTCAGTTGCGGCTGATGCTGATGGCAAAATTGTTTCAGATGTGGGAGACGAAGCGTCAGCTGCTACTTTAAACCAAAGTCAGGTGGTAACAAAGAGTGACACTGAAGCTCTTCACACAGAGCCCCTGTGTGGGGTTTTGGTTGACCCTACAACCCTCAAAACTGCGAGTGTTGAAGTGGGTGCAGCAGAGCCCCCAGCGCAGCCTCCAACCAAGCCGAAGAAAGACAAGCTGGCCAGATTAAAGTTGCTGGGACTGGACCCCCCACCAGTCGCTAAATTGTGTGCCGATGACGGAGCTTTTGTTCAGCTCGAGCTTCCACAGCAAAACCCTGGTGAGTCACGATTGGCCTCTGATTTCAGCAAGTTAAAGTTAAAAAGAAAAATCAGAATTGGGAATAAGTCTTTCACAAGCCAGACCACACCTAACTCTCCACTTAAACCAGGTGTGGAGGCCCTGAAGGAGCGCTACCTCCGTCACGTTCAGGCACCTGCGCGTCCCCAGGGAGAACGTACCCTGCAGCTCAGCATCATCCGGAAAGACAGCACCCCATCGGGACAGGAGGAGCTCCACACCGAGTCTGTTAGTGTCACAGTTAAAGAAGGCGCAGAGGAACCTGTGAGCACCAAAATAGGTATGAGGCAACTTAGAGGGACACATGTAAGAGGACAAGACCCTTGACTGAAATTAATAAACCGTTTCTTCGAAGACATGAGTAGCATCTCAGGCCCTTGTCTGTACAGGAGAGAAACTGCTGACTTTGAAGCAGCGCCTACAGCACGCCATGGCCCAGCGGAGACGAGAGGAACGGGCACGCAAAGCTGAGCTGAATCGTCTTGACAACGAAGAGTGTGGGGAAGAGGAGGAGGAGGAGGAGGAGGAAGATATGACAGATGAGTCAGAAGAAGAAGAGGTACTGGGAGAATTTTGTTCAAAATTGCTTTTGTTTTTGTCCACCTTTGCACCCACTCTCACTTGGCTTTTGTCTCCCAGGGTGTCGATGACTTACTGGGAGGTGATGACGGCGAAGAGGAAGAAAAGGAGCGTGAAGATGAGGATGAAAGCAGCGTGGCACCGACAATCCGGAGCCCTTCTCCGGTGGCACTGATGGGACCCCTGTCAACCCCTGACCTCGTTAATGCAGACGGGACACTGATGCTGTTCGCTGGGAACTCCTACTCTCGAACTGGGTTTGTTCAGAACTTTGCAACTTTTAAAACTTGATGTGTGGACTACTGCTGTCACTACTTAGCAGACGATCGACATCTGCTGGCTAGTTGCAGAAACATTTTCACTTAAAGCAGCAGTATGCCAAAATCTGAGAAGCAAGGGGAAAAAAAGCCTAATGTTAGGGGAAAAAAATGGTCTTCCTCCTGCAGCTCCTCTCCTCTTCCCTGTCCTAAACCGCTCCCCATCTGAAGTGCACATATGATATTTGTCAGCTGCTGTAGAGCTGCCAGTAGTAGGTGTGAAACTTTCTGCAGGCTGAGCAGTACCCAGACGAGATGCTGTGATGTTGTCCCGTCTCACCACCTGCACTTAACTTTCTCCAGAATAACTGATTTATTTTGGAATTCAAACAAAATTATCCTGCTTACTGCAGCTTTAAAGTAGCCTGTTAAAAGGATAGTGAGCTAATTATTTGCATGCATTCTCATTTTGCTTTGTACTCTATCATTTATTGAGTTTGCATGTGTGTCTTCCATTTTAGGGATTGTGAAAGAAGGTCTGGGCCTTCTGGACATGACAGCAGTAATAAGACAGGTAAATGTGAAGACTTCCACTTCAGTCTGTGCATGCTATTATAGCTTATTCAGAGAAAATATTATCGATGTACAGGACACTGCACAACACTCATCCTCTTCTTTCTCTCTTCCATCTAATCTCCAGAAGAAGACGACTCGTTGTCTCTGGTTAAAGACAACAGCCATAATAGCAGCTTTGAGCTCGCAGGATCCATGATTACCTCGTACCAGCCAGTCAACAACCAGCGCGCTACAGGAAGAGGCATTCCCAACTCCTCCGTGTTCCGCTCCCCCTCGCCATGCCTCTTCAGGCCCAGCTTCCTCAGCTCTGCCTCCAAGGTGAGATGGAGATTTAATTTTTACGGCATAAGTGTTGCTTTCTAAGGAAGTTAATTCCCCTAATTATGCCTTTGGTTAAAACAAATTAGAATACGATAGAAATGGTATAAAGCCAGTTTCATCAGTTTCAGAGAAAAATAAAGTATTGATTAGGAGTTGCCCAAATTTTCATGATTTTTAAAATATTTAACAAGATGTGATTTGTGCACATAAATGATTTAATCAACAATTACTTATGTCTATATTATGTTAATAATCCAGCTGAGTAAGTCATTCACTTATCTAGATAATGTGGGGGAAAATTTATTCATATATTATTCATATAATTATTCATTATATAAAAGAAAAATTGGAGCCTGTGTGGTTGCAGAAGGAAGATGGCAGCCTCTACAAAAACTTCTTAAAAACTTAATACTCCTTAAAAATTGTTACCATATGCACCCATTCTTGCTTGGAGCACAAACCTCCACCAAGGCACTGTTTTCTTTCCCCCCTCATTTTTAATTTATCTCGAGCACTTGTTGGCTGCAACCAGACTGCATCTTCTAGTGACCATAAAAACATCTGAAAAAGACACCATAATTATTCCCCTTTTGGAAATCTATTTTAAAAAGTCTTGGCGGATTATGAATCAGATTATCACCAAAATCTAACGGCTTCGTTCTTGTTCCACAAGCTAGCATTCCCCTCCAGAAAAATTGTTAAAATTGATTTCCTAATAATCCATTTGGTGGAGCTAAATATTATGACACAAAAGATTTTTTTTACAGTGCAGTGAAAAAGTATTTGCCCCCTACCTAATTTGTTATATTTTTGCATATTTGTCACACTTAGATGTTTCAGATCCTCAAACACATTTTAATATTAGACAGAGATAACCCAAGTAAATACAAAATGTAGTTTTTAATGATGATTTCATTTATTAAAGGGGAAAAAAAAAACTATCCGAACCTACCTGGCTCTATGTGGAAAAAGTAATTGCCTCCCTCGTTACATTATGAAATAACTGTGATTAACCACATTTTTTTGGAAAGCTGAGTTCAGTTTCACGAGCCACACCCAGGCCTAATTACTGCCAGATGTGCTGAACCAAAAAATCACTTAAATAGAACCTGTCTAACAAAGTGAAGTAGGCTAAAACATCTCAAAAAGCACACATCATGCCGCGATCTAAAGAAAAAACATCTTAAAGAACTGTAGGCCTCACTGGCCTCAGTTTGGTCACTGGTCCATGAGTCAACAATAAGAAAGAGACTGGGCAAAAATGGCATTCATGGAAGAGTTTCAAGGTGAAAACCACTGCTGACCAAAAAGAACACAAAGGCTCGTCTCACATTTGCCAAAAAACATCTCAATGATCCCCAAGACTTTTTGGAAATTATTCTGTGGACTGATGAGACAAAAGCTGAACTTTTTGAAAGGCATGTGTCCTATTACATCTGGAATAAATCTAACAGCATTTCATAAAAAGAACATCATACCAACAATCAAACATGGTGGCGGTAGTGTGATGGTCTGGGGTTGCTTTGCTGCTTCAGGACCTGGAGGACTTGCTGTAATTGATGGAACCATGGATTCTGCTCTCTACCAGAAAGTCCCAAGGACAATGTCCGGCCAGTCACGGATTAGGTGATGGTCAAAGGCACCTTAGCGGTCTGATCCCCAGCTTTTGAAACTGGCTAGCAGCATCTGCAGTGATGCGGACATTGTACCGGCTTGTCAATCTACGTTCCTACTCTCACCTATGGTCATGAGCTTTGGGTAATGACAGAAAGAATGAGATCTCGGATACAGGCGGCTGAAATGAGCTTTGTCTGTAGGATTGCTGGACTCACCCTTAGAGATAGGGTGAGAAGCTCAGTCATCTGGGAGAGGCTCAGAGTAGAACCACTACTCCTCCACATCGAAAAGAGCCAGTTGAGGTGGTTTGGGCATGTGATCAGGATGCCTCCTGGACGCCTCCCACTTGAGGTGTTTCAGGCACGTCCCACTGGGAGCACACCCCGGGGCAGACCCAGGACACGGTACGTTTCCCAGCTGGCCTGGGAACGTCTTGGTGTCCTCTCTGAAGAGCTGGAGCACGTGGCCGGGGGGGAGGGAAGTCTGGGCTTCTCTGCTTGAGCTGCTGCCTCCGCGACCTAGACCTCCGGAAAAGTGATGGATGAATGGATGGATGGATGGATGGATGCAGAATGTCTGGCCATCAGTTTGTGCCCTTAAGCTCAATTCCTTACCAAATTCCTCAACGGCGGTGTAAGACTCATTGCCAGTTATCGCAAACACTTGATTGCAGTTGTTGCTGCCAAGGGTGGCACAACCAGTTAGATTTAGGGGGCAGTTATTTTTCACATAGTGACGGGTAGGTTTGGATAGCTTTTTTTCCCTTTAATTAATGAAATCATCATTTAAAAACTGCATTTTGTATTTACTCGGGTTATCTTTGTCTAATATTAAAATTTGATCTAAAATATTTGTTAAATATGCAAATATGTAAGAAATCGGGAAGGAGGCAAATACTTTTTCACTCTCCAAATATATTGATTAATTATTTTTCCCCTTCTTCAGAGTTCAGGCAGACTCTCAGAGCGCTCTCTGTGCCTCCCTGTTGAGGACTCTCAAGACCTTTATGCACCACCTTCTCCGGGAGCTGATTCAGGACCCCTGGGCGGAGCGGCTTTGGGTCCCGGTCTGGGAGGAGACTCCCAAGGCCATTTCTCCCTGGAAGACGATGCACACTCTCAGCTGCTCGACGCCGATGGCTTCCTAAATGTGGGGCCACGTCCCAGCGCGCCTCACTCCCACAAGAGACAGCTGATCCTGGAAAGCCTGGATGAAAATGCGATGGATGCCAACATGGGGGAGCTGATGGGGTTGTGCTCCGGTGTGTTCACGTCATCGGAGAGTGGCTCCAGGATGGACGGCAGGCTCAGAGTGACACAGGAGAACGAGCTGCTTGGGTTGTGCTCGGGAACATTCCCTCAAACGCAGGCCGTAGAGGAGCCAATGGAAACGGACATGAGCAAAGAGGGAGGACGAGATGAAGAATCTGATGACGCCATGGATCAGCTGCTGGGGCTGTGCTCAGGCAAATTTCCCAGTCCAGGTGTGATGTTTTGGAGACACTGTTGTAGTCATTTAACATTAATGTGTTAGCTGTTCTCTGACCTAAAAGAAATGTACAAGTACATCTCAAAAAATTAGAATATCATGAAAAAGTTCAATATTTTTTGTCACTCATTTCAGAAAGTGAAACCCATATATTATATAGATTCATTACAGAGAGTGATATATTTCAAGTGTTTATTTATTTTAATTTTGATGATTATGGCTTACAACCCATGAAAACCCCAAATTCAGTTTCACAAAAAATTTGAATATTACATAAAATTAATTTAAAAAAATAGTATTTTAATAGAAATGTTGGCCGACTGAAAAGTCTGTCCATGTACACACTCAATACTTGGTTGGGGCTCCTTTTGGATTAATTACTGTATCAATGTGGTGTGGCATGGAGGTGATCAGCCTGTGGCACTGCTGAGGTGTTATGAAGGTCCAGGTTGCTTTGGTAGTGACCTTCAGCTCATCTGCATTGTTGGGTCTGGTGTCTCTCATCTTCCTCTTGACAATACTCCATAGATTCTCTTTGGGGTTTAAAGGTCAGGAGAGTTTGTTGGCCAATCAAACACAGCGATGTCATGGTCATTAAACCAGGTTTTGATACTTTTGGCAGTGTGAGGGGTGTGCCAAATCCTGCTGGAAAATGAAATCAGCTTCTCCATAAAGCTTGTCAGCAGAGGGAAGCATGAAGTGCTCTAAAAATTTCCTGGTAGACGACTGCGCTGACTTTGGTCTTGATAAAACACAGTGGACCAACACCAGCAGAAGACATGGTTCCTCAAATTGTCACTGACTGTGGAAACTTCACACTAAACTTCAAGCAACTTAGATTCTGTGCCTCTCCACTCTTTCTCCAGACTCTGGGACTTTGATTTCCAAATGAAATGCAAAATTTACTTTTATCTGAACAGTGGTCATCTGCTGGTGTTTATCCACTGTGTTTTATCAAGACCAAAGTCACCGCAGTCGTCTACCAGGAAATTTTTAGAGCACTTCATGCTTCCCTCTGCTGACAAGCTTTATGGAGAAGCTGATTTCATTTTCCAGCAGGACTTGACACCCCCCCCCCCCCACCACCACCACCACCACCCCACTGCCAAAAGTGTCAAAACCTGGTTTAATGACCATGGTATCACTGTGTTTGATTGGCCAGCAAACGCCTGACCTAAACCCCATAGAGAATCTATGGAGTATTGTCAAGAGGAAGATGAGAGACTCCAGACCCAACAATGCAGACGAGCTGAAGGTCACTATCAAAGCCACCTGGACCTTTATAACACCTCAGCAGTGCCACAGGCTGATCACCTCCATGCCACGCCACATTGATACAGTAATTAATCCAAAAGGAGCCCCGACCAAGTATTGAGTGTGTACACGGACATACTTTTCAGTCAGTCCACATTTCTATTAAAATACTATTTTTTAAAATTAATTTTATGTAATATTGTAATTTTTTGAGAAACTGAATTTGGGGTTTTCATGTGCTGTAAGCCATAATCATCAAAATTAAAATAAACACTTGAAATGTATTACTCTGTCTGTAATGAATCTATATAATACGTATATGGGTTTCACTTTCTGAAATGAGTGACAAAAAATATTGAATTTTTTCATGATATTCTAATTTTTTGAGATGTACCTGTACTGTCTTCATCAGTGGTGGTCCTGGCTTGTGCATTGCCCTGGGCGGGGATATATATATATATACACACACACACACACACACACACACACACACACACACACACACACACACACACACACACACACACACACTTCTGTAGTGCACAAATCCTTCAAACACAGAATAATACACTTAAAAAGAATCAATCTGCCAATTACATCACTATTTATTTATTTATTTATTTGGAACCCTATTAGCTTCCGCCAGAGCAGTTGCTAGTCTTCCTGGGGCCCTCAGTTACGAACAAACAATGAGATATTAACATGAATATACATAAGCATATAATACAAACAGCAAGACAATCACCGATTTACAAGAAGAAAATTAAATAACAAAATAAAGATGGCAAACCATATAAGTAAAGAAAAACCATATATAACAAACTATAAATGAGTAAAAGTTAATAAATATCCCATACAATTCAGACACCAAGAAGTTGATTAATTAATGGTGTTTTGTCCAAAAAATGATTTCAACAACAATAATTCAAATGAGGTAAGACTAATGAAGAAACGACTGTCTTCATCAAAGAGAAGGAAACAAAATCTGAACATTTCTGGAAACAGTGATACCCCTGCCCATTCTCATAATTATAGTGTCTATATGTGGTGACCATGATAGATTCTGATCTATTATGACACCAAGTAGTTTATGCTACTTCACCTGTTCCAAGCTGACTCCATGCACAAATGAACTCAATCTTGGATTTCTAACTACACTCATTTTACTACCAATAAGCATAGACTTGGCTTTAGAAAAGTTTGGGTCAGTAAAAATAATATGATTTTAATCTAGTACAACTAATAAATCATGTTGAAGAACGTTTGTTAAAACGTCTATATCAGATGAATAAAACATAGTTAAATCATCAGTGTACATAACTATAGATGATTTTTTTAAAAATATATTGTACATGATAGGTCATTAGTAAAAATTGAATAAAGAAGCGAACCAAGACATCTTCCTTGTGGAACACCACAGTCTGTATAGTAGTCATCAGAAAAACTACCATTATAATAAACTTTTTGGCTTCTACCAGACAAATAACTTCCCATCCATAAAAGTGGTATTTCAGAGAAACCATAACATTTTAGTTTATCAAGTAACAGGCTGTGATTTATCAAATCAAATGCAGCACTGAAATCCAAGAATATGGCAGCAGTTAATTTACCTCTATCAAGATCAGTAAACCATTTGTTAACCATATAAACAAGAGTGTTGTGGAGCATCCAGGTCTATAGGCATGTTGAAATGGAGTAATCAGATTATTGCAATGGAAATAATGTTGAATCTGCTCATAAACGATTTTCTCCATAAGTTTTCCTAAGACAGGAAGCAGACTAATAGGCCGACTGTTTAAGCTGTTAAAAACGTCCCTTTTATTCTTTGGAATTGGGACAATTTTAGTCATTTTCCACTGAGATGGAAATTCACCACAGATCAGGCACCTGTTCACTATGTGACGAATAGGAATTGAGATAAATTTTGCTGCAGTTTTTAACAACTTAACATCCATATTATCAAGACCTGGTGATGTATCAGACAGTGAATTCAGTAGACATTCAACTCCTTTAACATTGCTTGAGCTTCAAAATCACATTCTGTATAAGAGAGCAGGATAATGGGGAGTCACCTTTCTCCATACCTATTTGTAGTTTCCCAATTTTTTCTTTATAAAATGCATTAAAATAGTTAGCAATGTCTAGAGGTTTACTGACAAAACCATTAACTTCAATGTGAGTAACAAATGAAGAGGAACTTTTTCCCATAATGTTTAAAATTTTCCAGATTTTTTACTATCACAACTGGCCTCTCTCAACCTTTCTTTGAAGTATAATTTCTTCTTTGTCCTGTTCATTTTGGAGACAATATTTCTTAATCTTCTATATCTAGACCAATCAAGTGAATATTCAGTCCTGCTGGCTTCAATTTTAGCAGCATCTCTCTGGGCCATTAAGGACTTTAAGTCCTGATCCAGCAATGAAGAACCCTTGTTTTTCCACTGTATGTCATTTTAAAGGGGCATGTTTATCAGCTAAATGAATAAATTTGTCAATGAACAATGCCAAAGCAGTTTCAGGGTCCTTTTCATTACATAACTCAGCCCACTGAATGTTTTTTAAATCTTCTACATAACTGGCCTCATTACAGGGATGGCAATTTTCTGCCGATCCGCGGATTTCCGCCGATTTATGATTTTAGCGAAAATCAACACGATTACATAAGCGCTCGACGCTTCCCCGAGTGACAGTCTCCCGCGATAACCTGGATGTTATGTACTCATGCTACTGCTGTAAACGGCCCTGCGATTGGATAGTTGCAAATGATTGGACCAATCAAATGGCTCGTTGTTGCTTTGTCAAAAATTCATGGCGGTGTGTTCGTGTTGGAATTCTGCCAATTTATTTTCAAATTGATCATTCCTGTGAATCGTCTAAATCTGTTGAGAATTTTGGCGGGGGTAAGGTACCTTATTGTCACCGATTTTAGGGAAAATCGACACAATTACATCAGCGCTCAGCGCTTCCCCGGGTGAGTCTCCCGTGATAACCCGGATGTTATGTGTAAACGGCCCTGCAATTGGGTAATTGCAAATTTGGACCAATCAAATGGCTCGTTGTATGCTTTGTCAAAAATTCATGGCGGTGTGTTCGTGTTGGAATTCTGAGCTTTCGGTAATGTTTTCAGCGGAATTATGAGATTTTTATCGAAGGATCAGGAGTCATCAGTGGTAGAAATAGACAAAAGTATCAAAAATAAGTTCCGATGGAATTGGCTTGAGAGAAAAGTGACGGTAAAGGTGAAAATTGGCTCAAAGTTTGACGAGGTAACAGAAACACTCGGACAATTTCTGAAGAAACCAGACGTGGCAGGAAAAGCTTTTTGTGTGTATTGTAAAGAGTTGATTAACTATGGGTCACGTGGATGTGTGGCGCTGTCAGACCATGCATCAAAAGTGAAGAAACATGCCCACTACCTTGCCATTCGGCGGAGCAACTATTCTTTGGGATCGGCGTTTTTGAAACAATCTTCGACAGTGGATAAAGCAGTCAAAGATGTTGCACACTGGGGGACTTTGGCTGAACCAAACAACGAGTCTGCTCCATTAACACCTCTTGCCGATAGACAGGTACATTCGGAGGTATGTACTAATGAATGCTGAAATTATAAAAAGTAATGGTATGTTGGAATTTTATTTCTATTATGGAATAGATAAAATTAACTGATTTTGATATGATCAAGTGTTAAAGCATGTGATGGATAATGCTTGTTGGAATATTTTAGGAATGCTATCTTCTTGGAACATAAGTCAATATTATACAGTAATAAGTGGCATTCAGCTGTTTGTTTTATGTCATTTAAGCACAGTTCTGGTACTTAAAAATCATAAAAACCCAGGAGCTTCAGGGGGCTTCGCCCCCCCACCGGGGCTCTGCCCCAGACCCCGCTGGGGACCCCCTGCTAAATTTTCAGATAATTTCCCCAACCCCAAATCACATCCCTGGTTCATGTTGGAATTCTGAGCTTTCGGTATTGTTTTCAGCGGAATTATGATATTTTTATCGAAGGATCAGGAGTCATCAGTGCTAGAAATAGACAAAAGTGTCAAAAATAAGTTCCGATGGAATTGGCTTGAGAGAAAAGTGATGGTAAAGGTGAAAATTGGCTCAAAGTTCGACGAGGTAACAGAAACACTCGGACAGTTTCTGAAGAAACCAGAAAAGGAGATGAAGTTCAAAGTTCAGACTGACACAGCTTGCTGCCAAAAGGAAGAAAGTTTCACATTAGAAGTGACTTGGTGACCAGTGTAAATAGTGTAATAAACTCTTATAGAACTGTTAAATATGTTGGACTAAAGACAGTGAGACAACATTGAAGAAAAAGTTAACTTTTCATTAAATTTAATGATTTATCTAAGTCTAGTATTTCATTTTTTTTAATCTTTTTTTTTTTCAGTCTAAATTACTTCTGTTTTACTGAAAACCTCCCAGCTTCAGGGGGGCTATGCCCCCCCGGCCTCCCCATAAGTCAATCGACCAAATTAGATTTCAGCTGAAATCAGAATTTCCTGTTGCCATCCCTGCATTAAATCTCTTATAAGCCCTATGAACAACTATCTTTTGCTTTGTTCTTAGAGTTCTTATTTTTCTAACTAGAAAAGCACTCGGAGAGCGCAGACCTCCGCCAAGCGCCACAGTTCCCCCCATACAGTGTTTGTGTGTACGTTGTCAGATTCCTTGACCATGAAAACATCTGAGTAGCAATTGGATTCACAATGATAGGATTAGTGGTTCATTAGTAAAAGCATTACCTCCTTGGCGGAGGTAATAAACTGAAGTGTTGCTGTTGTGTCCATGTCCTGCATCTGCAAACTCCCAGGCTGGGGGTGTTGCAATTGAATGAATGAATGAATTAATCTTTATTTCGAATAGATTAAGAGTACAGGTTAAAAGAAAGTGAATAATATAACAAAGGGGGTAATAAAATCCAACAAGGTCAAATTAGACAATAGCTCCTCTGATTATACAGTTCAACATAAGTTAACCGAAATATGTGATGGCTGAATCCGCAGCTTATATTGGCCACCCATGTTCCATCCAAGAATTCAAAAGAAAAAACAAAAGAAGTCATGACACAACTGCGTACAACCCACAGGCCAATGGGTTATGCGAGCATTTTAGATCACTGAAAGCAGCACTGAGGGCTTCACTGACGGATGCCAATTAGGTAGACGGGTTGGCGTTGGTTTTATTCAAAATTCAAACGTTTATTTCAAACTCAGGGTTCATATTAAATGCAGAACTAAAAGGAGTAGAAAATAAATAAATAAAAGTATATACAGATCAGCAGACAGTCAGCGGTCTTGTAACAACAATAACATACAATATTGGACTCAGTATAAAATGGAACGCCACCACTTCCAAATGCTGGAGTGAAGTGTGAGTGACGAGTTGACAATTGCTGAAATAAGATGATTGTTACATGGCAGCAACCTTCTCATCAAAGTGTAAACATTGTTACGTATCAACTCGCCAAAAGACGGAATGTTCACAGACACAAACATCTTGCTTGCACTCGACCTTCGTGGTACATGTAATCTTATCTTTATTGGGGTTGCGCTCCGCGGCCAAAGATGATTTGGAAACTTCCCCGGCAGAGAGCTTCTTTTTGCGGAGCTACTATGGCTGACCGGGGAATTTCTGCCAAATAATCCAGCGGCGGACAGCTGCCCGTCTGAGCTTTTGCAGCGTTGCGCAAACACAGGCACACAGCACGCTGCCGAGCAGCTCGTTTTTGCGCAGCGCCTATGGCTGGCCGGGGAATTTCTGCCAAATAATCCAGCGGCGGACAGCTGCCTGTCTCAGCTTTTGCAGCGTCGCGCAAACACAGGCACGGTGGCGGGCCCAGCCCACCAGTGTTTTCCGCGTGCTTTTGTGCCTAAAACGTTGAAGAACGCGGAGTTTATGTTGGTCAGACACGATGACCAGCGCCCTCCATTGTGCCTGCGCATATGTTGAAAATAGCCGTATGTCACAGTGTTAAAGAATGCTTTAAAAAATTCCTGTATCCAGACGGTGATCCGGATCATCCCCAAAATTTAATCAGTTCTTCCTTGTACCATTTCCAACAACGCCTGAAAGTTTCATGGAAATCCGTCCAAGACTTTTTGAGTTATCTTGCTAACCAACAGACAGACAGACAGACAGACAAGCAGACAAACACACAGACAAACCCCGGCAAAAACATTACCTCCTCCTGGCCTTTTCGGCCTGGCGGAGGTAATAAACCCAATTAGGTTGTGGTCACTATAACCAACAGGAATAGAAATCACATTGGAGCAGAACTCTGGTATATTTGTATAAATATGGTCAGTGCATGAAGAGGATTTATGGCCCGCAGAATCAATACTGATCCTGATTGGAATAGATATAATCTGGACCGAACTACAAGATAACAGAACAGAAGATATTTCTTTCTTAACATAACAGTGCTGAGATAACCAGTCGGTGTTAAAATCCCCCAACAGAAATATTTCTTTGTTTTGCTCTGAAATTATTTGCAATAATTCACAAATTCTATCAAGGTACAGTTTGTCTGCATTAGGAGGCCAATAGCAACAACCAACTAATAAAGTTTTACTATGTGGAGAATGAAGCTGAACCCAGATCATCTCTAAATCATCTCTCATTAAATGTAGTCGAAGTTTACTTGGCATAAATTATTAATGTAAGTGGTAACTCCTCCTCCAAATCTGTTTGTCTTTTGTACAGAGTGTATAATCGTTGAAGGCAAAATCTGAATCTTCAAAGATAGAGTCTAAATGGGTCTCAGAAAGTACTAGTATGTGTAAATGATTAGACCTCAATAAAAATTGAAGTTCATTAATTTTATATCTACAGCTTCATATGCTGACATGAGCAAAAGATAAGCCTTTCCCTGTAAACCCAAGTAAGGATTCTGAACAGACCATGATTCTTTAGTCAGTGAAACACAAAAATAAGAAATTCACACTTGGACTGAAAACGCAACTGCAATCTAAAGACTGACCTTTCTTGTTTTTCTTTATGCAAAGTAAGGATGCAAGTTATCCGTTAATTTATTAATTGTTAATTGATTCACCTTATCAATCGATTAATTGATAAGCAGCAATTTTCCTGAGAATCTGAATTTCCCTTGGTACAATACGGTCTTTCTATCTTTAACATACAAAAAGTTAATTACGGTTTTTGATATACTGAATAAAACATGAACATCATATTCCTCAGTGATTTATTGTACCATTTGCATTTTTTTTTACTACAATGGCATTTTTCGTAGTTTAATAAATTTTGTCCTGTATAGTGTGTACTTATGTGCTGGTATATCTCGGTAAATTACAAATGTCATGATTTTTAATTTATTTTAAAAACTATTACCAATATCATAATTGATCTTTTTTAGTTATATTACAAAAAATAACTTTTACGTTCTAATTTACTGAGATGCACTGGTAGACTGTTTTAACCGGAAAATAAATTGTGAGCTGCGTCATCGGTTGCATGTTGATTATTATCACAGTACCCTGGCAATTCAGGCAAACAATCTGGGCTCCCTCTGTTGTCTGTTACCTCACTGGTAACTTGAGTCTGGTCTGCTTTCCCGTCTTGCGGCAAGTTGATAGTAGGGATAGGTTTTTGCGCTCGTGTAATCTTTTTCTTTGCTCCAGTCAGTTTCTCCGCTATGTTAATTTGAAGCAGGTGAACCTCCAAGCTTGCCTGCGATTGGAACTTGTTGTGGCACTCCGACGTAACCCACAAGGATGAGGTTTTTCGCTCTGTACAGCGTATGCGGTCTGGGGGCTTGGCATCTTCTTCTGCTTTCTCGGTTGAAATGCGGCAGTGGGTGATCGCGTGTGCCCCTGCCTGGACGGTGACTGCACTACATTTCATAGAATATGCTCCCATTGAAAAGGACTGCTGAGTGATCAATTAACTGACAACTAATTTGATTTAGTCTACTAAATTCTTATTGACACATAATCGAAAGTCAATTAATCATTAACATCCCTAATGCAGATTCATCAATGCCATCATCATATGAAAGCTGCTCAGCAATGGTCTGGTTAATACTGATGACTGCAAGACCAATAAAGAGGGTCTTCAATAATCAATATTATGATTTATAATTTAATTTTAAAAACTATAATCATAATTATCAATACTGAATCGGAACAGTTTGAAATGTTTCACTCTGCCTATAGTGAATATTGAGAATGCTTATTGAATTATCTTGCAAAAAGACATTAACTTCAACAAACTACTATACTGAAATACTTTTTCTGTTAACAGTAAACATGTAATATTCCTATTTAGCTTGTTACAGCTCGCAAAGTAAACTGTTAAAAAAACCACAATCAATAAAACAATTCATCAACTCATTTTTATTATGGTTATCAGTTTTGTTTTACGAATTTTGAGTTCAGCCCTGTTCTGTCCACATGCTGACCCTCAGTTTCTCCAGGTTCACGACTGTGGAATTCAAAGACAAAAGAGAGGAAATGGGGGGGGGGGGGGGAGGGATCTAATTATTACAAATGTGAAAAATCTCTACAGAACTTTAAAAGTTATTTTAAAGCAAATTAATCAGCCACATCACGCCGTAGTGTTTTTATATCAGTGGCATTAATATTCAGAATTAATAAATCCGGTCAACTTAAAGAAAACAATTATTTAAAATGTTAAAGCAATCAATATGACCAGGAAATCTGAAGTACATCAAAAAAAATGTCATGTTACATAAAATTTAATAACCAATTGTTGCCATTTTAGGAGTCTAAATTATTGTTTCAACATTAAAACCGCTGCGTAATTTAAGCACAAAACTTTGTTTTAATGTCTTTTTCCTCCTTTGCGCCACTTGACAATTGACGAGGGGTGTGGCATAACCTGCCGGAGTCTGTGCCAAACTGATACTCTTGGAGGGCACCGGCATCGCACCTGTAGATGGCACCCATTTGCCACAAATGAGCTGAGCACAAATTAAATATGAATCTTTATTTATTTATTTACTTATTTTTTGTCATTCTCATGGTGCCCCCAAGAGCATGCCGTCCTGAGCAACCGCCCACCTGGCCCATCAAAACCCACCACTGGTTGCTATACTACAATTAAAAATATGGTTTATTGTTGAGTAGAATTTTGTTTTTCGTTGTACAGTTTCACATAATTTTATACATCTGAGGGGTTTTTTTTCTTTTAAAGAACATGTTTTAAATGATTGTGCCTCCAATTACATATTTTTTTTATCTTCTTAATTTTAGGTTCAACTCACACAGCCTCACCAGCACAAGACAGGTAGTTATAAAAACCTCACATATCCCAAATCATGTGGTTTACCTTTGTTTTTTTATTGATATTTATTCATGTTTAAAAAAAGCACATAAAGCTGTTGAGACCTTCTGTCTGTGTTTTTATCTTCAGTTTAAGTCAGCCTTGATATAATATTGAAATGTAAGATGCTCATTTTGCCTTTTATGCTATAAAGCAAAAAGAACATGGAGGGAGAAGAGGAGCAACAGGAGGAGGAGGAAGAGGACTGTGAATTCCGACTTCTGTCCGATGTAGATAGCGAGCAGGTAAAGTGCCTGAGCATCAACCTAGGTTTCCTTCTTCACAATTTGGAGGCAACAGTCGACCTTTGTGTGTGGAGGGATTTCTGTTTTTCTAAACAATAAAAGGCAAATGAATTGTGGTCCAATAGGAGGACGAGGAGGAGGATGACGGAGAAGATAATGAGGAGGAGGATGAAGCTGAAGGTAGTGAAGAGGAGAGCAATGACGTTGAAAAGGAGGAGCTGCAGGGTGTGTTTGCATCACAGCGGCGAGAGAAAAAGAAGAAAATGTGAGTTAAGAAACAAAGTCGTCGTCACTGGTGAAGCACCCAAACAAAGCTGCTTTTATCTCCGTGCTACAAAAATTCTTCTTGCATTCTGTTCTTCAGGCGTCTGACTGACTATGTCGACTCTGAGGCTGAGCTGTCGGGCAGTGACGTTGGCAGCGACGATGAGGATGGCGACAGAGGTAGTGAGTACGAGGACGAGGAGCTTCTGGAGGAGCTCCCCTCTGACGAAGAGCTGCAGGACCAAGTCAACAAAATCCACATGTAAGTCAGAGCAGATTAGTGCTCAGGTTCTGATTATTATTTGAGCTTAAGTGCATTAATGCCACTTTTAACATTTGTCATTAAAGGAAGCAAGTGCTGGATGACGATAAGCGACGCCTGCGGTTGTACCAGGAGCGCTACCTAGCTGACGGCGACTTGCACTCTGATGGTCCAGGACGAGCACGCCGCTTCCGATGGAAAAATATCGGTGAGGGGTGTTTTAATCAAGTGGATTGATTTGTATTTAATTTTGGTAGATAGGGGAGACAAATATTGTAAAATGTTTAATGGCCAGCAGAGGGGAACTCATGACTACAAAAAAGGCTGGACTTGTAGACATTTCTGTTTGAGATGGTCAAAAAAAAAAAAAAAAAAATGTAAATACTGTATTAGGCTGGGGAGTGAGGTGGATGTTTGTGACTGAAAAGCTTTGATAGTCTAAAAGTTTGAGGGAAAATCTCCTCTAAAAAGTTTGTTTCATCTGTTATGCAGACGATGGTTTCAGCATGGAGAGAATGGGTGCTGATGGTGAAGAAGAGGGCGACGAAGATGACGGTGTGGATCCAAGCGAGGTCCAGAGGAGGAAAGAGAGACTGGAGAGAGAACAGTGGCTCAGAGAGCAGGTATTGTAGTTGGCACAAATTCACACGGTCTTTATAGGAAAAGCAGAAAAATATAAGCAAACATTTGATGTACAGTCCTGCTTGTGCTTCAGTTCCCCTCCACCACTGGGTGATTTTGTTATTTTGCACTTATTCTTTTTTCCGTTTCCTGTCACAGTCTGAACAAAAAGCCAAGAAAGGGGAAGATTTGGATGCGGAGGATGAGAAAATTGGAGAAGAGGACAGTCGGTTTATGAAGGTGGCCAAGAAACTGACTGCCAAGACTCTGCAGAGAAAAGGTTTGTCTGACATATGTCAAACGAAGAATCTGCTTTAAAACACCCAAGCTGTAACTACACTGAAATAGTTTAACACTGAAGTTCTCTTGAAGTTGAACGCAGTTGATACCTGAAAAAAAGACAATGACCCAGTTGTTAAGGCCTTTTAAAATCTCTTTTGTTCTTCTGATTTCTATTGATACCAAATTATAAAGAAATAAGATGTGTTTTTTACTAAGTCAACTACAGTAATTACCTCATTGTAATTGCAAGAGTATTACAAATTATTAATGCCAGATTTATTTTACTAAATCATCTTGGAGAAGTGCGCTAAAAAACTTGTATGTTCTTCTACTTGGTTTTGCAAATTGTTAAAAACATTTGGGTTAGTGAGTTTGAGAATTACAGCGTCTTTACACACGGCAAACTAAATAAACCCAAACAAAACTGCAGCCAGTCATGTGTGGCTAAATGACAAGTGAATTAAGATGGCTCATTTCCTGGCAGATATGGGCTTCCTGTGTTCCTGAGGAAAAAAAGAGAATAAAGTTGTTAGCAACGTGCAAAACCAAAGATCCCATGAGATAGTAGTTTTCTTTTCAAACCATTCATCTCTCTGCAAAAGTCTTGTAAAAAATATGGAAAAATCACATCATTTTGTTGCGTGTGTGTATATATAAAGTAGCATTACATGCTGATATTCTGCAGACTGATAAAGTAAAAAGGTCAATCTCTAATGCACTGTCCTAGTAGAAGAAATATAAAACTAAGCCAGGTATAACGAAGGGTCTTCAAAACACTTGTAGGAAGAAAGATGTTTTATATACATTAAGTAATTTATGAAGTTAAGAACTGTGGAATCTGAAAATAAATATAAAATGTATAAAAAATAAACTGACAAGTATTTTGAGAGTTAGGAAAAAAGTGTCATAGTGAGTTATTGGATAAAAATAAGACAAACATGAACAATGCCTGGAAATTATTAAAGGAGGTAATAAATAAGAATAAAACTCATGGAAAAAAATCTCCCCTTTCTGTACTCTGATAATGAAATTATTAGTGGCAATAACAAAATTGCAGATAAATTCAATGCTTTATTAATGTTGAGAAAACAATAGCCAACTCTATTGTAGAGCCCATCAATAACGATAAGTATGACATTTTACACAAATACTCATTCTTTGTTTATCAAGGAGACGGATGATTCCACAGTAAACACCAATAGAAAACTCAAAATAAATTATGTTGAAATTGACGCAGTTCTGGAAACCAAATTTCTAGGTGTTATTGTTCATAGTACATTAAATTGGAAATCATACACAGCAGGGAAAATAAGTATTGAACACGTCAACGTTTTTCTTATTAAACATATTTCTGATGGAGCCACTGACCTGAGATTTTCACCAGATATCAGTAACAACCGAAGTAATCCATACATATAAAGAAATCAAGGCAACTGTGTTCACAAAGCAAGTTACATTTAATAAAGTTGAATGACACAGGGAATAAGTATTGAACACGCTTGGTGAAATTAATTTAATATTTAGTAGAAAAACCTTTGTTGGTAATAATAGCTTCCAGACGCCTCCTGTATGAAGAAACTAGGTGCAGACATTGCTCAGGAGTCATTTTAGCCCATTCTTCCACACAAACTGTCTTCAAATCTTGACAGTTCCGTGGGTGTCTTCTATGAACTCTGATCTTCAGTTTGTTCCATAGATTTTCAATTGGATTCAGGTCAGGTGACTGACTGGGTCATTCTAGCAGCTTTATTTTCTTTCTTTGGAGCCAGTTGAGAGTTTCCTTGGCTGTGTGTTTGAGATCATTGTCTTGCTGAAATGTCCACTCTGGTCTCCTCTTCAGCGTCTTGGCAGATGGCAGCCGGTTCTTATCAAGGATGTCTCTGTACATTTGTCCATTCATCTTTCCTTCAATTATATGAAGTCTGCCTGTAGTATGTGCTGAAAAACACCCCCACATCATGATGCTCCTGATAGTGTTTTTGGACTGATGTGCAGTACCATTTCTCCTCCAAACATGCTGTGTGTTGTGGCATCCAAAAAGTTCAATTTTGGTCTCATCTGACCAGATTATATTTTCCCAGAATTTTACTGGCTTGCCCAAATGTTGTGCAGCAAACTTTAAACGAGCTTCAACATGCTTTTACTTCAGCAATGGAGTCTTGCGAGGTGAACGACCATAGAGCCCATGTTGGTTGGGTGCATTATTTATTGTTTTCTTTGAAACAGCAGTACCTGCCAACTCCAGGTCATTCTGGAGCGCTCCACGAGTGGTCTTTGGCTCTTGGATAATTTCTGGTAATTCTTTTGACTCTCTGGCAGAAATCTTGTGAGGAGCTCCTGGTCTTCTCTGATATTTTTTATGTGTTCTGAAACCAAACCAAATAAACTTAAACCAACTAAATAGTGTTTGAGCCAGACAAACAATATCCACACAAGACTTGTAATTCCTCAGGTCTTCAGATAAGGTTCCCAAAAACATCCTGAAAAATAATCCAAGAGGCAGGAGATATGCGTTTATCAAGTATTGTGCCAGAAAGTACTCCTTCTACCTTCTCAACACATTCTCGTCATTTGTTAGTACATTACCATTTCTGTCTTTAATCAGCCTAACCTGCTGTACATCCTTTCCAGTTTGATCTCTCTGTCTAGCCAATCGATACAAGTCCTTTTCTCCTTCCTTTCTGTCCAGCCTCTCATACAACTCACTATATCCCTTTTCCTTTGCCTTTGCCATCTCTCTCTTTGCCATACGCCTAGATTCCAAATACTCCTATCTACTTTCTTCATCTCCCTGACTATTCTGCATTTTTTTTGCTAACCTCCTGTAACTCCTCATTCCACCACCAAGTCCCCTTGTCTTTCTTCCTCTGTCCACTGGATACACCACATGCCCTTCTACCCATTTCCCACAATACTTTTGCTGTACTTTCCCAGTCATCTGGTAATTCTTCCCTACCACCCAGAGCCTGTATCAACTCCTTCCTGACCTCTGTGTGACCTTCTTAAACCCAGCAGTTTATGGGTTAATAAACTGCCTCAAAGTATTTTTATTTAATAACACTGTCTCACCATAGTGGCATAATATTTAATATCACCAGTTACTGTTGTGTTGAGTTGACTTTAAGTAGTCCCCTTAATTTCCAACAGTGAGTAGGTGGGAGGGAATGAGTGGATGATTTGGATGCAGCACCAATCTGTAAAGAGCGAATATATGTTTAATTTATGATTATTTTTTTTATAATTGGAGGGCATTAGCTAACCCTGTTGTTCAATGATTCAGAGCCCCCCGTGGCACCACAGCCAGAGAAGAAGATGGCATCTGCTTTCAATCCCTTTGAGAGACCTTCGCAGTCTTTACAGGTAAATTAAGATGCTGACATTTTAGATAATAATTTACTGGGTGTCTGTGGAGCCCAACAAGTCTTAAATTTGCCAGCTATGTTTTGTCACATTGAGGAGTGAAATCCTCATATTCAACTCTGTGAATTTGTGGGGCTTTTGTATTTTAATGTAATGGATGTGAGATGAGCCCAAGCGCCCCCCCCCCCCAAAATAACCCTGTGACGTTTCTCATCAAGTTGCTTTCTTTGTAAATTTTAACTTTTTCCTTCATTATTTTTCAACTTTTTTCTCATTTTTTTTCTTATTTTGTAACTTTTTCTCAATTTGCAACCTTTTGGTGAATTATGGTTCTCAATTTGCTATTCTTTGTAAATTTGTGACTTTTTTCTTTATTTGTAAGTTTTTTTTCTCTTTAATGTTTGACATTCTTCCATAATTTTTTTTTTAACTTTTTCTCATAAAATTGCAAAACAAGTTAACAGCACAGTGTGTAAAATGTTGGCTTGCATTTGTATTACTTCCTTTTATGTAGCATTTCCATTTTTTACATGCCATCATTGCTCTTAACCAATAACCTTCATCATATTTTTCGATTTTGTACAGCTGCATTCTAATCATGGTTACATCTGTGTTTTGTTGATGTCTTGTAGGTCAGAAGAGGTTCTCTCCTGAATCGGCCTGCAGCTCTCCTCCAGAAACTGGCTTCCATCTCAGAGGGGAATCCTCTGGCGCCCAGAAACAGCCGCGGGTTTCTTTTTCAAATGCTGTCTCCTGAAAAGGGCAACGCAGCATCAGCCACTTCCCAGAAACAGGTGAGTCAGAGTAATGCTAGTGAATGAATGGGTATGATATTTGGCAAAAGGTTTCGCGACTTTTTTTTTTTTTTTATTTAAGTTTTTGTAAAGGGTATACAGGTCGTTACAGCAATGCAGTGTTTACATTTTCATCACATGTTCCCTTATTTTCTGATATCTGACAACATTGGAAGATTAATTCTTACAACACCCCTTTTTTTTTTTTTTAAAGTGAAAGAAAAAGTGAAATTAAAGAGAAAAAAAAACAAGAAACAAATAACAAAAAAAACCAAACAAACCAGTAAAAAACAAACAAAAAGAAAAAGTAAGTAAATAAAGATAAAAGAGCATCTGAGTAGCATTGGAACAAAGAGCGGAACCATTATTGAAATGGTATTTGTCAAAGATTAGATCTAATGGAAGACACATATGCGGTCCAGGGTTGCCAAAAGTTCATGAACACATCCATGTCCTGTCTCAGTGCGAATGTCAACTTTTCCATCGAGTAAATGTCTTGGATCACGTTAGTCCAATCTTCAGGTGTAGGACAGTCCTTCAACATCCATTTTTTAGTTAGAGCTTTTTTGCTTGCCAATATTAAAACACTGAATAAGTATTTTTCTCCTCGTCTTTCCAGTGAGTCCGGTAGTAAACCCAAATACAAAGTTACAAAAGAAAAGGGAACTGTAATTTTGAATATTTTCCCCAGTATTGTCTGTACCTTGGTCCAATATTGGTGGATAACTGGGCATGACCAAAACACATGAAAATGATTTGCAGTCTTTTCACCACACAAGCGCCAACAGTTCAATCCCTTATGGGTAAATTTGTTTTGTGCAGGTGTTCTGAAAAATCTTGCCAAGTTTTTCCATCCAAATTCTCTCCACTGCAGGGATGAGGTACTTTTCCATTGCTGTTTATTTAGCTTTTCCCATATTTCCAGTTGTAAAGTGAAATTCCCCTCTTTTTCCCATCTCTCTTTTATATAAGATGTGTTGTCTCCTTTTAAGTCTTGAAGACCTTGGTATATTTTAGAAATGTATCTGATCCCTGGGATCCCTTTATATGCCATTAAGAAGACCTTCAGAACACCTGACTGGGCCCTTTCCAAAACCTCCTTTTTAAGTATATTGTTTATGTGGTGTCTAAGCTGGAAGAACCTGTAAAGGTCTTGATTTATTAGGCCTTGTTTTTTCAAATCTTCAAAACTTCTTAAGATTTGCCCTTTAAAAAAATCGTAATATTTTATCAGCCCTTTCTCCTTCCACTTTTTAAATCTGGTGTCTGTTTTATTAGGAGTAAAGTCCTGATCATAGGCGATCCATTGCAGAAGTCGATAGGGCTCTTTAGTTTGATTCTCTCTGACTATCTTAAACCAAATTTTTAGCGGGGTCTCTATCCACGGGTTAGTGTTATTCAAAAGCTTAGGTAAGACATTGTTCCCTATTATCGCCTGTAGGGGGATGTCACTTGTTATTTGGCATTCGATCTCCTTCCATTGTGCAGTGTAGACTGGGTTACATATCTCTACTAAAGTTTTAATTTGTGCGGCTTTAAAGTAGTCCCTGATATTTGGCAGCGCGAGCCCACCTTTGTCTTTGTTTAGCTGTAGGGTTCTATATCTGATTCTAGGTCTCTTGCCCTGCCATATGAATCTTGAGATCCTTCTGTCCAGCTCCTGCCATGTTTTTTTGGGAGGTTCTACCGGTATTGTTTGGAAAAGGTATAGAAGACGTGGAAGTATATTCATTTTGACTGCTTCAATTCTTTGTGCAGTACCCAAGAATGGTATCATATTCCATCTTGCTAGGTCAGATTTTATTTTTGTCACCAGTGGATCATAGTTTAGTGATATAATTTTGTTGAGTTGTTTCGGGATATTGACCCCCAGATATTTCATAGATTCCGACTCCCAGTTAGTTTTGAGTTTGCTTAGTGAATAATGATTTGGGTCATAGTTGAATGTTAAAACTTGGGTTTTATGCATATTTAATTTGTACCCCGATAAATCTCCATACTCTGAAAAAACTGAGGTTAGTTCTGGTAAAGAAGTGTCCGGCTGCCCTAGGTATATTAAAATGTCATCAGCAAAGAGTGCTATTTTATGTTCCTTCTGACCAAGTGTAATGCCTTGAATTTTTTGGTTTTGTCTTATCCATTGGCTCAGAGGTTCTATGAAGATTGCAAAGAGCAGTGGAGACAGGGGGCAGCCCTGACGACATCCTCTTTCCAGTTCAAAAGATGATGATAAATTACCGTTAATCCTTATTTTAGCTGTTGGTTTTTTATATAATGCCTGTATAGTTCTAATGAAGTTGTTATGAAAATTGAAACTGGATAAGATTCTATATAGAAAAGACCAGTCAACCGAATCGAATGCTTTTTCAGCATCTAATCCCAATATGACTGCATTTAAGTTATATTTTTTTATATGATGAATTATGTGTAAAGTGCGTCGAATGTTGTCTTGTGTCTGTCTTTGTCTTATAAAACCTGTTTGGTCTAAATGAATTAGGTCTGTCAGTATATTTTCTAACCTTTTGGCAAGGATAATGGTAAAAAGCTTATAGTCCTGATTTAGTACACTGATTGGTCTGTAGTTGGAGCACTCTAGTTTATCCTTTTCAGGTTTAGGTATAACTGCAATGACCCCTTCTCTCCAGGAGGGGGGGATTTCCCCTGTGTGGAGGACATAATTAAATGTTTTCAGGAGGAGAGGAGATAGTTGCTGTTTAAAGGTTTTGTACCACTCTGCTGTATAGCCATCAGCTCCTGGGGATTTGTTAGCTTTAAGTTTCATAATTGCTTTTTCCAATTCTTTAGGATGTATTTCTGACAGTAGTGTTTTATTTTGTGACTCCGTAAGTTGGGGAAGGTTTAATATGTTTAGGAATGCCTCGGATGCGTTTTTATGTTTTTTGTGGGAGTATAAGTTCTTATAGTAATTCTCGAAGTTTTTAAGAATATCCTGAATTCTGAATTTTATTTCCTTTGATACTGGGTCTCTGATTTTGTAGATTGCTCTTTCTGTTTGATGTTTCCTCAATTTATAGGCTAGCAATTTTGCCGATTTACTGCCTGCTTCATAGTATTTTTGTTTCAGAAATGTAAGTTTCTTCTGGATTTCTATTGTGTAGATCTCATTTATTTGGTTTTTAATTTCCTTAATCTTGAGCGAGTCAGTAGAATGAGTGTTGCCTTTGTGTTCTTTTTCTAGGTTCCTAAGTTCTGACTCTAATGTGGATAGTTTTTCTTGTCTTAGTTTCTTTTGGGTTGCCAGTTTTGCAATAATCTTTCCTCTTATTACAGCTTTACATGCATCCCACAGTATTAAAGGGGATACTTCTCCATTATCGTTATCTTCCAAATATCTGAGAATATCTGATTCCAATTCATCTTTCAATGGTCCTTTCAGGACATTTGAATTTAACCTCCAAGAAAATGTATTATTTGTGTATTTTTGGATATTTAAGTCCATGTAGATCGGACTGTGGTCGGAGAGATCCATCAGTCCTATTTTACATGTTTTTACTCTTCCAATGTCTCTATTAAACATAAAAAAATAGTCAATCCTTGAGTAAGATGAATGTGGAGTTGAGTAAAATGTATAGTCTTTTACACTGGGGTTGAGTTCCCTCCACACGTCACAGATTCCCAATTCTTTTAGTAGCATCCGAGTCTTCCTGTTTTGGGTGTTATTTTGATGTGGGGAATTACCAGAAGCATCCCAGTATGGATTCAGTCTAAGATTGAAGTCCCCACCACATATCACTAAACCTTGAGCTTTAGTTATCATTAGGTCGAATACATTTTTATAAAATTTCCAGTTAGCCCCTGGGGGAGCATACACATTCAGCAGGGTGATATCTTCTCCCTCTAGCCGCCCAGTTACCAAACTGTATCTCCCTTCTTTATCTTTGTGTTCTGATTTTTTTTCAAATGTAATTTTGGTTGATATCAATGTCGCTACTCCCCTCCTCCTCCCTGATTTATATGAAGATGAAGAGATCATTTTAAACCCTTGTCTACTGAGTTTATTGTGTTCCACGTCTGTTAGGTGGGTTTCTTGTAAAAGTATTATTCCTGCTTTGTCTTTTTTCATTTTGCCTAGAATCTTGGATCTTTTAACTGGATTCAGGATTCCTTTTACATTATATGAAATTATTTTGGTTACACCCTGTTTCTCCATTGTGTTGTTTTGTTTAGTATAACTGTGTGGTGGCCCTCTTTTGTGCTACTCAGAAACTGAAAGAACATTAAAAACAAGAAAAACATTAAGAACATAGTGTAAAAAACTTTAAAACAAAAAGCTGTCATAAGAACTTCCTGAGCTGAGGTCTTTTTAAAGACCCTGTAAGAGCCTTGATGGAGTGAAGGCTCTGAGGGAAATTCCTCAAACTCTGTTACGTGTTGAGGGCCCTCTCTTACCACTGAAAGTAGTCCCATGCTTTTAACGTGAGTTTCAGAACCCAATCCAAACTTGTAATGATTTTTTTTTTTTTTCCTTTTATGCCTAAACCCTGTGAAATTGTGTGCACCCTCCCACCCCCATCACATCAAACATTCACGCAAAAACAGTATTTGTTAGTATGAGGAGAACATGTGGATTATTGTCACATTTCTATTTTAACAAGTTTTTTTTTTTTTTTTTTTTTTATTACTAAGACTTTTGTTTCAAATAATATGATTGTTCCATGAAATGTTTTACCACATGCTGAATATGCATCTCCTTTAATGTTTGTTACCTTGTATGAGGGGGGCTGGATGTGCGGATTGATTCAAGAGAAAAGAAAAAAAAAAAAAGGTCGCTATTCCAACCTGAAAACGGATAGTTTATCCGCGACGATCTGGTGCTGGGTTTCCCGCTGCTGGTCCGTGGATTTTGAAGGTCTTTGTGTTGTCCATGTTTGCGCTTTGATTTTCTCACTCGGGTCTGCTGCGGGTTTAAATACCGTTACCGGGAGCCCTCTTTTCGCCATGTCAGCTGTTGCTTCTTCCGCCGAATTATAGAGACACGTTTCATCGCCGTAGAAGACCCTTAACTTCGCAGGAAATGGTGTCTGAAAGCGCAATTTCTTCTCTCTTAACACCTTTTTCGCGTCATTGTATTCCCTGCGCTTTTTAAGGACCTCCGGGGCGTAATCGTGTTCCACGTAGACTTTTCTCTCCTGGTGCATAAATCCTTTTTTCTGCCAGGCCAGTTTTACAACCTCTTGTTTTATTTTGAAATTGGAAAATCTTACCAACACCGAACGTGGGGGCGCTTCCGCCGCCGGCCTAGCGGCTAATGAACGATGTGCCTTTTCTATCTTCAAGTCGGTGGTTTGTGGAATATCCAATTTCTCTCTTAGTAAGGATTCCACGCATTCTGCCATTGAGTTAAAACCATTTTCGGTTCCTTCTATCAGACCATGAATTCTTATGTTGTCTCTTCTTTGTTTTCCTTCTTGGTCGGTTAGCTTAGCCTCTATAGCTGCTTGTCTTTTGCGTAGGTCTAGCACAGAATCTTCGAGCACTTTTATTCGATCCTCTGTTTCCAAGATTCGGTTCTCGGCCTGGTCCACTCTGCTGTTTGTCCTTTTCAATTCTTCTCTGAATTCCCGAAATTCGGCCGTAACATCTCGGCGAAATCGTCGTAGCTCCTCAAATAGTGATTTCAGGCTAACCCTTTTGTTAGCTATCACCAGTTCCTCGTCTTCTGAACGGAGATCTTCCAGTTCGGATTCTCCGGCCGATACGTGTCCTGGCCTGGAGAATTTCAGTTTCTTCTGTTTTCCTTTAGACATGATGATTTTGTCTTTTGATTTTCACTCCTCCAAAAATCCGTTAAGTTTGATTTTCAAGGTGTTATCCTGGATTGGGTCTGAGAACTTCAGTGTTAAGCTGCAGTCGCCATGGCGTCCAGACCGGAAGTCAGGTTTCGCGACTTTTGAAGTTAACAAAAGTTGAAATGGGGCAAAGTTGAAGATTTTATATTGATTATAAGTTGTGATTATTTTCATAATGAATCATTTGCACTGTATTGATTGATATTTCTACAGTTTTTACATGTAGTTAGTTGCAGTTTTCTTTTGTCTGAAAAAGTTCGGAAAATTCATCAGTGCCCCCAACAGCTCAAAAATGGATTTTAGTCAATAAAAAAAAAATGCCAGAAAGCTTGAAATATGAACTTTAAAGATTGACAGAAAAGTTTTCAAATGTGAATACAGGCAACACTATGAACCTGCAGTGTTTTTGTAATGGCTGTGGTCATTTTTTTTTTTTTTAATTTATATTGAACACGGTCATGATGAGTAAATTCAGCATGCTGTGATGAACTGGCACAAATTGACATTTAATTAAAGTTTTAAAGAAGTCATTTTAATGGTGAATACAACTTGTGGACCCTGACTGGCATATCCACTTGTGTTATTTGCTGTAAAATGTGGCGTGGTGGTAATTTCGTTAAAACATACCCCTCTGTTAATGAAAGAAAAACCCACAATGGTCACAGAAATAACTTGAATCTGACAAAAGTGGTAATAAATAAAAATTCTATGAAAATTAACCAATGAAAATCAGACAATGCTTTTGAATTGTGGTTCAACAGAATTATTTTAAAAAACAAACTCATGAAACAGGCCTGGACAAAAATGATGGTACCTTTAACTTAATATTTTGTTGCACAATCTTTTGAGGCAATCACTGCAATCAAACGATTTCTGTAACTGTCAATGAGACTTCTGCACCTCTCAGCAGGTATTTTGGCCCACTCCTCATGAGCAAACTGCTCCAGTTGTCTCAGGTTTGAAGGGTGCCTTCTCCAGACGGCATGTTTCAGCTCCTTCCACAGATGTTCAATAGGATTTAGATCAGGGCTCATAGAAGGCCACTTTAGAATAGTCCAATGTTTAGAATAGTCCAATGTTTCGCTCTTAGCCATTCTTGGGTGTTTTTAGCTGTGTGTTTTGGGTCATTATCCTGTTGCAAGACCCATGACCTGTGACTGAGACCAAGCTGTCTGACACTGGGCAGCACATTTCTCTCTAGAATACCTTGATAGTCTTGAGATTTCATTGTACCCTGCACAGATTCAAGACACCCTGTGCCAGATGCAGCAAAGCAGCCCCAGAACATAACAGAACTTCCTCCATGTTTCACAGTAGGGACAGTGTTCTTTTCTTGGTATGCTTCATTTTTGCGTCCATCAACATAGAGCTGATGTGCCTTGCCAAAAAGTTCCGGTTTTGTCTCGTCTGTCCATAGGACATTCTCCCAGAAGCTTTGTGGCTTGTCAGCATGCAGTTTGGCAAATTCCAGTCTGGCTTTTTTATGATTTGTTTTCAACAGTGGTGTCCTCCTTGGTCGTCTCCCATGAAGTCCACTTTGGCTCAAACAACGATGGATGGTGCGATCTGACACTGATGTACCTTGACCTTGGAGTTCACCATGAATGTGTTTAGAGGTTGTTCTGGGCTTTTGTTATCATTTGTATTATCCGTCTCCTCCTGCGGCCTCGTCCAGGGAGGTTGGCTACAGTCCCGTGGATCTTAAATTTCTGAATAATATGTGCAACTGTAGTCACAGGAACATCAAGCTGCTTGGAGATGGTCTTATAGCCTTTACCTTTAACATGCTTGTCTATAATTTTCTTTCTAATCTCCTGAGACAACTCTCTCCTTTGCTTCCTCTGGTCCATGTTTAGTGTGATACACACCATGTCAACAAACAGCACAATAACTACTTGTCACCCTTTAAATAGGCCGACTGACTGATTACAAGTTTGTAGACACCCGTGATGTTAATTAGAGGACACATCTTGGTTGAACATGCCCCTATGGTCACATTATTTTCAATCTTTTCTAGGGGTACCATCATTTTTGTCCAGGCCTGTTTCATGAGTTTGTTTTTTAAAATAATTCTGTTGAACCACAATTCAAAAACATTGTCTGATTTTCATTGGTTAATTTTCATAGAATTTTTTTTATTACCACTTTTGTCAGATTCAGGTTATTTCTGTGACCATTATGGGTTTTTCTTTCATTAACAGAGGGGTACCAACAATTTTGTCCACGGCTGTAAGTCTCAAATTACAAAATTATGGTGTGAATTTTTGAAATCACCATTCCTCAGTCTTTAGTACAAGTCACCTTGAGACAATTTCTGTGCAGTTTTAACCCTGAGCATGTCATTATCTGTGTGCATTTTCTTTTTTAAAAGAGTGGTCCTGAATATCAGTTTTTGGCTTTAAATACTGTGGAGCAAACTACAGCGAATATTTAAATGTTTTGTAGCTTTTTTTTTTCTTTTTCATAAGCTGCATCAGTGGGGGTTTTTAAAATGTGACTTTTCTTAAAAATTTTGATATGTTTTTTTTAATGTCAATTTACATCTTTTTCTTGTAAATCTTTTTTATTCTAAATATGTGGGGGTTTTTTAAACTTAAATTTAAACTTCCCCTAATTTTTTTTTCTAAATTTTAGGTCTTTTTTTCCTCATAAATTTGTGAAATTTTCTCCCTTTTAAATTTAACAAAAAAATTAAAATCAAGCCATTTGGAGGCCATTGGGGACGTGAAGGTCGACAATGACAAACTGACAAACTCTTACAGGAATCATGGTGTTCTGGCGCTATATAGAAAAATAAATATAGAAAAATTACAGGATACCTAATTATTGAAAATGAATGGGAAATCTAATATTAGCAACTGTTTCAGAACCTTTGTTTATTTTTGTATCAGATGTGTGATCTTTTATGACTTACAATGCTGTGAAAAAGTATTTGCCCCCTTCCTGATTTCTTATATTTTTGCATATTTGTCACGCTTCAGTGTTTCAGATCATCAAACAAATTTTAATATCAGACAAAGATAACCTGAATAAACACAAAATGCAGTTTTTAAATGATGATTTCATTTATTAAAGGAAAAAAAACTATCCAAACCGCCCAAGCCCTATGTGAAAAAGTAGTCCGTCCCTCGTGTTACATCATGAATTAACTGTGATTAACCACATTTTTTGGAAAGCTGAGTTCAGTTTCAGTAGCTTCACCCAAGCCTGATTACTGCCAGACTTGTTGAATCAAGAAATCACTTAAATAGAACCTGTCTGACAACCTGAAGTAGGCTAAAAGATCTCAAAAAGCAACACATCCCACTGTGATCTAAAGAAATTCAAGAACAAATGAGAAACAAAAACCCAGAACAATGTCTAAAGAACTGCAGGCCTCACTGGCCTCAGTTTGGACACTGGTCCATGATGGAACAATAAGAAAGAGACTGGGCAAAAATGGCATCCATGGGAGAGTTCCAAGACAAAAACCGCTGCTGGACAAAAAGAACACAAAGACTTGTCTCACATTTGTTAGAAAACATCTAGATGATCATCAAGACTTTTGGAAAAATATTCTGGGGACTGACGAGACAAGAGGTGAACTTTTTGGACGTGTCCTGTTTTATCTGGCATAAAACTAACACAGAATTTCATAAAAAGAGCATTGTATCAACAGTCAAACATGGTGGTGGTAGTGTCATGGTCTGGGGCTGCTTTGCTGCTCCAGGACCTGGACAACTTTCCCTAACTGACATTACCATGAATTCTGCTCTCTACCAACAAATCCTGAAGGAGAATGTCTGGCCATCAGTTCATGAAGCCCTCCAATGTGACTGAATTTAAACAATTCTGCACAGAAGAGTGGGTCAAAATTCCTCAACAGCGATGTAAAGGACTCTTTGCCAGCTGCTGGCACCAATGGTGGCACAACCAGTTATTCGGTTTAGGGGGCAATTACTTTTTCACATAGGGCCAGGTAGGTTTAGATAGCTTTTTTCCCTTAATAAATGAAATCCTCATCTAAAAAATGCATTTTGCATTTACTCAGGTTATCTTTGTCTAATATTAAAATTTGTTTGATGATCTGAAACATTTAGGTGTAACAAGTATGCAAAAATACAAGACATCAGGAAGAGGGTAAATACTTTTTCACAGCACTTTATATTCATAAGTGTTATCTTGGACTTTGGGGAATGGATCCTAGCATTTTTCCTTATGAGGACCAGGCCAAATGTTCTCACAAGGAAAAATGTCCTCACAAAAAAAGGTGGTTTGTCAAGAGGTGGTCCACACAAGAATAGAAAAACAGGAGTATCACACACACACACACACACACTGGTTTTCATGTTTGATGGGGACCAGTTTTCTGATCATCACTTGTGAGGACTACCCTTTCTACACAGAGATTCTTTGCATTTAGATAGATTAACTTAACACTATGGGGGGATGGGAGGAGGGGAAACACTGCAGTGTAAACAACACATATCCAGTTAATCAGATATTTGGGTACATCCCTGGTGCATTTATAATAATAATGCATGATTTATGTAGTACTTTTTCATAGACACCCAAAGACGCTTTACAATAGATACATTATTCATTCACACCACAGACAGCGGTAGTGGCAAGCTACTACTGTAGCCACAGCTGCCCTGGGGCAGGCTGACGGAAACGTGGCTGCCAATCCACGCCAACGGCCTCTCCGACCATTTATACACATTCATGCCCAGTGTCATGGACACTGGAGGCAAGGTGGGTAAAGTGTCTTGCCCAGGGACACAACGGCAGGATGTCTGGGGAGAGCGGGATTTGAACCGCCAACCCTCCGGTTATTAGACGACCCGCTCTACCTCCTGAGCCACTGCCGCCCACATTTCCCTCCTCCGTTCCATTTTTGCTGAGCACCAAGCTGGGTGGCAGGAAGTTCCATTTTTATATGGTCTTTGGCATGACCACCACTCCGGTGGTGGCCTAGAGGTCGAGCTGCTGTCTCAGTTGGTAGTTGATTTAATCAGCAGGTATTTAGATGGAGTGGGCGCACAAACGAGACAAGCAAAGTATTAAATACAAATCTGTGTATTTTGTCCATCTTCTTTGTGATGTTGTTTTCCTGTTGTCCTTAAATTTTGTGGGGAAATGTGAGGTTCATTGCAGTGAAGGCAGCCACCTATTTATCTTATAACAAAAAAAAAAAGTTGATTGTGTTTGTCTTAATATATTTGTATTAAACAATAGTTGCCCTATGTTTTAGCAGGCTGGGACCTGCAGATATAGCCTTCCAAAAATAGATGTTTTGCCTGAGTTGTTGTGATAAACAAGAAAGTCCTACTCCGGGCCTTGAGCTTGATTTCAGAACTCTTGATTTCATAAGTCTTGTTTTCTGATCGTTTCCCACTTTTCTAAAATAGTCACGCAAACAAAATGCTGTCCAAAGAGCTCAGTTATTCTGTTGGATGAGTCATGTGACTGGTGTTATCATATGTGGACACTAGGTGGAGCCAAAGTCCACACTACTGAGCATCTGAACACCTCATGTAAAGTCAGGTCTCAAAACTAGAAATGTTTAATTAACTCTGTTTGAGGGGCATATAGCAGTACTTTCCTTTATTCCCACCATGATGTCACTGTCTGTGTGCAGCTGACTGTCATGTTGGCAGAGGCCTCAACTTTTGTTTTCTCCACAGACGATGAAGAAGAGGGGCCCGGTGGAAGTAGTGAACCCATCTGCGAAGAGGATCTGCAGAGAGAGCAGACCTGCAGGACAGACAAACGGCACCCAGAGGAGCATCTTTAACTTCCTGGACCACTGAATGAGGACCGCACTCTACCTGAAGGAGGATCATCAGCAGGATGGGGAAACACATTTGACATCCAGCAGCTACAGTGGTGTCCAGGACAGGCTGACTTTACTCTAATTTAACAGTATTTCACCTGACAATAGTACTTGAAAATCAATCAAAACTAAAACACCCCATTAAAGCACAGTTTGGTGTTTTGTTTTTTGTTTTTTTTTATCTTGGACTTGTCTGTTTACAGTTGAATAAATGAATTTATGCGATTATTTTTAATCAGTCATGGTTTACTTAATTTGGGTTTTTTGTCCGAGATCCATTTAGAAATGTTTTATCATGTAAATAGGAGTTATTGTTTTTTAAATTGTGTAGATTTATTTTTAAATTGTTTTTTGATGCATGTGTTACACTGTAAATAAAAGTGAATTTTAATAAGTAACACTTTGTCAGTCCTTTCTACCATTACATGCATATTATGGGTTTAAGTACTGTTTTATAAAAGCTTTAAAGACCACAATAAATATATTTAATTTTGTGAATGATTTTTCCCAAGCGTTCTGTTTTCTTAATAGAAACCCCTTAAATAAAAGTACCTAAAGTGATAAGGACTTATATAAGGACTTAAAACTTTTTCTAGTCACAAAGACCACTCAAAGTGCTTAAGCAGCAGCTACACTAACCCTCTATTCTAAGGGCCTATTCAAGACGAATACCTAGGGACAATGCAAAGTCAACAATTAACCTAACATACATGTCTTTGGATTGTGGGAGGAAACTGGAGCCCCCGCAATAAACCCACACTGCACAGGGAGAACATGCAAACTCCACATAAAAGTTCCCACTCCTGCCAGCCTGGGGATTTGAACCTGAAACCTGCGAACCACTGCACCACCATGCTGTCTGCTAAAATCATTCAGGGATTTGTAGGTTGATCCCAAACTCAAATGTGTAGATTATGGGTCAGTTTTGGGTGTTTTATTTGCTTTTATAAATCTATCATTGGAACATTTAGGGAGTGGTGTCCCCCAGACATCCTGTTTTTCTCCATCTTAAGTTTTCTTTTTGTCTTGCGTAAATTTGTGACTTAAAAAAAATACATTTTATAAATGCACTGGGTTTATTACTTCAGTTGTTTTTCCGAGACTCATTATAAACTAGTTTTAAGGTTGGGTGATTGAATCTTTTTTGGAACAAGACACTGAACTCTACCCTGCATGGCACTTTATCCAGTGGTGTGAAAAAGTGTTTGCCCCCTTCCTGATTTCTTATTTTTGTTGTATGTCACACTTAAATGTTTCAGATCATCAAACAAATTTAAATATTAGACAAAGGTAACACAAATAGACACAAAATACAGTTTTTAAATGAAGGAGTTTATTATTAAGGGAAAAAAAATCCAAACCTACATGGCCCTGTGTGAAAAAGTGATTGCCCCCCTAAACCTAATAACTGGTTGGGCCACCCTTAGCAGCAATAACTGCAATCAAGCGTTTGCGATAACTGGCAATGAGTCTTTTACAGCGCTGTGGAGGAATTTTGGTCCACTCTTCTTTGCAGAATTGTTGTAATTCAGCCACACTGGAGGATTTTCGAGCATGAACCACCTTTTTCAGGTCATGCCACAGCATCTCAATCGGATTCAGGTCAGGACTTTGACTAGGCCACTCCAAAGTCTTCATTTTGTTTTTGTGAAGCCATTCAGAGGTGGACTTGCTGGTGTGTTTTGCATCATTGTCCTGCTGCAGAACCCAAGTGTCCCAAGTGTGGTAAACAGCAGAATTCATGGTTCCATTTACCACAACGAGTCTTCCAGGTCCTGAAGCAGGAAAACAGTCCCAGACAATCACACTACCACCACCCTATTTTAATGTTGGTATTGTAGAAGATGTGCTCAAATGATGAGGCTGAGTTTAGTCGTAAGCCAGCTTTATTGACAGAACACAGCTTCTAGCATTCTCAAAGCAGGAAAGAGGAAGAATCATATCTCATCACCCTTTTATATGTTTCCAGCATCAGAATTCAAGTCACATGGTGTTTTCAGTAAACATACAGTCACAAAGCATCCCTTTGAATCTTCACCATTGTCTCTCATTTCCTGATGAACCGGAAATCTCTCCAGGGCATCTTCTGTGGGACAAAGAGACAAATCTCACACCTCCTTGTTATCTTCTGCGGATTCGAGTCCTTTGTCCTTGCAGACGTGACACCCTCAATACACATGCAGTCCTGTCTCTGTGGAAACGTGAGCCCACAATGTGTGTCGCCCACACTACCCCCCCCAAACGTCTAGTAAGGGCAAGACCTGCATGGCATAAAAAAAGAAAAACACAAAACACTCCATATATCGCTAATCAATCCACCAACTGCCTAGGTTTTAACTTCCTGCCGAATCTGCTGCAACCTGGCTTGGCTGCACCTGCAACATCTCTCTGCACCTGTGGATTAAAGCTGTTATCACCTTTCTGTGAAGATTTTGGAGAATGTCCTCTCGGCGGCCTGCCACGGCGGGGGGGCCTCGCGAGCTGCACTTCCTCATCAGCCAAAACAAAGGCGGGTTTGAGCCTGTTTATGCAAATCAACTCCCTTCTGCCCCCTAAATCTAGCAGAAAATGCTTCTGCCCGGTCTCCAGCACTCGGAACAGTCCGTCATAAAACAGCCGCAAACTTGGACGCTGAGCATCATGTTTAACAAAAACAAACTCTGCATTTTTTAAAGCCTTTGGCACAAAAACGTGTGGTAAACTGTGATGGACTGGGCCAGGGAGCATGTTTGCTCCTGAGTCGCTCTGCCACGGCTGAGCAGGGGGGCCATTTGGTGCGGGATTATCGGGGAGAAATTCCCCCGGCAAACGGAGAGGTTGTGCAAAAACTAATTCAGCCGGGGAAGCATGCAAATCTTCCTTAGGTGCAGAACGCAACCCCAATAAAACCCATGGAAGTTTGTCCACCCAATTTGTATCCGTCAGCGACGCTCTGAGGGCTGCTTTCAATGACCTGTGAAAGCGTTCGCATAAACCATTAGCCTGGGGAATATACGCGGTAGTGCGATGAATCTTCACCCCCAAGCTGCGGGCCATCGATGACCATAGTTCGGAAATAAATTGGGGATCCCTGTTGGACGTTATGTCCGACGGTACACCGAAACGCGCAACCCACGCTGCTAAAAATGCTCGCGCAACTTCTTCCGCTGTGGTTGATGTCAGAGGAATCGCCTCTGGCCAACGCGTGGTGCGATCCACCATCGTCAAAAGATGTGTGTGCCCGTGTGATAATGGGAGCGGGCCCACCAAGTCAACATGCACGTGATCAAAACGCTTAGCGGGGATGTGAAAAGGTTCCAACGGGGCCTTAGTGTGTCTGTGTATTTTGGCTCGCTGACACGCTACGCAGGCTGCCGCCCATTCCTTGACCTGTTTGCGCAACCCGGGCCAAACAAATTTCTCCCCCACCAACTTAATCGATGCGCGCGAGAGAATGGACCGAGTCAAAAACACGGCGACGCCACGCGGCTGGCACCACGCGGCTGGCACCACGGGGCGGGGCCGTCCCATGGAGACATCGCAGATTAGTGGGGGCATACCACTTTGTTGCTCCCTGTGCTCCAGCCTTAACCCTGTTGGTCCAGACTGGAGCGCGCGCACGTCCGCGTCGTTAACCTGCTCCGCAGCCATGGCTGCATAATCTAACCCAACACCGGGGCTGCGCGCGCTCCCGCGTCGCTGCCCGGGCCCGCGGCCACGGCTACAGAGTCTGCCCCTATGGGGCTTGGTGGTGCTACCGCGCGCGAGAGGCAGTCTGCTACAACATTGTGTTTACCCGCGACATGCTGAATATCAGTAGTGAACTCCGATACTGCGGCTAGTTGCCTTTGTTGTCGGCCTGACCAGGGCTCTGAAATTTTGGCCATCGCAAACGTTAGCGGTTTATGATCCACAAACGCGGTGAAACGTCGCCCCTCTAACCAGAACTGAAAATGACGGATGGCCAAGTGTAGGGCCAAAAGCTCCCTGTCAAACGCACTGTATTTACGCTCACTATCGCGCAAAGTCCTGCTGAAAAACGCGAGGGGTTGCCAGGTACCTGCCACAAACTGTTCAACTACCGCCCCCACCGCTACATCGGAAGCGTCAGTGGTGAGCGCCATGCGGGCCGTTGGAACTGGGTGCGCTAACAAAACTGCGTTTGCCAGGGCTCATTTGACCTGGGCAAAAGCGCGCTCCCGCTCCGGAGACCATTCAACTTTATTTGCAGGCTTTTGTTTTTTTAACGCGGTGTACAATGGCTGCATGAGCCGTGCTGCGCTTGGGAGGAACCGGTTGTAAAAATTAACCATCCCTAGAAACTCCTGAAGTGCCTTGACCGTTTGAGGTTGCGGAAAATCCGTTATGGCACGCACTTTATTTGGAAGAGGAACCGCTCCTTCTGCCGAAACGCGATGTCCCAAAAAATCAATCTGCGCCACCCCAAACTGGCACTTCGCTGGGTTAACTATCAACCTGTGCTCTGCCAGCCTCCAAAAAACTGCTGTGAGGTGTTTTTTGTGCTCGCCCTCGGACGCGCTGGCTACCAAAATATCGTCCAAATAAACGAACACGAAAGGAAGGTCGCGTAAAACTGCATCCATCATGCGTTGGAAAGTCTGCGCGGCCCCCTTGAGGCCAAAAGGCATGCGCAAAAACTCAAAAAGGCCGAAAGGAGTTATGACCGCTGTTTTGGGTACATCTTGCGCGCGCACTGGAACCTGGTGGTAACCGCGCACCAAGTCTATTTTAGAAAAAATGCGCGCCCCCGCCAAATGAACAGAAAAATCCTGAATGTGCGGAATCGGGTAGCGGTCATGAGCTGAAACGTTGTTCAACCTGCGGAAATCGCCGCAAGGTCGCCACGAGCCGTCAGCCTTTGGGACCATGTGTAACGGTGAAGCCCAAGAGCTCTTGGAGCGTCTAACAATGCCCAGTTTTTCCAGATTAGTGAACTCACGCGCGATGGCCAGTTTAGCTGGGTCCAAGCGCCGAGCTTTTGCAAAAACGGGAGGGCCGGTGGTGGTTATGAAATGCTCCACCCCATGTTTAGCCACCGTTGCCGAAAACGTGGGGACTGTGAGTGCTGGGAACTGAGCAAGCAATGTGTGAAACTTACCACCCGCAGCTGAGACGCTGGCATGTGCAGTCGGCGGGGCCACCCGAGCTGTGCAGGGAATAGAATGAAAGGACAGTGCATTAATCAGACGTCTATTAGCAAGGTCAACCAATAAACCATGTGAGCACAAAAAATCAGCCCCTAACATGTTGAAACTGACTGCTGCTACAATAAATGTCCACTCAAATGAACGGCCCTGTAAGGACAGAAGCATGGTCCTCTCACCGAACGTTTTAATCGTGGAGCCGTTCGCTGCTGACACTGACACCCAGGGAGCTTTAGAAGGCATCAGCCGTTCCGCGTAGGTGGGTGTGACGAAACTCAGCTGAGAGCCCGTGTCCACGAAGAACTGTTTCCCCGAGCGTGCATCCGTCAGGTAAAGCAGCCTGTTCTCGTTGCCGAGGGTCGCAGCTGCTACCGGCCCTCGGTCTTGGCGTTTCCCTGGCGCTTAAAGTTGCACGGTGGGACGCACCTGTGCGCTCTCTCTGCAAAACGGCGGTGGTAGAAACACGGGCCGTCCTCCGCTCCGCGTCGTCTGGCTCCCGTCGCCGCCGTCGTTGGTGCATCTGGCGCCGCGGCCGCTGGACCTGCACTGTCTCCGGACGCTGTTCCCGGGCTAGCCGCCGCGGCCGAAACCGCGTTCTGCTTGTGGGCGTCGACCAACCGCTGCGCCTCTTTGCTCAACCCATGGTAGTCTCGCCTGGCCAATGGGGGCGACTCTGCCAGGGCCACTCTCACTGCTGGCGGCAGGGTCCGAAGGAAAAGGTGGGCGAAAATGAATTCGCCATCCTCAGAGTCTTTGAGCTTCAGCATCTTCACCATCAGGTCCGCAGGTCTATCGTTTTCTGACTCCGTCAACGTCAGGAGTCCCTCTGCTCGTTGTTGGACTGAAGGGGTGAAATGGCTGATCAGCGCGTCCTTCAGTGCGCTGTACTTGTCGCTGTCTGGTGGATGATTAACCAGATCCTCCACTCTCTGGACCGTGTTGCTGTCCAGCTTCGCTACCACGTGGTAGAATCTTGTGTCGTCGTTGGAGATTCTCCGGAGGTTGAACTGCACCTCGACTGCGCTAAACCATGAGCGCGGGCTGTGCTGCCAGAAATCGGGCAGCCGGATCGTGGAGGCGGCCATCAGGCTGGCTTCCGCCGAGCCCCGCTCGGGAGAATTCTGTCTGCTCATTTCTCGTCGTAGGTCACCAGTGTAGAAGATGTGCTCAAATGATGAGGCTGAGTTTACTCGTAAACCAGCTTTATTGACAGAACACAGCTTCTAGCATTCTCAAAGCAGGAAAGAGGAAGAATCATATCTCATCACCCTTTTATATGTTTCCAGCATCAGAATTCAAGTCACATGGTGTTTTCAGTAAACATACAGTCACAAAGCATCCCTTTGAATCTTCACCATTGTCTCTCATTTCCTGATGAACCGGAAATCTCTCCGGGGCATCTTCTGTGGGACAAAGAGACAAATCTCACACCTCCTTGTTATCTTCTGCGGATTTGAGTCCTTTGTCCTTGCAGACGTGACACCCTCAATACACATGCAGTCCTGTCTCTGTGGAAACGTGAGCCCACAATGTGTGTCGCCCACAGGTATGATGTTCCTTTTTCTGAAATGCTGTGTTACTTTTGCGTCGGATGTAATGGGGGACACACCTTCCAAAAAGTTCAACTTTTGTCTGGTCAGTCCACAGAGTATTTTCCCAAAAGTCTTGGGGATCATCAAGATGTTTTTCTAGCAAAGCCGAGACAAGCCTTTATGTTGTTTTTGCTCAGCAGTGGTTTTCGTCTTGGAATTCTGCCATGCAGACCATTTTTGCCCAGTCGCTTTCTTATTGTGAAGTCATGAACACTGACCTTCAGTGAGGCAAGTGAGGCCTGCAGTTATTTGGATGTTGTTGTGGGGTCTGTTGTGACCTCTTGGATGAGTCGTCGCTGCGCTCTTGGGGTAATTTTGGTCTGCTGGCTACTCCTGGGAAAGTTTACCACTGTTTCATGTTTTCGCCATTTGTGGATAATGGCTCTCACTGTGGTTTGCTGGAATCCCACAGCTTTAGAAATGGCTTTTTAACCTTTTCCAGACTGATAGATCTCAATTACTTTGCTTCTCATTTGTTCCTGAATTTCTTTGGATGGCAGCATGATGTCTAGCTTTTGAGGATCTTTTGGTCTACTTCACTTTGTCAGGCAGGTCCTATTTAAGTGATCTGTTGATTGAGAACAGGTATGGCAGTAATCAGGCCTGGCTGTGGCTAGAGAAATTGAATTCATCTTTCCAAAGATGTGATAAACCACAGTTAATTTATGTTTTAACAGGGGGGGCAATCACTTTGTCACACAGGGCCATGTAGGTTTGGATTATTTTTTTTTTTACCCTTAATAATAAACACTTAAATTTAAAAACTGCATTTTGTGTTTACTTGTGTTATTTTTGTCTTGTAGAAGCTGGGTTAATCATCTCAGACTGGATGCAGAGGGTAAACAGAGAAGGACAATAGGTATTGAGATGAGAGAGATTATGGTGAGGTAGCAGGAAGAAATAGTGGGGTGAGAAGGTTTGAATGTATGGTGATGTGAGATGTCATGCAGATGTGAGATGGGCAGCTGATATAAAAGGAGAGACCCTGGTGTATTGAGACATGCTTTTTCTGTGTATGACTGATGTGAGAGTGAATAAAGTCGTCTGCTGCATAAGTCTGCCTCCGTTATTTGCACTCTCCACACTGGTGAGAATTGACGAATTATGGAACACGAGGCAAGAACCCCGGAGTCAGCCTGGACGGGAAGTCTCAGCAACGCGGCAAGCATCCCAGAGACGGCCCGGACGGGAACCCCCAGCAACGCGTGCGCTGTTTCGGTCAAACTACCGGACTTTTGGCTGCACGACCCGCGGTCTTGGTTCCACCACACCAAGGCTCAGTTCGCCCTCCGGGGAATAACGGCAGACGACACCAGACATTACTATGTGGTCGCAGCGCTGGACGCTCGCACGTCTCAGCAAGTAGCGAGCCTGCTCCAACAGCCTCCAGCCCATGACAAATACGGGGCTCTCAAGGCCGCGCTGACCCAGTGCTACACACTCTCGGACTGTGAGAGAGCAGAGAGGCTCCTGAGGTGCTCCGAGTTAGGAGATGGGTCGGCAGTCGAACTGATGGAGAAGATGTTAGCGTTGATGGGCACGGACGACGGGCATTTTCTGTTTGCCCACCTTTTCCTCCGGAACCTCCCAACAGAGGCAAGAGCGGTTCTTGCCAATTCGCCGTTGCTGGCCACGCGTGACTACTGGGCGCTAGCCCAGGAGGCAGGTCGGATCATCCTCACCACCAGAGCCCTCACAGTGAACGCGGCGGTGTTGGAACCCAGCGAGACAACCAACGGAGGCGAGGAGCCGGCGACGGTAGCGGCAGCGGGGGCCAGGAAGCACCAGTGAGACACGCTGTGCTTCTACCACCGCCGCTTTGGAGAGAACGCACGCAGATGCGTGCCACCATTCCAATTCAAGCGTTCGGGAAATGCCAAGGCCGGCAGTCAGTAGCAGCTGCGACCGCCGGTGAAGAGAACAAGCTGCTCTACGTGACGGACTCGAGCTCGGGGAGACGGTTCCTCGTAGACACCGGCTCCCAAAAGAGCCTCATCCTGCCGTCCTACACCGACCGGCTAGCGGGAGCTAGTGGCCCCCAGCTGGTAGCCGTAAACGGCTCAGACATTAAGACTTTTGGTGAGAGAACACTGACTTTGTCCCTACACGGCCGTATGTACGAGTGGACTTTTGTCATAGCGGCATTGAGTTTCCCAATCCTGGGAGCTGATTTTTTGTGCACACACGGGCTGCTAGTCAATGTTGCTAACAGACACCTGGTTAATGCAATGTCTTTTGGTTCTCTCCCCTGTACAGCTTGAGGGGCCGGGCCAATAACACAAGCCAACGTCACAGCTCCAGGCGGTAAGTTCCACACACTGCTCACTCAGGTCCCAGCACTCACAGTCCCAACGTTTTCGGCGGCCAGCACTAAACACGGGGTGGAACACTTTATCACCACCACTGGGCCGCCCGTTTTCACACGACCTCGGCACCTGGACGCAGCTAAACTGGCCATAGCGCGCGAGGAGTTTGCCAACTTGGAAAGGCTGGGCATTATCAGGCACTCAAACAGCCCATGGGCATCCCCACTACACATGGTCCCTAAGGCCGAAGGATCGTGGCAAGAGTGCGGAGATTTCCGCAGGTTGAATAACGCCACAGCGCATGACCGCTACCCGATTCCCCATATTCAGGATTTTTCCGTTCACCTTGCTGGTGCATGTGAAGAGGATGATAAAATAAGGCAGCGTTGGATTTTTAAATAGCTTTATTATCACCCGCCTTCATCAGAACTCGGCTGCAGCCCATGGCTTGAGCAGGCTGCAGCTTCATTCCTCCAGCTCTCCAAGAGGAGACACGTGTGTGTCTCCACAGTACAGAAATCAAGATGCAGTAATCAGAGTGAGAGGCAGAATCACAACTTGGCACAGCATTTATACCCAACTCAAACAATAGATCAAAGTGTGGCGGGTTGATTCAACCCCCCCACAACACACAGGACACTCAGCTCTCTTCTCTCGGTTTTTCCCGCTGCACTACTGAGATGTAATGTGCCATTCATGTATTGTGATGCAATGTGCCACGCATGTATTGTGATGCAATGTGCCATGCATGTATTGTGATGTAATGTGCCATTCATGCATAGTGTTCATGCGTCCCGTCCATTCATGCATAGTGTTCATGCGTCCCGTCCTTACCGTGACCTAGAGGCTGAGATCAATATGTAGATGTGCTTTGGTGTAAACCCCCACAAACAGACTGGTCAGACACAGCGCTCGGCTAGAGCAATTAACAGAACAGTGAAATGTGTATTAATGTCTACAGACAGACTCGTTTCTTCTGGCTCACTTCTGTGATGTTAATGTTGCCTTTCATGCATTGTGTTCATGCGTCCTGTCCTTACTGTGACCTAGGGACCGAGATCAATATGTCTCTCAAATGCAAATGTCTCATGCCTGTTCTGTTATCTCTTTGATCATACCAACTGCTGGGGAATGCCCTTTGATGTATTGTTGTAGTTGGGTATATATGCTGCAACTCTGTAACGCAAACTCTCTCTCTCATTCTGATCCTGCAACTGCTGCTGCTGGACACAGACATTGTGTCCTCCTTCTCTGAGAGCCGTGGGCTCGCTCCCGGCGCGCATGCACGGCGCTGGGAGCGGAGCTCGTGACGGTGGTATGATATAATAAAACTCTGCTTAAAACCACAGCATCGCTGCTATTATTTTATCATCCGCTGCACTGGTGACCCCGAAGACGCACACGTTTTGTGCGACGCAGCCTCCTGGTCTGGACATCCACGCTGAACCGGCCGAGGGACACAAGACGTCTCCTCCCTCTCGCCGTCCCAACGCACCATGACCTGAAGGCAGAAGTGAACACAGCAGCCTGACGCAAACGAGCTGCTCTCTCTTCGGCTTCAGGGAGACCTCGACGCGGAGCCAACACAGGCGAGCTGTTCTCCGGACATCACCCACGACCGGGAAAACTGCAGAAAACGTCATGGCGTGACCCTCGCCTGAGATCGGGACGTCCATGCTGGACCAGCCGAGGGACACAGAACGTTTTCTCCCTCTCACCGCTACTCCTCCCTCTCAGCGATCCTACTTATCTACCCGAGCCTGAGGAACAAAGATCGTCTATTCCCTCCCACCGCTCCAACGCATCTGCACGAGCCTGAGGGACAAAGGATCGTCTATTTCCTCTCACCGCTCCAACGCACCATGGCCAATCTGCAGCCACAGCTCAACCTGGATTTTATCGGCGCCATCTGCGCCAATCTCCGCCAAGATTCTGCACCCTGACTCGCCACTCCAGCGGCCCACCCAAGCACGGAACCCCCGCGCGCGCATCGGGGAGTTACTAACTAACTACTAACTAACCTGCACTTATATAGCGCTTTTCTAGTCACAAAGACCACTCAAAGCGCTTTTACTAGTACTAACCCTCTATTCTAAGGGCCTATAGGAAACAAATATCTAGGGACAATTTAGAACAACCAATTAACCTAACATGCTACATGCAAGTTACGAGGACGGCACACCACGCACGGGACAATAATGGCTTCACTGACCGCCTTCCTTCTGCTGCACACTGGCCCTTCAGGTTTGCTTGTACACCTGAGGCCCGCAGCTTGCTCACTGGATTTTATGGTCTTAGCCACGGCACACAAGGGGAATTCAGCTGTCTGCTGTTCCCGAGGCTTTAGGGTCGCGCCTGCCCTAAAGTCAACACGCCAGTCCCTCTGCTTTTATTTTGTTTTTCTTTCAGCCGCTCCTGCTTTTCTTCATGGCCAAGAGAGGAGTCAGAGACAAATTTTTCTTCTTGTGATCTCCGCACACGCAACGGGACAGCCCCTCGACGTCGCGGAGCAGCAAGCAATTTTTGCGCGGCTCGGACGATTTCACCGCCCCTGCCGGCACTTACTACCCCTCCCCTCCCTCCCCCTCCACCTGCAGCGAGCTTCTCCCACAGCTCGCTCCCATAGATGGATTATCGAGGTCTCGGCCCCCTGCCGTGCCCTCTGGGGGGGAGCGTGTGGCAGGTTGATTCAACCCCCCCACAACACACAGGACACAGCTCTCTTCTCTCGGTTTTTCCCGCTGCACTACTGAGATGTAATGTGCCATGCATGTATTGTGATGCAATGTGCCATGCATGTATTGTGATGCAATGTGCCATGCATGTATTGTGATGTAATGTGCCATTCATGCATAGTGTTCATGCGTCCTGTCCTTACTGTGACCTAGAGGCTGAGATCAATATGTAGATGTGCTTTGGTGTAAACCCCCACAAACAGACTGGTCAGACACAGCGCTCGGCTAGAGCAATTAACAGAACAGTGAAATGTGTATTAATGTCTACAGACAGACTCGTTTCTTCTGGCTCACTTCTGTGATGTTAATGTTGCCTTTCATGCATAGTGTTCATGCGTCCTGTCCTTACTGTGACCTAGGGACTGAGATCAATATGTCTCTCAAATACAAATGTCTCATGCCTGTTCTGTTATCTCTTTGATCATACCAACTGCTGGGGAATGCCCTTTGATGTATTGTTGTAGTTGGGTATATATGTTGCAACTCTGTAACGCAAACTCTCTCTCTCATTCTGATCCTGCAACTGCTGCTGCTGGACACAGACATTGTGTCCTCCTTCTCTGAGAGCCGTGGGCTCGCTCCCAGCGCGCATGTACGGCGCCGGGAGCGGAGCTCGTGACGGCGGTATGATATAATAAAACTCTGCTTAAAACCACAGCATCGCTGCTTATATTTTTATCATCCGCTGCAAAAGGACCTTCACAGCAGTCAATCTGGCATTTGCATATCAAAGGAACAGACAGGATGCATGAGCACAATGCATGGATAACACATGGATGATACATTAACTCAAAGCAGTGACATGCATAACCGGCAGACTGTAGCAGAAACAACCAGAATGTGAGGTGATTGTCTTTAGCCTGTTGCGGGGGTTAAATCAAACTGCCACACATGCATTTTTTCTAAAATAGACCTGGTCCGCTGTTACCACCAGGTCTCAGTGCACGCGGAGGACATAACCAAAACAGCAGTAATAACTCCGTTTGGCTTTTTTGAGTTTTTACGCATGCTCTTCGGATTAAAAGGCGTGGCACAGACATTCCAACGCATGATGAATGCGGTGTTGCGCGATATACCGTTTGTGGTTGTCTACCTGGATGATATCCTGGTGGCCAGTGCGTCCGAGGACGAACACGTAACCCACCTCAGGACGGTTTTCCGGAGGTTGGAGGAGCACGGGTTAAAAATCAACCTGGCGAAATGCCAGTTCGGCGTGACGGGGATTGACTTTTTGGGGCACCGCGTCTCACGGGAGGGAGCGATGCCCTTGCCTGACAAGGTGCGCGCTGTGGCAAATTTCCCCCAGCCTCAGACGGTCAGGGCGCTGCAAGAGTTTTTGGAGATGGTTAACTTTTATAACCGGTTCCTCCCCCGCGCAGCTCAGCTCATGCAGTCATTGTACGCCACACTCAAGAAACGGAAACCGGCGGACAGAGTCGAATGGACTCCGGAGCGTGAGCAGGCGTTTTCTGAGGTTAAAACAGCCCTGGCAAACGCCGCACTGTTGGCGCACCTGGACCCGGCGGCCCGGATAGCGCTTACTACCAACGCCTCGGACGTGGCCATAGGGGCCGTCGTGGAGCAATGCGTTGCCAGTTCTTGGCAGCCGCTCGCTTGTTTCAGCAGGGCTTTGCGCGACAGTGAGCGTAAATACAGCGCGTTCGACAGAGAGTTGCTGGCTCTCCACCTGGCCATACACCACTTCCAGTTCTGGCTGGAAGGGCGCAGCTTCACCGCGTTTGTGGACCACAAGCCACTAACGTTCGTGATGGCCAAGGTTTCAGAACCATGGTCGGGCCAGCAGCAGAGACAGCTGGCCGCGATCTCAGAGTTTACGACCAATATTCAGCATGTGTCGGGTAAACTGAGTGTGGTGGCGGACTGCCTCTCGCGCACAGTAGCGGCCTCGGTCTGCGTGGGGATAGATTATACAGCCATGGCCTCAGAGCAGATTGGCGATGCGGACGTGTGCGCGCTCCAGTCTGGACCAACAGGGTTAAGGCTGGAGAGCAGAGTACTGCAAGACGGCAGCCCCACCCCCCCAATCTGTGACATCTCCACGGGACGCCCACGCCTGGTGGTCCCAGTTGCTTGGTGCCGCCGAGTGTTTGAGTCAGTTCACACTCTGGCGCACCCAGGAATGCACGCGTCAGTCAAAATGGTGGGAGCGAAGTTCGTATGGCCAGGCCTGAGCAAACAAGTGAAAGAGTGGGCGGCAGCCTGCGTAGCGTGCCAAGGAGCCAAAGTACACAGACACACGAAAGCTCCTTTGGAGCCGTTTCGAATACCGGCTAAGAGGTTCGACCATGTTCACGTGGACCTCGTGGGCCCCCTCCCGCCATCGCAGGGGTGCACGCACCTTCTGACAGTGGTGACCGCACCACACACTGGCCAGAAGCAGTCCCGCTGGCGGCAACTACATCTGCGGACGTGGCGCTCGCTTTTTTAACGACATGGGTGGCACGTTTTGGCATCCCGTCGGACATCACGTCCAATAGGGGCCCACAGTTTGTTTCCGACCTCTGGTCCGCGATGGCCCGTAGCCTGGGTGTTGCAATTTATTGCACAACCGCGTACAACCCACAGGCCAATGGGTTATGCGAGCGTTTCCATAGGCCACTGAAAGCAGCGCTCAGGATTTCGCTGACGGATGCAAATTGGGTAGACCGGTTGCCGTGGGTTTTACTGGGGTTGCGTTCCGCACCAAAAGAGGATTTGGAGGCTTCCCCGGTGGAGCTTGTTTTTTCTCAGCCACTGCGGCTCCCTGGGAATTTTTGCCAGATAATCCCGCGCCGGACAACTGTCCGTCTCAGCGTTTGCAGCATAGCGCAGACACAGGCACGCTGCCAGGCCCGGCCCACCACTGTTTTCCACGCGCTTTTGTGCCAAAAACTTTGAAGAACGCGGCGTTTGTGTTTGTCAGGCACGATGCCCACCGCCCCCCATTGCGCCCACCCTACAATGGCCCGTTCAGAGTGCTGGAAACAGGGGACAAACATTTTTTGTTAGACTTGGGGGGTCGTAGGGAGAAAATATGTATAGACAGACTTAAGCCCACCTTTGTAGTGGGGGCGGACGAGCAAGTGATGTTGGCTCGGGCCCCTCAGCGTGGAAGACCCCCACTGAGAACACCCCAGGTAAATGATTCATCAGAGCAGCCACACAGGCAAGTCGAAGGTTCCCCCCCCACTCGCCACTGCCCACCCGCAGACAGACACACCCCCAGGAGCCCCCCCACCGGCACAGCAGCGCCGTGGAGGCGGAAAACCCCCGTTACAGCAGATACGGGAGGAGACTGAAGCCAAAAGGACATGAGGACTGAAACTCGGTCTGAGATTCTGGGGGGGCGGTGTAGAAGCTGGGTTAATCATCTCAGACTGGATGCAGAGGGTAAACAGAGAAGGACAATAGGTATTGAGATGAGAGAGATTATGGTGAGGTAGCAGGAAGAAGTAGTGGAGGGAGAAGGATTGAATGTATTGTGATGCGAGATGTCATGCAGATGTGAGATGGGCGGTTGATATAAAAGGAGAGACCCTGGTGTATTGATATATGTTTTTTCTGTGTATGACTGATGTGAGAGTGAATAAAGTCGTCTGCTGCATAAATCTGCCTCCGTTATTTGCACTCTCCACAGTCTGATATTTAAATTAGTTTGATGATCTGAAACCTTTAAGTGTGACAAACATACAAAAAAAAAGAGAAATCAGGAAGGGGGCAAACATTTTTTCATACCACTGTAGCTGTGTAAGTCTGTTTGGCAAAAAAGGGCATGTTCATTCATAGTTTCACCATGGTTGCATGATTAATCAGGGAAAAAATGAGTTGAAATTCATACAACGTAATTTCTAAATAATGGGCATTCAGTATGTACGAGGGGGGCTAAAAAGTTCATAGTGGTCTGTGACGGCTGTATTCACAGCCATACAACTGAAATGATAATTTGGTAATATTCACCTAGCTAACATTCATATAACTCAGATATATCCTTTACATCATTTCACATTTAATTTGTAGTCACTTACAGCTGTGGACAAAATTGTTGGTACCCCTCTGTTAATGAAAGAAAAACCCACAGTGGTCACAGAAATAACTTGAATCTGACAAAAGTGGTAATAAATAAAAATTCTATGAAAATTAACCAATGAAAATTAGACAATGCTTTTGAATTGTGGTTCAACAGAATTACTTTAAAAACAAACTCATGAAACAGGCCTGGACAAAAATGATGGTACCCCTAGAAAAGATTGAAAATAATGTGACCATAGGGACATGTTCAACCAAGATGTGTCCTCTAATTAACATCACAGGTGTCTACAAACTTGTAATCAGTCAGTCAGCCTATTTAAAGGGTGACAAGTAGTCACTGTGCTGTTCGGTGACATGGTGTGTACCACACTAAACATGGACCAGAGGAAGCAAAGAAGAGAGTTTTTTCAGGAGATTAGAAAGAAAATTATAGACAAGCATGTTAAAGGTAAAGGCTATAAGACCATCTCCAAACAGCTTGATGTTCCTGTGACTACAGTTGCACATATTATTCAGAAATTTAAGATCCACGGGACTGTAGCCAACCTCCCTGGACATGGCCGCAGGAGGAGACGGATAATACGAATGGTAACAAAAGAGCCCAGAACAATCTCTAAACACATTCATGGTGAACTCCAAGGTCAAGGTACATCAGTGTCAGATCGCACCATCCGTCGTTGTTTGAGTCAAAGTGGACTTCATGGGAGACGACCAAGGAGGAGACCACTGTTGAAAACAAATCATAAAAAAGCCAGACTGGAATTTGCCAAACTGCACGTTGACAAGCCACAAACCTTCTGGGAGAATGTCCTATGGACAGACAAGACAAAACTGGAACTTTTTGGCAAGGCACATCAGCTGTATGTTCACAGATGCAAAAATGAAGCATACCAAGAAAAGAACACTGTCCCTACTGTGAAACATGGAGGAGGTTCTGTTATGTTCTGGGGCTGCTTTGCTGCATCTGGCACAGGGTGTCTTGAATCTGTGTAGGGTACAATGAAATCTCAAGACTATCAAGGTATTCTAAAGAGAAATGTGCTGCCCAGTGTCAGACAGCTTGGTCTCAGTTGCAGGTCATGGGTCTTGCAACAGGATAATGACCCGAAACACACAGCTAAAAACACCCAAGAATGGCTAAGAGCGAAACATTGGACTATTCTAAACATTGGACTATTCTAAAATGGTCTTCTATGAGCCCTGATCTAAATCCTATTGAACATCTGTGGAAGGAGCTGAAACATGCCGTCTGGAGAAGGCACCCTTCAAACCTGAGACAACTGGAGCAGTTTGCTCGTGAGGAGTGGGCCAAAATACCTGCTGAAAGGTGCAGAAGTCTCATTGACAGTTACAGAAATCGTTTGATTGCAGTGATTGCCTCAAAAGGTTGTGCAACAAAATATTAAGTTAAGGGTACCATCATTTTTGTCCAGGCCTGTTTCATGAGTTTGTTTTTTAAAATAATTCTGCTGAAGCACAGTTCAAAAGCATTGTCTGATTTTCATTGGTTAATTTTCATAGAATTTTTATTTATTACCACTTTTGTCACATTCAAGTTATTTCTGTGACCATTGTGGGTTTTTCTTTCATCAACAGAGGGTATCAACAATTTTGTCCACGTGTGTAAACTAAAACAGTTATGCAGCTTATCAGTATGTTTTATGACACTACACTGTATTCTAATGATGGCATGGACATTTGCTTTACATTGTTTTGTCATTACTTTATACAAGTTTTATTAATTATCCATCCATCCATTCATCCATCCATCTTCTACCGCTTTTCTGGAGGGCTGGGTCACCGAGGCAGCAGTTCAAGCACAGAAGCCCAGACTTCCCTCTCCCCAGTCACCTGCTCCAGCTCTTCATAGAGGATACCAAGGCATTCCCAGGCCAGCCGGGAGACATAGTCTCTCCAGTGAGTCCTGGGTCTGCCCTGGGGTCTCCTCCTAGAGGGACGTGCCCGAAACACCTTAAGTGAGAGGTGTCCAGGAGGCATCCTGATCAGATGCCCATACCACCTCAACTGACTCCTTTCAATGTGGAGGAGCAGTGGTTCTACTCTGAGCCTCTCCCGGATGACTGAGCTCCTCACCCTATCTCTGAGGGTGAGTCCAGCAATCCTACAAAGAAAGCTCATTTCAGCCGCTTGTATCCGTGATCTCGTTCTTTTGGTCATTACCCAAAGCTCGTGACCATAGGTGAGGAACGTAGATTGACTGGTAAATCGACAGCTTTGCCTTAGAGCTCAGCTCCCTCTTCGCCACAACAGACCGGTACAACGTCCGCATCACTGCAGATGCTGCTCCGATCCATCTGTCAATCTCTCACTCCATTCTCCCCTCACTCGTGAATAAAACCCTAAGATACTTAAACTCCTCCACTTGGGGCAGGAGCTTGTCCTCAACCCGGAGAGGACAAGCCATCCTTTTCCGGCTGAGGACCATGGACTCGGACTTGGGTCCCAATTCTTATCCCAGCCTCTTCACACTCTGTGGCATACCGTCCCAGTAAGACCTGTAGGTCATTGCTGGATGAAGCCAGCAGGACAACATCATCTGCAAACAACAGAGATGAGATCCTGTGGTCACCAAGCAAGTCACCCCCTGCTCCCTGGCTACATCTAGAAATCCTGTCCATAAAAATTATGAACAGGATCGGTGACAAAGGGCAGCCCTGGCAGAGTTCAACTCTCACTGGGAATGAGTCCGACTGAGTGTTGGCAATACAAACCAAACTCTCACAACAGTCGTACAGAGACCAAATAGCTCATAACAACAAGCCTGATACCCCATACTACCGAAGCACCCCCCACAAAAAACCACGAGGGATGCGGTTGAATGCCTTCCCCAAGTCCACAAAACACATGTAAAATGGCTGGGCAAACTCCCACGAACCCTCAAGGATTCTTGAGAGGGTAAAGAGCTGGTCCGATGTGCCATGGCCAGGACGAAAACCACATTGCTCCTCCTGAATCTGAGGTTCGACCAACGGCTGGACTCTCCTCTCCAGTACCTTGGCATAGACCTTCCCAGGGAGGCTGAGGCGTATGATCACTCTAAAATTGGAGCACACCCTCTGGTCTCCTTTTTTGAAGAGAGGAACCACCACCCCGGTTTGCCATGCCAAATGCACTGCCCCCGACCTCCACACAATGTTGCAGAGGCGTGTCAACCATGACAGCCCTACAACATCCAGGGCCTTGAGGTACTCAGGGCGAATCTCGTCCACCCCCGAGGCCTGGCCACCAAAGAGATTTTTAACCACCTTGGTGACCTTGGCCCCTGTGATAGATTAGTCGTCCCCCTCGCCCACAAGTCCTGCTTCCTCTGTGGAAAGCATGTCAGTGGGATTGAGGAGATCCTCGAAGTATCCCTTCCACTGCCCGATGATATCCCCAGTCGAAGTCAGCAGTGCCCTATCCGCACCATACATAGTGTGGACAGGGAGCTGCTTCCCCCTCCTGAGCCGCTGATCAGTTTGCCAGAATCTCTTCAAGGCCGACCGAAAGTCTTGTTCCATGGCCTCACCAAACTCCTCCCATACCGAGTTTTTGCTTCAGCAACCACCCGAGCTGCACTCTGCTTGGCCTGCCGGTACACCTCAGCTGCTTCGGCATTCCCACAAACCAACCAAGCTTGATAGGACTCCTTCTTCAGCTTAATGACCCCCCCCCACCACTGGTGTTCACCACTTGGTTCGGGGGTTGCCACCACGAGATGCCCCGACGACCTTACGGCCACAGCTCTTGGCAGCCGCTTCAACAATGGAGGTGGAGAACATGGCCCATTCAGACTCCATGTCTCCAGGCTCCCTCGGAATGTGGTTGAAGTTCTTCCGGAGGTGGGAGTTGAAGACATCCCAGACAGGGGCCTCAGCCAGACGTTCCCAGTACACCCTCACTATACGTTTGGGTCTATCAGGTCTGAATGGCATCCTCCCCTGCCATCGGATCCAACTCACCACCAGGTGGTGATCAGTTGACAGCTCTGCACATCTCTTTACCCGAGTGTCCAAGACATACAGTCGCAGGTCTGATGACACGATAATAAAATCGATCCTCGATCTGCCACCTAGTATATCCTGGTGCCAGATGCACATATGGATACCCTTATGCTTGAACATGGTGTTCGTTATGGACAAACTGTGATTAGCACAGAAGTCCAATAACTGAACACCACTCGGGTTCAGATCGGGCAGGCTGTTCCTCCCAATCACTCCCCTCCAGGTTTCACTGTCGTTGCCCATGTGCGCATTGAAGTCCCCCAGTAGGACAATGGAATCTCCAAGAGGAGCACCCTCCAGCACCCCAGTCAGAGACTCCAAAAAGGGTGGGTACTCTGAACTATCACTTGGTGCATAGGCACAAATGATGGTCAGGACCCGTTTCCCAACCCGAAGGCTCAGGGAAACAACCCTTTTGTCCTCCGGGGAAAACTCCAATGTAGAGGCAGCAAGGTGGGGGGATACAAGAATACCCACCTCTACTCGTCACCTCTCGCCCGGGGCAACTCCAGAGTAGGCCAAGGTCCAGCCCCTCTCCAAGAGACTGGTTCCAGAACTGGAGCTGTGTGTTGAGGTGAGGCCAAATATATCTAGCCAGTATCTCTCAACTTCATGCACCAGCTCAGGCTCCTTCCCCAGCAGAGAGGTGACATTCCACTTCCCAAAAGCCAGTTTAGGAAGCTTGGGATCAGACCGCCAAGGTCTCTGCCTTTGACCGCCACCTGATCCACATTGCACCGGACCCCCATGGTCCCTCCTGCAGGTGGTGAGCTCACTGGAGGGCAGACCCATGTAATTCCTTCGGGCTGAGCCCCGCCGGGTCCCATGGGCGGAAACCCGGCCACCAGACACTAGCCATTGAGCCCCTCCCCCAGGCCTGGCTCCAGGGTGGGGCCCCGGTAACCCCATACCGGGCAGGGTACACTGAATCCTTGTTATAGCATTCATCATGAGAGTCTGTTGGATAGTTCTTAGTCTGGCCCTTCACCCAGGACCAGTCTGTCTTGGGTGACCCTACCAGAGGCACATTGCCCCAAACAACATAGCTCCTGGGATCACTAGGGCATGCAAACCCCCCACCACGACAAGGTGACGATCCATGAGGGGTGTATTAATTAGATTTTTCTCTATTTTTTGTTAACTACTGGTTCACTCCTTCCTGCCTGGTGTCAAAGAGGAGGCTGAGGGTGAAGCTGGTTTAAATGTAGAGGCCAATAAAATGGACTGAACCATCTGCCGTGACAGCATTTGGGGGGGGGGGGTATTTTGTATTTCATTCTACTGTTATTTCTGTAGTTTCTACCTTTTAATTTAAAATGACTTATTCTGCTGGTATACTGGTTGAGAGTTTCCTCATTTACTGAGGTCAGTTTGTTGAGTTCAGGTCTTGTTACAGTATGTTGAGCTTTGTTTTTTTGAGTAAAGTTCTGTTTAGTTGACCTCTTCTAACCAACTAGACTATTCTCATTCTTATGTGTTTTTGATCTTTTAGTTCATTTGGCTATAATCTTGGCATCCTCATCTCGAAGAGGCAATAGTGAAGCACGTCTTGTCAAGGACTGGTGCAGCGCCTGGAGTGGCTGTATAGACCAATCCTTGAGTGGCAGTCTTTGTTGCAGTTGGCGCAGATGAAGGCTGATGGATGTTGTTCCACCCCTGCGTGCTCGTGTCTTGCAGTATGCCTCCTCTCCTGCTCTTCCCTCCAACTTGCTTCAGCCCGGCTCATGCCTTCTCTTACACAGTGGGGCCAAACGTCACATTCCTTGGCCACCTCCTCCCAGTGGTCTGTGTTTATTTCGGCGTATCGGAGATCGTGTTTGCAGATGTCTTTGTACCTCAGCAGAGGTCGTCCTACTGGATGAACGCCTTTCCACAGCTCACCGCACATGATTTCTCTGGGCAGGTGGTTTGGCTCCATGCGGTGCATATGGCCAAGGGATCGAAGATGCCTTTGGCTGAGAAGTGTGGGCATACTGGGTAGGCCAGCGCGCTCAAGTACCTCCGTGTTGGTGACTTTATCTTGCAATTTGATGTGTAGGAGGCATCGGAGGCAGCCCAGATGGAATCCATTCAGCCGTTTCTCCTGTCTGACATAGGTTGTCCAGGACTTGCCGCTGTACAGGAGAGTTGACAGGACACAGGCTTGGTAGATGCAGAGCTTGATCCTTTCGCTCAACAGATCATTGTTCCATGCTCGTTTGTTGAGTTTCGTCATCACAGCAACTGCTTTGGCTGTTCTGGAATTAATTTCAGTGTCTAGGGAGAGGGAGTTGGTGACTGTGGACCCCAAGTAGGTGAAGCTGTCGACCACAGCAAGCTGAGTATTGTCGATGGTGATGACAAGGGAAGTATGAGCGTCTTGTGCCATGATGTTGGTTTTCTTTATACTAATAGTGAGCCCAAACTCTTTGCATGCATAGGATAGCCAGTCAATTATGCGCTGGAGGCAGTCATCGCTGTGTGATGTAAGGGCTGCGTCATCTGCAAAGAGTAGCTCTCTGATTAGGACCTCTGTCACTCTGGTTCTTGCACACAGTGCAAGCACAGCGCGATGTTGAAAAGTCTTCCATTTGATCTTGTGCAAATGTTGACACCTTCAGGGCAATCATCAAAAGCGTAATGGAGGAGGATTGAGAAGAAGATTCCAAAGAGGGTTGGTGCCAGGACGCAGCCCTGTTTCACTCCACTGCTGACTGGGAAGGCATCTGAAGTTGCACCATCGAAGAGGACAGTGCTATGCATGTCTTTGTGAAATAAGGTGATTATCCCCAAAAGTTTTGGAGGACAGCCTATTTTCTGCAGAAGCTGAAAGAGCCCACTTTGACTAACTAAGTCAAAGGCTCTTGTCAGGGCCACAAATGCGATGAATAATGGTTGCTGCTGCTCTCGACACTTCTTCTGCAGCTAGGTAGTGTTCAACCCAACGCTGAAGTTATTTGCTCTGGTCCGTGATGACTTCGCCTGACTTGGATTTGACGGAGGCTGTTTTGATGCTGGTGGGACTGGTTGCTGTTTTGATGCCCTCGTACATCTCTTTGGCATGACCACAGTCAGCAGCTACCTGTATGTCGGCACACAGGTTCAGCCAGTACTCACTGGCACAACAATGGGCGATCTGCTGGGCCTTGCTCCTTGCTGCTCTCAGGGCGTTGAGTGTGCTAGGACAAGGATTCTACTTATAAGCTAGCAGTGCTTTCCGTTTGGCCTCTGTGACTGGATGCATTTCATTCCAGTGTGCCTCGAAGCCATCTGTGTTTCTGAGTACTTTTTTCCCGTATGTGGTCACAGTGGAGTCGTATATGGTGTCGCGGAGGTAGTACCATTTCGCGTCTGCATCTGCTTGGTTGTTGTTGTTTGAATGATCTTTGAGTTTTCATTGAAGGATGTTGCCAAAAGTTTGGACCCTTTCAGTTTCAGAAGTGGTGCAGGTGTTGATGTGTGGCCGGCCCTTTGTTTTTGTATGATAGATTTTCTTGGGAATCAGTCTGACTTTGCTGGCAACAAGTGAGTGGTCGGTATCACAGTCGGCGCTGTGATAGCTTCTCTTGTGGCGGCTGCACGGTGGCACAGTGGTTAGCACTGCGGCAGCACAGTTTACCCTTGGCCGGGGGATCGTGGGGATCGTGGGTTCGATCCCAGCCCCCGACCAACAGTGATCTGTGTGGAGTTTGCATGTTCTCCCCGTGTATGCGTGGGTTTACCCCGGGATTTCTCCGGTTTCCTCCCACATGCCAAAAACATGCAGGCTAGGTTAATTGGAGACTCTAAAGTGGCCCTAGGTGTGAATGTGTGTGTGAATGGTTAAGGGATAGCGCCGTATCGTGGCTGCTTCATCCATCCAGGTGGTGGATGACCCTCAAATTCCCCTCTGGGGATCAATAAAGTATACTAAAAAAATCTAAAATCTTGTGAAGGAGGCTGTGGAGGTTGTCTCTTCTGGTGATGACGAGGTCTAGCTGGTGCCAGTGGTGGGACCAGGGGTGTCTCCAGGACACTTTCTGCAGATCTTTACACTTGAAGTAGGTGTTGGTAATACACAGGCCATGATGATGACGGACTTACAACAACCTCTGTCCGTTCTCGTTCATCCTGCCAATGCCAAAGTGGCTGAGACAGGATGGCCGGGCCTGCCAGTCAGCTCCAACATGAGTGTTGAAGTCACCTAGCATGTAGATGCCTTCTGAGCTGGGGATTTTAGATATTTCTTCCTCGAGAGCCTCATAAAATCTATCTCTGATCTCTGGGGTGGATGAAAGGGTTGGAGCATATACAGAAATAATGTTTACAAATCCTGATGCTGTCTTCAAGCGGAGAACGAGTATCCTCTCAGAACCTCCTGTGGGAGTTTCCGTGGAAGCGATCAGCGAGTTCCTCACGGCAAATCCTACACCATGCTGCCTGGGCTCGTCCTGAGACAGGCCCTGCCAATAGAAGGTGTGGTCTCTTTCTCTAAGTGAACCACTGTTGGCTAGGCGAGTTTCTTGGAGACAAGTGACGTCGATGTTGAGTCGCGCAAGTTCCATGTTGATGACCACTGTCTTACATGAGTCACCCATTCGTTGGAGATTATCAGAGAGTCCAGGGCACATTGTGCATACGTTCCAGCTTGCGACTTGAAGAGCTGGAGTCTTCGTTGTTTTTTCTTTTGAACTGCCTGGTGCGGATTGACGCTTGCTTGTCAGGAAGGTTCCCTAAGCTCTACGCACCCAGTAGAGCAGGCAAGCCATGGCGAGGCAACACCTTACTGGCTGGGAGCTGCCCAGCTTGAGGCGGGCAGTAGCTGCCCAATAGAGCTGCAATGACTTCTCCCACCATTGAAAGAGCCCCCAGGCACCCCTTCCTACGTCAATCGGTCAGAGCTTATAACCGGTAGATTGCCTTGTCCCGTGTTGTGCCAGGATCTTGCGATACCGCTGGAGCGGCTTCTCCAGTTTGCGCTTCAGGCCTGGGTGAGTGAATATGGAGACACTGGGCTGCCTATACATCAGTTTCCCCCTCTCAGCGTCACTGGCAGAGTCCAAAGGAAAAGATGAACCAATACAATTTAGAGCCAATTTCACTGCAGGAGCTGCCGGAAAGTCGTGCAAAGTGACTACTATCCACCTTAGGGGTCCACTCAGTATTTATCCTCAGAGTTTACTCCCGAAGCCTTACCTGCAATCAGGTATAGCCACAAGGCAGCGGAGATTTAGAATCAGGGTTTTCCTTCCCCTAGATGGACTGCCTTCCCAGGCTGAGAGATCCATCTACCCTGGGCAACTGGTTTTAAGGCACAAGTGGCTTAAATAAAACACACTTTTTGAGAATTATACTTGTGTCAGCATATCTTTTGACTGCTTGGTCCCTCACATGGTCAAATTTGACCAAATGTGGTTTATTTTTCAACATAGTCTCCCCTTCTGCCCACACACTTCTTCCATCGGTGTTGCAGCGCTTGGATCCCTGCAGTTGAAAAATAAACCACATTTGGTCAAATTTTACCACTATGAACTTTTCAGCCTATGAACTTTTTAGCCCCTCCTCATACAGCTCTGAAAAAAAAAAGTAAGAGACCACTGTAAAATCTTTCTGAAACTGGCATCTCTAAATGACAGCCATTCAGTTTGAGTATCTGTTGAATTCCAACACAAGCACACCTCAATCTAATTATTAAGGAGGTACTGATTAGGTGATCATCTAAGCATGGTAAGACATATGAAAGCAGTGGATAAAAATCAGTTATTACACAAATACAGATTTCTGAGTTTTTCCTAAGTTAAAACATTAAGTAATGTAGTGTTTAAAAATGAAAATGAACTTTGCATTATTTGATCTAAAATCAACATCTTTTTTTATTGTTTTGGCTAGGTTGGCTAGTCCGGAATCTTTTACACATATTACTGCACTTTATGGACATTATGTATATTACATGTATATTATAGTTTTAGTCAGTTTTAAGTATTTATTTCTCTTAGCTACTTAGATTCACTTAGCCATTTTAATTGTTTTATATATACAGAGGCAGTTATTATCATTTTAACTGCAACTGTAACAAGTTAACATTACTGTAATATCCAAATGTGTCTCAGGGATATGTGAATGGCTGTCGGGGTGGGGGGTGAGGGGGTGTGTGAGTGTGTTTTTGAATTATGTTCTTTTTACAATATGGATGCCTAGAGAAACGCAATTTCATCTTGCTTGCACTACAGTTGTATGCATAACATCATGACAATAAAGACTGATTGATTGATAGATAGATAGATAGATAGATAGATAGATAGATAGATAGATAGCTGTCCATCGCTCCGTCATCTACCGTTTATCCAGAGGTCCGGGTGGCGGGGGCAGCAGTCCAAACAGAGCAGCCCAGACTGCTGCTTCGTTGACATAGCACCATGATACTCATGATCCCTTCTGCAGGTTTTGTGACCCCTGGAGGGTGGATCCATGATTCTCCTTCTTCTTCTTTGGGCTGCTTCCTTCAGGGGTCGCCACAGTGGATCATCTGCCTCCACCTCACCCTCTTCCCTGCATCTTCCTCTGTAACACCAACCCTTTCCATGTCCTCTTTCACAATATACATAAATCTCATCTGTGGTCTTCCTCTTTTCCTCCTGCCTGGCAGGTTTATCTTCAACATCCTTTGTCCAGTATAGCCTCTATCCTTCCTCTGCACATGTCCAAACCATCTTAGCCTTGCCTCTCTTGCTTTGTCTCCAAACCACTCAACCTGAGCTGTCCCTCTGATATACTCATGTCTACTCCTGTCCCTTCTACTCACTCCTAATAAGAATCTTAGCATCTTCAACTCTGCCACTTCCAGCTCTGCCTCCTGTCTTTTTGTCAGTGCCACTGTCTCCAAACCATACATCATAGCAGGTCTCACTACTGTCTTGTAAATCTTCCCTTTCACTCTAGCTGCTATCCTTCTGTCACAAATCTCCCCTGACACTCGTCCTCACCCACTCCACCCTGCCTACACTCGCTTCTTCATCACTCTCTTGTGCATTTTCCATTGCTTTGGATAGTTAACCCCAGGTATTTAAACTCATCTGCCTTCACTACCTCTACTCCTTGCATCTTCACTGTTACAGCTGCCTCCCTCTCATTCACACGTATTCTGTCTTGCTTCTACTGACTTTCATTCCTCTTCTCTCCAGAGCATACCTGACCTCTCCAGGTTCTCTTCCACCTGCACCCTACTCTCACTTCAGATCACAATAATGTCTGCAAACATCATAGTACACAGAGACTCCTACCTGATCTTATTTGTCACCCTGTTCTTCACCATGGCAAACAAGAAGGGACTCAGAGCTGAACCCTAATGTAATCCACAGTCAGTCAGTCAGAGCGGCTTCAGCCAAGCTGCACACCTTGTGGTCCAGTCTCCACGGTCTAGCACACAGGCGGCAAGCTCACCAGTGTTGGTGGCCCCAGTACCTCCCTTCAGAGTTTCCATGAATGATGTTAATGGCCATCCTGTGTGTGGGCGGAAGTGACTCAGGAGGTAGAGCGGGTTGTCTAATAACTGAAGGGTTGGCGGTTCGAATCCTGCTCTCCCCAGTTTTCCTGCCATCGTGTCCCTGGGCAAGATACTTTATCCACCTTGCCTCCAGTGTCCATGACACTGGGTATGAATGTGTATAAATGTTCGGTAGTGGTTGGAGAGGCCGTTGGCGTGGATTGGCAGCCACATTTCCATCAGTCTGCCCAGGGCAGCTGTGGCTACAGTAGTAGCTTACCACTACCATTGTCTATGAAGTGAATGAAAAATGTATCCATTGTAAAGTGTTTTTGAGTGTCTATGTAAAAGCACTATATAAATCTGATGCATTACTATTATTATCCTGGGCAGTGAAAGCCATGCGTCAGTTCCCAGAGTACCAGGTGGCCTGCTGGGAGCTCTTGGTGACGTAACAGTGCCCTGTGAGGCCAAGTCTTCACCAAGCCACCTTGTCTGATATTCTGAGAAGGTGCCCATAGAGATCTTCATTGGAGACGTGGTCTTGCCAGTTTACACTGAGGACGGTGCACAACATCTGGGTGTAGGGGCCGTCCATTGACCTCTGAAGGGAGACGTTTAATGACCAGCACTCGCTTCCATATAGCAGTATGGATTCTACTGTTGCACAGAAGCATTTAACTTTAAGCTCTCTTGACATGTTTGAGCACCATATAGCTCGCATGTCATTGAGAGCACCCCACACGAGTGCCTTGCACACCTTCAGGGTTCACGTTCAGGTTCAGGTTACTTTATTTGTATCCGTAGGTAGATTTGTTTTGCAGTCAGGTGACATCCTTTTAGACACATATTTACAAACCACAATTACATTCAACCTGAACACAAACACAGGCACACATGAAGCTGACTATAAACACGATGAAAGTACTCAAGGCTTCACCAATCAGGACATAAGACAAAGAGCTAATGACATAACGCACGGCTCAGGAGACACACACGCAGGCTCAGAGTAGATTCAACAGCTTTATTCAACAACAAGGGTGTGTGACTGTGTGTCTGTGAGATGTGAATGTATTGGTGGTGGACGTCTGCTTCAGGCACGGGGGCAGGAAGCCGTGCAGCCGGGCAACCCTATGGGAGAGAGCACAGGGAGAAGGGTAACGGGCACCAAACCAATACAGAAGGATAATGGGATATGCTGGCTTACTTGGTTGGGCAGGTGGCTGGCGTTGACAAGGGCGAGCCCTGGGAGACAGCGACCTGGAGCGCCTGTGGCAGCAGCGAGGAAACGGCGAAGCAGAGGAGAAGTCCGCCACCGGGAAATCCACCTGTGCACAGGGGAGAAGGCTGGAGAGGAAGGTAAGAGATTCTTAAGTGAAGGTCTTGCTGGTAGAAGGGGGTTCCTTGCAGCAAGCAGGCCGACGGGATCAGACGGCTTCAGGCCGAAGCCCAGGGCAGAGTGGCTTATATCCCACGCCGCTGACGAGGTGCAGGTGTGCGCGCAGCTGGCGCCGCTGATGAGCGGCGAGTCATGACAGTACTCCCCCCTCTAGCAGCGCCTCCTGGCGATGGTCTTTCAGGGTGCGCTCGGTGAAACACAGTGATGAGGGAGGGATCCAACACAAATGAGGGACGCACCCATTGTCTCCATTCTGGACCATAGCCCTCCCAGTCCACCAAGTACTGCAGCCCGCGACCCCGGCGCCGGGAGTCCAAGATGGCGGAGACTGTCCAGGCCGGATGGCCACCTATCATCCGGGGCGCGGGCAGCGCTGCAGGTGGAGGGCAAAGGGGATCAGACACCACCGGTTTCACCTTGGAGACGTGGAAGGTGGGATGGATGCGGAGGGAGGGGGGAATAGCCACACGCACAGCCACCGGGTTGATAATCTTGGTGATGGGGTATGGGCCCATGAAACTGTGATGTATGGGAGTTGTATGAGTTGTATGAGTTGCATTTGCATATGCCACCCCATTGGTGGGCGCTGTACCCTGTGGCATTTCCAATAGTATAAGAGTGTGCTCATTGAACTGAACTGACATGTGTATGTGTGCGTATGCCTGAGTAAACGAGCAAGCTGATGACCTGCAGTCGTGTGTGTCTTGGTGTTTGTTCCTCCGAGTGGTAATCTAAAGTAGAAACCCACGGACATAACATCATTGGCGACGAGGATAACTTTAGATTTCCAAGTCTCGCCGCGGTATTGACTGCGAGTGACGGAGGAAGAGGAATGTTTGTCCTGGTGGGAGTTTGGCTGGGCGCGGCACGCCAGGTGACAGGACGCCAGGTGACAGGACGCTGGGTGACAGGACGCCGGGTGACAGGACGCCGGGTGACAAGATTGCTAAACGCTAGCTAACTGCACGCCATGGCTGGATTTATTGGACACATTAACCCGTTCGACAAGTCGGTGGAGCAGTGGACAACCTACGTTGAGAGGTTTGAGCATTTTGTAACGGCAAATGGTATTGCAGAGGAGAAAAAGCTTGCTGTTTTCTTAAGTGTAATTGGTGCGTCAACATATGGACTTTTACGTAGTCTCGTAGCTCCAGATAAGCCAGGGGCTAAGACATATGCTCAACTCACGGAAGTTTTGAAAGACCATTTTTCCCCAAAGCCAATTGTGATTGCTGAAAGATTTCGCTTTCATAAACGGAACCAACAAGAGGGAGAAACTGTGACGCAATACATAGCAGTCATTAAAAAGCTTTCTGAACACTGCGAGTTTTGTATGCACCTGCAGGATGCATTGAGGGATAGGCTCGTTTGTGGATTGAATATAGAAGCTATCCAGAAAAAATTGCTGACGGAGGAGAAGCTTACTTTTTCCAAAGCAGTGGAACTAGCCGTGTCAATGGAGACAGTAGCTCGCGAGACACATCAGCTGAGCAACGCGCTGAAGGTGCATGTACTGTCACCACACGACAAACAACACACGAAATGTTCGCGCTGTGGAAAAATGAACCACAAAGAGAGCGATTGTTTTTATAAGGAGCAAAAATGCCATAAATGTGGTAAGAGAGGACATATCTCGAAAATGTGCAGGAACAAAGAGACTGTAAATAAGGAGAAACCGGTGGAGGATAAAGCTAAAAAGGAAAAAAGGGTGCACCACTGGATGTAAAAGATATATCTAGTGATGGGAGCACTACAGACACTGAAGTGAGCCTGCATATGGTGTATCAGCAGAGTAATTTGTCATACATGAGTGTTAAACCAAAAATTGAAGGTAAAAGGATTATCATGGAATTAGATACCTGTGCTGCCATTTCTCTGATTTCAAGAAAACTGTATGATGCACACTTTAAGGACTTGCCCTTGCGCCAAACCCATATAATGCTGAAAACATACACGGGGGAGGTGATTCCAGCAGAGGGTGTCATCACCGTTTCAGTGAGGATGAATAAGCAGAGGGCTAGACTACCACTGTATGTGGTTCGGGGAAGTTCACCCCCACTTTTTGGTCGGGAGTGGCTGCGGAGGATTCGAATTGACTGGCGAGAAATAAAGACGGTCCGGGAGGAGACGCTAGAGGGCGTGCTACAAAGACATGCAGAGGTCTTTAAAAAAGAATTAGGCACTCTGAAAGGCATGGAAGTAGCCATAGCGCTGAAGCCGGATCATGTGCCACAGTTTTGTCAAGCGAGAGTCGTTCCCTATGCCCTTAGGCCAAAAGTGGAGGCTGAAATTGACCGATTGTGTGAGCAGGGCATTATATCCCCTGTCAAATTCAATGAATGGGCAACACCCATTGTGCCTGCTGTGAAAAAGAACGGAGATGTCAGGATATGTGGGGATTTTAAAGTCACAGTTAATCCTGCCCTGTGTGTGGAGAAATACCCAATTCCACGCATTGAAGATCTATTCGCATCACTTTCGGGGGGTCAACATTTTAGTAAACTGGACTTATCTCATGCCTATTTGCAAATGGTGATAGAGGGAAATTCCAGAAAATATCTCACAATAACCACATCCAAGGGTCTGTTTTGTTACAGCAGGCTGGCATTTGGAATTACCTCAGCACCAGCAATATTCCAGCGTGCCATGGACCAAGTCCTCCAGGGTCTGCCGAACGTTCACTGTTACCTGGACGATATATTGGTCAGTGGACAGGATCGTGTGCAGCATCTGAAAAATCTGGATGCAGTCCTAGGGCGCTTGGAAGAATTCGGTTTGCGAGTACGGAAGGAAAAATGTGAATTTTTCAAGGATTCACTGGAATATCTGGGTCACATCATTGATGCCCAGGGTCTACACAAGGCACCAGAGAAAGTCAGGGCAATCGTGGAGGCTCCTGCACCTACAGACGTGAGTCAGTTACGTTCTTTCTTGGGGCTAATTAATTATTACAGCAGATTTATCCCCAATTTGTCATCTATCCTAAGCCCACTGAATACTCTGCTGTGCAAAGGAAAACAATGGCAATGGACATCTGAATGTGCTGCATCTTTCAAAGAGGCAAAAGAGCAGTTACTCTCTCAAAGCGTGTTAACCCATTATGATCCACAACTTCCCATTCGGCTGGCGTGTGATGCATCACCTTATGGTGTAGGTAGTGTCATTTCACATATTTTCCCGAATGGACAAGAGAGGCCCATAGCTTTTGCATCAAGGACTCTGAATAAGGCAGAATGCAATTATGCCCACATTGAGCGCGAAGCTCTTGGCATTATATTTCGAGTTCGTAAATTCCATCATTATCTGTATGGCAGGCAGTTTACACTCCTTACAGATAATCGCCCATTGACCACTATTCTGAGTCCGTGCAAAGCCACACCATCCATGGCTGCTGCTAGAATGCAGCGGTGGGCTCTCCTGTTAGCTGCCCATAATTACACCATACAGTACCGAGAGGCAGCTCGTCATGGAAATGCGGATGGACTTTCACGCCTTCCATTACCAACATTATCAAGAGAGAGAATCAGTACTGTGGACAGTTTTCACATTAAACACCTAGAAGCCTTACCTGTGAACTGTCGAGAAATCTGCCGAGAGAGCAGGGGTGATTCTGTCCTTGCTCAAGTCCTGGAGATGGTCTCCACAGGTCGCTTTCCGAGGGTCCAGGATGTGGCCAGCACATTGGCGCCATTCATCAGCCGGAGGGATGAGTTGACACTCCAGCAAGGTTGCCTTATGTGGGGTGTGTGCGTCGTCATTCCCTCAAAATTGAGATCACGACTGCTGTCGGAACTGCATACTGGACACCCAGGTGTTGTCAAAATGAAAGCTGTCGCCCGCAGTTACATGTGGTGGCCCGGAATTGACGCTCAAATTGAACAGGTCTCAAAAACATGCCAGTCCTATCAATTTACACAGAAAGCACCGGGACCAGCACCACTCCACCCATGGACCTGGCCTGGATCCCCGTGGCAGAGAATTCATGTTGACTTTGCTGGGCCGTTCCAAGGCCAAATGTTTATGGTGGTTGTAGACGCCCATTCAAAATGGTCTGCGGTACACCTTATGAGTTCCACTACAACGGCTAATACCATCCAGGTGCTCCGAGGGTTATTTAGTCGCTATGGGCTCCCTGAGGTGTTAGTGAGCGATAATGGTCCTCAGTTTACCTCATACGAGTTTGACACTTTTATGAAAGGCAATGAAGTAAAGCACATTCGCTCTGCACCATTTCATCCATCAACAAATGGTCTTGCAGAACGTTTTGTACAGACATTCAAGCAGTCACTGAAGCGTTCCACTGGAACCACTTCCATACAACACCGACTGGATGCCTTTCTACTCACGTACCGTAATACTCCACACTCTACAACGAAGGAGTCCCCGTCTATGCTTTTCATGCATCGCAAGTTGCGATCTCGATTGGACCTGCTGAAGCCTAGCATGACATCAGAGGTAGAGAAAGCACAAGAGGCACAGTGTGCGTATCGAGGAATGCATGCAAAAGCCAGAACGTTCAAGGTGGGAGATCCAGTTCTTGTTCGGAATTACGGGAGAGGAGAGAAGAAGTGGATACCAGGGGTTGTTTCAGCTGAGACTGGCCCTGTATCCTACACCGTCGACATCGGCGCATCGCAGCACTGGAGGCGACACGCGGACCAGATGCTGGCCAGGGTTGTTGAATTGGATACCTCTACAGACGACGGCAGAGCTGCATCGTCGTGCATCTCAGCAGACCTGCCTGTGCTGGAAAAGACTGTTCCAGAACCAGCTACTCCGGTTCCTGTGAGTGACCCCTCACCATTACCCCAGGTAACCTCAGAGGGAAACACCACATCACCTCCAGAGACTGGTAAGAGATATCCTTCTCGTATTACTAGACCACCAGCGCGTTATGTTCCATAAACTTTAAGATATTTTTAAGAGACATATATTGGACATTTTTGAATAAGAGACCTTTTTTATGTGTTAGATGAGAGAGTCACGTCTCACCAAAAGGGCAGAATAAACCCTTGACTGACTCAGGGGTTTGGGATCGTCTACTCCCAGCCTCAAGGCTAGTGTGTGTTTTTAAAATAATAAAAGTTGTTTGTTTTGTGTATCTTGGGGGTGGGTACAACATTTAGTGGGGAGGAGATGTGATGTATGGGAGTTGTATGAGTTGTATGAGTTGCATTTGCATATGCCGCCCCATTGGTGGGCGCTGTACCCTGTGGCATTTCCAATAGTATAAGAGTGTGCTCACTGAACTGAACTGACATGTGTATGTGTGCGTATGCCTGAGTAAACGAGCAAGCTGATGACCTGCAGCCGTGTGTGTCTTGGTGTTTGTTCCTCCGAGTGGTAATCTAAAGTAGAAACCCACGGACATAACAGAAACGTTGTGCTAACTTCCTCCTCTCACCCTTTAAATTGACGTCCTGAGTGGACAACCAAACTTGCTGGCCCACCTGGTAAGCCGGTGCCGGTCTTCTGTGTCGGTCCGCCGTGGTCTTGTTGCGCTCCGCTGTGCGTAAAAGCGCATTGCGCGCTGAGGACCAGAAGGAGCGGCACCGCCTCAGATGTGCCTGGACCGAGGGGACAGCCAGCTCGCTCTCCAGCGCGGGGAACAAAGGTGGATCATAGCCCAGGGATGCTTTAAAGGGAGACATCCCAGTGGCAGAAGAGCGAGTGGTGTTGTGGGCGTATTCCACCCAGGCGAGGTGTGAGCTCCAAGACGTGGGCTTCGAAGCGGTGACGCAGCGGAGCGAAACCTCCAGCTCCTGGTTGGTCCGTTCACACTGCCCGTTGGATTGGGGGTGATGGCCGGAGGAGAGGCTTACTTTGGCTCCTAGGGCATTACAGAAGCTCTTCCAAACGTCCGAGGCAAATTGGGGACCCCGATCAGAGACCACGTCAACCGGTATCCCGTGCAGCCTGACCACGTGCTGGATGAGAAGATCTGCTGTCTCCAAGGCGGAGGGGAGCCCCTGTAGTGGCACGAAATGGGCGGCCTTGGAGAAGCAGTCGACGATGGTCAGGACTGTGTCGAAGTTGTTGGAGACGGGGAGACCGGTGACAAAATCTAGGGCGATGTGTGACCAGGGCCTGCCGGGGACGGGCAGGGGCTGGAGCAGACCCGCAGGGGGTGTGTTGCCAGACTTACTGGTGGCGCAGACGGGGCAGGCCCGGACGTAGCGGGCAGCATCCTTCCACAGCCCCGGCCACCAGAAGGATCGTTGAAGCAGATCAATCATCCGGGAAGACCCAGGGTGGCAGGTGAGTTTTGATGTGTGGAGCCAGTGGATTACCTCCCCCCGGACAGCCGATGGAACGAAGAGCCTCCCCTCCGGTCCGCCGCCAGGGTCCAGTTCCGACTCCTGTGCCCTCCGGATCTTGCTTTCAATGTCCCAGGAGACAGCTCCCACGACGCACGACCTGGGCAGGATGGTATGAACTGCGTCTTCTGACGCCTCGGGGGCAAATTGCCTGGAGAGGGCGTCGGGTAGGCCATTCTTGGAGCCCGGCCTGAATGTGATGGTAAAGCGAAATCTGGCGAAGAACAAGGACCAGCGCGCCTGGCGGGCATTCAGGCGCTTGGCAGTTCTTAAATATTCCAAGTTCTTATGGTCAGTTAACACTACAAATGGCAGGGCGGCCCCCTTCAGCCAGTGGCGCCACTCCTGAAGCGCGAGCTTGATGGCGAGCAGCTCTCTATCCCCCACGTCATAATTCCGTTCCGCCGGGGACAAGCGCCGAAAGAAGAAGGCGCAGGGCCGTTTGGCCCCGTTGGCTGGCGATCGCTGGGACATCACCGCCCCCACCCCTGTATCCGAAGCGTCGACCTCCACGATGCACTGTAGGGAGGGATCGACCTGACTGAGTACCCGGGAGGAGGAGAACTCCGCCTTCAGCGCCTGGAAGGCCGCCGCGGCTTCTTCAGTCCACCGGAACGGGGTCTTAGGGGAGGTGAGGCGGGTCGGAGGGCCGACGATGGCTCCAAAGTTGGGAACAAAGCGGCGGTAAAAATTGGCAAACCCAATGAATTGCTGTACCTGTTTTCTGGAGGTTGGTGTGGGCCAATCTACCACCGCTTTAACCTTTGCTGGGTCTGGGAGCACCTGGTCATGGGAGATGACAAAGCCCAGGAAAGATGTAGTCTTGGCGTAGAATTCCCACTTCTCAGCTTTCACATACAACCGGTTCTCCAGCAGCCTCTGGAGGACCCGCCTCACATGCACCTGGTGCTCGTCCCTGGATTTAGAGAAGATGAGAATATCATCCAGATAGACGAACACAAAAAGGCCGATGAGGTCCCGGAGGACGTCATTGATGAGGCGCTGAAAGACGGCAGGAGCGTTGGTCAACCCGAACAGCATTACCAGGTACTCAAAGTGGCCGTTCAGGGTACGGAAGGCTGTCTTCCACTCATCTCCTTCCCGGATCCGGACGAGGTGGTATGCGCTGCGGAGATCCAGCTTGGTGAACCAGGTCGCCCCCTGGAGGGAGTGGAAGGCAGTGTCCATCAGGGGCAGGGTGTAGCGGTCCTTCTCCGTGATGTCGTTGAGGGCGCGGTAATCAATGCAAGGGCGAAGAGAACCGTCCTTCTTAGCCACGAAGAAGAACCCTGCGCCTAATGGAGATGACGATGGGCGGATTATCCCAGCACTGAGTGACTCCTTCAGGTACGTGTTCATTGCCTCCTTCTCCAGCGCTGACAGACTGTAGAGACGTCCCGAGGGAAGATGAGCCCCCTGGCGGATGTTTATGGCACAGTCGTAGGGCCGGTGAGGAGGGAGAGACATCGCCTTGGTCTTGCTAAAGACTGCACCCAGGTCGTGGAACTCCGCGGGTACCAGGGTTAGGTCCGGAGGTGCGGCATCCTTGGCAGTGGGAGGAGAGGATGAGGCACAGGCAGCGGATTGGAGGCAGGTGCTCATGCAAAAAGAGCTCCAGGCGGACACCCTTCCGGTCTTCCAGTCCAGGACGGGGTTGTGGAGGCGGAGCCACGGGTATCCAAGTATCACTGGGGAAACGGAGGATGGCAGGACATAGAGGGTAATGTCTTCCCGGTGGTTACCAGAGATGATGACTGAGACGGGGGCCGTCCGATGGGTCACTTTTCCCAGGGATACACGGGAGAGATTAACTAGGGCGAGAGGAGTTTCTAGGGGCTGGCAACGGATGCCCAATCGGGTTGCCAGGCTCTGAGAAATAAAGCTACCCTCCGCGCCTGAGTCCACCAGTGCATGTGTGAGATGCCCAGTGGAGTTATGACAGAAACGGATGGGCAGCGTCAATCGTGTGAGGGGAGTTAACCGGTTAGCGTCCGCGAGGTCCCCTACAGTGACTCGCGGACCTCCCCGTTTGGCTTTTCCGGACAATGCTCCACCGTGTGTTGGCTACCCCCGCAATACATGCAGAGGCCCAACTCATGGCAGCGTTGTTTCTCCGCCAGGGGGAGCTTTGTCCGGACCGTCACCATCGGCGCCAACTCCTTGGAGGCCTCCGGCGGCGGTAACGCCAGGGGGCAAGCTTGGGACGGGCGCGACGAGGCGCCCCGCGAGCGAGAAGTAGACTTCCGCTCTGAGGCGCGCTCGCGCAGCCTGTTATCCAAGCTGATGGCAACGGAAATCAGCTCTGCGAGCGTCTCCGGGATATCCCGACCGGCCAACTCATCCCTCAGACCGGAGTTTAGGCTGCGGAGGAAGATGCCGCAGAGGGAGCGTTCCTCCCAGCCAACTTCCTCCGCTGTTACCCGGAAGTCTATCGCGTAGTCCACGGCCGATCGGCTCCCCTGTTGGAGGCTGAGGAGGCGATCAACCTGGACGCTGTCTTGACGCAAGTGATCAAAGACTTCCAGGAACTGGTTAACGAACTGGCCATAGGTGAGGGTGACGTAACTGGGCTTCGCCATTACAGCGTAAGCCCAAGTAAGCGCTCGACCCTCCAGGAGATTCACGATATAGCCAATTCGACTGTGGTCTGAGGGAAAGTCTCCGGGAACGCGGTGGAACACCGACTCACACTGCATTATGAATCCCCGCGCTCCACCGAGCTTACCGCTAAAGCGGGCGGGGGTTGGGATAGGTGTGAGTCGGGCCGGCGCCCCCGGAGTTGGCTGAGCGGCCGCCGGAGCAGTGAGAGCTGCGTCACCCTGACGAGCCGGGGGGAACGGCTGTCGGGGGTCCAGGCGGTCTAACCGGTTAGTTATCTGGGTCAACTGATTAAGAATCACTTGTTGCTGATGAGCTATTAAATCCACCCGAGCCTCAAGGGTGGAAAAACAGCATGTGAGCCCGCTGTCCGCCGAGCCGCTCTGCTGAAGCCGTACTGAAATAATGCACGGCTCAGGAGACACACACGTAGGCTCAGAGTAGATTCAACAGCTTTATTCAACAACAAGGGTGTGTGACTGCGTGTCTGTGAGATGTGAATGTATTGGTGGTGGACGTCTGCTTCAGGCACGGGGGCAGGAAGCCGTGCAGCCGGGCAACCCTATGGGAGAGAGCACAGGGAGAAGGGTAACGGGCACCAAACCAATACAGAAGGATAATGGGATATGCTGGCTTACTTGGTTGGGCAGGTGGCTGGCGTTGACAAGGGCGAGGCCCGGGAGACAGCGACCTGGAGCGCCTGTGGCAGCAGCGAGGAAACGGGGAAGCAGAGGAGAAATCCGCCGCCGGGAAATCCACCTGTGCACAGGGGAGAAGGCTGGAGAGAAAGGTAAGAGATTCTTAAGTGAAGGTCTTGCTGGTAGAAGGGAGTTCCTTGCAGCAAGCAGGCCGACGGGATCAGACGGTTTTAGGCCGAAGCCCAGGGCAGAGTGGCTTATATCCCACGCCGCTGACGAGGTGCAGGTGTGCGTGCAGCTGGCGCCGCTGATGAGCGGCGAGTCATGACAGCTAAGAGAAAAAACAAAGAGAGAAGAGAGAAGGGTCATATTAAAAAAGTTAAAAACTAAGTCAAAGAGATTAAAAACTCAAAAGTCTAAAACCCAATAAAAGATTTAAAACCCAAATAAAAAAACTACAAAAATAAATAAATATAAAATAAAAATTAATAAATAGATAACTAAATTATGTGCAATATATTGCTACATCTTGTTCAACTCTTTGACAGCAGTAGGAACAAAGCTGTTTTTGTAGCACTGGGTTTTACATTTTGGGACAACAAACCTTCGTCTGGAGGGTAGAAGCTGAAAGTTGCAGTGCAAAGGGTGGGAGTCATCATTTAAAATGGAGGTAGCAATCCTCTGTACCTGTCTGGTGTACAGGGATGTCAGGCTCAGCTGTGACTCACCAAGCAAACGACTGGACCATCTAACTACCTGGTCTAAGGATTTCCTCTGTTTCAGTTTTATCTGACCAAACCATGACACTAAAGAAAAGGATAAAACAGATTCAGTAAAAGCCCGATAAACTATTGTCATTATGGTTCAGTCAATTTGGAAGTGTGCGAGTTTCCTTAAAGAATGCAAATGTTGCTGACAACTTTTTGCACAGCCCTTCATAGTTCTCTTCAAAGTTTAAATTACTATCAATAATTGTCCAAAGATATTTGTAGGACTGTACACATTCAATAGTCTGGCCTTTTAGTGCAGTGACTTTGTGCCTGGGAGTTTTCCTCCTAAAGTCAATAATCATAGCTTTAGTTTTTGTCGTATTCAGCTGCAGGTAGGAATCCTCACACCAGTGAACAAAATCATCACCTACTGGGCCGTGGCCACTCTCACCATCCTGAATGTTATGTCCGTGGGTTCTATTTCAGATAACCACTCTGAGGAACAAAACACGACGACACACACGGCTGCAGGTCATTAGCTCTGTTTTTTAACTGAAGCTCAGTTCAGCGAGTACACTTATTCGATTGGCAATGCCACAGGGTACAGCGCCCACTAGTGGGGTGGCATATGTAAATGCAACTCATGTAACTCCCATACATCACATCTCCTCCCCACTAAATGTTGTACCCACCCCCAAGATACACAAAGCAAACAACTTTTTTTTTTCCTCTTTTTTTTTTTTTTAATCACACACTAGCCTTGAGGCTGGGAGTAGACGGTCCCAAACCCCTGAGTCAGTCAAGGGTTTATTCTGCCCTTTTGGTGAGACGTGACTCTCTAATCTAACACATAAGGGTCTCTTATTCAAAACTGTCCAAGGTATTGTCTCTTAGTGTACCTTAAACAAAGTTTATGGGACATAACGCTCTGGTGGTTTAATAGTACGAGAAGGATATCTCTTACCAGTCTCTGGAGGTGGTGTGGTGTTTCCCTCTGAGGTTACCTGGGGTGGTGGTGAGGGGTCACTCACAGGAACCGGAGTAGCTGATTCTGGAACGGTGTTTTCCAGCACAGGCAGGTCTGCTGAGATGCACGACGATGCAGCTCCGCCGTTGTCTGTAGAAGTATCCAATTCAGCAACTCTGGCCAGCATCTGGTCCGCGTGTCGCCTCCAGTGTTGCGATGCGCCGATGTCGACGGTGTAGGATACAGGGCCAGTCTCTGCTGAAACAACCCCTGGTATCCACTTCTTCTCTCCTCTCCCGTAATCCCAAACGAGGACTGGGTCTCCCACCTTGAACGTTCTGGCTTTTGCATGCATTCCTCGATACGCACACTGTGCCTCTTGTGCTTTCTCTACCTCTGATGTCACGCTGGGCTTCAGCAGGTCTAGTCGAGATCGCAGCTTGCGATGCATGAAAAGCATGGACGGGGACTCCTTCGTTGTGGAGTGTGGAGTGTTGCGGTACGTGAGTAAAAAGGCATCTAGTCGGTGTTGTATGGAAGTGGTTCCAGTGGAGCGCTTCAGTGACTGCTTGAATGTCTGTACAAAACGTTCTGCAAGACCATTTGTTGATGGATGGAATGGTGCAGAGCGGATGTGCTTTACTCCATTACCCTTCATGAAAGTGTCAAACTCGTGTGAGGTGAACTGGGGACCATTATCACTCACCAACACCTCAGGGAGCCCATAGCAACTGAATAACCCTCGGAGCACCTGGATGGTATTGGCCGTTGTGGTGGAACTCATGAGGTGCACCTCAGGCCATTTTGAATGGGCGTCTACAACCACCATAAACATTTGGCCTTGGAACGGCCCAGCAAAGTCAACATGAATTCTCTGCCATGGGGATCCAGGCCAGGTCCATGGGTGGAGTGGTGCTGGTCCCGGTGCTTTCTGTGTAAGTTGACAGGACTGACATGTTTTTGAGACCTGTTCAATTTGAGCGTCAATTCCGGGCCACCACATGTAACTGCGGGCGACAGCTTTCATTTTGACAACACCTGGGTGTCCAGTATGCAGTTCCGACAGCACTCGTGATCTCAGTTTTGAGGGAATGACGACGCGCAGACCCCACATAAGGCAACTTTGCTGGAGTGTCAACTCATCCTTTCGGCTGATGAATGGCGCCAATGTGCTGGCCACATCCTGGACCCTCGGAAAGCGACCTGTGGAGACCATCTCCAGGACTTGAGCAAGGACAGGGTCACCCCTGCTCTCTCGGCAGATTTCTCGGCATTTCACAGGTAAGGCTTCTAGGTGTTTAATATGAAAACTGTCCACAGCACTGATTCTCTCTCTTGGTGATGTTGGTAGTGGAAGGCGTGAAAGCCCATCCGCATTTCCATGACGAGCTGCCTCTCGGTACTGTATGGTGTAGTTATGGGCAGCTAACAAGAGAGCCCACCGCTGCATTCTAGCAGCAGCCATGGATGGTGTGGCTTTGCACGGGCTCAGAATGGTGGTCAATGGGCGATGATCTGTAAGGAGTGTAAACTGCCTGCCATACAGATAGTGATGGAATTTACGAACTCCAAATATGATGCCAAGAGCTTCGCGCTCAATTTGGGCATAGTTGCGCTCTGCCTTATTCAGAGTCCTTGATGCAAAAGCTATGGGCCTCTCTTGTCCATTCGGGAGGATGTGTGAGATGACGCTGCCTACACCATAAGGTGATGCGTCACACGCCAGCCGAATGGGAAGTTGTGGGTCATAATGGGTTAACACGCTTTGGGAGAGTAGCTGCTCTTTTGCCTCTTTGAAAGATGCTGCACATTCAGATGTCCATTGCCATCATTTTCCTTTGCACATATGGGCCTCTCTTGTCCATTCGGGAGGATGTGTGAGATGACGCTGCCTACACCATAAGGTGATGCGTCACACGCCAGCCGAATGGGAAGTTGTGGGTCATAATGGGTTAACACGCTTTGGGAGAGTAGCTGCTCTTTTGCCTCTTTGAAAGATGCTGCACATTCAGATGTCCATTGCCATCGTTTTCCTTTGCACAACAGAGCATTCAGTGGGCTTAGGATAGAAGACAGGTTGGGGATAAATCTGCTGTAATAATTAATTAGCCCCAAGAAAGAACGTAACTGACTCACGTCTGTTGGTGCAGGAGCCTCCACGATTGCCCCGACTTTCCCTGGTGCCTTGTGTAGACCCTGGGCATCGATGACGTGACCCAGATATTCCAGTGAATCCTTGAAAAATTCACATTTTTCCTTCTGCACTCGTAAGCCGAATTCTTCCAAGTGTCCTAGGACTGCATCCAGATTTTTCAGATGCTGCGCACGATCCTGTCCACTGACCAATATGTCGTCCAGGTAGCAGTGGACGTTCGGCAGACCCTGGAGGACCTGGTCCATGGCACGTTGGAATATCGCTGGTGCTGAGGTAATTCCAAATGCCAGCCTGTTGTAACAGAACAGACCCTTGGATGTGGTTATTGTGAGGTATTTTCTGGAATTTTCCTCTATCACCATCTGCAAATAGGCATGAGATAAGTCCAGTTTACTGAAATGCTGCCCCCCCGAAAGTGATGCGAATAAATCTTCAATGCGTGGAATTGGGTATTTCTCCACACACAGGGCAGGGTTAACTGTGACTTTAAAATCCCCACATATCCTAACATCTCCGTTCTTTTTCACAACGGGCACAATGGGTGTTGCCCATTCACTGACTTTGACAGGGGATATGATGCCCTGCTCACACAGTCGGTCAATTTCAGCCTCCACTTTTGGCCTAAGGGCATAGGGAACGACTCTCGCTTGACAGAACCGTGGCACATGATCCAGCTTCAGCGCTATGGCTACTTCCATGCCTTTCAGAGTGCCTAATTCTTTTTGGAAGACCTCTGCATGTCTTTGTAGCACGCATGGTATCCCACAAGGGTCCATTCTTGGTCCTTTACTTTTCAGCATTTTTATTAATGACTTGCCGTTACACTGCTCAGCTGCAACATGCCAACTTTATGCAGATGATGCAGTTATTTACACAGCTGCCAAGACTCCAGCACAGGCTGCAGATGTACTGTCTACAAGTATGGTTGATGTCCAAGAGTGGCTCCTCAAGAACCATCTATTGCTGAACCTTCAGAAAACAGTCTCAATGTGCTTTTCAATCAAAAAATGTAACCTGCAACATTTTAAAGTTAATATACATGATCATGACATCAGTTTAGCTACAGAATTCAAATACCTTGGCATTGTACTAGATCCTCAACTCAAATTTAATCTTCATATAAAGAAAATTTCAAAAACAGTAAAAAAAAATCTGAACTGCTTTAAATTAATTAGATATTACATACCTTACGAAGCAGCTGCACTGTATATGCATTCTATGGTTTTTTCTCATATATCATACTGTTTGACAGTCTGGGCTCAAGCAGCCCCTTCCACAATAAGACATATAGGTTCATTATATAATCAAACCCTAAAAATCTTGGACAAAAAGCCCATTAGGTGGCATCACTGTAATGTTTTAAAAAAATACAACCTATTGAGTTTTGAGAGCTTCATTGACCTCTGTCTTCTGAAATTAACGTTCAAATGTTTCCATAAATCAGCACCCGAGCCACTTGCTGGTTTCGTCCAAAGACAGGACAGCAGCAGAGCCACCAGGAGTTCTGTTAACAATAACTGTAAAATATTCCACCGCAGAACCACATTTGGACAAACAGCTTTCTCTATAAAGGGCAGTCACATCTGGAACACAATGCCAAATGAAATTAAAATAATAACGGACTTTAAAACATTCACTAAAAATGTTAAAAACTGGCTGAAAAATAAACAAGAATGTACTCATGTATGAATTATTTGTCTGCAAAGTGAGAGTGAATGAAGGGAAGGAATAAATGTGTTTGTTTATAGTGAGTGACGGAGGGAGGAAGGCCTGAAATAGGCAAATGTGAGTTATGTTATATGTGTTAAATGTGAGTCAGGCTGTTATATTTGTGTATTTATAATATTTATAATATTTATGTTAAATGTGAGTCAGGCTGTTATATTTGTGTATTTATAATATTTATAATATTTATAATTGTGTATTTATAATTTTTCTGCATTGATGTATGTGGTTATTGTGTATATTTTTTATCTTGATTCTTTTTTCTAAAGCCCATCCAGGGACAAGAGTTGCAAATTAGCTAATAGCTATACACTCTATGTGCAACACATCAGATTGATTGTCTTTGATTAATTGTCTATGTTTATTGCACTGTCCCTGTCAAATAAACTAATCTACTACTACTACTACTGCCCTCTAGCGTCTCCTCCCGGACCGTCTTTATTTCTCGCCAGTCAATTCGAATCTTCCGCAGCCACTCTCGACCAAAGAGTGGGGGTGAACTTCCCTGGACTACATACAGTGGTAGTCTAGCCCTCTGCTTGTTCATCCTCACTGAGACAGTGATGACTCCCTCTGCTGGAATCACCTCGCCAGTGTATGTTTTCAGCATTATGTGGGTTTGGTGCAAGGGCAAGTCCCTAAAGTGTGCATCATACAGTTCTCTTGAAATCAGAGAAACGGCAGCACCAGTATCTAATTCCATTTCAATCATTTTGCCTTCAATTTTTGGTTTAACACACATGAGTGACAAATTTCCCTGCTGAGAGACCATATGCAGACTCGACTCAGTGTCTGTGGTGCTACCATCACTAGACATTTCTTTTACATCCAATTGGTGCACCCTGTTTTTCTTTTTAACTTTATACTCCACTGGTTTCTCCTTATTTACAGTCTCTTTGTTCCTGCACATTTTCGAGATGTGTCCTCTCTTACCACATTTGTGGCATTTTTGCTCCTTGTAAAAGCAATCACTCTCTTTGTGGTTCATTTTTCCACAGCGCGAACATTTTGTGCGTCGTTTGTCGTGTAGTGACAGTGCATGCACTTTCAGCGCGTTGCTCAGCTGATGTGTCTCGCGGGCTACTGTCTCCTTTGACACGGCTAATTCCATTGCTTTGGAAAAAGTAAGCTTCTCCTCCGTCAGCAATCTTTTCTGGATAGCTTCTATATTCAGTCCACAAAGGAGCCTATCCCTCAATGCATCCTGCAAGTGTGTGCCAAACTCGCAGTGTTCAGAAAGTTTTTTAATGACTGCTATGTATTGCGTCACAGACTCTCCCTCTTGTTGGTTCCGTTTATGAAAGCGAAATCTTTCAGCGATCACAATTGGTTTCGGAGAAAAGTGGTCTTTCAAAACTTCAGTAAGTTGAGCATATGTCTTAGCCCCCGGCTTATCTGGAGCTACGAGGCTACGTAAAAGGCCATATGTTGACGCACCAATTACACTTAGGAAAACAGCAAGCTTCTTATCCTCTGCAATTCCATTTGCCGTTACAAAGTACTCAAACCTTTCAACGTAGGTAGTCCACTGCTCCACCGACTCGTCGAACGGGTTAATGTGTCCAATAAATCCAGCCATGGCGTGTGGTTAGCTAGCGTTTAGCAATCCTTTCACTTGGCGCGCTGCGCTTAGCCACACTCCCACCAGGACAAACGTACCTTTTCCTCCTTCACTCGCAGTCAATACCGCGGCGAGACTTGGAAACCTAAAGTTATCCTCGTCGCCAATAATGTTATGTCCGTGGGTTCTACTTCAGATAACCACTCTGAGGAACAAAACACGACGACACACACGGCTGCAGGTCATTAGCTCTGTTTTTTTACTGAAGCTCAGTTCAGCGAGTACACTTATTCGATTGGCAATGCCACAGGGTACAGCGCCCACTAGTGGGGTGGCATATGTAAATGCAACTCATGTAACTCCCATACATCACACTGAAGGAGACTGACAATAACTGAATCATCAGCATACTTTATAATGTGTCATATCATGACTAGTAGATCCTATCCAGGAGTCAAGGTACTTGAAGTTGTTGACTACTTCCAGAGGGTTGCTGGTACTCGTCAACAGTGGAGATATAGAGTTAGAAGCATCCCCGGGCGTCATCACTTTGGCCTTCAGGTCATTAATGGTGAGACCGATCCATGAGCATTCCAACTCCACAAGCAACAACAATCTCTGTGCCTGTGAGATGTTGTTTGACAGCAAAACAATGTTATCTGCATAATTTAGATCTGCTATTGCTTTCGCCCATCCCACTCCCACCTTGAATCCATCTTTCACTCCTACAGAACACCTCACCACCATCTTGCTGTCCTCATGCATGTCCTGCACCACCCTCACATACTTCTCTGCCACTCCCCACTTTCTGACACAGTGCCATACTTCCTCTTGACAGCCTATCATATGCTTTCTCCAGATTCACAAAGGCAGTGCAACTCCTTCTGACCTTCTCTGTACTTCTCCATCAACACTCTTAAAGCAAACATTATTGTGTGGAGGTGTGGGGAAATATGTACAAAAGTTCACTACAACTATTTTATATTCTGTAAAAAAAAGAGTCATAAGGATTACTCACAATGTTGGTTTTCACGAACACACAAAATTAATTTTTCTTACAGTCAAAAGCAGGGCTTGACATTAACTTTTTTGCTCACCAGCCACTGTGGCTAGTGATTTTCCAAAGTTACTAGCCACTCAGCCTTTTCACTAGCCACAATTTAATTGTTGGAAAATGATGTTTAATATGATCAAATTTGACAATTACATGCTAAAATTTTGTTGAATTAAATTTACAACCTTTTTTAAATGTAAATGACCCTTATACTGTACATACATAAAACGAATAGCAAGAGAAACACTGTGTTTAATTATTAGCGGTAAAAACTGTAAAACTGTTGAGAAAAAATTTTCAGTCTGAGAGTGAAGAACAGGTAGATTTGGGAATCAGAATCAGAATCAGAATCAGATTTATTGCCATTGTTCATGTAGTACACAAACTAGGAATTTGTCTCGGTTCCATGCTGCAACATTAAAAACATGATGAGATAAAGAGATAAACTAAAAAACTAAAGGACTAAAAACGTGCAATAAGTGTAGAAAAATAAGTAATAATAATAATAATAAAAGTAATAATGAGTAGTACTAGTCAAGGCAGTTTTAAAAAAATTAGCAAGTAAGATAATATGGGGTACCACAGTGCAGTTGATAATGCAACAGAAAAAACAGTGATGAATGACATGAGTCTGGTTGAGCTGCTGTACATAGTGCACGAGAGTCAATAAGTCACTTAATGTTCAGCAGTCTGATGGCAGAGGGGAAAAAGCTGTTCATGTGCCGGGAGGTTTTAGTCCGAATGGACCGAAGTCTTCTACCTGAGGGGAGGGGGGCAAACAGTACGTGACCAGGGTGTGAGGGATTGGCTATGATCCGGCCAGCACGCCTCCGGGTCCTGGAGATGTACAGGTCCTGGAGAGATGGGAGCTTGCAGCCGATCACCTTCTCAGCAGTACGCACGACGCGCTGCAGCCTTAGTCTGTCCCTGGCAGTGGCTCCTGCATACCACACAGTTATGGAGGAGGTGAGGATGGACTCGATGATGGCCGTGTAGAACTGCACTAACATCTTGGTGGGTAGCTTGAGCTTCCTCAGCTGCTGCAGAAAGAACATCCTCTGCTGGGCCTTTTTGATGAGGGAGTTGATGGTTGGCTCCCATTTGAGGTCCCGGGTGATGGTGGTGCCCAAGAAGCGGAAGGAAGGAAGGAAAGGGGTCCGGCCCAATTCTCATTTGTACCCCCCCTTTGGCCCTTGAAATCAAGGGCCCCTTGTTTTCACCAGAAAAAAAGAATAAAAAGAAAACTGATGAGGAAAAGTCTCATCTTATGGAGAAAAATGACTCAAATTTACATGAACAATTCTAATCAGTAGAAAAAGTCAGAAATTTGCTAGAAAGGAAGCTGTAAATTCAGAGAGAAAAACTTGGACCTTGTGGTGGGTCATTTTTGGTCTGCGGGCCATATGTTTGACACCCCTGGACCAGCCCATTAAAAATATATATTTAGAGGATTTATTTCCATGAAATCATATCACAACAACATGTAAATGAATAAAATAAAACAGAAGTCATAGATGAATCAAAATTCACCTCAGAAGTGTCATGATGCCAAGCACAGGTCAGTGCCGCGCTCGGGTCTTTTGGTTACTATTCATTTTCTGTATATGTATTTGTTCTTGATTTTCTTCCATTATGGTTTGTGCTTTTATTTTGACAGCACAGTCCTGTGACTTCCTCCTGTCAAATCTTTTCGCGGGTTGTCAAAGCTGTTTAGTGTTCTTTAATTACTTTTCACTCATGCATCCACACCTGCCCTGTGTTCAGTTGACAAAACAGTTCGCCGAACATAGTTTACAAGGTGAACTGACCTAAATGAACGGGCAGTTCTTAGCGAATGGTTTTTCTGTTCGGCTCTGCATTCTATAGTTATGTAGATCTATGGTCCTCTGTCAGCCAGTAGAGGACCCTAGTAACTACAGCGTAGACTGTAGCCTACTTCAGCTTCATATTACCTAAGAATTCTCCATTATACCCCCACCAAAAACAATATTTTATGCATGATATTGTTTTACTTACAAACTGACACAACCTCGACTCTTAAATTGATGGAATAGCTCCGAAAATAAAAGAAAACAAAAGAATATCACAAACTATCTTACCTAGCCACCATCTTTGTTCGCTACGCAAGTCACCTCCAAGAGAGTTCGGCCAAAGAGAAAATGGTTTGCAGTGACCGTGTCATTCAGTTACAGAAACTAACGAACAGTTGCAAACTGTTTTGTCAACTGAACGCAGCCCGGATTCATGTTTGGGTTTTCCCCTTATTATTATTTAAGCTTACTTGCGGGGTTCATTCCTCGCTGCGACCTCCCATTGTGCAGGCAGGAATCCCCCCGTATGATTCCTGTTTTATTCTCAGCTCAGTATTCAGCCTCGCCTGTATAATTGTAAGTTACCCTTCGTGGTTTACATTGCATTTTTCTGTAAGTTACCCTTCATGGTTATTTTGTGTCTTTTGTAGTTACCCTTCGTGGCTTCTATTTGTGTCTTTATCATTAAATGTGCAAACTCACAGCAGGCAATTGGTGCCTTATTTCTGCCCTGAAAGGGCCGTTTATGACAGTAGGTCGCAGCCAGTAGGTGCCAGCGGCTGTGGGTTTGCCTTTTTTTTCCCTTTTCCGTTGCTCTATTTTCCCCTTTTTCCACTCACCTTTTTTGTTGCTGGAGGGAGAGCAATCAGTATGTCCCCAGCGCGCAGGGACTCAGCTTCCAGAAGGAAGTTAGCAGCCGGGGGCCCCAGTGTGGATGAACAGAGGGCAGCTCAATTCATCCAGAGCTATGTGGCTGAGGCTCTCACCTCCCGGGGCCCAAAGAAGGTCCTGGAGAATGTGGTGGCAGCAGTCGGGATTGTGGAGGCGCATCCCGGGTTAAGGAAGTATCCTGAGTTTGCGGAACTGTTGTCAACCGTCTTCACTCTCCAGCTGTCATTCCCTGGGTTGGCGATAGGCTCGTCACCAGCCCATAGACACCGCCTCCCAACGCAGACCTCCACTCCTCCCTGAGACATGGCTGTACCGAATCGGATGGAGGAGAGTCACCGGGTCCAGATGCCACAAATCTCCCACCATTTCCCAGCTATAGGCCGCCGGAGGAACTCCTCCGCCTCTCAGCCAGCAGTTTCCTCAGCACCACGTCAAAAGGGTACCACAGCAGCTTCCACCTCTAGGTTTCCCTCTTTGGCTGTCTCGTCAGCTCCCTCTCCCTGGGTCATCGCTGCTGTTTCCCCCTTCTCCATGGTGTCTCCTCTCACTGCTGAGAGCCTGACTGACTCTTTCCCAGTTTCGCCCGTCATCGAGGCTGCAGGGGCGGCTCCTCCATGTTCTCCAGGGGGGACCACTACCACCACAGTCATGGAGAGGGATAAGACTCGGCCTGCTGCAGCGGAAACCACCATGCCCCGGGAAAACAGGCAAGTGCCTTTTCATTTTTTATCACCATCCATCCATCCATCCATCTTCTACCGCTTTTAAGGAGGTCTGGGTCGCGGAGGCAGCAGTTCAAGCAGAGAAGCCCAGACTTCCCTCTCCCCAGCCACCTGCTCCAGCTCTTCAGAGAGGATACCAAGGCGTTCCCAGACCAGCTGGGAGACATAGTCTCTCCACCGAGTCCTGGGTCTGCCCCGGGATCACCTCCCAGTGGGACGTGACTGAAACACCTCAAGTGGGAGGCATCCAGAAGGCATCCTGATCAGATGCCCATACCACCTCAACTGACTCCTTTCAATGTGGAGGAGCAGCGGTTCTACTCTGATCCTCTCTCGGATGACTGAGCTCCTCACCCTATCTCTGAGGGTGAGTCCTGCAATCCTACAAAGAAAGCTCATTTCAGCCACTTGTGTCCGCAATCTCGTTCTTTCGGTCATTACCCAAAGCTCGTGACCATAGGTGAGAGTAGGAACGTAGATTGACTGGTAAATCGACAGCTTTGCCTTAGAACTAAGCTCCCTCTTCACCACAACAGACAGGTACAACGTCTGCATCACTGCAGATGCTGCTCCAATCCGTCTGTCGATCTCTCGCTCCATTTTCCCCTCACTCGTGAACAAGACCCCAAGATACTTAAACTCCTCCACTTGGTGCAGGAGCCTGTCCCCAACCCAGAGAGGACAATCCACCTTCTTCCGGCTGAGGACCATGGACTCGGACTTGGAGGTGCTGATTCTCATCCCAGCCGCTTCACACTCAGCGGCAAACCGTCCCAGCAAGAGCTGTAGGTCATTGCTGGATGAAGCCAACAGGACAACATCATCTGCAAACAACAGAGATGAGATCCTGTGGTCACCAAGCAGGACACCCTCCATTCCCTGGCTGCGCCTAGAAATCCTGTCCATAAAAATTATGAACAGGATCGGTGACAAAGGGCAGCCCTGGCGGAGTCCAACTCTCACTGGAAATGACTCCGACCGAGTGTTGGCAATACGAACCAAACTCTCACAACGGTCGTACAGAGACCGAATAGCTCATAACAACAAGCCCGATACCCCATACTCCCAAAGCACTCCCCACAAAAAACCACGAAGGACACGGTCGAATGCCTTCTCCAAGTCCACAAAACACATGTAATCTGCTTGGGCAAACTCCCACGAACTCTCAAGAATTCTCGAGAGGGTAAAGAGCTGGTCCGATGTGCCACGGCCAGGACGAAAACCACATTGCTCCTCCTGAATCCGAGGTTCGACCAACGGCCGGACTCTCCTCTCCAGTACCTTGGCATAGACCTTCCCAGGGAGGCTGAGGAGTGTGATCCCTCTAAAGTTGAAGCACACCCTCCGGTCCCCTTTTTTGAAGAGAGGAACCACCACCCCGGTTTGCTATGCCAAAGGCACTGCCCCCGACCTCCACACAATGTTGCAGAGGCGTGTCAACCATGACAGCCCAACAACATCCAGGGCCTTGAGGTACTCAGGGCGAATCTCGTCCACCCCCGGGGCCCGGCCACCAAGGAGATTTTTAACCACCTTGGTGACCTCGGCCCCTGTGATAGGCGAGTCATCCCCCTCATCCCCAAACCCTGCTTCCTCTGTGGAAGGCATATCAGTGGGATTGAGGAGATCCTCAAAGTATTCCTTCCACCGCCCGATGATATCCCCAGTCGAAGTCAACAGTGTCCCATCCGCTCCATACACAGTGTGGACAGGGAGCTGCTTTCCCCTCCTGAGCCGCCAGACAGTTTGCCAGAATCTCTTCGAGGCCGACCGAAAGTCTTGTTCCATGGCCTCACCAAACTCCTCCCATACCCGGGTTTTTGCTTCAGCAACCACCCGAGCTGCACTCTGCTTGGCCTGCCGGTACACCTCAGCTGCTTCGGGAGTCCCACAAGCCAACCAAGCTTGATAGGACTCCTTCTTCAGCTTAATGGCCCCCCTCACTACTGGTGTCCACCACTTGGTTCAGGGGTTGCCACCACGAGATGCACTGACCACCTTGCGGCCGCAGCTCTGGGCCGCCGCTTCAACAACAGAGGTGGAGAACATGGCCCATTCATACTCCATGTCGCCAGACTCCCTCGGAATGTGGTTGAAGTTCTTCCGGAGGTGGGAGTTGAAGACCTGCCGGACAGGGGCCTCAGCCAGACGTTCCCAGCACACCCTCACTATACGTTTGGGTCTACCAGGTCTGAATGGCTTCCTCCTCTGCCATCGGATCCAACTCACCACCAGGTGGTGATCAGTTGACAGCTCTGCACCTCTCTTTACCCGGGTGTCCAAGACATATGGTCGCAGGTCTGATGACATGATAACAAAATCGATCATCGACCTGCAACCTAGGGTGTCCTGGTGCCAGGTGCACATATGGACACCCTTATGCTTGAACATGGTGTTCGTTATGGACAAACTGTGGTTAGCACAGAAGTCCAATAACTGAACACCACTCGGGTTCAGATCGGGCAGGCTGTTCCTCCCAATCACCCCCCTCCAGGTTTCACTGTCATTGCCCACGTGCACATTGAAGTCCTCCAGTAGGACAATGGAGCTCAGTACTCAGCCTTGCCTGTATAATTGTAAATTACCCTTCGTGGTTTACATTGATTGCATTTTTCTCTAAGTGTAACGAACTAAGCTGGTGTTTTCCTGTAAGCTCAGTTCTGACCATTCTCTGTGGCTCAGGTATTGGGTTTATTATGTATTGTGTTATCTTTTGAGTTCTTGTTGTTTTTATGTCTCTGTTCTTTTTCTTTTCCGTGCCTGTAGTCACTGCTCTGGCCGGCGGCTGTTAGGCAGCCTCTTTGACCCACATTTGTGTGGGTGTTGTCTAACATTTGCCGGTCCGACCATGCCCCCTCTCTCTTGACAGCCAGCTGATTCTTCCCTGGTGACTGTCTTTCCCGCACCTCGCCCAGGTGTGCCCAATTTGTGATGACAGCAGTGTTTGTACTTAGGCGGCCTTTGCCAGTCAAGCACTGCTGGACCATTGAGCTTGACATATGGTTGTTAATCGCTGTATGGACGGGTATGTCTCCAAAGGGTTGTGTGTGCTTGTGGGAGGCTTGGACTACTTGGACTGCTCCTGTTTTTTGTGAGTAAAACTGTTAGTGTTTCTTTGTGCAGTATTGCTGCTACGCTTAGGCTCTTTTGCCCAGTTTCTCCCTCCTTAGCCAGTTGAGTCTCTTAAAGGACTCCAAGTTCTCCCGAGCGTATATGTTGTTTGTATTATTTGTCTGTGGCCATGGTACACAGTGGTCTGCCTGCTGTACGCTCGTTGCGTCAGCCATTTTTGTGCACACAGCAACCTTTTTGTTAGTCTTTATTTTTGAACTGTCCGTCTTTGTGTTTAATAAATGTGTTATGGTGAATCCCTGTGCATAAATCCATTCTTCCTTCTCCTCCTCCGTGCTGTGTAAAAGTGCACAGGGAGGTTCATGACAGTAAGTCACCCTTCGTGGTTATTTTGTGTCTTTTGAAGTTGTCCTTCGTGGCTTCTACTTGTGTCTTTATCATTAAATGTGCAAACTCACAGCAGGTGATTGGTGCCATATTTCTGCCCTGAAAGGGCCGTTTATGACAAGAAGAAGCTTCATTTGTAAATGCTAGGAGATAAACTTGTAATAACTTAAAGGTTTTTGTTTGCTTGTTTGTTTGTTTTTTGTCTTCTTATTCTATTTGATTTTCTTTGTTGATTTTTGGGTTTGACTTAAATTTTTGTTATTGATTTTAAAAATTGTAACAGGGTAGGCACTATATATGCACTAGCTTCAGCCTACACCCTTTCGGTTGTTCTTTTATGTGTTCTACATATTTTTGTTGTTTTTATTGTATGTTTGTTCATTACCGAATTAATTCTCATTCATACTCATACTCATTTGTTCCTTACAGCAACATATCAAAGTGCAGTCACTTTTTCTCTCTGTCATATGACTTAAATTTTCACAACTGCAGACAGTAAACGGGAGCTTCTTGCTCTAAAAAATAATCATGTTTAACCACAGAGATACTCACCGCTGGGACAACGGGGGATCAGGGGCAATTGCCTCCATGATCTGATCGCTGAGAGCGGGGACAGGTGTGTTCTGCCGGCTGCTGTCTGTTCATTCACAGCGACTTCCCTTTGTAGCCAGTCTGGAAAAACGGCAATGGAGTCTGACTCCGTTCTGGGCTTGGTATGAGAAGTCGCCACCCACCACGGTGTTTCTTCCCACCAGGTTGCGGTGAGACCTGGGGCAGGACAGGAGACCGACCCGGGCAGGAGACCGTCCACAGCTTCTCCTTTACCGGGCTCTAGCCCAACTCCATCCACAATGACAGTGGACCAATGAGCACACATTGTGCAGATAGTGCTTATGGGAGTTGTAGTTTCATAGTCTCACATTGCAGACAGATTTATTATTTTAAATGCCATCTAAGAAAACTACAATCCGCCAAAGTGGCTAGTGGGAATCGTTGTCTGACCGGCCACTACCGAAATCTCTGGGTTGGCAGATGCTAATGTCAAGCCCTGGTCAAAAGTGTTAAAAGTTCTTGATCTTATAGAATTCAAAACTGCACAAGTAATGTTTAAAATGAGGAACAATCTGATGCCTTCAAGTATTTAGAAATTTTTCTGTGATGGAGGGGTTATAATTTCAGGGGCACTTTAAATTTCAAGGTTCATAGTATTCAAACAACAAGGAGAAGTTTTTGTTTTTTCTGTATGTGGAGTGAAATTGTTGAATGGACTAAGATTGGCTTTAAAACAATGACCCCGTTTACATAGTTGTTATGTCTGGAAAACGTGGAAGGGCCCGACAGACAGCATCTTGCTGGGAACATGAACTTCATGACAAAAAACACTATTATGGTGCTATGGAAGTCAGGTTATTTCGCACCTCAGACAGAGACAATGAATACACATGGGAGAACAATGCCCAAGAGGGTGAGAGGGGGTTGAATGAAGTGTAGTGTAAATATCATGCTGTGTATGAGGAAGTGCCTTGAAGCTTGTGAAGGTGACTTGATATATAGAGAGGAGTGCTTGCTGTAACCAGTCAGTCTGTTCTGTGCTTGTGAGATGTGAGTGTGTAATAAATTGTCTGACATGAAGCTGCCTCTTCATTTACACACTCCACAGTGCAGTGTTAACGGTTGGGAGGCCGAGTGCCAAAGGAGAGCCAAAAGAGGCTGTAAAATGGACGTCCCTTGCATTTATATGTTCGGCATAATGATGTCACCCCTCAACTTAGCCCCTGTCTTCCCCATCAGAGAATCATTGTCTGCTCCCTCCAAAGTAAATAAAAATATAATGTATAAGCATCCCAAAGTGATTAAACAAAAAGTTGGTAAAACTCAAATTAAACATGAAGCCTCTAAATTGAATGATTTGGCCTCTGTTCCTCCTCATAATTTAAAAATTAAATGCGGTTTGTTAAATATTAGGTCTCTAACGCCCAAGTCTCTGCTAGTCCATGATCTGTTAATTGATCATCAGATTGATTTAATATCCCTTACAGAGACTTGGTTAGGACAAGAGGATTATGTTGGTTTAAATGAATCAACTCCCTCTGGTTATTTAAACTGTCAAAATCCCAGAAGTTCTGGTCATGGAGGAGGCTTAGCAACAATTTACCATTCCAAATTACTAGTTAATGTAAAGCAAAAAACACGTTATCATTCCTTTGAGGACCTGGTCCTCAGTATGGGCATTTTAGCAATTTTAGGCTAAACCCAATTTTATTTGCCATAGTTTATCGTCCTCCATCAACCTACTCAGAGTTTTTATCCGAATTTGCCGAATTCTTAGCTGATTTAGTGCTGAAATCAGATAATTAATAATTATAGTAGGGGACTTTAATATACATGTAGCTGTAGATAGTGATTGCCTTAATATGGCATTTAATTCAATATTAGAATTGATGGGGTTTTCTCAGAAAGTAGGAAATTCTATCCATTATCTCCACCATACGTTGGACCTTGTTCTGACATATGGCATAGAAATAGAAAATCTGGCAGTGTCTCCTCATAACCCTGTACTGTCAGACCATTGCCTGTTAACCTTTGATTTTACTATTTCTGACTATTTGGCTCTTAAAGAAAAATATTACTACAGTAGATGCCTCTCAGATGATGTTGTTACCAAATTAACGCAGATTGTTTCCTCTATGCCATGTGTCAACACAATGGAAATTAGCTATACAGAGCTTGCTCCTTCTGTAATTGATAGCATGGCAGATAGTGTTACAGCTTTTCTGCAGCAGACTCTAGACTTGGTTGCCCCTTTAAAAAAGAAAAAATCTAATCAGAGATTTCTAACTCCTTGGTTCAATACAGAAACTCGTAGCTTAAAACAGAAGACTCATCAATTAGAAAGAAAATGGTGCTCCACTAATTTAGATAAAATCTATTTAGCTTGGAGAAATCATCTTTTAATTTATAAAAAAATCTCTAAAAAAAAGAACAAGTTATTATTCTGCATTAACAGAAGAGAACAAGAATAATCCCAGATTTCTTTTCAGCACTGTAGCCAGGCTGACAAAGAGTCAGGACTCTGTCAATCCTAGCATTCCCTCAGAGCTCACTAGTCAGGACTTTATGAACTTTTTCAATAATAAAATTTCATCCATCAGACATAAAATCAATCAGATTCTTCCCACAGTTAACTTAAATACAGTAACTACTACAACTCCTTCAACTGATATCTGTTTGGATGAGTTTACTCCAATTGACCTTTTAGAGTTAGACACAATAATTTCCTCATCCAAGCCTTCAACTTGTCTTTTAGACCCTATTCCTACCAGGTTATTTAAAGAAGTCTTCCCACTTATTGGTAGCTTTATTCTTCAAATAATCAATTCTTCATTAACTTTAGGCTATGTACCGCAGGCTTTAAAAACAGCTGTAATTAAACCCTTACTCAAAAAGCCAACGCTAGATCCAGGAGCTTTAGCTAACTATAGACCAATCTCTAATCTCCCTTTCATTTCAAAAATCTTAGAAAGAGTTGTTGCTACGCAATTATTTGACCACCTGCAGGGAAATGGTTTACTTGAAGAGTTTCAATCTGGGTTTAGAATCCATCATAGTACTGAAACAGCCTTAGTGAAGGTCACTAATGACCTCCTTATCGCATCTGATAATGGACTTGTTTCTGTACTTGTCCTTCTAGACCTTAGTGCATCTTTTGATACTATCAATCATAATATTCTACTTTATAGATTAGAACACTTTGTTGGACTTAATGGAACTTCATTGCAGTGGTTTAGATCTTATTTATCTGATAGGTTCCAGTTTGTTCATGTCAATAATGAGTTTTCTTTCAACTCAAAGCTCAGTCATGGAGTTCCACAGGGATCTGTGCTAGGCCCTACTCTTCTTAGTTTATATATGCTTCCGTTAGGCAACATTATTAGAAAGCACTGTATACATTTTCATTGTTATGCAGATGACACACAATTATACCTGTCAATGAAGCCAGATGATAGTAATCAATTAGCCAAGTTAGAAGCCTGTCTTAAGGAAATCAAAGCTTGGATGACTTGTAATTTCCTGCTATTAAATTCAGATAAGACTGAAGTCATTCTTGTTGGTCCAAAAAACCTTAGAAATACCATTCCAAATCAAACTTTTAGTTCGGATGCGGTTACTCTTTCTCTTAATAGCTCTGTGAGGAACCTTGGAGTTATTTTTGATCAAGATCTGTCTTTCAATTCACATATTAAATTTGTTTCTAAGACTGCCTTCTATCATTTGAGTAATATTGCCAAGATTAGGAGCATCTTGTCTCAGAGTGATGCTGAGAAACTGATCCACGCTTTTGTTAGCTCTAGATTAGATTATTGTAACTCTTTATTATCAGGTTGTCCTAAAACATCTTTAAAAAGTCTCCAGTTGATCCAAAATGCTGCAGCAAGAGTTTTAACAGGTACTAGAAAGAGAGATCATATCTCTCCGGTTCTGGCCTCCCTTCATTGGCTTCCCATAGAGTTTAGAATTAAGTTTAAAATCCTTCTTCTTACTTACAAAGCTCTTAACAATCAGGCCCCTTTTTATTTAAAAGATCTGATACTACCCTATTATCCTAACAGAGCACTATGCTCCCAAAATGCAGGATCACGTGTAATACCTAGAATCTCCAAAAGTACAATGGGAGGCAGAGCCTTCAGTTATCAAGCTCCTCTCCTGTGGAACCAGCTGCCAATCTGGATTTGGGAGTCAGACTCGATCTCTGTTTTTAAGAATAGGGTTAAAACCTTCCTTTTTGATATAGCCTACAATTAGGGAGGGATCATGTGTCTCTGAACCCTCCCTTAGTTATGCTGCTAATAGGTTTAGACAGCCGGGGGACCTCCAATAATGCACTGGGCTTCACTCCTTTCTTCACTCTCAATTAAATATTTTTTTTTTTTTTGCTGGTCATTAACATCTGTTTGTTCTCTCCCATAGATTGAGTCCCCATCGTGCTGTTTGCTCTCTACATGTCTGTTCTTTTCATCTTCTCTATCCCTTCACCCCCCAGCCAGTCGCAGCAGATGACTGCCCCTCCCTGAGCCTGGTTCTGCTGGAGGTTTCTTCCTGTTAAAAGGTAGTTTTTCCTCTCCACCGTTGCCAAGCACTTGCTCACAGGGGATCGCCTGATTGCTGGGGTTTTTCTGCAATTGTGGGGGTTTCCCCTACAGTTGAAAGTGCTATGTGATGACTGTTGTTGTGAAATGGCGGTATATAAATAAAGTTGAATTGAATTGAATTGAATGTCACCGAGCAGCTGCGTCATCACGCCGACACTGACCATAGTTGTGGTTTTCCTTACACCACATTCAACACCCCCCCCCCCTTCCCCGGAAAAACAGAACAACACATATGTTCGAGTTGACCCTCCCCAATTTGGTACAGTGAAAGAATCCCAAATTAACTAGGGCCAGCGGGTACACTACCACGTGGCCCAGCGTGGCTGAGTGCTTTATTATGCCACTATTCGCTGGCAGCCGCACCCCTAGCTAAACAGTTCTTCTTTAATTAAGGAAAGCAGTTCAGTTCAAGGAGCCCTGAGGCGAGCCTATGGTAGACGTGCCCCTGGAAGTGCGGAAGCCCGCAGACTGGGATTGTCTTCTTCGAAACCCCAGTCTGGGTCGCACACCTTGTGAGTCAACTCCCGTGTGGACATGTCATCCGGAGCAGCTGCTCAAACTTGACGAAGGCGATTGGCGTGCCACATCAAACCATCTACAAGCTGGAAGATTATTGGCCCTAGCTGCACGGTGATCTTGATGGGTGCCGGTAGTGGTGGAGATGGTGTTGAGGCCGACTGTGGGTCCGGTCGTCCGGTTCTGTGGACCCGGACCCAGTCCATCACTGCGAGTGGCGTTCTATTCGGCTGCATTCGGCATTGTGGTTGTGATGGTGTGATTCTCACGTCTGCTGTGGGGCATCCACCAGGTTGTGGCGGCTCTACGGCATCCTGTTGGGTCACAGACTCTTCATCCTGCATTTCAGTGGCAGCTCCTGGAGGCTGATAATGGTTGTGGCTTCGGAAGGCGTCCGGTGGCTCTACTGCATTTTGTTGGGTCGTGGACTCTTCATCCTGCAGCTCAGTGGCGGCTTCTGCAGGCTGATGCCGAGCATGGATTTGGAAGGTGTCCGGTGGTTCTGCTGCATTTTGTTAGGTTGTGGACTCTTCATCCTACAGCTCAGTGGCGGCTCATGGAGGCTGGTGCCGGGCGTGGATTCGGAAGTAGTCCAGTCTCTTCTCCCCCTCTCTTGGGAAGTCTGGTTGTGGCGATGTGTTGCTGTTGCTGCTGGTAGAACCTGCGCCAGGTTGTTATGTCATGGGGTTCTCGAAAGACACGGGCTCCCTCTCCTGCAGCTCTGCAGCGGCTCCCTGAGGCTTGTGGTGGGTAAGGGTCTGAGGGGAGTCCAGTCTGTGCTCTCTCCCCTTGCTCTGTTCGCTCTCTGCGCTGTGTTCACTATCTGTGCTGTGCTCTTTGGCTAGCTTGTCACGGATTAGCTCATCTTCTAGGAGCCCGAAGGCACATGTGCTCGCTAAGACTCGAAGTTCCATTGAGTTGCGTTGAGTTGACTCACCTGCACACTGTCGGTGCTGGTAAAACACATGTCTTTGGGCCATCACGCTCTCTGGAACATTGAAGTGTTTGGTTAGTAAACCAACAAACTCATCGTAGGCATCGTAGGCGTCTGCGGACCCAAACATTCAGAAGATATGCTATCCCTCGATGCCAAGGCAGTGGAGTTGCACGCCCTTTAACATAGCATCGCTAGTGTGTCTCAGGCCGGTGGCGATTATGAACTCTACAAATGGTCCATAATACCAGTGGGACCGCCGAGCGGCCGCGTCATCACACCGACGCCGACCAAATTTATGGTTTTCCTTACACCACAGTGGTAATGAGTAAACCGATTAGGTCAGCTTTCTGGAGTTACCTGATTATTCAAACTGTCATGTAAACAGAGTAATCCGATTATCTTCATCAGTTAAAGGCCATTATCGGTTTATGAGAAAACAGATTACCACACCTAATTTATTTGCCCAATAAACCATTTACTTGGTGTATGTAAACACCATAAGCCATTTATTACCTTTAACGGTTTACTCCAGTAATCGGTTTACTCGTGACCATGTCAACAGGGTCATTGTTTAAATATTGAACAGTTTAGAAAAATATGCAAAGACATTATTTTCACAAGGTATAGGGATGTAGAAGGGTGTTAATCTCAGGGTGGCAGCTGGGTGTAATTATGATTGGTTTGTAAAATTTGTATCATATGCATTATACATGTCTGTATATAATTTTTGTTAAGATTTATAATTGCATTTATATATGTATTACTAATAATTACAAAGTAGCTCTGAAGGGGTAGGATTAAATAAATTTATGCTTCCTCCTACTCCTTTGTAATGGACATGTGCTAAGTCTGCACAAGTTCATTCACATTCATTTGAGTCCATGCAGTGTTATTAAGAGTGAGTCAAAGTCTATTACGAGAATAATATACTAGTAAATGGAAGCTAAATAGGCTAATATCAATAACAGTAATGGTAACAGCAATAACTGAGGGATTCTGTATACACAAAGTAATATTAAAACAAGTCAGGTAACAACTGGGAGTCAGACATAAGTTTCGTGAGTTTTGCAGGTCCATTACAGCCCATGTGTTATGTCCACACACCTGGAAATGACAACCGACAAGGATGCTGCCGCTGAACTGAACTTTATTACAGAAAATAGTAAAGTACAAAGCACGTGTGGAATGTCTCAGTATGACTGGCTGCCAACTCACTCTCATAGCGCCAACTGCCCAGCTCACATAAGACTGTCCTGAGATGGCGGACCACCCAATACATAGTGGCGTGGCGACGTCAGCCGCAGGCCGCGTACCACTCCCAATGTGCCCTTCTTAATACACCACATTCTTCCCCCCTCTTGCAAAAATTGAAAAATATATTAGCCTTAGCAGATTCACCCTCCCCCAATTTAATAATCCAAATTCCCTTAGCACTTATTATTAATCAAACACACACATTACTTAAACATTTGCATATGTCACATGCTAAATATTCTTATTCAATGTTATCACATATCAAACAATTAGCATTACTATTCACGTTAGCATATGATTATTTACTTTTTTAAATTTCAGAGAACTCTTATTTTCTATGTATATGAATTGTAAAGAATACTTTTCTTCATTTATTATAAAGAACATACACACAATTTTTTATAAAGAACACTCTTGTTGGGTTTTTTTTGAACACCAAAACACAAACCTAAGGGCTAGGGTTTGCGGTTAGACCACGGCTGGACTCAACGCAGCTGGGTGGATTATTCTGCCACGTCTCAGCTGCGCTCCTACCTGAACAGTCTTTTTTTCTGACAGTCTTCCACGGGGAAAGCAGTTCTGCCTGCGGGGCTTTGTAGCGGGCCCGTGGCAGCTGCATCCCTGGAGCTGTCGAACCCCCGGGGCCAGGGCCAATCTTCATGACGCTGGGGCCCGGGTCCCACACTGCAGTAGCTGACTCCTGTGAAGCCTTGCCGTCTCGAGCAGCCGCCTGGACACGCTGTAGTTGGTTTGCAAGCCAAACCGAACTGTCTGTTAGCCAAAAGCCCGCCGATCCCAATTTCGCCACGATCCTCAGCAGCCCCCGTTGTTTCACTGGCTGTGTCCCAGTCAGTTGCTGTCCCAGTCTCTCACCAGTGCGAACCTGAACCCAGGCATGACTTGGAGCGGCGCCTTGCTTGGTTTTATGGGTTGTTGTGAACCCAGTGGCTCTGCGCATTTGTCTGGCTTGGGACCTGCATCGTGCCATGACGGTTCCGTTGTCACCGTGTTTGTTGCGGACCCTTCACCCGTTCTCTCTGTCGTAGATCGAGGCTCATCGTGGGTGCGGAAGGTGTCCGGTGCCTCTCCGATGTTGCTCGTTGAAGCGGACTCTTCACCCGTCAGCTCGGTCGCAACCTCCGTAGCTTGTTGAGTGAGGGTACGGAAGCAGTCCGGTTCCTCCTCTTTGCCATCTGAAGTGCTCTGCTGTGCCGCGTTGTGAGCTGTGTTTGTGCCCGATTGCTGTTGCTGCGCTTCAGGAATCTCTGCATGCTCGGGCTCCCCCTCCTCCGGTTCCGGTTCTGGCTGAGCGAGAGACGAAGGCGAGTCTGGCTGCCCCCTCCCGGGTGGCTCTCCTCCTGAGAGCGTTGGTGTCGGTGCCATTCTGAATTACCTCGTCCCACACCACGTTGTCATCGACGAGGTCCGCCTTCCTCCAGCTGCCACACCCAGACCATTCAAACCCAACGCTGTCTCTGATAGTAAAGCCCAGTCTATAGAAAAGGTCACATCCCATAATGTTGTCACCGTGCACTGCTACCTGGAACGTGAAGTCGTACACAATTTTGGACTTGTAGTAAACCGTCAGCTCCACTGTTACCACATTGCACAGTCTGTGACCACTGTATCCATACAGCAGTGTTGGGTTCTTCTTAATTTTGTGGTTGGAGAAAAGCTTCTTCACCGTGGCCCAGTTTAACATCGACCACACTGCCGCCGTGTCGTGCAGGAGTGGTACGGCTACCCCGTCTAACTCAACCATGCCATATGAATAATTGTTGTTGTTGGGGCTTACCACATGAATGGTTGTTGTTGGCGGGCGGGCGGGCTGGCTTACTTGGCAGGCTCCACGGTGCCTGCGACCGGCACACTCTGGTGAAATGGTTTAAGCATCCACTCTTGTTACACCGTTGTCTTCTTGCCAGGCAAAAATGTGCTCTGTTCTGGTGCGTCGGGGACCCACAATTAACACAGACGGGGCCTCTCGGAGTGGACCTTGGGCTAAAGCCATTCATCTCATACTCTTCGGCCATGTCCTCGTCTTCCTCCATGCCCGCGCGTTAGCTAGTGTTGTCTGTCCAAGTAGCTTCTGTGTTTGGCACCCACTTAGCTCCATGGCTAACTTCTCCGCTGCCTCAAGCTGGAACTCTAGCTCTATCATGTTAGCTAGCTTCATGTTGTTTGGTGCTGTTAGCATCTTAGCTCGTAGCCCCGAGTTGCACGTGTGTTTGGCTAACTGGTCCCGCATCATTTCATCTTCTAACAGTCCAAAACAGCACATGCTAGCCAAATGTCTCAGCTCTGTCGTCTCTGGCAAAAACAAATTTGTTGTGATATCACGTTGTCTGGTGTAGCAAAATAGCTAGCAAGCAGTTCTACAGCATCCACATACGACTCTGTCAGTCCCAATGTGTGGAAAATTCTCAGGCCTTCTATGCTGCGGTTGTGGACAAGAAGTGCTCGTTTCCTTACTTTGTCCAGTTGTCCCAGGTCCAATGCTGCAACGTAGGTCTCAAATGCGTCCAGCCATTGTGGCCATGGGACTGTTGGTTCACTCGGGGACTCAAGAAAGGGCCGTAGTGGTCTCAAGCACACCTCCATGGTTTAATTTCTCGTCGCCAAATGTTATGTCCACAAACCTGGCAATGACGATTAACGAGGATGCTGCCATTGAACTGAACTTTATTACAGAAAATAGTAAAGTACAAAGCACGTGTGGAATGTCTTAGTGTGACCAGCTGCCAACTCACTCTCATAACGCCAACTGCCCAACTTGCATAAGACTGCCCTGAGATGGCGGACTGCCCAATATATAGTGGCGTGGTGACGTCAGCCGCAGGCCACGTACCACTCCCAATGTGCCGTTCTTAATACACCACACCACGCAGTGGCATTTGGAATGGCAGAGACATAAACAATACAATCACTGTGCTATACTAAGCTAACTGGGCAAACTATTAAACAGCCCAGTATGGTTACAAAAATGATCAAAATGTGAAATATGAACTTTATAAAGACAGAACAGTCTACCCGTACACTATTTCCAGTATGTACAATAATAAGTGAAAGTGATAAAATTGATTTATTGATGAGAAAGCACCTGGGAATGGGCAAATATAATTGAACAGGAACTGGAGCTACTGAGAGTCTGGAATGCAGAAGTATGTCACTCTACATTGTGCAAGAGGTCCATATTTTCATATTTCACACACATAGTCCCATAACTTTTTGGTTGTGAGATGAAGGGTGTCACCAGCTGTCGTCAAATCTGTTGGCATCTGTGGTTTTCTATTGAGAAACTTCAGGCTCAAATGTCAATCTCCTTGTCTTGTCGGCCTCCGTCGGTCTATGATGACCATGGAAGAGAATCCTAAACGTCTACTCTGCTGGAACAGCACCGCCTGTGGCTGAACAGGCCGATGCACACCGGTGTTCTACCTTCCAGCGTTGGGCGTTGGTAGGATTCAAGCCTGGGCAGGAAGATATGGAGGACAAGATGTTACCCATGCAGCATGTCCCCCCTCTCCACGTCACTGATGAATCCAAAGGAACAGCAGGGCTGCTATAGTTTGGCACCAGCACCGTCGCAGGAGCTGCCAGAACGATGTTGAGCACAACAAAGAACTGCCTTAGGGGCTCCGACTCCGGATTTTTCCTCAGGGTTGACTCCCGAAGCCTTTCCTGTGACCGGGTGTGCCGCAAGGCAGCGGAGGTTTGAAATCAGGTTTACCTTCCCCTAGATGGGCTACCTTCCCAGGTTGACGAGCCACCATCTACCCGAAGCATCTGGTTTTAAGGCGCCAGAGATCCGCCCTCGCCCCTTCTCCTATTAGTAAAAGCAGTTCCGCCGGGCTTAGAGACTAAACCACACGGGCAGGCTAGGCGTTGGACTTAGTTGTCAGAGGCTTTTCGAGACGTACGCCGTAAGGAGCATTTTATGAGCACTGGGAGCTTAACCCCAGTGCCGCTCCTGGCTATGACAACCTTGGAACCAGTCAATCTCCTTATTTTCTGTATATGTGCAGTAACGGATGCTCATTGAACATACACTGATGTTGGTGTATTTGGTATCAAAGTTGCGGTTTAATGTTGCTATAAATGTTATTTGCTTATCTTGTCATCTGTATGATTTGTCAGAGACAAGAAATAAACACATGTACAGTAGTTATCAAAGACAAACTAGGAGGAAACTGTGACTGTGAGGAACACAGAGAAGCATGAAGTGGGAGAAAAAACAACTGCCTGATCCATCCAGTATCAAACCGACTAGCAAAGACTACATATTATAAATACAGCATGTGGAATTCATAATACTTTGCAGTAATGCAGAACTTCTACAGCCCACTGATTAAGAATTAACTCTGAACAAGCAGGAACTGGCTGCTTTATCTGTGTGTGGCAATATCAACTTTTCTGCAGCTTCTCCAGGTTATGTCCATTATACCAAATGTTTAGAAGTTATTTGATTTAAGGTTGAGTAGCCTGTTAATGTGCTGAAAAGATTTTCTGTTGGTGTTACAGTTTCCATAAGAGTTAGTACGATGAAGCTAATTAATTAGTATGTACTGTACCAAGTGATAAGAATAGCTCAACAGCAGAGAAAAAATCTTCTGACACGTCATGTTTCAACAGCTTAGGATCTCTGCATTGTGTTGCAGTCACTCTTTTAGTGAAGGGTGTCGTGTTTACTGTGGAAAGAAACCTTTATCTGCCTGTAGTTGTTTAAATGATGGAAATGGATAAAAAAAAATTTTTGTTAAAATTTTGTGTGTCTCTCGGTGGCAACAGGTTGGCTTGGTGGCATGGTATGTATGTGTGAGATTCAATTAAGTAATGTCACACGAGAGGGAGTGGGGTTGTCCTGGGACATTAGCTCAGCTGTGATCTGACATAAGCACTAGGTGATTGGTATTACAACTGGCTGACTGGGATGATAAAACTGTTATGTATGTAAATAGAAGGTATTAGTAAGATGGCGGCCTGGTTGGACAGGGAATGAGCGAGGGTGGCTAACTGCCGGTTTCCGGTGGTGACGCCACTCCAGGTATAAAGGATGTGGGCGGAAGAGGCTAGTCCTCTTTCGTCATGGGGCACCTGGCCTGTCGGAGAGTGCCGTAAGCCTAAGAATATTGTATATAGTGTTTATAATAAAGCTCTGGAAAACAGTAGTCACGGTCTACTTGTTATTGCCTAATTATGGATACAACGAAAACCAACTTCATCTTTTCCTTTTTGTTTGGCAACAGACTATGAGGTAATACCAAACAAAAGTGCTAAATGCTGAGCTAAAACCGTTCCACACACTTACTCTGCTTCTACTTGGTAAACACCATGACACTAACTAAATGAAAGTGTTTATTATTAAGTGTAAAAAAAAAATCCAAACCTACATGGCCCTGTGTGAAAAAGGGACCCCCCACCCCCCGCCCCCGTTAAAACATAAATTAACTGTGGTTTATCACATCTTTGAAAAGCTGAGTTCAATTTCTCTAGCCACACCCAGGCCTGATTACTGCCACACCTGTTCTCAATCAACAAATCACTTAAATAGGACCTGCCTGACAAAGTGAAGTAGACCAAAAGATCCTCAAAAGCTAGACATCATGCTGCGATCTAAAGAAATTCAGGAACAAATGAGAAACAAAGTGTCATGCGGTGACCCTCGCGGATCACCATAAGACGCCAAGAGTCCACCAGTGAGTTTTGCAAAGATGGTGATTTATTGACACAACGAGACAGGACAAGACTGTGAGCCGCTCTCGGCAAAAACACACATAAATCAATACACAAGCTCGCAGGGTGAACCCCAGCCACTACAAGCTAAACTGTGACATAGCATGAGATAACGAACCTGACATGAAGGTCTTATGATGCTCTGACAAGGCTTGACGAGGTTTTGACAATACGTTGACAAAGTGTTGACAATACTCCTGCAACCTTACTGCCGCTAGTGCCCGCTTTATGAAGGCGAACACTAACGAGCAGTAATGACACACAGCTGACCAGCCTTGACAGGCGGAAGCCCCACCGAGCACCTTCACAATAAGAGCCTGGTGAGGCCAGAATACAGCCCACAGCTGTCAAGGCCGGCAGCGAGTTGAGCTTAGCCCGAGCGCGAACAGAACCCAGCGTTCGGGTCGTAACAGTACCCTCCCTCCGAAGGCGGGCTCAGAACGCCCCAAGGACCACCCTACCCCCCCCCCCCCCCCCAGGGTGGGTGGCTGGAGGTAGGTGCGGAGGGAGAGAGACCAAACCCAGAAACAAAACAGCGACAAGAACAACTACATACCGGACAATGACAAGACTAACTACTCAGAATAAATCAAAAAATGCACATGGAGAGAACAAAAAACCAGAACTACTGGGTCAGAAATACTAAACACGAGACTATGACAAAATACCAAATATTCAAAAATCAGACAAAATACACAGAAAAAAAACAGGGCAACAGTAGAACATAACACATACTAGAGCAACTGCAAGACATAACCAAGCACAAAATACACAGGGCAGCAAGGATGAGAAAAACCCCCCCAGAACAATCACTGTGACGGATTAACCCAGAAAAACCACTACCCCCCTGACAGTTTATGCCGACCGGCGGAGACCAAGCGCCACAGGAACAGTTCAGGTGGTCTCCCCGCGTCCAACAGCCGGCGGGTGGTCATAGGATACGGAACATGACCAGGCGGCTCACCACAGTCCAACGCCCAGCACGTCCGCTCCTCTGGTGGTCGAACCAGGTCGCCCAAAGACACACACAACATGTCGGGTGACCGACCCGAGGCGCTGAACCGGCGAAACAGTTCCTCAGGCATCCGACCCGTGTCCCTCAGCCACCAGTCCCGGGGAAAAACAGCCCGCGGCGGCCTACCTGACGAGGACAAAACTCGGGAGAGCTGGGGCGAGCGAACAGGAGCCCCCACAGCCCCCAACGATGATGCACAGGGGCGGTGACTCAGTAGAGGGGACAGATGGCAAAGATGAGCCTGTAATCCGTTCGACGGTGAAAGGTCTGCAGCTCCTCCCCCGTCCGCGGACCACGCTGGCGCTGCACCTCCGCTGGACCCCAATTGGGTCCCAGCTGCACCCATGTCAGGCCCCGATTGGGCCAGAACCGCACCCGCGGTGGACCCTGATTGAGCCTCTGGTGCACCCACGTCAGACCCTGATTGGGCCAGATCCGCACCCGCGGTGGACCCCGATTGGGCCTCCGGTGCACCCACGTTGGACCCCGATTGGGCCAGAACCGCACCCGCGGTGGACCCCGATTGGGCCACAGCAGCCTCCACGACGGACCCCGACTGGGTCGGTGCAGCTCCGCTGACGATCTCCACCCCCGAACCTGGGACCTCCAACCCAGTGACTTCGACTCGTTCCACGCCGGCGACACTGCAACAAGGCTCAGAAACAAGAAAACCGGGATCAGAATCACCAGTAGCAACAGAACCCAGCGAGACGAGCTCGGGCGCAGCAGATGGCTGCTCCTCACTCGCCTCCCCGAGAGGCAGGCAAAAATGCTCCAACACAGGGGACAGAGACACAAGAGGGAGCACTTGCCTGCACTCGGGTTCTGTTGCCACCCAGGACTCCGACGATCCAGGTTCAGGGCAGCAACTCTCGTCAGCAGGCTCGAACTCAGCTGCGTCGGGCTCCGCAGCTGGCAGGATGTCATCTGCAGCCTGAGGTTCCTCCCGCACTGCTGTCCACGCCAATGACCCGTATGGCGTGGGGGCAGGGGACCCTCGACTCACTGGCTCGGACCGCTCCGACGAGGAGACCCGGGGACGCTTCATCGTCGGGTCAGGCTCCGGGCCGCAGTCCGCTCTTCTCCTCCGTCCACGACGTGGCTGCAGGGCCGGATCCAGGCTTTCCAGCACTACAGGCACCCTCTTCATCCGACGACGTAGGCCTGGCATCGCGGACCGCTCAACAGGGGGGACACAGAGGCAGCAGGTTTAGTTACTTTCTCTACAGCAGGTGGAGGGAGCTCTGGGGGCTGCGAACCCCGAACTCCGCCCCCAGGAGTCAGACAAGGCAGATTATAATCAAAATGTAATAAGTTATCATGCACTTGCCTTTCTCCCAGGGAAGAGATGGTTCCTGCTGTAGGGGACGTTGTTCCTCCTTCTCCCCGCTGGATGGCGACAGAGGGCCCCCTGGGAGGACGAGGTGGAGCTGCTCTCTGATGTTCGCTGACGGGCTTCGCCGGCAGCGAGTCCAGCTGGGGATTCTGCTGAGGTCGATTGTGATGGTGATGGCGGTTTCTGGCAGAGGGCGAGGCGAAGGCAAGGTCTGGGAATCGCCGCTCCTGTGCTGAGACCGAGGCGAGGAGGTCGGCAAACCCCGGGAAGTCACTTAGTCTAGGATTCCTCTCCACCAGCCTGACTGCCGCCGTCACATGTTTAATAATCAATGAGGGGTGAGTTGCGGAACGAGCAGCCGCCACTCGGTCCCAGATGGACGCAGCCGCGAGCTGGAGCTTCTCTGGGGGATTCCCGAATGACGACGTTCTCTGGTGGGAATCATCCCTGGGGAGAGTGAACTCCTGGACCGGAGTAGAGGCAGGAACGGGATCCGGACATGAGGAGCGGGGATGCCTCCTCTTCGGCTTCCTGCCGAGATTTCCCTCCAGCCCACGGAGTATCTCACGCTGCGTAGCGAGTTCTTCTCTCCTCATAATCACTTCCGGGTGATTGTCATAATGGAGAGGAAGGTTGTCCAGGAGATCCTCAGCGCAGTCTAGGTGCCGATGTATGTCGCTGGGAGTGTCGTACAGCGTAGCGGTGAATAGAGTCCCATCCACGTACTCCAGAGCCTCCGCTAGCTCTTTGCCCACGCGCCGACCGTGGCCCCTGGATGACGGCATTCTCCCAGACGTTGACACCCAGACAGGGAAGAACAATTGTCCAATTACTGCAAAAACTTACGGTAAAAAGGCGTCTCAGTGTGGCGTCTACGTTCAGACGTCCTGGCAGGAGTATACTGTCATGCGGTGACCCTCGCGGATCACCATAAGACGCCAAGAGTCCACCAGTGAGTTTTGCAAAGATGGTGATTTATTGACACAACGAGACAGGACAAGACTGTGAGCCGCTCTCGGCAAAAACACACATAAATCAATACACAAGCTTGCAGGGCGAACCCCAGCCACTACGAGCTAAACTGTGACACAGCATGAGATAACGAACCTGACATGAAGGTCTTATGACGCTCTGACAAGGCTTGACGAGGTTTTTACAATACGTTGACAAAGTGTTGACAATACTCCTGCAACCTTACTGCCGCTAGTGCCCGCTTTATGAAGGCGAATACTAACGAGCAGTAATGACACACAGCTGACCAGCCTTGACAGGTGGAAGCCCCATTGAACACCTTCACAATAAGAGCCCGGTAAGGTCAGAATACAGCCCACAGCTGTCAAGGCCGGCAGCGAGTTGAGCTTAGCCCGAGCGCGAACAGAACCCAGCGCTCAGGTCGTAACACAAAGTAATTGAGATCTATCAGTCTGGAAAAGGTTAAAAAGCCATTTCTAAAGTTTTGGGACTCCAGCAAACCACAGTGAGAGCTATTATCCAAATGGCGAAAACATGGAACAGTGGTGAACCTTCCCAGGAGTGACCAACTGACCAAAATTACCCCAAGAGTGCAGAGACAACTCATCCAAGAGGTCACAAAAGACCCCACAACAACATCTAAAGAACTGCAGGCCTCACTTGCCTCAGTTAAGGTTAGTGTTCATGACTCCACCATAAGACAGAGACTGGGCAAAAATGGCCTGTATGGCAGAGTTCCAAGACGAAAACCATTGCTGAGCAAAGACAACATAAAGGCTTGTCTCAGTTTTGCCAGAAAACATCTTGATGATCCCCAAGACTTTTGGGAAAATACTCTGTGGACTGACAAGACAAAAGTTGAACTTTTTGGAAGGTGTGTGTCCCATTACATCTGGCATAAAAATAACACAGCATTTCAGAAAAGGAACATCAGACCAACAGTAAAACATGGTGGTGGTAGTGTGATGGTCAGGGACTGTTTTGCTGCTTCAGCACCTGGCAGACTTGCTGTAGTAAATAGAACCATGAATTCTGCTATTAACCAAAAAATCCTGAAGGAGAATGTCCAGCCATCTGTTTGTAACCTCAAGCTGAATCGCACTTGGGTTCTGCAGCAAGACAATAATCCAAAACACACCAGCAAGTCCACCTCTGAATGGCTTAAGGAAAACAAAATGAAGACTTTGGAGTGGCCTAGTCAAAGTCCTGACCAGAATCCATTTGAGATGCTGTGGCATGACCTTAAAAAGGTGGTTCACGCTCGAAAACCCTCCAGTGTGGCTGAATTACAACAATTCTGCAAAGATGAGTGAGCCAAAATTCCTCCACAGCACTGTAAAAGACTCATTACCAGTTATCGCAAATGCTTGATTGCAGTTGTTGCTGCTAAGGGTGGCCCAACCAGTTATTAGGTTTAGGGGCAATCACTTTTTCACACAGGGCCATGTAGGATTGGATTTTTTCCCCTTAATAATAAACACCTTCATTTAAAAACTGCATTTTGTGTTTACTTGTGTTATCTTTGTCTAATATTTAAATTTGTTTGATGATCTGAAACATTTCAATAACAATTTGTGAAGCATGGTGAGATGGGTGTTATGCAAACAGTTGATGTTATACTTCATCATCAACATACAGTTCTTTCAAATTGCTTGGTTGGAACTAACTATTGTATAATTGAATATTTATCCTTATTGTCTAGAATTAGCACAGTATTCATGATCAAGCCATGTAGACCAGGGGTGTCCAATCATGTGCCATAGAAGGCCAAGACCCCGCAGGCTTTACCTCCAATCAGTGTCTTCAACAGCAGATTTCACTGAATTTCTTCCCACTGATTGCTGATAAGTGAAAACACCTGCTGAAGAGACTGGGTAGAAGAGAAAACCTGCAGGGTCTTGGCCCTCCATGGCACATGATTGGACATCCCTGATGTAGACCAATGGGACTGGTCAGCCTTTGGCTTGGGCGGGCGTGGCAACCAAGGAAACGGGGTTGTGGACAGATCCTGGAAAATGAAAACTATCAGGTTCATGTTTCGCTTTATTGTGGAGAACTGGGAGGGAATCTGGAGGGATTCATACAGGAAACAAAACAAGCCCAAATAAGCACCTAAACTTTAGGAAAGAAGCTCAAAAACCTGCAACCTACGACTGACGATATTTGGAAGTGACTTTACAAGAAAACAAGCCCAAAGTCACTTATAACAAGTGGACTTGACAACACTGGAATAGTGATGTAATGTTCGCCAATGATTCATACAAATGTACTTGTTCTTATGGGTGAACATACTACACTGAATCACCGTAATTGTAATCAGTTAAGCTGAATTTCTGATCCAGCGGCAGTGAGTAGTAGGTAGTTGAAGCTCCAGTACAGCACCGAGTCATTTGATGAACAAATATTTCAAACGGGACTGAATCAGTTCATTTTAGTGAATTGTTAATCCCATCGCTAGTGGCAAATGCTAATGAACGTTGCAATTTTTAGATTTACCAACGTTTGTGAAGAATTCAAAGAGTTCACGAAAATCAGCGTTCGCCTCTGTCATTGCAACATTATAAAAAGGATGAGCAAACCCTCCCCAGCATTCAGATTGCAAGGGTTTGTGAAGGTTCTTAACAGTTGGTAGTGTTCAATACTTTTTGGTGAACCAAAAATAATTTTAGCAACATGTGTTACAACCGTTTGCAAATATTTACAACTGTTTTGCAAACATTTGCAACTGTTTTGTTTTGAACATGTTCAAAATTTCTTCGTTACAAGAAAAGTGTTTTTCACCACTCCATGAGATACTGTACATGCTTAAGAGTAGTACCTCACAGAGTGGCGAATGTCGACGAACGTGGAGATTTTTGGATTTGCCAACTTTGCTGACGAATGTCAGCAAAAATCAAGCTAGTATCTCATGAAGCAGCAAATGCTGAAGAATATTCAGGAACGCTGTGCTTTTTGGGTTTCATCAGGGTTCATAAAAGGTTGCAAAACAGTTCACAACAGTTTTGTTGTAAAGGGTCTTAAACAGTTGCTAGTGTTCACTACTTGGCGAACCAAAAAGAGCTTTAGCGACGTGTTACAGCCATTTGCAACTGTTTGCCTGAAAATTACATTGATTACAATGATTCAAATATTTTCAAAATTTTTGGGCAACAACAAAAACTTACGCCACCTTTTACGAACCCTGACAAAACCCAAAAATCACTGTTAGCCAGCATTCATCGCTTTGTGAGATGCGGGGGTAAGTCATCATGCCAACCTCCAGCAGTAGCTCTATGTACTTGCAGTACATAGCCTATTTACAATATGCAGCCAATGAGAAGATATTTTGAGCTAAAATGGCTTCTTTCAGGCAGGTTCGCCCCAGGAAAAGATTTGTATATAGAAGTATGTATTTTAATCTTCAAGCCAAAGGATTGAAACAGAGTTGGCAATTAGCACAATAGCCTACTTTAAATGCAGAATACATATAGCAGTTGATAGCCTTTGAGTGTTTATAGATACAGTGTCAGCACTTTACTTGAACTGCCCACTTAAATACTGCACACAGAAATTCAGAACCTCTGTGGAAAACAGTTGGACGTCAGCTGTCCTGTGACACTCAAATGTCACCCGTCCATGTCCCCGTCTTAAGATCTCCAACCTTGGTAACTCCTCTGACTCTTCCTCTCACTTTTTTCCTCTTAATTTAATTGCAGTTTAGAGCCTAATGATTTGGTAAGTGGCTAATAATAGGATGGCATTAAAGGCATGGTCTTCTAACGAGCCCTTTCATGTCTCTCCATCTCATTAGCAGCCACGGTGATTAGAAGGAGGTCCTGGGGTTAGGAACGGGCGCAGGAGGCCCCATTACACATCATTAGGGGCCAATGCTTGAAGGGCCCAGAATGAGCCCCACGGAGGGCCCCGCCTTATAGGGAGCAGCTCTACCTTGCAGGCAGGCTGGTTTAAATCTGGTGTTGTAATGGCAGAGATTACACTTTTGCTCTATCCAAGTGTTTTGTTTCAGTGTTTAAAGTGTGAAATTTTAAGAGTAATTTGACGGATGTCTGGCATCTGGCTGCATCTATCATGTTTTAAATGCCTCTTAAACACAATTAATCGACATAAAGACTTGATCCAAGACCCGAGGCTGGATTTGCAGGGTTGACAAAAAATCTATTTTTAATTAGAATTTAATAGGAACAACGTTTGAAAGTCTTCCCTTTCTCTCCATTGACACCACCGCCTTCTCCAGACTGAATTTCACAACTTTGTTTAACCCCCAGGAGGGATTTTCGAGGTCAGCGCAGCAGAGCCGACCCCCTTCCCTGAGCTCCACATCCTCCCCGCGCTTATAAGAGGAAGGTTACATGTTTTGGCATCGGGGCCAGCTTCTAAATATCTAGAGGACATGGATCTGGCCTTATTCAGATTATGAGGAGGAGAAGAGGGCAGAGGGTGGAATAATTGAAGAGAAACATGAGCTGTAGCACCCAAGGGTGCGTGCGCTTGTGTCAAGCACTGTTTACGTGCTTGTGCACTGCTCGGATTTAAAATAAAAGTGTATAATTACCGAGTGCAAAGCGACCCCTGTACTGGATTAGATGTTCAATTTAGCACGTCTTGGCTGATTTGGCTCATTTGCTGCAGAGTTGCTGGTTGTGGGCTTGGAGGTCCAGCAGGCTTCTCTCTCGCGCTCTCTCTCTCTTTTTATTTGCAGGCTCTCTGCGCCGGGGATCTGACAGTGTTGCCGCTGGGCGCTGCTGGCCGCCCTCGGCCACTGTCACTGCAGAAAACTGGTGCCGGAGCAGATGTGGAGCTGAACTGAAGAGAAGTGGGTCATGGCCCTGCAGGCTGTGTACAATTCAAAACAGGGCCTTATTATGAGCAAGGTAACTCATGCTCCTTTTTTTTAAACTCTCTGGCGTGTCAACAGGAGGGTGGGCAGTCGTGTTAACATTACAATAATCTCTCTTCCCTTCACCCCCTCAGGAGACCACACAGATGACCCGAAGCCCACCGAGTCCAGTCCATCTCTATCAGTGTCCTCCGCAGTTGTCTTTTGTAACTTGAGTTTTTCTTTCTTTTTGAGAGAGAGAGAGAGAGAGAGAGAGAGAGAGAGAGAGAGAGAGAGAGAGAGAGAGAGAGAGGGAGAGAGGGAGAGAGGGAGAGAGAGAGAGATGGAAGGGGAGATGATTCTGCGTGTGACGAGGCCTTGGGCGGACGACTGTGTTTGATGTATTTTTTATGTGCTTAGGCTACTGGTGAACGACAGAGGGGATGGTGAGGGAGGGAGGGAGGATGCCTGGAGCTGATGCACTTGAATGGGGATGTAGTTGAAGGAGAAAAAGGAAAAAAAAAAGGGGGGGTATATCTGCTCCCAGCAACAACATGTCAGGGGGATGAGAGCACAGAGCAGAGAGACAGAGAACACTTGTTAAGTCTGTCTGATGTAGCCTCCTTATGCCACACATGCACACATATACCAGTGACGTGTCCTTTCTGATCTGAGGCTGACAGTCACTCACCACTTTGGAGAAATATCACACAGCCATGAATCGCACACTCGTCTCTTCTGTGAGGACTGGAGGTGTGATGACGATGCTGTAAGTCCGCTGTTGCATTGTGGGTAATATTTAGGAAGCCCTGAGTACACCTGAGATTGTGGATGACTTATGAAATTGTTAGATTTTAAAGAGCCCCTATTACATTTTTCAAGAGGTGTCCCTATATCTTTAGTCCTTTACGCAGGATTTCTGTGACATTATGGTCTGCAAAGCCAAACAGCCCCAAATCCACCTGAACAGGCGTTCTCCTCTCCCTCAAAAACTACGAGCTAACTCTGCCTGAAACACTTTAATGGAGACGCCATTTTAATGGAGATGCCAATGGAGTTGCCACCGGAGCGGTGGTTTAGCGGTAGAGCATCTGCCCCACAACCGGGAGGTTGGGGTTCAAGTCCCGGCTGGGTCATGCCAAAGACCATATAAAAATGGAATTTCCTGCCATCCAGCTTGGTGCTCAGCAAAAATGGAACGGAGGAAGGTAATGTGGGCGGCAGTGGCTCAGGAGGTAGAGTGGGTCGCCAAATAACCAGAGGGTTGGTGGTTCAAATCCCGCTCTCCCCAGACATCCTGCCATTGTGTCCCTGGGCAAGACACTTTACCCACCTTGCCTCCAGTGTCCATGACACCGGGCGTGAATGCATATAAATGTTCGGCAGAGGCTGTTGGCATGGATTGCCAGCCACGTTTCCGTCAATCTGCCCCAGGGCAGCTGTGGCTACAGTAGTAACTTACTACTACCATTGTCTGTGGAGTGACTGAATAACATATCCATTGTAAAGCATCTTTGACTGTCTATGAAAAGTGCTATATAAATCTGATGCATTATGATTTTTCCCATGATATTATCATGCCAGTACTTACCAGATCTGACAACCCTGCCTCCTGGGTAGTCTGGCATCCCCTCTCCTTGGATGAGAAGGGAAGGTTTCCCATTGAACCTCAGCACTCACATAGCTACAGTGCAACTAGCTTAGCTAGCAAACTAGCTAGCAAACCATCCATCCATTCATCTTCTTAAGCTTAATCCTTTTCAGGTTGCGGGGGGCTGGAGCCTATCCCAGCATCTTTGGACGAGAGGCAGGGTACACCCTGGACACATTGCCAGTCCATCGCAGGGCCAACACAGAGAGACAGACAACCATTCACTCTCACAGTCATACCTAAGGAGAATTTAGAATCCCCAGCTTGATGCCAGTAAACCTAACTTGCATGTTTTTGGCATGTGGGAGGAAACGGGCAGCATTTATAACCATATGCTAAATACAGCCTGTTTTAGGAGAGGTGAGTAAAAAGTTGCAAATTTATGTGAAAAAAAAAAAAAAAGTTTAATAAGTCGAAGTCAATCTATGAGGGGAAAAAGCGAGAAAAAAGTTACAATGACTATAGTAAGGTTTTAAATTTATGAGAAAAACCTCTCAGATTTATGGGAAGGAAGTCTTAAATGTACAAGAAAAAAGTCAAATTTAAAACAAACCCCCCTCCCCCGAAATTATATATATATATACTGTATATATATATATATATATATATATATATATATATATACATACACATTATATACCCTTTATACTGCAGACTTCTCACACAACACAACATATTGCCATCTACAGAAGTTCTCTGACGACTCTGCGATCATCGGCCTCATCTCCAACGGAGATGAAGCTGAGTACAGAGGACTTATCCAGGACTTTGTGGACTGGTGCCATCGGAACTGCCTCCAGATCAACGCGAGGAAAACTAAGGAGCTGGTGGTGGACTGCCGCAGGCAAGGACAACCCCTCACAGCACCAGTAAACATCCAGGGAACAGACATTGAGATGGTGACATCCTACAAGTGCCTGGGTAATAAACTAGACTGGTCACACAATACCGACACACTCTACAAGAAGGGACAGCGCAGGCTGTTCCTACTGAGGAGGCTCAGGTCTTTTGGTGTACAAAGGGCGCTGCTGAAGACATTCTACGACACAGTGGTGGCATCAGCCATCACTTTTGGAGTGGTCTGCTGGGGCAGTGGCATGACAGCAGCCGAAAGGAAGAGACTGAACAAACTGATCAAGAAAGCTAGCTCTGTCCTGGGGCAACGCCTTGACCCAGTGGAGGAGAGAGAAGGATGGTGGCTAAACTGTCATCTCTGCTGGAGTCCGAGTCCCACCCTATGCAGGACATACTGAATGCACTGAGGAGCTCATTTAGCAGTAGACTACACCATCCAAGGTGCACGACCGAGAGGTTTCGCAGGTCCTTCCTACCTACGGCTGTCAGACTTTATAACCTAAGCAGGGCTGCTCGCAGAGATAGCAAAAAAAAAAAAACCCAAAACGTGACGACCTAATAGTTCAATTCAATTCAGTTCAATTCAACTTTATTTATATAGCGCCATTTCACAACAACAGTCATCTCATAGCACTTTCAACTGTAGGGGGGACCCCACAGTTGCAGAAAGACCCCAGCAATCAGGCGATCCCCTGTGAGCAAGCACTTGGCGATGGTGGAGAGGAAAAACTCCCTTTTAACAGGAAGAAACTTCCAACAGAACCAGGCTCAGGGAGGGGCAGTCATCTGTTGCGACTGGCTGGGGGGTGAGGGGACAGAGAAAATGAAAAGAACAGACATGTAGAGAGCAAACAGCACAATGGGGACTCAATCTATGGGAGAGAACAAACAGATGTTAATGACCAGCAAAAAAAAAATATTTCATTGAAAGTGAAGAAAGGAGTGAGGCCCAGTGCATTATTGGAGGTCCCCCGGCTGACTAAACCTATTAGCAGCATAACTAAGGGAGGGTTCAGAAACACATGATCCCTCCCTAATTGTAGGCGATATCAAAAAGGTAGGTTTTAGCTCTATTCTTAAAAACAGAGCTCGAGTCTGACTCCCAAATCCAGATTGGCAGCTGGTTCCACAGGAGAGGAGCTTGATAACTGAAGGCTCTGCCTCCCATTGTACTTTTGGAGATTCTAGGTATTACAAGTAATCCTGCATTTTGGGAGCGTAGTGCTCTGTTAGGATAATACGGTAGTATCAGATCTTTTAAATAAAAAGGAGCCTGATTGTTTAGAGCTTTGTAAGTAAGAAGAAGGATTTTAAACTTAATTCTAAACTCTATGGGAAGCCAGTGAAGGGAGGCCAGAACCGGAGAGATATGATCTCTCTTTCTAGTACCTGTTAAAACTCTTGCTGTAGCATTTTGGATCAGCTGAAGACTTTTTAAAGATGTTTTAGGACAACCTGATAATAAAGAATTACAATAATCTAATCTCGAGCTAACAAAAGCGTGGATCAGTTTCTCAGCATCACTCTGAGACAAGATGCTCCTAATCTTGGCAATATTACACAAATGATAGAAGGCAGTCTTAGAAACGAATTTAATATGTGAATTGAAGGACAGATCTTGATCAAAAATAACTCCAAGGTTCCTCACAGAGCTATTAAGAGAAAGAGTAACCGTATCCAAACCGAAAGTTTGATTTGGAAAGGTATTTCTAAAGTTTTTTGGACCAACAAGAATGACTTCAGTCTTATCTGAATTTAATAGCAGGAAATTACAAGTCATCCAAGCTTTGATTTCCTTAAGACAGGCTTCCAACTTGGCTAATTGATTACTATCATCTGGCTTCATTGACAGGTATAATTGTGTATCATCTGCATAACAATGAAAATGTATAAAGTGCTTTCTAATAATGTTGCCTAACGGAAGCATATATAAGCTAAAAAGAGTAGGGCCTAGCACAGATCCCTGTGGAACTCCATGACTAAGCTTTGAGTTGAAAGAAAACTCATTATTGACATGAACAAACTGGAACCTATCAGATGAATAAGATCTAAACCACTGCAACAAAGTTCCATTAAGTCCAACATAGTGTTCTAATCTATCAAGTAGAATATTATGATCGATAGTATCAAAAGCTGCATTAAGGTCTAAAAGGACAAGTACAGAAACAAGTCCATTATCAGATGCGATGAGGAGGTCGTTAGTGACCTTCACGAAGGCTGTTTCAGTACTATGATGGATTCTAAACCCAGATTGAAACTCTTCAAGTAAACCATTTCCCTGCAGGTGGTCAAATAATTGCGTAGCAACAACTCTTTCTAAGATTTTTGACATGAAAGGGAGATTAGAGATTGGTCTATAGTTAGCTAAAGCTCCTGGATCTAGCGTTGGCTTTTTGAGTAAGGGTTTAATTACAGCCGTTTTAAAAGCCTGCGGTACATGGCCTAAAGTTAATGAAGAATTGATTATATGAAGAATAAAGCTACCAATAAGTGGGAAGACTTCTTTAAATAACCTGGTAGGAATAGGGTCTAAAAGACAAGTTGAAGGTTTGGATGAGGAAACTATTTTGTCTAACTCACAAAGGTCGAATGGAGTAAACTCATCAAGACAGACATCAATTGAAGGAGTTGTAGTAGTTACTGTATTTAAGTTAACTGTGGGAAGAATCTGATTGATTTTATCTCTGATGGATGAAATTTTATTATTGAAAAAGTTCATAAAGTCCTGACTAGTAAGCTCTAAGGGAATGCTAGGATTGACAGAATCCTGACTCTTTGTCAACCTGGCTACAGTGCTGAAAAGAAACCTGGGATTATTCTTGTTCTCTTCTATTAATGCAGAATAATAACTCGTTGTAGCTTTTCTCAGAGATTTTTTTATAAATTAAAAGGTGATTTCTCCAAGCTAAATAGATTTCATCTAAATTAGTGGAGCGCCATTTTCTTTCTAATTGACAAGTCTTCTGTTTTAAGCTACGAGTTTCTGTGTTGAACCAAGGAGTTAGAAATCTCTGATTAGACTTTTTCTTTTTTAAGGGGGCCACCAAGTCTAGAGTCTGATGCAGAGAAGCTGTAACACTATCCACCATGTTATCAATTACAGAAGGAGCAAGCTCTCTATGGCTTATTTCCGTTGTGTTGACACATGGCATAGAGGAAACAATCTGCATAAATTTGGTAACAGCATCATCTGAGAGGCATCTACTGTAATAATATTTTTCTTTAAGAGCCAAATAGTCAGAAATAGTAAAATCAAAGGTTAACAGACAATGGTCTGACAGTTCAGGATTATGAGGAGACACTACAAGATTTTCTATTTCTATGCCATATGTCAGAACAAGGTCCAACGTATGGTGGAGATAATGAGTAGAATTTCCTACTTTCTGAAAAAAACCAATCGAGTCTAATATTGAATTAAATGCCACATTAAGGCAGTCACTATCTACATCTACATGTATATTAAAGTCCCCTACTATAATTATTCTATCTGATTTCAGCACTAAATCAGCTAAGAAATCAGCGAATTCAGATAAAAATTCTGAGTAGGTTGATGGAGGATGATAAACTATGGCAAATAAAATTGGGTTTAACCTAAAATTGCTAAAGTGCCCAATACTGAGGACCAGGCCCTCAAAGGAATTATAACATGTTTTTTGCTTTACATTAATTAATAGTTTGGAATGGTAAATTGTTGCTACTCCTTCTCCACGACCAGAACTTCTGGGATTTTGACAGTTTAAATAGCCAGAGGGAGTTGATTTATTTAAACCAACATAATCCTCTTGCCCTAACCAAGTCTCTGTAAGGGATATTAAATCAATCTGATGATCAATTAACAGATCATGGACTAACAGAGACTTGGGAGTTAGAGACCTAATATTTAATAAACCACATTTAATTTTTAAATTATGAGGAGGAAAAAAGGCCAAATCATTCAGTTTAGAGGCTTTATGTTTAATTTGAGTTTTACCAATTTTTTGCTTAATCACTTTGGGATATTATATTTTTATTTACTTTGGAGAGAGCAGACAATGATTCTCTGATGGGGAGGACAGGGGCTAAGTTGAGGGGTGGAGGATGAAGAGGAGCTGCAGAGAGGCGTGTAAGACTACGACTCTGCTTCCTGGTCCCAACTCTGAGTAGTCAAGGTTTTGGAAATTTGGATAAAAATGATGCCAGATTGTTAGATAAATGAGACACACCATCCAAAGTGGGATGGACGCTGTCTCGTCTCATAAGACCAGGTTTTCCCCAAAATGAGCTCCAATTGTCAATGTAGCCCACATTGTTTGCAGGACACCACACAGACAGCCAGCGGTTCAAGGATGACGAGCGGCTAAACATGTCATCACTGGTCAGATTGGGGAGGGGCCCAGAGAACACTACAGAGGCAGACATTGTTTTGGCAAAGTCACACACTGATTCTACATTAAGTTTCGTGACTTCCGACTGCTGGAGACGGATGTCATTAATGCCAGTGTGAATAACAATTGTGGAGTATTTACAGTTTCTTTTAGCCAGCATTTTCAAATTTGACTCAATGTCGCCTGCTCTGGCCCCAGGAATGCATTTGACTATGGCCGCTGGAGTCTCTAGGTTCACGTTTCTGACTACAGAGTCGCCAATGATCAGAGTTTTTTCCTCAGCGGGTGTGTCGCTGAGCGGGGAAAAATGATTAGAAACGTGAACAGGTTGGAGGTGTACCGGGGCTTTGCGACTAGGCTTCTTTCTCACTGTCACCCACCCAGTCTCCTTGCTGCTGAGGAGAGCCGGAGGACTGCTAATGGGGGGGCCTATGCTAGCTAGCTCCGCTGCAGCTAGGGGACGTCCGTCGAGAGTAACTGGTGCAGATGGTGTTTCAATGCAGCGGAGCTGGGATTCCAAATCAAACAACCTCGCCTCGAGCACCTCAAAAAGACAACATTTATTACATTTACCGTAATCACTAAAAGAGGCAGAGGTGTAGCTAAACATCTGACAGAGAGAGCACACCATAGGAGGAGAGGAAGGAGAGCTAGTAGCCATAGCTAGTGGCTAACCCAAAGCTCAGGAGAGTGAGGAGAGCAAACCACACGAACAGACAGCAAAACAGGAAGTGACGATACGTTACCACAAGTGACGTTCCAATATAATAATAATAATAATAGTATTGAATGCAAAAGATGCAACAGACTTACACAAATGGTCCCCTCCAGTATACAACTAGGACAATATCAGTCGCTACGGAGGGTGACAATATGTATGAGTACATATTCATACTATGTAGGCTAACTAAGTAGACGGTTATGCTGTTTATTGCATCTAGCTACAATGCTCCGCACTGTGTATATATATTTATATATTTATGTGTACATATGTATATTCACTGCTCTTATTTTCTTATCTTCTAAATTATTGCTCTGAGTGTTGCTGTCCCTGTGCTGTTGCAATCCTGGAATTTTCCCATTGTGGGACTAATAAAGGCTTATCTTATCTTATCTTATCTTATTAGAAAACAAACTTCAAAAATTATGCGTATAAACCATAAAAATATGCAAATTTAAATGAAAAGGTTACAAATTTATGGAAAAAGCTTCAAAAACACTGTGTATGGTGCGGATGGGGCGCTGTTGACTTCGACTGGGGATATCTTTGGGCGGTAGAAGGAATGCTTTAAGGATTTCCTCAATCCCACTGATACGCCTTCCATAGAGGAAGCAGGGCTTGTGGAAGAGGGGGATGACTTGCCTATCACAGGGGCTGAGGTCCCCAAGGTGGTTAAAAATCTCCCTGGCAGCCGGGCGGGCCCCGGGGGTGGACGAGATTCGTCCTGAGTACCTCAAGGCCCTGGATGTTGTAGGGCTGTCATGGTTGACATGCCTCTGCAACATTGTGTGGAGGTCAGGGACAGTGCCTTCGGCATGGCAAACCGGAGTGGTGGTTCCTCTCTTCAAAAAAGGGGACCGGAGGGTGTGCTCCAACTTTAGAGGGATCACACTCCTCAGCCTCCCTGGGAAGGTCTATGCCAAGGTACTGGAGCGGAGAGTCCGGCCGTTGGGCGAACCTTGGATTCAGGAGGAGCAATGTGGTTTTCGTCCTGGCTGTGGCACATCGGACCAGCTCTTTACCCTCTCGAGAATTCTTGAGGATTCGTGGGAGTTTGCCCAACCAATTTACATGTGTTTTGTGGACTTGGAGAAGGCATTTGACCGCGTCCCTCGTGGTTTTTTGTGGGGGGTGCTTCGGGAGTATGGGGTATCGGGCTTGTTGTTACGAGCTAATCAGTCTCTGTACGACCGTTGTGAGAGTTTGGTTTGTATTACTAACACTTGGTCAGACTCATTCTCAGTGAGAGTTGGACTCCGCCAGGGCTGCCCTTTGTCACCGATCCTGTTCATAATTTTTATGGACAGGATTTCTAGGTGCAGCCAGGGAATGGAGGGTGTCATGCTTGGTGACCACAGGATCTCATCTCTGTTGTTTGCAGATGATGTTGTCCTGTTGGCTTCATCCAGAAATGACCTACATTTCTTGCTGGAACGGTTTGCCGCTGAGTGTGAAGCGGCTGGGATGAGAATCAGCACCTCCAAGTCCGAGTCCATGGTCCTCAGCCGGAAAAAGGTGGATTGTCCCCTCCAGGTTGGGGACAGGCTCCTGCCCCAAGTGGAGGAGTTTAAGTATCTTGGGGTCTTGTTCACGAATGAGGGGAGGATGGAGTGAGCGACTGACAGATGGATCGGAGCAGCATCCGCAGTGATGCGGACGTTGTACCGGTCTGTTGTGGTGAAGACGGAGCTGAGTTCTAAGGCAAAGCTGTCGATTTACCAGTCAATCTACGTTCCTACTCTCACCTATGGTCATGAGCTTTGGGTAATGACCGAAAGAACGAGATCGCGGATACAAGTGGCTGAAATGAGCTTTCTCCGTAGGATCGCTGGACTCACCCTCAAGGATAGGGTGAGGAGCTCAGTCATCCGGGAGAGGCTCAGAGTAGAACTGCTGCTCCTCCACATTGAAAGGAGTCAGTTGAGGTGGTATGGGCATCTGATTAGGATGCCTCCTGGACACCTCCCACTTGAGGTGTTTCGGGCATGTCCCACTGGGAGGAGACCCCGGGGCAGACCCAGAACTTGCTGGAGAAACTATGTCCTCCAGCTGGTCTAGGAATGCCTTGGAATTCTCTCTGAAGAGCTGGCGCAGGTGGCTGGGGAGAGGGAAGTCTGGGCTTCTCTGCTTGAACAGCTGCCTCCGCGACCCAGACCTTCGGAAAAGTGGTAGAAAATGGATGGATGGATGGAAGCTTCAAAAACATAAGGAAAAAGTAGAAAGTCAGTGAGAAAATTAATGATTTTTTTTTGTTATGGAAAAATATTTTTTTTAAAAAATCACAAATTGGAAAGAAAAATCTCAAATTTATGTGAAAAAAGTCACAAAATTATTGGAAAGTAGTATTGAAGGGGTCCTTGACTGCACTTTTTCCACATTTTGACAGCTCTGACAGGACTTAATGAAATGTCTGTGACATATTTTGGTCAGGTTTTCTTTATTTAATTATTGCAGCATCATTTTTGAATAATCTTTTGCAGCTTTTCTCAGAATGGTTTATTTCAGTGTGTCTCTTTAAATCCCAGAGAACCACAGTTAACTCCACCCTCGCTCTTACATCACTATAGATAGTTTTAGTATGACATCACACTGGAAGTGAAGCTACTGCATTCAGCAGAAAATGTTGTAAATATGATGAACGATTGTGCTATCATTGGTTGCATGACGCTGGTTGTACAAACACTGGTAGGAGGGACAAACTAATATGTTCATTTAACCCACAGTAAATGTGCAAAACAGTCTTCTAACCAAGTTTCAAGGAACTACTTTTAGCAGCTAAATGTTAGCTTGTGGTGACACAGTAGGAGATGGCACTCCACCCAGGACTTTGGGGTATTGGGGGGAGGAAAGGGAGAGATGGTAATGGGGAGAAGAAGTGAGAAGGGCGCCAGAGTGCTAGGGGGTATTAAACTGAATAAAGATGTGCCTTTGTCCCCGCTGTGCCAGGTGTGGGATGTATTGTGAAGAGGTAAGACACTTTTCACACCTGGGGACTCCGGGGCACGAAAGTATTGTGTTAAGCCATGCTCTGTGACGTGTATATGGATGTGTGTACATACTCTCTGACACATGTGTCAATGTGTTCACCCTGGGTGCCAAAGGTGGGAATAAAGTAGATAAAGGAGTTTGCTTTGGCACCCAGATTCAGTCTGTTCTGTTCGATGGAGGTGAATAAAGTTCTGTGTCGTCAGCTTGTGTCTTGTCTGATTCCATCCTCCACATTGGTGATCTAGAGACGTGAAATGGAAAATGGACTGAGCTCCTCCGTGGAGACACTCCTGCTGGAGTCTCCCACCGCTGCATCTGCCGTTGCAGTCACACTCCCGAACTTTTGGCTCCATGACCCTGCTGCTTGGTTTATACACGTGGAATCCCAGTTCACCCTCCGCGGAGTCTTAACAGACGACACGAAGTGCCATCATGTGGTGGCTGCGCTGGTTGCGCGCTCCATGCAGCAAGCAATGAGTCTACTCCGAGCCCTGCCCAAGGAAAATAAGATGCTCTCAAGTGGCTGCTGCTGCACCGTTATACCGTTTCGGACAGAGAGAGGGAAGAAAAGCTCCTCTTTTCCCTCCACACTGGTGACCTGACGAGAGAGAATGACCGTCTGCTCCCTCTCATTGCGCTGTGGACCCCAGAGGACCAGAGAATGCCTGCAACCTCTTCATCCTCACCGGAGCGTGCTCCCCGAAGCGGGCAGCGCTGGGACCGACATGCACCATGAACGGCAACACAAGCGAAACGAAGGAAGCAGCCTGAACGGGGACGGTCACCGGCGCCGACTGCGTTGATTTTCACCAAGCTCCTCGACCCTGACTCAGCTCGCGACAACGAAGCCCCGCACACCGAAAGGATTACGAGGACAGCACAGCTGCCAGTTATGTGGTCACTGCGCCAAGTGCGCGCCACGCACAGGACAAAACTGGCTCCACAGACTGATACAGCGTCCTCCGCTGCTGCACATGCCCGAGAAACACGGCCGATCGCCACCCTCGGAACCTTCAGGGCTGCTCACGCACCTGAAGCAGACGTGCAGCCCACACGCAGGACTTTGTGTGGGTTTCTCAGCCACGGCGCACAAGGGGAATTTAGCCGATTGCTGTCCCCGATAGCTTTAGGGCTGCTTCCGCACCTAAAAGCCAAACCTCCAGGTCCCTCACACAACCTCAGTTGTTTCACAGCCATTACGCATCATCGGGCAATTTGGCAGCTCGCCTTCCCCACATCCTCGCTGGATCAAGCTGTGAGAGGAGTCAGAGACTTAATTTTTTTTTTTTTCACAGCTGCTGTGGATCACCGCCAGGTTTAATGGGAAAGTCCCACACCATTGCAGATCCACACGCAATTTTTGCACGGCCCAGACACCTTTGGCGTCCCAGGCCGGCACTCACTTACTCCCACCCCCTCCCCCTCCTCCTCCACAGCGCTCTTCTCGCACCTCACTCCCTAAAGCTGGCCGATCGCCGTCTGGTTCCATTACACACGACGCACACCGGCCCCGGCGCCCACGATCCACAGCCGTTCAACGCGCTGGAACTCGGAGCGGAGCACACTGTCCTTTCCACCCCTCCCCCGTCCTCCCCACAAACTGACAAGCCATCCAACACTCCTCTACAGCAGGACAGTTCTACCGGAGCTGGAGCCCAAACAACGGGGTGGGGGGGGGGTCACAGCCCCTTCTGAGTGTTCTGGGGGGAGCCCTGTGGTGACCCACCACAATCTACAGGGACATTCATCCTCACACTCAGAAGGTCCGGAAGAAGCAGAGGACCATTCACATACAGACAGAGAGCCCCTGGGGGGGACAACCAGAACAATGGACTATTGTTTATACATCCCTGGATTAAGGAGAAGACGTCCGGGCGCCAGTTGGTCAGGCTAATCATATGTATTGACTGATATGTATATCAATATGCTAATGTGCCATGCATTCTCTCTGTTTGTATAACATATAAAAGAGCTGACGATACATGCCTCAGCAACACAACACGATACAGCACAGCACAGCACAGCACTGTAGTGCACAGCGCTACAAGTGCGTCTCATTTTGATGGAGGAAATAAAACTCTGCAACCTTCCAGCTCGTCATATCTTGCCTGAATTTATTCCTCCACAAGCTGTGGATTAGTGAACCAGGTAGAAACAGAGATGTCTATTAGGGTGACTGAAATCTGAATAAAATAATGATATACAGTGCATCCAAAATGTATTCACAGAGCTTCACTTTTTCCACATTTTATGTTACAGCTTTGTTCCAAAATGGGTTAAATTTATTTTTTTCTCAAAATTCTACACACAATACCCCATAATGACAATGTGAAAAAAGTTTGGTTTTTTGAGATTTTTGCAAATTTATTAAAAATAAAAAACAAACAAACTAAGAAATCACATGTACATAGTATTCACAGCCTTTGCTATGAAGCTCAAAATTGAGCTCAGGTGCACCCTTTTTCCAGTGATCATCCTTGAGATGTTTCTACAGCTTAACTGGAGTCCAGCTCTGGTAAATTCAGTTGATTGGACATGATTTGGAAAGGCACACACCTGTCTATAAGATCCTACAGTTGACAGTGCATGTCAGAGCACAAACCGAGCATGAAGTCAAAGGAATTGTCTGTAGACCTCCGAGACAGGATTGTCTTGAGGCACAAATCTGGGGAAGGGTACAGAAACATTTCTGCTGCTTTGAAGGTACCAATGAGCACAGTGGCCTCCATCATCCGTAAATCAAATCAGTCCCTCCAGGATTTCACAGGATGTTTTTATAATTGTTCCGGGCCAGAAAGCCTGAATTCGCAAGACCTTTTTTTTTTTTTGTAACTTAGATTTTTATTCATTTTTCATCATACATATTACATTCAGATCACCGTCTACATTTAAAAAAAGGAGCTAGAGTAAGAAAGAAAAAAAAAAAGAAAAGGGGGGGGGGACAAATGTTGGAGCATCAAGTTTTTAGTTTCCATCTCTTAATTCTTCTGGTTTTTCCAGTGTCTTTGGTTATTCTTTCAATTTCTGTCTCGTTGTTGCACTTTGTAGTGTGTCCATTTCCGCCATTTTTTTTCATATAGTCCTTCTTGCATTCTTTGTCGATATGTTAGTTTTTCCATCATACGTATATCCTCAACAATGTCAGTCCATTGTTCTTGGTCAGGAAGAACTTCTGATCGCCATTTTTTTGTGATTGTTTTTTTACATGCAATCAACAAGATTTTAACGAGATATCTGTCCTCAGCCTGTATTACATTGTCTCTTTTAAGATCACATAAGTACATCAGGTTACAGTTCATTGGTATATTATATCCTAATATCCTCTGTATTGTCACATGTATAGATTTCCAGAATGATGAGATTTTGCAGCATTTCCAAAACATATGTGAGTGGTCTGCATTTTGAGCCCCACAGCCCCTCCAGCATAAAGATTGGGTATTTGTATATTTTCTTTGAATCTGTGGTGTAATGAAAAAGCGAATCAGGTTTTTCCATCCAAATTCCCTCCATGTCCTTGAATTTGTTGATGTGTGTTGTGTTTTCCATATTTCCTGCCAGCTTTCTTCTGTTATGCTTAAATTTAGCTCTTTCTCCCATTTCTCCTTTATATAGTTACTTGAATGTTTGTTTGCCATAAGTTTCTGATATAGCTTTGAAATAATTTTTATTTTATTTCCTGCATATGAGCTTAAAATGAATTGTATAATCTCGCTCACATCTGTTTGGAGGTTATGCCAAATCTTCTTCATATAATAGTCTCTCATCTGCAGATATCTGAAGAATTCCGATTTTTCTAGTTTAAACTTTCTTCTGATGTTTACAAAGCTCCCGAGATCTTTTTTTCCAATATTGCCCCATGCCGTGATTCCCTTGTTCACCAGATTTTTGTAACCCCCATCTTGCTTTGCCGGTTCAAATTGACTGTCAAATGCTACCCATTTCAATAGTTTTATGTCTTCCTTTATATTATACTTTTGTACTATTTTATACCACAGTTCTAAAGTAAATTTAGTGATTGGGTCTATTTATTTGATTTGCTTATATGCTTCTTTATCTCCTATTACGCTTTGTACTGGGAGTCCCTCAATTTCCTTTTCCATTTCTTTCCATTTTGCCTCATATCCTCCGTCGCACCAACATATGATATATCTTATTTGTGCTGAGTAGTAATATTCCTTTAGACTCGGTAGACCCATGCCTCCTTTCTCTTTTGGTAACTGGAGAGTTTTATATTTCACTCTTGGTTTTTTACCTCCCCAAACAAATCTCGATATCATTCTGTCCCACTTTGAGAACTGGGCACCTGGAATCTCTGTTGGTAGAGCCTGGAAGAGGTAAAGTAATCTAGGTTGTATGCTGATTTTGACTGTCTCAATTTTTGAATTCAGATCCATATTTAAGATTGACCATCTATCAATATCTTTTTTTATTTCTTGTTCCAACCTATCATAGTTTGCTTTATAAATTTTGCTTAGATCTTTAGGTATGTTCACTCCAAGGTATTTTATTTCTTTTTGTTTCCAGTTTAGTTTGATCTTATCAGTTATCTGGTTTAGAGGGTTATAGTGGAATGTCAGTATTTGTGTTTTTGTTATGCTTATCTTGTATCCTGATAATTTTCCAAAATTTTCTCTCAAGTTCATCATTTCCATTATTGATTCATCTGATTGTTCAAGGTAAATTATAATATCGTCTGCAAATAGCCCAATCTTGTGTTCCGCTCCCTTTATTGTTACACCTTTTAATTTCTTATTTTGTCGTATCGCTTGAGCCAGTGGCTCTATGAACAGAGCAAACAAGGTGGGCGATAGGCAGCATCCCTGCCTGGTTGATCTTTGTATATTTACTTTGTCTGTTAAGCTACCGTTTATCTTGATTGTTGCCACAGGTTTTTGATACAGCGTCTTTATGCATTGTACTGATTTTTCGTTAAATCCAAAGCGTTCCAGCACACTATATAGGAATTTCCAGTTACGCAAGAGCTTTTTTAAAAAGTTGCGATAAAAGTTGCAATGTTTTTAGAGTGTTTTTTGCACTAAAAGTTGTGGGAAGAATTCCAAATTTTAAAGCAGATCCTTTTTTCCAGTTTACTGCAGTGATATTCTGTATAGCAATACAAGAAAAGCACAGGATTGTCAAAAATTTCCTATTATAGTGATTTGTAAATTAAGCATAAACTTCTACTATACAGAAAAACTCTTTTGCAACAGCAAATACAAACATTAACACAATATCCATTACAACAGCTAACTTGCATTGAATGCATGTTAAAGAGTATAGATTTGGAAATTATTGGCAGCAACTTCATTTGAAAACTCCCTACGGTTCCCAACCACTCGGTACCAAGCGGAGAGGAAAAAATAAATAACACTGGTCAACACCAAATTTATTGTCTCAGGTTTTTTTTTAGCTGATTTAGGACAATTTTGATGCGATGAATCCAAAAATCACATTGGTTTTGCTCAATCAGGTCAACTTTTTGAACTATGGCCACATGTTTTTTACATTTTTGTTTACATGTACGGGTATTTTCGCTTTATATGATGCAAAATTCTTTTTTATTTCTTGAAATTCTCTGAATTTTGAACAATGATGATGTAACATTCAATTTACATGTACTTACCTTTATCAGTGTCTACTATTCAATTTACAGTACAACTGCACAACTGCTGTACAACTGCTTACAACTTAGCATAAAAACCTGACCTGATTGAGAGAAACGGATGTCATTTTCGGATTCAGCGGTACAAAATTGTCTTAAATCAATTGAAAAAACACAGACAACTTACAAAAAAATTATTTTTGTTATGTTGTGTAATTCATTCTGTTGCTCTGTATTGGCTATTGGAGTCTATGCTTTTCTGAAAAAAAAAATACAGAGAATAGTCTCTCTCTTTCTATGCCTACCTATCTGTCTGCTGCATGTCGGTCTTCACACACACATCTCTCATTTACAGCAGGACGGCGGGGGGGGGGGGGGTGTGCATTTGTCTGTCCACACCGGAGATTGAGTTTTAAAGCTCACTAACCAAATGTAGTAATGATTTTACCTCTAAAGATGCATAAATGTTCAAACACTCGCTGTAGTGTAGTGTACTCTCCTCACACACGCTCCTGCGACGGGGTGCTTTTGGACAGGCGCATGTTTTTCAACACAAACTCAGTGCTTCGTACACACGGTCAGGACAGAGATGAGGCAAGGCATCCACAGGCAGGCTGGGGAAGACGGAGGAAGGGATGGTGTTGAAAACCTCGCGGGTGAGTTTTTTTTTAAATCACACACTCTGTTTGCTGATGTGGTCCGTTATTCACGATAAACTATAAACTCACTACTCACTGTAAACATGGAAGTGAACGCGGTGCAACAATGCATGTTTCAGCGACAGAGACAAATTTGATTGGTGAAATTGGTGGAAGTTGACGAGGATTGGCCAAAATTGTGGGAAAGTTGCGGTGATTGGACAAAGTTGCAAGGTCGCGCAATAGTTGCACTGTTTGGCTGATGTTGCATGAATTGGTGCGATCGCAACATCGTGAAACCCTGGAAGGACTGGTAAATGGAAGAAGTTCAAAACCACCAGGACTGTTCCTAGAGCTGGCTGGCCGTCTAAACTGAGTGAGCGGGGGAGAAGGGCCTTAGTCAGGGAGGTGACCAAGAACTTGATGGTCACTCTGTCAGAGCTCCAGTGTTCCTCTGTGGACAGAGGAGAACCTTCCAGAAGGACAATCATCTCTGCAGCAATCCACCAATCATGCCTGTGTGGTATAATGGCCAGACGGAAGCCACTCCTTAATAAAAGGCACATGGCAGCCCGCCTGGACTTTGCCAAAAGGCACCTGAAGGACTCTCAGACCATCCATCCATCCATCCATCTTCTACCGCTTTTCCGGAGGTCCGGGTCGCGGAGGCAGCAGTTCAAGCAGAGAAGCCCAGACTTCCCTCTCCCCAGCCACCTGCTCCAGCTCTTCAGAGGGGATACCAAGGCGTTCCCAGACTAGCTGGGAGACATAGTCTCTCCACCGAGTCCTGGGTCTGCCCCGGGGTCTCCTCCCAGTGGGACGTGCCTGAAACACCTCAAGTGGGAGACGTCCAGGAGGCATCCTAATCAGATGCCCATACCACCTCAACTGACTCCTTTCAATGTGGAGGAGCAGCGGTTCTACTCTGAGCCTCTCCCGGATGACTGAGCTCCTCACCCTATCTCTGAGGGTGAGTCCAGCAATCCTACGGAGAAAGCTCATTTCAGCCGCTTGTATCCGCGATCTCGTTCTTTCGGTCATTACCCAAAGCTCGTGACCATAGGTGAGAGTAGGAACGTAGATTGACTGGTAAATCGACAGCTTTGCCTTAGAACTAAGCTCCCTCTTCACCACAACAGACCGGTACAACGTCCGCATCACTGCAGATGCTGCTCCAATCCGTCTGTCGATCTCTCGCTCCATTTTCCCCTCACTCGTGAACAAGACCCCAAGATACTTAAACTCCTCCACTTGGGGCAGGAGCCTGTCCCCAACCCGGAGAGGACAATCCACCTTTTTCCGGCTGAGGACCATGGACTCGGACTTGGAGGTGCTGATTCTCATCCCAGCCGCTTCACACTCAGCGGCAAACCGTCCCAGCAAGAGCTGTAGGTCATTGCTGGATGAAGCCAACAGGACAACATCATCTGCAAACAACAGAGATGAGATCCTGTGGTCACCAAGTATGACACCCTCCATTCCCTGGCTGCGCCTAGAAATCCTGTCCATAAAAATTATGAACAGGACCGGTGACAAAGGGCAGCCCTGGCGGAGTCCAACTCTCACTGGGAATGACTCCGACCGAGTGTTGGCAATACGAACTAAACTCTCACAACAGTCGTATAGAGACCGAATAGCTCGTAACAACAAGCCCGATACCCCATACTCCCGAAGCACCCCCCACAAAAATCCGCGAGGGACGCGGTCAAATGCCTTCTCCAAGTCCACAAAACACATGTAAACTGGTTGGGCAAACTCCCACGAACCCTCAAGAATTCTCGAGAGGGTAAAGAGCTGGTCCGATGTGCCACGGCCAGGACGAAAACCACATTGCTCCTCCTGAATCCGAGGTTCGACCAACGGCCGGACTCTCCTCTCCAGTACCCTGGCATAGACCTTCCCAGGGAGGCTGAGGAGTGTGATCCCTCTAAAGTTGGAGCACACCCTCCGGTCCCCTTTTTTGAAGAGAGGAACCACCACCCCAGTTTGCCATGCCAAAGGCACTGCCCCCGACCTCCACGCAATGTTGCAGAGGCGTGTCAACCATGACAGCCCAACAACATCCAGGGCCTTGAGGTACTCGGGGCGAATCTCGTCCACCCCCGGGGCCCGGCCACCAAGGAGATTTTTAACCACCTTGGCGACCTCAGCCCCTGTGATAGGCGAGTCATCCCCCCCGTCCCCAAACCCTGCTTCCTCTGTGGAAGGCGTATCAGTGGGATTGAGGAGATCCTCGAAGTATTCCTTCCACCGCCCGACGATATCCCCAGTTGAAGTCAACAGTGTCCCATCCGCACCATACACAGTGTGGACGGGGAGCTGCTTTCCCCTCCTGAGCCGCCGAACAGTTTGCCAGAATCTCTTTGAAGCCGACCGAAAGTCTTGTTCCATGGCCTCACCGAACTCCTCCCATACCCGGGTTTTTGCTTCAGCAACCACCCGAGCTGCACTCCGCTTGGCCTGCCGGTACACCTCAGCTGCTTCGGGAGTCCCACAAGCCAACCAAGCCTGATAGGACTCCTTCTTCAGCTTAATGGCCCCCCTCACCACTGGTGTCCACCACTTGGTTCGGGGGTTGCCACCACGAGATGCACCGACCACCTTGCGGCCGCAGCTCTGGGCCGCCGTTTCAACAACAGAGGTGGAGAACATGGCCCATTCAGACTCCATGTCTCCAGACTCCCTCGGAATGTGGTTGAAGTTCTTCCGGAGGTGGGAGTTGAAGACCTCCCGGACAGGGGCCTCAGCCAGACGCTCCCAGCACACCCTCACTATACGTTTCGGTCTACCAGGTCTGAATGGCTTCCTCCCCTGCCATCGGATCCAACTCACCACCAGGTGGTGATCAGTTGACAGCTCTGCACCTCTCTTTACTCGGGTGTCCAAGACATACGGTCGCAGGTCTGATGATACGATAACAAAATCGATCATCGACCTGCGGCCTAGGGTGTCCTGGTGCCAGGTGCACATATGGACACCCTTATGCTTGAACATGGTGTTCGTTATGGACAGACTGTGGTTAGCACAGAAGTCCAATAACTGAACACCACTCGGGTTCAGATCGGGCAGGCCGTTCCTCCCAATCACCCCCCTCCAGGTTTCACTGTCGTTGCCCACGTGCGCATTGAAGTCCCCCAGTAGGACAATGGAGTCTCCAGGAGGAGCACCCTCCAGCACCCCAGTCACAGACTCCAAAAAGGGTGGGTACTCTGAAACATCACTTGGTGCATAGGCACAAATGATGGTCAGGACCCGTTTCCCAACCCGAAGGCGCAGGGAAGCAACCCTTTCGTCCACCGGGGAAAACTCCAATATAGAGGCAGCAAGGTGGGGCGATACAAGAATACCTACCCCTGCTCGTCGCCTCTCGCCCGGGGCAACTCCAGAAAAGGCCAAGCTCCAGCCCCTCTCCAGGAGACTGGTTCCGGAACCGGAGCTGTGTGTTGAGGTGAGGCCCACTATATCTAGCCGGTATCGCTCAATCTCGTACACCAGCTCAGGCTCCTTCCCCACCAGAGAGGTGACATTCCACGTACCAAAAGCCAGTTTAGAAAGCTTGGGATCAGTCCGCCAAGGTCTCCGCCTTTGACTGCTACCTAATCCACATAGCACCGGACTTCCATGATCCCTCCTGCAGGTGGTGAACCTACTGGAGGGCGGACCCATGTAACTCCTTCGGGCTGAGCCCGGCCGGGTCCCATGGGTGGAAACCTGGCCACCAGACGCTAGCCTTCGAGCCCCTCCCCCAGGCCTGGCTCCAGGGTGGGGCCCCGGTAACCCCATACCGGGCGGGGTACACTGAATCCTTGATATACAATTTATCATGAGAGTCTGTTGGATCGTTCTTAGTCTGGCCCTTCACCCAGGACCAGTTTGTCTTGGGAGACCCTATCAGAGGCAAATTGCCCCGGACAACATAGCTCCTGGGATCACTGGGGCACGCAAACCCCCCCACCACGATAAGGTGACGATCCATGAGGGGGGACTCTCAGACCATGAGACACAAAATTCTCTGGTCTGATGAGACAAAGATTGAACTCTTTGGCGTGAATGCCAGGCATCAAGTTTGGAGGAAGCCAGGCACCGCTCATCACCAGACCAACACCATTCCTACAATGAAGCATGGTGGTGGCAGCATCATGCTGTGGGGATGTTTTTCAGCGGCAGGAACTGGGAGACTAGTCAGGATAGTGGGAAAGATGAATGCAGCAATGTACAGAGACATCCTGGATGAAAACCTGCTCCGGAGTGTTCTTGACCTCAGACTAGGGTGACAATTCATCTTTCATCAGGACAACAACCCTAAGCACACAGCCAAAATATCAAAGGAGTGGCTTCAGGACAACTCTGTGAATGTCCTTGAGTGGCCCAGCCAGAGCCCAGACTTGAATCCAACTGAACATCTTTGGAGAGATCTGAAAATGGCTGTGCACTGACGCTTCCCATCCAACCTGATGGAGCTTGAGAGGTGCTGCAAAGAGGAATGGGCAAAACTGCCCAAAGATATGTGTGCCAAGCTTGTGGCATCATATTCAAAAAGTCTTGAGGCTATAATTGTTGCCAAAGGTGCACCAACAAAGTACTGAGCAAAGGCTGTGAATGCATATGTACATGTGATTTCTTAGTTTTTTATTTTTAAGAAATTTGCAAAAATCTAAAAAAAAACCCAAAACAACTTTTTTCACATTGTCATTATGAAGTATTGTGTGTAGAATTTTGAGGAAAAAATTAATTAAATCCATTTTGGAATAGGGCTGTAACATAACAAAATGTGGAAAAAGTGAAGCGTTGTGAATACTCTCCGGATGCAGTGTAAACCGTGTTTTGTAAGCTGAGTCCTGTTAGCTCTGAAGACTGAGCTCCCTGCCCCACTAATCTACATGTTTGGAGACAGACAGTTATGCTGGCCAATAATAGAACAGGCGCACTGGGCATACCTTTTCTTGACATAGAGGAACAAACCTGGAAGAGTGAAAAAGGCTAGTCAGAGACAGAAACTATATAAAGGCTGCTTTTTTAAGTGAAATGAGTGTTTTGACTTTTTTTTTTCAATAATCACATGACCAATATATGCATTTCAGAAGGTTAAAACCTACAAAAACTCAACTTTTTAGTCAATGACCCCCTTTAAATTTACCAGAAGAATCACAAAATTACAAGCAAATTGTAATTTTTGAAAATAAAATGCCATAACTCTTACCACATTTTTAGTAGATGCTCTTCCTTTACCAATTCATTTATGGTGACTGTTGTACTTGAGTAAGCATTATCATACGGCAGGCTATTTAATTACAAAATCAGTTGGGCCACAATTTGAAATCAAGACATGTAACAGGGCCATACATGTTCAGCGATCTGTTGAATATGACAAATTTCAAACAACACAGATCAATATGATGAAAAATATGCACTTTTTATTCATTGTCTTGGTTTTAAATGTGTGCTTGGCACATAACAAAGGCATATCAAAAGTGCATAAAAACACAATAGTAGTGCTGGGGTTGAGCAGAACTTGAAGTAGTAAAAATATTTTTCCTCCTGAACAATTAAAAAAATAGAATGAAAAAATAAAATTCTGTAAATAACCATTTTGGTCACATCTTACTCAGGCATATCTCAAAGTGCATAAACACTCAATGTGCCCTGTTAGTAGCATGAACATTTGTTTCCCTTTTGAAACAAAATATACAATATCCTGGTCATAACTGACCTTGGTGTGGTGTGGCACTACAGGGGTTAACGAGCGCTAGCGTGGTGGTAACACAGCCATCAGGGTGACATCATCATGCCAAACAGTTAAATGTAGAGGGTCATCTTAGGCCTGTCTTGGCTCTTAGTGACATAGCGCTCAGCCATAATAAACCTGCACTGTATTATTAACAGTTTGTTATATTAAAGTTTGTGTTCAAGCACAGCTCAACCCTCCGTTGGTCATTCCGGGCTTCCGGACATAACATTTGGTGACGAGAGTAAAACGTGGAAGCATGCCTGAGGAAACTAACACCGTTTCTGGAGTACCCCGGTGTGCCACATGTTCCTTGGCTGTGCTGGCTCGATGCCTTCGAGACGTACAGTGGGGTAAAAAAGTATTTAGTCAGCCACCAATTGTGCAAGTTCTCCCACTTAAAAGATGAGAGAGGTCTCCAATTTTCATCATAGGTATACCTCAACTATGAGAGACAAAAGAAGAAAAAAAAATCCAGAAAATCACATTGAAGGATTTTTAATGAATTAATTGGTAAATTCCTTGGTAAAATAAGTATTTGGTCAATAACAAAAGTTCATCTCAATACTTTGTTATATACCCTTTGTTGGCAATGACAGAGGTCAAACGTTTTCTGTAAGTCTTCACAAGGTTTTCACACACTGTTGCTGGTATTTTGGCCCATTCCTCCATGCAGATCTCCTCTAGAGCAGTGATGTTTTGGGGCTGTCGCTGGGCAACACGGACTTTCAACTCCCTCCAAAGATTTTCTATGGGGTTGAGATCTGGAGACTGGCTAGGCCACTCCAGGACCTTGAAATGCTTCTTACGAAGCCACTCCTTCATTGCCCAGGCGGTGTGTTTGGGATCATTGTCATGCTGAAACACCCAGCCACTTTTCATCTTCAATGCTCTTGCTGGTGGAAGGAGGTTTTCACTCAAAATCTCACGATACATGGCCCCATTCATTCTTTCCTTTACACGGATCAGTCATCCTGGTCCCTTTGCAGAAAAACAGCCCCAAAGTATGATATTTCCACCCCCATGCTTCACAGTAGGTATGGTGTTCTTTCTCCTCCAAACACGACAAGTTGAGTTTTTACCAAAAAGTTCTATTTTGGTTTTATCTGACCATATGACATTCTCCCAATCCTCTTCTGGATCACCCAAATGCTCTCTAGCAAACTTCAGACAAGCCTGGACATGTACTGGCTTAAGCAGGGGGACACGTCTGGCACTGCAGGATTTGAGTCCCTGGCAGCGTAGTGTGTTTCTGATGTAGCCTTTGTTACTTTGGTCCCAGCTCTCTGCAGGTCATTCACTAGGTCCCCCCATGTGGTTCTGGGATTTTTGCTCACCATTCTCGTGATAATTTTGACCCCAAGGGGTGAGATCTTGCGTGGAGCCCCAGATCGAGGGAGATTATCAGTGGTCTTGTATGTCTTCCATTTTCTAATAATTGCTCCCACAGTTGATTTCTTCACACCAAGCTGCTTACCTATTGCAGATTCAGTCTTCCCAGCCTGGTGCAGGTCTACAATTTTGTTTCTGGTGTCCTTTGGCAGCTCTTTGGTCTTGGCCATAGTGGAGTTTGGAGTCTGACTGTTTGAGGTTGTGGACAGGTGTCTTTTATACTGATAACGAGTTCAAACAGGTGCCATTAATACAGGCAACGAATGGAGGACAGAGGAGCCTCTTAAAGAAGAAGTTACAGATCTGTGAGAGCCAGAAATCTTGCTTGTTTGTAGGTGACCAAATACTTATTTTACCGAGGAATTTACCAATTAATTCATTAAAAATCCTTCAATGTGATTTTCAGGATTTTTTTTTTTTCTTATTTTGTCTCTCATAGTTGAGGTATACCTATGATGAAAATTAGAGACCTCTCTCATCTTTTAAGTGGGAGAACTTGCACAATTGGTGGCTGACTAAATACTTTTTTACCCCACTGTATGTGTCAGCATTGGACCTGGACAAACTGGACAAGGTACGGCTCTGTTGGTTCACAACCTGGGCATAGAAGGACAACGCATTTTCCACACGCTAGGACCAACGGACTCATTCGCTGATGCTGTAGAGCTGCTAGCTAGCTACTTCGCCACACCAGACAACGTGTTGGCGTGACGTATTAGGTTCTGCCAACCGTGACAGAAAATTGAAGAGATGACACCACAATTTGTCTCGGACCTTCGCCACCTAGCTAGCATGTGCAGGTTTGGTTAGTTGGAAGATAAGATGGTGCGGGACCTGTTGGCCGAGCACATTAGCTACCTGCAGCTACGGACGAAGATGCTAACAGCATCAAACGACATGATGCTAGCTAGTACCATCGAGCTAGCATTCCAGCTAGAGTTCGCCGACAGGTTAGCATTAGCATTGGAGCTAGGTATGCAGCAACAGCAGCAGCAGCCAAGCCACACACCACTGACATACGCAGTGAGCATGGAGGAACCTGATAACACAGCAGAAGAGATTGAAGCAAACACCGTTGACCCGGAGGACTGCTATGAAACGCTCCATGTGCAGCAGCTGTGGTTCCCCAACACAGCGAGAGAGCGCACTTTTGCTCAGCAAGGGGGCAACGATGTAAGAAATGTGGAAAATTTAACCACTCATCAAAGTTTGCCAGCCAAGCCCACTGGCCAAACAGAGTCACCCACCCGCGACGACCATCCATACAGTGAGGTCCGGAAGCGCCACGTATGCATTCTGCATGGTGGAGATGGACAACATTAACTTGCTGCTCCTGCTCGACACCGCTGCAGTGAGGTTGATGTTGAATTGGGCCAGGATGAAGAAGTTTTTCCCCAACCACATGACTGGCAAGAACCAGTATCTGTCTCCAGGTACGGCGGCAGTAGTGCTGGATGAAGAGTCCGTGACCCACTAGGTAACAACAGAACCACTACAACCTGACAGACGTGGAAACTACATCACCGCGACCGCAGTGACACTTAGCAGCTGAACAGAATGCCACTTGCAGTGTTGGACTGGGTTCGGGTTCGCAAAACCGAGCGACCAGACCCACAGTCACCTACAACACAGCCTCCAGCACTACTGGTACCAATGAGGATCACCGCACAGCTGGGGCTGGCGACCGTCCAGCTGACAGATGGTTTGGTGTGGCACGCCAGCCGTTTCCGTTAAGTTCGAGTGACAGCTCCGGAGGACAAAACTTCGTGGGAGTCAGCTCGCACGGTGTAGGTTCCGGACTGGAGTTTTGTGGGAGATGGTCCCGGTCCGGGGGGCCCCACACCGCCAGGGGTGCGTCCACCGCGGACTTGCTACAAGACCCCTCCAGATGGACTGCTTTCCTCATGAAAAAGCAAAAGAAACTGTTTAGCTAGGGGCATGGCTGGCAACGAGTAGTGGCAAAATAACCCACTCAGCCGTGCTGGGCTACGCGGTGGTCTACCTGCTAGCCCTAGCTAGTTTTGGTTCATGTAATGCTAAATTGGGGAGGGTTGATTTGACTATGCACAATGTTCTATTTTCTGGGGGGGGGGGGGGTTGAATGTAGTGCGGCACTACAGGAGTTAATGAGTGCCGGCATGGTGACACAGCCATCAGGGTGACGTCATCACGCCGGACGGTTAAATAGAAAGAGTTGGCCATCTTAGGCCTCTCTCGGCTCTTAGTGACATAGCGCTCAGCCATAATAAACCTGCACTGTATTATTAACAGTTTGTTATATTAAAGTTTGTGTTCAAGCACAGCTCAACCCTCTGTTGGACATTCCGGGTTTCCAGACATAACACTTGGCACATCACAAAGTGCATTTAGCTGAATAAAAAATGAGCTGTCAAAAACTTCAGTGCACAAACCCCCCAAGAAAAGATTGATAACATAAACAAACATTGCACATATTGTGGTTTGTTTTGTTTTAAATCACCACATGTGTGAGTAGGAACCTCTTTACACATTCCATTACATACACATATCAGTCGAGGCTGTGACGATCAGGTGATTGTGCTCCCCCTCCCCTCCTGTGTTTTTTCCCTCTGCTTGTCTCCCGGCTTTGGAGTTGATTATGCTCACCTGCTTCAGTAGTAAGTTACTCAGCCTCTCTTCCTCTTTTCCTACCCTCTCGATTAAACCCATTATTAATCATTTCTCTTCTCTCTCATTTATAGGCTGTGTGCTGCTCCGGCGTGCCCATTTGTGTTTTTGTTATTGCTTTAGTTTTTTTGTTGTTGCTCATTAGTTTTGCGGTTGTTTATTAGTTGCTGTAAAATAAATTGTGTTAAAGGGTTTCACTGAAGTCTGTCTGTTCTTCCGGTGTTGTTCGCTCTGTGCTTGAGTCTCTGACTAACAAATCATGACAGAACGGTCCAGCCAGGATCGAGGCTCAGCAAGCGCTTTACGGGGGAAACAGTCAGTGCTCTCCTGTTTGGACGCCACAGAGCGCCAAATCGCTTTTCTCTCCGAGCAATTACAAACAATTACTCAGCATTTAGCAACCGTTACCGACCATAAGATAAGATAAGATAAACCTTTATTAGTCCCACAATGGGGAAATTCCAGGATTGCAACAGCATAGGGATAGCAACACTCAGAGCAACAATCAGAAGGCAAGAAAAAACAACATCTAGTAAACATATGTCCATATTACTATCCATCTGTGTCGGCTTCCTGGCACCTCCTCCTCCACCTGCTGCTTCAATTTCTCCAACTATCCACCGAACCCTTTCCATGCCCTCTCCTGCCCTGTACGTGGGGGAGGTGGAGGGATGCAAAGGGCTCTTGCTTCACTGTCGGCTCTATTGTCAGCAGGTGGCAGGGGGGTACCGAGATGATTCGTCTAAAATCCAATTCATGACCCTGTTGCTCAGAGACCGGGTGTTTAAGTGGGCCCAGTCCATTTTAAGCAGTCTGGAGGTGCCCCATTATACCTACGATCGATTTGTACATGAATTTACGCGGATATTCGATCATACAGAGAGTGAGCGCAATATTATGGGCCAACTGTTGGTGCTCCAGCAGGGAAATTGGTCAGTCGCCGATTTCTCGGTCAAATTCCGGGTTGTCACGGTGGAGTCTGGGTGGAATGACGCTGCTCTACGCAGCGCCTTCCTCCAGAGTCCCAATTCACACCTCCGCGATGACCTGGCTATCCGCACCAACCCCTTCTCTCTGGATGAGTTAATCGAGCAGGCTATTGGCCTGGACAATTGGTACCATGAGCGTGCAAGGGAGCCGAAGGCCTCTGCCTCTTCGCCTGCTTCGTGGTTGTCCCCCCGTCTTCTCGCTCCACCAGGTCGGCTTCTCCTCCAGAGCCGATGGTTCTGGGCTAGACCCATTTGGCCCCGGAGGAGCGCCAGCGTCGGGAGAAGGCGGGAGCCTGCATGTATTGCGGTTCTTCAGAACACATGCTGCCGAAATGCCCCATTTAGCCAAAAGATCCTGCCCGTCAATAGCTGTGGGGGGTCTGGCAGATGGATCTTGTACAAATCTTCCCAACAGTTTTTTGCTTTCGGCTCTCATTCAACTACCGGGGGTCAAGTTTAAGGCCTCAGCTCTCATTGATTCTGGAGCCGAGCAAAATTTCGTTTCACAGGAGCTAGTGCAAAAACTGAAAATTTCCACTAGGGCTTTACCGTCCCCTTTAAATATCTCAGCCCTTTCTGGCAACAGGCTAGCCATGGTCACGCATCAAACCAAGCCTGTTTCAGTTCTTTTGTCCGGTAACCACTGTGAATGCATTCAGTTCTTTGTACGGCCCAATTCATCTCTTCCCGTGATTCTGGTCTACCTGAGGCTCCACCAACATAACCCCATAATTAATTGGGACCAAAATTCTATTTCATCCTGGAGCCCTTTTTGCCTCTCGTCATGCCTCTCCCCATCTCTTCTCCTCCAGCTGAGCCGCCGGAGCTCAGTCTCGTGCCTGAGGTCTATCATGACCTTGGGGAGGTCTTTAATAAGTCTAGAGCCCTCTTTCTGCCACCTCATCGGTCCTACGACTGCACTATAGACCTTCTCCCGGGCGTGCGACTGCCATCTAGTCAGCTCTACAGTTTGTCTGGGCCAGAGAGGGAGGCGATGGAGAGTTACATCAAAGACTGCTTGAGCGCCGGCCTCATTCGTCCGTCATCTGCTCCTCTTGGCGCCAGGTTCTTTTTTGTGGAGAAAAAAGATGGATCGTTGCGGCCCTGCATTGATTACACTGGTCAACATCAAATTTATTGTCTAAATTTTTTTAGATGATTTAGGACAATTTTGATTTGCTGAATCCAAAAATCACATTGGTTTTGCTCAATCAGGTCAACTTTTTGAATTATGGCCACATGTTTTTTTATACATTTTTGTTTACATGTACGGGTATTTTCACTTTATATGGGCAGTGCGGTGGTGGAGTGGTTAGCACTGCGGCAGCACAGCAACTCACCCTTGGCCGGGGGATCCTGGGTTCGATCCCAGCCCCCGACCAACAGTGATCTGTGTGGAGTTTGCATGTTCTTCCCGTGTCTGCGTGGGTTTACTCCGGGATTTCTCCGGTTTCCTCCCACATGCCAAAAACATGCAAGTTAGGTTAATTGGCATCAAACTGGGGATTCTAAATTGTCCTTAGGTATGAACGTGAGAGTGAATGGTTGTCTGTCTCTCTGTGTTGGCCCTGTGATGGACTGGCGATCTGTTCAGGGTGTACCCTGTCTCTCACCCAAAGATGCTGGGATAGGCTCCAGCCCCCCCGCGACCCGAAAAGGATTAAGGGAAAGAAGATGGATGGATGGATGATGCAAAATTCTTTTTATGTCTTGAAATTCTTTGAATTTTGAACAATGATGACGTAACATTCAATTTACATGTACTTACCTTTATATAAAGGTAAGTACATGCACAGTACTAAGTAAGTACAGGTTTTTACTTAGCACCTGATCGAGAGAAACAGATGTCATTTTCAGATTCAGTGGTGCAAAATTGTCTTAAATCAGTTGAAAAAACACAGACAACTTACAAAAAAATTATTTTTGTAACCCTGTGTTATCGCAAGCTGAACGCTATCACCGTTAAGGATAAGTATCCTTTACCGCTCATCAACTCGGCCTTCGAGCTTCTTCAGTGTGTGCGAATGTTCACTAAACTCAACCTCCGGAATGCCTACTACCTAATTCACATACGCAAAGGTGATGAATGGAAGACAGCCTTCAAGACACACCTGGGGCAGTTTGAATACGTCGTGATGCCCTTTGGGTTGACCAACGCCCCCGCCGTCTTCCAGCACATGATAAACGATGTTCTCCGGGATAAGGTGAACCAGCTTGTTTTTGTTTATCTTGACGATATTCTTATTTTTTCCCACACGCTGGAGGAGCACACAGTCCATGTCGGGCAGTCTTGCAGCGGCTACTCAAAAACCAACTTTCGCGAAGGCTGAGAAGTGCGAGTTTTCCTCCCGCTCCACTTCTTTCCTGGGGTTCACAGTAGCCGAGGGCGAGTAAAGGGCCGACCCAGCTAAAGTCAAGGTGGTTGTTGATTGGCTTACTCCCCAGTCCAGGAAGCACCTCCAGCAGTTCCTGGGCTTTGCAAATTTCTACCACCGTTTTATTCGGGATTACAGCAAGGTAGCCCTGCCATTAACCCAGCTTACGTCTGCAAAAATCCCGTTTAACTGGTCTGAAGCAGCAGAACAGGCCTTCTCCAGATTAAAAGCTCTTTTTTCGGAGATGCCCATCTTGGCTCAGGTCAACTCTCAATAACAGTTTATGGTTGAAGTGGATGCATCTGATTCGTGGGTGGGCGCTGCCCTCTCCCAGTGCTCCAGCTGCGATCATAAATTACATCTGTGCATGTATTTCTCTTGGCAGCTGACCCCAGCCGAGAGGAATTACGATGTAGGGGACCGTAAGCTGCTGGCCATTAAATTGGCACTTGAGGAATGGAGGCACTGGCTGGAGGGAGCCACCCAACCTGTCATTGTCTGGACAGATCACAAAAATTTAGAGTATCTTCGATCTGCCAGAAGATTAAATTCCAGACAAGAACGTTGGGCTTTGTTTTTTCTTAGGTTTAATCTTTCCATTACCTACCGCCCTGGTTCTCGCAATATAAAACCTGATGCTCTCTCTTGCCAGTTCTCCTCCAACCCTTCACCTTCTTCTCTCCCTCCTGCTGTTTATTCTCCCGAACCTATCCTGCCTTCCTCCTGTATTGTAGGTGCCCTCTCTTGGGAAATTGAGCAGAGGGTCCGGCAGGCCCAGTCCTCCGAACATATCCCTGAGGGAGGCCCGGCTAACCTTCTGTATGTCTCCTCTGTCCTCTGTAGTGAAGTTATCCAGTGGGGGCACACCAGTTTTTTTCGCCTGTCATCCTGGCATCTCTCAGACTATAGAACTTCTGCAACAAGTGTTTTGGTGGCCAACCCTCAGAGCTGATGTTCGGGACTTTGTTAAAGCTTGTCAGGTCTGCACCACTAATAAATTGGACTCCTCTCCACCAACCAGCCTCCTTCATCCCCTACCTGTCCCCAGTCGTCCCTGGTCACACGTCGCTGTAGACTTTGTTACAGGTACAATATCCCTCCATTGCAAGGCAACACTGTTATCCTCACAGTCATTGACCGATTCTCCAAGGCCATCCATTTGGGCACCCTTACCCAAGCTGCCCTCTGCTGCTGAGGCCGCTAACCTTCTTACCCTCCACGTCATCCGCCTGCATGGAATCCCTATTGACATCATTTCAGACCAGTGTGTTCACAGTTTACGTCGCAAGTCTGGAAGGCCTTCTTCCGATCCCTTGGTACCACCGTCAGTCTCACCTCCGGATACCATTCCCAGAGTAACGGTCAGGTTGAGTGTGCCAACCAGTCCCTGGAGGCCACCCTGAGATGCTAGCTTCCTGTAATCCTACTACCTGGAGTGCCCATCTGACTTGGATGGAGTATGCTCATAACACTGCCGTCTCTTCCACCACTGGCCTGACACCCTTCGAGGCCTCTATGAGTTACACCCCACCTCTGTTACCTATGGCGCAGAAGGAGGTTGCTGTGCCATCTGTGGAGGCCCACACTTACCACTGCCGGCATCTGTGGAGAGCTACTCGGGCTGCCCTACTCTGCTCATCCAAGCGGAGCCATCTCTATGCCAACTGCAGACGTGTTCTGGCGCCCAAATACACCATTGGACAGATGGTGTGGTTGTCAACCGAACAGGTCCCGCTGAAGACGGAGTCATGGAAACTGTTGCCACATTTTCTGGGTTTGTTCCCCATCTCCCAGATCATCAATGATGTTACTGTTCAGCTCAAGTTGCCTCTGGCTCTCCATATCAACCCTATCTTCCACGTCTCATGGATTAAACCCCTCTCTGCCAGCCCCTTTTGTCCTCCCCCGAAGCCTCCTCCTCCCCGGGTCCTCAACGGCCATACCACCTATACCGTCCAGAGGATCTTGGACGTCTGTCGTCAGGGCTGGGGCCTGCAGTACCTGGTCCACTAGAAGGGTTATGGACCAGGGGAGAGGTTGTGGATCCCTGGGCCATACTTCCATGACAAGGGAATGGTTCAAGCTTTCCACTGGGTGCATCCCAACAAGCCCGGAGGAATGCCAGGAGGTGCCCCTTGGCGGGGGGGGGGGGGGGGCACTGTGATGATCAGGTGAGCGTGCTCCCCTTCCCCTCCTGTGTTTTTTCCTTCTGTCTGTTTCCCGGCTCTGGAGTTGATTATGCTCACCTGCGTGATTGTGCGCACCTGCTGCTTCCTCATCTGCCAGCTTTAAAAGAGCCAGTCTGTGAGTGATTCTTTGCTAGACCGTTGGGTATTGCTGCCTTCAGCTAATGTTAACTTGAACGGTATCTAAACTTACCTGTTATCTGACCATCTCTTCTCCTCCTCCTCAGGTTGCTGCCATCTCAGCAGTGCGTCACTCCGGGGCTGCGCACGCTCACCTGAACCTCTTCTACATCAAGACATTCCTACTCCACCCGGTCAACCAACTACCCCACTCCATCCTGCCTACTTCCCCTCATCTGATTGTCCTGCTGGTGTTTCCTCCACCAGCTCATCCATCATTTCATGCTGGGTTCCACAGCCGGGCCCTCTGCTTCAGTAGTGTTACTCTGCCTCTCTTCCTCTTTTTCTACCCTCTCGATTAAACCTATTATTAATTATTTCTCTTCTCTCTCATTTACAGGCTGTGTACTGCTCCAGCGTGCCCATCCATCCATCCATCAATCCTCTACCGCTTTTCCGGAGGTCCGGGTCGCGGAGGCAGCAGTTCAAGCAGAGAAGCCCAGACTTCCCTCTCCCCAGCCACCTGCTCCAGCTTTTCAGAGAGGATACCAAGGCGTTCCCAGACCAGCTGGGAGACATAGTCTCTCCACCGAGTCCTGGGTCTGCCCCGGGGTCTCCTCCCAGTGGGATGTGCCCGAAACACCTCAAGTGGGAGGCGTCCAGGAGGCATACTGCTCCACTGTGCCCATTTGTGTTTTTGTTATTGCTTTAGTTTTTTGTTGTTGCTCATTAGTTTTGTGGTTGTTTATTAGTTGTTGTTGTAAAATAAATTGTGTTAAACGGTTTCACCTGAGTGTGTCTGTTCTTCCAGTGTTGTTCACTCTGCGCTTGAGTCTCTAGCTAACAAATCATGACACAGGCAGGGTTAAACCAACGATTTTCATCATCAATTTTACGCTTCAGAGTTGACAATGACATGTTTTAAGGTGCCTTCACACCAAACGCGAACAGACGAAGACATAAATAAACCATCTGAGTGAGTTGCAGACAGGCGAAGTTGCCTTTATAACTTCTGTAGCTGTGTACAACCCGCTGTTGAAATCTCCCAAATAATGTCATGCTTAGGTTTACATTATCTGATGAGGGGCACATCTGAAAAAGTTGTCCCTACCTCCAAAACTTCACAAGATGATAGGCATTTATGTTGCTAGCCTGCTAGCCTTGTTAGCACATCCGTGACAGGAGTCTGTGGATAAATAACAACAACATCCCGATTCAGCTGAAGAGCAACCACTCCTTCTTTCTTCAGGTGAGTGACAGTCTCATTTTCAAACCAGGTTTTCTCCAATGTTGATACTTTTATTCTGATGACGGCAGAATCTCAAAGCTAGCGCTACCCCTTGGACACAAATGCATGATTTTGCATGCGCTTGCCTCTTTCCATTGACTTTGTATGCATTTGCGCTGCCCGTTCACATTTGGTGTAGGCTCAGTATCTTGCCACTAGCACCGTTAGCCACAGTCATAGCCCACACTTCAAAACAAATGTGCTGCATTGTGGGTTGATGACTGCTAGGCTACGTGAAGTGTTGCATTTACGGTCTGTAGTAATTAATGGATTTCTGCAATTCTGTGAAACATGTTGGCCTTTGCTTCTCTGGCTGGACCACAGACTGGGCCTGGGCCACTCAGAGGTTGGTTTGGCCCACGGGCCACTAATTCAATAGGCCTGTCATAAGGTAATGCTGCTTTGAGTTGAGTAGATTTTCTGTTGACTCTAAAGTACCTCACAGGGTGGTAAATGCTAATGAATGTTGCAATTTGGGGATTTGCCAACTTTTCTGAAGAATGTTCATGAAAATCAGGGTTCACCTCTGTCTTTAGCCACATTTAGCAACAATTAGCAACATTCGTAAGGTTTCGTAAGGGTGTGGTTTCGTAAGGCTGTTATAGCCGGGAAGTGGGTTGTGAGGCTGGGGTCTCACAACCTCTTGAAATGCTTCCTATGGCGTGCGACTCAAATAGCCTCTGACAGCCAAAGTCTAACTCCCGGACTTCCCGCAGCAAAACACAAAATCACAGCAAAATCACTGACAGAAGAAGGGGCGAAGGCGAGCCACTGGCGCCTTAAAACCAGTTGCCCAGGGTAGATGGAGCTCTCAGCCTGGGAAGGCAGTCCATCTAGGGGAAGGAAAACCATCCATCTATCCATCTTCTTCCGCTTAATCCTTTTCGGGTTGCAGGGGGGCTGGAGCCTATCCCAGCATCTTAGGGCGAGAGGCAGGGTACACCCTGAACAGATCGCCAGTCCATCGCAGGGCCAACACAGAGAGACAGACAACCATTCACTCTCACAGTCATACCTAAGGACAATTTAGAATCCCCAGTTTTGATGCCAATTAACCTAATCTGCATGTTTTGGGCATGTGGGAGGAAACCGGAGTCTGTCTGTCTGTGGGAAGGAAAACTCTGATTCTAAATCTCTGCTGCCTTGTGGCTATACCTGATTGCAGGTAAGGCTTCGGGAGTAAACCCCGAAGACAAATCCGGAGTGGAGCCCTGAGGTGGGTAGTATTCGCTCTGTACTACTTTTCGGAAGCTCCTTCAGTGAATCTGGCCCAAATTGTATTGGTTCATCCTTTCCCTTGGACTCTGCCAATGATGCTGAGAGGGGGACAGTAATGTATGGGCAGCCCAATGTCTCCATATTCACTCACCCAGGCCTGAAGCGCAAACTGGAGAGGCCACTCCAGCGGCATTGCAAGAGTCCGGCACAACATGGGATGAGACAGTCTACCAGTTAAAATCTCCAAACGACTGGCATAGGAATGAGCGCCTGGGGTCTTATTCGACAGTGGGAGAAGCCATCACAGCCTCATTGGGCAGCTACCGCCCACCTCAAGCTGGGCAACCCCCAGCCAGTAAGGTGTTGCCCCACTATAGCTTGCCTGCTCTACAGGGTGTGTAGAGCTTAGGGAACCCTCCTGACAAGCAAGCATCAATCCGCACCAGGCAGTTCAAAAGAAAAAACAACGAAGACTCCAGCTTTTCGATTCACAAGCTGGAACGTACGCACAATGTGCCCTGGACTCTCTGATGATCTCCAACGAATGGGCCACTCACATAAGACAGCCATCATCAACAAGGAACTTGCACGACTCAACATCGACGTTGCTTGTCTCCAAGAAACTCGCCTAGCCGACAGTGGTTCACTTAGAGAAACAGACTACACCTTCTATTGGCAGGGCTTGTCTCAGGATGAGCCCAAGCAGCACGGTGTAGGATTTGCCGTGAGGAACTCGTTGATCGCTTTCACGGAAACTCCCACAGGAGGTTCTGAAAGGATACTCGCTCTCCACACGAAGACAGCATCAGGATTTGTGAACAATATTTCTGTAAATGCTCCAACCCTTTCATCCACCCCAGAGGTCAAAGATCAATTTTATGAGGCTCTTGAGAAAGAAATATCTAAAATCTCCAGCTCAGAAGGCATATACATGCTAGGTGATTTCAACGCTCATGTTGGAGCTGACTGGCAGGCTTGGCCATCCTGTCTCAGCCACTTTGGCATTGGCAGGATGAACAAGAATGAAAAGAGGTTGTTGGAAGTCTGTTGTCATCATGGCCTGTGTATTACCAACACCTACTTCAAATGTAAAGATCTGCAGAAAGTGTCCTGGAGACACCCCCGGTCCCGCCACTGGCACCAGCTAAACCTCGTCATCACCAGAAGAGCCGACCTCCGCAGCATCCTCCACACGAGAAGCTATCACAGCGCCGACTGTAATACCGACCACTCACTTGTTGCCAGCAAAGTCAGACTGATTCCCAAGAAAATCTATCATGCAAAAACAAAGGGCCAACCACGCATCAACACCTCCACCACTTCTGAAACTGAAAGAGTCCAAATTTTTGGTGACATCCTTCAATGAAAACTCAAAGATTATTCAAACAGCAACAACCAAGCAGATGCAGACGCGAAATGGTCTGACCCGTAGTGATCCGCTCTGCCTACCTGTTGCCTAATTGCCTCCACAGCTGCGCGCACACCTGCTCTCCTCATCAGCCTGCCTACTTAAGCCGTGCTGCCCTCAGGTTTGCACGGAGACGCGCTCCCTGGTCTGGCAAGACCTCTTCACCTCTTCCTCACCTGCATGTTCCAGAGTTCCATCTCCTGTGATTCCTTTTTGCCTCGTCGTCCTTCTGGGAGTCCTAGCTCCCCAACACCAAGTAAGCCTACTTCTAACTTCATCTCCACACTTCGCTCTACTCCCCTGTGCACAGATGGAAATCTGTGGTGGCGGACCTCCTCCTCCTGGCGGTGGACCAAGCTCACCCTGCACTGCACCAAGTTCACCTCTCACCTCCTCTGCAACTGGGGCCAAAGACACTGTCCCTCTGGCCGGAGCCTTCGGGACCTCACCTGTGCGACCCACCAACTTGCCTACAGTAAGACTGGACTATTACTGAATCATGTCTCCCATTTGCTGTCACTAATCCCCCTCTCTCTGCTCTTCCCTAGGGTTGCCAGTCTGTACGGTGCTCTCCTCGCCCCGACTGTGACATTCATGCACACACGCACACATTTTACACTCACATTGTACAATAAAGATAATTGAGTTTATTCTTGAGTCTGTGTCTGCCTTCTGGGTCATAAATCATGTCACGACCTCCACAACGCCATATACGACTCTGCTGTGACCACATACGGGAAAAAAGTACGCAGAAACGCAGGCTGGTTCGAGGCACGCTGGAATGAAATGCAACCAGTCACAGAGGCCAAACGGAACACACTGCTAGCTTATAAGTAGGACCCTTGTCCTAGCACACGTGATGCCCTGAGAGCAGCAAGGAGCAAGGCCCAGCAGGTCGCCTGTCATTGTCCCAGTGACTACTGGCTGAACCTGTGTGCCGACATACAAGTAGCTGCTGACTGTGGCCACGTCAGAGGGATGTATGAGGACATCAAAACAGCAATCGGTCCCATCAGCATCAAAACAGCCCCCGTCAAATCCAAGTCAGGCGAAGTCATCACGGACCTCAGCAAACAACTTCAGCATTGGGTTGAACACTACCTAGAGCTTCACTCGACCAAGAACATTGTGACAGATGCTGCCCTTGATGCCTTACCCAGCTTGCCAGTCATGGAGGAGCTAGACGAAATGCCCAGCCTGGAAGAGCTCAGCAAAGCCATCGACTGTCTTAGCAGTGGTAAAGCTCCGGGGAAAGACGCCATCCCCCCAAAGTCTTAAAAAGTGGTAAAGTAGCACTCCTACAGCCTCTTCACGAACTTCTCTGCCTCTGCTGGGAGCAAGGACATGTGCCTCAAGATATGCGTGATGCAAATATAGTCACATTGTACAAGAACAAAGGGGATTGCAGTGACTGTAACAACTATCGTGGAATTTCATTACTCAGCATTGCTGGCAAAGTCTTCGCCCCTGTCACTCTGTCCCGCCTGCAGAGTCTTGCTTAGCAAGTCTATCCTGAGTCACAATGTGGCTTTAGAACCGAAGGGTCCACAGTGGACATGATCTTCTCCCTCCATCAGCTGCAGGAGAAGTGTTGAGAGCAGCAGCAGCCACTATTCATTGCTTTTGTGGACCTGACAAAAGCCTTTGACTTAGTCGAAGCAGACTCTTTCAGCTTCTGCAGAAAATAGGCTGTCCTCCAAAACTTCTGGGGATAATCATCTCATTTCACAAAGACATGCATAGCACTGTCCTCTTCGATGGTGCAACTTCAGACGCCTTCCCAGTCAGCAGTGGAGTGAAACAGGGCTGCGTCCTGGCGCCAACCCAGTTTGGAATCTTCTTCTCAATGCTCCTCCATTACGCTTTTGATGATTGCCCTGAAGATGTCTACATTCGCATGAGATCGGACGGAAAACTTTTCAAAATTGCGCGACTGCGTGCAAGAAGCAGAGTGACAGAGGTCCTAATCAGAGAGCTACTCTTTGCGGACAACACAGCCCTTACATCACACAGCGAAGACGGCCTCCAGCACATGATTAACTGTCTATCCCACGCATGCAAAGAGTTTGGGCTCACCATCAGTATAAAGAAAGCCAACATCATGGCACAAGACGCTCATACCCCCCTGTCATCACCATCGGCAATACTGAGCTTGCTGTGGTCGACAGCTTCACCTACTTGGGGTCCACAGTTACCAACTCCCTCTCCCTAGATGCTGAAATTAATTCCAGAATAGCCAAAGCAGTTGCTGTGATGGCGAAGCTCAACAAGCGAGTGTGGAACAATGATTTGCTGAGCGAGCGGATCAAACTCTGTGTCTGCCAAGCCTGTGTCCTGTCAACTCTCCTGTACGGTAGCAAGTCCTGGACAACCTATGCCAGACAGGAGAAACGGCTCAATGGATTCCATCTGCACTGCCTCCAGTGCCTCCTACGCATCAAATGGCAAGATCGAGTCACCAACACGGAGGTTCTTGAGTGCGCTGGCCTACCCAGTATGCCCACACTTCTCAGCCAAAGGTGTCTTTGATGGCTTGGCTATGTGCACCGCATGGAGCCAAACTGCCTGCCCAGAGAAATCATGTACAGTGAACTGCAGGAAGGCGTTCGTCCAGTAGGACGACCCCTGTTGAGGTCCAAAGATGTCTGCAAATGCAATCTCCGATACGCAGAAATAAACACTGACCACTGGGAGGAGGTGGCCAAGGAACATGATGTTTGGCGCCACTGTGTAAGAGAAGGAATGAGCAGGGCTGAAGCAGGTTGAAGGGAAAAACAGGAGAGGAGGCATACTGCGAGACACAAGCGCACAGGGGCAGAAAAACATCCATCAGCCTTCATTTGCGCCAACTGCTACAAAGACTGCCACTCAAGGATCGATCTACACAGCCACTCCAGGCGCTGTGCCAATCCTTGACAAGACGTGCTTCACCATTGCCTCTTCGAGATGAGGATGCCAGAATTATAATTGTCATGGTCCGAGCGCCGATTTCGTCCGCGCTCGGGCCATACATCATCTCCGCCAGGTTTGACAGCAGTGGTTACCTTTTGGCTCCCCGAGCTCTTATTGTGACAGCGCTCGGAGGGGCTTCCTGCTGTCAAAGCCTAACAGCTGTGCTGCATTTATGGCTCATCAGCAGCCCGGCATTTAAGCGGGCGCTGGGAGCAGTATTATGCAGCAGTCTTGTCAATAATTCCTTGCCAGACGATGAGCGAGCAGTTCTCGTCTCAGACGTCAACTATTCCTTGTCTACGATTATTCCTTGCTCCTGATCTGAATCGTAAGTAAGCTGGGTGTTAGCGCCTTACGATCTCCTGTGTCTAGCCTTGTGTGTTTTAGCCCAACGAGGCTCATTGCTTTCTGTTACTTCGTGTGTTATCTTGTGTTGGTGAATAAAACATCTATGCAAACCACACCGGTGACTTTTGGCGTCTTATGGTGGCTCGTGAGGGCCACCGCATGACAGTAATTAAGCAACATCCACACAAATGTTTGTGAAAGTCAATAGACGAACATTAGCGACTATTAGCGACAGTGTTTGTGACAGTTAGCAACTTTATGCCACTCTTTGGGAATGTTTAGGACCTTTTGCCAACTCCAGGTAAAATACCAGGCGAATCTTGGACCCAACCCTATAAAGAGGGTGAGCAAACCCTCCTCAGCATTCAAATTTGTTTGTAAAGGTTCTTAAACAGTTGCTAGTGTTCACAGCTTAGCGAAACAAAAAGAATTTTAGCGACAGGCGTTACAACCATGTGAAAACGCTTACAACTATTTCGTAAAGGGTTGCAACTGTTTGCGGAAAAATAAACTGTTTGTGACCTTAATAATGTTTGCAACCTGTTTTGTAACCTTTTACAAACCCCGAAGAAACCCCCAAATCGAAATGTTTGCCAGCATTTGCTGCTCCATTAGACACTAAACACCTGCTCTTGCGTACATTTAAGTATTCAGTGTAGAGGAATAATAATGGAGTTAAATGATAATATTATAGCTATGTATATCTATAAATAATTTCTAACTTATTTGCATTGCTGTTAGGCCTTTTTAAGAATAGTTATGGTGTAACCCATAAATAACAGATTAACTGTAATGAGTGGACTTCCATACCATCATTTGAGTGCTGGGACATAAATAGACCTTTTTTGCCCTGTCCATTCTCCACAGTCTTCCTTTTCCTGGTGTCCCAGCCCAGTTCAGGAAGCGCTGTTAGTCACACAGGGGTTTCATAATTTTCCCAGAGCCACAGCAGCAGCAGCAGCAGAAGGAGGAGGAGGAGGAGGGAGGAAGATAAGCATCGAATCGAGTAAGGTCAGATGAAGAGAAGGAGGAGGAGGAGGAGGAGGAGGAGGAGGGAAATTTGGGAGGGCGCAGTGACCAGCTTCTCTACAGAGCAGCAACTCGGCAAAATAGGTAAGAAAAAAAAAAACTGGAAGCTTCATGCAAATGGTTTCACATGTCAGACTTATGCAAGCAGCAAATGGGAGATGAAAGGAAGGCTGTGAGGTTGTTTTATAGGAGAAGGAGAGGAGACGCGCTGATGATATGGGGTGAGCGTTACATAACGCAGTGGAGATTAAATACTCTAATTTAATCACTTTTTTTTCCTTTTAGGATTGTACCGTGGATGGATTAGGGTGCGAATCTCTGACGTTTTTTGTTTCCTCACCTTTATCTTGCCGATATGAGCGCCATTGGTCGCCTTTTTGACATTTTCTCCAAAAGCAGGCATCCATTTTTGAAGATTACACGCATCCGCCCAGCTGCAGGAATGCTTGGGTATTATTTTATTATTTTTCACAGCACAATTAATCCTTCTCCTGTGGTGGAAACGATATTCACAGACACGTTACGCTTAATTTCAACACTCATTTTAATATCAATTATTCAAAATTTCTACTGTCGACCTCGAAATGTGTCGACATTTCCCACTCGGATTGTCGGTGGGGTTTTTTTTTTTTTGTTTTTTGTTTTTTTCCTGGTCGGGACGTGCGCGCTCCCGTCACCGCCACGGTCGCTGTCCTTCAGCACCACGTGAACGCGCACAGGAGAGCAGCAGTGATTGACAGCAGCCCGCAGTCAGGATTAGAGAAATTTCCATTCTGAGGCGACATATACATATTTGATGCTAATAGGAGAGGAGTGTTGCAGACGAGCCTGTAGTTATATGGGCTTTAGAAACATGGAGGATGTTTCTGCTCTGGTTTTCCTCTGCTGTTTTGTTTTTTGGCCCATGCGACATGATCTTGCGTTGATTGGTATTGATATAGTTCTGTCATAACCAGGGCTAGATATGAGCATCAGCCCAGCAGACAAATTAAAAAGCATATGAAGCCGAGTAAATTTATGATAAACACAACAATTTTTTGAATGTAAAATAAGTAACATGCAAACCTAGAAAAAGAAAATTTGTAAGAATAAAGGTGCAAATACACAAAGAAAAGAATAGAATAGGCTTTTTGTCATTGTACAGTTGTACAGTACAGCAAAATTGTGCGTGTTCCACCAGGCTACTGCGCAATGAAGTAAGAGAGAAGGATTAGATAAAAACACAGTTACAGAACACACGATTAAACACACAACTGAAATAAAAATAGCCCAGGATTCTGGAAATATACACAGGTATGGTAGTAGCTTCATGGATGGAACTATGTACATAAGAATGCGGAGTGTGGAACACACAATTGAGTAAAATGGCCCAAGGATGATGGAAAATATACATAGTAGTAGTTTCACAGATGCAGGGCCGGATTAAGGAGGTTGTGGGCCCCTGGGCTAAAGGAATTTTTGGGGCCCTTCCACATATTTATGGGAGTGTAATATGCACAGTGGCCATGGTTGCATGCACGGTAATAAACCATTTATAATCGGATTTCTGGCGTTATCTGATTATTAAAGTAGTCACGTAAAAACAATAATCAGATAAAAGGTGAATATTGTGTTACATAAAGTGAAATTACATTAACACACAGTTTATTGTCCAATAATCCATTTATTCAGTGCATGTAAACATGTCAAATCCGATTACCATTATCTGATTATTCCTAGTTATCGCATTATTGTTGTCAGGAGCCAAGCCGGCTTGGTTTCTCCCGGCTCAGTCCTGATCTCTCTGTGGGTCTAGGTGTCACTGTACATGTGCATATTATGTATTCTGTGCTGCTTCCTTACCCATAGCCACTGCCTTCTGGCTGGCAGCGGTGAGGCAGCCCCTTTGGCTCACGCTGGTGTGAGCGTTGTCTGACTATCTGCCGGTCTGACCACAACCCCTCTCTAATTACCATCAGCTGTTCCCATGCCAAATTTGCCATCTTCCCGCTCCTCGCCCAGGTGTTCCTAATTACATCATCACCAGCAGTGCGTGTACTTAAGCGCCTTTAGCCAGTCACGCACTGCTGGGTCATTGGATTGTCTACAGAGGTACATAGTCATGTGTAAACTGTGTGCTGCAAAGTATTAGCCACCTCCACTGCTGCCGTGGTTCTCAGCGTCCTTTGAGCGATGTCGGCTCTGGGACGCTTTTATGGTTAAATACTTCTCATGTGTTTGCTGGGCAATGTTGGCCCAGGAACGCCAAATGTAAGTGTTTTGTCTTTTTGTATGTCTGCACCTTCTTTGGACTGTATGTCTGCGTGCTTAATAAATGTGTGTGGTGTAACTCCAGCGCGAAAATCCTCATCTTTTCACCCCTTGCTGTGTGCAATGGAGGAGCGCACGGGAGGGTTCATGCCAGAATGACCCAGCCCGCTAAAACGATTTAGCTGGTTACACCCATACAAACCTTTTTCATTTTTTTGGGACTGTTTCTTTTTCACCCACCTGTTTGCTGGAGCGCACGATGTCCTGGGCTCACCGACCTTGTCGTCACAAGGGAGGACCGGCAGCCCCACGCTGGAGGAGGAGTGGGCAGCGGATTTTATCAGGGACTTTGTGGAGGAGGCTCTCACGTCCCAGGGTCCCAAGAACAAATGGGAGTGTTTGCTTGGGGCCATAGGCATCCTAGAAGCGCATCCTGGCCTCTGGAGGCACCTACAATATGCAGAGTTGCTCTCCACGGTCTGCGTGCTCGAGCGCTCATTTCAGGGGTTATCTGCAAGGACACTTCCCGCCAAAGCGGAGATATTCCCCTCGTCAGCCATCCACTTCCTCTCCTGCTCAGCCCGAAGTGCCAGCCTCAGCCCGTACATCCTTAGCTCCATCCAAAAAGAGTCATCCTGCGTTGAAATGTCAGGAAAAGCCCTCGTCTTCAGTGGCCACTGTCTCTCCAGCCGCCGAGAGATCCTCCAGGGTTGTCCCAGCTACGCCCACTTCTGCTTCATCAGAGCCGGCTCCTCCACAATCCTTTGAAGGGGCCAAAACCGGAGTGGTGGCTCAGTTGGTAGAGCATCCGCCCCACACCCGGGAGGCAGGGGTTCAAATCCCGGCCGGGTCATGCCGAAGACCATATAAAAGCGGAACTTCCTGCCGTCCAGCTTGGTGCTCAGCAATAAAGGAATGGAGGAGGGAAATCTGTGGCGGTGCCTTGCATGGCAGCGGCCCCTCTGATTCTATATATGGAGTGTGTGTGATTAACACTGTAGATAGGAGAAATACAATTTCGTTCTACTGTACATGATTGGTTGTATGGATTGAATGACAATAAAGATGGTTTAAGTTTAGTTTTAAGTTTAAAATGGCGACTGACACGGAGGGGGATGACAGACTGTCTTCTGCAGCTGTTAACATCAAAGACTGGGATGACAGGCAAGTGTTTTCTTATTCAATTCATTTTGATAGTAACAAATCTTGTCTGTCTCCAAGGAGAGGGACCCAGTTTCAGCAGTCCGCTGGGTTCCCTCCTTCCAGCCGCAGCTAATAATTCTTTTCCAACCCTCTCTGTGTCTCCTCCATTTTCTCCTGAGCGTCCGTCGGTCCAGGATCAGAGCTGTCGGACAGTGGAGGAGCCGGTGGCTTTGAAGGATCCCACTCTGGAGCCAGCACAGAGGTGTTTTCCTGCGGCCACGCCGGTGGAGTCCCCTGCGTTGGAGCCACTGCAGGGGAATGAAGGGACTGCTATAACCATCTCGCCTGCTGTGGAGGCTGCTGCAGTAAAGTGGGAGCCGGAGATGGACCTCCTCGAGGCCAGACCCAGGTTGTCATTGTCAAGTTCGACGGAGTCCTGGACGGCGGTGGAGCTCCAGCTCAAGCAAGTTATCTCTCTTGTTTTCCTTATGTCTGTAATTGAGAGATCTTGCCTGGCTCTTGGGGAGGAGAATCAGATGCAGCCGAGTCTCGCCAGGCTCCGCCACTGCCGGCGACCCTAACTATCTCTCTTTTTCTGCTGCCACCGAGCCTTTGCTTAGGGTTGCCAGAGATGTTGTGTCATCGCCAGAAGTTGCCGAGGGTCCGGTCCAGCCGGAGGAGGACACCGCTGCTCCAGCTCCTCCTGCCAGGGTCGTCAGGGTTCCCCCCATCGACCACCTCCTCAGCCTGGTGCTTCAGCAGGTTGGTCCGCTCGCCATGGGGGCAGCAGGGACTCAACCGGAGTCCACCGCAGGTGCAGCAGGGACTCAACCGGGTTCCACCGTGGGTGCAGCAAGGCTCTTGCCGGAGTCCACCGCGGGTGCAGCCCTGATCGAGTCGGGTCCCACTGCGAGTGCTACGAGACCCCAGGTTGGGACCACCGCAGGTGCTACTTCCTCCCGGGTCAAGGTCGTTGGGGGCACGGCCGGCCAGCTTGAGGAGACCAGGGCCTACACCCCTCCGCCAGACGCCATCTTGGCCCTCTTCGCTCCTCTCCGGTCTTGGTGGCTTTACGGCGTGGGCAGGCCGCTGGAAGGACTGACTTCCCGGGTCAGGTGGCCCATGTTTTCCGGCAGGCCGCCGGAATCCATCCACCTGACCTTCTGCTGGGCCTGGGACTCTGGGTGGCCTCCTGAGCCCCAACATCCATGGACTTGAGGGTGTTAATTGTGGACCCTGGGCGGGGTATTGAGTTCCCTCCTTCCTGTTCCCCCATCTCCCACCCTGGGGTTGTTTTTTGCTGTTGTTCTTGTTGTGGGGGGGGGGGGTCATCGCGATGTTACTTTGGGTGTCTGGGGATCCACCCCTTAAAGGGGGGGCTCTGTTAGGAGCTGAACCAGCTTGGTTTCCCCCGGCTCAGTCCTGATCTCTCTGTGGGTCTAGGTGCCATTGTATATGTGCATATTATGTATTCTGTGCTGCTTCCTTACCCATAGCCACTGCCTTCTGGCTGGCAGTGGTGAGGCAGCCCCTTTGGCTCACGCTGGTGTGAGCGCTGTCTGACTGTCTGCTGGTCTGACCACGCCCCCTCTCTAATTACCATCAGCTGTTCCCATGCCCGTTTGCCATCTTCCTGCTCCTCGCCCAGGTGTTCCTAATTACATCATCACCAGCAGTGCGTTTACTTAAGCACCTTTAGCCAGTCACGCACTGCTGGGTCATTGGATTGTCTACAGAGGTACATAGTCTTCTGTAAACTGTGTGCTGCAAAGTATTAGCCACCTCCACTGCTGCCGTGATTCTCAGCGTCCTTTGAACAATGTCGGCTCCGGGACGCTTTGGTGGTTAAAGACTTCTCCTCATGAGTTCAATTCAATTCAATTCAATTCAACTTTATTTATATAGCGCCATTTCACAACAACAGTCATCTCATAGCACTATCAACTGTAGGGAGGACCCCCACAGTTGCAGAAAGACCCCAGCAATCAGGCAATCCCCTGTGAGCAAGCACTTGGCGACGGTGGAGAGGAAAAACTCCCTTTTAACAGGAAGAAACCTCCAGCAGAACCAGGCTCAGGGAGGGGCAGTCATCTGCTGCGACTGGCTGGGGGGTGAGGGGACAGAGAAGAAGAAAAGAACAGACATGTAGAGAGCAAACAGCACGATGGGGACTCAATCTATGGGAGAGAACAAACAAATGTTAATGACCAGCAAAAAAAAAATATTTCATAGAGAGTGAGGAAAGGAGTGAGGCCCAGTGCATTACTGGAGGTCCCCCGGCTGACTAAACCTATTAGCAGCATAACTAAGGGAGGGTTCAGAAACACATGATCCCTCCCTAATTGTAGGCTATATCAAAAAGGTAGGTTTTAGCCCTATTCTTAAAAACAGAGATCGAGTCTGACTCCCAAATCCAGATTGGCAGCTGATTCCACAGGAGAGGAGCTTGATAACTGAAGGCTCTGCCTCCCATTGTACTTTTGGAGATTCTAGGTATTACAAGTAAACCTGCATTTTGGGAGCGTAGTGCTCTGTTAGGATGATACGGTAGTATCAGATCTTTTAAATAAAAAGGAGCCTGATTGTTTAGAGCTTTGTAAGTAAGAAGAAGGATTTTAAACTTAATTCTAAACTGAGAGTTCACTGGGCAAGTCGGCCCAGGAACGCCAAATGTAAGTGTTTTGTCTTTTTGTATGTCTGCAGCTTCTTTGGACTGTTTGTCTGTGTGCTTAATAAATGTGTGTGGTGTAACTCCAGCGCGTAATTCCTCATCTTTTCACCCCTCACCGTGCGCAATGGAGAAGCACACGGGGGGGTTCATGACGGTTGTGGCCATGTAGCTGGGGTCATTGATGGATCAGCTTGACCTTCAAGGTCCTAAATTACTAAGGCAGTGGCTATGGCTACAGAACCATACCCATAGAATTCTTTTTACAGGTATGGCTCAAATCTGATTGGCCAGTACATTCTATTAATGAGTATCTTAAAAGCAGCAGGCTACAGGTATGGAAATCTGAGGCATTTAGTTGTTTCAAAATTTTAATCAGTATCTTTTCAGTCCCTCCAGGATGTTGTGGGATGTTTTTATGATTGTTGCGGGCCAAAAAGCCTGAATTTGCGGGATCTTTTTTAAAAAGTCGCGATAAAAGTTGCAATGTTTTTAGAGTGTTTTTTGCACTAAAAGTTGTGGGAAGAATTCCAAATTTTAAAGCAGATCCTTTTTTCCAGTTTACTGCAGTGATATTCTATATAACAATACAGGAAAAGCACAGGATCGTCAAAAATTTCCCATTATAGTGATTTGTAAATTAAGCATAAACTTCTGCTATACAGAAAAACTCTTGTGCAACAGCAAATACAAACATTAACACAATATCCATTACAACAGCTAAATTGCATTGAATGCATGTTAAAGAGTAGAGATTTAGAAATTATTGGCAGTACCTTCATTTGAAAACTCTGTATGGTTCCCAACCACTCGGTACCAAGCGGAGAGGAAAAAATAAATAATTTATTCTGTTGCACTGTATTGGCTATTGGAGTCTGTGTTTTTCTGAAAAAAAAAATACAGAGAATATTCTCTCTCTTTCCACGCCTACCTGTCTGTCTGCTGCATGTCGGTCTTCACACACACACACACACACACACACACACACACACACACACCCCTTTCATTTACAGCAGGACGGCGGGGGGATGGGTGGGTGCGTTTGTCCATCCACACCGGAAATTGAGTTTTAAAGCTCATTGACCAGATATAGTCATGATTTTACCTTTAAAGATGTATAAATATTCAAACACTGGCTGTAGTGTAGTGTACTCTCCTCATGTGCGCTCCCACAACGGGGTGCTTTTGGACAGGCGCATGTTTTTCAACACAAACCCAGCGCTTCATACACGCGGTCAGGACGAAGATGTGGCGAGGCATCCAAATCAAATCAAATCAAAATCAAATCAACCTTTATTGTCATGTTGCTGTACATACAACTGTAGTGCAGGCAAGATGAAATTGCGTTTCTCTCGGCATCCATATAAGTAAAAAGAACATAATTTAAGACGCACTCACACACACCCTCAGCCCCCACCCCAACACAGCTATTCACACATCCCTGAGACATACTTGAAAACTAACTAGAACTATAATATACAAATAATGTACATAATGTCCATAAGGTGCAGTAGTATGTATGAAAGATTCCAGATCAACTGTTCAGCATCCTAACAGCTTGTGGAAGGAAGCTGTTAATCAGTCTGGTGGTTCTGCCTCTGATGCTCCGGAATCATTTGCCAGATGGCAGAAGTTCAAAGTGTTTATGCAGAGGGTGAGAACGGTCCTTGACAATATTCAGTGCCCTGCTCCTACAACGGTTCTGAAAAAGTTCTTGGACAGAGGGGAGGGAAACTCCAATTACCCTCTCAGCTCCCTTAACTATCTTCTGCAGGGCTTTTTTGTCTGACATACTGCAGCTGGAGTACCATGTTGCAATGCAGTACGTCAGAACACTCCACCACACCTCTGTAGAAGGTCCTGAGGATGCAGATGGGGAGAGAGGCCTGTTTGAGTTTCCTCAAGAAGTGCAGTCTCTGCTGGGCCCGCTTCCTGATCCCCAAGGAATTCTTGCTCCAGGTCAGGTCCTGCGAGATCTGCATTCCGAGGAACTTGATGTTCTCCACTCTCTCCACCAAATGGCCACCGATGCTGAGAGGGACGTGTTCAGGCCGTGACCGCCGGAAGTCGATAATCATCTCCTTCGTTTTGTCCACGTTGAGCTCCAGATTGTTCTCCCTGCACCAGCCCTCCAGGTCTCTCATTTCTTCCCTGTACATTGATTCCTCATCCCTCTGAATAAGTCCCACCACTGTGGTGTCATCTGCAAACTTAATAATCTGGTTCCCCTCGTGTCTGGATACACAGTCATGTGTTAGAAGTGTAAACAACAGTGGACTGAGTACGCAGCCTTGAGGGGATCTCAGCATGACAGAGTTGGAGATGTTGTTTCCAACCCGGACAGACTGAGGTCTCTCAGTCAGGAAATCCAGGATCCAGAGACATGTGGTGGTGTTCAGACCAAGAAGGAGTAATTTCTTCATCAGTCTCTGGGGAATAATGGTGTTGAATGCTGAACTGAAATCAATGTACAGGAGTCTGGTGTAGGTGTCTTTCTGATCCAGGTGGGTGATGACAGAGTGCAGGGTGGTGACTATAGCATCCCCCGTGGAGCAGTTTGAACGATATGTAAACTGGAGCGGGTCATGTGATGCAGGGAAGCAGGCTGTGATGTGTGGCTTGACAAGCCGTTCAAAACACTTCATCACAATTGGTGTCAGTGCAACAGGACGATAGTCATTCAGACATGACACAACTGATTTCTTTGCCACCGGTACTATGGTAGAGGTCTTAAAGCATCTGGGAACGATGGCCTGACTCAGGGAGATGTTATAAATGTCAGTCAGGACATCCACCAACTCGCTCGCGCAGTCTCAGAGCACATGTCCCGGGTTGTTGTCCGGACCTGCAGCTTTACGTGGGTTGACCCTGATTAGGGTCCTCCGTGTGTCCGCTGCGTTGATGATGATAGCTGGCCCAACAGATGGTGGAGATGGGCCAGCCCTCCCTCTGATTGTCGGGTTTGATGCTTCAAAACATGCAAAGAAGTTGTTGAGCCTGTCTGAAAGCGAAGCGTCATCATCATCGACCCCCTGCCTAGACTTATAATCCGTCAGCGCCTAAACTCCCTGCCACATCCGTTTGGTGTTTCTTGTGTCACAGAGATGTCTCTGGATTTTCTTCGCATAGGCACGCTTCGCTGTCTTAATTCCCTTTGAGAGCGCAGACCTGGCTGAGCGGAGGGCGATCCTGTCCTTCGCTGTGAAGGCTGCATCTCTGGCTGTGAGCAGTGAGCGCACCTCTGCCGTCATCCAGGGTTTATAGTTGCCCCGTGCAGTGATAGTCTTCACTATAGTGGCATCCTCTGTGCACTTTGCGATGTAGCTGGTGACCATTTCAGCATACTCTTCCACATCTGTCCTGTCTCCCTGGGAGGCTGCTATTTTGAAAATCTCCCAGTCTGTGTGCAGAAAACAGTCCTGAAGTGCAGAGGCTGCACCCTCTGGCCAAATCCTGATTTGTTTCTCTACAGGCCTGCTGTGCTTCAGTAAAGGTTTGTAGGCAGTCACCAGCATCACGGATAGGTGGTCAGAATGGCCGAGGTGGGGGCAAGATGTTGCCTTATAAACATCTGGAAAGTTTGTGTACACCAAGTCCAACATATTCTCTCCTCTGGTCTTAAAGTCTACACATTGTTTAAACTTTGGGAGCACAGTCTTTAAACTGGTATAAACCCATCCATGGGCAGGCTGGGGAAAATGGAGGAAAGGACAGTGTTGAAAACCTCGCTGGTGAGTTTTTTTTTAAATCACACACTCTGTTTGCTGATGTGTGATGTGTGATGCACTCACTGTAAACTATAAACTCACTACTCACTGTAAACACGGAAGTGAACATGGTGCAGCAATGCATTTGATTGGTTAGACTGACCGTTTCAGCGCCAGTTAGAGACAAATTTGATTGGTGAAATTGGCGGAAGTTGACGAGGACTGGCCAAAATTGCGGGAAAGTTGCGGTGATTGAACAAAGTTGCAAGGTCACACAGTAGTTGCGCTGATTGGTTGATTTTACGTGAATTGGTGCAATCGCAGTATGGCAAAATCCTGGAGGGACTGTCTTTTTGCTACCTTTTTAACGTTACCCACTCCCAAATCCTAAGGTTAACTTCTAAGTTTTAAGTGTGAATGTCATCTCATATGAACTAAATTGGTTTGGACAAGGTGCCGATAGCAGGACATGAACCAACATCCTTTTGATCACAGGCACTATCTACCTAAGCCACAGCAGCAGTTGGCTTGGAGCTGATTTGAAAAGGTTTTGTCGGATTGTCAACTCTTCCGTACCAATAGACATTTAGTATAGCCACTGCTATACTAAATAAAGTGAATTACTACAAAGTTCTAGGTTTAGCTTTAATAGTAGAAAAATATGGTGCCATCAGGACTAACAACCGACAAATATCTTGTATCAACCCACAACTTTAATTATGACAATGAAAAAACACAGTCAGCCGGTATTTTCTGTTCAAGGGTTAAATATTAACTATTTGAAGTCAGAACAGGGTTTTTCAATACACAGAGGAAAAAAAAACCCCATTGCCAAACCAATCTGCCCTACTGGGAAAACAGCTTCTCGGACCCAGGAGAGGAGCAGGTTATGTGCACACAAACCTGATTTTCATTATCTAATGAAAGTTTTTACAATTTTAACCGCATTCACTGTTATTCTTTTAAAAGAGTAAGATAAGATAAGCCTTTATTAGTCCCACAATGGGGAAATTCCAGGATTGCAACAGCACAGGGATAGCAACACTCAGAGCAATCAATTAAGAAGAAGATACGAAAAATATAAATAAGAGCAGTGGATATACAAACGTACACATAAGTATATAAATATACTGTATATACAAAGTGCGGAGCATTGTAGCAAGATGGAATAAACAGCATCACCGTCTACTTAGTTATCCTACATAGTATGAATATGTACCCATACATATTGTCACCCTCTGTAGCGACTGATATTGTCCTAGTTGTATACTGGAGGGGACCATTTGTGTAAGTCTGTTGCGTCTTTTGCATTCAATACTATTAGGTCGTCACGTTTTTTTTGCTATCTCTGTGAGCAGCCCTGCTTAGGTTATACAGTCTGACAGCCGTAGGTAGGAAGGACCTGCGAAACCTCTCGATTGCGCACCTATGATGATGTAGTCTACTGTTAAATGAGCTCCTCAGTGCGTTCAGTATGTCCTGCATAGGGTAGGACTCAGTCTCCAGCAGAGATGACAGTTTAGCCATCATCCTTCTCTCTCCTATCTCCTCCACTGGGTCAAGGCGTTGCCCCAGGACAGATCTAGCTTTCTTGATCAGTTTGTTCAGTCTCTTCCTATCGGCTGCTGTAATGCCGTTGCCCCAGCAGACCACACCAAAAGTGATGGCTGATGCCACCACCGTGTCGTAGAATGTCTTCAGCAGCGCCCCTTGTACACCAAAAGACCTGAACCTCCTCAGTAGGAACAGCCTGCGCTGTCCCTTCTTGTAGAGTGCGTCGGTATTGTGTGACCAGTCTAGTTTATTGTTCAGATGAACACCAAGGTACTTGTACGATGTGACCATCTCAATGTCTGTTCCCTGTATGTTTACTGGTGCTGTGAGGGGTTGTCCTTGCCTGCGGCAGTCCACCACCAGCTCCTTAGTTTTCCTTGCATTGATCTGGAGGCAGTTCCGATGGCACCAGTCCACGAAGTCCTGGATAAGTCCTCTGTACTCAGCTTCATCTCCGTTGGAGATGAGGCCGACGATCACAGAGTCGTCAGAGAACTTCTGTAGATGGCAGTGTGTTGTGTTGTGTGAGAAGTCCGCAGTATAAAGGGTGAACAGGAAGGGAGCCAAAACCGTTCCCTGGGGGGCCCCCATGCTACCAATGATCGTGTCAGACACACAATCTCAGGTTCTCACAAACTGTGGCCGGTTAGTGAGGTAGTCCAGGATCCACGATGACAGGTGCTGGTCCACCCCTGCGCACAGCAGCTTGTCCTTCAGGATCATCGGTTGAATGGTGTTGAAAGCACTGGAGAAGGCAAAGAACATGATCCTCACCACATTCCCGGGCTTCTCCAGGTGGGACAGAGAACGGTGAAGGAGGAAGATCACTGCATCCTCCACCCCAATGTCATGCTGGTAGGCGAACTGGAGTGGATCCATCACTGGTCCCACCAGGGGGCGGAGGTGAGCAAGGAGCAGTCTCTCCAGGGTCTTCATCATGTGAGACGTCAGGGCCACTGGTCTGTAGCTGTTCGGATCTTTGGGGTGGGAAGTCTTTGGTACAGGTACCACACAAGATGTTTTCCACAACTGTGGTTCCCTCCCCAGCTTCAGGCTCAGGTTGAAGATGTGCTCCACAATCCCACACAGCTGGTCTGCACAGGACTTGAGGAGCTTCGCGCTGATGCCGTCTGGTCCCGAGGCCTTCCTCGCCTTGATCTTCCTCAGCTCCGTCCTCACCTGGGTCTTAGTGAGGGTCAGGTTGGGGGGCTGTGTGCTAGGAGTGGGGGGGTGTTGGTGGAGTGGGGTGTGGACAGCAGGTCTCGATGACTTTAGAGGCAGCAGTGGTTGTTGTGCAGTCGGGGGGAAGGGCGATTGGTCAAACCTATTAAAAAACAGGTTCAGATTGTTCGCCCACCCCCTGCCCCCCGTGGCCTGGGGGGAGGTATTCTGGAGCCCAGAGATGGTTTTAAGGTTTCTCCAGACCCCGCCGATGTCGCTCTGTTGCAGCTTGTCCTCCATCTTCTTCCTGAAGCTGTCCTTGCCTTCTCTGATCTTCCTCCTCAGCTCCATCCTCAGCTCCCTCTCTCCCTCTGACTTCAGTATCTCCCTGTTCCCCGACCTGAAGATCCTCTTCTTCTCTCTCAGAAGTGTTTTTATCTCAGGGTTGATCCAGGGTCTGTTATTCGAGCAACACCGTATGGTCTTGGTGGGTACGGTGTTGTCCACACAGAAGCCGATGTAGTCCGTGATGGTGTGAGTGAGGCCATCGATGTCCTCACCATGTGGATCGCAGAGCTGCTCCCAGGCAGTGATTTCAAAACAGTCCTTTAGTGCGTCCATTGCCTCCTCAGACCATAACTTCACCGTGCGCATGACCGGAGGTTGTCTGTGTACTAGGGGTTTGTACACCGGCCGGAGATGAACCAAGTTGTGATCCGATCTCCCGAGTGGGGGGAGTGGTGATGAGGTGTACGTCTCCTTAGTATTTGCATAGAATAAGTCCAGTGTTTTATTGTCTCTAGTGTGGCATGAGACATACTGGGTGAGCGTGGGTAGAATGGGGGGACAGTGAAATATGGTTGAAATCACCTGAGATGAGGAAAAGAGCATCTGGGTGTTCTGTCTGCAGCCTTCCAGTTACTGAGTGGATGATGTCACACGCTGTTCCAGCGTTTGCCGTCAGATTTGCATAAATAACAATGCAGATCACGTGTGAGTATTCCCTCGGGAGATATGTAGGTCACATGCTAACAGCTAGCAACTCGATGTCTTTGCTACAGTGCTGTTCCTTACCGTGATATGTCCCGGTCTGCACCAGTTGTTATTGACATGCATTATCACTCCTCCGCCCCTTGTCTTCCCACTGTCTGGTGTCCGGTCTGCCCGTATTGCATGGAAACCCTCCAGTTCGATGTTAGCATCTGTTGCTAGTTCTGTTAGCCATGTCTCGGTATACAACATCAAGCTAATCTCTCTGAAGACACTCTCGTAACGGGAGATAGCCGCTAGCTCATCAGTCTTACTGAGTAGCGATCGAACATTCCCCATAATAACGGATGGGAGGACGGGTCTGTACCTTATATTCCTCACCCACCGTCTTACTCCAGCTCGACATCCACGTCGTTTCCGTCTTATTTCCCCCGGTATGTCGAGTTTTTGCGTTAGCATCGTGGGCCGGTTAAGTGCTAACAGCTGATCTCTATTGTACTGCCTGGCTCCGTCCGCTGGCTCAGGAGACATTTGGGCGATCTACGTGTTCGGATGGAATAAAGGTGACGCTGGATCAGAAAGATTGGCAAGAGAGCCAGATAGTAAATAGAAATAGGCAGAAATTGATCCGCTGTTGCAAAAAGGCAGCCAACTCGTGTGGCGCCGGAAGTGAAAAAAAAAAAAAAAATTCAAAATGAAAATATCCCGACAGTTGTTTTGAATTAAATCTACAATTTTGCATTCACCAGAGCAGATTAATAGAACTCTGGCCGAGATCAGCGATAATATAACTGAAGGAAATTTTACAACTACTGTACAAAGAGAAAGACTAGCATCATCTCTGAATTGTAGCGGACAGCTCTCATCCGTGGCCAAGCAAGGCTGTGGAGTTAAAAAGCTCCTTTAAAGTTTGTAAAAATTGGTGTGTGCTGGATTAAAAAAACATCTATCCATCCATCTATCCATCTTCTTCCGCTTAATCCTTTTTGGGTCGCGGGGGGGCTGGAGCCTATCTCAGCATCTTTGGGCGAGAGGCAGGGTACACCCTGGACAGATCGCCAGTCCATCGCAGGGCCAACACAGAGAGACAGACAACCATTCACTCTCACGTTCATACCTAAGGACAATTTAGAATCCCCAGTTTGATGCCAATTAACCTAACTTGCATGTTTTTGGCATGTGGGAGGAAACCGGAGAAATCCCGGAGTAAACCCACGCAGACACGGGGAGAACATGCAACTGCTCACAAATGTAATTTCACAACATTTGGACTAATTTCTCTGATTTTTCAAAATGTCTGTAAAAGTCGATCCAAATGGTATAGTGTTAACCCAGCTTAGTGAAAAAAAAAAATTGCTGGATATGCCGCAAGCATGCGATGGACTGGCGATCTGTCCAGGGTGTACCCTGCCTCTCGCCCAAAGATGCTGGGATAGGCTCCAGCCCCCCCGCGACCCGAAAGGATTAAGCGGTAGAAGATGGATGGATGGATGGATGGATGCCGCAAGCAAAACAATACAAACAGCCGTGGAAGGAGAAAATAGAAGCCACTGTCTTGAAACGTAGTCACCATTTGGAAGTTTGCGATTGAAATGGCACTTGGAGAAAAAATGTTTCTGCCGTTTGTTGGAATGTTCAGATGCTCCGATATCAGCATCCTTATTCTGGCACTTCTCTGGTCCTTTTCTGGATCAGAATTCGAGTTTTACAACTTTGATGACCTGGAGCTTCTGCCCGCTGTGACTGACGGATCTTCAGAGAGCAGCTCCGCCGGGGCATCCCGTGTTAGCATTTGTAATGCTAACAGTTTGACAAACATCTTGTTGTGACTGTAAAGTTGACACTGTCCGTCTGTATCACAACTTTAAAAAATCCTGTCAATTTAGGACTCTTTTTGAAAATCTCCTTCTCATGTTCCTGTTTTTCTTTCTTCTTTTTTCTCTTTTGGACGCCGCTATCGTACATTCGTTTATTTGTCCACGGATTCACTACCGGCCTACGTCCAACCTTAATCAGGTCAAATGTCATCTCTTAACCAATTAAATTGAGCAGGCGGGACAGACATACACCTCAACAAATAAAAAATTGATATGCCAAAACAAACCTTCCAATAAACGTTGGGCATGGCAGAATTAGCAAAAAAAAAAAAGGCTTTCTTTCAGGGCCCACAAACAAGCCGGGGCCCCTGGGCTCCTGCCCCTGTCAGCCCTCTTGATAATCCAGGGCAGCACGGAAGGGTTAATATACATGAAAGTGCGGCGTGCAAAGACAGGTGTGTTATTGTGATAATTAAAAACAGACAACATGCATAAGAAAGTTACACATTTACAAGAAAAACTAAATTCAAGAGAGTAACAATTTTTTTTATTTAAAAGTTGGACATCTGTGATAAAAACTTGCAACTTTCCTATAGGGTGACATCATATATCAGCTTTGGGGCTGTCAGTATTCAGGAGAAATCTACAAAGATGTGCAAAGTTTGAATTTATTCATATACATTTGCAACTTTTTAAAATAAATTTGTCACTTTTTCTTTTTCTACAAATATTTGATTTTTTTCTTACTTTTTCCAATTTGCAAGTTTTCTCATGAAAGTAGAATTGTACATAAATTTGCTATTTTTTTTTACATATTTTTGGTAAATTTTGTGACTTTTTGTCAAGAGGCAACGTTTTTCTTGTAAAATGTGTGAGATATTTGTTTTAAATTTGCAGGGTTTTTTTTCCTAAGTAAATTTGGTACCTTGGTTAAAATAAAGCAGTTTGGGGGGATAACTGAATGCCTGAATACCAATTTCTTTTTTTTTTTCACAATATTTTTTATTGAACCTTTTTTTTTTTTTTTTTACAAACATAGCACACACAGTCTGACACTAACACAAAAGTAATTTAAAAATTAAAAAGAGCAATAACAAAATAACAAAAAAAAGTGTAATAAAAACAACAACAGCCATTAACAAAAACAAGTCAACAACAATGCTCCTCTGTTTAGTCTTGGTAATCTATTACATAAGAATACATAATATACATTCACCAGCTTGGAAGTTGCAAGGTCCACACATATCATTCACCTTCCTCTTCAGAAGTTATGTTTAATTTCTTTACATAATCAATGAAAGGTCTCCATATATTCTCAAACACATTTTCCTTTGATTTCAGCATATATGTTATTCTTTCTAGTGGTGTGGCGGAAGAATAATATGCAGCGAACTGAGAGTTTTTGAGGGAGTTTATTATTATTCATCCCGCCATCATAGAACTCACTCCACCCCTGTGCAGGCGGGCTGGAGCGGGTCCTCAGGCTCTCGTGAGGAGACACAGAATGCGTGTTGTCAGAAGCAGTGGTAGAGAGAGAGTGAGTTACAGAGCAATGCAGTTTTTATACCCAGTTACAGACAATACATGAAAGGCATGGGACATTTCCATCACAGTGAGAGCAGGAAGCATGAACTTTGCATTTGAGTCATACATAACAACAGGAAGATTACTGGCCAGAATTCCTCTCTGCTCTGGAGCTGTAGGACAAAAGAGGTTACAAGGCACATCTACATATTGTTATCAGTCCATAGATCACACTGCTATGTCAATTGCTCCCGCTGAGCACTCTGCTAGTCTGTAGGCTGTGGGGGGTGACCCCACAGTGGAAGGTTTGTTAACATCTGTCTTAACCACTGAGTCACATCTGGTCAATGAGTCTTTTTCCACAGTAGTGCAATACATTTTTTGGCATTAAGCAAACTGAGGTCTATGAATGCTCTTTCACTCTTATTAAAGTTATGTTTTTCTGGATACAGACCCAACAAAAACCGTTTAGGGTTCAATGTGATTTGTTTTGAAATTATTTTTTCAATTGTTACCCTCACCTCTTCCCAAAATATTCTGATTTTTCTACATTCCCATAAACAGTGAAATAGGGTTCCTTTACTTTCCATACATTATGTGCATGTATCCGGTATGTTTTTGTTATATCTATTTAACTCCACTGGTGTAACATACATCCGCATTAACCATTTAAAATGTATCAGTTTAAGACGTACATTTATTGATTTGGTTTGAGCTCCTGTACAAGCCATTTCCCATTGTTCCTCTGAAATTTCAATTTGCAGGTCTTCTTTCCAGTCATTCAGTCTTTTCTGTGAGTTTTCACTTGAGTATAGTGTCAATGAGTTGTAAAACTCTGAAAGTTGAATAAGTAGGTCGGGTGAGAGCATTATTTTGATTTGAACGAATAAAATTTCTAAGCTGAAGATATTTAAAAAAGTGTGTTCTATTAAGATTGAATTTAATCCTCAGTTCTTCAAAAGACATTATGTTATCTGAGCGTGACAAATATAAGTCTTGAATCTTTTGAATCCCTTTTAAATTCCATACTTTAAATACAATATCCGCTCTCCCTGGTGTAAAATATTGATTACCCCATATTGGGCTAAATTGTGACAGTGAGTGTGGTTCTTTTAAATATTTTTTAGTTTCACACCATATTTTGATCATGTGCTTTACAATTGGATTTTTTGACTTGTTTCTGTAATTTTTTAGCCGAGTCTGAGTATATGAATAAGGGAAGAGGTAAAGGTAAATTGTATGATTCCATTTCAGTCCAGTGAGGAGGATCATTTGATGAAAAATAATGTGTAAATATAGTAAGGACAAACATAATCTAGCCTTCCTATTGTTCCATATAAATTCCACTAACTTTTTTTTAATTCTTGAGAATAGATCTGAAGGTGGTGGTAAAGGAATGTTTTGAAATAAATAAAGTATTTTTGGTAAGATATTACTTTTAAGTATATTAATTCTCCCGATCATCGACATTGGTAGTGACATCCATCTCTGAAGCAACTCATTAATATTTGTCATTAAGGCTTCATAGTTGGCATTGGCAACTGATTCTAGCTTAGGCAAAATTTGAATTCCTAAATATTTAAACTGATCTACAACATTGAATTGGTTTACCTCAGGAGATGGATGATTTCTCTGGGTCTCATTTAACATTAATATTGAAGATTTTGTTTTGTTTATTTTATATCCTGATATATCCCCAAAGTTCTTTATTAAATTTAACAAGGTCAGAATTGATTTTTTAAAATTCGACATAAACAAAATTGTGTCATCAGCATACAGGGAGATTTTATGTTCTGTTGGTCCTACTTTAATTCCATATGTTTGTGGATGTAAACGTACTGCCATCGCTAAAGGTTCAATTGCCATAGTAAACAATAAAGGTGAAAGTGGACAGCCTTGTCGACATCCTCTATTGATTTTTATTGATTTTGAGATATTGCTGTTTGTTAGGATTTCTGCTGTAGCATTATTGTATATTATCTGGATCCGTTTTATGAAATTATTTCCAAGTCCAAACCTTTGTAGGACTTCAAAAAGACAGGGCCATTCGACCCAATCAAAGGCCTTTTCGGCGTCCAATGATAGGAGAGCTGTATCCGGTGCTTCTTTATTGGAATAAATAATATTAAATAGTCTTCTTACATTATGGAAGCCTTGTCTTCCCATTATAAAGCCATTCTGATCTTGGTTAATAATATTTGGTAATATTTCTTGTAGTCGTTTTGCTAAAATTTTACAGATTATTTTAAGATCATCATTTAATAGGCTTATTGGTCTCATGTTTTCACATTTATTAGAGGGTTTACCTGGTTTTGGCAACAGTATAATTAAGGCATTATTCATGTATGATGGTAAATTACCATTTTGAAATGCTTTTAAAACCATTTCCAAAAGTGGTTTTATTAATTTATTCTTAAATTTTTTATAGAGGTCGACTGGAAGACCATCTGGTCCTGCTCTTTTTCTTGATTTCATATTATCAATGGCTTGCCCAACTTCTTCTTGACTAATTTTAGACTCCAGTATCTCCCTCTTTTCATTTGGAATACCTGGTATGGATAATCCACCCAAAAACCCATTTAGTTTTGTTAAGTCAGTTTCATTTTTTGTATCATATAGTTTTTCATAATAATCTCTAAAGGCACTATTAATTTCTAAAGGATCTATAACTACCTGTCCATTACTTATAATACTGGTAATTGGTGTTTTAGATTCTAATTGTTTAATCTGCCATGCCAATAATTTTCCTGATTTTCACCTTGTTCATAAAAAGTTTGCTTCAATCTTAGAAGACTCGAGGCAGCTCTATTTGCTGATTTTTTTTGTCATATTCAGCTCTCAGAATCAGTAATTCGTTCTCTAACTGTGGGTTACTTCCTGCATACACCTTTTCTTGAAGAATTTTTATTTTATGTTCCAACTGGACTCTCTCCTCTCGGGTCTTCTTAGATTTTGAACCTGTATAACTAATAATATGCCCCCTAATAAAAGCTTTGAAAGCCTCCCACTTTATACATGCCGTTGTTTGTGTAGTATTGATATCAAAGAACTCATCTATCTGCTTTTCTATGTACTTAACAAATTCCTCATCCTGAAGCCATTTATGTTGAAAATGCCACCTAACTGGGCCCTTTGTCAATTTCTTATCTACATATACTAGACAGCAGGGTGCATGATCAGAGATCACAATGTTATCATAGAAACAGTTTTGAATCTTGGACCTTAATTCTGTAGAGATCAAAAAGTAGTCTATACGTGAGAATGTCTTATAGGTATTAAAATAACAAGAATAGGCTTTGACTTGTGGTTTCATTTCTCTCCATATATCTAGTAGTCTCAATTCTTTCATAAAATGATTAATGGTCATCCTACATCCATTGTGCGTACAGTCCAGTCCTGTTGATCTATCTATACTGGGATTCAATGTACAATTAAAATCCCCTGCTATTATATGTTGCCCTGTAAGTGATGATAAAGTGAGGAATAAATTAACAAAGAAGTTTTGATCATCAATATTGGAGCCGTATAAGTTCACCAGATTTATATCTTCTAATAACAAAGATCCTTGGATAATTAGATATCTTCCAAATTTGTCTCTAATTACATTTTTCGTTTGAAATGGGACTGTTTTATGTATGAGAATCATAACTCCCCTAGCTCGGGATGAAAATGATAAGGTGAACACGTTACCTTGCCATCTTCTCCTAATTCTTTTTACATCCTCCTCTAATAGATGAGTTTCTTGTAAAAATACAATTTTTGAATCTATGTCTTTTATTTTATTCATGACTTGTTTAAGTTTTTTAAGATTTTGTAGACCTCTGCAATTCCATGAAGTTAAATTAAGATTAATGCTTTGATCTATGATCAATAAGGAGTTTGAGATTACCTTGCAATATGAACATACTCTTACAGAGAAGCAAAAACATGGATGATGGAACATTCATCCTACAAACTAAACAAAAACAGATTCCCTTTCCCCACATTCGTGGTAATCCCCCCAAAATCAAAAAAATTCCGTCGTTATAGCTAGTGACTGTTCCACACCTGCGAGGATCAGTCAAACCACTCTCTCTTTCTCCTCTCAATCACCCTGACTCTACTACTATTCTTATGACATTAACTCTCTTCTGTAGTTTTTTCAACTTTACTTCAAAGTTTTATAGCAACGTTGTACATCATAACCTTTTTTTTATTACAGTCTGTATTTTGTAGACATGTTTATGTTTCAGATAATCAGATGTCTGTACATATGCTTAAATGTTCTACCTTTGTCATGTTCATGCTTAGCTCCCGCCAGTCTCCTTTTGGATCTGCTTGATGAGCTCCTGCGCCTCTTGAGGAGTCTTGAAGGTGTGGGTTCTCCCCTTATATGTGGCCAGCAGTCTTGCTGGATGAATTACTCCATGACGAATCCCTAGGTTGTGCAGCTCTTTGCGGGTGGGGTCGAACTGCTTTCTCAATTGTTGTATTCCTGCAGCCAAGTCCGGATAGAACCGCACCTGTTGGTCCTGGTATTTAATTTCCCCTTTAGCTCACGCCGCATTGGTGACTGTCATCTTGTCTCTGTAGTTGAGGAACTTCATAATCAGCGTCCTCGGTGGTGTCTTATTATCTCTCGGTGGGCCGATTCGGTGAGCTGTCTCTAAAACGACCGATGACTGCAGATCCGCGTTATTCAGCGCTTCTGGAATCCACTTTTCCAAAAAGGAACATGGGTCCTGTCCCTCTGCTCCCTCCGGGAGGCCCACCAGCCTCAAATTATTCCGTTGCGAGCGGGATTCCAAGTCTAGGACGTTATCTTCCAGACGTTTGCATTTTAATTCCAGTGTTTGCAGTTTAGTTTGCAGGCTGGTGACGTCATCTTCAGTGCTTGAGATTCGGAACTCCGCCTGCGACACTCGCTCCATGCAGTCGTTTATTTCTTTTCTCATACCTTCTATCGCTGTTATAATCCCGTCGAATTTAGACCAAAACTCTGTTCTCATGGAGTTGATGGCAGTGAGCACTGCGTTTGTCCCCTCTTCAACTGTTTCCGCTCCGCCGCTGGCTCCCTCCTCTGCCATTGTCTCTGGAATTTTCTCTGTTTCGCCTCGAGCGTGGAAGTCTGTTAGCTTGGAGTTGTTTTGTCGAGTTGCCTTTTCCTCCACCTAATTTTCTAGACTTAGTCTTTACCATATCCGCGCCAAAACGCTAGGATGGGTTTTTGTTCCAATTAAGAGAGTTTTAGTAATTTTTTTTATTTTCAAGAGCAGAGCAGTGTGAAACACGTCTTCCTACGTGGCCGCCCTAACCGGAAGTCCCTGAATACCAAATTTGAAAACCAAACAGCAGTATAGAAATGAATATCTGGATAATCAGATATTTGGGCCATAACATTTACATTTAATTGGGGGAAAATTACTTCTAATTCTGGAAAACTAGCAGGAAAGTTAAAGTGAAGCCCTAATTATAACCTAAAAATTACACTTTTAAATACAAAACCACTGAGTGCTTTCACAATTATAAAATAGTTCTGATTACTTCTGATTATCAAAATATGTGATTTTTTTCCCCTAATTTCTTTGCAGTTTGTCTTAACTTTCTTTTATTAATGGCAAGATAAAAACAGTTTTATTTTTAAGCAGACAATGCAACACATTGATCTGCAGCTACATGATGGATTCATGCTTTGTGCTCTGTAAAATTTCATCTAACGGTTGCAGCTGAATTTCAGACCTCTTTTTGTGCTTAAATTCTCTTGCTCTCTGATTTCGTTTGGGCATGAAAATGCATGATCATGCATGAACAAATAAAGTCTGTCCAAAACAAAGTTTTCTTTGTTACCATGGCCAATCCAAGCCATGTTATTTATAAAGCACTTTAGAAACAACCACAGCTGACACAAAGTGCTGTACATAAAAACATAGGACATAAAAACCATAAAATACAACTAAAAAATACAGTGCAGCACAAAAAAATAGTAATCATAGAATAAAAGCAACAAAAGCAAGTAAAATCAACGTCTTAAACTGGGTCAAAAGCCAAAGAATAAAAATGGGTTTTAAGATGAGTTTTAAAATTGGACAGTGAAGGGGCCTGTCTGATGGACTAAGGCAAATTGTTCCTCAGTTTAGGGGCAGCAACAGAAAACTTTTGATTACCGCAAAAGTCCTTCTGGAAGTCTTAAGAATTCTCACCATGGCAGCGACATCAACACAGGTAGATAATACCTTTGCTTGGGATGTTATGTGTTTTTTTTTCTTCTTTTTTTGTCTGTTTTACCATTAGCAGGCAAAAACTACTAGATGGATTTAGATAGAAATTTCAACAGAGGTGGTGCATGGGAGAAAAGAAGAACCTGTTACACCCCCACCATTTTATAATATTGTGAATTTTTGCTAATGTCTTGAAAAATTGATGGGATAGCTTATAATGATGCTCTGTCAATTGACATATTTGAATCACATTTTAATTAGTGGACAAATAGCCTTTATGTGCTCTCTGGGTGCCTTTTACTTTCAAGGAATGAATTTCAGTTAACTTTATTTTCAAACATAACCATGGACAAAAACACCATATACTGTAGTTCTGTAAAAATACTAAAGAAAAAAGTTTGCTGGACGAGCTGGCCAAAACTTATTTCTTTCTGAAAGTTATACTTTGTACTCCATCTTTGTTAAGGTTAGAAAATTCGAGGAATTTAAACTTGAAAATTTCTTTGGGAAATAAATGTCTCGGCCACCGGAACCAAAAATCACTTTTTGCTGTGGTCTGATTGTGTTTTTTTTAAGACGCCGACTATCACTACTTGGACTATATCAGACTACCCTGCACCATAAAAATCGTTTCTAATGTGGCAGGCAAAGTGATATCATGTGAGTCCAATATCCATGTGTTAAAACTCTGTTTACACATGCAGCTGCTTTTTTTTTTTGCCAGAAATCATCAGCTTTAAAAAAAAGTCTTAAATTAATCAGAAAAAAGGAGAAAAAGTCACAGATTTTTGAGTAAAGATTCAAAAATGTACAAATAAAAAGACACAATTTACTAGAGCAAGTTGCAAATATACAAGTGTAAAATTCCAAATGTAAAAGTATAATAAAAAAAATCTATAAGAAGAAAGTTGCAAATGTAAGTGGAAAAGTGAAAAATCAAAGCGAAAAAACAAATTTACAGAGAAAAAGTTGCAAATTTAACACAAATTATGCTAATTTGTAACATAAAAATAGTTAAATGGATGTGAAAAAAGTTGAAAATTTACCAGCAAAAGTTGCATATTTAAAGTGAAAAATCTCACTCATCAAAATGAATGTTGACAGTGCAATTTATGCTTAAACTCGACTGTTTTTGCCATAAATTGCCTTTCAGGGCAGGAAAAAGGCTCCACGCACAGGCTGTGAGTTTGCAATTTTATTGAGGAGAACAAAAAATTACAACACAAATGAAAAAAGGAAAATGCAGGCAAGCAAAAATAGCAACTGCAAAGGCCTGGAGACAGCACTGGGAAATGCAGGCAAGCAAATTAGTGATCTGCTAAGGCGAGTGATATCGCCGGCTAATCCTGGAGCTAAAACAGCTCATAAACAGGCAAGCAGAATAGCTGAAGCTAAGGCGAGAGGAATCGCCGGCTATCCCTGGATACAGCGCTGGGTAAGTTCAGGCAAAAATAGTAAACTGCTAAGGCGAGTGTTGTCACTGGCTAAACCTGGAGAATATGCTTACAAAGAACTTATATGTTGTAGAACAAGATCAAAGTAGGGTGCTGCGCTATACAAAAGTATGCAGCCTCTTAAATAAGGCAAAAAAAAATATATATATATATAACAAGTGGTAACCAGTGTGGGCAATCCGGGCACGAGAAAAACAAAAGGTACAATTCGGGCCAGCTGGGAATGATAGGAGAGAAAGGGGCAGTCGGAGCTGACAGCTGACAGGGCCACGCCCACGCAGGGTGAAACCCCAGATGCCGCTGACAGCTGTCAACCCCGGAAGAGAGAGAATACAACAGAATATAAATATAAAATTATGGCAAAAGTTGGGTGTAGGTAATCTCAGAAATACAATAAGCAAACAAAAATAAATGTTCACGGGAAAATAAATCATACTGAGAAACAATATGGAATAAATGGCAACTCAGAATGACAGCAGAGTACAAGTATGGAAAACAGGCAAACAAGCTGAGCCCGGTGGAATCCCCCCCCCCCCCCGTGCTCAGAACGTGATAGAGCCCCCCCTCCCAATGGGTGGAAACCAGACACCCTGGGGTAACAACAAAAGAAAAAAAACCCCACCCACACAGAACTCCCACCCCAACAAGAAAACAGCCCCACCCCGGGTGGGAGGAGGGGGACCCAGGCATGGAGGGGCCGAACCCAACCAACAGGAACAAAAAAAACCCTTAGGGTAGCTTCCCAGCAAGGTCCATACTGCAGAGGAACAAAATAAAACCCAGCTCTGGACCCACACAGAACTGGGCTCCTAGGGCCCCCAAGACCAAAGAACAAGCAGTTCCGGCGGCCGGCCAAAGTCCCAGATACGACAGACAGTGAGGTGGTCAGAGTCAGGTGGTCTGCCGGAGAACATGAACCACCCAACCCAACGGCGACGCCTGTCAGGCACTCATCCCGAGTTCTTTAGCCACCACAGACATGGTGGTCCAGGGGGTGGCTGCCCAACTGAGATGACCAGGGGACGAGGCACCATGACGGCATCTGGCAGTGGAAGAGGGACCATGGCGGCGCCTGGCAGAGGATGGAGGACCACGACAGTATCAAGCAAGGAAGAGGGGCCACGACGTCCACGGGCTGGCTTGCAGCACCCTCGGAGGTCCTGGACTGGAATATGGTTGCACCCTCGGTGGCTCCGGGTTGGAGCGAAGCCGCCCCCTCGACGGCTCCGGGTAGGAGTGGAGCTGCACCCTGGGTGGCTTTGGACTGGAGTGGAGTTGCACCCTCGGTGACTCCCGGCTGGAGTGGAGTTGCACCCTCGGTGACTCCGGGCTGGAGCGGAGTTGTACCCTGGGTGGCTCCGGACTGGAGCGGGGCTGCACCCTCGGTGTCTCCGGGTTGGAGTAAAGCCGTACCCTCAGTGGCTCCGGACTGGAACGGCGTTGCGCCCTCAGTGGCTGCGGGCTGGAGCGGAGTTGCACCCTCGGTGGCTCTGGGCTGGAGTGGAGCTTCACTCTTGGTGGCTCCGGACAGGAGCAGAGCTGCACCCTCGGTGGCTCCAGGCAGGAGCAGAGCTGCACCCGCGGTGGCTCCCAGCTGGAGCAATGCAGCACCCGCGGTGGCTCCGGGTTGAAGCAGTGCAGCACCCGTAGTGGCTCCGGGTTGGAGCAGTGCAGCACTCGCAGTGGCTCTGGACTGGAGCAAAGCTGCACCCACGGTGGCTCCTGACCAGGCCATGGCTGCACCCATGGTGGGCCTGGACTGGACCAGAGCTGCACCCACGGTGACCTCAGCCAGTGGGGGAGCAGCACCCACGGAGGTCCTGGGCTGGGACGGAGCGCCCGCGATGACCTCAGTGGGGGGAGCTGGACCCACGGCAATCTTGGACAGCGAGCTTGGATCCACGGAGACATCTGGCACAGGTGGATCATCCTCGGTGACCCTGGGAAAAAACTCAGACAGAAGATGCACAGGCACAGGGTCAGGGTCACCGGTTGCGGTGGAGCCCAGCGAGGTGAGCTCAGGTGCAGCTGATGGATGCACTTGGCTCTCCCCACCTACAACCAGGCAAGATTTCTCAAAAACAGGAACAGAGACAAAACAGTGTACTTGCCTGTTCTCTAGCTGGATGACGGCGAGAGGCTCGGGGCTTCCACGCCCAAGATCGCTTCTTTGTGGGCATAGGCTGGGGTTTGGAGGAGTTTTTCCCCAGCCCGCGGAGCATGTGTGATGGGTTGATTATGGAAAGGAGAAGGTCCGTTAGCTCTGGGTGGCTCCACCGGCTGGGGCATGCTTCCAGTATTTGTGCTGCTCCAACCAAGCACTCCTGTATCGCCTCGGGAGTGCAGGAAGCATGAGCCTCTGATAAGATGTCATGTATATCGTTCAGAGCCCAAGACTCCTCCTCACTGAACCCACTTTGACCATGGTTGGAAAACACTGCCATGTCAGTGAGAAAAAAAAATACAGGTTTTAAAGAAAAAACATGGGAGGGAAAGAAAAAAGGCAAACTCACAGTTTGTGGTGCCCACACTGGCAGTACCCTTCTGTCATAAATTGCCTTTCAGGGCAGGAAAAAGGCTCCTTGTGCAGGCTGTGAGTTTGCAATTTTATTGAGGAGAACAAAAAATTGCTACACAAATGAAAAAAGGAAAATGCAGGCAAGCAAAAATAGCAACTGCAAAGGCCTGGAGACAGCACTGGGAAATGCAGGCAAGAAATATAGCGAACTGCTAAGGCGACTGATGTCGCCAGCTAAACCTGGAGCTAAAACAACTCATAAACAGGCAAGCAGAATACTTGAAGCTAAGGCAAGAGGAATCACCGGCTAACCCTGGATACAGTGCTGGGTAAGTGCGTGTGTAACTGGGTGTGGGCAATCCGGGCAGGAGAAAAACAAAAGGTCCAATTCGGGCCAGCTGGAAATGATAGGAGAGAAAGGGGCAATCGGAGCTGACAGCTGACAGGGCCACACCCATGCAGGGTGAAACCCCAGACGCCGCTGACAGCTGTCAACCCCGGAAGAGAGAGAATACAACAGAATATAAATATAAAAATATGGCAAAAGTTGGGTGTAGGTAATCTCAGAAATACAATAAGCAAACTAAAATAAACGTACACAGGAAAGTAAATCATACTGAGAAACAATATGGAATAAATGGCAACTCAAAATGACAGCAGAGTACAAATATGGAAAAAAGGCAAACAAGCTGAGCCCGCGCTCAGAACGTGAAGTGTTACCTTTTAAACTACATGCATTGTGGCTTTATGCAGAATTTACTTGCTCAAAATGGCTCCATAACAGATAGACAGGGATGGCAATTTTCCGCCGATCCGCGGATTTCCGCCGATTTATTTTCAAATTGATCATTTCTGTGAATCGTCTAAATCCGTTGAGAAAATTTTAGGGTTGGTAAGGTACCTTATTGTTACCGATTTTAGCGAAAATCAACATGATTACATAAGCGCTCGGCGCTTCCCCGGAAGTCGTCTGGATGTGTAGTGTTCAAGCTACTGCTGTATTGCAGTGGCTTGACAGCCCTGCGATTGGATAGTTGCAAACGATTGGACCAATCAAATGGCTCGTTGTATGCTTTTTCAAAAATTCATAGCGGCGTGTTCTCAGGGATGTAATTTTCTGCTAATTCGCCGAATTCCGCTTTATTTTATCTTCCAGGAAGATAAAGTACGTTAAGTACGTTAGCGGCTTGTGGTCCACGAACGCAGTGAAGCTGCGCCCTTTCAGGCAGGACTGGAAGTAGCGTATGGCCAGGTGGAGAGCCATTAACTTTCTGTTACTGGCGGCATACAACGGCTGTATGAGCTGGACTGCGCGGGGGAGGAAACGGTAATAAAAGTTAACCATCCCCTTTTGTGATTCCAAACAGTTTGAAATTGACAGTGCACAGTGGACATTGACTCATAACTTTTGAATATTTCTAAGACTTGGCTACATCAGTGATTGGGCAAAATAAACTGCTCAAGTCTCAATGGAGATTGAAACTGGTGATCTGAAATGAATGCTGAAATTATAAAAAGTAATGGTATGTTGGAATTTTATTTCTATTATGGAACAGATAAAATTAACTGATTTTGATTTGATCAAGTGTTAAAGCATGTGATGGATAATGCTTGTTGGAATATTTTAGGAATGCTATCTTCTTGGAACATAAGTCAATATTATACAGTAATAAGTGGCATTCAGCTGTTTGTTTTGTGTCATTTAAGCACAGTTTTGGTACTTAAAAATCATAAAAACCCAGGAGCTTTGGGGGGCTTTGCCCCCCTTGCCCCCCCCCACCACCACCGGGGCTCTGCCTCGGACCCCGCTGGGGGACTGTGTCCCCCAGACCCCCTGCTAAATTTTCAGATAATTTCCCCAACCCCAAATCACATCCCTGGTTCGTGTTGGAATTCTGACCTTTCGGTATTGTTTTCAGCGGAATTATGAGATTTTTATCGAAGGATCAAGAGTCATCAGTGCTAGAAATAGACAAAAGTGTCAAAAATAAGTTCCGATGGAATTAGCTTGAGAGAAAAGTGACGGTAAAGGTGAAAATTGGCTCAAAGTTCGACGAGGTAACAGAGACACTCGGACAATTTCTGAAGAAACCAGAAAAGGAGATGAAGTTCAAAGTTCAGAGACTGACACAGCTTGCTGCCAAAAGGAAGAAAGTTTCACATTAGAAGGGACGTGGTGACCAGTGTAAATAGTGTAATAAACTCTTATAGAACTGTTAAATATGTTGGACTAAAGACAGTGAGACAACATTGAAGAAAAAGTAAGTTAACTTTTCATTAAATTTAATGATTTATCTAAGTCTAGTATTTCATTTTTTTTATCATATTTTTCAGTCTGAATTACTTCTGTTTTACTGAAAACCTCCCAGCTTCAGGGGGGCTGCGCCCCCCCGGCCCAATCAACCAAATTAGATTTCAGCTGAAATCAGAATTTCCTGTTGCCATCCCTGGATAGAGGCTGCTCTATGGATGTCGGTCATTTTGGTGTGTACTAAAGTGTTTGGCTCCTTTGTGAATATTTACAGTACACACTGGATAATATTTGGTGTTACTGTCTGTATAGATCATTTAAAGTAAAATGTAAACACTAATGCCCCCTCCATGGATCGCCACTTTATCATGGTGGAGGGGTTTGTGTGCCCTAATGATCCCAGCAGCTATGTTGTCAGGGACAACTTGCCCCTTGTAGGGTCTCCCAAGACAAACTAGTCCTGGGTGAATGGCCAGACCAAGAGTTGTCCAGTAGATCCCCATGAAAAAAGTTAAAACAAAGACCCAGTGTGACTAAAGGAGACACAAGGGTCCTCACTTCAGTGGGCTCACGACCTGCAGGAAGGATCATGAGGATCATGGTACTTATGTGAACTGGGCAGCAGTCCAGGCTACTCTGCTTGGACTGCTGCCCTCGTGACTCGGACCCCCAGATAAGCAGTAAAAGATGGATGGATGTAAGTGTAACGGATGCCAACTAGTACTGTTCGGCGTAGAACGTTAGTAAAACCTCCCTCCCGAAAGCCTCATACAGTATCGGTAGCGCTGAGCTATCGGTCGGACCTTTAGCTCAGCGCGATCGTGCTGTGTCTCCCATGCTCGAACTGTGTAGTTGACTGAGAGGTCGCGGGTTCGTGTCCCGTGTGGGGCGAACTGCGCAGGATGATCTCTGTCACAATGGTGCCGTGAACCCGGGATGGGAGTGAGGTTTAAGGGGGAGAGTGTAACGGATGCCAACTAGTACTGTTCGGCGTAGAACGTTAGTAAAACCTCCCTCCCGAAAGCCTCATACAGTATCGGTAGCGCTGAGCTATCAGTCGGACCTTTAGCTCAGCGCGATCGTGCTGTGTCTCCCATGCTCGAACTGTGTAGTTGACTGAGAGGTCGCGGGTTCGTGTCCCGTGTGGGGCAAACTGCGCAGGATGATCTCTGTCACATAAGCACTAATGTTTGTTTACTGGGTTGATGGTATTTTGTGTCTTTTTTTTTGTTTCAGGGAGTCTCAGTCGAGGTCAGTGATGCTTCACCATCAGGACCAACCTCTGAACTCGGCCTACGGAGGTGCCCCCTCCTCGCTCAGAAACAGGAAGTGTGACAAAGATGGTAACTTCAACTTCCTGCCAGGCAAAGATGACGAGAGCTTCACCAGCAGTGGAGGAGGAGGAGATGAAAACCGAAACCAGGTGCGTCCCCACAACTTGGGACCATTGGGGCGAGATCCTCCAAACTCCTCACAGTTGCTGAGTTATCACCACAACTCTGGTGTCCTGTCGCCACGGTCTCGTCTGTCCTGCTGGAGCCCCCTGGAGCCACTGCCGGAGATCGAGAGCGGGGATGATGGCTACAGCAGAGTCCCCCCAGACGGAGCGGAGGAAAGGAGGATGGAGGAGGAGGAAGGAAGGGTGATGATGAGCCAGAACCAGGAGAAACAGCGAGAGAAGCCAGAGCAGCAAAGGAGGAAAAGCAGCTCAGCATTCAGAAGAAAGCAGAAGGAAGAGGAGGCAGAGCTGGAGGACGACGATGAATGGGGGAGAGATAGCGACTTGGAGTCTGAGCTCAGCTTCCGGTCCGGAGGCAGCATGTCCTCCCTCAATTTGGAAAGTGGAGGCGAAGGCATGCTCATGAGGGACTGGGACCAGATTGGAGTTGGAGAACCGAAATCAAACCAGCAGGAAGGGAACCCGGAAGGGAACAGCGAACCAGCCGCACGGCAGAGAAGCTTCAGCCGCAGATCCCTGACAGGAAGCAACCTGGGGAATCTGCCGGAGGAAGGAACAGAGGCGCAGGATGACCAATCTTCAGACTCTGATGGAGAGCCACCGGAGCTGGTGAACGCCGTCTGGACGCTGAGGGACCGTGAGCGCTTCAAAGCCCAGGAGATGGAGAAGCACCAGGTGCAACTGACCATGTACCGCCGCCTGGCGCTGATCCGCTGGGTGCGCACCCTGCAGAGCCGCGTCCAGGAGCAGCAGAACCGCCTCCAGTCCAGCTTTGACGTCATTCTCACCCACAGAAAGGAGCTGCTGCGGATGGGGGCTGCCGCCGCTGTGGCAACTGCCGCACCAGCTGCTGCCGTCAGTCAGTCGTGAGCAGAGAGACTGCATGTTTACTAAGACATTTTCAAGCTTCACACCCATAGTTCTAAGATTGTAATGACGCAAAAACATCTTCCGTGTTGTCCCACCCAGATCATCAGTAAATGTGTTAGACTCACCTTTTGTCAACAAAACAAAATCACAGTGGACATACAACAGGGTCTCCAACCTGCAGCTCCGGTCTCTACTGTGGCTCTGTTGCCCATAACTGGTGGTTCAATGTAGCTTTGACAAGGAACCTTAAAAAAAAGTCATGAATTTATCTAAAAAAGTTGAGAAAAAAAATGTTTATAAATTGAAGACAAAGCCCTAAACTGACTATATATACAGTATATATATACAGTATATATATATATATATATATATATATATATATATATATATATACTGCAATCTGATGAGAAAAAGGGGGACAAATTTATGAGAATAAAGGTTGCAAATTGGCAAAAAAGATAAAATCCAAAACTGACTAGAAAAAAGTCACAAATTGATGGAAAAATTTTTTTTAAGTTTATCTGAAAAAATCAAAACCTATGAGAATAGAAAGTTGAAAATTGACAGAAAAAAGGTTGCCAATCACCTGTAAAATAAGGGGCAGACATGAATTTTTTCTGAATTGACAGGAAGAAAGGTGCTAATTAGTGAGAAAAAATTAGGAATTACTAAGAAAAAAGTCTGAAATAGATTGAAGTAAAAAGTTTCAAATTCACTGAATGAAAGCTACAAATTAATGAGAGAAAATATGCAAATTAATGAAAATAAGTTGCAAATTGACTAGAAAAAAGCAAAATGATGACATTATAAACCAAAATTTGACAGCAAAAAAAAGAACTGAAATTGAAATTTTTTAAAAAATTACAACAAAATTCACAGATTCGTGGGATAACCTTTAATATTTAAGAGTCAAAAAAGGACCCATTACTGAGAGGCAGGTTTATTGCTACAATTCATCTATTTGTACGTTCAGTTTAGGGCTCTTATAGATTTAGCCACTCCAGGCAAGCTTTTGTGGCCATAAATTACCCTAAATGTCTTCTTCTGTAGCCGACCTCTGCCTCAGGAACTGTACTGTATATTGTCATCAAACGTAATTATGACTTTAAAAAGATGTTTATATTTTAGAAGGTCTCTGTGTGTATGCTTGCTGTTTGTCTTGTTCAGATGTACCAAATTATGTCAGAAAACTGTCTCTAGAGATTATTTATACCCTGAGATGCTGTATATAATTATGATAAATTAAAAGAATAAACCAAACTAAACCTTAATGGCTCCTGTGCGTGTTTTATAAGACCTAATCTAGATGGATCACATTTTAAAAGGCTGCTCTGGGAGAAAAGTCCCTGGTTGGAGCACAAAGCCTTCATTTATTCCAAATCAACATGGTGAGTTTAATAAAAAGCAGGTTTGTCAAAGTTCCCTCAGACCAGATATGACTAAAATAAAAAAGGAGCCACATTTTATCTTCTGTTGATGTTCACGCTGTTCTCGGACCCTCAGGCGAATGGCATTTTAAGCTCACAATTGCATCTTTGTCAGCTGAATAGCGTTGTTTTGTATCTGCTCATCACACGAGGCCCGGTGTGTGTGAGCTGACGCGAGGGTGTGATATCCATGTGAGGCTCAGGCATCAATCTGTACGAGCAGCTCTGCCTGCGGGCACTCTGAGATCATCTCACTTCTCCCGGTGTTCAGATACCAGCCGCTCTGCCACCCTGTAATCTCCATCCTGAGCTGGTCGTGCAAGGTTAAGGGGGGGGGGGGCTGGAAGCCCCCCAGGAAGCCCCAGTCTGCGCCCCAGGGCCCTGCAGGTCCTGTGTGCGCACAGTGAGCAGATGCTGGTCCGGTTGCAAGTAGGAGCCAAACCCCGGGGCAAGTTTGGGATAATCCTCCACCACCCCCCCCCCCCCGCCCCCACACACACAATGAATCCAAACCAACTCCTGTTATTTTTAAAGCTTATCACCTCTCTTGGACGCAGGGAAGGTCTGAGTCTGATTTGCATGTGGATCCCTGACGGTGCTGAGTGGATAACATGTTCAAAACAGAAGAGTAATGTGTAAACAACCGTGTCATAGAAAAACACGACAAAGACACAGAGGAACAAACATGTCTTTGATGGCTTGATGGGGATTCTGTAAACCAGCCAGATGTGATTTCAAGGTAGTTAAAGGTTATGAAAGAATTCAGATAAAGCTCATAAAACTGGCGCAGCAGCTTCTCAGCATATTAGTGTTGTAGTCAAGACCAGACTGAGACCGGAGTGTAGAAAGACCAAAACTTTAACCGGTCGAGACCAATTCAAGACCATGAACAAGCCAGGCAGAGACCAAACTGAGACCAAGACCACTGTACATATATGTAGGTCTTGGTCTTGGTACCCAATATATTTTTGGTCTTGTCTTTGATTTCTGGAGACTGGTCTTGATGAAATCTTGACTACACTACACAGTCCCTCCAGGATTTCGCAGGATTTTTTTATGATTGTTGTGGTAAGTTGTGGGGCTCTCCTTGGATTTGCTTGAATCGTGCGTTGGCCTGTTTCCAGGCCGGAGAGTCACAGCTGTAGAACTCATTGACAAGATGTAGTAGTGACTTTTACCTCTAAAGATGTATAAAATGTTACAACACCAGCTGTAGAATGTGCTTTGCTCGTTTATTTGTGGTTTTACAATATCTCTCCTCATGCGCGCTCCCGAGACGGGGTGCTTTCAGGCAGGGGGACGTTGTCAACACAAACCCAGCACTTCATACACGTGGTCATTATGGAGACTCGAGGAGACGTTCACCAGCGGGCTAGGGGAAACAGAGGAAGGAACGATGTGGGAAAACTCGCAGGTTAGTGTTTTTTTTAAATCAAACACTCTGTTTTTTGCTGATTTGTTCTGTATATACTCACTGTAAATACTGAAGTGAGCACGGTGCAGCGCTGCATTTGATTGGTCAGACTGATGATGTACACGTTTGTCCGCTACTCGGACAAATTTGATTGGCGAAACTGGTGGAAGTTAACGACAATTGGCCAAAATTGCGAGAAAGTGGGGGTGGTTGGACAAAATTCAAATTATGCAGGACCGCCTGAATTCGTGGGAATAGACAGCCTAAGTCACGCCCCCTCTACTTCTGCATATAGGACCTTCAATTCAATTCAATTCAACTTTATTTATATAGCGCCATTTCACAACAACAGTCATCTCATAGCACTATCAACTGTAGGGGGAACCCCCACAGTTGCAGAAAGACCCCAGCAATCAGGCGATCCCCTGTGAGCAAGCACTTGGCGACGGTGGAGAGGAAAAACTCCCTTTTAACAGGAAGAAACCTCCAGCAGAACCAGGCTCAGGGAGGGGCAGTCATCTGCTGCGACTGGCTGGGGGGTGAGGGGATAGAGAAGAAGAAAAGAACAGACATGTAGAGAGCAAACAGCACGATGGGGACTCAATCTATGGGAGAGAACAAACAAATGTTAATGACCAGCAAAAAAAATATTTCATTGAGAGTGAGAAAAGGAGTGAGGCCCAGTGCATTACTGGAGGTCCCCCGGCTGACTAAACCTATTAGCAGCATAACTAAGGGAGGGTTCAGAAACACATGATCCCTCCCTAATTGTAGGCTATATCAAAAAGGTAGGGTTTAGCCCTATTCTTAAAAACAGAGATCGAGTCTGACTCCCAAATCCAGATTGGCAGCTGATTCCACAGGAGAGGAGCTTGATAACTGAAGGCTCTGCCTCCCATTGTACTTTTGGAGATTCTAGATATTACAAGTAATCCTGCATTTTGGGAGCGTAGTGCTCTGTTAGGATAATACGGTAGTATCAGATCTCTTAAATAAAAAGGAGCCTGATTGTTTAGAGCTTTGTAAGTAAGAAGAAGGATTTTAAACTTAATTCTAAACTCTATGGGAAGCCAATGAAGGGAGGCCAGAACCGGAGAGATATGATCTTTCTTTCTAGTACCTGTTAAAACTCTTGCTGCAGCATTTTGGATCAGCTGAAGACTTTTTAAAGATGTTTTAGGACAGCCTGATAATAAAGAATTACAATAATCTAATCTCGAGCTAACAAAAGCGTGGATCAGTTTCTCAGCATCACTCTGAGACAAGATGCTCCTAATCTTGGCAATATTACGCAAATGATAGAAGGCAGAAACAAATTTAATATGTGAATTGAAGGACAAATCCAGATTTTGATCAAAAATAACTCCAAGGTTCCTCACAGAGCTATTAAGAGAAAGAGTAACCGCATCCAAACTGAAAGTTTGATTTGGAAAGGAATTTCTAAGGTTTTTTGGACCAACAAGAATGACTTCAGTCTTATCTGAATTTAATAGCAGGAAATTACAAGTCATCCAAGCTTTGATTTCCTTAAGACAGGCTTCTAACTTGACTAATTGATTACTATCATCTGGCTTCATTGACAGGTATAATTGTGTGTCATCAGCATAACAATGAAAATGTATACAGTGCTTTCTAATAATGTTGCCTAACGGAAGCATATATAAACTAAAAAGAGTCGGGCCTAGCACAGATCCCTGTGGAACTCCATGACTGAGCTTTGAGTTGAAAGAAAACTCATTATTTACATGAACAAACTGGAACCTATCAGATAAATAAGATCTAAACCACTGCAACGAAGTTCCATTAAGTCCAACATAGTGTTCTAATCTATCAAGTAGAATATTATGATCGATAGTATCAAAAGCTGCACTAAGGTCTAAAAGGACAAGTACAGAAACTAGTCCATTATCAGATGCAATGAGGAGGTCGTTAGTGACCTTTGCTAAGGCTGTTTCAGTACTATGATGGATTCTAAACCCAGACTGAAACTCTTCAAGTAAACCATTTCCCTGCAGGTGGTCAAATAATTGCGTAGCAACAACTCTTTCTAAGATTTTTGAAAATCTTAGAAATCTTTGAAAATCAGAAAAATTCTCCATTGAAATGAATGGCAAGAGCAAAATTATCTTTTGACCCCCATCAAATTTTGCCACGAGTTACACATATGATGCTTGTCAATTTAAAAGATAATTTTCCACGTAATTAAAGTTGTCAGCTGTCGTATTCACCTTATTCCTATGTCCCATGATGCCTTGCGTGAATTATGATAGCAACTTCCGGTACTAGTTTAGAACGTATGGTTGTCATTGAAATGGGACACTTTTCCTTGTTAAAAAAAACAATGACTCTGGCATCAAAAATGCAGGAACACAGCCTTTTGCACCTCAAAAACAATAATATAATCATACCACTTCCCACGACTATCGAGGGATAGGAAGATGACCTTAAAAAGTGGCCTCACAGACAGTAGCTCTGTTTGTTAGTGCCGCTGCTGAGATGCTAACGCTGTAAACAAATAAAAGCTCTGAGATATAGCAATGTCTCCACTGCAAAAAAAGTCGGCTGTATTTTGTTAAAATATGTTGGACATAATCAAATTTACCTTAGAGCAGACGTATGCCACAACACCGTGCTTGGCTGTCATGGTGTATACAGACAGCTGCAGCCGTTCATTTTACCCCGAAATTAAAATGCTCATGCTGCTGTCATGCCATAAATGCTTGTTATTTAACTTAACATGTAGAGACATTTTCTGACAATTGTTCAGAATTTTACTGACCTATATTTTGTGATAATTTAAAAATTAATGCATGCTGAAGCTGCTAGTCCATATCGTTCCAAGGCAGTTCAATGAATGCAAAAAAACAAAAAAACTTTTGATATCTTTCTTAAATCATTAAGCCTTAGGAAACAAATTGTTACTATTTTGATTTATTATTTTACTTCATGCAGCCTTCATTTTGGTGACATATATAACACAAACGTCAGATCTGTGATATTCATATAAGTGAAAACATACCTGGTGGTGTAGTGTCTGTCCTGTGTCTGTACCACCGATCACACCAACAGTCCTTTTTTGTTCAGTGCATGATCTACACATTGCAGGTGAGAAGCCTCTATTTATACAATCTATGACACAACCACGAACACCAGCAACAAGTACCAGAACTATGCCAAAACATTCAAAAAATACAAAAACTACAAGTGCTGAAATTAGCTGCCACTTGAGTGCAAAACACGTATGTGGACTATACATTAAAATGAATTTGAAAAACTTTTAAAAAGGCTATTTTAAATGACTCTGCTACTCCACTCTTACTAACTGATTTAACACTACTGCAGCTGAAACTGGAAGCTCCACCCATAATCGTTCCTACAGCGGCACCCCCAGGAATAAGGTGGATAATAACAGAGTAATATTTAGTTTTTGTTTAAACGACTAGCGGACAACAACTCCCATCATCCCGCATGGCGGGAGATTGCTAAAACCTCACCTCCTGTTTCCTGACCGATGAAAAAAGGATCCAAAGAGGAGAAAAACAACACAAAGGTATTGTTTTGTATTGTGAGAGCTGTGGCTGAAGCAGAGGACTTCACCCTGGACGCGCTTTGAAAAGATGACGTAAGCTCCATCTATTCGTGTTTGTAGTTTTTTTAATTTACGTATTTTCATAATCTTTTACCTTAACAAGTTCCAAGGTTGTCATAGCCAGGAGTGGTGCTGAGGATAAGCTCCCAGCGCTCAAAAAATGCTCCTTATGGCGTGCGTCTCAAATAGCCTCTGACAACCAAGTCCAACTCCTGGCCTGCTCGTGTGGCTTAGTTTCTAAACCCGGCGGAACTGCTTCTACTGACAAGAGAAGGGGCAAAGGTGAGTCACTGGCACCTTCAAACCAGATGCTTTGGGTAGATGGGGCTTGACAATCTGGGAGAGTAGTCCATGTAGGGCAAGGAAAATCCTGATTTCAAACCTCTGCTGCCTTGTGGCATACCCAGTCACAGGAAAGGCTTTGGGAGTCAACCCTGAGGTAAAATCCGGAGTTGGAGCCCCTAAGGCAGTCCGTTGTTGATTTAAACTTCGTTCTGGTAGCTCCTGCAATGGTGCTGCTGCCAAACTGTAACAGCCTTGCTGTTCCTTTGGATCCATCACCGACGTGGAGAGGGGGGACATGCTACATGGGCAACAGCCTGTCCTCCATATCACATTGCCCAGGCTAGCATCCAGCAACACTCATCAACACAAACTCACACCCTATACCCTGGAGAGGTCACTCCAGCTTTGCTTGCAGCATTGACACAACAAGTCATTGCTCGATTGGCGTAGAGCTGGGCACCAGGAGTTGTTCCCAATGGTGGGAGGGATCCTTGGATCTCACTGGACAACTACCGCCTACCTCAAGCTGGGCAGCCCCCAGCCAGTAAGGTGTTGTCCCACCACAGTCTGCCATCCTCATTGGGTGCATGGGGATTAGGAAACGTACAAACAGCAGACTGCAATCATCGCACAAGGAAACAAAACAAAACAATGAAAGAAACCAGCTTTGAAACTGGGATGTTGGAGCGTTTGGACAATGATGACCGGTCTTTCTGAAAACCTTCAGGACATCAGTGACTCCAGGAAAACAGCTGTCATAAATGATGAGCTTGGGAGGCTGCATGTGGACATTGCCACCCTTCAGGAAACATGCCTTGCTGACTCAGGCACGCTGAAGGAGAAGGACTACACATTCTACTGGCAGGGGAAAGGCTCTGATGAACCAAGGGAGCATGAAGTCGGCTTTGCAGTGAGGAGCAACCTGCTGAATTTGGTAGAACCAGGCAGCAACGGCACAGAGCGTCTCCTCACTCTTCACCTCAACACCACCGAAGGCCCAGTCACCCTTGTTAGCATGTATGCCCTGACACTGTCTTCCACACCGGACACAAAGGATGAGTTCTACGAGAAGCTTGCATCCATCGTCACAAGTATCCCCAGCAAGAAGCAACTTGTTCTCTTGGGTGACTTCAGTGCCAGAGTGGGTGCAGATCATGACTCGTGGCCCTCTTGCCTTGGACAGTTTGGTGTGGGCAAAATGAACGAGAAGGGCCAACGACTGCTTGAGCTTTGCAGTTACCATGAATTTGTGCATTGCCAACTCCTACTTCAGGACCAAGCCTCAGCACAAGGTCTCTTGGAGACACCCATGCTCAAAGCGCTGGCATCAGCTAGATTATCCTGGTCAGGCGTGCTGCCATCAAGAACATCCTCCACACACGCTCTTACCACAGTGCGGACTGCGACACAGATCACTCCCTGGTCTGCAGCAAGATCAGGCTACAGCCAAAGAGGATCCACTGCTCAAAGAAACAAGGGAACCCCCGCATTGATGTCAGCAAGATATCTCAACCAGACCTCATAGAAAAGTTTGCAGAGACCTTCAAGAAGGAAATGCAAACCTCACAGCCCAGAGACTCTGCCACAGAGAAGTGGGAAATAGTGTGGGACACCATGCACTGCACTGCCTTGGCTACCTTTGGGAAGAAGTCCTCCAAGTCTCACGATTGGTTTTGAGGCCAAGTCCAGAGAGATGACTCTCATCATCGAAGCCAAGCGTGCCGCCCTCACCTAGTATAAGCGGTCACCCAGTGAGAAGAGCCTGCAGATTCTCAGGGCTGCCAGGAGCAAGGCTCAGCAGACTGCCAGGCGTTACACCAGCAAATACTGGACAGAGCTCAGTGAAGACATCCAGACAGGTGCTGCTACAGGCAACATTAGAGGGATGTATGATGGCATCAAGATGGCGCTCAGACCAGTCGAGAGCAAGACAGCTCCCCTCAAATCTTCCACTGGGGTAGTAATTACAGACAAGGTGCAGCACGGTGGCGCAGTGGTTTAGCACTGTGGCAGCACAGTTTTACCCTCGGCTGGGGGACCGCGGGGATCATGAGATCGTGGATTCGATCCCAGCCCCCGACCAACAGTGAGCTGTGTGGAGTTTGCATGTTCTCCCCGTGTTGCGCGGGTTTACTCCGGGATTTCTCCGGTTTCCTCCCGCACACCAAAAACATGTAGGTTTAGGGCGCTCGCGCACGCAGCGACCAGCAGCCGGTGGCTTGTCACCAGACTGCAAACCAAGTCTACCTATGGGTACAAATAAGTAACAAAAAAAAAAAAAAAAAAAAAAAAAAAAAAGGGCCAACAGATGGAGAGATGGGTGGAATATTACTCCGACCTCTACTCCAGACAGAACACAGTGTCCCCCACAGCTCTTGATGCCATTGAGTGTATGCCAATCATAGAGGAGTTGGATGTAGAGCCAACCATAGAGGAACTCAGGAAGGCCATCGACAGCTGGGCCTTAGGCAAAGCCCCAGACAGCAATGGGATTCCCCCAGACCTGATCAAACCTGATCAGACCTGACGGACGCCAAGATCATCATCCTCTATAAGAACAAGGGAGAAAGAAGTGACTGCAACAATTACAGAGACATCTCTCTGCTCAGCATCATCGGCAAAGTCTTTGCTTGGGTCATTTTGATCTACCTGCAGAAGCTGGCAGAACACGTCTACCCAGAGTCGCAGTGTGGCTTTCGTGCCAAGAGATCAACGGTAGACATGGTCTTCTCCCTCTGCCAACTCCAGGAGAAGTACAGAGAACAGCAGATGCCCCTGTATGTCACCTTCATAGATCTCACCAAGGCATTCAACCTCGTCAGCAGAGACGGCCTGTTCAAGATTCTCCCAAAGATAGGCTGCCCACCAAAGCTTCAGAGCATGATTGAGTCTTTTCACTCAGACATGAAGGGGACTGTGCAGTTCCCTTCAGCACCTGCAGTGGCGTCAAACAAGGCAGCGTCCTTGCTCCCACACTCTTTGGGATATTCTTCGCTGTTCTCTTAAAGCATGCCTTTGGCACTGCAACTGAAGGAATTTACCTACGCACCAGATCAGATGGCAGGCTGTTCAATCTTGCCCACCTCAGAGCCAAGACGAAGGTTCGCAAAACGCTCATTAGAGACATGCTGTTTGCTGACAACGCAGCAATTGCAACACACACCCAACAGGAGCTGCAGACACTGGTGGACTACTTCTCACAGGCCTGCAAGGATTTTGGACTCACCATTAGCCTGAAAAAGACCAATGTCCTGGGACAAGACACTGAGTCACCACCTGCCATTACCATCGATGACTATGAACTCAACGTTGTCCACCACTTAACCTACCTTGGCATTACCATAACCGACAACCTCTCCCTTGACACAGAAATAGACAGGAGGATCGAGAAGGCAGCTACAACACTCGCTCGCCCCGCAACCAGAGTGTGGGCAAACGCCAAGCTCTCGGTGAAGACTAAGATGGAAGTGTATAATGCCTGTGTCATCAGCACACTGCTGTTTGGCAGTGAGTCATGGACAACATACAGTATGCCAGACAGGAGAAGCGACTCAACACCTTCCATTTGCGAAGTATCTGCCGCATCCTGGGCATATCCTGGCAGGACAGGGTAACCAACGTAGATGTCTTGAATCGCACGGGACTTCCCAGCACATTTACTCTCCTCAGACAGCGCAGGCTGCGTTGGCTAGGCCATGTCCACCGCATGGACGATAGGCGCATCCCAAAGGACATCCTGTATGGAGAACTGGCATCTGGGAGGAGATCCACTGGTTGCCCCCAGCTCCTGTACAAAGATGTCATTAAGAGAGACATGAAGGCCACCGACATCAACACAGAGACCTGGGAGAGCCTAGCAGGTGACTGTGCAAAGTGGAAAGGGACCCTGAAGCAACACCTGAAATCAGGGGAGGAGAAAATGATGACCGCTGCTCCAGAAAAACGAGCACGCAGGAAGGAAAGCAACAGCTCCAACAGACCAGAGACTACACACAGGTGTGACCTTTGTGATAGAGACTGCCACTCCTGCATTGGTCTATTTAGCCACAGATGACGCTGCTCCAGGTGAGCAGACAACCAGAACTAGGATGCTTCACCCATGGTCAACCCTGACCAATGGAGGCCTAAGAAGAGATACCTTAACAGTGAGACAACAACCTGCACCATTATTTACATGGAAAATTATCTTTTAAGTTGACAAACATCATATGGGTGACTCGTGGCAAAATTTGATCAGGATCAAAAGATAATTTCGCTCTTGCCATTCATTTCAATGGAGAATTTTTCTGATTTAAGGTCCCATATGCGGAAGTAGAGGGGGTGTGACTTAGGCTCTCTATTGGTAGAATCGCAACATCGCGAAATCCTGGAGGGACTGACTACAGCATACAGTATATCAACATTTTACAAAACCAGTTTCTTTTACTCAACGCATATGTGTTTATGGAGAGTTAATACAAGTGATTTTATTAGTGGTTAATTAACTATTTTCCAATGTAAAAAACTAATTGTAAGCAGATAGTTATTAGAATAAGGTAATACTCCATCCTATACAATAACTCTAGTAAAAGTAAAAATAATTTGCAATCAGGGTTTAATAATTTTGGAAACAGCTGTAAGTCATGGCATGCCCCATACAGCTACACCGCTTTAAAAAAAAAGTCCATAAAATAAACAAATAATCAAAAGGTGCTGGCAGCTCACAAAAATGTAATTTGCAGCATGCCAACATTTAAAAATAAATCCAGAATATCTTCTGTCATTATTTACATAATACAACAGTTAGTTCTGACTGAGCAATTTGATTGGACAATAGGGATTCCAGGAGTTACTATATTCCATGATAACTGGTGCATGCCTGTAGAAAGCAAGTACTGTATTCCTATTTGAAACAGGTAGGCCAATCAGGCTTTACAGGCCCAAATGTAGGCTGTGTTTGAAAGTGGAATCCAGAGGTGTAGCCTATATGTAGGCAATCACATGTTAGACTTTGACAAATATGAAAGGGACTGAACTGAGATTTATTTGATTGTGTGAATATTAATTACACAATAACTGAAAATGAATGGGACATCCAATATTAGCCACTGTTTAAGAACTGCTTGTTTATTTTTTGTCAGATCACTTATTTGTGTGATCTTTTATGGGTTATATTGATAACTGTTGTATGTTGCACTTGGGGGAATGGGCATTGTTCAGTTATCATTATAATTCAGTTTATATGTGTAGATTATAGTATATCGCAGGGGTCACCAGCTAAAACTGTAAAAGGTCCGATAAGTCGGTCCTCCTCCCCACTCGAGGTCCGAACTAGGTGTGGGAATCTTTAGGCACCTCATGATTTGATTATGATTCAGAACTGCGACTTGATTCTAAAACAATTCTCAATGCAGCTTGACACATTTTTTTTTTTCTGTTCAAGATTTTTCTCTCTCACTGTGTGACAACTTGGCCCTTTTAAAGCAAAGCATTTGCAATGACCCATGAATTTACTTCCAACATCTTTTATTAAAACAAATGGAAGAAAAATCTAACACATGGTGGGCGGTGGTGGCCTAATGGTTAGAGATGTGAAATGGTGAGCGGAGGGTTGCAGATTCGATCCCTGGACCGGCAGGATTAGATCTGGGTGGGACAGATGACATAGTAGTGTTTGCCCCACCCTCCTTAACCCCACTGTGGTGCCCTTGAGCAAGGCCCTTAACCCCAACTGCTCCAGTGGAACTGCTCAGTGGCCACAGGTCAGTCTGTGGTTGTACTGGGCAGCTTCCTGGTGTGAATGTGTGAGTGTTAACAGGGCATCCTTGAAAAAGAGAGGTTGCTTCTCAATCGAACTACCCTGTATAAATAAAGGTTAAATAAAAAACGTGGACAAATTTATCTCAAAATGTGCTTTTAAACGCTGTCATCATTTCATTGACATTCTTTCAGAAGACCACAGCTGTCTCCAGACAGGCCAATTACATTTAACTTGCTTTCACACATTATTTTATTCGGCTCATGTTTTAGCTGGTTTTAGCTTTATATTAATTTTTAAGCAAAAAACAATATTAAAATGAATTCTTTGTTCAAATTCAAACAAAATGTAATAAAATCCTAAAAATGTTTTACAGGAGAACACAAACTAATTTGTATTGCATTTTTAAAAAAGATTAATATCTAAAAAAACAAAATTTCACAAAAAGTCCACCTCTATACAATATTTTCAGTGCAGAAAAAAACTGTTTCAAACTATGACAAAAAAAACCAAAAAAAAACGGACGCACAATATAATTCCACGGGACAGAACTCCTCTGACATTTTTTAAAAATCTCCACAGTAAACTCTGTTACAGTATGGATGGAGCGGTAACTCTGTGGTTACAGGGAGAGGGGAGGTGGAACTTTTTATGTTCGTAGTGTGTACGGTTCCTGTGGTAATGTATCGTCACTTCCTGTGTTGCTGGCTGTTGTTGTGGTTTGCTTTGTGGTTCACTCTCCTGAGGATTCATTCATTCATCTTCTTCCGCTTAATCCTGTTCGGGTCGCGGGGGGCTGGAGCCTATCCTAGCATCTTTGGGCGAGAGGCAGGGTGCACCCTGGACAGATCACCAGTCCATCACAGGGCCAACACAGAGAGACAGACAACCATTCACTCTCACAGTCATACCTAGGATTATTGCCTTTAATTGTATTTTAATCGTTTTTTTCTATCTACCATCACCTCTCACTTCTATTTAACAAGCCTCTTGCACCTGTGTGCTCACTCAGTGTCACCTAATCACCCTGTTTAGCCTTCTGTTCACCTTTCATTGGTGTTTGTGTTAGCTTTGGGTTAGCCACTAGCTACGGCTACTAGCTCTCCTTCCCCTTCTCCTCTGGTGTGCTCTCTATGTCAGATGTTTAGCTACACCTCTGCCTCTTTCAGTGATAATGGTAAATATAATAAATGTTGTCTTTATGAAGTGCTTGAGGCGAGGTTGTCTGATTTGGAATGCCGGCTCAGCTGCATTGAAACACCGTCTGCGCCAGTTAATAATGATGGACGCCCCTTAGCTGCAACGGAGCTCCCTAACATAGGGCGGCCTGCTAGCGGTCCCCCGGCTCCAACCTCTCCTGAGCAGCCAGGAGAGAACGGGTGCGTGATGGTGAGAAGGAAGCTTAGCCGCAAGCCCCTGGTACACCACCAACCTGTTCATGTTTCTAATCGCTTTTCCCCGCTCAGCGACACACCCGCTGAGGAAAAACTCTGATCATTGGCGACTCTGTAGTCAGAAATGTGAACCTAGAGACTCTAGCGGCCATAGTCAAATGCATTCCCGGTGCCAGAGCAGGTGACATCGAGTCAAATTTGAAAATGCTGGCTAAAAGTAACTGTAAATACTCCACAATTGTTATCCACGCCGGCATTAACGACATCTGACTCCGGCAGTCGGAAGTCACAAAACTTAGTGTGTAATTGGTTTGTGACTTTGCCAAAACAATGTCTGCCTCTGTAGTATTCTCTGGGCCCCTCCCTAATCTGACCAGTGGTGACATGTTTAGCCGCTTGCCATCCTTCAACCGCTGGCTGTCTGTGTGGTGTCCCGCAAACAATGTGGGCTACATAGACAATTGGAACTCATTTTGGGGAAAACCCGGTCTCATTAGACAAGACGGCGTCCATCCCACTTTGGATGGTGCATCTCTTTTATCTAACAATCTGGCATCATTTTTATCCAAATTTCCAAAACATTGACAACTCAGAGTTGGGACCAGGAAGCAGAGTCGCAGTCTTACACGCCTCTGTGCAGCTCCTCTTCATCCTAAACCCCTCAACTTAGCCTCTGTCTTCCCCATCAGAGAATCATTGTCTGCTCCCTCCAAAGTAAAAAAAATATAATGTATAAAATAAGATAAGCCTTTATTAGTCCCACAGTGGGGAAATTCCAGGATTGCAACAGCACAGGGATAGCAACAATCAGAGCAATAATTTAGCAGATAAGATAAAAAAAGTGCAGTGAATATACATATGTACACATCAATATATATACACAGTGCGGAGTATTGTAGCTAGATGGAATAAACAGCATAATGGTCTATTCAGTTACCCCACCTAGTATGAATATGTACCCATACAGCACATTTCGTATTTGAGTCAGTCTAGTTGTCACCGTCTGTAGCGATTGATATTGTCCGAGGGGACCATTATTGTGCAAGTTTGTTGCATCTTTTGCATTCAATGTTTATTAGGTCATAAAGTTGTTGTTTTTTTTACAACCTCTACGAGCAGCCCTGCTTATGTTATAAAGTCTGACAGCCGTAGCTAGGAAGGACCTGCGAAACCTCTCGGTCGCGCACCTAGGATGATGCAGCCTACCGCTAAATGAGCTCCTCAGTGCATTCAGCATGTCCTGCATGGAGTGGGACTCAGACTTCAGAAGAGATGACAGCTTAGCCACCCACCATCTTCCTCTCTCCTATCTCCTCCACTGGGTCGAGGCGCTGCCCCAGGACAGAGCTAGCTTTCTTAATCAGTCTGTTCAGTCTCTTCCTGTCAGCTGCCGTTGCCCCAGAAGACCACTCCAGATGTGATGGCTGATGCCACCACCGAATCGTAGAAGGTCTTCAGGAGCACCCCTTGTACACCAAAAGACCTGAACCTCCTCAGTAGAAACAGCCTGCGCTTTCCCTTCTTGCAGAGTGTGTCGGTATTGTGTGACCAGTCCAATTTATTGTTCAAATGAACACCCAGGTACTTGTAGGATGTCACCATCTCAATGTCTGTTCCCTGGATGTTTACTGGTACTATGAGAGGTTGTCTTCACCTGTGGCAGTCCACCACCAGCACCTTAGTTTTCCTCGCATTGATCTGGAGGCAGTTCCGATGACACCAGTCCACAAAGTCCTGGATAAGTCCTCTGTACTCAGCATCATCTCCGTCGGAGATGAGGCCGACCATTGCAGAGTCGTCAGAGAACTTCTGTAGATGGCAGTGTGTTGTGTTGTGTGAAAAGTCCACAGTATAAAGGGTGAACAGGAAGGGAGCCAGAACTGTTCCCTGGGGGGCCCCTGTACTGCATGATCGTGTCGGACACACAATCCTGGGTTCTCACAAACTGTTGCCGGTTTGTGAGGTAGTCCAGGATCCACGATGACAGGTGCTGGTCCACCCCTGCGCACAGCAGCTTGTCCCTCAAGATCACTGGTTGGATGGTGTTGAAAGCACTGGAGAAATTAAAGAATATGATCCTCACCATGTTTCCATGCTTCTCCAGGTGTGACAGGGAACGGTGTAGGAGGAAGAGCACTGCATCCTCCACCCCGATGCCGTGCTGGTAGGCGAACTGGAGTGGATCCATTGCTGGTCCCACCAGGGGGCAGAGGTGAGCAAGGAGCAGTCTCTCCAGGGTCTTCATCAGGTGAGAAGTCAGGGCCACTGGTCTGTAGCTGTTCAGGTCTCTGGGGTGGGAAGTCTTTGATACGGGTACCACACAAGATGTTTTCCACAGCTGTGGTACCCTCCCCAGCTTCAGGCTCAGGTTGAAGATGTGCTCTACAATCCCCCACAGCTGGTCTGCACAGGACTTGAGGAGCTTCGTGCTGATGCAGTCTGAACCCGATGCCTTCCTCGCCTTGATCTTCCCCAGCTCCGCCCTCACTTGGGTCTTAGTGAGGGTCAGGTTGGGGCAGGGGGGCTGTGTGCTGGAAGTGAGGAGGGGGTGTTGTTGGGGGGGGGAGCAGGATTAGATGACAGTAGAGGCAGCAGTGGTTGGTGTGCAGGCGGAGGGGAGGGCGGTTGGTCAAACCTGTTAAAAAACAGGTCCAGGTTGTTCACCCACTCACTGCCTCCCGTGGCCTGGGAGGAGGTATTCTGGAGCCCAGAGATGGTTTTGAGGCTTCTCCAGACCCCGCCGATGTTGCTCTGTTGCACCTTGTCCTCCATCTTCTTCTTGTAGCTGTCCTTACCCTCTCTGATCTTCCTCCTTAGCTCCCTCTGTATGGACTTCAGCTCCTCCCTGTTTCCCGACCTGAAGATCCTTTTCTTTTCTCTCAGCAGGGACTTTATCCCGGGGTTGATCCAGGGTTTGTTGTTTGAGCAACACCGTATGGTCTTGGTGGGTACAGTGTTGTCCACACAGAAGTTGATGTAGTCCGTGATGGTGTGAGTGAGGCCGTCGATATCCTCACCATGTGGATCACAGAGCTGCTCCCAGGTAGTGATTTCAAAACAGTCCTTTAGAGCATCCATTGCCTCCTCAGACCATATCTTCACTGTACGCGTAACCGGAGGTTGTCTGTGGACTAGGGGTTTGTACACAGGCAGGAGGTGAACCAAGTTGTGATCCGATCTCCCAAGTTGGGGGGAGTGGCGATGAGGTGTAAGCCTCCTTAGTATTTGCATAAAATAAGTCCAATGTTTTAATGTCTCTGGTGTGGCACGTGACGTACTGGGTGAACGTGGGCAGAATGGAGGACAATGAAATATGGTTAAAATCACCAGAGATGAGGAGGAGAGCATCTGGGTGTTCTGTCGGAAACCTGCAAGTGGCTGAGTGGATAATGTCACGCGCTGCCCCAGCGTTCGCCGACGGATTTGCATAAACAACAATGCAGATCACGTGTGAGTATTCCCTAGGGAAGTGAACAGGCCGCTTGCTAACAGCTAGCAACTCAATGTCCTTGCTGCAGCATTGCTCTTTAACTGTGATGTGTCCTGGTTTACACCATCTGTAATTAACATACATTATCACTCTTCTGCCCCTTGCCTTCCCACTGTCTGGTGTCCAGTCTGCCCGTATTGCATGGAAGCCCTCCAGTTCGATGTTAGCATCTGTTGCTAGTTCTGTTAGCCATGTCTCAGTAAACAACATCATGCTAATCTCTCTGAAGGCGCTCTCGTAGCGGGACATGGCCACTAGCTCGTCTGTGTTATTGAGTAGCGATCGTACATTCCCCATGATAACGGATGGGAGGACGGGTCTGTACCTTACGTTCCTCGCTCACCGTCTCACTCCAGCCCGACATCCACGCCGTTTCCGAGTGATTTCTCCCGGTATGTTGAGTTTTTGCATTAGCACCGTGGGTCGGTTAAGTGCTAACAGCTGGTCCCTGTTGGTACCGTCTCCTGCTATAAACAATGGCTCCGTCCACCGGCTCGGGAGACATTTGGGGTGATCCAAACAAAAAGTTGGTAATACTCAAACATGAAGCCTCTAAATTTAATGATTTGGCCTGTCTTCCTCCTCATTATTTAAAAATTAAATGCGGTTTGTTAAATATTAGGTCTCTAACTCCCAAGTCTCTGCTAGTCCATGATCTGTTAATTGATCATCAGGTTGATTTAATATCCCTTACAGAGACTTGGTTAGGGCAAGAGGATTATGTTGGTTTAAACTTTAAATGAATCAACTCCCTCTGGTTATTTAAACTGTCAAAATCCCAGAAGTTCTGGTCGTGAAGGAGGAGTAGCAACAATTTACCATTCCAAATTACTAGTTAATGTAAAGCAAAAAAACACGTTTTAATTCCTTTGAGGGCCTGGTCCTCAGTATTGGGTATTTTAGCAATTTTACAGTAGGTTCAACACAATTTTATTTGCCATAGTTTATCGTCCTCCCTCAGCCTACTCAGAGTTTTTATCCGAATTTGCCAAATTCTTAGCTGATTTAGTGCTGAAATCAGATAGAATAATTATAGTAGGGGACTTTAAAGGCGTCGGCCGGACAAAATTTCAGTATCGCTAAATCATATCTTAAATTTTTGTGTGAGACGAGCTAATTTGAACCGCACATGTTTTGGTGTCAACAAATGTCGCATAAGGTGACAATGCGCTACTGAAGTATGATTTCCTTGAGATCTGTCTGACTCTGCCAAGCGATCAGCGGCTAAAATGGCCACTGACTGTGTGACGTCAGGTCAGGAGGCGACCAGCAAACACTCGACGGATATTGCGTGTTGTTTACGTTCGGCGATAACGGATATTTCTAGGAGTACTTGTGGATTACAAATAGAGTATTTATTACGATTAGGATTTCAGTGATCGAATTAATTATGGTTTGGCGTTGTGTTGTCTACGGGTGCAACGGTATACCGGAGGAGCACGCAGTGAGTGTTTATGAATTTCCCCTGCCTGGGAAAATCAGAACCGCATGGGTGAATTTCGTTCAGAAAACGCGAAAAAATTGGAATGTTGTCGGAAAATCACCCAACGTGCAGTAGACATTTCGTTGACAGCGATTTTGAGAATAAGATGCAATTTGAAATGAAATTAGCAAAAAGATTGCTGATAAAAAAATCGGCTGTTCCAACTATATATCCGTTCATTTCAAAGTCCCACTCTCAGACAAGTGTCAGTGACAGTGGCGTGAAAAGCAAGGGTGATCTACCGATGCGATCTGCTGTCAGAAAAATAGAAGTAAACAGGGTAAGTTTTCTTTTTTTAATATTCACTGCCAATATTTACTAAAATTATTTACAAGCAATGAATTTCATTGCCTTAACAACTTATCAAATATTAGACTTTTAGGGTATTCATACTAATCAAATATGAAATATTCAGTGCTGTATAGGGAGGTGGTTGTGCCTGTTTGCTCAAGTTATATTTCTATATATGTAATCCAATTCGACACCTCTGGAATGAAATTATGTTGATCTACTGTTTTTGCAGATGTTATCCACTGTCATTCAACCTTCAAATACTGTGGATTTTTTTTTTGAATTTGATTATTCAGCAATTGTCCTCATTGCAGTCATCCATGTGAGGTAACAAGTCACACTAAAGGCTCTCTGTTGGTGATCAAACAACATTGTCCACATTGTGTTGAGGATCGATCCTGGCACAGCCAGCCGATGATCAGGGACATGCCAGCTGGTAACATACAGCTTTCATCCGCCATTCTCTTCACTGGGGCGTCATATGTCAAGGTCCTCAGAGTTCTAAATGCAGCCGGTATCGTTGGAATTTCCACGACCACTTACAAGGAGCTTTCGATTTCTAATTTTTATTAAATTAATTTTATTTCAGAATATGTGGATGATCTGATGAATACTCTTTTCGACAAAACCTTGGTTGATCCAACCCACTTATTGGAGCAGTGGCACTCTGTACAAGCCAGAGTTCCCGCAACATTGAGTGCCAAATTTCAGCGTCCCATCAAAGCTGATGCTGTTGAGCAACATATATCTAGATTTTCAAAATCAAACATGTAAAAGTAGAATAAATTTCCAATTAGCAATGAAAGTTCAGCTTTCAATTGTTAGGGAAGCAACATATTTTGCTAAGACAAACAAATATAAGCCTAAGATTTTTAGAGAAATGTGCTTTTAAAAATTGAACACGAATTTTACACCATAAAATGGTAGAAAAATTAGTCTAATGTATATGAGATCCGACTTTGATGAATGCTGAAATATTAGAATTATAAAATTGACATGCACATTAATAAACTCAATATATGATTTTAAAAAACTTTATTTAAATAACATTGATCACAAATCTAATCTTGGTAGGCAAAATCCCTTGTAGTGATCAGATGGGAATGTTTCTCTGATGAGGCTCACAGCACAGGCAGGCAATATCACCCTCACTTCTTTCCCAAGAACAAATACGGCTGAATAACCCCATCAGCACCACCCAAAACTACTTCATCATCAGATTCTTCAGTTTCAATATCATCACTTATATTGCGGTCGTCATACTCGATAAAATAATCGCTGTCCGAATCACTCTGCTGTCGTTCAGCCATTTCCTGTTTCTCCCTGACCTGACATCACTGCTGCCCGCCCCTATCGAGAGATGGTGGTACTGCAGCATCACTAAGTGAAATATGGGCTATTAACAAATAAAGTCATTTATGGAGGCTGGTGACACATTTTAAATCACGGGAATGGCCAGAATGGAATATTTTCATACAATCAGTTTATTGGTTCAATAAAAAAATGTCACCGTCCGAGGCCTTTAATATACATGTAGATGTAGATAGTGATTGCCTTAATATGGCATTTAATTCAATATTAGACTTGATGGGATTTTCTCAGAAAGTAGGAAATTCTACCCATTATCTCCATCACACATTGGACCTTGTTCTGACATATGGCATAGAAATAGAAAATCTGGTAGTGTCTCCTCATAACCCTGTACTCTCCGACCATTGTCTGTTAACCTTTGATTTTACTATTTCTGACTATTAGGCTCCTAAAGAAAAATATTACTACAATAGATGCCTCTCAGATGATCTTACCAAATTTATGCAGATTGTTTTCTCTATGCCATGTGTCAACACAATGGAAATTAGCTATACAGAGCTTGCTCCTTCTGTAACTGATAGCATGGTAGATAGTGTTACAGCTTCTCTGCATCAGACGCTAGACATGTTGGCACCTTTAAAAAAGAAAAAGTGTAATCAGAGATTTTTAACTCCTTGGTTCAACACAGAAACTCGTACCTTAAAACAGAACACTCGTCAGTTAGAAAGAAAATGGCACTCCACTAATTTAGATGAAATCTATTTAGCTTGGAGAAATCATCTTCAAATCTCAGAAAAGCTAGAACAAGTTATTATTCTGCATTAATAGAAGAGAACAAGAATAATCCCAGGTTTCTTTTCAGCACTGTAGCCAGGCTGACAAAGAGTCAGGACTCTGTCAATCCTAGCATTCCCTTAGAGCTTACTAGTCAGGACTTTATGAACTTTATCAATAATAAAATTTCATCTATCAGAGATAAAATCAGTTAGATTCTTCCCACCTTTAACTTAAATACAGTAATTACTACAACTCCTTCAACTGATATCTGTTTGGCTGAGTTTACTCCAATTGACCTTTTAGAGGTAGATAAAATAATTTCCTCATCCAAGCCTTCAACTTGTCTTTTAGACCCTATTCCTACCAGGTTATTTAAAGAAGTCTTCCCATTTATTGGTAGCTCTATTCTTCAAATAATCAATTCTTCATTAACATTAGGCCTTGTATTGCAGGCTTTTAAAACTGCTGTAATTAAACCCTTACTCAAAAAGCCAACGCTGGATCCAGGAGTTTTAACTATCGACCAATCTCTAATCTCCCTTTCATTTCAAAAATCTTAGAAAGAGTTGTTGCTACGCAATTATTTGACCACTTGCAGAGAAATGGTTTATTTGAATAGTTTCAATCTGGGTTTAGAATCCATCATAGTACTGAAACAGCCTTAGTGAAGGTCACTAATGACCTCCTTATCACATCTGATAATGGACTTGTTTCTGTACTTGTCCTTTTAGACCTTAGTGCAGCTTTTGATACTATCAATCATAATATTCTACTTGATAGATTAGAAAACTATGTTGGACTTGGGACTTCCGGTCTGGATACCATGGTGATTGCAGCTTAACGCTGAAGCTCCCAGACCCAATCCAGTAAAATACCTTGAAAATCAGATTTAACGGACTTTTGGAAGAGTGAAAATCAAAGGACAAAGTCATCATGCCTAAAGGAAAACAGAAGAAATCGACATTTACCAGGCCAGGACACGCATCAGCCGAAGAATCTGATCCGGAGGATTTCCATTCAGAAGACGAGGAGCTGAATGAAGCTAACAAAAAGGTTAGCTTGAAAATGGTATTTAAAGAATTAAGACGATTTCGCCCAGAGTGTTGGGCCGAATTTCATGAATTCAAAGAAGAATTAAAAAGGACAAACAGCAGAGTGGACCAGGCCGAGAACCGAATCTTGGAAGCAGAGGAAAGAATAAAAGCGCTGGAAGATTCCATGCTGGATCTACACAAAAGGCAGTCGAGACTAGAGGCTAAGCTAACCGACCAAGAAGGAAGACTGAGAAGAGACAACATAAGAATTCATGGTCTGAAAGAAGGAGTCGAGGATGGTTTCACCACAATGGCGGCATGCGTGGAATCCTTACTGAGAGAGAAGTTGGATATTCCCCAATCCACCGACTTGAAGATAGAAAGGGCGCACCGTACATTAGGCCCTAGGCCGGCGGCGGAAGCGCCACCAAGATCGGTGGTGGTGAGATTCTCCAACTCCAAAATAAAACAAGAGGTTGTAAGACTGGCTTGGCAGAAAAAAGGATTTATGCACCAAGAGAGAAAAGTTTTTGTGGAACACGATTACGCCCCAGAGGTCCTTAAAAAGCGTCGGGAATACAACGACGCTAAAAAGGTGCTACGAGAGAAAAAACTGCGCTTCCAGACTCCATTTCCGGTGAAGCTAAGGGTTTTCTACGGTGAAGAGACATGTCTCTATAATTCGACAGAAGAAGCAACCACGGATATGGCGAGAAGAGGGCTCCCGGTAACAGTGTTTAAACCCGCAGCAGACCAGAGTGAAAGGATCAAGGCTCAAACGTGGTCCACACAGAGACCCTCAAAATCCATGGGCCAGCAGCGGGAAACCCAGCGTCAGAGCTACAAGGAAAAACTGGCCGTTTACAGGAGGGAATAACGATTTTTTTAGTCAGTCTGCACATCCAACCCCCCTCCTACAAGGTAACAAACATTAAAGGAGATGCAGAATCAGCATGTGGTAAAACATTTCATGGATCAGTCATAATATTAGAAACAAATAAGTCTTTTTAAAAAAACAAAACAAAACAAAAAAAACTTGTTAAAATAGAAATGTGACAATGATCCACATGTTCTCCCCACACTAACAAATACTGTATTAGCGTGAACGTTTGCTGTGATGGTGGTGGGAGGGTGCACACAATTTCATAGGGTATAGGCATTAAAAAAAAAAAAAATCATTACAAGTTCGGATTGGGATCTGAAATTCACGTTAAAAACATGGGACAACTTACAAGGATAAGAGAGGGCCCTCAACACGTAACAGAGTTTGAGGAATTTCCCTCAGAGCCTACACTCCATCAAGGCTCTTCCAGGGTCTCTAAAAAGACCTCAGCTCAGGAAGTTCTTTTGTCAGTTTTTTGTTTTAAAGTTTTATACACTATGTTCTTAATGTTTTTTATGTTCTTAATGTTCTTTCAGTTTCTGAGTAGCATAAAAGAGGGCCACCACACTGTTATACTAAATAAGACAATACAATGGAGAAACAGGGTGTAACCAAAATAATCTCATATAATGTAAAAGGGATCCTGAATCCAGTTAAAAGATCCAAGATTCTAGGCAAAATGAAAAAAGACAAAGCAGGAATAATATTTTTACAAGAAACCCACCTAACAGACGTGGAGCACACTAAACTCAATAGACAAGGGTTTAAAATGATCTCTTCATCTTCATATAAGTCAGGGAGGAGGAGGGGATTAGCGACATTGATCTCAACCAAAATTACATTTGAAAAAAAATCAGAACACAAAGATAAAGAAGGGAGATACAGTTTGGTAATTGGGCGGCTAGAGGGAGAAGATATCACCCTGCTGAATGTATATGCACCTCCAGGGGCTAACTGGAAATTTTATAAAAATGTATTTGACCTAATGATAACTAAAGCCCAAGGTTTAGTGATATGTGGTGGAGACTTCAATCTAAGACTGAATCCTTACTGGGATGCATCAGGTAATTCTCCACATCAAAATAACACTCAAAGTAGGAAAACTCGGATGCTACTAAAAGAAATGGGAATCTGTGATGTGTGGAGGGAATTCAACCCCAGTGTAAAAGATTATACATTTTACTCAGCGCCACATTCATCATACTCAAGGATTGACTATTTTTTTTATGTTTAATAGAGACATTGGAAGAGTAAAAACATGTAAAATAGGACTGATGCATCTCTCTGACCACAGTCCGATCTATATGGACTTAAGTATCCAAAATTACACAAATAATACATTTTCTTGGAGGTTGAATTCAAATGTCCTGAAAGGACCACTGAAAGATGAATTGGAATCAGATATTCTCAGATATTTGGAAGAAAATGATAATGGAGAAGTATCCCCTTTAATACTGTGGGATGCATGCAAAGCTGTAATAAGGGGTAAGATTATTGCAAAACTGGCAATCCAAAAGAAACTGAGACAAGAAAAACTAACCACATTAGAGTCAGAACTTAAGAACCTAGAAAAAGAACACAAAGGCAACACTCATTCTAATGACTCGCTCAGAATTAAGGAAATTAAAAAACAAATAAATGAGATCTACACAATAGAAATCCAGAAGAAACTTACATTTCTGAAACAAAAATTCTATGAAGCTGGCAGCAAATCGGCAAAATTACTAGCCTATAAATTGAGGAAACAACAAACGGAAAGAACAATCTACAAAATCAGAGACCCAATATCAAAGGAAATAAAATTCAGAATTCAGGATATTCTTAAAAGCTTCGAGAACTACTATAAGAACTTGTACTCCCTCAAAAAACATAAAAACGCATCCGAAGCATTCCTAAACACATTAAACCTTCCCCAACTTACTGAGTCTCAAAATAAAACACTACTGTCAGAAAAACAACCTAAAGAATTAGAAAAAGCAATTATAAAACTTAAAACTAACAAATCCCCAGGAGCAGATGGCTATACAGCAGAGTGGTACAAAACCTTTAAACAGCAACTATCTCCTCTCCTCCTGAAAACATTTAACTATGTCCTCCACACAGGGGAAATCCCCCCCTCCTGGAGAGAAGGGGTCATTGCAGTCATACCTAAACCTGAAAAGGATAAACTAGACTGCTCCAACTACAGACCAATCAGTGTATTAAATCAGGACTATAAGCTTTTTACCACTATCCTTGCCAAAAGGTTAGAAAATATACTGACAGACTTAATTCATTTAGACCAAACAGGTTTTATAAGACAAAGACAGACACAAGACAACATTAGACGCACTTTACACATAATTCATCATATAAAAAAATATAACTTAAATGCAGTCATATTGGGTTTAGATGCTGAAAAAGCATTCGATTCGGTTGACTGGTCTTTCCTATATAGAATCTTATCCAGTTTCAATTTTCATAACAACTTCATTAGAACTATCCAGGCATTATATAAAAAACCAACAGCTAAAATAAGGATTAACGGTAATTTATCATCATCTTTTGAGCTGGAAAGAGGATGTCGTCAGGGCTGCCCCTTGTCTCCACTGCTCTTTGCAATCTTCATAGAACCTCTGAGCCAATGGATAAGACAGAATCAAAAAATTCAAGGTATTACACTTTGTCAGAAGGAACATAAAATAGCACTCTTTGCTGATGACATTTTAACATACCTGGGGCAGCTGGACACCTCTTTTCCAGAACTAATCTCAGTTTTTTCAGAGTATGGAGATTTATCGGGGTACGAACTAAACATGCATAAAACCCAAGTTTTAACATTCAACAATGACCCAAATCAATATTTACTAAGCAAACTCAAAACTAACTGGGAGATGGAATCTATGAAATATCTGGGGGTCAATATCCCGAAACAACTCAACAAAATTATAACACTAAACTATGATCCACTGGTGGCAAAAATAAAATTTGATCTAGCAAGATGGAATATGATACCATTCTTGGGTACTGCACAAAGAATTGAAACAGTCAAAATGAATATACTTCCACGTCTTCTATACCTTTTCCAAACAATACCGGTAGAACCTCCCAAAAAAACATGGCAGGAGCTGGACAGAAGGATCTCAAGATTCATATGGCAGGGCAAGAGACCTAGAATCAAATATAGAACCCTACAGCTAAACAAAGACAAAGGTGGGCTTGCGCTGCCAAATATCAGGGCTTGCGCTGCCAAATATCAGGGACTATTTTAAAGCTGCACAAATTAAAACTTTAGTAGAGATATGTAACCCAGTCTACACTGCACAATGGAAGGAGATCGAATGCCAAATAACAAGTGACATCCCCCTACAGGCGATAATAGGGAACAATGCCTTACCTAAACTTTTGAATAACACTAACCCGTGGATAGAGACCCCGCTAAAAATTTGGCTTAAGATAGTCAGAGAAAATCAAACTAAAGAGCCCTACCGATTTCTGCAATGGATTGCCTATGATCAAGACTTTACTCCTAATAAAACAGACACCAGATTTAAAAAGTGGAAAGAGAATGGACTGATAAAATATTACGATTTTTTTTAAAGGGCAAACTTTAAGAAGTTTTGAAGATTTGAAAAAACAAGGTCTAATAAATCAAGACCTTTACAGGTTCTTTCAGCTTAGACACCACATAAACAATATACTTACAAAGGAGGATTTGAAAAGGGCCCAGTCAGGTGTTCTGAAGGTCTTCTTAATGGCATATAAAGGGATCCCAGGGATCAGATACATTTCTAAAATATACCAAGGTCTTCAAGACTTAAAAGGAGACAACACATCATATATAAAAGAGAGATGGGAAAAAGAGGGGAATTTCACTTTACAACTGGAAATATGGGAAAAGCTAAATAAACAGCAATGGAAAAGTACCTCATCCCTGCAGTGGAGAGAATTTGGATGGAAAAATTTGGTAAGATTTTTCAGAACACCTGCACAAAACAAATTTACTCATAAGGGGTTGAATTGTTGGCGCTTGTGTGGTGAAGAGACTGCAAATCATTTTCATGTGCTTTGGTCATGCCCAGTTATCCACCAATATTGGACCAATGTACAGACAATATTGGGGAAAATATTCAAAATAACAGTTCCCTTTTCTTTTGTGACTTTGTATTTGGGTTTACTACCAGATTCACTGGAAAGACGAGGAGAAAAATACTTATTCACTGTTTTAATATTGGCAAGTAAAAAAGCCCTAACTAAAAAATGGATGTTGAAGGACTGTCCTACACCTGAAGATTGGATTAACGTGATCCAAGACATTTACTCGATGGAAAAGTTGACATTCGCACTGAGACAGGACATGGATGGGTTCTTGAACTTTTGGCAACCCTGGATTGCATATGTGTCTTCCATTAGATCTAATCTTTGACAAATACCATTTCAATAATGGCACCGCTCTTTGTTCCAACGCTACTCAGATGCTCTTTTATTTTTATTTTTTTTTATTATTTTGTTTGTTTGTTTGTTTGTTTGTTTTTTGCTCTTTTTTCCTCTTTCTTTTTTGTTTTGCTTTTTTTTGTTCTCTTTAATTTCACTTTTTCTTTCACTTAAAAAAAGGGGTGTTGTAATAATTATTCTTCCAATGTTGTCAAATAACAAAAAATAAGGGAACATGTGATGAAAATGTAAACAATGCAATGCTGTAATGACGTGTATACCCTTTACAAAAACTTAAATAAAAAAAAAGAAAAGAAAACTATGTTGGACTTAATGGAACTTCGTTGCAGTGGTTTAGATCTTATTTATCTGATAGGTTCCAGTTTGTTCATGTCAATAATGAGTTTTCTTCCACCTCAAAGCTCAGTCATGGAGTTCCACAGGGATCTGTGCTAGGCCCTACTCTTTTTAGTTTATATATACTTCCATTAGGCAACATTATTAGAAAGCACTGTATACATTTTCATTGTTATGCAAATGACACACAATTATACCTGTCAATGAAGCCAGATGATAGTAATCAATTAGCCAAGTTAGAAGCCTGTCTTAAGGAAATCAAAGCTTGGATGACTTGTAATTTCCTGCTATTAAATTCAGATAAGACTGAAGTCATTCTAGTTGGTCCAAAAAAAACCTTAGAAATACTTTTCCAAATCAAACTCTTAGTTTGGATGCGGTTACTCTTTCTCTGAATAGTTCTGTGAGGAACCTTGGAGTTATTTTTGATCAAAATCTGTTTTTTAATTCACATATTAAATTCGTTTCTAAGACTGCCTTCTATCATTTGTGTAATACTACCAAGATTAGGAGCATCTTGTCTCAGAGTGATGCTGAGAAACTGATCGCTTTTGTTTGCTCTAGATTAGATTATTGTAACTCTTTATTATCAGGTTGTCCTAAAACATCTTTTAAAAGTCTCCAGTTGATCCAAAATGCTGCAGCAAGAGTTTTAACATGTACTAGAAAGAGAGATCGTATCTCTCCGGTTCTGGCCTCCCTTCATTGGCTTCCCATAGAGTTTAGAATTAAGTTTAAAATCCTTCTCACTTACAAAGCTCTTAACAATCAGGCCCCTTTTTATTTAAAAGATCTGATACTACCCTATTATCCTAACAGAGCACTACACTCCCAAAATGCTGGATTACTTGTAATACCTAGAATGACATGATTGCTTAACCCAGGAGACAGACGCTGACACAAGTAGAGTGATTTGACAATTATTTATTAACTCAGTGTTGTTTGGTGAGTGTGTGAATGTGTGGGTGAGTGCGGTGTAGTCTGGCATCTGGAGCTGAGCGGGTCTTGCTGCGACCTGGCAACCTTGCAGGTGCCGCTGCGAGACTCCTGTCGGCTCCGTGACTTGGCGTGGCTTGGTGCGGGTGGCGCTTGGCACTGTGAAGGTGAGGAGGAGATCCGAGGAGGAGGAGGTGACGTCCCGGTATCTGGGGAGACGAGTCCACCGCCAGGGAGGTCCACCTGTGCACAGGGGAGAATACTTTGACGGGGCAAGTTTTGCTGTGGCTTACGTGACGTGGCTTGACGAGATGACTTGGAATTAGCTCTGACTTGAGGTCGTGTCCTTGACGCGATGCGTGGCGAAGACGACAGACGACTCCGTGCCGAGCAGTCAGAGGCACCGGCTTTTAAAGCCAGCTGATTATTGGTGGCAGGTGTATGCGCAGCTGGAGCTAATGACGGCCCAGCGGCCGCCATGACAGTACTCCCCCCTCTAGAGGTGCCTCCAGGCACCTGCCCTATCCTACTTGGATGCGCCCGATGGAAATCGCGGATGAGCTGTTTGTCAAGGATCAACGCTGGGCGAATCCAGGAGCGGTGCTCAGGGCCGAATCCCTCGCAGTCCACCAAATACTGAAGACCCTAGCCCCGCCGGTGGACATCCAAGATGGCAGTCACCCCCCATCCTCGGGGGGGAAGGAGCCGCGGGGGGCGGGCACAGAGGGTCAGAGATGTAGGGCTTGACCTGGGAGACATGAAAAGTAGTGCAGATGCGCATGGAAGGGGGAAGAGCTAGGTGCACAGACACTGGGTTAATGATGCATGAAATCACAAAAGGACCAATGAAGCGCTTCGTCAACTTATGCTTCTCGGCCGGCACATTGATATTTTTGGTAGACAGCCAAACCTGCTCACCCACCTTATAGTCCGGGGCGGGCCTCCTGTGGCGGTTGGCCACCTGGATATTGCGTTCCGTGGTCCCGAGGAGGGCTCTGCGGGTGATGGTCCAGATCTGACGGCAACGCCTGGCATGAGCCTGTACCGAAGGGACAGCCACCTCCTTCTCCTCCTCCAGGAACAGTGGTGGATCATACCCCAGAGACGCTTTGAACGGGGACATCCCAGTCGCTGAGGACACCGTGGCGTTGTGCGCGTACTCGATCCAGGGCAGGAACGTACTCCAGGAAGAGGAACAAGAGGAGATGACACAGCGGAGCGCAGCCTCCAGCTCCTGATTGGCCCGCTCACACTGGCCGTTGCTCTGCGGATGATACCCAGACGAGAGATTTGCCGTGGCCCCCAACACCGTGCAAAATGCCTTCCATACCTGGGACACAAATTGCGGGCCTCGATCTGAGACAATATCTGCCGGGATGCCATGAAGATGGACCACATGCTGCACCAGGAGATTCGCCGTCTCCCGCGCTGAAGGCAACCCCTGGAGAGGCACAAATTGGGCTGCCTTGGAGAAGCGGTCCACTATTGTCAGGACCGAGGTGAAGTGGTCAGAGGGGGGCAGGCCGGTCACAAAATCCAAAGCCACATGGGACCAGGGGCGGGAAGGAACCGGCAGAGGATGGAGAAGACCTGCCGGGGGGGAAGATGACGATTTCCCGGTGGCGCACTGGGCGCAGGCCCGGACATAGCTGGTAACGTCCTTCCTCAACCCTGGCCACCAGAAGGCTCTCTGAAGCAGGTCGATCGTGTGAGTGATTCCTGGATGGCACGCCAACTTAGAAGCATGACCCCACTGGATGACCTCGCTCCTGACCAAAGGGGGAACGAACAAACGGCCCGGGAGACCCCCACCTGGGTCGGGCTCAGTTTCCTGCGCTCTCCTGACCCTGTCCTGGATCTCCCACGCGAGGGCGCCCACCACACAGGATGACGGCAGGATGGTCTCCTCCTGATCCCCGACGGTCTTTGCCTCGAACTGCCTGGAGAGGGCGTCTGACTTGCCGTTCTTGCTCCCTGGCCGGTAAGTGATCGTAAAATTAAACCGGCCGAAAAAAAGAGACCAGCGGGCCTGGCAGGCGTTCAGCCGTTTAGCCGTCCGCAGATACTCCAGGTTTTTATGATCCGTCCAGACAAGGAACGGCTGGGCAGCCCCCTCCAGCCAGTGCCTCCATTCCTCCAAGGCGAGCTTCACAGCCAGCAGCTCCCTGTAGTTCTTCTCAGCAGGTGTTAGGCGGTGGGAGAAGAAGGCGCACGGCCGGATCCTTCCATCCACCGGGGAGCGTTGGGAGAGGACCGCCCCAACTCCAGAATCCGAGGCGTCCACCTCCACTAGGCACTGCAGGGCCGGGTCCACCTGGGTCAGGACGCGGGCAGAGGCAAACTCCTCCTTCAACCTCCCAAATGCCGCAGCCACTTCCACGCTCCAACGAAAGGGGGTCTTGGGGGACGTGAGGTCGGTCAGGGGCCAGGCAATGATCCCAAAGTTCGGCACAAAACGGCGATAGAAGTTGACGAATCCCAAGAAACCCTGCAACTGTTTCCTGGACGTGACCGTGGGCCAATCCACCACCGCCTTGACCTTGGCCGGGTCGGGGAGCACCTGATTGTGTGCGATAATGAACCCCAAAAAGGACGTCTTGTCGGTGTGAAACTCACACTTCTCGGCCTTGACGAACAGCTGGTTCTCCAGGAGGCGCTGCAGGACCTGTCTCACGTGCACCTGGTGTTCCTCCAACGTGCGTGAAAAGATCAGGATGTCATCCAAATAAACAAACACGTAGGAATTCAGGAAGTCCCGGAGGACGTCGTTAATTAAGCGCTGGAAGACGGCCGGAGTGTTGGTTAACCCAAACGGCATCACCAAGTACTCAAAGTGGCCGCTTGGGGTCCGGAACGCCGTCTTCCACTCATCGCCCTCCTTAATGCGCACCAGGTGATAAGTGTTACGGAGGTCCAGCTTCGTGAACCAAGATGCCCCCTGGAGAGAGTCAAAGGCCGAGTTCATTAGTGGCAGCGTGTACTTATCCTTGATGGTAATTTCATTGAGCCCCCGGAAGTCGATACAGGGGCGCAGCGAGCCATCCTTCTTCCCTACGAAGAAGAAACCTGCCCCCACTGCCGAGGAGGACGGTCAAATAATTCCAGAGCTGAGGGACTCCTTAATATATGTGTCCATGGCCTCACGCTCCGGGGCAGACAGGCTATACAAACGACTTGCCGGGAGAGGGGCCCCTGCCCTGAGGTTGATCGCACAGTCGTAGGGGCGGTGGGGGGGAAGGGATAGCGCCCGTGACTTGCTGAAAACCGCTCTCAGATCGTGGTAGACTTCTGGTACCTTGGACAGATCCGGGGGCGGCATCGAGGGCGGGGTCATCGATACCGAGGGGGCACACGCTGCAGACTGGAGGCAGGCACTGAGGCAAAAGGTGCTCCACGCGGTGATATTTCCGGCTTGCCAGTCGAACGTGGGGTTGTGGAGACATAGCCACGGGTAACCCAGGGTCACAGGCGAGGAAGAGATGGGCAACACCAAGAACCGGATCTCCTCCCTATGATTTCCAGAAACAATCACTGACACGGGGGCCGTCTGGTGGGAGACAGTGGTCAGTGAAGCCTTTGACAGCGTGACGAGGTTGACAGATGAGCGAAGGGGTTGACAGCTGAGGCCCAGATGGGTTGCCAGGTCTCCGGAAATGAAGCTTTGCTCAGCTCCAGAATCAATAAGGGCATGTGTTGTGTGTTCCCTGTGTTTATAAATTAGTCTGATGGAGATACGGCAACTAGTGAGGGTTTTTTTCTGCTTAACGTCCGTGAATCCCCCTACTGTAACCCACGGACCCCCCCTTTTAACCAGTTGGGACACTCAGCTACCCCATGAGACTCATTGCCACAGTAAAAACACAGGCCCAGATCCCTCCGGCGCTGTCTTTCAGCTGCCGAAACACCCGATTGCCCAATAATCATTTCCTCCTGCCCCGGAAGTTCCTCCGGCGGGGGCAGAGCCGGGAGAGGCGACCGGGAGGAGCAGGGGCGTGGTTTACCCAAATGGCTGGCAGCCCTACGTTCAGCCGCCCACTCCTTCAGCCTACTGTCCAAACTAATTGTGAGAGAAATTAGTTCACCTAATTTGTCTGGCTTATCCCGTGTCGCTAGTTCATCTCTAAGCTCCGAGCTAAGACTGCGGAGAAAAATTCTGCAAAGCGCTGACTCCCCCCACCCGACCTCTGCAGCTAGCACCCGGAAGTCTACAGCGAAATTGGCGGCAGATTTGCTGCCCTGCCGAAGGATACGGTGTATCAGAATGCGAGTGATGTATTAGGTTACCCTGAGAGGAAACATCAAGATTGGTTTGATGAGCATGATGAACACCTGAAGAAACTACTAGAAGCGAGGAATACAGCTTGGCAGGAAAACCTACAGTGTAACACAAGGTCGAAGAAGAAGAAATACTCAAAGGCTCAGAGTGAGCTACAGAAGTACACCAGAGAGATGAAGTCCAACTGGTGGGATGAAAAAGCGGAGAAACTTCAAACTGCAGCAGACAAGAAGGACATGAAAACATTCTTCACAGGTTTGAGAGTAATCTAAGGCCCTAAACCAAGAGGATTAATCCAACTATAGGCTATGGATGGTGAAACGGTTTTGCAGGAGAAAGACAAGATCCTGGACAGATTTGCAGACCACTTTGACCAACTACTAAACAACCCTGGAGATCTCACTGAAGAGGCTAAAGAAGCTCTAGTGCAGTGACCAACTGTATCAAGTCTGGATGAACCACCAAATTTTGATGAACTAATGGCAGCTATCAGGACAACACAGGATGGTAAAGCTCCAGGAAGGGATGGAATTCCAGCAGAAGTGTGGAAATTTGGTGGTGTTCAGCTGGCCAACTGCCTGCACAAGCTCATCCAAGAGATATGGGATGCCCAGAAAGTACCTCAAGACTGGAAGGATGCAAGTATTGTGCCTTTGTTCAAGAAAGGTGACAGGAAGGATTGTGGAAATTACCGAGGTATATCACTACTAGCCACTGTTGGTAAGATTCTCTCACGTGTGCTACTTAACAGACTCAGTGAACACATCTCGCAGAATGTACTACCGGAAACCCAGTGCGGCTTTAAAAGTGGAAGAAGCACAAGGGGCATGATTTTCTGCTTGAAACAGGTTCAAGAAAAGTGTATCGAACAGAACATGCCGCTTTATGTAGTCTTCATAGACTTCAGTAAAGCCTTCGATACTGTTTTGCGACAAGGACTTTGGCAGGTACTCAAGAAATATGGTTGTACAGAGAAGTTTGTCAGCCTGATCACTCCATACAGATATGCAAGCAAACGTGGCAATGAGTGGTTCACTATCTAAAGACTTTTCAGCAAGCAACGGGGTGAAACAAGGGTGTGTGCTGGCACCTACACTCTTCTCACTATGTCTGGCAGCCATGCTTGAGGTGGCCTTCAAAGACACTTCAGAACGAGTATACATTCAAACAAGGAAAGAAGCAGACTTGTTCAATGTGGCACAGTTTAAAGCCAAGAGTGAGACATCGATAAAGACAGTAAGAGAAATGCTCTTTGCCAACGACAGTGCTCTAGTTGCACACAGCGTGGAAGATATGCAATCTTTAGTGGAGAAAGTTGCAAGAGCAGCTAGCCAATTCAGCCTCAAAATCAACATCAAGAAGACAGAGTGCCTTTATCAACCACCAAAGTTCCAATTATCAACATCACTACCAGAAGAGATCAGCATTGGTACAGAGCCACTAGTCAAGCGCAAGACTTTCAAGTACCTAGGGAGTACTGTTTCAGAGAATGCTAGGCTGGAGGATGAACTATCTCTCAGAATGGGAAGAGCGAGCGCTGTGTTTGGAAACTTGAGGGAGAGACTGTGGAACAATCGACATGTGTCTATCCGTGTGAAATGCAAAGTGTACAGAGCGACAGTACTGGCTACTCTATTGTACGGTGCTGAAACTTGGACTGTCTACAGAGTGCAGGTAAAGAAACTCCACGCGTACATGATGAGACACCTTCGAGCCATAATGAACATCTCATGGAAAGACAAGATAACCAACATAGAAGTGTTGAAATGAGCTGGTCTACCATCAATGGAGGACATGCTAATACAGATGAACCTGAGATGGCTCGGACATGTTGAGAGGATGGACCACCAGCGTCTCCCTCGGCAGTTACTCTACTCACAGTTATGCAAGGGCAAACGCAGTCAGGGTAGACCAAGGTTCAGATTTAAAGACACTGTAAAAAGAAACTTGAAGAAGTTGGACATAGACAGGAGTTCCTGGCAGCAGAAGGCTAAGGACAGAGCTGTGTGGAGGAATTTGATCAGACCTAAATTAAACAGTCATTGTCGCCCACGACAGACTGCTATGATGATGATGATTGATCCCCAGAGGGGAAATTGAGGGCATCCACCTGGATGGATGAAGCAGCCACAGTACGGTGCTATCCCTTAACCATTCACACACACATTCACACCTAGGGCCACTTTAGAGTCTCTCTAACCTGCATGTTTTTGGCCTGTGGGAGGAAACCGGAGAAATCCCGCAGTAAACCCACGCAGATACGGGGAAAACATGCAAACTCCACACAGATCACTGTTGGTCAGGGGCTGGGATCGAACCAGGGATCCCATGGCCAAGGGTAAGTTGCTGTGCTGCCGCAGTGCTAACCACTGTGCCACCGCACCGCCCAATGACCCGTTTGGCTGCAAGTTTGCATCAGTGTTGCACATTTGTCTGTAAACATTTAAATAAAATTGATTTATTTCGTTATTTGGAGCATGTGTCTGCATGTAATATACAGTTGATCTGGTCATTCCGCTCGACAATGAAGCAGCATTTGGGGCTTTGGTGTACCACTGACCAGGCAGGCTGAGCGTGTGCCAGTGATGTCATTGCGGCACCATGGGTCCCCGGCAGCGGGTCCCTGGCAGCGCCCCCCCCCACCTCTTGTTCTCTATGGCAAATATATCTAATAGACCTATGCAACTTTATGGTATATATTTTGATTGAGTGGGTCCATAGTCGTGGATGCGGTGGTCCCCGGCAGCACCCCCCTTCCCCCGCACCTTGTGTTCTCTATGGCGAATATATCATTAGACCTATGCAACTTTATGGTATATATTTTGACTGAGCGGCTCCATAGTCGTGGATGTGCAGGTCCCTGGCAGCGCCCCCCTTCCTCCCGCACCTCATGTTCTCTATACCTACCCCCCCCCCCCCGCCCCGCACCCCATGTTCTCTATGCCTAATATATCCATTAGACCTACACAACTTTACGGTCTATATTTTGACTGAGCAGCTCATGGATGCACACCTCAGCAACAAAGCACTTCTAAAATCTTTGTTTGCGAAGCGTTGTGGTGACTGACAGGTCGTGATGCTGTTATCCAATCAGCATGGTCGTGAAGCCATGTATTGTCCAGTCAGCATGGCCATGATGCGGCGTATTCTCCAACGAGCACGGAGTCAATCCGAAACTCCGCCCACACTTCTTGAAGCCAGGGGGGTGAAGACAGAGTGGTCACACAGCGGTGGCTAAACTTTTATTGATAAAAATTGCATATTTTGACTGAGTGACTCCATATTCGGGAATGCACACCCTCGTAGCTTCAGCAAAGCACGTTTAAAATCTTAGGTCAGTGTGATGAACGGTTTGAGAGATATCTGAGGATGACACATACACACACACAAACAGACGGAGATACCTTGAATTTATTGATAGATTGCACTCCAATGTTTCACTGGATATATATCACTCCGCTTCAAAGGTGTTCTAGTAACCATTAATTACTAACAGTAATTTACTGTCAAGCCTGCAGACTTAAGAATTGCAACACCATGTTGGATACCTTAATTTCCACAGTGAGGCACTTTATACATCCGTGATCCAGAAGTCCCACCCTTTTGAAAAAAATTTTTTATTGAGTTTATGTGATGGCTGTCCCAACAGCCACACACCAGGAATAAATGATGGTAACTTTTCATTTACTTTATAGCATATTTTTATGTAAAATAGATGCTGTGGTGACCCACCACAATCTACAGGGACATTCATCCTCACACTCAGAAGGTCCGGAAGAAGCAGAGGACCATTCACATACAGACAGAGAGCCCCTGGGTGGACAACCAGAACAATGGACTATTGTTTATACATCCATTAATACATACATCCATTTATACATCGTCTAAGGAGAAGACGTCCGGGCGCCAGTTGGTCAGGCTAATCATATGTATTAACTGATATGTATATCAATATGCTAATGTGCCATGCATTCTCTCTGTTTGTATAACATATAAAAGAGCTGATGATACATGCCTCAGCAACACACCACAGCACACACAGCACAGCACAGTAGACCACTGTAGCACACAGCGCTACAAGTGTGTCTCATTTTGATGGAGGAAATAAAACTCTGCAACCTTCCAACTCGTCATATCTCGCCTGAACTAATTCCTCCACACTGGTGACCCGACCTGTCATGGTGCGCCCCTCGCCTGATCTTTTCCCTCCACACTGGTGACCTGACGAGAGAGAATGACCGTCTGCTCCCTCTCACCGCGCTGTGGACCCCAGAGGACCAGAGAACGCCTGCAACCTCTTCATCCACATCGGAGCGCACCCTCCAGAGCAGGCAGCGCTGGGACTGACACGCACCATGAACAGTGACACGAGCGAACCAAAGGAAGCAGCCTGAACGGGGAAGGACATCGGCGCCGACTGAGTTGATTTCCACCAAGCTCCCCGACCCTGACTCAGCTCGCGACAACGAAGCCCCGCACGCACACCACAGGATTACGAGGACAGCGCAACTGCCAGCTATGTGGTCACTGCGCCAAGCGCGCACCACGCACAGAAACGAACTGGCTCCACAGACTGATACATCGTCCTCCGCCGCTGCACATGCTTGAGAAACACGGCCGATCGTCACCCTCGGAACCTTCAGGGCTGCTCATGCACCTGAAGCAGATGTGCAGCCCACACACAGGACATTGTATACGTTTCTCAGTCACGGCGCACACCGGGAGTTTAGCCGATTGCTGTCCCCGATGGCTTTAGGGCCGCTTCCACACCTAAAAGCCGGACCGCCAGGTCCCTCACACAGCTGCAGTTGTTTCACATCCGTTATGCATCCTCAATGAGGTTGGCCGCTTGCCTTCCCCACATCCTCTCTGGATCGAGCCGCGAGAGGAGTCAGAGACTTATTTTTTTTTCACACCCGCTGCGGATCTCCACCAGGTTTACCGGGAAAATCCCTCACCATGGCGGATCCACACGCAATTTTTGCGCATCCCAGACACCTTTGACATCCCGGGCCGGCACTCACTTACTCCCACCCCCCACTCCTCCACAGCGCTCTTCCCGCACCTCACTCCCTAAAGCCGGCCGATCACCGTCTTGTTCCATTATGCACGACGTGAACAGGCCCCGTGCACCCACTATCCACGGCCATTCAACATGCTGGAACCCGGAGCGGAGCACACGATTTCCACCCCCCCCCCCGTCCCCCCCACAGACTGACAAGCCATCCGACACTCCTCTACAGCAGGACAGTTCTACCGGAGCTGGAGCCCAAATGACGGTGGGGGGGGGGGAGGTCACAGCCCCTTCTGAGTGTTCTGGGGGGGAGCCCTGTGGTGACCCACCACAATCTACAGGGACATTGATCCTCACACTCAGAAGGTCCGGAAGAAGCAGAGGACCATTCACATACGGACAAAGAGCCCTTGGTGGGACAACCACAACAATGGACTATTGTTTATACATCCCCGGATTAAGGAGAAGATGTCCGGGCACCAGTTGGTCAGGCTAATCATATGTATTGACTGATATGTATATCAATATGCTAATGTGCCATGCATTCTCTCTGTTTGTATAACATATAAAAGAGCTGACAATACATGCCTCAGCAACACAACACAGCACACACAGCACAGCACAGTAGACCACTGTAGCGCACAGCGCTACAAGTGTGTCTCATTTTGATGGAGGAAATAAAACTCTGCAACCTTCCAGCTCGTCATATCTCGCCTGAACTAATTCCTCCACAATGCACACATTTTTGTTCAACAACATATTTTCAATTTGGTTGGCAGTTAATTGGCATTTGAGTTAACTATTTGGAGTGCACACATTTAGTTAGCTCTATCTGTCAATTTTGCCACATGTATTTGAAGCACATTATTTTTTTCTTTGAGTGGCCAGCTCCTGGGTGGGTGCTGAAGGGTGGAGGCCTCCAGGGAAAAGAATCACAGCTCCTGCAACTTTGTTTAAGTAGTAGAGCTAAGATAATTGGACTCTACCAAGTCACTTGATTGTTAGGGATGAAGACAACATTAAATTTTTCAGTTTGCTTTAGTTTTCTTTTACTAGGTCTATAATATTGCTTTATTGCTTTTCTTTAGTTGATAATCAAACTGACCATATGTTAATGTTTATTGTAGTCTGTCTAGTTTTCTCTTAGTTATGTTTAGTTTGCCTCCCTAGTGTGTCTCAGTGGTCTGATCTGCCTCTATAAATGTTACCCTCATGTCTCATTTGGGTTAGGTCGGTTTATGTTGTTCAGTTTTCTTAGTTGGTACTTTAGTTTGGTTTTGTTAAGTTGACCTCTTTTATGGGCCCAATTATTGTCAAGAAAGGTTCTGCATTTTTTGGAAAAATACCCCTTGTAAATAAACTTAAGCTTCATTTTTAAAGAGAATCACCTGTGTCTCTCTCATCTATCTGCTCAATCCCTCACAGTTTACAAAGTCTGCCGTTGTATAAACATCATTAAGCTATTTCGCATCTGTTCAAAAAAAAATAGACAGTGCTAGAGTTGGATTTATTGTCTTGATTAGCAAACCACAATACCTTTGTGGTGATGGACTCTATTTCATCTGAAAATGCCAAGAAAAAACAAACAAAGTGTGTTGAAGCCAACTCGCTAGCATGCTAACTAACCACCGGCATTGCCCACGTTTTGATCTCGACCCTTTTGCGGAATGGACTCAAAAGGTGACCAGTATGTATTAATAAACAATGACTTTTGCAATTGACAGTATTTAATTTGTTTACAAGTATGTGAAATGACAACAGATGTCTTCATGCTGATTGAGATGTTTAGGTACATTTAGAAGGGATTATTTTTTCTCATCTGCACAAAATAACTGGTTAAACAAACAAATCATAATATTTTGTCCAGTATTGCTGTCATTTAATAAATTGTGCTTGTGGAACTGTTGCATAAAAGCAATAGAGAGCCTAAGTCACACTCCCTCTACTTCTGCATATGGGACCTTAAATCGAAAAAATTCTTCATCGAAATGAATGGCAAGAGCAAAATTATCTTTTGATCCCAGTCAAATTTTGCCACAAGTTACACATATGATGTTTGTCAATTTACAAGATAATTTTCCACATAATTAAAGTTGTTGGCTGTCATATAATAACAGAGTTGTGGCTCACATATTTTGACTGCATATGTATAGCACAGGGAGTGAGATGCTTAAGGCTGCATGTGTATTTTGTGACCTCACGTCTTTGAAGGAACAATACGTCTGGACCTCCTGGGGATAACAGCAGGAGGTGGAGGTGCCTTTGGTGAGGACTCTGAGGGGACTTCCTGACCTCCTGGGGTCAGATGGAGGACGAAGGGACTTGGGGGGAGAATTATTGTTGATGGGGGGTTTGACGACAATGTGATTCTGTTCTTTGATGTCCCAGGTATAAAAGTGGGGGTTTGGGGTAGTTCGATCTCTTTTTTCTGTTGAGAGAATGCTGGAGATGTGAGATCGTCAATAAATCTGAATTGAGAAATAAATTCAGCCTCTTCATTTCACGCTCTCCACAAGAGTAATATTTAGTTTTTGCTTAAACAACTAAGATAAGATAAGCCTTTATTAGTCCCACAATGGGGAAATTCCAGGATTGCAACAGCACAGGGACAGCAACACTCAGAGCAACAATCGGAAGGCAAGAAAAAACAAGAGCAGCGAGTATACATATGTACATATAAACATAAACATATAGACACACGATGCGGAGCATTGCAGCTAGATGGAATAAATATATAGATATATAAACACAGTGTGGCGCATTGTAGCTAGATGGAATAAATATATGAACATATAAACACACACAGTGCGGAGCATTGTAGCTAGATGGAATAAATATGTGAATATATAAACACACACACAGTGTGGAGCGTTGCAGCTAGATGGAATAAATATATGAATATATAAACACAGTGCGGAGCATTGCAGCTAGATGGAACAAACATGCAAATATATAAACACACAGTGCGGAGCATTGTAGCTAGATGGAACAAACATGTAAATATATAAACACACACACAGTGCGGAGCATTGTAGCTAGATGGAACAAACATGTAAATATATAAACACACACACAGTGCGGAGCATTGTAGCTAGATGGAACAAATATGCAAACACATAAACACACACAGTGCGGAGCACCGTAGCTAGATGGAATAAATATGTAAATATATAAACACACACAGTGCGGAGCACTGTAGCTAGATGGAATAGCTACTAACTAAAATAACTGTTGTCCGCTAAAAGCTAGAGGACAACAACTCCCATCATCCCACATCACTAAACATGAGCATGGCGGGAGATTACTAAAACCTCCCCTACCATTTCCTGACCAATGAAAGAAGAATCAAAAGAGGAGAAAAACAACACAAAGATATTGTTTTGTTTAGTGAGAGCTGCAGCTGATCCAGAGGACTGTTAAGTAAATAAGTTACTTCACCCTGGGAATGCTTTGAAAAGATGACATAAGCTCCATCCATCTGGGTTTGTAGGTTTTTAATTTATGTATTTTCAAAACCTTATACCTTAAAGTGACACTGGCAAAAATCAAGTTGTTGTTGTTTTGTTTTTGTTTTTGTTTTTTTGTTAACATGTCTGTAACATGTTTCTTGTGATTTACAAGACATATCAAGAGAAAAATCATTCCAAACTCCCAAGTACACGGATGGACTTAGTCCATTTGGGGCCCGAGGCAAAGACAGAAATGGAGCCCTACTTTTTCTTTGTTGTTCACTTTCTTTTCAGGTCTTATTGAAATCCTACCTTAAATTTATTGTCCTCAGAAGTCTTCAAATGATGATATCATTCAGGCATCAGGAATTAGTTCTGTAGAAAAACAAAGAAGTTTCACAAATTGAATGTAGACTCTTGTCTATTATAAAAAAAACAACAATTCACATGGAAGATTTGTTGTTTGTTCACACTTACCAGTCCCTCCAGGATTTTGTGATATTGCAATCGCACTAATTCATGCGAAATCAGGCCATTGCTAGATCTTTTGAGCGACCTTGCAACTTTGTCCAATCACTGCAACTTTCCTGCAATTTTGGCCAATCCTCGTCAACTTCCACCAATTTCGTCAATCAAATTTGTCCCAGAGTGGCGCTCAAACACTCAGTCTAAACAATCAAATGCGTTGCTGCACCGTGCTCACTTCCGTGTTTACAGTGAGTATTACCGAAACACATCAGCAAAAAACAGAATGTGCGATTTAAAAAAACACACTCATCCATGAGTTTTCCCATACCGTCCAATCCTCTGTCTTCCCCGGCTTGCCAGTAGACGTCTCCCCACATCTCTGTCTTGACCACATGTATGAAGTGTCGGGTTTGTGTTCACAATCCTGTAACAATCCTGTGCTTTTCTTGTGGTGTAATATACAATATCAATGCAGCAAACTATGAAAAAAGCATCTGCTTTAAAATTTGTAATTCTTCCCACAACTTTTAGTGCAAAAAAACCCTCTCAAAACATCACAACTTTTATCACAACTTTTTTAAAAGCTCCCACAAATTCAGGCTTTTTGGGCTGCACCAATCATAAAAGCGTTGAAGTTGAGTTGAAGACGCTGTCATCTACCTGCTACAACGAGCCCATTTGCACCTGGATGGCGGAGGAAATACTGTGAGAATCACATTCTTTGATTTCTCCAGTGCCTTTAACACCATCCAGCCACTGCTGCTGGGTGAGAAGCTGCAGGGGATGGGGGTCAACAGCTCTGTGATCTCCTGGATTACTGACTACCTGACAGGCAGGCCATAGTTTGTCCGGCTGGGCAGTGTCGTGTCTGATGTGGTGGTTAGTGAAACGGGAGCTCCACAGGGGACTGTGCTTTCTCCTTTTCTCTTCCCCTTATACACCACCGACTTTCAGTACAACACTGAGTCATGCCACCTGCAGAAATTCTCTGATGACTCTGCTGTTGTTGGGTGTATAAGAGATGGAGAGGAGCGGGAGTACAGGGCACTGGTAGACAGATTTGTGGAGTGGACCGAGCAGAATCACCTGAGGCTGAACGTCAGCAAGACCAGAGAGATGGTGATTGACTTCAGGAAGAAGAGGACACCTTCACAGCCATTGCAGATTAGGGGGAAGGATGTGGAGGAAGTGGAGGACTGTAGAGGGTGTAAGGGAAGGATGTAGAGGCGAGGCATGAGCGTAGGTCGACACAGGTTCTTTATTGACCCTCTAACATAAATACAGCCGGTGGACCCCAGTGTTGCTCGCTGGGGCCGTATGTCTGGTAGGAGAGTTTTTACATTGCTGAGGCATGTATAACAAGCTTTTTTATACACATTATACAGACAGAGAGAATGCATGGCACATTAGCATAGTGATTGTCATCTAATACACATCAGTCAATATACATCATTAGCATGACATCAGCTAGCACCCAGCCCGGACGTCCTCTCCGAGGACGCATACATAATAGTCCCATCTGATTGCTCCCTGGGGCTCTCTGTCCGTATGTAAATTGTCCTCTGTTTCCTCCAGCCCTGATCAGTGTGAGATAGTGTCTGTCCGCAGTGTGCTGGGTCACCACACGGCTCCCCCCAGAACACTCAGAGGGGGCTGTGACACCCCCCCCCCCTGGTCGTTTTGGCTCCAGCTCCGATAGAACTGTCCTGCTGTCGAGGAGTGTTGGAGGGCATGTCAGTCCGTGGGGGGGACGGGGGAGGGGTGGAAAAGACAGTGTGCTCCACTCCAAGTTCCAGCACGTTGAACGGCCGTGGATCTTGGACGCACGGGGCCGGTGCGCGTCGTGCGTAATGGAACAAACCGGCGATTGGCCGGTTTTAGGGAGTGAGGTGTGGGAAGAGCCATGTGGAGGAGGAGGGGGAGGGGGGTGGGAATAAGTGAGTGCCGGCCTGGGACGTCAAAAGTGTCTTGGCCATGCAAAAATTGCTTGTGGATCCGCCATGGTGAGGGACTTTCCCGGTAAACCTGGCGGTGATCCGCAGCAGCTGTGAAAAAAATTAAGTCTCTGACTCCTCTTGCGGCTCCATCCTGCGAGGATGTGGGGAAGGCAAACGGCCAAATTCCCTGAGGATGCATAGCGGCTGTGAAAAAAAACTGAAGCTGTGTGAGGGACTTGGCGGTTTGGCTTTAGGTGCGGAAGCAGCCCTAAAGTCATCGGGGAAAGCAATCGAGTAAATTCCCATTGTGCGTCGTGGCTGAGAAACCCATACAAAGTCCCGTGTGTGGGCTGCATGTCTGCTTCAGGTACGTGAGCAGCCCTAAAGGTTCCAAGGATAGCAACCGGCCATGTTTCTCGGGCTTGTGCAGCAGCGGAGGACAATGTATAAGTCTGTGGAGCTGGTTTGTCCCTGGTGCGTAGCGCGCACCTGGCGCAGTGACCACATAGCTGGAAGTCGCGCTGTCCTCGTAATCCTGCGGTGTGCGCGTGGGGCTTCTGTGCGCAGAAAGTCCACTGTCGGGAGGTGAGTCAGAGTCGGGGAGCTTGATGGAAATCAATGCAGATGGCACCGATGATCTTCCCCGTTCAGGCTGTTTCTGTGTGTTGCTCGTGTCGCTGATCCTCATGCATCTCGGTCCCAGCACCGCGCTCTCCGTCCGGCCCTGGAGGTCACCATCATGGAGAGAGGATAAGGCGCGTGCGCTCCAGTGTGGATGCGAAGGATGTAGGCGATCCCCGGTCTTTGGAATCCACAGCGCGGTGAAAGAGAGCAGACGGTCATCCCACATCAGGTCACCATGTGGTGTGCGGCGTAAGGGAGAGACGGTTCATCTCCGTCAGGTCACCAATGTGGAGAAAAAGGAATCCACAGCACGACAAAAGGGAGAGATAGTCCATTTCACGTCAGGTCACCAATGTAGAGGATGTAAGGAAAGGATGTGGAGGCGAGGCATGAGCGTAGGTCGACACAGGTTCTTTATTGACCCTCTAACATACATACAGCTGGTGGACCCCAGCGTTGCCCGCTGGGGCCATGTGTCTGGTAGGAGAGTTTTTGCGTTGCTGAGGCATGTATAACAAGCTCTTTTATACACGTTATACAGACAGAGAGAATGCATGGCACATAAGCATAGTGATTGTCATCTAATATACGTCAGTCAATACACATCATTAGCATGACATCAGCTAGCGCCCGGCCTGGACGTCCTCTCCGAGGACACATACATAATAGCCCCGTCTGATTGCCCCCTGGGGCTCTCTGTCCATATGTAAATTGTCTTCCGTTTCCTCCAGCCCTGATGAGTGTGAGATAGTGTCTGTCCGCAGTGTGCTGGGTCACCACAGGACTACAAATACCTGGGTGCCATGATCAGCAATGGACTGGACTGGAAATCTAACACCGATGCTGCGTACAAGAAGGGGATGAGCAGACTCTACTTCCTGAGGAAGATGAGGTCCTTCAACGTGTGCAACAGGATGCTGGAGCTTTTCTACCAGGTCGTTGTCGCCAGCGCCATCTTCTTTGCTGCTGTCTGTTGGGGTAGCACCATCAGAGCCAGCGACACCAACAGACTTGACAAGATTATGAAGAGGGCTGGCTATGTGATTGGTCTCAGGCCGGAAACCTTTGAAATTGTGGTGGAGAGGAGGACACTAAACACACTGTGATCCATCATGGACAATCCTGATTACCTCCTCCACCACACACTGGACAGACAGCAGAACACTTTCTCCAGCAGACTGCAACAGCTTCGCTGCCAAATGGTTAGGTACAGGAAATCTTTCCTGCCACATACCATTTCACTGTACAATAACTCACTGTAATGTTGAATTCTGGTCATAACTATGCTGCCATACTGCACCTTGCAGTCTAATTGGTGACTCACATTTCACCCTGCATTTCATAGTCCTGCATTGTACAGTGGGTACGATTCATGTATCTATATGGGTCAGCATTTATTCATCTATGATGTATATAAGCTATTTTGGCAGTTTTACTTTTCATGTGACATAATTCTGGACCCAGGGGACAAAAGACAGACTTGAGGGAAATGCAGTTATCCTTTTTTTTTTTTTTTTTTGTTACTTATTTGTACCCGTAGGTAGACTTGGTTTGCAGTCTGGTGACAAGCCACCGGCTGCTGGTCGCTGCGTGCGCGAGCACCCTAAACCTACATGTTTTTGGTGTGCGGGAGGAAACCGGAGAAATCCCGGAGTAAACCCGCGCAACACGGGGAGAACATGCAAACTCCACACAGCTCACTGTTGGTCGGGGGCTGGGATCAAACCCACGATCTCATGATCCCCGCGATCCCCCAGCCGAGGGTAAAACTGTGCTGCTACAGTGCTAAACCACTGCGCCACCGTGCAGCTTTTATTAGCTAACTGTGTTTTGTGGATGCGTGCGTGTATGTACAGTGCCGTGCATGCAGTGTAGGACTTGTGCAGGGGAAGAGCAGGACGCCGTTCGGCCTGGCAACCCTATGGAGACAAAGCAGAGATATTAGCTCAGCACCTGGGCAAAGGGCGTAATAATGACGACAGCTTACTTTGCAGAGGGTGGTGGTGAGCTCAGGTTGGCCTTGAGGGCGACAGCCAGGGAGACAGCGTCTGGCTCTGTGCAGGGGAGAGTGCGAGTTACCCTGAAGCAGGAGCGGAGCTGAACCGCCACCGGGGAGAGGGAATCCGCCGCCAGGGAGATCCACCTGTGCACAGGGGAAGATGAACTTGACAAGGTAAGTCAATATTAGCTTACGTGCAGCGAAGCGTTGGTCTGGAAACAGACGATGAGCCAGGACATGGCTGCTGACGAGACACGTGTCCTATGGAGTTTAACAGACGGCTCTGTGCTGAGTCACAGGCAGGTCTGGCTTTTAAAGCCCGCTGATGATTGGCAGCAGGTGTGCGTGCAGCTGAGGTTGATGATGGCCCTGCGGGCGCCATGACAGTACTCCCCCCTCTAGAGGTGCCTCCTGGCACCTGCCCTATCTTACCCGGGTGCGTCCGGTGGAAGTCCCTGATGAGTTGTTTGTCGAGCACGAATGACGGAAGTATCCAGGACCTGCACTCGGGGCCATACCCCTCCCAGTCCACCAAGTATTGCAGGCCGCGACCCCGACGGCGAATGTCCAGGATGGAATTGACTCCCCATGCTGGGTCACCATCTATCACCACTGGTGGAGGTGGAGCCTTGGCAGGCGGGCAGAGGGGGCTGGAGCAAACAGGTTTCACCTGTGAGACATAGAAGGTCGGACAGATGCGGAGGGAGGAGGGGAGAGCTAGGCGAACAGCCTCAGGGTTAACCACACGAATAATGGGGAAGGGCCTGATAAAACGCTGGGCCAACTTCCGCCTCTCAGCTTTCAAATTAAATATTTCATGTAGACAGCCATACCTGCTGACCCACCTTGTATTCGAGAGCCGGTCTCCTGCAGCGGTTAGCCGTCCTGGTGTTACGTTCAGTGGTCCGAAGGAGGACTCTGTGGGTGGTGGTACAGAGCTGGCGGCAGCGCCTCACATGAGCGTGGACAGAAGGCACCGCCACTTCCTTCTCCTCCTCAGGGAACAGTGGGGGGTCATATCCTAAGGAGCCCCTGAAGGGGGACATGCCAATTGCCGAGGAAACCGTAGAATTATGGGCGTACTCGATCCACGGCAGGTGGCTGCTCCAAGAAGATGGACTGGAGGCGATGACGCAGCACAGAGCGGCCTCCAGCTCTTGATTCGCCCGTTCGCACTGCCCATTGCTCTGTGGGTGGTATACGGACGACAGGCTTACAGTTGACCCCACTGCGTTACAGAACGCCCTCCAAACCTGGGACACGAATTGGGGCCCACGATCAGAGACGACATCAGTGGGGATCCCATGGAGGCGTATGACATGCTGCACCAATAGGTCCGCTGTCTCCCATGCCGTAGGCAGCCCCCGGAGGGGAACAAAGTGGGCAGCTTTGAAGAATCGATCGACGATGGTAAGGACTGTAGTGAAGTGGTTGGATGGTGGGAGGCCCGTCACAAAATCGGGCATTATCCGCCCATCCTCCTCGGCGGTGGGGGCAGGATTCTTCTTCGTCGGCAAGAAGGATGGCTCCCTGCGGCCATGTATCGACTTCACGGGGCGCAACAACATCACAGTAAAGGATAAGTACACTCTGCCCCTTATGGACACGGCTTTCAACTCCCTCCAGGGGGCCTACCGCCCTGTCGAAGATTTAACAACCAGGTGGTAAGCACGCTATCCCGGTCGGAGTGGTCAAACGCCTCATGAAAATCGGCAATGAACCGTTGATATGTAAGACTAGAATAACTGGGCTTGGCCATAATGGCGTAGGCCCAAGCTAGCGCCCTACCCTCTAGCAAGTTAGCTATGTAGCCTATCCTGCTGTGATCAGTGGGAAAATCCCCTGGCACTCGCTGGAAAACCGTCTCACATTGTAGAATAAACCCACGGGCCTCCCCGAGCTTACCGCCGAAGTGAGCGGACGTGGGGACCGGTATGAGCCGGGCCGATGGAGCCTGACTAGCCTGGCTAGGAGTGGGGCTAACGGGGGCCGACGGGACCTCGGAAGCCGGAGGGAACGTCCGCTGTCCATCCAGACGATCCAACCGGCTGTTAATTTGAGTTAGCTGACTGAGGATAACATTCTGTTGGTACGCTAACTGCTCCACTCGAGCTTCTAAGGCGTTAAAGTGGCGTGCTAGCACGCTGTCCACTGGGTCGCTCTGACGGAGCCGTACTGACATAATTCTGTACCCAGGGGACAAAAGACAGACTCGAGGGAAATGCAATTATCCTTTTATTAGCTAACTGTGTTTTGTGGATGCGTGCGTGTATGTACAGTGTTGTGCGTGCAGTGTAGAACTCGTGCAGGGGAAGAGCAGGACGCCGTTTGGCCTGGCAACCCTATGGAGACAAAGCAGAGATATTAGCTTAGCACCTGGGCAAAGGGCGTAATTATGACCACAGCTTACTTTGCAGATGGTGGTGGTGAGCTCAGGTTGGCCTTGAGGGTGACAGCCAGGGAGACAGCGTCTGGCTCTGTGCAGGGGAGAGTGAGAGTTACCCTGAAGCAGGAGTGGAGCCGAACCGCCGCCGGGGAGAGGGCATCCGCTGCCAGGGAGATCCACCTGTGCACGGGGGAAGATGAACTTGACAAGGTGAGTCAGTATTAGCTTACGTGCGGCGAAGCATTGGTCTGGAAACAGACGATGAGCCAGGACATGGCTGCTGACGAGACACGTGTCCTATGGAGTTTAACAGACGGCTCTGTGCTGAGTCACAGGCAGGTCTGGCTTTTAAAGCCCGCTGATGATTGGCAGCAGGTGTGCGTGCAGCTGAGGTTGATGATGGCCCTGCGGGCGCCATGACACCATGGGTAATCCCTTTGTCTATTATGCTGTATGTGTTTCTGTCGTTTTGGTCGGTCTGGTCTGTTGTCTACTATTATGCTGGTGTTACACTGTATTTCCCAGTTTGGGATCAATAAAGTACATCTATCTGTCTGTCAGTCAGTCAGTCAGTCAACATCACATGAAATCCTGGAGGGACTGACTTGCCCACATTTGCCAGCAGGGTCCTGTTCATGGTCTGCCGACTGCTCCATTTTGCAGAAGCATCTATTGTGCTCCCTCATCTGTACAACATAGACACAAGGGAGAATATATCTTAGACCCTTGGAAGAATAGCCAATGTTTTATACAAGTGATAATGGGGATCTTAATAAAACAAACTATATTTAATCTCATGTAATGTCATCTGCTGAGACTGCAGATATCCTGTGCAGGCCTTGGGAGCACAGTTGGCCATACATATTTAAATTTAACCTTGTGATCCTTGACCTCTGCAAATCTTGCAATTAGAAAAAATAGTAAAAAAAAATTGTTGTTTACCTGTACTGTCAGCAACCAGCGTCACTGCTGCCTCCTCATTAATAGCAACAGGTGCTCATCATTAGCATCATGTGTGCTCGTACAAGCAGCGTTGCTGTCTATATGCTCCTTGGGAGGGTAAGTCTCCTCCCAGGTTGAAGTGAAAAAGGTTGTTTTGATAAAAATTTTCTGTGCTCTTCCCTTTTTCTTCATTTCTCTGCACCACTTGGATAACCTTGTTTCATTTTGCTGCTATTCTACACACTGTACAGTTTGGTTACAATGTAACCAAAGATACACGCATGCACATGTCTCAGAGACAACATGGAAGAGTCCAACAGTCTGAGGAGAAGGGGGGAGGATGTTACGTTCGTGATTTGATTTGCCGTTTATGTAAATACTGGTGTTTCTTTATTTTGTCGGACATCATGTTAAATATGCTAAACATTAAAAAAAAAAAATATGGGGCTCCTAGCAGATCAGGGCCCCTTGCAGATCGGGGCCTTAAGGCAGTTGCCTTCCTTTGCCTAAATGATAAGTCCGTTTCTGCCCAAGTATGTGTTTTTCTGGTGTGAATGTCTGTTTAAGCTCCACCCTGCAAAAAAAGGCAGATTTGGACAGTGTTTCTAGCCACAGCAGAATTCCTGCTTACCCTGATTGGTTATAACATTAACCAATCAGGCTAAGCGCTGAGACCCCTACTTGACTCTCTCGGGGAAAGAGGGAGGAGCCAAGGATCAAGCAGGAGCTCAGCTTTTTACAAGTTGAGAACAATGGCAGATTATATGGGGGGGGGGGGGAGGTGAAAAGTTCATAGGCTGAAAAGTTCATAGTGGTCAAATTTGACTAAATGTGGTTTATTTTTCAACCGCAGGCAGGGATCCAAGTGCTGCAACACCTATGGAAGAAATGTGTGGACCGAAGGGGAGACTATGTTGAAAAATAAACATTAGGTCAAATTTGACCACTATGAACTTTTCAGCCTATGAACTTTTCAGCCCCACATACGTGTTCAGTTTTTGGCTGTGTGAGCAAGAAATCCTCTTTTAAATTACATGTCTTACCCACAGACATAAAAATACGACAGCAATGATTAATTTTATATGGAAAAACCTCAGTGTCCCCGCTAAAATACCGGAGAGGACATAGGTTTGCAGCTTGCATGCCGGGGGAGACGGCCCTGTTGTGCATGGCACAACAACCGGGTGAGTATCGTTGTAGGTGAACCTGTGGAAGGATCACTCTTGGTGGAGTGGAGAGGCAGTCGCTGCCCGGCTGGAGGGCTCCCCTTGCCTCGCTGGGAGCACTCGCCAGTGCGCCCCACTAGCCACCTCTCTTCTCCCTGAAGCGAGCTGGGAAGAACACTCTGAAGGAACTGACTGAGCGCTCCTCAACTCCTCCCTGTTCCCTTGAAGGAGCAGTCTCTAGTTACCCACTCACCGCAGATCACCTCGCTGAGAGCTGGTGAGCAGTTCGCCTCAGAGCAGCTCGAAGCGTGGCAAGCTCCGAAGGAAGGAGACTGAGGAGTGCCTTGGAGGCTAGCCAGCTGGCAGGCGCACCGGACCAAGATGAACTACTCACCAGTCCCCAGCGAGGCGAGCCGCGATGAGTGGGTAACCAGAGACCGGCGGGGAGCCTTCCAGGCTGGAAGTTCCAGCCTTCATGCCAGGCCGGGCAGCAACTCTTCCATGGGTTCACCTATGACGGTACTTCCTCAAGTTAGATTGCCTTCTCGGAGCCTAGTACAATGTCCCTGTCTTCTTCCAGCTACTGGTGCGCGGGAGTATGGGTGGAGCTAATTAGAATATTAATAGATCCATGCATACTTAAGTAGGTCAAAGACATAAAAGCTCTTTCCAAGCCAGTCTAAGGCAATGAAAGTTTTTCTTTGTGTATAAAATGCTACAACATACTATTTTGGGCAAAACACATTGGTTTTTTTTTTTTTTTTTTATTTAAGTTTTTGTAAAGGGTATACAGGTCGTTACAGCAATGCAGTGTTTACATTTTCATCACATGTTCCCTTATTTTCTGATATCTGACAACATTGGAAGATTAATTCTTACAACACCCCTTTTTTTTTTTTAAAGTGAAAGAAAAAGTGAAATTAAAGAGAAAAAAAAACAAGAAACAAATAACAAAAAAAACCAAACAAACCAGTAAAAAACAAACAAAAAGAAAAAGTAAGTAAATAAAGATAAAAGAGCATCTGAGTAGCGTTGGAACAAAGAGCGGAACCATTATTGAAATGGTATTTGTCAAAGATTAGATCTAATGGAAGACACATATGCGGTCCAGGGTTGCCAAAAGTTCATGAACACATCCATGTCCTGTCTCAGTGCGAATGTCAACTTTTCCATCGAGTAAATGTCTTGGATCACGTTAGTCCAATCTTCAGGTGTAGGACAGTCCTTCAACATCCATTTTTTAGTTAGAGCTTTTTTGCTTGCCAATATTAAAACATTGAATAAGTATTTTTCTCCTCGTCTTTCCAGTGAGTCCGGTAGTAAACCCAAATACAAAGTTACAAAAGAAAAGGGAACTGTAATTTTGAATATTTTCCCCAATATTGTCTGTACCTTGGTCCAATATTGGTGGATAACTGGGCATGACCAAAACACATGAAAATGATTTGCAGTCTTTTCACCACACAAGCGCCAACAGTTCAATCCCTTATGGGTAAATTTGTTTTGTGCAGGTGTTCTGAAAAATCTTGCCAAGTTTTTCCATCCAAATTCTCTCCACTGCAGGGATGAGGTACTTTTCCATTGCTGTTTATTTAGCTTTTCCCATATTTCCAGTTGTAAAGTGAAATTCCCCTCTTTTTCCCATCTCTCTTTTATATAAGATGTGTTGTCTCCTTTTAAGTCTTGAAGACCTTGGTATATTTTAGAAATGTATCTGATCCCTGGGATCCCTTTATATGCCATTAAGAAGACCTTCAGAACACCTGACTGGGCCCTTTCCAAAACCTCCTTTTTAAGTATATTGTTTATGTGGTGTCTAAGCTGGAAGAACCTGTAAAGGTCTTGATTTATTAGGCCTTGTTTTTTCAAATCTTCAAAACTTCTTAAGATTTGCCCTTTAAAAAAATCGTAATATTTTATTAGCCCTTTCTCCTTCCACTTTTTAAATCTGGTGTCTGTTTTATTAGGAGTAAAGTCCTGATCATAGGCGATCCATTGCAGAAGTCGATAGGGCTCTTTAGTTTGATTCTCTCTGACTATCTTAAACCAAATTTTTAGCGGGGTCTCTATCCACGGGTTAGTGTTATTCAAAAGCTTAGGTAAGACATTGTTCCCTATTATCGCCTGTAGGGGGATGTCACTTGTTATTTGGCATTCGATCTCCTTCCATTGTGCAGTGTAGACTGGGTTACATATCTCTACTAAAGTTTTAATTTGTGCGGCTTTAAAGTAGTCCCTGATATTTGGCAGCGCGAGCCCACCTTTGTCTTTGTTTAGCTGTAGGGTTCTATATCTGATTCTAGGTCTCTTGCCCTGCCATATGAATCTTGAGATCCTTCTGTCCAGCTCCTGCCATGTTTTTTTGGGAGGTTCTACCGGTATTGTTTGGAAAAGGTATAGAAGACGTGGAAGTATATTCATTTTGACTGCTTCAATTCTTTGTGCAGTACCCAAGAATGGTATCATATTCCATCTTGCTAGGTCAGATTTTATTTTTGTCACCAGTGGATCATAGTTTAGTGATATAATTTTGTTGAGTTGTTTCGGGATATTGACCCCCAGATATTTCATAGATTCCGACTCCCAGTTAGTTTTGAGTTTGCTTAGTGAATAATGATTTGGGTCATAGTTGAATGTTAAAACTTGGGTTTTATGCATATTTAATTTGTACCCCGATAAATCTCCATACTCTGAAAAAACTGAGGTTAGTTCTGGTAAAGAAGTGTCCGGCTGCCCTAGGTATATTAAAATGTCATCAGCAAAGAGTGCTATTTTATGTTCCTTCTGACCAAGTGTAATACCTTGAATTTTTTGGTTTTGTCTTATCCATTGGCTCAGAGGTTCTATGAAGATTGCAAAGAGCAGTGGAGACAGGGGGCAGCCCTGACGACATCCTCTTTCCAGTTCAAAAGATGATGATAAATTACCGTTAATCCTTATTTTAGCTGTTGGTTTTTTATATAATGCCTGGATAGTTCTAATGAAGTTGTTATGAAAATTGAAACTGGATAAGATTCTATATAGAAAAGACCAGTCAACCGAATTGAATGCTTTTTCAGCATCTAATCCCAATATGACTGCATTTAAGTTATATTTTTTTATATGATGAATTATGTGTAAAGTGCGTCGAATGTTGTCTTGTGTCTGTCTTTGTCTTATAAAACCTGTTTGGTCTAAATGAATTAGGTCTGTCAGTATATTTTCTAACCTTTTGGCAAGGATAATGGTAAAAAGCTTATAGTCCTGATTTAGTACACTGATTGGTCTGTAGTTGGAGCACTCTAGTTTATCCTTTTCAGGTTTAGGTATAACTGCAATGACCCCTTCTCTCCAGGAGGGGGGGATTTCCCCTGTGTGGAGGACATAATTAAATGTTTTCAGGAGGAGAGGAGATAGTTGCTGTTTAAAGGTTTTGTACCACTCTGCTGTATAGCCATCAGCTCCTGGGGATTTGTTAGCTTTAAGTTTCATAATTGCTTTTTCCAATTCTTTAGGATGTATTTCTGACAGTAGTGTTTTATTTTGTGACTCCGTAAGTTGGGGAAGGTTTAATGTGTTTAGGAATGCCTCGGATGCGTTTTTATGTTTTTTGAGGGAGTATAAGTTCTTATAGTAATTCTCGAAGTTTTTAAGAATATCCTGAATTCTGAATTTTATTTCCTTTGATACTGGGTCTCTGATTTTGTAGATTGCTCTTTCTGTTTGATGTTTCCTCAATTTATAGGCTAGCAATTTTGCCGATTTACTGCCTGCTTCATAGTATTTTTGTTTCAGAAATGTAAGTTTCTTCTGGATTTCTATTGTGTAGATCTCATTTATTTGGTTTTTAATTTCCTTAATCTTGAGCGAGTCAGTAGAATGAGTGTTGCCTTTGTGTACTTTTTCTAGGTTCCTAAGTTCTGACTCTAATGTGGATAGTTTTTCTTGTCTTAGTTTCTTTTGGGTTGCCAGTTTTGCAATAATCTTTCCTCTTATTACAGCTTTACATGCATCCCACAGTATTAAAGGGGATACTTCTCCATTATCGTTATCTTCCAAATATCTGAGAATATCTGATTCCAATTCATCTTTCAATGGTCCTTTCAGGACATTTGAATTTAACCTCCAAGAAAATGTATTATTTGTGTATTTTTGGATATTTAAGTCCATGTAGATCGGACTGTGGTCGGAGAGATCCATCAGTCCTATTTTACATGTTTTTACTCTTCCAATGTCTCTATTAAACATAAAAAAATAGTCAATCCTTGAGTAAGATGAATGTGGAGTTGAGTAAAATGTATAGTCTTTTACACTGGGGTTGAGTTCCCTCCACACGTCACAGATTCCCAATTCTTTTAGTAGCATCCGAGTCTTCCTGTTTTGGGTGTTATTTTGATGTGGGGAATTACCAGAAGCATCCCAGTATGGATTCAGTCTAAGATTGAAGTCCCCACCACATATCACTAAACCTTGAGCTTTAGTTATCATTAGGTCGAATACATTTTTATAAAATTTCCAGTTAGCCCCTGGGGGAGCATACACATTCAGCAGGGTGATATCTTCTCCCTCTAGCCGCCCAGTTACCAAACTGTATCTCCCTTCTTTATCTTTGTGTTCTGATTTTTTTTCAAATGTAATTTTGGTTGATATCAATGTCGCTACTCCCCTCCTCCTCCCTGATTTATATGAAGATGAAGAGATCATTTTAAACCCTTGTCTACTGAGTTTATTGTGTTCCACGTCTGTTAGGTGGGTTTCTTGTAAAAGTATTATTCCTGCTTTGTCTTTTTTCATTTTGCCTAGAATCTTGGATCTTTTAACTGGATTCAGGATTCCTTTTACATTATATGAAATTATTTTGGTTACACCCTGTTTCTCCATTGTGTTGTTTTGTTTAGTATAACTGTGTGGTGGCCCTCTTTTGTGCTACTCAGAAACTGAAAGAACATTAAAAACAAGAAAAACATTAAGAACATAGTGTAAAAAACTTTAAAACAAAAAGCTGTCATAAGAACTTCCTGAGCTGAGGTCTTTTTAAAGACCCTGTAAGAGCCTTGATGGAGTGAAGGCTCTGAGGGAAATTCCTCAAACTCTGTTACGTGTTGAGGGCCCTCTCTTACCACTGAAAGTAGTCCCATGCTTTTAACGTGAGTTTCAGAACCCAATCCAAACTTGTAATGATTTTTTTTTTCCTTTTATGCCTAAACCCTGTGAAATTGTGTGCACCCTCCCACCCCCATCACATCAAACATTCATGCAAAAACAGTATTTGTTAGTATGAGGAGAACATGTGGATTATTGTCACATTTCTATTTTAACAAGTTTTTTTTTTTTTTTTTATTACAAAGACTTATTTGTTTCAAATAATATGATTGTTCCATGAAATGTTTTACCACATGCTGAATATGCATCTCCTTTAATGTTTGTTACCTTGTATGAGGGGGGTTGGATGTGCGGATTGATTCAAGAGAAAAGAAAAAAAAAAAAAAAAAAAGGTCGCTATTCCAACCTGAAAACGGATAGTTTATCCGCGACGCTCTGGTGCTGGGTTTCCCGCTGCTGGTCCGTGGATTTTGAGGGTCTTTGTGTTGTCCATGTTTGCGCTTTGATCTTCTCACTTGGGTCTGCTGCGGGTTTAAATACCGTTACCGGGAGCCCTCTTTTCGCCATGTCAGCTGTTGCTTCTTCCGCCGAATTATAGAGACACGTTTCATCGCCGTAGAAGACCCTTAACTTCGCAGGAAATGGTGTCTGAAAGCGCAATTTCTTCTCTCTTAACACCTTTTTCGCGTCATTGTATTCCCTGCGCTTTTTAAGGACCTCCGGGGCGTAATCGTGTTCCACGTAGACTTTTCTCTCCTGGTGCATAAATCCTTTTTTCTACCAGGCCAGTCTTACAACCTCTTGTTTTATTTTGAAATTGGAAAATCTTACCAACACCGAACGTGGGGGCGCTTCCGCCGCCGGCCTAGCGGCTAATGAACGATGTGCCTTTTCTATCTTCAAGTCGGTGGTTTGTGGAATATCCAATTTCTCTCTTAGTAAGGATTCCACGCATTCTGCCATTGAGTTAAAACCATTTTCGGTTCCTTCTATCAGACCATGAATTCTTATGTTGTCTCTTCCTTGTTTTCCTTCTTGGTCGGTTAGCTTAGCCTCTATAGGCTAAGCTAACTCCCTTTTGGAGTGTGCCACTCCCTTTTGGAGTGGTCTGCTGGGGCAGTGGCATTACTGCAGCCGATAGGAAGAGACTGAACAAACTGATTAAGAAAGCTAGCTCTGTCCTGGGGCAGCGCCTTGATCCGATGGAGGAGATAGGAGAGAGAAGGACGGTGGCTAAACTGTCATCTCTGCTGGAGTCCGAGTTCCACCCTATGCAGGACATACTGAATGCACTGAGGAGCTCATTTAGCAGCAGACTACATCATCCCAGGTGCACAACCGAGAGGTTTCGTAGGTCCTTCCTACCAACGGCTGTCAGACTGTACAACCTAAGCAGGGCTGCTCGCAGAGATAGCAAAAAGACGTAACAAACTAATAGTTTTTTGAATGCAAAAGATGCAATAGACTTACACAATGGTCCCCTCCGGCATACAACTAGGAACATACCGGTCGCTATGGAGGGTGAGAATATGTATGGGCACATAATCATACCATGTAGGATAACTAAGTAGACGGTTATGCTGTTTCATTCCATCTAGCAACAATGCTCTGCACTGTGTGTGTTTATATATTTATATATCTACATATTATTCCATCTAGCTACATTGCTCCGCACTGTGTGTGTTTATATACTTGCATATTTATTCCATCTAGCTACAATGCTCTGCACTGTGTGTTCATATATTCATATATTTATTCCATCCAGCTACAATGCTCTGCACTGTGTGTCTGTGTGTGTGTGTGTATATATATATATTTTATAGTAATACGTACATATGTATATTAGCTGCTCTTGCTTGCTTGTTTTTTTCTTGCCTTCTGATTGTTGCTCTGAGTGTTGCTATCCCTGTGCTGTTGCAATCCTGGAATTTCCCCGTTGTGGGACTAATAAAGGCTTATCTTATCTTATCTTATCTTATAGCTGCTTGTCTTTTGCGTAGGTCTAGCACAGAATCTTCGAGCACTTTTATTCGATCCTCTGTTTCCAAGATTCGGTTCTCGGCCTGGTCCACTCTGCTGTTTGTCCTTTTCAATTCTTCTCTGAATTCCCGAAATTCGGCCGTAACATCTCGGCGAAATCGTCGTAGCTCCTCAAATAGTGATTTCAGGCTAACCCTTTTGTTAGCTATCACCAGTTCCTCGTCTTCTGAACGGAGATCTTCCAGTTCAGATTCTCCGGCCGATACGTGTCCTGGCCTGGAGAATTTCAGTTTCTTCTGTTTTCCTTTAGACATGATGATTTTGTCTTTTGATTTTCACTCCTCCAAAAATCCGTTAAGTTTGATTTTCAAGGTGTTATCCTGGATTGGGTCTGAGAGCTTCAGTGTTAAGCTGCAGTCGCCATGGCGTCCAGACCGGAAGTCGCCTTTAGGTTTTGAAATGGGTCCTGATCATCTTTTGTGCCTGTGCACCAAATGATGGTTCAGAGTACCCACCCTTTTTGGAGTCTCTGACTGGGGTGCTGGAAAGTGCTCCTCCGACCGACTCAACAATGCGGCAGCGCCAAGAGCTCGGAACCACCGGGCACGAGCGACCGGTGGAGACATCGCAGAGCAAGGGAGGGCACCCTTCTTGCACCACCCTGATCTCCAGCTTTAACCCAGTAGGCGCGGACTGGAGCGCGCAAATTTCCGCATCCCCAGTTTGCTTCGCGGCATGGCAGGGAAATCTATTCCCATGTAGACCGGGGAGACTAACGCGCATGACAGGCAATCGGCCATGACATTGAGCTTACTGACAACGTGTTGAATGTCGGTCGTGAACTCTGAGATCGCGGCCAAATGCCATTGCTGCCAGGCCGACCACGGTTCCAAGGCCTTGGACATCGTGTACGTTAGTGGTTTATGATCCACGAACGCGGTGAATTCATGCCCTTCTAGCCAAAACTGGAAATGGCGTGTTGCCAGGTGGAGGACCAACAATTCTCTGTCAAACGTTATAGCATCCAGTCAATATAGAGAAGGCCAGAACTGATGGTTAAGTGACTTTATTTCCATCCTTCGTGTCATCAACCAACCTTGTTCCCTTATTGACTGAAGCTAAATCTTTGCTGCTTTTTATCATTTTCTGTCGTCTTTTCTTCGTTTTTCCTTTTAACCTTTTCTCGCCCTTTTGCGCCTTTCCTTTGTCCGTCAAATCGATTTCCGTTAACTAACTTCCGCTCATGAGGAAGTTACCAAAATAAAAGCATATCTTTGCAATATAATTACTATACATGTAAACAGAGCTAACCTTACTTTATCTACCTTTACAAACGTACTGTATTTGCATTCGTTGTCGCGCAAAGTATGACTGAAAAATGCGAATGGCTGCCATGACCCAGAGACGTACTGCTCCACCACTGCCCCTATGGCAACGTCAGACGTGTCCGTGGTGAGCGCTATCCACGCGGACAGGGCAGGGTGGGCTAGCAAAGCGGCATCAGCGAGTGCTGTTTTGGCATCTGCGAAAGCCTGGACTTGCTCGGGGGTCCAGTCGATAATTTCCGCAGGCTTCTTTTTCTTAAGCGTGGCGTACAACGGCTGCAGCAGCTGGGCTGCCCGGGGAAGGAAACAGTTATAAAAGTTGACCATGCCCAAAAATTCCTGTAGGGCCCTCACGGTCTGCGAATACGGAAAATCCAACACAGCGCGCATCTTATCAGGTAGCGAAATCGTGACCGCCGGCGAAATGCAGTGACCCAAAAAATCGATCACCGGCACACCGAATTGGCACTTCGCCAGGTTAACTAAAAGCCCATGCATTTCCAACCTCTGAATAACCATTTTGAGATGGGCGAGGTGATCTTCCTCGGACACGCTAGCCACCAGAATATTGTCTAAGTAGACAAAAATGAAAGGCAGGTCATGGGGGACTGCATCCATCATTCTCTGGAAGGTTTGTGCAGCACCCTTTAACCTGAACGGCATGCGTAAAAACTTGAAAAGCCCAAAAGGAGTTATTACCGCCGTTTTGGGAATGTCCTCCGCGCGCACCAGGACCTGGTGGTAACTGCGAACCAGATCCACTTTCGAAAAAACATGTGTCCTGGCCAGGTGCACAGAAAAATCCTGGATGTGCGGGATGGGATACCGATCGTGCTCTGTGGCATTGTTCAACCACCAGAAATCGCCGCACAGTCCCCACGACCCATCGGTCTTCGGCACCATGTGTAGCGGGGATGCCCACAAGCTGTTGGAGTGCCTGACGATGCCCAGCTCCTCCAAGTTGGCAAACTCCTCGCACGTGCTGGCCAGTTTAACCACGTCCAGGCGCAGAGGTTGCGCGAACTCCAGTGGGCTTTTTGGGGTTATGAAATGTTCGACCCAGTGTTTGGATACTGTAGCCGAAAAGGTCGGGACCATGAGTGCTGGGAATTGTGAAAGTAAATGCTGGTACTTACCCCCTGGAGCTATAACGTTAGCCAGTGTTGTTGACCCAGCTCCCCGAGCTGTGCAGGGCAGGGAGGTGAAAGAGACAGCGTTCACTAAACGTCTGTCGGCAACATCGACTAACAACCCATAAGAACATAAAAATATCTGCTCCTAAAATGGGGGCAGAGCACGCAGCTACCACAAAGTCCCACTGATAATTGCATCTGTGCAAGCATATCGTCAGCGTCCGCTCGCCAAATGTCCTGATGGTGGATCCGTTGGTGGCCGTGAGCTCGAGACCGCTGCCTCTTGCCAACCTGTCTGCGCTGACTGGCAGGATGAGGCTCTTCTGGGAGCTGGAGTCCACCAAAAACCGTCTCCCTGAACGTGTGTTTGTGATAAAAAGCAGCTTGTGACTGTCACCAGCGGTTGCAGCTGCTACTGACCGCTGACTGTGCCGTCCTCCCGGCTTCTTGAATTGGCATAGCGGCAGACAGTGTTGGGCATCTGAGCCAAAACGGTGATGATAAAAACAGATTGCCCCATTTCTGCATGTCTTGGAGTCTGTCCCGGCTACCACCAATGGCTCCTCAACCTCGCTGGAGTCCCTCATGGATGCCGATGCCGCTGCATGCATGCTAAGAGCTCTGGTTGCTAAAATGATGAGGTCCACTTCCTGCGCCAGGGCACGGTAGTCCTTGGTCACCAGCAGCAGCGAGTTGGCCATGATCGCCCTTGCTGTAGCAGGTAGGATCCTGAGGAACAGATGGGCAAACAGGAAAGATTCATCGTTCTTCCCCCTCAGCGCTAACATGCTTTCCATGAGCTCCACGGCTGATCTGTCACCTGACTCTGAACGTGTTAGGAGTCTCTCCACCCTCTCACTGTCAGACAGGGTATAACACTGGAGTAGCATCCGCTTGAACGCTTCATATTTCCTCTGGGCCGGCGGCTTCTGGAGCAGGCTCGTTACCTGTTATGCGGCGCGCACATCCAGCGCAGTGATCACATGGTAATATCTCGTGTCGTCCGTTGTAATCCTGCGGAGTGCGAACTGGGCTTCTACATGCAAGAACCACACGGTCAGATTGTGAAGCCAGAAGTCTTGGAGCTTGACTGTGCCAGTGCATGCAGCGCTGGTGTTCTACCTCTGGGTTGTCCCTGGGGCAGTGCTCAGCCCATTCTCTATCACGTCAGGGTCACCAATGTGGAAGATGAAAGCAGACGAGGCAGCGAGCTGAATGACACATGAACTTTATTCACCTTCCAACATCAAGTACAGAAGATACTCTGTCTGGGTCTCTGGCGCCTCCTTTTTATAACCTTTATTTCTGCCCAGTGAGACCCAGGGAACCAAAAACAATACTCTCAGTGCACAAAGACATGCGTGGCACATTAACCTCATAACACCCCCTCTTCCTCTAGCGACTCCTGTGTCTCCTGAACTCCCCGGGGGGTGGATAGTCCTTTCTAATATGTCTGAGACCCCCCGGTGCCACTTCCTCCCTCAGTCCTTTGTTCCATCTCCCCCCCGGCTTCCGACTCTGGGTGGAGAACCCCCCACACAGTGCCATCACAAAATTACATTAAGAGCCAACCTGCTCCTCTGACCCGTTTTAATTAATTAATTTACTTTGCATGTATGTGCCACCATCATGCACTTTTGCAGCTTTAATATTTTTTTCAGACAAAACTAAGAAACTCAGCAGTAATTTAAACAAAAAAAAAGATAGTTTAAACAATGGCTTTCAACGATGATGCTACATGTTTCCAGTTAGCACAACTTAGCATCGTCATTTAGCATTTTATAATTAGACATGGTGTTAATATTACTTACCTTTGATTAAAATGAGGTTAGCCAACTATCCTCTCTGACACAGCATGATGAAAAACGGTCCCACATCCCTGGTAAACAGGAGTAGCAGCTCTCTGAACCAGTAGTTTGGAGTTAGCGTTGGTATCCAACGGACTGAAGCCTAGCCACCCACCAGACCTGTTCCACTGCGCACAGTCACGCACTGCAGGGAAGAGACGGGGTGCTGACAAGTAATGGTGAGGAGCTTTACTGAATTTACCGGAGTATGTGCATTTTAAATACGATATAAACGATAGAGCATTCTATGAAACGATAGACGTTTTTATATCGTCATCCGATATATATCGTCATATCGCACAGCCCTACCTGGTGGTGAGTTGGATCTGATGGCAGGGGTGGATGCCATTGTAGGAGCAATTAGTTACAAGTGTGACAAAGTACAAGGATTATTTAATTTATGCATAGAGGTGTGTGTGTGTGGAAACAGAGGTTTACTTCGTGACCACAAACCCTCACAAACAAAAGGAAAACAACTCGTAGGGGCACCAGTCCGAACTTGGACAATTTATTAATAACTAATCCTTGTACCTTTCATTAACAAGTCTCAACATTTGTGAATTCTTCTGCCGTGACCCAGGAAAGCAGACACACAAAAGAAATGAAGCAGAAGCTTCTATATACCGTTAACAGTTTTAATGATCTAACTCAAGTTAAGTGACATTACGTTCAATTGATTTGTAAGCAGATGATATGATCAACAAGTATCAAATATTATATTAACTGGTAATGGATTCCTGAGCGGGCAGTGCAATGGCGGAGTGGTTAGGCTTGTTGGTAAGGAAGAGACAAATCCCTATTAAATACCAATCCTCACCAAATCTGTCTTTAATTTCTCGTTAAATCAGGGCTGAACTGCTGAGACGAAACACTCACCTTTAACTTGTTGAATTCTGTTTAACTTCCCTAAAAACGCCTAAAAATAATATGCCCAAAGTAAATCAAAAGCTGTTCTTCAACCCTTTGCAGCATCTTCATGGGGTTAGTCTCATTTAAAAGAAAACACTCTGATTTTTTTGGCAAAACAGTCATAATCTCTCTAAGTGCTCCTGCCACTGAGTAACAAGAAAGTTTGCCTGGGTGTTTTTTTTAGATACAAATGCTTGCAAATAACATACAGCTGTCAGATACTGGCTGGAAAACACAACAGAAATGTAGAACCAAGTGTTTTCAAGCTCAGGTCAAAATTTTGTAAAAATTCCACAAAAAATGAATATATTGCACAGCTTTTTTTCTCAGGTTGTAACAAGGTTGTGTCTGTACTGGAAGACCGGAAATACAGCTTTTTTTTTCAGTGCGCACTGAGATGCACTAAGATGCAGAGACGTGACCGTCTGTGGAATTCATAGAGTTCAAGGGGTTAAAATGCTGTTCACAAAAGATGGACATGACAGAAGTTACAGAAAATAGAAAAAAAAGAGCATAACTGAAATTGTATGTTTGCTGCAGTTCATGTTATTCATGAACAACATGGAGTTTGCATGTTCTCCCCGTGTCTGCGTCAGTTTACTCCGGGATTTCTCCGGTTTCCTCCCACATGCCAAAAACATGCAAGTTAGGTTAATTGGCATCAAACTGGGGATTCTAAATTAAGATAAGATAAGATAAGATAAGATAAGATAAGCCTTTATTAGTCCCACAATGGGGAAATTCCAGGATTGCAACAGCACAGGGATAGCAACACTCAGAGCAACAATCAGAAGGCAAGAAAAAAATTGTCCTTAGGTATGACTGTGAGAGTGAATGGTTGTCTGTCTCTCTGTGTTGGCCCTGTGATGGACTGGCGATCTGCCCAGGGTGTACCCTGCCTCTCGCCCAAAGATGCTGGGATAGGCTCCAGCCCCCCCGCGACCCGAAAAGGATTAAGCGGAAGAAGATGGATGGATGGATGGATGGATTCCTGAGCATAAAGTCTATAGTTAAACCTTGGTGGAAACAAGAGAAACCAGATTTTGAATTTGTAACTGTAATGCAATGGGAAACTGTGAAGTAACTGTAACAAAAATATGCATAGAATTGGACGCAATTTTATGGAGAAAATAATAAAAGCTGATTACATGAAAAGGGAAATTCTGAGTTACTCTACAAAAAAACTGAGATTACAGAAGAGACAAAAAGACCAGAGAGAACAGAAAGGACTTTACTGCAAGACAACGAAAGACAACTTAAAGAATCCTTAGAGAACACTAACTACTAGGGCGTTTCTCCCTTTTTAACTGAACACGATTCTTTGATCATAACATATGACTGGCAGCAGGAAGAACCAATAATCGGCTATTGTGGTAGATTTGAATGAACTATGGTCCAATAAGAAAGCGGTCCTTTGTCTGTAACTGACCAATAAGAATGAAAGGGGGCGTCATCCAACAGAGACAGCCTGGTGATTGGCTGGTACCAGTCAGATGACTGGCATAAGTTTTTAGAAGGCAAACACATTCACTGTGAAATTCACATTGTATACTTATTTATAAAATCTAAGCAAACTTCAGTGATTCATGACTAACTTTCTGTGAGCATGCACTTTTATAACTCGTTTTGTGGTGACCCACCACACTCTACATGGACAATCCTCACTCTCAGCAGGTCTGGAGGAAGCAGAGGACCATTCACATACTGACAGAGAGCCCCTGGGGGACAACCAGAACAATGGACTATTGTTTATACATCCCCAGATTAAGGAGAGGACATTCGGGCGCCAGTTGGTCACGCAAATGATATGTATTGACTGATATGTATATTAATATGCTAATATGCCATGCATTCTCTCTGTTTGTATAACATCTATAAAAGAGCTTATGATATATGCCTCAGCAGCACAGTAGCGCACAGACCTACAAAGTGCGTCTCATTATGTTGGAGGAAAATAAAACTCTGCAACCTTCCAGCTCGTCCCATCTCGCCTGATCTTATTCCTCCACAGTTTAAACATTTTCAGACATGCAATACATTTAAAATCAATGATTAATGAAACATTTCAAACCCATCATAGTCCAACACAGAGGTGGTCATCTTCAACAATGTTCTGAGCAGGATTTCCTGGAAAAATATCAAAGTCTTGAGGAGAGAGGATTATTTTAGGCAGATAAAACAAAATCCCAGTGTTGATTAGATCCAACATGTTCCTGAGTTGATCAGAAGGGGGCATTGTTGGCCCTTGGATAATGGTGGGAGGTCTCAGGAATGTAGTGGGTGTCTTCTGGCTTGTATCAAATGGCTATTTAGCACATAAAACTGTCTGAGGCTAAGTGTTCCTAGGGAATTTATGATAAAAGTCCAGGCATCTTCCTGGCACCAAGAGGATCCTTGGGGTCTTAAGTCAAGCAAGGAATGTGGTGTTATGATGCTTTATTTAGGAAACAGGGTGAGTTGGAGGTCTCCTGTTCACAGAGACTGTTCAGGTATATTGGAACTCAGATGTAATGTTACACCATTCAGACCCAGCAGACCTAAATGTACAGTGAGGGTGTGCTGGGAACATCTGGCTTAGGCCCCTGTTCAAGAGGTCTTCAACTCCCACCTCTGAAAGAACTTTGACTACATTCCGAGGGAGTCTGGAGATATGCAATCTGAATGGGCCATGTTTCCACCTCCATTGTTGAAGCAGCTACCCAGAGCTGTGGCCACAAGGTCGCTGGTGCATCTCGTGGTGGCAACCCCTGAACCAAGTGGTGGACACCAATGAGGAGGGCAACCACCAAACTGAAGAAGCAGCCCTACCAAGCTTGGCTTGCTGGTGACTTTGACGGGGACATCGTCAAGCAGTGGAAGATGGAGATCAAAAATCTCCTCAATCCCACTGACACGCCTTCCACAGAGGAAGCAGAGCTCGAGGACGAGGAGGACGACTCACCCATCACAGGGGCTGAGGTCACCAAAGTGGTTAAAAAACTTTTTGGTGGCTGGGCCCCCGGGAGGAATGAGATTTGCCCTGAGTACCTCAAAGCCCAATGACTTATCATTAGCCAGAGCTGTCAAACTAGCTTTCTAGCTGGAGGCCGCAGACAAGCTAGCTTTGGAGCTAAACTGGCGCCAGTCACAGTGGCCACCAGAGCCTCCTGCTGCGACAAATGTTGTGGACTCGGATAGCAAGGATAGCTTGGACGACGATACTACAGAAGCCAACGCTGCCAGCCAAAGGTCTGCCCTGGGAAAACCCCTGTGCAAGGGTTGTGGGTCTGCGACACACCGCAATAAGGCTAAGGACTGCCCGGCTAGGGGAAAACGCAGCAGATGTGGACACTTGAACCATTATGCTAGAGTGTGCCATGTATCTGAACCAGAGAGCCCACAGAAGAAATCACTCCGCCCGCCCCAACAACCATTCACACGGTGTCCCCCAGTACCAGTGGGTACACGTTTTGCACAGTGGAACTGGACGGTATGGAGGTGCCGCTGTTGCTCGACACAGGAATGGAGGGGTCATTGCTGAATTGGGCCACAATGAGGAAGTTTTTCCCCCACTACAGGATTAGAGGTAATCCGGCGCTGCTGTATGGTTATGGAGGTGGCAGGCTGTGCATGGTTGAGTCTTTGGAGCTAACAGTTCGGTACAAGTCTGTGACAATGGTTGATTTCACGTTCCACGTGACAGCCCGATGTGATAACATCATGGGCTGTGATTTGTTTTATGGACTGGGTTTTGCCATAAAAGACGATGCGGGGAATGAATGGTCGGGTTGTGGCCAGTGGAACCCTCCAGTTCCAGTGGCTGATGAGGTCGCTGTGTGGGACAAAGAACTGACAGATACCATGGTGGTCAAGCAGGACCAGCCTCACTCTGGTTTGGCGCAGGACGGTCTTAGTGCTGGCGCTCAGGAAATGGTAGAGGGGGGTACTCAGCGTGGTGGCGAGGCACCTGCACCGGCGAGTGACATCGATGTGCTAGCCCCATATGCCTCCGGAGCTTGGCCACAGGGGGATGGAGGGTCTGCTGCTATGATGGTGAATGCTACAACGGTCTTAGAAGAGGATGGGGCCAAACCGACGAGCATGGAGGAACTGCATGTCCAGCAGCCCCACTTCAGGCCGAGCTGGGCCCCACTGAGGGTTATGGACTTGGTTTGGGGTGAAGAACGTCCACGGCAAAGATGGGCCAGACGACAACCAGCTAAACATCACGGGTGTCTGCACATAATGGCTAAGCTGGGCACAGCATACTTCAAGTTGTCCGATGGCTCGGCGAGGCACGCCAATCAGCTTCAGCGTGTCCGAGAAGAAGCTTCATGTGACGGGGCTGGACGAGAGCGGGTGTCGGTGGTAAAGAAGCAAGGGTCTTTCAATTCAACTTTATTTATTTATTTCAATTCAACTTTATTTATATAGTGCCATTTCACAACAACAGTCATCTCACAGCACTATCAACTGTAGGGGGAACCCCCACAGTTGCAGAAAGACCCCAGCAATCAGGCGATCCCCTGTGAGCAAGCACTTGGCGACGGTGGAGAGGAAAATCTCCCTTTTAACAGGAAGAAACCTCCAGCAGAACCAGGCTCAGGGAGGGGCAGTCATCTGCTGCGACTGGCTGGGGGGTGAGGGGATAGAGAAGAAGAAAAGAACAGACATGTAGAGAGCAAACAGCACGATGGGGACTCAATCTATGGGAGAGAACAAACAAATGTTAATGACCAGCAAAAAAAAATATTTCATTGAGAGTGAGAAAAGGAGTGAGGCCCAGTGCATTACTGGAGGTCCCCCGGCTGACTAAACCTATTAGCAGCATAACTAAGGGAGGGTTCAGAAACACATGATCCCTCCCTAATTGTAGGCTATATCAAAAAGGTAGGTTTTAGCCCTATTCTTAAAAACAGAGATCGAGTCTGACTCCCAAATCCAGATTGGCAGCTGATGACATAATGCACGGCTCAGGAGACGCACACACACAGGCTTAGAGTAGTTCAAAGAGTTTATTAACAGCAGGGGCGAGTGAGTGAGTGTCTGCGGGATGTAAATGTGCTGGTGATGGTGTCTGCTCCAAGCGCAGGGGCAGGTGACCGTACAGCCGAGCAACCCTATGGAGAGAGCACAGGGAGAGGGTGACGGGCATACACCAACACAGGAGGAATTTAAGGCGAGAGAAGGACTTACTTGGTGGGTCAGGATAGCTGGCACTACAAGGGGGTGAAGGCCCGGAAGACAGCCACCTGGAGAGCTCCGTGCAGCAGCGAGGATTGGGCGATGGAGAGGAGATGTCCGCCGCTGGGGAATCCACCTGTGCACAGGGGAGAAGACTGAAGAGAAAAAGGTAAGCGATCTTCTTACAAAAATGGTTTGCTGAAGGGAAGTATGCTCACAACGGTGAGGGACGAAGTCTGACGGCTTCAGGCCGAGCCTCCGGGCGAGACGGCCTTTATCCCTCGCCGCTGATGATCGTCAGGTGCGTGAGCAGGTGGCGCCGCTGATGAATGGCGCGGCGTGACAGTACTCCCCCCTCTAGCAGCGCCTCCTGGCGATGGCTTATCCGGGTGCGCTCGGTGGAAGTCCGCGATGAGCGATGGGTCCAACACAAACGACGGGGGCACCCATTGTCGATGCTCGGGCCCATAGCCCTCCCAGTCCACCAGGTATTGCAACCCACGGCCTCGGCGCCGGGAGTCCAGGATGGAGGAGACGGACCAGGCCGGATGGCCACCAATCATCCGGGGCGCGGGTTGCGCTGCAGGAGGAGGGCAAAGGGGGTCAGTGACTGCCAGTTTCACCTTCGACACGTGGAAAGTGGGATGGATGCGGAGGGAGGGGGGAATAGCCACGCGCACAGCCACCGGGTTGATGATCCGGGTGATGGGAAAGGGACCCATAAAACGCTGTGCCAGCTTCCTCCTCTCGCCTTTTAATGTGACGTCCTGGGTAGACACATACACGAGTTGCCCAACTCTGTACGCCGGGGCAGGTCTTCTGTGCCGGTCCGCCACGGTCCTGTTGCGCTCCGCTGTGCGTAAAAGCGCATGACGCGCGGCAGCCCAGGTGGAGCGGAACTGCCTAAGGTGCGCCCGAACAGAGGGGACAGTCACCTCGTTCTCCTGCGCTGGAAACAGCGGGGGGTCGTAACCCAGGGACGCCTTGAAGGGGGACATCCCCGTTGCAGAAGAGCGGGCGGTGTTGTGGGCATACTCCACCCAGGCGAGATGGTTGCTCCAGGACGTCGGCTTGGATCTAGTAACACAGCGGAGCGCAGCCTCCAGCTCCTGATTGGTCCTCTCACACTGCCCGTTAGACTGGGGGTGATGGCCGGAGGAGAGGCTCACCTTGGCTCCGATGGCGTTACAAAAGGATCTCCAAACCTCGGATGAAAATTGGGGACCCCGGTCCGAGACCACGTCCACCGGAATCCCGTGCAGCCTGACCACGTGTTGGACGAGGAGGCCCGCCGTCTCCAGGGCAGTAGGGAGACCTCGCAGGGGAATGAAGTGCGCAGCCTTGGAGAAACGGTCCACAATGGTCAGGACGGTGTCAAAGGAGCTGGAAACGGGGAGTCCGGTGACGAAGTCCAGTGCGATGTGCGACCAGGGCCTGCCGGGGACGGGCAGAGGCTGGAGCAGACCCGCTGGGGGGGCATTTCCCGACTTGCTGGTGGCACAGATTGGGCAAGCCCGGGCGTAGCGGGCTGCGTCCCTCCGCAGGCCTGGCCACCAAAAGGACCGTTGGAGGAGGCTGATCATCCGAGAGGTGCCGGGATGACAGGTGAGCCGGGAGGTGTGGAGCCAGTGGATGACCTCTCCTCGGACCGCAGACGGGACGTACAGTCTTCCCTCCGGTCCGCCGCCAGGATCAGGTTCCACCTCCTGCGCCTTCCGGATCTTGTCTTCAATGTCCCAAGAGATGGCACCGAGGACGCACGACCTGGGCAGGATAGTGTGGGGCGTCTCCTCAGCCTCCACGGGGGTGAACTGCCTAGAGAGGGCGTCAGGCAGGCCGTTTTTGGAGCCCGGCCTGAAGGTGATCGAGAAGCGGAACCTGGCGAAGAACAAAGACCAGCGCGCCTGGCGGGCATTCAGGCGCTTGGCAGATCGTAAATACTCTAAGTTCTTGTGGTCCGTCAGGACCACAAACGGCAGGTCCGCCCCCTCTAGCCAGTGGCGCCACTCCTGTAAGGCGAGTTTAATGGCCAGGAGCTCTCTGTCCCCCACATCGTAGTTCCTCTCCGCCGGGGACAGGCGCCGGGAGAAGAAGGCGCACGGCCGTTTGGCGCCATCGTCAGGTGACCGCTGGGATAACACTGCTCCCACTCCCGTGTCCGATGCGTCCACCTCCACAATGCACTGCAGCGCGGGGTCGACCTGGCGAAGGACCCGGGAGGAGGAGAACTCCGCCTTCAGCGCCCTAAAGGCAGCAGCGACCTCTTCAGTCCACCGGAACGGGACCTTCGGGGACGTGAGGCGGGTCAGCGGTCCGACGATCGAGCTGAAATTTGGGACAAAGCGGCGGTAAAAATTGGCGAAGCCAACAAACTGTTGCACCTGCTTCCGGGATGCGGGAGTAGGCCACTCCACCACCGCCTTCACCTTCTCTGGGTCTGGGAGCACCTGATCTTGAGCGATGATGAATCCCAGGAAGGATGTGGTCCTAGCGTAGAACTCGCATTTCTCAGCCTTCACGTACAGACGATTCTCCAGCAGTCTTTGGAGGACCCGCCTCACATGGACCTGGTGCTCGTCCCTGGACCTGGAGAAGATAAGGATGTCATCCAGGTAGACGAACACAAAAAGGCCGATGAAATCCCGGAGGACGTCATTAATGAGGCGCTGAAAGACGGCAGGAGCGTTGGTCAGCCCGAACGGCATGACGAGATACTCAAAGTGGCCGTTCGGGGTGCGGAAGGCTGTCTTCCATTCATCTCCCTCCCGGATCCGGACGAGGTGGTAAGCGCTGCGTAAATCCAGCTTGGTAAACCAGGTCGCCCCCTGGAGGGAGTGAAAGGCAGTGTCCATGAGGGGCAGGGTGTAACGGTCCCTCTCAGTGATGTCATTCAGCGCTCGGTAGTCTATGCAGGGGCGGAGGGATCCGTCCTTCTTCCCGACAAAGAAAAACCCTGCCCCCACGGGTGACGACGATGGGCGAATAATCCCAGCGCTCAGAGATTCCTTCAGGTAGGCATTCATGGTCTCCTTCTCCGGCGCCGACAGGCTGTAGAGCCGACCAGATGGCAGGGGAGCCCCCTGGCGGAGGTTGATGGCACAGTCATATGGTCGATGCGGGGGAAGAGACATAGCTTTCGATTTGCTAAATACCATACCCAGGTCGTGAAATTCTGGAGGCACCAATGACAGGTCCGGAGGTGCTGTATCCGCCACAGGGGGAGCCGCGGATGGGGAGCAGGCAGCGGACTGAAGGCAGGTGCCCATACAAAAGGTGCTCCATGCCGATACCCCAGCGGACCTCCAGTCCAGGACAGGGTTGTGGAGGCGTAGCCAGGGATACCCCAGGATGACGGGCGACACAGAGTTGGGCAGGACGTAAAATACCATCTCCTCCCGGTGGTTCCCTGAGATGATGACTGGGACTGGCATGGTCTGGTGAGAAACTCTCCCAAGGGAGGCACGGGAGAGATGGACCAGGGAGATGGGGTGTTTCAATGCCTGACAGCGGATGCCCAATCGGGTTGCCAGGCCTTGTGAAATGAAGCTGCCCTCTGCGCCTGAATCCACCAGTGCGTGGGTGAGGTGCCCAGTGGGATTGTGGCAAAAACGGATGGGCAGCTTCAATTGGGTGAGGGGACTTTGCCGATTGACGTCCGCGAGGCCCCCTACAGTGACTCGCGGACCCCGCCGTTTGGCTTTTGTGGGCAAAGCTCTATCGTGTGTTGACTGTCTCCGCAATACATGCAGAGACCCAACTCACGGCGGCGCTGTCTCTCTGCCGAGGAGAGCTTTGCCCAGCCCGTCACCATCGGCTCCGACTCCTCGGGGCACGATGGTGGCGGCGTCGCCAGGGGGCGAGCTTGGGGCAGGCGTAGCGGGACTCCCCGAGGGCGAGAAGCAGACGGCTTCCGTCCTGAGGAGCGCTCGCGCAGCCTGTTGTCCAAGCTGATTGCCAGTGAGGTTAGCTCCGCTAATGTTCCGGGGATATCCCGTCCAGCCAGTTCATCCCTTAGATCACTATTGAGGCTGCGGAGAAACAGGCCGCAGAGGGAGCGCTCCTCCCAGCCCAATTCCTCCGCCGCTACCCGGTACTCGATGGCATAATCCGCGGCCGACCGGTTTCCCTGCTGGAGAGCAAGAAGCCGATCGACCTGGACCGCCTCGGAACGAGAATGATCGAACACCTCCAGGAAGCGCCTCACGAACTCGGCATAGGTGAGGGTGGCATAACTGGGTCTCGCCATGATAGCGTAGGCCCAAGTTAGAGCGCGCCCCTCCAGGAGGTTCCCTATATAGCCGATTCGACTGTGATCTGAGGGAAAGTCTCCGGGCACACGGTCAAACACGGACTCACACTGCATCACAAACCCCCGTGCTCCGCCGAGCTTTCCGCTAAAGCGAGCGGGGGTCGGAATTGGTGTGAGTCGGGCCGGTGCCACTGGAGCTGGCTGGACGGCCACCGGAGCAGCAGGAGCTGCGCCACCCTGAGGAGCCGGGGGGAACGGCTGCTGGGGGTCCAGGCGGTCCAATCGGCCAGTGATGATTACTAATTGATTTAAGATGACCTGCTGTTGATAAGCAATTTGATCCACTCTAGCCTCGAGAGTGGTAAGCCGGTGTGCGAGCCCGCCGTCCGCCGAGCCGCTCTGCTGAAGCCGTACTGACATAATGCACGGCTCAGGAGACGCACACACACAGGCTTAGAGTAGTTCAAAGAGTTTATTAACAGCAGGGGCGAGTGAGTGAGTGTCTGCGGGATGTAAATGTGCTGGTGATGGTGTCTGCTCCAAGCGCAGGGGCAGGTGACCGTACAGCCGAGCAACCCTATGGAGAGAGCACAGGGAGAGGGTGACGGGCATACACCAACACAGGAGGAATTTAAGGCGAGAGAAGGACTTACTTGGTGGGTCAGGATAGCTGGCACTACAAGGGGGTGAAGGCCCGGAAGACAGCCACCTGGAGAGCTCCGTGCAGCAGCGAGGATTGGGCGATGGAGAGGAGATGTCCGCCGCTGGGGAATCCACCTGTGCACAGGGGAGAAGACTGAAGAGAAAAAGGTAAGCGATCTTCTTACAAAAATGGTTTGCTGAAGGGAAGTATGCTCACAACGGTGAGGGACGAAGTCTGACGGCTTCAGGCCGAGCCTCCGGGCGAGACGGCCTTTATCCCTCGCCGCTGATGATCGTCAGGTGCGTGAGCAGGTGGCGCCGCTGATGAATGGCGCGGCGTGACAGCTGATTCCACAGGAGAGGAGCTTGATAACTGAAGGCTCTGCCTCCCATTGTACTTTTGGAGATTCTAGGTATTACAAGTAATCCTGCATTTTGGGAGCATAGTGCTCTGTTAGGATAATACAGTAGTATCAGCTCTTTTAAATAAAAAGGAGCCTGATTGTTTAGAGCTTTGTAAGTAAGAAGAAGGATTTTAAACTTAATTCTAAACTCTATGGGAAGCCAATGAAGGGAGGCCAGAACCGGAAAGATATGATCTCTCTTTCTAGTACCTGTTAAAACTCTTGCTGCAGCATTTTGGATCAGCTGAAGACTTTTTAAAGATGTTTTAGGACAGCCTGATAATAAAGAATTACAATAATCTAATCTCGAGCTAACAAAAGCGTGGATCAGTTTCTCAGCATCACTCTGAGACAAGATGCTCCTAACCTTGGCAATATTACGCAAATGATAGAAGGCAGTCTTAGAAACAAATTTAATATGTGAATTGAAGGACAAATCCTGATCAAAAATAACTCCAAGGTTCCTCACAGAACTATTCAGAGAAAGAGTAACCGCATCCAAACTGAAAGTTTGATTTGGAAAGGAATTTCTAAGGTTTTTTGGACCAACAAGAATGACTTCAGTCTTATCTGAATTTAATAGCAGGAAATTACAAGTCATCCAAGCTTTGATTTCCTTAAGACAGGCTTCTAACTTGGCTAATTGATTACTATCATCTGGCTTCATTGACAGGTATAATTGTGTGTCATCAGCATAACAATGAAAATGTATACAGTGCTTTCTAATAATGTTGCCTAACGGAAGCATATATAAACTAAAAAGAGTCGGGCCTAGCACAGATCCCTGTGGAACTCCATGACTGAGCTTTGAGTTGAAAGGAAACTCATTATTTACATGAACAAACTGGAACCTATCAGATAAATAAGATCTAAACCACTGCAACGAAGTTCCATTAAGTCCAACATAGTGTTCTAATCTATCAAGTAGAATATTATGATCGATAGTATCAAAAGCTGCACTAAGGTCTAAAAGGACAAGTACAGAAACTAGTCCATTATCAGATGCAATGAGGAGGTCGTTAGTGACCTTCGCTAAGGCTGTTTCAGTACTATGATGGATTCTAAACCCAGACTGAAACTCTTCAAGTAAACCATTTCCCTGCAGGTGGTCAAATAATTGCGTAGCAACAACTCTTTCTAAGATTTTTGAAATGAAAGGGAGATTAGAGATTGGTCTATAGTTAGCTAAAGTTCCTGGATCTAGCGTTGGCTTTTTGAGTAAGGGTTTAATTACAGCCGTTTTAAAAGCCTGCGGTACATGGCCTAAAGTTAATGAAGAATTGATTATATGAAGAATAAGGCTACCAATAAGTGGGAAGACTTCTTTAAATAACCTGGTAGGAATAGGGTCTGAAAGACAATTTGAAGGTTTGGATGAGGAAACTATTTTGTCTAACTCACAAAGGTCGATTGGAGTAAACTCATCAAGACAGACATCAATAGAAGGAGTTGTAGTAGTTACAGTATTTAAGTTAACTGTGGGAATAATCTGATTGATTTTATCTCTGATGGATGAAATTTTATTATTGAAAAAGTTCATAAAGTCCTGACTAGTAAGCTCTAAGGGAATGCTAGGATTGACAGAGTCCTGACTCTTTGTCAACTTGGCTACAGTACTGAAAAGAAACCTGGGATTATTCTTGTTCTCTTCTATTAATGCAGAGTAATAACTCGTTCTAGCTTTTCTAAGAGATTTTTTATAAATTAAAAGATGATTTCTCCAAGCTAAATAGATTTCATCTAAATTAGTGGAGCGCCATTTTCTTTCTAATTGACGAGTCTTCTGTTTTAAGCTACGAGTTTCTGTGTTGAACCAAGGAGTTAGAAATCTCTGATTAGACTTTTTCTTTTTTAAGGGGGCCACCAAGTCTAGAGTCTGATGCAGAGAAGCTGAAACACTATCCACCATGTTATCAATTACAGAAGGAGCAAGCTGTCTATAGCTTATTTCCGTTGTGTTGACACATGGCATAGAGGAAACAATCTGCATAAATTTGGTAACAGCATCATCTGAGAGGCATCTACTGTAATAATATTTTTCTTTAGGAGCCAAATAGTCAGAAATAGTAAAATCAAAGGTTAACAGACAATGGTCTGACAGTACAGGGTTATGAGGAGACACTACAAGATTTTCTATTTCTATGCCATATGTCAGAACAAGGTCCAATGTATGGTGGAGGTAATGAGTAGAATTTCCTACTTTCTGAGAAAACCCAATCGAGTCTAATATTGAATTAAATGCCACATTAAGGCAGTCACTATCTACATCCACATGTACTGTATATTAAAGTCCCCTACTATAATTATTCTATCAGATTTCAGCACTAAATCAGCTAAGAAATCAGCAAATTCGGATAAAAATTCTGAGTAGGTTGATGGGGGACGATAAACTATGGCAAATAAAATTGGGTTTAACCTAAAACTGCTAAAGTGCCCAATACTGAAGACCAGGCCCTCAAAGGAATTATAACATGTTTTTTGCTTTACATTAACTAGTAATTTGGAATGGTAAATTGTTGCTACTCCTCCTCCACGACCAGAACTTCTGGGATTTTGACAGTTTAAATAACCAGAGGGAGTTGATTCATTTAAACCAACATAATCCTCTTGCCCTAACCAAGTCTCTGTAAGGGAAATTAAATCAATCTGATGATCAATTAACAGATCATGGACTAACAGAGACTTGGGAGTTAGAGACCTAATATTTAACAAACCACATTTAATTTTTAAATTATGAGGAGGAACAGAGGCCAATTCATTCAATTTAGAGGCTTTATGTTTAATTTGAGTTTTACCAATATTTTGCTTTGTCACTTTGGGATGCTTATGCATTATATTTTGATTTACTTTGGAGGGCGCAGACAACGATTCTCTGATGGGGAAGACAGGGGCTAAGTTGAGGGGTGACGGATGAAGAGGAGCTGCAGAGAGGCGTGTAAGACTGCGACTCTGCTTCCTGGTCCCAACTCTGAGTAGTCAGGGTTTTGGAAATTTGGATAAAAAAGATGCCAGATTGTTAGATAAATGAGAAGCACCATCCAAAGTGGGATGAATGCTGTCTCGTCTCATAAGACCAGGTTTTCCCCAAAAAGAGCTCCAATTGTCAATGTAGCCCACGTCATTTTTAGGACACCACACAGACAGCCAGCGGTTCAAGGATGACGAGCGGCTAAACATGTCATCACTGGTCAGATTGGGGAGGGGCCCAGAGAATACTACAGTGGCAGACATCGTTTTTGCAAACTCACACACCGATTCTATATTAAGTTTCGTGACTTCCGACTGCCGGAGACGGATGTCATTAATGCCGGCGTGAATAACAATTGTGGAGTATTTACAGTTACTTTTAGCCAGCATTTTCAAATTTGACTCGATGTCGCCTGCTCTGGCCCCAGGAATGCATTGGACTATGGCCGCTGGAGTCTCTAGGTTCACGTTTCTGACTACAGAGTCGCCAATGATCAGATTTTTTTCCTCAGCGGGTGTGTCGCTGAGCGGGGAAAAACGATTAGAAACGTGAACAGGTTGGTGGTGTACCGGGGCTTTGCGACTAGGCTTCCTTCTCACCGTCACCCACCCAGTCTCCTCGCTGCTGAGGAGAGCCGGGGAACCGCTGACAGGGGGGCCTAAGCTAGCTAGCTCCGCTGCAGCTAAGGGGCGTCCGTCGAGATTAACTGGCGCAGACGGTGTTTCAATGCAGCAGAGCCGGGATTCCAAATCAGACAACCTCGCCTCGAGCGCCTCAAAAAGACAACATTTATTACATTTACCGTTATCACTAAAAGAGGCAGAGGTGTAGCTAAACATCTGACAGAGAGAGCACACCAGAGGAGGAGAGGAAAGAGAGCTAGTAGCCATAGCTAGTGGCTAGCTAGTGGCTGGAGAGCAAACCACACAGGCAGACAGCAAAACAGGAAGTGACGATACGTTACCACAAGGAAGTGACGAGCCAATGTGCTTTCATCCGGAAGATCAGCTATCGTCCCGAGGGTCTGCTGCTTCCAGGGGCACACTTGCTGAGGGGCTGCCCTGGGCCCCCCCATGCCGGTTCTACTCCTCCTGCCCAAGCAACAGTGCTGTAAATAATTGTGTTCATAGTTCTTGTGTTTTAATGTACGTATGTATGTTGTAAAATGGGATTTTTTGTACATTTTGTTTAGCTTAGAAGCACGGCGTGTAATTTTGGCTTATGTACAGACTCTTTTTAGTTCATTGGGTGGCAGAATAATCTACCCCACCATGCGGGCTGTACAGTATTCCACCCATCAGCCCTATTTTAGGTTATGTTGCGTGAATGTGTTAGGCCATTTTAGTACATTGTTTTTCATTATGTTAGCGTATGATTCAGCCCATAAATTTTGGGACGGTTGAAACCCTCCAAAAAAAGTGCACCAGCAGCTGCTCTCCAAGGACAGCAAGAGACTGCCAGATCCATGAGAACAGAGAGACCAGCTTGTGTAGAGAGAGGAGACCTGGAACACTGTGCCTTTAACAAAGAACAGCAGGACCATCAACCCCACTAAGATCCCTATGTGTGCATGGTTTTGGACTTTTCTAAAGGGGGGAGAGAATGTGATGTTGTGTTCCAGCACATTATTGTGAAGTGCGGTGTAGTGATGTGCACTTCCTGTCACGTCACTGCACTGCTCTATATATAGCAGAGGACATCCATATTGTGGCCTTTTTGACTGGTGCCCTCTGCCAGGTGCCTACCGTGTTACGGCTGTTCACCATCTTCAATAAAGCTGCGTTCGTCCAGTCATCTTGCCTTATCCTTCACCCAAGGTATTTTACCATACATAACGGACAGTCCATCCATTGGTCGAACCTCGGATTCAGGAGGAGCAATGTGCTTTTCATCCTGGCCGTGGCACATCGGACCAGCTCTTTACCCTCTCGAGAATCCTCGAGGGTTTTTGGGAGTTTGCCCTACCTGTCCACATGTGTTGGAGAAAGCATTCAACCACATCCCTCATGGTCTCTTGCGGGGGGGTGCTGTGGGAGTATGGGGTATTGGGCTTCTTACTATGAGCTATCTTGCCCCTATACGACCACTGCAAGAGTTTGGTTCATATTGCCAACACCCAGTCAAACTCATTTCCAGTGAGAGTTGGACTCCACCAGGGCTGCCCTTTGTCACAGATCCTATTCATAATTTTTATTGACAGGATATCTAGGCACAGCCAAGGAATGGAGGGTGTAGGGCTGGGCGATATAGCTCAAAAAAATGTATCACGATATAATTTCTCTATATTGCGATACACGATACATATCACGATATATATTTTGTGTACTGAATGTACTTTAAAATTTGCTTTTACTGGGGACTTCCGGGAAGATGGCGGAGAGACATAACGCTTAAACAGAGAGCTCTCCCTGTCGTGTTATTAAAACACTGCGTGAGTCCAACTGTAGTTTTTAACGTCACTTTTTATTGCACCAAATGTCAACCTCGCTGCTAGTCTGTCACTCTCCCGCCAGTCGCCTCCTTGACGTCATTCTTGCGCGACTTTGTAGTTCTTTTCCAAATAACTCAATTACACCACATCTCCCCTTTCGAGTATCAATGGGTAGACTGCCATTGATTCAACAGACCTTAGAGGATTATTCTGCCTCTGTGGCTGGAAGATCTGGTCCTACCTAATACCATTCACACACACAACAGACACACTGCAATTTACCCTTAGCACTGAACAATATGTGCAAAATCAAGTACAATACTTCCATCCTAAACCCTGTACTGTTCTGTCCTCACTCTAAACTCTGAACTTGAACATTTACATATAAAAGAGTGCAAAATCAGAAAAACAGTGCAATACATTTGCAACCTTTTTTTTTTCCACTATTATTTTCAAACGTTCAATCTTCATAATTGTTTATAAGTCCAACCGGGTTGGTTTTACAACCGCTCTCCCAGACCTGGTTCTAGGAGTAGGAGTAGATGGTGGTTCAGGAACGTTCTGCTGTGATGATGTTGCTGCAAGTTGTTCTGCTGAAGGTTGTTCTGGAACACCTTCCGGGGACTGCTCAGCTGCAGCACTGTTGCTCTGCTCCGATGAGGAGTTCCAGGGGATGAGATGACGACGGTTTCACCTGATGGTCCCATGGGGTCCCTCCACCAGATAAGAGCACGGTGTGGTGTGATTTCCGATGACAGCACCTGCTGCTCCTTGATCGGTAACCCACACGTCCTGTCCTGGAGTGAGTCTGTTGAGATGCTTTGCGCGGTGTCTCGGGTTGTAGCGTTGCGCATCCTTTGTTTCCTCTTCCCTTCGTTCAGCATAACAGCATTTCTATCCGGAAGAGCAGGACTCAACAACGCAGGAAGAATAGGCACAGTTGTACGAAGCCGCCTTCCCATGAGCAGTTGAGCTGGGCTATACCCATTTTGGAGAGGGGTAGCCCTGTAGGCCAGTAAAGCAAGATAGGGGTCATCTGACTTCTTCAAAAGCCCCTTCACTGTCTGCACTGCACGTTCCGTTTCAGCATTGCCCTGGGGATATTTTGGGTTGCTGGTTACATGCTGGAACCCGTACAACTTTGCAAATGCTGCAAAAGCTGCTCCAGAGAATTGGGGTCCATTGTTTGTCACCAGGGTCTCACAGATTCCATGACGTGCAAAGATTGACTTAAGGTGGTGGATCACATCATTAGATCTTGTGGGAGTTAGCAGGGAAATCTCCACATATCTTGACATGTAGTCCACTACTAGCAAGTAGGTCTTGCTCCCTAACATGAACAAGTCTGCTCCCAACTTCTGCCATGGTCTGTCTGGGTATGGTGTCGGCATCAGTGGCTCCCTGTGGTTCTGTCTCTCCTGACAGCATGCTCTGCAGTTGAGAACCAACTCATTCAGCTGCTGACTCAACCCCGGCCACCATACTGACTGTCGTGCCTGTTCTCTACACTTAACCACACCCTGGTGTCCTTCGTGCAGCTTAGCGAGAACATCATTTCTCATGGTTGAGGGTATGACAAGCCTTTCTCCCTTTAGCAGTAGACCATCCTGGACAGTAAGGAATGCCCTGTCAGTCCAGTATAGCTTGAGTGCAGGTTCATTTATGCCATGAGCTGGCCAGCCTTCTGCACACAGCTGCATCACTCGAGCACACACACTGTCCCTCTGCAGCTGCTCTCTCAGCTCCTCCAGATAGGCAGTGTTTGCAGGTAGGTTCTCCATCACCATATCCACATAGATATTTGTGTCCTCGAACAGCTTTTTGTCAGCTGGTGTCCCTTTTTTTGTGACAGGCGCTCGCGACAATGTATCAGCTGTCCACAGGCACTTCCCTGGCGCATGAGATATGGAGTAGGAATAGCGCATAAGACGCATTTGAAAGCGTTCTATCCGAGGGGGTAGAGCGTCCAGTGCTTGATACCCCAGGAGACTCAGGAGAGGCTTGTGATCTGTCTCCAACTGGAAGTGTTTTCCAATGAGGAGGTTGCTGAGCCTCTCGCAAGCCCAGGTCAGGCTCAAAGCCTCCTTTTCCACTTGTGCATATCTCTGCTCGGTGGGTGTGAGAGACCGCGACATGAAGGCTACTGGTCTCCACTCCTCACCCCAGTTTTGTAGCAGGACTCCTCCAAGTCCGTAAGATGACGCGTCTGCCGTAACTTTGCCTTCTCTGTTAGGATCATATACTGCTAGCACCGGTGGCGACTTCAGGGCATCCTTTAAGTCCTGGAAGGATTTAGCCTGGTCAGCGCCCCACACCCAGCAGTTCTTCTTTGAAAGGAGATCTCTGAGGGCTTTATCCCTCTCAGCTAGCTTCGGGATAAACTTGCCTAGCTGGTTTACCATTCCAAGGAAAGATCTTAGTTCACTCACTGTTTTTGGCTCAGGCATTTCCCTCACAGCCTCCGTCTTGCTCGGGTCTGGACTGATGCCGCTGGCAGAGATCACGTGGCCTAGGAAGGTCACCTCAGACTTTGACAGATCACACTTGCCAATGTTAAGTGTGATACCTGCCTTCTGAATCTTTCTTAGCACGGTATGCAGGCGAGCATCATGCTCCTCTTGTGTACGACCCCACACCAGCACGTCGTCAATGTGACAAACCACGCCTTCGAGCCCTTCTGTGATCTCTGTCACCATTCTGTTCTGAAAGTTTTCAGGAGCGGACGCAATGCCAAAAGGTAGCCGTTTGAAATAATAGCGTCCAAAGGGCGTGATGAACGTTGTCAGTTTCGCTGAATCTTCTGTCAATGGGATTTGCCAAAACCCCATATTTGCATCCAGCTTACTAAATATTTTGGCTCCAGCCAGCCTCCCAAGTGTTTCCTCTACTGATGGTAGAATGAACTTCTCTCTACACACGGACTCATTGAGGTTAGTGAGGTCGACACATATTCGCACAGGATCCATCTTGTTCTTTCTGGGCACTACCACGATGCCAGCACACCAGTCTGTAGGCTCCTCAATTCTGCATATCACCCCGAGGCTTTCCATGCGGGACAGCTCTTGCTTGACTTTGTCCATTAGTGGCAATGGGATCCTCCTTGGTGTCTTGAGTGAAAATGGTTTGGCACCTGGTTTGAGCTTGATGGCATACGCCTGGCGCACCTCACCTAGTCTGCTGAATAGTTTTGGATAGTTCTCCTTTAATGTCTCTATAGTGACACTGTCAAGGCGTGCAACAAGCCCTAGTCTGCAGCTCACAGACCTCCCTAGCAGGGCAGTGTGCACATAACGGACAACATACACCTCCTCCATCTCCTCTTTCCCACCAATTCTCAACAACAGCTTGGCAACGCCCACAACATCAAGTGGCCTCCTCCCCGGTCCCAGGAGCGGCTTAGGTGCTTTGTGGAGCGCAGGTGGGTTTTCTCTGAGTATTTTCTGGAACACAGCATGTGGCAAAACTGTGACATCAGCACCCGTGTCAATTTTGAATGTCACGCTGCTGTCATGAATGTCAATGTTGACCATCCAAGGATCACCGTCTGTTGTAACACTGCCGAGGAAGATGGCATCCTCATCCTCTTCCACCTCAAGTACAGATTTTACGGTCTTGCACACACGTTTATAGTGACCCTTTCTCCCACAAGCATGACAGTTCACTTCATTTGCAGGGCACTCCCGTTTTGAATGTGATGGCGAGCTGCCACATTTATGACATTTTAACTGTGTCCCCTTTTCCTTGCTGTTCTGAGTACTGTGCAGTTTGAGAGCACGCTGAGGTTTGTTTTTAGCAGGCTTGCTACTTCCCTTGAACACTCTATCAACAGACATTGCCTCACTTGCCTGAGTTCTGGTGTCTCCTCTCAGAGAAGCTTGCTGCTTTTTCACCTCCTCACTCTGCCGTGCTATCCTGACTGCTTTCTCCAAAGTCAGCTCTGCATCTAGCTGCATGCGTTCAGACAGCCTCTTGTCTAACAGACCGACGACGAGTCTGTCCCGAAGTAGCTCATCATGCAGCGCACCATAATTGCAGTGTTCAGCCAGCGCATATAGTGCAGTGACAAAAGAATCTACTGTCTCACTTTCTCTCTGTTTTCGCAGGTTGAATTTGGCACGTTCATAAATTACATTTTTTTTAACCACAAAGAAGCTTTGAAAGCCGTCACGCACCGCTTCATACAAGCTGCGTTGAGCATCAGTCAGAGCTAGCCCACGTAAAACATCATCCGCCTCGTCTCCCATGCAATATATCAGAGTATTAACTTGATTCTCTTCAGAGCTTGCATTCAGATTCCTTGCCAGGCGAAATCTGTCGAATCTCCGGATCCATTTGGCCCACTCCTGCGTCTTAGAAAAGTCGAAGGGCTCCGGCGGCTGGATGTTAAACATAGCGCACGGACCCACTGCCACAGCGGCTCCCGGAGCGGTTGCTATCCCTCCATTTGCATCTTCGTCTTCACTCATCGTGTCCGCAAACTCCCCAAATTACTTGGATAGTAAATACAGGTCTAGGGAGGGCCCTTCACTCTGTGAGGACATTCCCTCCACCCGCCAACAGGGACCAGTGAGCAGAAGAAAGGCCCAAAGTACGGAGGTCGAGATTCGTTAATGTGTTTTTGTACAAATATGTGTTAGTTTTGTTGTTAAAGGGGTTAGGAGCACAAGTTAAAAAAATGGAAAAACATGAATATGGGTAAAAATCTTAAGATAATGACATTAAACGTGAATGGTCTGAACTCACCTGTTAAAAGGGAAAGAATAATAAGAAAATTCAAGAAGGAAAAAACCGAAATTATATTTATGCAAGAGACACATTTGAGCAAGATAGAACATGAGAAACTAAAGAGATTTGGCTATAAGAACTCCTACTACAGTTCATTTAAGGGAGGAACTAAAAGGGGGGTTATGATACTAATTTCAAATAAAATACAATTTGAATGTGAACAAGAAATCCAGGATAAAGAAGGCAGGTATGTAATAATAAAAGGAAGAATAGATGATATGCAGATCACATTAGTGAACATCTATGCCCCACCAGAAAGTGACAAGGGTTTTTTTCAACATCTGTTTGATCTCATAGCAACACACAGTGAAGGAGTCCTAATTTGTGGAGGAGACTTAAATGCTGTCATGGATCATGAAGTTGACACAACAAGTGTTAAGAAGACAAAAAAAACATGTAACAAAGTTCATAAGAACCTCACTGGCAGAAATGGGTATGGTAGACATATGGAGGGACCTGCACCCACTCGAAAAAGACTATACACATTATTCAGCAGTCCATAAAGTACACTCTAGAATAGATTACTTCCTTATGAATGAAACCTCCTCATGGATCGTCACCTTATCGTGGTGGTGGGGTTTGCGTGCCCCAGTGATCCCAGGAGCTATGTTGTCCGGGGGCAATTTGCCTCTGATAGGGTCTCCCAAGACAAACTGGTCCTGGGTGAAGGGCCAGACTAAGAACGATCCAACAGACTCTCATGATAAATTGTATATCAAGGATTCAGTGTACCCCGCCCGGTATGGGGTTACCGGGGCCCCACCCTGGAGCCAGGCCTGGGGGAGGGGCTCGAAGGCTAGCGTCTGGTGGCCGGGTTTCCACCCATGGGACCCGGCTGGGCTCAGCCCGAAGGAGTTACATGGGTCCGCCTTCCAGTGGGTTCACCACCTGCAGGAGGGATCATGGGGGTCCGGTGCTATGTGGATTAGGTGGCGGTCAAAGGCGGAGACCTTGGCGGACTGATCCCAAGCTTTCTAAACTGGCTTTTGGTACGTGGAATGTCACCTCTCTGGTGGGGAAGGAGCCTGAGCTGGTGTACGAGGTTGAGCGATACCGGCTAGATATAGTCGGCCTCACCTCAACACACAGCTCCGGTTCCAGAACCAGTCTCCTGGAGAGGGGCTGGAGCTTGGCCTTTTCTGGAGTTGCCCCGGGCGAGAGGCGACGAGCAGGGGTGGGTATTCTTGTATCGCCCCACCTTGCTGCCTCTATATTGGAGTTTTCCCCGGTGGACGAAAGGGTTGCTTCCCTGCGCCTTCGGGTTGGGAAACGGGTCCTGACCATCATTTGTGCCTATGCACCAAATGATGTTTCAGAGTACCCACCCTTTTTGGAGTCTGTGACTGGGGTGCTGGAGGGTACTCCTCCTGGAGACTCCATTGTCCTACTGGGGGACTTCAATGCGCACGTGGGCAACGACAGTGAAACCTGGAGGGGGGTGATTGGGAGGAACGGCCTGCCCGATCTGAGCCCGAGTGGTGTTCAGTTATTGGACTTCTGTGCTAACCACAGTCTGTCCATAACGAACACCATGTTCAAGCATAAGGGTGTCCATATGTGCACCTGTCACCAGGACACCCTAGGTCGCAGGTCGATGATCGATTTTGTTATCGTATCATCAGACCTGCGACCGTATGTCTTGGACACCCGGGTAAAGAGAGGTGCAGAGCTCTCAACTGATCACCACCTGGTGGTGAGTTGGATCCGATGGCAGGGGAGGAAGCCAATCAGACCTGGTAGACCCAAACGTATAGTGAGGGTGTGCTGGGAGCATCTGGCTGAGGCCCCTGTCCGGGAGGTCTTCAACTCCCACCTCCGGAAGAACTTCAACCACATTCCTAGGGAGTCTGGAGACATGGAGTCTGAATGGGCCATGTTCTCCACCTCTGTTGTTGAAGCGGCGGCCCAGAGCTGCGGCAGCAAGGTGGTCGGTGCATCTTGTGGTGGCAACCCCCGAACCAAATGGTGGACACCAGTGGTGAGGAGGGCCATTAAGCTGAAGAAGGAGTCCTATCAAGCTTGGTTGGCTTGTGGGACTCCCGAAGAAGCTGAGGTGTACCGGCAGGCCAAGCGGAGTGCAGCTCGGGTGGTTGCTGAAGCAAAAACGCGGGTATGGGAGGAGTTCGGTGAGGCCATGGAACAAGACTTTCGGTCGACTTCAAAGAGATTCTGGCAAACTGTTCGGCGGCTCAGGAGGGGAAAGCAGCTCCCCGTCCACACTGTGTATGGTGCGGATGGGACACTGTTGACTTCAACTGGGGATATCGTTGGGCGGTGGAAGGAATACTTCGAGGATCTCCTCAATCCCACTGATACGCCTTCCACAGAGGAAGCAGGGTTTGGGGACGAGTGGGATGACTCGCCTATCACAGGGGCTGATGTCGCCAAGGTGGTTAAAAATCTCCTTGGTGGCCGGGCCCCGGGGGTGGACGAGATTCGCCCTGAGTACCTCAAGGCCCTGGATGTTGTTGGGTTGTCATGGTTGACACGCCTCTGCAACATTGCGTGGAGGTCGGGGACAGTGCCTTTGGCATGGCAAACCGGGGTGGTGGTTCCTCTCTTCAAAAAAGGGGACCGGAGGGTGTGCTCCAACTTTAGAGGGATCACACTCCTCAGCCTCCCTGGGAAGGTCTATGCCAAGGTACTGGAGAGGAGAGTCCGGCCATTGGTCGAACCTCGGATTCAGGAGGAGCAATGTGGTTTTCGTCCTGGCCGTGGCACATCGGACCAGCTCTTTACCCTCTCGAGAATTCTTGAGGGTTCGTGGGAGTTTGCCCAACCAGTTTACATGTGTTTTGTGGACTTGGAGAAGGCATTTGACCGCGTCCCTCGTGGATTTTTGTGGGGGGTGCTTCGGGAGTATGGGGTATCGGGCTTGTTGTTACGAGCTATTCGGTCTCTGTACGACCGTTGTGAGAGTTTGGTTCGTATTGCCAACACTCGGTCGGAGTCATTCCCAGTGAGAGTTGGACTCCGCCAGGGCTGCCCTTTGTCACCGATCCTGTTCATAATTTTTATGGACAGGATTTCTAGGCGCAGCCAGGGAATGGAGGGTGTCATGCTTGGTGACCACAGGATCTCATCTCTGTTGTTTGCAGATGATGTTGTCCTGTTGGCTTCATCCAGCAATGACCTACAGCTCTTGCTGGGACGGTTTGCCGCTGAGTGTGAAGCGGCTGGGATGAGAATCAGCACCTCCAAGTCCGAGTCCATGGTCCTCAGCCAGAAAAAGGTGGATTGTCCTCTCCGGGTTGGGGACAGGCTCCTGCCCCAAGTAGAGGAGTTTAAGTATCTTGGGGTCTTGTTCACGAGTGAGGGGAAAATGGAGCGAGAGATCGACAGACGGATTGGAGCAGCATCTGCAGTGATGCGGACGTTGTACCGGTCTGTTGTGGTGAAGAGGGAGCTTAGTTCTAAGGCAAAGCTGTTGATTTACCAGTCAATCTACGTTCCTACTCTCACCTATGGTCACGAGCTTTGGGTAATGACCGAAAGAACGAGATCGCGGATACAAGCGGCTGAAATGAGCTTTCTCCGTAGGATTGCTGGACTCACCCTCAGAGATAGGGTGAGGAGCTCAGTCATCCGGGAGAGGCTCAGAGTAGAACCGCTGCTCCTCCACATTGAAAGGAGTCAGTTGAGGTGGTATGGGCATCTGATTAGGATGCCTCCTGGACGCCTCCCACTTGAGGTGTTTCAGGTACGTCCCACTGGGAGGAGACCCCGGGGCAGACCCAGGACTCGGTGGAGAGACTATGTCTCCCAGCTGGTCTGGGAACGCCTTGGTATCCCCTCTGAAGAGCTGGAGCAGGTGGCTGGGGAGAGGGAAGTCTGGGCTTCTCTGCTTGAACTGCTGCCTCCGCGACCCGGACCTCCGGAAAAGCGGTAGAAGATGGATGGATGGATGGATGAATGGATGAATGAAGGTGACAGACACAGGGTGAGAAATTGTTGGATTGGAGGGGCAGAAATATCAGATCAAAATCCTATATACATGGAAATATATTTAAACAGTAGAAAACGACAAACAACATGGAAACTTAATGTAGGACTGTTAAATGATGAGAAAATGAAAGAAAGAATAAAAGTAAACATAAACGAGTATATTGAAGAGAATGATAATGAAGAAGTGGACCCAACAATACTATGGGATGCACTAAAAGCCGTGTTAAGAGGTAAATTAATTGTTGAAACAGGAAAAGCAAATAAGTCTAAACTGGAAACATATGAACAAAGATGTGAGAGACTGAGGGAATTAGAACGTAAACATCAAAGCACAAATGACCCCAAAATATACCAAGAAATTAAGGAAGAAAAAATAAAGATAAAAGAAATACAAATAGATGAAACTGAAAGGAAAAATAGATATTTAAAGCAAAAATATTATGAAACGGGGCCAAAGGCCACAAAACTGCTGGCAGAACGGTTAAGAAAACAACAAACAGTGAATAATGTATATAAGATTAAGGACCCCATCACAAATAAAACCACAGTTAACCCAGAAAACATCGAAGAAATATTCCATAATTTCTATCAAGAACTATACTCGCAACCTGAAGAGACAAATGCTAAGGATATTAAAAAATTTCTATGCACATTGGACTTGCCATCAATAGGAAACCAACAAAATGAAAAGCTAACAGCAGAAATAACAACACAAGAGATTAAAGATGTGATTAAGTCACTTAAAAATGGTAAATCACCAGGTAGTGATGGATACCCCTCTGAGTTTTATAAACTGTTTATAGAAGAACTCACGCCACAGCTCCTAAAGTCATTTAATTGGACGTTAAACAACAACAAAATACCTCCATCATGGAACGAAACCATTATTTCAGTTATTTTAAAGCCAGGGAAAGATAGGGAACAATGCGGAAACTATAGGCCAATCTCTTTATTAAATGTGGATTATAAAATATATACAACAATTATATGTAAACGAATAAAGACATTCTTGACAGAATTGATAGAAGATGATCAAACTGGTTTCATAGAGGGACACCAAACACATGATAATATCAGGAGAACAATACATATAATTAATCAAATACATTAAGAAAAGAAAAGCGCAGTAATAATGAGTTTAGACGCAGAAAAAGCATTTGATAGGGTTAATTGGAAGTTCCTATATAGTGTGCTGGAACGCTTTGGATTTAACGAAAAATCAGTACAATGCATAAAGACACTGTATCAAAAACCTGTGGCAAGAATCAAGATAAACGGTAGCTTAACAGACAAAGTAAATATACAAAGATCAACCAGGCAGGGATGCTGCTTATCGCCCACCTTGTTTGCTCTGTTCATAGAGCCACTGGCTCAAGCGATGCGACAAAATAAGAAATTAAAAGGTGTAACGATAAAGGGAGTGGAACACAAGATTGGGCTATTTGCAGACGATATTATAGTTTACCTTGAACAACCAGATGAATCAATAATGGAAATGATGAACTTGATAGAAAATTTTGGAAAATTATCAGGATACAAGATAAACATAACAAAAACACAAATACTGACATTCCACTATAACCCTCTAAACCAGATAACTGATAAGATCAAACTAAACTGGAAACAAAAAGAAATAAAATACCTTGGAGTGAGCATACCTAAAGATCTAAGCAAAATCTATAAAGCAAACTATGATAGGTTGGAACAAGAAATAAAAAAAGATATTGATAGATGGTCAATCTTAAATATGGATCTGAATTCAAAAATTGAGACAGTCAAAATCAGCATACAACCTAGACTGCTTTACCTCTTCCAGGCCCTACCAACAGAGATTCCTGGTGCCCAGTTCTCAAAGTGAGACAGGATGATATCGAGATTTGTTTGGGGAGGTAAAAAGCCAAGAGTGAAATATAAAACTCTCCAGTTACCAAAAGAGAAAGGAGGCATGGGCCTACCGAGTCTAAAGGAATATTACTACTCAGCACAAATAAGATATATCATATGTTGGTGCTACGGAGGATATGAGGCAAAATGGAAAGAAATAGAAAAGGAAATTGAGGGACTCCCAGTACAAAGCATAATAGGAGATAAGGATGCATATAAGCAAATCAAACAAATAGACCCAATCACTAAATTTACTTTGGAACTGTGGTATAAAATAGTACAAAAGTATAATATAAAGGAAGACATAAAACTATTGAAATGGGTAGCATTTGACAGTCAGTTTGAACCGGCAAAGCAAGATAGGGGATACAAAAATCTGGTGAACAAGGGAATCACAGCATGGGGCAATATCGGAAAAAAATATTTCGGGAGCTTTGTAAACATCAGAAGAAAATTTAAACTAGAAAAATCGGAATTCTTCAGATATCTGCAGATGAGAGACTATTATATGAGGAAGATTAGGCATAACCTCCACACAGATGTGAGCGAGATTATACAATTCATTTTAAGCTCATATGCAGGAAATAAAATAAAAATTATTTCAAAGCTATATCAGAAACTTATGGCAAACAAACACTATATAAAGGAGAAATGGGAAAAGAGCTAAATTTAAACATAACAGAAGAAAACTGGCAAGAAATATGGAAAACACAACACACATCAACAAGCTCAAGGACATGGAGGGAATTTGGATGGAAAAACCTGATTCGCTATTTCATTACACCACAGATTCAAAGAAAATATACAAATACCCAATCTATATGCTGGAGGGGCTGTGGGGCTCAAAATGCAGACCACTCACATATGTTTTGGAAATGCTGCAAAATCTCATCATTCTGGAAATCTATACATGTGACAATACAGAGGATATTAGGATATAATATACCAATGAACTGTAACTTGATGTATTTATGTGATCTTAAAAGAGATAATGTAATACAGGCTAAGGACAGATATCTAGTTAAAATCTTGTTGATTGCATGTAAAAAAAACAATCACAAGAAAATGGCGATCAGAAGTTCTTCCTGACCAAGAGCAATGGACTGACATTGTTGAGGATATACGTTTGATGGAAAAACTAACATATCAACAAAGAATGCAAGAAGGACTATATGAAAAAAATGGCGGAAATGGACACACTACAAAGTGCAACAACGAGACAGAAATTGAAAGAATAACCAAAGACACTGGAAAAACCAGAAGAATTAAGAGATGGAAACTAAAAACTTGGTGATCCAACATTTGTACCCCCCTTTTTTTCTTTTTCTTTTTTTTTTTCTTTCTTACTCTAGCTCCTTTTTTTTTTTTTAAATATAGACTGTGATCTGAATGTAATATGTATGATGAAAAATGAATAAAAATCCAAGTTACAAAAAATTTGCTTTTACTTACATTTTTATTTGAAATTATATATATACACTACCGTTCAAAAGTTTCGGGTCACCCAGACAATTATTTTGTGTTTTCCATGAAAAGTCACACTTATTTACCACCATGAGTTGTAAAATGAATAGAAAAAATAGTCAAGACATTGACAAGGTTAGAAATAATGATTTGTATTTGAAATAATAATTTTTTCCAGATACTCAACCTGCTCAAAGGAAGGTCAGTTTTATAGCTTCTCTAACCAGCTAAACTGTTTTCAGCTGTGCTAACATGATTGCACAAGGGTTTTCTAATCATCCATTAGCCTTCTGACGCAATGAGCAAACACATTGTACCATTAGAACACTGGAGTGATAGTTGCTGGAAATGGGCCTCTATACACCTATGTAGATATTGCACCAAAAACCAGACATTTGCAGCTAGAATAGTCATTTACCACATTAGCAATGTATATTAGATACTAGAGTGTATTTCTGATTAGTTTAAAGTTATCTTCATTGAAAAAAAACAGTGCTTTTCTTTCAAAAATAAGGAAATTTCTAAGTTTCCCCAGACTTTTGAACGGTAGTGTATATATAATAAAATGAATAAAATAAATAAAATCAAATGAAAACTTAAGTCAGAAAATTCTTCACAACAATATGTAACTGAGCAAAGTGTCATTTTTCCTTTGCTTAACAGAACTCACATTATCAAGTGATCAAGTTTATCCACATGGCTAGAAATGTTAGAGTTTACCACATATAGTTAATACTGTCATGACACGTCTGTCAATGACAGAAGTATAATTTGTCGCTTATTTTTGTATTTTTTTTTTATGTCTACATCTCAGTTCTTTATTTGGCAAGCCATTCGCTCTTATTTTGAAGGTTGCAAAGACCGGATAGGAGCTCTTATTTTGAAAGTTCATTTGCTAAGTGAGCAGTTACCTGCATACTTCAGACTCGAAATGTTTATCTTCTTCTAGCCCCCTCCGTTTCCTATGCTTAAGGTGAGCCTACGTTTATTCTATTATCTTCCTTTTCATCTCTGCTCACTGCAGTGTACATTTCTCTCATAGTGAGCCTGCAGGTAGGGATGAACGATACCAGCATTTTTCCTTTCGATACGATACCATTAATTTAAAGGACTTTTTCTTCAATACCGATACCGATACTTTTTTCCCCTTAAAGGAAAATGACATGATTGCAGTTTCATTAACAACTTTATTGCAAAAGCAATATGAATAAAATTCATGAACATAAATACTTGAAAGGAATGCTTATAAAATGATAACAAAATAGAACAATGAGCAAAGTAAATAAAAATAAAATGAAATATAATTCAATTATCCATCCATTCATCCATCTTCTACCGCTTTTCTGGAGGTCCGGGTTGCGGAGGTAGCAGTTCAAGCAGAGAAGCCCAGATTTCCCTCTCCCCAGCCACCTGCTCCAGCTCTTCAGCGAGGATACCAAGGTGTTCCCAGACCAGCTGGGAGACATAGTCTCTCCAGCGAGTCCTAGGTCTGCCCTGGGGTCTCCTCCCAGAGGGACGTGCCCGAAACACCTCAAGTGGGAGGCATCCTAATCAGATGCCCATACCACCTCAACTGGCTCCTTTCAATGTGGAGGAGCAGTGGTTCTACTCTGAGCCTCTCCCGGATGACTGACCCTATCTCTGAGGGTGAGTCCAGCGATCCTATGAAGAAAGCTCATTTCAGCCACTTGTATCCACGATCTCGTTCTTTTGGTCATTACCCAAAGCTCGTGACCATAGGTGAGGGTAGGAATGTAGATTGACTGGTAAATCAACAGCTTTGCCTTAGAGCTCAGCTCCCTCTTCACCACAACAGACCGGTACAATGTCCACATCACTGCAGATGCTGCTCCGATCCGTCTGTCAATCTGAATTAATTATATTCTTTAAAAGGGACAGGAAAATCATATTAAACCATAAAATTTTCATAAGACAGTATCAATCCATGTTCGTCAAATACAGACAGGATGTTCTTAATATTCTTTGGGAACCATTTGGGATAAAAAAAAAAAAAAAGATATTTATTCTTAATGGTTATATTCTCATTATTCCAAAAGAAGGTTCTATGTGGGGAGAAATTGTGAACAAAACACAATTTCCAGGCAAGAAGACATTGTTGATGAAAGTTTGACAATGCCATAGAAAGTTTCTTAGGTGCATAATTGCATGTGTGAAACAGAGACCACCGATGTTACCAAAAATATAATTGGGGATAAAATACCAAAAAGACTGTGTTCACAAAACACCTTTTAAACCAGCTGATTTTGAAAGTGTTCACAGTGTCAGTAAAATCTAACACTTCAAGCCCTCCTTCAGCTCTGCAGTTGGCAAGTACAGCCTTTTTTAGTTTATGAGATTTATTTTTCCAAATGAAATTAAAAAAAATAACTTGTTGACTTCTTCTGTTGTGGAATCATTAATAAACGATGAAAGAGAAGGATAAACAAATCGAAAAAGGCCCTTGGCTTTAGATGCAGTGGTGTGAAAAAGTGTTTGCCCCCTTCCTGATTTCTCATTTTTTTGTATGTTTGTCACACTTAAATATTTCAGATCATCAAACAAATTTAAATATTTGACAAAGATAACACAAGTAAACACAAAATGCAGTTTTTAAATGAAGGTGTTTATTATTAAGGGTAAAAAAAATTCAAATCCACATGGCCCTGTGTGAAAAAGTGATTGCCCCCTCCCCCCATTAAAACATAAATTAACTGTGGTTTATCACATCTTTGGAAAGCTGAGTTCAATTTCTCTAGCCACACCCAGGCCTGATTACTGCCACACCTGTTCACAATCAAGAAATCACTTAAATAGGACCTGCCTGGCAAAGTGAAGTAGACCAAAACATTTTCAAAAGCTAGACATCATCCAAAGAAATTCAGGAACAAATGAGAAACAAAGTAATTGAGATCTATCAGTCTGGAAAAGGTTATAAAGCCATTTCTAAAGTTTTGGGACTCCAGTGAACCACAGTGAGAGCCATTCTCACTGTGAAAAGAACAAAAGCTTTAGAGTGTACAAATTCTGCATAGTCCAATAAATCCAGAATGAGCCTAATATTATTGCTAATATGTCGGCCTTTAATAAACCCTGATTGTGTTTCAGCAATAAATTGATCCAGCCCTGTTTTTATCCTGTCTGCATATGCCACAGCTAAAATCTTATAATCAAGAGTTAAAAGAGTTATGGGTCGCCAATTATCAATGAATAAAGTACCTTTATCTGATTTTGGAATAGGTGAAATAACACCTTGTTTCATTGTTGTAGTCATTTCTCCCTGGCTGATGCATTCAGCATATATAGAAAAGAAAGGGATTTGAATAAGGTCCCAGAAATGAATATAAAACTCGGCTGACAAGCCATCGATGCCTGGAGATTTGCCCTTTTTCATGGAAAAAAGAGCTGCTTTAACTTCAGTTACAGTCAGCTCTGAGTCACAAAGTGTCTTGAAGCCCTCATCTATAGTTGGAACATCATTTTAAATTTTATTGATAAAATTGTTACAAGAACAATCATTAAAGTCAGATATATACAACTTTATGGACTTATTGTTATAAATCCCCGTGCGCTTTTACGCTGCACACGGAGGATAGGGAATAAAAACCCATGTGCAGGAGTAAGTTGTGCATATTTATTGACAGATAGTGATATAAAAGTCCAAAACAACAGATGAGAAGCACAGGATATACAGGGATTACCTCCACGACGCTCAACAGAACACTGGTGACTACTAACGGGAAGGAATCCTCACCACCTCCATAACCGTGTGGTACGCAGGAGCCACTGCCAGGGACAGACTAAGGCTGCAGCGCGTCGTGCGCACTGCTGAGAAGGTGATCGGCTGCAAGCTCCCATCTCTCCAGGATCTGTACATCTCCAGGACCCGGAGGCGTGCTGGCCGGATCATAGCCGATCCCTCACACCCTGGTCACGTACTGTTTGCCCCCCTCCCCTCAGGTAGAGGACTTCGGTCCATCCAGACTAAAACCTCCCGTCACAAGAACAGCTTCTTCCCCTCTGCCATCAGACTGCTGAACACTAAGTGACTTATTGACTCTCGTGCACTATGTACAGCAGCTCAACCAGACTCATGTCAATCATCACTGTTTTCTTCCTGCATTACCGACTGCACTATATGGTTCTCCACAGTATCTGCTGCTCGCTAATATATTTTAACTGCTGACCAGTATACACTTTATTGCATGTATAGTTTATTTCTTTTATTTTATCATGTTTAATGTTGCAGCATTGCACCGAGACAAATTCCTAGTTTGTGTACTACATGAACAATGGCAATAAACCTGATTCTGAAATGCTCCAAAACTCAGGCAGGCAGAACTGCAGCGGGGGAACGGAAGAGAGAGCCCAGGAAAGAGCCTCCAGACGGGACTGGACGGCAGGGGTGAAGGCGATAGTACTCACAAGGCTGGAGCAGTCCGAGTCAATCCAAGCAATGACCCTGGTGAAACAAAACCAAACAGCAGAAAACTACAAACATCATGCAGAGAGATGCGGAGCAGAACAGCAGGCAGGGCATCTAGTCATGCACGATGCAGAACAAACACTGAGTAGTTCAATGATCCGCAAAACATAGGAAATCTAGAGCTTAAATAATACAACACTTAATCAATGAATGATTGCCGGTGTGTAGGTGGAAACAGGTGTGTGAATGAACAAAGGAAAGAACACAAACGATAATGACACACAGCTGGTATAACTGGCAGAAGAGGGGCCTGGCTGTGAGCTGTCAGGGAGCCGCAAAGACCTCAAGGCTCCCAAGGAGGTGCCTAACGGCAAATAGAGAATGCAAAATATACTTAAAGGCAAGGCAGCCACCATGCCATGGAACTGGGCTGGAAGTCCACCCCAGTTCATGACACTTACTAGGACAACCTGATAAAAGCGAATTACAATAGTCCAGCCTAGAGGTGATAAAGGCGTGAACAAGTTTCTCTGCATCTTTATGAGACAGGATGGACCTGATTTTAGAAATATTACACAGATGGAAGAAGGCAGTCTTAATGGTTTGCTGTATATGAGAGTTAAAAGACATATCTTGGTCAAAGACAACTCCAAGATTCCTAACAGAAAACTTAGAAGCCAGTGCAATGCCATCTAGTGTTGTTATCTTACTAGAAAGAGTACCTCTAGCATGTTTGGGGCCAAGAACAATGACTTCAGTTTTATCTGTATTCAGCAATAGAAAGTTGTAGTTCATCCAGATTTTAATATCCTTAAGATACTCCTGGAGTGAACCCAAATGGCTGGGATCAACTGGATTGATGGAAAAATATAATTGAGTGCCGTCAGCGTAACAATGAAAATGAATAGAATGCTTCCTCATAATGTTTCCCAAAGGCAGCATGTATAATGTAAATAGTACTGGTCCAAGTACCAATCCCTGCGGAACTGCATAGCTAACCGTGGTCTGGATAGAGGACGTGTTATGGACATAGACAAACTGGGAACGGTCTGATAAATAAGACTGGAACCATCTTAGTGTTGTTCCTTTCAAACCATATTTGCTGTTCAAGTCTCTCCAACAGAATATGGTGGTCAATGGTGTCAAAGGCAGCACTAAGGTCCAATAAGACAAAGACAGAGAGAAGTCCTTTGTCAAATGCCATTAGGAGGTCATCAGTTACTTTCACTAAGGCTGTCTCTGTGCTGTGGTGTTTCCTAAAACCTGACTGAAATTTCTCAAATATAGAATTATTTTCTAAAAAAGTGCACAGTTGATGAGGATCTTGGGAAGGTAGGGGAGGTTAGATATTGGTCTATAATTTGCCAAAATCCCAGAATCAAGCGAAGGTTTTTTAAGCAGAGGTTTAATTACTGCCACTTTAAAAGACTGCGGTACATGTCCTGTCAATAGAGACATATTAATTATGTTCAAAAACGGTGGATTATCAGAGATAGCGACTCCTTCAGGAGTCTAGCAGGGATTGGGTCTAAGAGACAGGTAGTTGGTTTAGAGGCTGAGACTATTAAGGCTAGATCAGAATGACTAATAAGAGAAAATTCAGAAAAGCGGAGTTCTGAGCCTGTGGACACAGCAGTGTTAGGCAGAGGCTTGGTATTTTGAAAGGGGCTATTTTTTGGAATATTATTCCTGATACTGACAATTTTATCATTAAAAAATTCAAAAGTCATCAGCACTAAGAATTGGAGGGATGTAGGGGTCTATGGCATTGTGGCTCTTGGTTAACTGAGTTACAGTGTTAAAAAGAAATCTATGGTTGTTTTTATTTTCTTCTATCAAGGATGAATAGTACTATCGCCTAGCACTATGGAGAGATTTTTTATAGGTGGTAAGGCTGGCATTCCAGGCTTAACATAATTCTTCTGTCTTATTTGCACGCCAAAGCCTTTCACAGAATCTGGCTTTCTGTTTTAACTCACCAGTGTGGGAGTTGTACCATGGAGCTAATCTCCTATTTTTAATAGTTTTCTTTTTAAGAGGGCCTATGGAGTCAAGTGTTGTCCGCAGTGAGGCTGCAGTACTATCAACTAAGAGGTCTGATTGTGGTGGATTCAAGCAGTCAGTGCTGTCCTCTGCTATATTGAGACATGGTAATAAAGTAAGTGCTGAAGGGATTAATTCTTTAAAGCGAGCCACAGCGCTATCGGGTAAGAATCTGGTAACTATGTTTCTGCTTGATGCTGTAAAATCAGATAACACAAATTTGAAAGTTATGAAATAATAGTCAGTCAGTGTAGTACTTTGAGGAATGACAAGCAGCTCATCAATTTCTACACCAAAGGCCAAGACCAAATCGAGGGTGTGATTATGATGATGAGTTGGTTTACTAACACACTGAGAAAAACCAGCTGAATTTAAGAGGGGAGAAATGCTACACTATGACTATCATTATCAACGTCTATATGAATATTAGAATCACCAGCTATGATAATCTTGTCTGAACTGACAACTAAGGTTGTTAAGAACTCAGAGAATTCAGACTTAAATTCAGCAAAAGAAGCACTGGGAGGGCAATATACTGTGGTAAATAAAATAGGCTGTTCTGACCTCCAGGATGGGTGTGCTAAGCTAAAAATTAAGCATTCAAAATAGTTATAGTTTGAGTTTAGCTTAGGCTGAGGATTCATTGGTAATGTGGATTCATATATTACCCCGACACCACCACCTCGGCCAGTGTTTCTAGGAATATGAATATTACCATAGCTGGGGCGGGGGGGGGGGGCTCACTGATACTAACAAAGTCATCGGGGCATAGCCATGTTTCTGTGAGACAGAGTATATTGTGATCCATGATCACATCATTAATTAAGGTTGCTTTATCGGACAGAGAGCTTATATTCATCAGTCCGCTTTTAATTATTTTATTTTTCTGTGGTAAATTAATAGTTTTAATCTTTATCAAGTTATGTTGTGTTTGTTTTGGGTTATAATGTTTTGGGGCGGCACGGTGGCGGAGTGGTTAGCACTGCAGCAGCACAGTAACTCACCCTTGGCCGGGGGATCCTGGGTTCGATCCCAGCCCCCGACCAACAGTGATCTGTGCGGAGTTTTCATGTTCTCCCTGTGTCTGCGTGGGTTTACTCCGGGATTTCTGCAGTTTCCTCCCACATGCCAAAAACATGCAAGTTAGGTTAATTGGCATCAAACTGGGGATTCTAAATTGTCCTTAGGTATGACTGTGAGCGTGAATAGTTGTCTGTCTCTCTGTGTTGGCCCTGCGATGGATTGGCCATCTGTCCAGGGTGTACCCTGCCTCTCGCCCAAAGATGCTGGGATAGGCTCCAGCCGCCCCCCCCCCCCGACCCGAAAAGGATTAAGTGGAAGAAGCTGAATGAATGAATGAATGAATGAATGAATGTTTTGGGTATCAGGGGACAGACACAATCTCTATGGGGTTGTGAAAGAAAGACTGATCTAAACAGAGAGAATTATTTGGATTAATAGGAGTAATATGAGAAGTGGAAAGAAAAAAAGCTAGCTGGCAGACCCAGGCACTTTGGGGTGAGGTAATACACCAGCTTTCAGTCACTGTACTAAAAAATGCTGAATGGAATAAAACAGATTGTCCCTTAAAACACGTGCAACGAGTCAATTTGGATGAATACCATCTGGCCTCATAAATGAATGAATAAATGAATGGCAATTCCAGAACAGGTTGAAATTGTCTATAAAACCAATGTTAAAAGTAGGACATGTTGAACACAATCAGGTATTAAGCTAAGAGTTCTGCTGAAATAATTGCAACCTCTTCTAAAAGGAGCATGTGGTCCAGAGATAAACACGTCTGCCACAGCTCTTAAGGGTGGACAGAAGGCTCCTGAAGTCTCTCTTTAAGATCTCAGATGCTTCATCTGGGATGTTGTTGCATCCAACATGGACAATAACAGTTTTAGCATGAGGGTATTCATTTAATAGGTCAGGGGTAAGAGCCTTAATGTCTGACACTTTAGCCCCAGGAAAAAAAATTTGTAACACAGTACCTGCTTCTGACATTCCTCATTATGGAATCACCAATTACCAGCATCGTCTGGGGGGACTTTGTCAGTGGCTTCTGTAATGGTGAATAGTTTTGCTGTTGTTGTTGTTGTTGCTGTGGTGGTAAGATGCCGGTGCGGGGGGTTGCGCTCTGTTCTTTTTGGAGCTGGTGTAAAGCACACCTAGGATAGTTTTACCCTAGGTGTGCTTTACACCAGCTTTCCCCCACCGTCCAGGTGGGGGAAATCTTCCAGGGAAAAGATGTCGAACCTGTTTTCCAGGGGAAGGGAGGAGGCGCCGCTGTGCCTGGTTAATCCTCAGCATTTGCTGTTGGGCCCGACCATGGTCCAGGGTGCGTATTGAGGCTGAGAAGAACCACCCGGGGCTTCAGCTTTAGCTCCGAGCTGAAGCCAGTGTTTAGTGCTGGAGTCCTGGACAGCTGAGGTGACCGGAGCAGAAGTGGAGGTGGATGGCGATATGACAATTTCACCCAGGTAGGTAGCCGTTACTGCTAACTGCGAGTCTGTCGCTGGTGCCGATGTCCATCCAAAAATGATTGTGTCCAGATGATTTTCAGCCTCCTGAATCTTATAGAGGTTAGAGATTCTCAGTTCCAACTTGGAAACCTTCTTAGAGAGGGAAACACAGCTGTCACAGGTCAGAGAGGGAGTCATGGCTTTCCAGACCAGGGGTGGCTAACCAAAACAGACAGGTTAGCCTAACCCGGTTTGTTGACCAAAAAACATCAAGTGGCGAGAATCCTTGGTCCAGTAAAATTATACAGTAAGTAGATAAAAATCATCAAGAAAAATGATGCAGAGGTTAAAAATAATGGGAATGTTTTTAAAGCTGCAGCCACCTGAGAGGACTCTTCTGTAAACATGCAGGATTATGCTGAATACGTGACTGGGTACATCAGCATGTGCATTGAATTCGCCTATCAGCATCAGCAAGTCCAATTCGCCGTTGCTGGCCGTGCGTGACTGCCGTGCGCTAGCCCAGGAGGCAGACAGGATCATCCTCACCACCAGGGCGATCACAGTCAACACGGCGGCGGCGGAGCCCAGCGAGACGACCAGAGGAGGCGAGGAGCCACCGACGGTAGCGGCAGCGGGGGCCAAGGAGAGCCAGAGAGACACACTCTGCTTCTACCACCACCGCTTCGGAGAGAACGCGCGCAGGTGTGCGCCACCGTGCCAGTTCAAGCGCTCGGGAAACGCCAAGGTCCGCAGTCAGTAACAGATGCGACCGCTGGTGAAAAGAACAAGCTGCTCTACGTGATGGACTCGCGCTCGGGGAGACGCTTCCTCGTCGACACCGGAGCCCAGAAGAGCGTCATCCTGCCATCCTACGCTGACCGGCTGGCAGGACCTAGCGGCCCTGGACTGGTGGCAGTAAACGGCTTGGAGATTAAGACGTTCGGTGAGAGAACACTGGCCTTATCTCTACATGGTCGCTCGTACGAGTGGACTTTTATCATAGCAGCACTGTGTTGCCCGATCCTGGGCGCTGATTTTCTGTGTGCGTATGGTTTACTTGTGGATATTGCTAACAGGCGCCTGGTTAATGCACTGTCCTATGAATCTCTCCCCTTTATAGCTTGAGGGACCCGGCCAACAGCTCAAGCCCACGTCACAGCTCCAGGCAGTATGTTCCATGCACTGCTCACTCAGTTCCCAGCACTCACGGTCCCGACGTTTTCGGCGGCCATCGCTAAACATGGGGTGGAGCACTTTATCACCACCACCGGGCCGCCCGTTTTTGCAAGACCTCAGTGCTTGGACGCAGCTAAACTGCCCATAGCGCGCGAGGAGTTCGCCAACCTGGAAAGGTTGGGCATCATCAGGTGATCAAACAGCCCATGGGCATCCCCGCTACACATGGTCCCTAAGGCTGAGGGATCGTGGCAACCATGCGGTGTTTTCCGCAGGTTGAACAACGCCACAGCACACGACCGCTACCCGATTCCCCACATACAGGATTTTTCCGTTCACCTCGCCGGAGCACGCATTTTTTCCAAAATAGACCTGGTCCGCGGTTACCACCAAGTCCCAGTGCGCGCGGAGGACGTACCCAAAACAGCGGTAATAACTCCGTTCGGTTTATTCGAGTTCCTGCTCATGCCATTCAGGTTAAAAGGCGCAGCACAGACGTTCCAGCGCATGATGGATGCAGTGCTGCGCGATCTCCCGTTCTTGTTCGTCTACCTGGACGATATCCTGGTAGCCAGTGCGTCTGAAGACAAACACGAAACCCACCTCAAGACGGTTTTCCGGAGGTTGGAGGAGCACGGGTTAATAATCAACCCGGCCAAATGCCAGTTCGGCGTGACGGAGATTGATTTTTTGGGGGCACCGCGTCTCTCCGGAAGGAGCAATCCCGTTGCCCGACAAAGTGCGCGCCGTGGCGGATTTTCCCCGGCCTCAGACGGTCAGGGCGCTGCAGGAATTTTTGGGGATGGTGAACTTTTATAACCGTTTCCTTCCCCACGCGGCGCAGCTCATGCAACCATTGTATGCCGCGCTCAAGAGACAGAAACCCGCGGATGGGGTCGAATGGACCCCGGAGCAAGAGCGGGCGTTCTTGGAGGTCAAAGCAGCCCTGGCAAACGCCACACTGCTGGCGCATCCGGGCCCGGCGGCCCGGATAGTGCTCACCACCAACGCTTCAGACGTGGCCATAGAGGCTGTCGTGGAGCAGCGCGTCGCTGGGGCTTGGCAGCCGCTCACCTTTTTCAGCAGAACTTTGAGCAACAGCAAACGTAAATACAGCGCGTTCGACAGGGAGTTGCTGGCCCTCCACCTGGCCATACGCCACTTCCAGTTCTGGCTGGAAGGGCGCAGCTTCACCACGTTCGGGGACCACAAGCCACTAACGTTCGCGATGGCCAAGGTTTCAGAACCGTGGTCGGGCCGGCAGCAGAGACAGCTGGCCGCGATCTCAGAGTTTACTACCGATATTCAGCATGTGTCGGGTCAACTGAATGTGGTGGCGGACTGCCTCTCACGCGCCGTGGTGGCCCCGGTCTATGTGGGGATAGATTACGCAGCCATGGCCGAGGAGCAGATTAGCGATGCAGATGTGTGCGCAATCCAGTCTGGACCAACAGGGTTAAGGCTGGAGAGCAGGGTGCTGCAAGACGGCATGCCCCCCCTAATCTGCGATGTCTCCACAGGACGCCCGCATCATACATATGATGCGGGCGTATAACCAGAAGGAAAAAAGACATTTGCATATATATAATAAAAAGACATTTACATATAACCAGAAGGAAAAAAGACATTTGCTCATGGCACATCCATTCAAACTGAGCTCAAAATCAAAACAATGTTCACCCAACTGAAGGAACAAGTTCTTATTCAGTAAGCTGCAACATTTAATCCAAGATGGCGCCCACAGCGGTCGACATGGTGCTTCGCTGCGCTCTTTGTTTGTTTTTGTTTGTCAATTGTGTGTCTGCTTGCACTTATACCTGTGAAGAACTTTTAAATATCAGGACTTTGACCCCCACGGACCTCCTCCCAGTTTTTCTAGCCCCTGCCGCCGATCTGGTTTATTGTTTGGCTCGGAAAGTGAGACGGCGGAAGAGAGGAAGACGAGTGGGCGCTCTCGTACGACTTCGCAGGAGAGGCTCGCGAACGGCGCTGCCTGGCATATTTCTGTCCAATACCAACTCTCTCTCTAACAAGGTGGATGAACTGAGACTGCTGATGCGTTTTAAGGACCTCGCCTCCTCAGCTGTCCTCTGCTTTACTGAGACCTGGCTCCGGGAAAATATACCGGACAGCGCGCTGCGCCTCGACGGCTTTCAGCTCTTCCGTGCTGATCGTGACACAGAGCTTTCCGGCAAGACCACAGGAGGCGGTGTCTGCTTCTACATCAACTGTAGCTGGTGCTCTGATGTAACGGTAATTTCCAAACACTGTTCTCCTGCCTTGGAATTTCTTGTTATCAATTGCAAGCCCTTCTATTCCCCGCGGGAGTTTGCTTCTTTCATAATGATCGCTGTGTACGCCCCTCCCGACGCGGACACGCGCGAAGCTCAGCGCGTGCTCGCGGATCACATTCAACACACAGAGCGGAGTTTTCCAGACTCGCTGATTATTGTGGCTGGCGACTTTAATCAGTGCAATCTGAGCCACGATCTCCCCCGCTACAAACAGTTTATTAAATGCCCCACCAGAGGATTAAACACACTGGATCACTGTTACACCACAGTGAAAGACGCATATCGCGCTGTCCCTCGAGCTGCGCTGGGATTATCTGATCACGTGATGGTTCACCTCATTCCCACATACAGACAGAGATTGAAGCTCACTAAACCTGTTGTGAGCACTACGAAGATACGGACCAGTGATGCTGAGGAGAAGCTGGAAACGTGCATGGAAATATCTGACTGGGGCATGCTTAAAGGAGCCACGCATGATCTGGATGAGTACACGGACACTGTGAACTCATATATCCACTTTTGTGAAGAGAACATTCTTCCATCACGCACCAGGGTGAGTTACTCTAATGACAAACCCTGGTTCACAGCTAAGCTCAGACAGATCAGGAAGGAGAAGGAAGCAGCGCTGAAAAGTGGAGACAGGGACTGCTACAGGGAGGTTAAATACCGGTTTAACAGAGAGCTGAAGAGGGCTAAATCTGTGTATTCAGAGAGACTCCAGCAGCAGTTCACTGCTAATGATTCGGCTTCCGTGTGGAGAGGACTGAGGCAGATCACCAACTATCGGCCTCAGGCTCCTAAAGGTCAGGATGACAAAGCCCTTTGTCAGAGACTGTCCCAACACTATGCCCGTTTTGACACCTCGTCATCTGTGTCCAACTCCCCCCCTCCCTCCAGCTCCACAGCCTCCACATTCCCTACTTCATTTAAGGCACCCCCCCCACCTCCCCCCCTCCCCTTATCATCAGTGAGCAGGATGTGCTCAAACAGTTCTCCAGACTGAACCCGCGCAAGGCCCCCGGCCCAGACGGCGTGTCTCCCTCCACCCTGAGACTCTGTGCGAAACAGCTGGCTCCTGTATTCACAGACATTTTTAACACCTCCCTTAAGTTATGCCACGTGCCATCCTGCCTCAAATCCTCCACCATCATCCCTGTCCCCAAGAAGCCACGGATCACTGGACTTAATGACTACAGACCTGTAGCACTCACCTCTGTAGTCATGAAGTCCTTTGAGCGCCTGGTCCTGTCCCACCTCAAGTCCATCACCACCCCTCTCCTGGACCCGCTGCAGTTTGCCTACCGAGCCAACAGGTCTGTAGACGATGCAGTCAACCTGGCCCTCCACTCCATCCTGCAGCACCTGGACTCCCCGGGAACCTACGCCAGGATCCTGTTTGTGGACTTCAGCTCCGCATTCAACACCATCCGCCCCGCTCTGCTCCGGGACAAGCTGTCCCTGCTCAACGTGCCTGACTCCCTCTGCAGGTGGATCATCGACTTCCTGACGGACCGGAGGCAGCATGTGCGGCTGGGAAAGACTGTCTCAGACTATACTAGCATCAGCACCGGATCACCCCAGGGCTGTGTACTTTCCCCCCTACTCTTCTCCCTTTACACCAACTCCTGCACCTCCAGCCACCAGTCTGTCAAGTTGATCAAGTTTGCGGACGACACCACCCTCATCGGGCTCATCTCCAACGGCGACGAGTCCGCCTACAGGAGAGAGGTAGCCCAGCTGGCGTCCTGGTGCAGCAATAACAACCTGCAGCTGAACGCTCTGAAGACAGTGGAGATGATTGTAGACTTCAGGAAAGTCACTACTCCTCTGCCCCCCCTCACCCTCTCAGGCTCTCCCATCACCACTGCTGATTCCTTCCGCTTCCTAGGCACTACCATCACCAGGGACCTCAAATGGGAGCTGACCATCAGCTCACTCATCAAAAAAGCCCAGCAGAGGATGTTCTTCCTGCGGCAGCTGAGGAAGCTCAAGCTACCCACCAAGATGTTAGTGCAGTTCTACACAGCCATCATCGAGTCCATCCTCACCACCTCCATAACCGTGTGGTACGCAGGAGCCACTGCCAGGGACAGACTAAGGCTGCAGCGCGTCGTGCGCACTGCTGAGAAGGTGATCGGCTGCAAGCTCCCATCTCTCCAGGATCTGTACATCTCCAGGACCCGGAGGCGTGCTGGCCGGATCATAGCCGATCCCTCACACCCTGGTCACGTACTGTTTGCCCCCCTCCCCTCTGGTAGAAGACTTCGGTCCATCCAGACTAAAACCTCCCGTCACATGAACAGCTTCTTCCCCTCTGCCATTAGACTGCTGAACACTAAGTGACTCTCGTGCACCATGTACAGCAGCTCAACCAGACTCATGTCAATCATCACTGTTTTCTTCCTGCATTACCGACTGCACTATATAGTTCTCCACAGTATCTGCTGCTGGCTAATATATATTTTAACTGTTGACCAGTATCACTTAATCTTATCCTACACTTTATTACATGTATAGTTTATTTCTCTTATCTTATCATGTTTAATGTTGCAGCATTGTACCGAGACAAATTCCTAGTTTGTGTACTACATGAACAATGGCAATAAACCTGATTCTGATTCTGATTCTGATTCTGATCCGGTGGTCCCGGTCACGTGGCGCCGCCGCGTGTTTGAGTCGGTTCACACTCTGGTGCACCCAGGAGTCCGCGCGTCAGTCAAAATGGTGGGAGAGAAGTTCGTGTGGCCGAGCCTACGCAAACAAGTAAAAGAGTGGGCTGCAGCCTGCCTGGCGTGCCAACGAGCCAAGGTACACAGACACACGAAGGTTCCCTTGGAGCCGTTTCGGGTACCGGCTAAGAGGTTCAACCATGTTCACGTGGACCTTGTGGGCCCCCTCCCGCCATCACAGGGGTGTACGCACCTCCTGACAGTGGTGGACCACACCACGCGCTCGCCAGAAGCAGTCCCGCAGGCGGCAACCACGTCCGCAGACGTAGCACGCGCCTTTTTAACAGCATGGGTGGCGCGTTTTGGAGTCCCTCAATTTGTTTCCGAACTCTGGTCCGCGATGGCCTGCAGCCTGGGTGTTGCAATTCATCGCACAACCGCATACAACCCACAGGCCAATGGGTTATGCGAGCGTTTTCATAGATCACTGAAAGCAGCACTCAGGGCTTCACTGACGGATGCAAATTGGGTGGACAGGTTGCCGTGGGTGTTATTGGGGTTGCGCTCCGCACCAAAAGAGGATTTGGAAGCTTCCCCAGCAGAGCTTGTTTTTGCGCAGCCCCTACGGCTGCCCGGGGAATTTCTGCCAGATAATCCCGTGCCGGACAGCTGTCCGTCTCAGCTTTTGCAGCGTAGCGCAAACACAGGCACGCTGCCGGGCCCTGCCCACCACTGTTTTCCGCGTGCTTTCGTGCCTAAAACTTTGAAGAACGCGGAGTTTGTGTTCGTCAGACACGACACCCACCGCCCTCCATTGCACCCACCCTATGATGGACCGTTCAGAGTGTTGGAAACAGGGGATAAGCATTTTCTGCTAGACTTGTGGGGTAGACGGGAGAAAATTGGCATAGACAGACTCAAACCCGCCTTTGTAGCGGCGGACGAGCAGGTGCTGTTGGCTAGGGCCCCTCGACGTGGAAGACCCCCACGGAGAGCTCCCCAGGGAAACGATTCACCAGAGCAGCCACACGGACAGAGTGGTTTCCCCCCCCCTCGCCACGGCTCACCGGCAGTCAGACACACTCCCAGCAGCCCCCCACCAGCACAGCAGTGCCACGGAGGCGGTAAACCCCAGTTACAGCAGATATGGGAGGAGACTGAAGCCAAAAGAGAGTATGGACTGATGTTCTGTCTTAAGATGCTGGGGGGGGCGGTGTAGGACCTTGGTGAAGTCAGATTATTTAGCACCTCAGACAGAGACAGTGAATAAGCATGGGAGAACAATGCCCAGGGAGTTCCTGGGCATATAGCCACAAGGAGTCAGAGACATAGGGGGTTGAAGGCAGTGTAATGTAAATGTCATGCTGTGTGATGAGAAACTTCCATGTAAATGTGTGAAGAGTGACTTGGGAAAAAGAGGAGAGAGCTTGCTGTAATGATTCAGTCTGTTCTGTGCTTGAGAGATGTGAAGTGTGTAATAAACAGTCTGCCCATGAATCTGCCTCTTATTTCACGCACTCCACACTACTTTAGTTTTGGCACTTTATCTATACTTTAAGTTAAAAAGCAAAGGATCTGAGTACTTTTTTGACCACCACTACTAAAAAACAATGGGGTGTGCAACTTACCAGTCATAATGCATTGCTGTGTCATGCTACGTTGCAGTTTCAAAGCAGATGCTGGTCGGACTCTAGAACGAAAATACACACAACTTAATTACATGCACAGCACAAAAGTGCAACATGTAAAAAAAACCCCACCTTTGTAACCAAGATTTAGCCAGAGTTTTTTAACCGGAGTTAGCATTGATGGCTAACTAGCTAGCTCATTGTCTGCATAAAGGAGACAATGGTGTTGTTTGTTCAAAGTGAGCTTTCCACCGCTGGGATAAATCACGTAAACGATGCATAATATCACATCATATCACATCACTCACCATCCTCTATATCCTAATATCATGGCTTTCAACTGCCGTGGTCGGGTGCTCCCGTTATTTGCCGGTTGGTGGCCGTAAATGCATTTCGGGTGGCTCTGTCTAGTTCCCTCTGGATTCTCTCATCAGCCAAAGGCACAGAAAAGTCTGCTGGACCACAGTGTTGATTTCTGTGAAGCCATTCTATCGTTGTTGTTTATACTGATGCTTGTTTGCTGGCTCACGGACAAATCTTTGCAAATGGCGACTGGAGATTCTGTTGAAGACGTCGCTCTCATGACATTACGCCCTGACCAATCAGTGGCCTGCAGTCTGTTGACATCACATTTTCAGCTCAACTGAGCTCGCTTGGAACCTGAATCAGATGGGTACAAAAAAGTACCTGGAAGCTGGTACCAGGTACTAATGGAAAAGCCTACGAAGCGTGCCAAGTCTAAGTCAGTAGAGCCAAACAGTTACTAGTGGAAAAGGGCCATAAGAGTCTCACCAGGCCAGGTAAACAAAGCACTGAAGAATATCAACCCCTGCAAGGCAGCAGGACCAAGCAACATACCTGGGCGGGCCCTCAGAGCATGCGTTGCCGAGCTGACCAAGATTCTCACTGCAATCTTCAACCTCTCCCTCAACCAGAACACAGTCCCCTCCTGCTTCAAAATGACAACCATCATCCCCCTCCCCAAAAGGAGCCCGCTGAGCTGTCTGAATGATTACAGACCAGTAGCACTCACTGCAATCATCATGAAGTGCTTCGAGAGAGTGGTGCTGCCCCTCATTCAGGACAGCATACCAGGCACCCTTGACCCCCTACAGTACGCTTACCGGCCCAACAAGTCCACCTCAGATGCCATCGCTGGAGCATTCCATTATTCCTACCTCCAACTCCTCCATAGGATGCTCTTTGTCGACTACAGCTCCACCTTCAACATGGTCATCCCCCACAAACTCACCGACAAACTGTCTTCACTTGGCCTGCACCCCATCCTCTGCAACTGGCTACTGAACTTTCTAACTGGTAGGCCCCAGTCTCTCAGGATGGGTAACAGGACCTCAGCCATCATCATCACAAACACAGGTATCCCACAGGGTTGTGTTCTCAGCCCCATCCTCTACAGCCTCTTCACCCATGACTGTGTTGCCTCCCACAAGAACAATATTGTGGGGATCATGAAATGATGAGACTGGATAATTTCTCAGTATGGTTTATTCATCTCAACTCCCCAGCTCTCTCTCTCTCAGTCAGGAAAAAAGAGGAAGAGCTGCGGTAAACCCACATACATTTATACCCACACATCAAACACAGAATCACACAATCAAGTCAAATCCTTCTATTTACACTTAATCACTTCAAAAGTCCTCTTTGCTCTTCTGTCTGACCCCAAGAGGTCAGACAGTCCTTTCAGGCTCACGCTCCAGATCCTCTGACTTCCTCCCAAGTCCGCAGGTGGTCCAGACTCATTGTCCATCTGAGGCGTGATGTCAATACACACCGCAAGCTTAAAGTCCTTCTATGCTTGGGTCTCTGCAGTGAAATATGTGAGCTACATAATGTTACCATTATGGGCGCTACAATATCATCCTAAAGTTTGCGGATGACACAGCAGTGATAGGATGCATCACTGGTGATGATGAAGCATCCTACAGGAGGGAGGTGGCCAACCAGGTGTCATGGTGTGAGGACAACAATCTCACCCTCAACATGGACAAGACAAAGGAGATGATAGTGGACATGAGGAAAGGGCGGAGGAGACCCCTTTGGCCGCTGTTCACCCAGAAGCTTGAGGTGGAGAGGGTGAGCAGCTTTAGATACCTGGGCATCCACATCAGTGAGGACCTTAAGTGGACTCACAACATCACAGAGCTCAACAGCGACTGTACTTTCTGAGGAGGCTGAAGAAGTTTGGCATGTCCTCCAGGATCGTCAACAATTTCTACAGCTGCATCATCGAGAGCATACTGACCAACTGCATCAGTGCGTGGTACGGCAGCACCACTGCCCTGGACTGCAAATACCTGCAGAGAGTGGTGAAGACAGCGGAGAAGATCATCAGGACTCCACTCCCCTCTCTGCAGAGCATCTACCACCGCAGAGTCCAAAGGTGAGCTGACGTCATCCTCCGGGACCCCACCCACCCCCAGCCCAGACTGTTCACACTTCTACCCTCAGGCTGGAGGTACAGAAGTGTGACATGCAGGACAACCATACTGAAGAACTCCTGCTTTCCCACTGCCATCAGACTCCTGAACAGATAACAACTCCTAAAATTCCGTAACACAGCTTTGCATTTAGGAACTCACACACTGGCTGCTAAATTTGCACACTGCTCACCTGTACAGTAGATATAGTCTCACCCGTCTGATGTCCATATCATCTCTGCTGCTAATTATCATCTCAACTGCTACTTATCACGCACAGTCTACTGCTACTACCATTACAGAAATTAGCACCAGGTGCTAATTTGTAATTTGTAATTATACACTGCTCGTTGCAAAATGTTCATTTGCACACTGTACATAGGTCTACGCCATCTCAGGTTCACATCAGGTTGCACAATGCTTACAGCCGTGGACAAAATTGTTGGTACCCCTCTGTTAATGAAAGAAAAACCCACAATGGTCACAGAAGCTTCACTTCCGCCCTCCCAAGAGAGCAGACGCTTTTTTCTTCTCTCCTGCTGATTTTTTCCTCCCCTCCTACTGGATCCCAGCTTGCTGTTGTCTGTCTGCGTCTGACTGCGACCGCCGAAAAGAAATTATGGAGTTAATAAGCTGGGCTTTGAACACAATTGACACTATTTTTTCAACAAGGAAAAGTGCTCCGGGGGAAGCTGTTTGCCCCGCTGGAACGGCTCCAGTGGGCTATCTATGTGACACAGGTATTTGGAAAATGCTGTGTCTCTCTAATCTCTCTATCGAAGATATTGAAGATTTGTTTATCTTCGTAATCTTGGTGATTGGGATAATTCTGATTGGGACGGGAATTGTCTTGGTTTACCGCAAATTGCTGAAGATGGATTCAACCTATCAAAATGCTGGCCAGGCGAGGTGCATCCAACAAACTGAGAAACTGGAGAAGACCCTGATAGCGACTACTGGAGAACTGTCTCGTAAGGTGGATTACATCATGGGTTCGCTCAGGTCTTTCCACGACGAGTTCAAAGCTGCGCAATGAAGGATTAATGTACTGAATCTACAGAAGAAATACAAGTCTTCTCTGTGATCAGTCCTATTTGGCATTATTATTCCCCATGAAAATTCCTCCTGGCTGTCTGCAGACTGTGTTTTTTTTCAAAATCATGAGCACAAGGCCTTGGACAGCCAGCTGCAGCGCCAGATAAGACTGGGCGCCAGACAGACAAAACATCTTCTGCCAAGGGTCCTTGGGTCTCTCTTATTATCATCAACACTGCTCAACACCGCACACACATTGATTCATGAACTGATTAAAGATATACTGTACACTGCTCTCTTGTGTCTCGTGAATTCTGAGTTGTTGCTCTGTGCTATTGAGAGATTTTTTTTCATTGTAATCACAATCTGCTTAAAAATAAGCTGTATTTTGATAACGAAGTTTTTTTTCTCCTCCCCCCTTGTGTCGTTCCCTCCCTTCCCCTCCCTTTCTTATCTATCTCTGTTTGATGAGGCGCCTTTATGGCTGCCGTGTCGTTGTGTCGCGCGCATGCGCACCAATGTCAAGTCAAGTTCCTCGTGTGTTTTTTTACATGCTTGGCAATAAAGTTTATTCTGATTCTGATTCTGATTCTGAGAAATAACTTGAATCTGACAAAAGTGGTAATAAATAAATATTCTATGAAAATTAACCAATGAAAATCAGACAATGCTTTTGAATTGTGGTTCAACAGAATTACTTTAAAAAACAAACTCATGAAACAGGCCTGGACAAAAATGATGGTACCCCTAGAAAAGATTGAAAATAATGTGACCATAGGGGCATGTTCAACCAACATGTGTCCTCTAATTAACATCACAGGTGTCTACAAACTTGTAATCAGTCAGTCGGCCTATTTAAAGGGTGACAAGTAGTCACTGTGTTGTTTGGTGACATGGTGTGTACCACACTAAACATGGACCAGAGGAAGCAAAGGAGAGAGTTGTTTCAGGAGATTAGAAAGAAAATTATAGACAAGCATATTAAAGGTAAAGGCTATAAGACCATCTCCAAGAAGCTTGATGTTCCTGTGACTACAGTTGCACGTATTATTCAGAAATTTAAGCTCCACGGGACTGTAGCCAACCTCCCTGGACGTGGCCGCAGGAGGAGACGGATAATACGAATGGTAACAAAAGAGCCCAGAACAACCTCTAAATACATTCATGGTGAACTCCAAGGTCAAGGTACATCAGTGTCAGATTGCACCATCCATCATTTTTTGAGCCAAAGTGGACTTCATGGGAGACGACCAAGAAGGACACCACTGTTGAAAATAAATCATAAAAAAGCCAGACTGGAATTTGCCAAACTGCATGTTGACAAGCCACAAAGCTTCTGGGAGAATGTCCTATGGACAGACGAGACAAAACTGGAACTTTTTGGCAAGGCACATCAGCTCTATGTTCACAGATGCAAAAATGAAGCATATCAAGAAAGGAACACTGTCCCTACTGTGAAACATGGAGAAGGTTCTGTTATGTTCTGGGGCTGCTTTGCTGCATCTGGCACAGGGTGTCTTGAGTCTGTGCAGGGTACAATGAAATCTCAAGACTATCAAGGTATTCTAGAGAGAAATGTGCTGCCCAATGTCAGACAGCTTGGTCTCAGTCACGGGTCATGGGTCTTGCAGCAGGATGACCCAAAACATACAGCTAAAAACACTCAAGAATGGCTTAGAGCGAAACATTGGACTATTCTAAAGTGGCCTTCTATGAGCCCTGATCTAAATCCTATTGAACATCTGTGGATGGAGCTGAAACATGCCATGTGGAGAAGGCACCCTTCAAACCTGAGACAACTGGAGCAGTTTGCTCGTGAGGAGTGGGCCAAAATACCTGCTGAGAGGTGCAGAAGTTTCATTGACAGTTACAGAAATCGTTTGATTGCAGTGATTGCCTCAAAAGGTTGTGCAACAAAATATTAAGTTAAGGGCACCATCATTTTTGTCCAGGCCTGTTTCATGAGTTTGTTTTTTAAAATAATTCTGTTGAACCACAATTCAAAAGCATTGTCTGATTTTCATTGGTTGATTTTCATAGAGTTTTTATTTATTACCACTTTTGTCAGATTCAAGTTATTTCTGTGACCATTGTGGGTTTTTCTTTCATTAACAGAGGGGTACCAACAATGTTGTCCACGTGTGTATTTGCACACTGTACATAGTGTTATTAGTACTCATTAGTTTTAGTATTTAGTGATTGAGTTACTGTAAGTTACTGTGTCATGACCTAGAATTTTTGTTGTTAGTGTGTCATGACCTTAGAATTGTTGTTTCTGTACCTATCACCTTGGCATTCGTTTGGAGAGCAAAGTAAGAATTTCATTACTCAGGAAATGTAACATTTCTTAACTGTGCACATGATAATATAGCCTCTGAATCTTGAATCACTTATATAATGTTACCTGGGAAGGATAGCAAACTGTTCAGTGACCAACCGCCGGATTTAGTTCATGCAGACAGTCTTCCAGTGACAGTATTGGAGACAGTATTTTCACTATATAAAGGTCTTCTGAAAAAGGGACTGCCTGGAACACTTCAGTAGATGACTGTCTCGATCTGTCAGAAGTCACAATTCCTAATTTACATCCAGGTGATCGATCCTCTTCCCATCTATCACCACAAAAGGACCAATGAATGAAGTCTTTTTCCCCTCCTTTCTTGCTTTGTCCACGAGGGGCCAAAGTTTCTCTCTTGCAAGTCTGTCTTCTGAAGAAAGAGCCTTGATGAGCTGCAGTTTATTGTCACACAGGAATTTACAGCCTTTGGCACACTTCCAGACAGCATTATGAACACGGCGAAGTGTAAATCGGATGATAATTGAACGGTGGAACCCATCTGTTCTCCTTTGGCCTAAATGATGGGCTATGAGAACACCCTCCTCCAGGTATTCATGAAGACCAGGAGCAACTTTCCCAATAACATTAATCACCTCTTTTCTCACATATTCATTAGGCTCTTCTTTCAGCCCGTGTAATTTTAATGCCCATCTCCAACTGTAGCGCTTGCACTCAGCGATGGCTGCTTTCAGGAGCCGGTTCTCTTTTTTCAGCACCTCCATCTCCAATTGTGTGTGTTTCAGAATGTTGTTGTGTCAGTTTACATCCACAACAAGCCATTCCACAGTGGTTGATAGTTTTTCAATTTGATTTGAAGTTGCTTCCGTAGTTATTTCAATGGCAGATATTTGATGAAATGTCTCATCCTGCTTCCTGGAGAGTTCCTTAATTGCTGCCAAGACATCCGAGTTACTGCTGCAATTACAGTTGTCAGTTTCAACTTTTTTCCTCTTGGTGGCAGGTTTCACAGGGGGACTAACTGGTAGTGGGGCATTCCCATTTACCTCCATTTGTTCCATTACTGATGCATTAAGGAGCTCTTAAGTAGTGATACTCATGTGAGCATCCATTTCTTGTTTTTAATGGGCAGGTGAGCTAGCTTGTTTAAGCCGGTGTCAACTCTTCTCTGCATCACGGGCTGACTCAAAAATATCTTCACCTCAACTGTAAATAGCTCTGCCCAGTAATTTAAAAATAAGCGTTGTCACTTACATGCCCATTATTATCAACTCTTAAGTCAAAATAGTAAGGTTGTCACATCACAAAACCTCGCATTGCTGACGGAAAAATAATTTACTCGTCACCCCGGACCGCCGCTATCTTGGCCCTCCAGACCTTGATTTCAGAAGTAATACTTCTGCTACCCGCGATGCTGCTGAGCTCACTCTACTCTGCACTGGAATAGTGAGTACTGAGGCTGCCAGTGCGCAGTGAGTCTTCGGCTCTAACACCTGATAGGCTGCCATAATCATGTGACACAGCAGACAATCTTTAAAACATGCCTGGGCTGGTTTTTCACCGGTTTTCACACATAAATTTAAAGCCTAAAATTCTCAGAAATGAAAACAAATTGCACATTTTGTATTAACATGCTGGTATTGCCATATTTTGAAAAGTATTGACTAGCTGGTATCGAAGTATCAATATTTGAGTATCAATACACCCATCCCTACCTGCAGGGCACGGGGCAGCCACACTGAACTTCTACTCAGACTACAGCAGCAGCCAAGCTGCAGACAGACCGGTCTTGTCGCAGCGGTGGCACACATTAATGTAACAAATATTCGAGTATGTGCGATACAACTATTATATGTATCACGGGAAGCCAAATCTACCGATACAACAAATATATTCGGTATATTGCCCAGCCCTAGTAGGGTGTCATGTTCGGTGACCACAGGATCTCATCTCTGCTGTTTGCAGATGATGTTGTCCTGTTGGCTTCATCGAGACAGATTGCTACTGAGTGTGAAGTGGCCTTGAGAGCTCTTACTGTGTGAAAACTTGAAGGAACTCCACACAATACTGGCAATATTTTGGAGTGAGAAATAAGGTTTGTGGTGTGAGACAGAGGGCTAAAGAATGAGACTCACTCCCAAAGCGTGAGAGTTGCCAATACTGGCTAATCTTAGCTGGCTAACTCCTAGCTCAGATAGCAAGACTGAGCCAGCTAATGTAAATATGTCTAAAAGAATGAATGAAATAAAGCATCACTGGTGGACAGGAGTGTGTGGTTTCAGTGGTCGATAGGACATGACTGGTCCTTGGTGTAAGGGCTTGGACATGGGCTGTGCCCATAGCTCCATCTTGTTTTGGGGATTTTGGTATTCTGTTATCAGGTTGCCTTGAGTTTGTTTTGTGAGATTCTCTGTGCTTTGTTTAATTAGTATCATAGTCTCTATGTTTTGGTTCTATATTTATCCTTGCCTTGTTCTTAGTTTTGGTTATTATTATTATTATTATTATTATTATTATTACGGTCATTGTCTTTAGTTCTGGTCCGATTTTTATGTTGACCATGTTTTCTGTTTATTTTGGGGTTTCACATTGCTTGATCCTGTCTTGTTTATTCCTTGATTGCCCTAAGCTGTTGGTTATTTTCCTGATTAGTCCTGCCCATATTTAATGGATGCCGCTCCTTAGATTGGGGTGGCATCCTGGTCAGTTTTGGGGTGAGTACACACTTCTCATAATTTAAAAATTAAATGTGGTTTGTTAAATATTAGGTCTCCAACTCCCAAGTCTCTGTTAGTCCGTGATCTGTTAATTGATCATCAGATTGATTTAATATCCCTTACAGAGACTTGATTAGGGCAAGAGGATTATGTTGGTTTAAATGAATCAACTCCCTCTGGTTATTTAAACTGTCAAAATCCCAGAAGTTCTGGTCGTGGAGGAGGAGTAGCAACAATTTACCATTCCAAATTACTAGTTAATGTGAAGCAAAAAACATGTTATAATTCCTTTGAGGGCCTGGTCCTCAGTATTGGGCACTTTAGCAATTTTAGGTTAAACCCAATTTTATTTGCCATAGTTTATCGTCCCCCATCAACCTACTCAGAATTTTTATCCGAATTTGCTGATTTCTTAGCTGATTTAGTGCTGAAATCTGATAGAATAATTATAGTAGGGGACTTTAATATACATGTGGATGTAGATAGTGACTGCCTTAATGTGGCATTTAATTCAATATTAGACTCGATTGGGTTTTCTCAAAAAGTAGGAAATTCTACTCATTACCTCCACCATACATTGGACCTTGTTCTGACATATGGCATAGGAATAGAAAATCTTGTAGTGTCTCCTCATAACCCTGTACTGTCAGACCATTGTCTGTTAACCTTTGATTTTACTATTTCTGACTATTTGGCTCCTAAAGAAAAATATTATTACAGTAGATGCCTCTCAGATGATGCTGTTACCAAATTTATGCAGATTGTTTCCTCTATGCCATGTGTCAACACAACGGAAATAAGCTATAGACAGCTTGCTCCTTCTGTAATTGATAACATGGTGGATAGTGTTTCAGCTTCTCTGCATCAGACTCTAGACTTGGTGGCCCCCTTAAAAAAGAAAAAGTCTAATCAGAGATTTCTAACTCCTTGGTTCAACACAGAAACTCGTAGCTTAAAACAGAAGACTCATCAATTAGAAAGAAAATGGCGCTCCACTAATTTAGATGAAATCTATTTAGCTTGGAGAAATCATCTTTTAATTTATAAAAAATCTCTTAGAAAAGCTAGAACGAGTTATTATTCTGCATTAATAGAAGAGAACAAGAATAATCCCAGGTTTCTTTTCAGCACTGTAGCCAGGTTGACAAAGAGTCAGGACTCTGTCAATCCTAGCATTCCCTTAGAGCTTACTAGTCAGGACTTTATGAACTTTTTCAATAATAAAATTTCATCCATCAGAGATAAAATCAATCAGATTATTCCCACAGTTAACTTAAATACTGTAACTACTACAACTCCTTCTATTGATGTCTGTCTTGATGAGTTTACTCCAATCGACCTTTGTGAGTTAGACAAAATAGTTTCCTCATCCAAACCTTCAACTTGTCTTTTAGACCCTATTCCTACCAGGTTATTTAAAGAAGTCTTCCCATTTCTTGGTAGCTTTATTCTTCATACAATCAATTCTTCATTAACTTTAGGCCATGTACCGCAGGCTTTTAAAATGGCTGTAATTAAACCCTTACTCAAAAAGCCAACGCTAGATCCAGGAGCTTTAGCTAACTATAGACTAATCTCTAATCTCCCTTTCATTTCAAAAATCTTAGAAAGAGTTGTTGCTATGCAATTATTTGACCACCTGCAGGGAAATGGTTTACTTGAAGAGTTTCAATCTGGGTTTAGAATCCATCATAGTACTGAAACAGCCTTAGCGAAGGTCACTAACGACCTCCTCATCGCATCTGATAATGGACTGGTTTCTGTACTTGTCCTTTTAGACCACAGGTGTCAAACTCATTCCATGGAAGCCCAAGACCCTGCAGGTTTTACCTCCACCCAGTGTCTTCAACAGGTGATTTCACTGAATTTTTTCCCACTGATTGCTGATCAGTGAAAACACCTGCTGAAGACACTGGGTAGAAGCAAAACATGCAGGGTCTTGGCCCTCCATGGAATGAGTTTGACACCCCTGTTTTAGACCTTAGTGCAGCTTTTGATACTATCGATCATAATATTCTACTTGATAGATTAGAACACTATGTTGGACTTAATGGAACTTCGTTGCAGTGGTTTAGATCTTATTTATCTGATAGGTTCCAGTTTGTTCATGTAAATAATGAGTTTTCTTTCAACTCAAAGCTTAGTCATGGAGTTCCACAGGGATCTGTGCTAGGCCCTACCCTTTTTAGTTTATATATGCTTCCGTTAGGCAACATTATTAGAAAGCACTGTATACATTTTCACTGTTATGCAGATGACACACAATTATACCTGTCAATGAAGCCAGATGATAGTAATCAATTAGCCAAGTTAGAAGCCTGTCTTCGGGAAATCAAAGGTTGGATGACTTGTAATTTCCTGGTATTAAATTCAGATAAGACTGAATTCATTCTTGTTGGTCAAAAAAACCTTAGAAATACCTTTCCAAATCAAACTTTTAGTTTGGATGTGGTTACTCTTTCTCTTAATAGCTCTGTGAGGAACCTTGGAATTATTTTTGATCAAGATCTGTCCTTCAATTCACATATTAAATTTGTTTCTAAGACTGCCTTCTATCATTTGCGTAATATTGCCAAGATTAGGAGCATCTTGTCTCAGAGTGATGCTGAGAAACTGGTCTATGCTTTTGTTAGCTCGAGATTAGATTATTGTAATTCTTTATTATCAGGTTGTCCTAAAACATCTTTAAAAAGTCTTCAGCTGATCCAAAATGCTGCAGCAAGAGTTTTAACAGGTACTAGAAAGAGAGATCATATCTCTCCGGTTCTGGCCTCCCTTCATTGGCTTCCCATAGAGTTTAGAATTAAGTTTAAAATCCTTCTTCTTACTTACAAAGCTCTAAACAATCAGGCTCCTTTTTATTTAAAAGATCTGATACTACCGTATTATCCTAACAGAGCACTATGCTCCCAAAATGCAGGATTACTTGTAATACCTAGAATCTCCAAAAGTACAATGGGAGGCAGAGCCTTCAGTTATCAAGCTCCTCTCCTGTGGAACCAGCTGCCAATCTGGATTCGGGAGTCAGACTCGATCTCTGTTTTTAAGAATAGGGCTAAAACCTACCTTTTTGATATAGCCTACAATTAGGGAGGGATCATGTGTTTCTGAACCCTCCCTTAGTTATGCTGCTAATAGGTTTAGTCAGCCGGGGGACCTCCAATAATGCACTGGGCCTCACTCCTTTCTTCACTCTCAATGAAATTTTTTTTTTTTTTTTGCTGGTTATTAACATCTGTTTGTTCTTTCCCATAGATTGAGTCCCCATCGTGCTGTTTGCTCTCTATATGTCTGTTCTTTTCATCTTCTCTGTCCCCTCACCCCCAGCCAGTCGCAGCAGATGACTGCCCCTCCCTGAGCCTGGTTCTGCTGGAGGTTTCTTCCTGTTAAAAGGGAGTTTTTCCTCTCCACCGTCGCCAAGTGCTTGCTCACAGGGGATCGCCTGATTGTTGGGGTCTTTCTGCAGCTATGGGGGTTCCCCCTACAGTTGATAGTGCTATGAGATGACTGTTGTTGTGAAATGGCGCTATATAAATAAAGTTGAATTGAATTGAATTGAATTGAACTTCTGCCAAGCCTATTTGTTACCAAGTCCTGCCAATTCCTGTGTATGTTTTACTTCAGCCTTAGCCTGTTTTTCAGTATAGCCCATGTCCTGTTATTTTCCAAGCTTTGTATTTTTGCCTCTGCCTAAGTCTGGTTTTCAGCCCTTGAGCTGAGTTTTGTTGCCAGCTCAATAAATCTTTGCACCAAAGTCCTGCGTTTGGGTGCCATTTCCCACCCCTCTCTTATGAAAGAACACTGCCAGCCATGGACACAGCGGACTTGAAGTATTTTCAGATGGGCCTTGATTAGGAAAAAGTTTGGGGTGCTTCCCTCATAGAAGACCTTATCGAAGACGCCCACACCTCCCACACGCTGGAGAAAGCCCTCACCTTTCTAGGAGGTGCAGCGGGAATTATTGAGGGCTTTCCTACTTTGCAGCATTATCCCCAGCTCGTTGGACTCCTGCGCTCTGTACCAAATCTGCAGTGGTCACTCCAGGAGCTGGTGAGGATGCCGGCAGCTGCCAGGGAGGAGCAGAGGGGGAGAGACTGCACTGATCCGCTGGGAGATATGCCTCTTGCCAGCGCCAGCAGACACCGCAGCCCAGCTTTTCCTCTCCGACAAAGGCGCTCCAGACCTCCGTGTCCTCTTCCCTCTACTCTGTGCCAGCACCACATCATCGTGCAGCAGCTCTTCATCAGACGAGCTCCATTGCCACCAGGGATGACTCGTCTGATTCTCCAGCGGCAGTAGAGCAGGAACAAAGGCCTACTGGCCTTTTCATTTTTTAACATCTTTTAATGAAAGGTCTTGCCTTGTTCCCAGTGAGGGGCTCAACGACAGCCTCCTACCACTGCTGAGCTCTCTCCACCTGTCTCTGCTGTCACCTCTGATGCTGCTTCCATTTATTCACCCTCACCTCTGTCTCCCTTCTCCCCAGCTCCACACCTGATGTTCCGCCAGCTTCAGCCATCTCATCAGGTGCTCCACCAGCCGCCACATCTGGTTCTCTGCCTGTCATCATGCCTGCTGTTCCGCCGGGCTCCACTGCTGCTGTTGGTAGTGATCCGGTTCATGGTTGTTCCTCCCCAGCTGAGGTGGCTGTGTCAGGATGGATCCCCAAGCATCTGGGCTCAAGGTTCTCCAGCCTGTGCTGCCTGGGCTCACCGCTGGTCAGCCTACATCGCCTGGTTTCATCGCTAATCAGCTTGCTTCATCTGGGTTCGTTAATGATCAAAATTAGCCTGTAAGGCTAAATCTGGCATATTTACATGAACTACTCCATGTTAATTAATATGCACTGTCCCATTTTAAATAAATAAATGAATCAGCCTGCTTCATCTGGTCTCGCAGCTGATCATCCTACATCACCTGGTTTCGTTGCTGATCAGCCTGCCTCGCCTGGGTTTGTCACTGATCAGCATGTTCCATCTGGTTTTGCCGCTGATTAGCCTGCACCATCTGGTTTTGCCACTGATCAGCCTGCTTCATCTGTATTGGCCACTGATCAGTCTGCTTCATCTGGGGTCGCCGCTGATCAGCCTGCTTCATCTGGGGTCACCACTGATCAGTCTGCTTCATATGGGTTTGCTGCTGATCAGCCAGCTTCATATGGGTTTGCCAGTTGTCACCCTACTCCATCTGGGTTCGCCACTGATCAGCCTGCATTGCCTGTGTTTGCCATTGATCGGCCTGCTTCATCTATGTTTGCCGCTGATCGGCCTGCTTCATCTGTGCCGCTGATCAGCCTGCTTCATCTGTGTTCACCGCCGATTGGCCTGCTTCATCTGTTTGCTGCTGATCGGCCTGCTTCATCTGTGTTTGCCGCTGATTGGCCTGCTTCATCTGTGTTGGCCACTGATCAGCCTGCTTCATCTGTGTTTGCCGCTGATCGGCCTGCTTCATCTGTGCCGCTGATTAGCCTGCTTCATCTGTGTTCGCTGCCAATTGGCCTGCTTCATCTGTGTTTGCCGCTGATCAGCCTGCTTCATTTGTGTTTGCCCTGATTGGCCTGCTTCATCTGTGTTGGCCACTGATCAGCCTGCTTCATCTGTGTTTGCCGCTGATCGGCCTGCTTCATCTGTGCCGCTGATTAGCCTGCTTCATCTGTGTTCGCTGCCGATTGGCCTGCTTCATCTGTGTTGGCCGCTGATCAGCCTGCTTCATCTGGGGTTGCCACTGATCAGTCTGCTTCATCTGGGGTTGCTGCTGATCAGCCTGCTTCATCTGGGGTTGCCACTGATCAGCCTGCTTCATCTGGGGTCGCCACTGATCAGCCTGCTTCATCTGGGGTCGCCACTGATCAGTCTGCTTCATCTGGGGTCGCCGCTAATCAGCCTGCTTTATCTGGGGTCGCCACTGATCAGTCTGCTTCATATGGGTTCGCCGCTGATCAGCCTGCTTCATATGGGTTTGCCAGTGGTCACCCTACTCCATCTGGGTCCGCCACTGATCAGCCTGCATTGCCTGTGTTTGCCATTGATCGGCCTGCTTCATCTGTGTTTGCCGCTGATCAGCCTGCTTCATCTGGGGTCACCGCTGATCAGCCTGCGTCGTCTGGTTCTGCCGCTGATCAGCCTGCCTTGTCTGGTTTTGCCGCTGACCAGCCTGCATCATCTAGTTTCACTGTTAGTCAGCCGACTTCTTCTGTTCTCACCGCTGGCCAGCCTGCATTGTCTGTTGCCGCCGATGATCGGCCTGCTTCATCTGTCCTCGCCGCTGGCCAGCCTGAATCATCAGTGGCCGACGTGTTGTGTTCTCTGGTCTTGGGGTCCATGGACTCTGATAGGAGCCCCAACCCACCTGGTTCTCTGGTCTGGGGACCCATGAACTTCAGTAGGCCCCCGACCCACCTGGTTCTTTGGTCTGGTGGCCTAAGGACTCTGGGAGGCCGGCCGATCAACCTTGTTCTCTGGTCTGGGGATCCATGGACTTTGGTAGGCCTCCTGATCCACCTTGCTCTCTGGTCCAGTGGCCCAGGGACTCTGGAAGGCTAGCCGACCCGCCTTGGTCTGGAGTCTTGGACTCTGGCTGGTCCCCACAAACTAGTTTTTTTTGTTTTGGACTTTGTGTGTGGGTGTGGGGGGGGGGGGGGGTTTGTTTCGGCCTGCCTGGCCTTGTGCCCCCACCCCACCCACCCACCCTGGGAAGGTGATTTTTTGTCGTTTAAGGGACATCTGGTATCCACCCCTTAAGAGGGGGGTACTGTAAAGGTTTGGCTGTGCCCATGTCTCCATCTTGTTTTGGGGATTTTGGTATTCTTGTGATGATCGGGTGAGCACGCTCCCCCTCCCTTTCTGTGGGAGGTCCTTCATCTGTTTCCCAGCTCCGCAGGTCATCAACGCACCTGCGTGAGCAGACGCACCTGCTGCCTCTTCACTGCCAGTGCTTAAAAGAATCAGTTTGTGAATGTTTCAGTGCTGGACCGTTGGGTACTGCTGCCTTAAAGTTAAGGTTTGAAGCTTATTACTGAAACTCAGTCTAATCTCCCTTCTCCTCCACTTTCCACAGGTTGCTGCCATCTCAGCGGTGTGTCCCTGGGATTGCAGTGTGCTCACCTGCCTTCTCCTTCATCACCTCCGAAGACTGCCTACTCCACCCGGTCAGACTCTCCCCAGCTCCATTCCACTCCTCTCCTTCTGCCAGCTCTGCCATGCTGGCTCCTCCAATTCCCTGCTGGGTTTCATTGCCGAGCTCTTTGCTTATCTCCTGTAAGATAACTTCTGCACTTTCCTATTAAGATAAGAGAAGATAAGATAAGATAAGATAAGCCTCTATTAGTCCCACAATTGGGAAATTCCAGGATTGCAACAGCACAGGGATAGCAACACTCAGAGCAACAATCAGAAGGCAAGAAAAAAACAAAAAAAAACAAGAGCAGCTAATATACATATTTTTTTTTTTTTTTTTTTGTTACTTATTTGTACCCGTAGGTAGATTTGGTTTGCAGTCTGGTGACAAGCCACCGGCTGCTGGTCGCTGCGTGCGCGAGTGCCCTAAACCTACATGTTTTTGGTATGCGGGAGGAAACCGGAGAAATCCCGGAGTAAACCCACGCAACACGGGGAGAACATGCAAACTCCACACAGCTCACTGTTGGTCGGGAGCTGGGATCGAACCCACGATCTCGTGATCCCCGCGATCCCCCGGCCGAGGGTAAAACTGTGCTGCTACAGTGCTAAACCACTGCGCCACCGTGCAGCCCATATGTACATATGTACATATTACTATAAATATATACACAGACACACAGTGCAGAGCATTGTAGCTGGATGGAATAAATATATGAGTATATAAACACACAGTGCGGAGCATTGTAGATAGATGGAATAAATATGTAGATATATAAACACCCACAGTACGGAGCATTGCAGCTTGGTGAAATAAATATGTAAATATATAAACACACACAGTGCGGCGCATTGTAGCTAGATGGAATAATATGTAGATATATAAACACACAGTGCGGAGCATTGTAGCTAGATGGAATAAATATATAGATATATAAACACACCCAGTGCGGAGCATTGTAGCTAGATGGGATGAAACAGCACAACCGTCTACTTAGTTATCCTACATGGTATGATTATGTACCCATACATATTCTCACCCTCCATAGCGACCGGTATTTTCCTAGTTGTATGCCGGAGGGGACCATTGTGTAAGTCTATTGCATCTTTTGCATTCAAAACTATTAGGTTGTTACGTCTTTTTGCTATCTCTGCGAGCAGCCCTGCTTAGGTTGTACAGTCTGACAGCCGTTGGTAGGAAGGACCTGCGAAACCTCTTGGTTGTGCACCTGGGATGATGTAGTCTGCTGCTAAATGAGCTCCTCAGTGCATTCAGTATGTCCTGCATAGGGTGGAACTCGGACTCCAGCAGAGATGACAGTTTAGCCACCGTCCTTCTCTCTCCTATCTCCTCCACTGGGTCAAGGCGCTGCCCCAGGACAGAGCTAGCTTTCTTGATCAGTTTGTTCAGTCTCTTCCTATCGGCTGCGGTAATGCCACTGCCCCAGCAGACCACTCCAAAAGTGATGGCTGATGCCACCACCGTGTCATAGAATGTCTTCAGCAGCGCCCCTTGTACATCAAAAGACCTGAGTCTCCTCAGTAGGAACAGCCTGCGCTATCCCTTCTTGTAGAGTGTGTCAGTATTGTGTGACCAGTCTAGTTTATTGTTCAGATGAACACCCAGGTACTTGTAGGATGTCACCATCTCGATGTCTGTTCCCTGTATATTTACTGGTGCTGTGAGGGGTTGTCCTTGCCTGCGGCAGTCCACCACCAGCTCCTTAGTTTTCCTCGCGTTGATCTGGAGGCAGTTCCGATGGCACCAGTCCACGAAGTCCTGGATAAGCCCTCTGTACTCAGTTTCATCTCCACTGGAGATGAGGCCAACGATTGCAGAGTCATCAAAGAACTTCTGTAGATGGCAGTGTGTTGTGTTGTGTGAGAAGTCCACAGTATAAAGGGTGAACAGGAAGGGAGCCAAAGCCGTTCCCTGGGGGGCCCCCGTGCTACCGATGATCGTGTCGGACACACAGTCCCGGGTTCTCACAAACTGAGGCCGGTTCGTGAGGTAGTCCAGGATCCATGATGACAGGTGCTGGTCCACCCCTGCGCACAGCAGCTTGTCCTTCAGGATCATCGGTTGGATGGTGCTGAAAGCACTGAAGAAGTCAAAGAACATGATCCTCACCGCATTCCCGGGCTTCTCCAGGTGGGACAGAACGGTGAAGGAGGAAGATAACCGGAGTGGATCCATCGCTGGTCCCACCAGGGGGCAGAGGTGAGCAAGGAGCAGTCTCTCCAGGGTCTTCATCATGTGGGATGTCAATTCCACCGGTCTGTAGCTGTTCAGGTCTTTGGGGTGGGAAGTTTTTGGTACAGGTACCACACAAGATGTTTTCCACAGCTGTGGTACCCTCCCCAGCGTCAGGCTCAGGTTGAAGATGTACGCCACAATCCCACACAGCTGGTCTGCACAGGACTTGAGGAGCTTTGCACTGATGCCATCCGGTCCCGACGCCTTCCTCGCCTTGATCTTCCTCAGCTCCGTCCTCACCTGGGTCTTGGTCAGGGTCAGGTTGGGGGGCTGTGTGTTGGGAGTGGGGGGGTGTTGATGGAGTGGGGAGTGGGCAGCAGGACTTGATGTCTTTAGAGGCAGCAGTGGTTGTTGTGCAGTCAGGGGGGAGGGCGGTTGGTCAAACCTATTGAAAAACATTATTAGGCCCATATTAGGCCCAGTTTTATCTCCTCACCTCTAACCAGCTCTCATTTCTCTCCCCTACAGGCTGTGTGTTCCCTTGGCGTGTGCTGCTTTCTTTACAGTTGTGTGTTTTCAGTAAATTGTGCTTAAACATCTGTTCCACGTCTGAGTATCTTCCTCTGGTGTTGGTAGCCTTGCACGTGAGCTTCTAGCTATCAGTCATGACAGAACGGTTCAGCCATGACTGAAGCTCAGCAGGTACTACATCAGGGGAGCACTCTGCGCTTTTCCGGTTAGACGCCACAGAACCACAGGTGGCTGTGCCTACCGAACAGCTGCAAACTATTACTCAGCAGCTGACCACAGTCTCTGAGCACCTCTACCATATGTCTCGTTCAGGCCCTCCCTCTCCACCTGCTGTCCTGGCAGGCGCTACCACCCGCTGTACCATCTCTGTTCCTTCACCTGCCCCATATGCAGGGGAGGTGGGGGGATGTAAGGGGTTCTTGCTCCATGTTTGCCTTTATCTGCGAGTAGGTGGGCGGGGAGTATCCGGATGACTCTTCAAAAATTCATTTTATGACCCTCCTGCTCTGGGATGGGGCAATAAATTGGGCTCAATCCATTCTCGGTAGCATCGAGGGTTCCAATTATTCCTTTGAACGGTTTCTACAGGAGTTTTCCCAGGCGTTCGATCATTCTGAGAGTGAGAGGAATATCATGAGCTGCCTTATGCTACTCCAACAGGGGAATCAGTCTGCGGCTGATTTCTCTGTGGAGTTTAGGGTCGTCACAGCAGACTCCGGGTGGAATGACATTGCCTTACACAGTGCCTTCCTCCTGGGTCTGAATTCCAACCTCCATGACGACCTGGCGGTTCATGCAACCCCCTCCTCTCTGGATGAGCTTATCAAGCAAGTTGTGAGTTTAGATAATCAGTAGCGCGAGTGCACGAAGGAGCAGAAGACTTTCTTCAGTCCGCTCTCCTCGCATGCATGCACCCCCCCCCCCCCCCGGCTACTAGCTCCACCAAGTCCTCCTCCTCCTCCGAGCCCATGGTGCTGGGTCGAGCCCATTTGACCCTGGAGGAGCACCAGCGTCGGAGGAAGGCAGGTGCGTGTGTGTATTGCGGCTCGATGGAGCATAAACTACCAAACTGCCTGGTGAAGCCAAAAGATGTGGCCCGTCAGTAGCCGTGGGGGGTCTGGCAGGTGGTCATTCCATCAATCCCCCCGGTCATTTTTCACTGAAAAGTGAAAAGTGCACAGTTGCTGTCCAGCCGGCTCTATAGCCTTTCTGGGCCAGAAAAGGAGGCGATGGAAAGTTACATCAAGGCCTCCCTGTACGCCGGCCTCATTCGGTCCTCTTCAGCTCCTCTTGAAGCAGGGTTTTTCTTCGTCGGGAAGAAGGACGGATCCCTGCGGCCCTGCATCAGCTACCATGAGCTTAACGCTATAACCGTTAAGGATAAATATCTTCTGCCCCAATCAATTCCACGTTCGAGCTCCTTCGCACAGGTGTTTACGAAGCTTGATTTGCCCAACGCGTATCATTTGGTCCGCATATGCAAGGGGGATGAATGGAAGACGGCGCTCAAAACACATTTGGGGCACTTTAAATATCTTGTGATGCCCTTTGGGCTCACCAACGCCCCCGGCATCTTCCAGCGCATGATAAATGATATCTTCCACGATATGGTGAACCAGTTTGTTTTCGTATACCTGGATGACATCTTGATTTTTTCCCGCACACCAGAGGAACACACAGTCCATGTCAGGGCTGTGTTACAACGGCTCCTGGAGAACCACCTCTTTGTGAAGGCCAAAAAATGTGAGTTTTCCCACCCGCTCCACTTCCTTCCTGGGCTTTATTGTAGCCGAAGGGGAGCTGAGGGCCGATCAGGCCAAGGTGAAGGTGGTGCTTGATTGGCCTACCCCTCAATCTAGGAAACAGCTCCAATGCTTTTTGGGCTTTGCTAAATTTTATCATAGGTTCATCAGAAACTACAGCAGGGTTGTTCAGCCCCTTACTCAGCTGACCTCGACCAAAGCCCCCTTTAAGTGGTCTGAGGCAGCGTAGCAGGCCTTCGCTGAATTGAAGGTCCTATTTTCCAACACGCCCATCCTGGCGCAGGTCAACTCTCAGCTCCAGTTTGTTGTAGAGGTGGATGCTTCTGATTCGGGGGTGGGCGCTGTCCTCTCACAGCGTCCAGCTTCTGATCAGAAGCTCCACCCATGTGCGTATTTATCTTGGCAGTTGTCTCTGACCGAGAGGAATTACGATGTAGAAGATCGAGAGCTGCTGGCCATTAAGTTGGCACTTGAGCAATGGAGGCACTGGCTGGAGGGAGCCATTCACCCCGTCATTGTGTGGACCGACTACAAAAACTTAGAGTACTTAAGGTCGGCCCGCAGGTTGAACTCTAGGCAGGCCCACTGGGCCTTATTCTTCCTTAGATTTAATCTCATGGTCACCTATCAGCCTGGGTCACGTAACATCAAGCCTGACGCTCTCTCTTGCCAGTTTGCCTCCGATCTGTCATCTTCCTCTTCTCCTCCTGAGCCCATTGTGCCCTCCTTCTGCATTGTTGGTGCCCTCTCGTGGGAGATTGAGCAGAGGATCAGCAGGCCCAGTCCACTGAGCCCAAGCCCGAGGGGGGCTGTAGCAATCGCCTGGTCATTCCCTCTGCCCTACACAGTGATGTCATCCGGTGGGGGCATACCAGCCACTTTGCCTGTCACCCCGGGATTTCCCATACTATCAATCTGGTGCAGCGGGTGTTCTGGTGGCCTATGCTGCGGACAGACGGACGAGACTACATCAAGGCCTGCCAAGTATGTGCCACGAACAAGACAGACTCTTAACCTCCTGGTGGCCTCCTGCATTCCCTGCCAGTCGCCCCTGGTCTCACATTGCCATGGACTTTGTCACGGGCCTTCCTCCCTCACCAGGCAACACTGTCATACTCACCATTATAGACCGCTTCTCCAAGGCTATCCACTTGGTTCCCCTCCCCAAGTTTCCCTCCGCTTCTGAGACCGCTAATGTACTCACCATCCATGTCATCTGCCTTCATGGTATTCCTTTGGACATTGTGTCTGACTGGGGTCCCCAATTCACCTCTCAAGTGAGGAAATCCTTCTGTCGCTCCCTGGGCACTATGGTCAGTCTCACCTCCGGTTACTACCCTCAGAGCAACGGGCAGGCTGAGCGTGCTAACCAATCCCTAGAGGCCGCCCTGAGATGCGTGGCTTCCTCTAACCCAACCTCCTGGAGTTCCCATCTGACCTGGGTGGAGTACGCCCATAATTCTGCTGTCTCTTCAGCCACCGGAGTGACACCATTCGAGGCATCTATGGGCTACACTCCTCCACTGCTGCCTATGGCAAAGATGGACGTTGCCATGCCATCCATGGGGGCCCACACTCACTGCTACCGCTGATTGTGGAGGTCCACTTGAGCTGCTCTCCTCCACTCGGCTGAGCGCAACTGCCTGTACACGGACCGCGGGTGGGTTCTGGCACCCAAATATGCAGTTGGCCAGAGGGTGCGGTTGTCGGCGGACCAGATTCCTTTTAGAACAGAGTCTAGGAAGCTGTCACCTCACTTCCTTGGTCCCTTTACCATCTCGAGGATCATCAATAACGTAACGATCCGTTTGGATCTGCCACTGACACTGCGCATCCACACCACTTTCCACATGTCCAAGATCAAGCCCCTCTCCACCAGCCCTCTCTGCACCCCCTTCTTCCCCCACCCCCGAAACTGCCTCCTCCTTCTTAGATTCTCGACGGCCAGACCACCTATACCGTTCAGAAGATTCTGGACGTTCGCCATCGGGGTTGTGTGTTTTCAATAAATTGTGCTTAAACGTCTATTCCGCATCTGAGTGTCTTCCTCTGGTGTTGGTAGCCTTGCACGTGAGCTTCTAGCTGTCAGTCATGATAATTCTGTTGTTATTGGGGCATGGGCTCAGCCTATGTTCTCGCCTTGAGTTTGTTTTCTGATATTCTTTATGTTTTGTTTTATAAGTATTATGGTCTCTATGTTTTGGTTTTATATTTATCCATGCCTTGTTCTTAGTTTTGGTTATTATTATTATTATTATTATTATTATTATTATTATTATTATTATTATTTATTCCAGTTATTGTCCTTAGTTCTGGTCTGGTTTTTATGTTGACTGTGTTTTCTGTTTATTTTTGGGTTTCATATTGCTTGATTCTGTCTTGTTTATTCCTTGATTGTCCTCAGCTGTTGGTTATTTTCAAGATAAGATAAGACAAGATAAACCTTTATTAGTCCCACAATGGGGAAATTCCAGATTAATCAGATTTTCCTGATTAGTCCTGTCCTTATTTAATGGATGCCACTCCTTAGATAGGGGCGGTGTTGTCATGCGGTGGCCCTCGCGAGCCACCATAAGACGCCAAAAGTCACCAGTGAAGTTTGCATTGATGTTTATTAACGAACAATAGATAACATAAAGCAATGAGCCACGGTGGGCTAAAACACACAACACTAGACACAGGCGATCATAAGGCTAACACGAAGCACACTTACGATCACGAACATGAAACAATTCAATTCAATTCAATTCAACTTTATTTATATAGCGCCATTTAACAACAGTCATCTCATAGCACTATCAACTGTAGGGGGAACCCCCACAGTTGCAGAAAGACCCCAGCAATCAGGCGATCCCCTGTGAGCAAGCACCTGGCGACGGTGGAGAGGAAAAACTCCCTTTTAACAGGAAGAAACCTCCAGCAGAACCAGGCTCAGGGAGGGGCAGTCATCTGCTGCGACTGGCTGGGAGGTGAGGGGATAGAGAAGATGAAAAGAACAGACAAGAGAGCAAACACCACGATGGGGACTCAATCTATGGGAGAGAACAAACAAATGTTAATGACCAGCAAAAAAAAATATTTCATTGAGAGTGAGGAAAGGAGTGAGGCCCAGTGCATTACTGGAGGTCCCCCGGCTGACTAAACCTATTAGCAGCATAACTAAGGGAGGGTTCAGAAACACATGATCCCTCCCTAATTGTAGGCTATATCAAAAAGGTAGGTTTTAGCCCTATTCTTAAAAACAGAGATCGAGTCTGACTCCCGAATCCAGATTGGCAGCTGGTTCCACAGGAGAGGAGCTTGATAACTGAAGGCTCTGCCTCCCATTGTACTTTTGGAGATTCTAGGTATTACAAGTAATCCTGCATTTTGGGAGCATAGTGCTCTGTTAGGATAATAAGATAAGATAAGATAAGATAAGATAAGCCTTTATTAGTCCCACAACGGGGAAATTCCAGGATTGCAACAGCACAGGGATAGCAACACTCAGAGCAACAATCAGAAGGCAAGAAAAAAAAAAAAAAAAAAAAAACAAGCAAGCAAGAGCAGCTAATAAACATATGTACGTATTACTATAAAATATATATATATACACACACACACAGACACACAGTGCAGAGCATTGTAGCTGGATGGAATAAATCTATGAATATATGAACACACAGTGCAGAGCATTGTAGCTAGATGGAATAAATATGTAAATATATAAACACCCACAGTACGGAGCATTGCAGCTAGGTGGAATAAATATGCAAGTATATAAACACACACAGTGCGGAGCAATGTAGCTAGATGGAATAATATGTAGATATATAAATATATAAACACCCACAGTACGGAGCATTGTAGCTAGATGGAATAAATATGCAAATATATAAACACACACAGTGCAGAGCATTGTTGCTAGATGGAATGAAACAGCATAACCGTCTACTTAGTTATCCTACATGGTATGATTATGTGCCCATACATATTCTCACCCTCCATAGCGACCGGTATGTTCCTAGTTGTATGCCGGAGAGGACCATTGTGTAAGTCTATTGCATCTTTTGCATTCAAAAAACTATTAGTTTGTTACGTCTTTTTGCTATCTCTGCGAGCAGCCCTGCTTAGGTTGTACAGTCTGACAGCCGTTGGTAGGAAGGACCTACGAAACCTCTCGGTTGTGCACCTGGGATGATGTAGTCTGCTGCTAAATGAGCTCCTCAGTGCATTCAGTATGTCCTGCATAGGGTGGAACTCGGACTCCAGCAGAGATGACAGTTTAGCCACCGTCCTTCTCTCTCCTATCTCCTCCATCGGATCAAGGCGCTGCCCCAGGACAGAGCTAGCTTTCTTAATCAGTTTGTTCAGTCTCTTCCTATCGGCTGCAGTAATGCCACTGCCCCAGCAGACCACTCCAAAAGTGATGGCTGATGCCACCACCGTGTCATAGAATGACTTCAGCAGCGCCCCTTGTACACCAAAAGACCTGAGTCTCCTCAGCAGGAACAGCCTGCGCTGTCCCTTCTTGTAGAGTGCATCAGTATTGTGTGACCAGTCTAGTTTATTGTTCAGATGAATACCCAGGTACTTATAGGATGTCACCATCTCGATGTCTGTTCCCTGTATATTTACTGGTACTGTGAGGGGCTGCCCATGCCTGCGGCAGTCCACCACCAGCTCCTTAGTTTTCCTCGCGTTGATCTGGAGGCAGTTCCGATGGCACCAGTCCACGAAGTCCTGGATAAGCCCTCTGTACTCAGCTTCATCTCCATTGGAGATGAGGCCAACGATCGCAGAGTCATCAGAGAACTTCTGTAGATGGCAGTGTGTTGTGTTGTGTGAGAAGTCCGCAGTATAAAGAGTGAACAGGAAGGGAGCCAGCACCGTTCCCTGGGGGGCCCCCGTGCTACTGATGATCGTGTCGGACACACAGTCCCGGGTTCTCACAAACTGAGGCCGGTTCGTGAGGTAGTCCAGGATCCATGATGACAGGTGCTGGTCCACCCCTGCGCGCAGCAGCTTGTCCTTCAGGATCATCGGTTGGATGGTGTTGAAAGCACTGGAGAAGTCAAAGAACATGATCCTCACCATATTCCCGGGCTTCTCCAGGTGGGACAGAGAACGGTGAAGGAGGAAGATCACCGCATCCTCCACCCCAATGCCATGCTGGTAGGCGAACTGGAGTGGATCCATCGCTGGTTCCACCAGGGGGCGGAGGTGAGCAAGGAGCAGTCTCTCCAGGGTCTTCATCAAGTGGGACGTCAAGGCCACCGGTCTGTAGCTGTTCAGGTCTTTGGGGTGGGAAGTTTTTGGTACAGGTACCACACAAGATGTTTTCCACAGCTGTGGTACCCTCCCCAGTTTCAGGCTCATGTTGAAGATATACGTCACAATCCCACACAGCTGGTCTGCACAGGACTTGAGGAGCTTTGCGCTGATGCCGTCCGGTCCCGGCGCCTTCCTCGCCTTGATCTTCCTCAGCTCCGTCCTCACCTGGGTCCTGGTCAGGGTCAGGATGGGGGGCTGTGTGTTGGGAGTGGGGGGGTGTTGGTAGAGTGGGGAGTGGGCAGCAGGACTTGATTTCTTTCGAGGCAGCAGTGGTTGTTGTGCAGTCAGGGGGGAGGGCGGTTGGTCAAATCTATTGAAAAACAGATTCAGGTTGTTCGCCCACTCCCTGCCCCCTGTGGCCTGGGGGGAGGTATTCTGGAGCCCCGAGATGGTTTTGAGGTTTCTCCAGACCCCGCTGATGTCGCTCTGTTGCAGCTTGTCCTCCATCTTCTTCCTGAAGCTGTCCTTGCCTTCTCTGATCTTTCTCCTCAGCTCCCTCTGTACGGACTTCAGCATCTCCCTGTTCCCCGACCTGAAGATCCTCTTCTTCTCTCTCAGAAGTGTTTTTATCTCAGGGTTGATCCAGGGTTTGTTGTTTGAGTGACGCCGTATGGTCTTGGTGGGAACGGATTTGTCCACACAGAAGCTGAGGTAGCCCGTGAAGGTGTGAATGAGGCCATCGATGTCCTCACCATGTGGATCGCAGAGCTGCTTCCAGGCGGTGGCTTCAAAACAGCCCTTTAGGGTGTCCATTGTCTCCTCAGACCATAACTCCACAGTGTGCATGGCCGGAGGTTGTCTGTGCACTAGGGGTTTGTACACCGGCCGGAGATGAACCAAGTTGTGATCCGATCTCCCGAGTGGGGGTAGTTGTGATGAGGTGTACGCCTCCTTAGTGTTTGCGTAGAATAAATCCAGTGTTTTATTGTCTCTAGTGTGGCATGTGACATACTGGGTGAACGTGGGTAGAATGGGAGACAGTGAAACATGGTTGAAATCGCCTGAGATGAGGAGAAGAGCATCTGGGTGTTCTGTCTGCAGCCTGCTGGTTACTGAATGGATGACGTCACGTGCTGTCCCAGCGTTCGCCGTCGGATTTGCATAAACAACAATGCAGATCACGTGTGAGTGTTCTCTCGGGAGATATGTAGGCCTCATGCTAACAGCTAGCAACTCAATGTCTTTGCTGCAGTGTCGTTGTTTAACAGTGATATGTCCCGGTCTGCACCAGTTGTTGTTAACATACATGATCACTCCACCGCCCCTAGTTTTGCCACTGTCTGGTGTTCGGTCAGCTCGTATCATGTGAAAACCCTCCAGCTCAATGTTAGCATCTGCTGCTAGTTCAGTTAGCCACGTCTCAGTAAACAAAAGGAGAGAGCACTCCCGGTATGTGCTATCATAACGGGAGATAGCCGCTAGCTCATCTAACTTTCCCAGTATCGACCGTACATTTCCCATGACAACAGATGGAAGGGAGGGTCTGTACCTTATATTTTTTGTCCTCCGCCTTACTCCAGCCCGGCAGCCGCGGCGTTTTCGCCTCAGTTCACTCGGTATGTCGAGTTTTTCCAATGGGACCGGGTGGCGGTTGAATGCTAGCAGCTGTTCTCTGCTGTATCGTATCCTGCTATAGACAGTGGCTCCGTCCACCGGCTCAGGAGACATTTAGGACGATCTGTGTGTCCGTGATATAAGTGGGGTGAAAAAAAAAAGACGGATCAGAAGAGAGAGGAAGGGAAAAAGACTCGGAATCGAGCCGCTGTTGCAAAAGGCAGCCGACTCGTGTGGCGCCGAGAGAAAAAAAAAAAATACGGTAGTATCAGATCTTTCAGATCTGATACTACCGTACTACCAGATCTGATAGTATCAGATCTTTTAAATAAAAAGGAGCCTGATTGTTTAGAGCTTTGTAAGTAAGAAGAAGGATTTTAAACTTAATTCTAAACTCTATGGGAAACCAATGAAGGGAGGCCAGAACCGGAGAGATATGATCTCTCTTTCTAGTACCTGTTAAAACTCTTGCTGCAGCATTTTGGATCAGCTGAAGACTTTTTAAAGATGTTTTAGGACAGCCTGATAATAAAGAATTACAATCACAAACACTCGTTGACGTCCAAGCCGAGGGACGCTCGCTCGACGTCTGGCAAGGATAAACGCTGACATGGAATCATAGACCAGGAATAGTTGATGTGGAATTGTTGACGAGATTGCTGCATCATTCTGCTCTCAGCGCCCGCTTAAATACACCGCTGCTGATGAGCCGAAGGTGCAGCACAGCTGTCAGGCTTTGACAGCAGGAACCCCCCCCGAGCGCTGTCACAATAAGAGCTCGGGTAGCCAGAAGGTAAGCACTGCTGTCAAACCTGGCGGAGATGATGCATGGCCTGAGCGCGGACGAAATCGGCGCTCAGACCAAGACAGGTGTCCTGGTCAGTTTTGGCGTCAGTACATGCTTCTGCCAAGCCTGTTTGTTACCAAGTCCTGTCAATTCCTGTCTAGTGTTTTACTTTAGCCTTAGCCTGTTTTTCAGTATAGCCCATGTCTTGTTATTTTCCAAGCCTTCTATTTTTGCCTCTGCCTGAGTCTGGTTTTCAGCCCTCGAGCTGAGTTTTGTTGTCAGCTCAATAAATCTTCGCACCAAAGTCCTGCGTTTGGGTCTTGTTTCCCACCCCGGAGGGGCTCTCTTATGACACTTGGAATATAAAAAGTACAGAAACATTCATAAATTGTCATAAATTGCCCCTAGGGGCAGAGAGAGACAGACCCACGTGCCAGCTGCAATTTGTGGTTTTTATTACACGAGAACATAAAGTTCCAAAGTGTACAAAGCAGAATCATAAAACGAACACAGAGAGAAACTTACGACTGGAAACTTCAGGAAAACTCACCAGAGCAAGATCAGAACTCTGGTGGAGAAGACAGTGTAGAAATAATCATGACTGCGACAATAACGAGAAGGAAAAGCAGTCCTTACATAGGAATGGAATAACCAACATGAGTGATAACAGGTGTGGGTTCACATGAGCGGGAAAAAGGGAACAATAACTACTAAATGGAATCAGCTGGCAGAGATGAGAGAGGAGCGGCAGAGCTTGACAGCTAACAGGGCAACGCCCACACAGAGAGCAAAACCGGAAGCGCCGCCTGACAGCTATCATCCCCAAGGAAGACATCACAGTACAAATATAAAGGATAAACATAATCAAGTGCAGACTAAAAAATAATTACAAATGAAATGAAACATGGCCATGACAAACTGAAACATCCATCCATCCATCCATCTTCTACCGCTTTTCCGGAGGTCCGGGTCGCGAAGGCAGCAGTTCAAGCAGAGAAGCCCAGACTTCCCTCTCCCCAGCCACCTGCTCCAGCTCTTCAGAGGGGATACCAAGGCGTTCCCAGACCAGCTGGGAGACATAGTCTCTCCACCGAGTCCTGGGTCTGCCCCAGGGTCTCCTCCCAGTGGGACGTGCCTGAAACACCTCAAGTGGGAGGCGTCCAGGAGGCATCCTAATCAGATGCCCATACCACCTCAACTGACTCCTTTCAATGTGGAGGAGCAGCGGTTCTACTCTGAGCCTCTCCCGGATGACTGAGCTCCTCACCCTATCTCTGAGGGTGAGTCCAACAATCCTACGGAGAAAGCTCATTTCAGCCGCTTGTATCCGCGATCTCGTTCTTTCGGTCATTACCCAAAGCTCGTGACCATAGGTGAGAGTAGGAACGTAGATTGACTGGTAAATCGACAGCTTTGCCTTAGAACTAAGCTCCCTCTTCACCACAACAGACCGGTACAACGTCCGCATCACTGCAGATGCTGCTCCAATCCGTCTGTCGATCTCTCGCTCCATTTTCCCCTCACTCGTGAACAAGACCCCAAGATACTTAAACTCCTCCACTTGGGGCAGGAGCCTGTCCCCAACCCGGAGAGGACAATCCACCTTTCTCCGGCTGAGGACCATGGACTCGGACTTGGAGGTGCTGATTCTCATCCCAGCCGCTTCACACTCAGCGGCAAACCGTCCCAGCAAGAGCTGTAGGTCATTGCTGGATGAAGCCAACAGGACATCATCTGCAAACAACAGAGATGAGATCCTGTGGTCACCAAGCATGACGCCCTCCATTCCCTGGCTGCGCCTAGAAATCCTGTCCATAAAAATTATGAACAAGATCGGTGACAAAGGGCAGCCCTGGCGGAGTCCAACTCTCACTGGGAATGACTCCGACCGAGAATGACTCCCTCCTCATGGATCGTCACCTTATCGTGGTGGGGGGGTTTGCGTGCCCCAGTGATCCCAGGAGCTATGTTGTCCGGGGGCAATTTGCCTCTGATAGGGTCTCCCAAGACAAACTGGTCCTGGGTGAAGGGCCAGACTAAGAACGATCCAACAGACTCTCATGATAAATTGTATATCAAGGATTCAGTGTACCCTGCCCGGTATGGGGTTACCGGGGCCCCACCCTGGAGCCAGGCCTGGGGGAGGGGCTCGAAGGCTAGCGTCTGGTGGCCGGGTTTCCACCCATGGGACCCGGCCGGGCTCAGCCCGAAGGAGTTACATGGGTCCGCCCTCCAGTGGGTTCACCACCTGCAGGAGGGATCATGGGGGTCCGGTGCTATGTGGATTAGGTGGCGGTCAAAGGCGGAGACCTTGGCGGACTGATCCCAAGCTTTCTAAACAAACTGAAACATAAACAGAAAAATAGAAAGCAGTATAACAACTCAAAAGGCACAAAAATACAACAAATATATATAAATACATAGAAAAGCCACGAGACTGAGCCTGGGAAAACTTCCAGAGCTCAGCTCGTGACATAAATTTTTGGTGTCTGCTAGCTGCCTTTGGTCCCAGTTAGAGATAATAAACTGTGGTAAAATAAACTAAACTAAAATAGTGTCTAAGAATGATGTACAGTGGTATGAAAAAGTGTTTGCCCCCTTCCTAATTTCTCATTTTTTGTATGTTTGTCACACTTAAATGTTTCAGACCATCAAAAAAATTTCAAATCAAATAAAAAATCAAATCAACCTTTATTGTCATATTGCTGTACATACAACTGTAGTGCAGGCAAGATGAAATTGCGTTTCTCTCGGCATCCATATAAGTAAAAAGAACATGATTTAAGACACACTCACACATACCCTCACCCCCCACCCCAACAAAGCCATTCACACTACCCTGAGACATACTTGAAAACTAACCAGAATTATAAAATACAAATAATATACATAATGTCTGTAGGTGCAGTAGTATGTATGAGAGATTCCAGATCAACTGTTCAGCATCCTAACAGCTTGTGGAAGGAAGCTGTTAATCAATCTGGTGGTTCTGCCTCTGATGCTCCGGAATCGTTTGCCAGATGGCAGAAGTTCAGAGTGTTTATGCAGAGGGTGAGAATGGTCCTTGACAATATTCAGTGCTCTGCTCCTACAATGGTTCTGAAAAAGTTCTTGGACAGAGGGGAGGGAAACTCCAATTACCCTCTCAGCTCCCTTAACTATCCTCTGCAGGGCTTTTTTGTCTGACATACTGCAGCTGGGGTACCATGTTGCAATGCAGTACATCAGAACACTCTCCACCACACCTCTGTAGAAGGTCCTGAGGATGCAGATGGGGAGAGAGGCCTGTTTGAGTTTCCTCAAGAAGTGCAGTCTCTGCTGGGCCCGCTTCCTGATCCCCAAGGAATTCTTGCTCCAGGTCAGGTCCTGTGAGATCTGCACTCTGAGGAACTTGATGTTCTCCACTCTCTCCACTAAACGGCCACCAATGCTGAGAGGGACGTGTTCAGGCTGTGACCGCCGGAAGTCGATAATCATCTCCGAAGGAGCACCAGATTGAGCACCAGATTGTTCTCCCTGCACCAGCCCTCCAGGTCTCTCACTTCTTCCCTGTACATTGATTCCTCATCCCTCTGAATAAGTCCCACCACCGTGGTGTCGTCTGCAAACTTAATAATCTGGTTCCCCTCGTGTCTGGATACACAGTCATGTGTTAGAAGTGTAAACAACAGTGGACTGAGTACGCAGCCTTGAGGGGATCCGGTGCTCAGCATGATAGAGTTGGAGATGTTATTTCCAACCCAGACAGACTGAGGTCTCTCAGTCAGGAAATCCAGGATCCAGAGACATGTGGCGGTGTTCAGACCAAGAAGGAGTAATTTCTCCATCAGTCTCTGGGGAATAATGGTGTTGAATGCTGAACTGAAATCAATGTACAGGAGTCTGGCGTGGGTGTCTTTCTGATCCAGGTGGATGATGACAGAGTGCAGGGTGGTGACTATAGCATCCTCCGTGGAGCGGTTTGAACGATATGCAAACTGGAGCGGGTCATGTGATGCAGGGAGACAGGCTGTGATGTGTGGTTTGACAAGCCGTTCAAAACACTTCATCACAATTGGTGTCAGTGCAACAGGACGATAGTCATTCAGACAGGGCACAACTGGTTTCTTTGCCACCGGTACTATGGTAGAGGTCTTAAAGCATCTGGGAACGATGGCCTGATTCAGGGAGATGTTAAAAATGCCAGTCAGGACATCCGCCAACTCGCTCGCACAGTCTCGGAGCACACGTCCCGGGATGTTGTCCAGATCTGCAGCTTTACGTGGGTTGACCCTGGTTAGGGTCCTCTGTGTATCCGCTGTGTTGATGGTGATAGCTGGCCCAACCGATGGTGGAGATGGGCCAGCCCTCCCTCTGATTGTCGGGTTTGATGCTTCAAAACGTGCAAAGTTGTTGAGCCTGTCTGGAAGCGAAGCGTCGTCATCATCGACCCCCTGCCTAGACTTATAGTCCGTCAGTGTCCGAACTCCCTGCCACATCCGCTTGGTGTTCCTAGTGTCACAGAGGTGTCCCTGGATTTTCTCCGCATAGGCGTGCTTCGCCGTCTTAATTCCCTTTGAGAGCACAGACCTGGCTGAGCGGAGGGCGATCCTGTCCTTCATTCTGAAGGCTGCATCTCTGGCTGTGAGCAGCAAGCGCACCTCTGCAGTCATCCAGGGCTTGTGGTTGCCCCGTGCAGTGATGGTCTTCACTATAGTGACATCCTCTGTGCACTTCGCGATGTAGCTGGTGACCGTTTCAGCATACTTCTCCACATCTGTCCTGTCTTCCTGGGAGGCTGCTAGTTTGAAGACCTCCCAGTCTGTGTACAGAAAGCAGTCTTCCAGTGCTGAGGTTGCACTCTCTGGCCAAATTCTGATTTGTTTCACTGCTGGCCTGCTGCGCTTCAGTAGAGGTTTGTAGGCAGGCACCAGCATCACGGATATGTGGTCAGAAAGGCCGAGTTGGGGGCAAGGTGTTGTCTTATATGCATCTGTGTTTGTGTACACCAAGTCCAACATATTTTCTCCTCTGGTCTTAAAGTCTACATTTAGACAAAGATAACACAAGTAAACACAACATGTAGTTTTGAAATGAAGGTGTTTATTATGAAGAGTAAAAAAAAATCCAAACCTACATGGCTCTGTGTGGAAAAAGTGATTGCCCCCCCCCCCCCCGTTAAAACATAAGTTAACTGTAGTTTATCACATCTTTGGAAAGCTGAGTACAATTTCTCTAGCCACACCCAGGCCTGCTTACTGTTACACCTGTTCTCAATCAAGAAATCACTTAAATAGGACCTGCCTGACAAAGTGAAGTAGACCAAAAGATTCTCAAAAGCTAGACATCATGCTGCGATCTAAAGAAATTCAGGAACAAATGAGAAACAAAGTAATTGAGATCTATCAGCCTGTAAAAGGTTATAAAGCCATTTCTAAAAGCTTTGGGACTCCAGCAAACGACAGTGAGAGCCATTATCCACTAATGGCGAAAACATGGAACAGTGGTGAACCTTCCCAGGAGTGGCTGGCCCACCAAAATTACCCCAAGAGCACAGCGACGACTCATCCAAGAGGTCACAAAAGACCCCACAACAACATCCACAGAACTGCAGGCCTCACTTGCCTCAGTTAAGGTCAGTGTTCATGACTAGACCATAAGAAAGAGATTTGGTACAAATGGCCTGCATGGCAGAGTTCTAAGACGAAAACCACTGCTGAGCAAAAAGAGCATAAAGGCTTGTCTCAGTTTTACCAGAAAACATCTTGATAATCCCCAAGACTTTTGGGAGAACACTTTGTGGACTGATGAGACAAAAGTTGAACTTTTTGGAAGGTGTGTGTCCCATTACATCAGGCATAAAAGTAACACAGCATTTCAGAAAAGGAACATCATACCAGCAGTAAAATATGGTGGTGGTAGTGTGATGGTCTGGGGCTGTTTTGCTGCTTCAGCACCTGGAAGACTTGCTGTGGTAAACTGAACCATGAATTCTGCTGTCTACAAAAAAATCCTGAAGGAGAATGTCCAGCTTTTTGTGACCTCAAGCTGAAGCGCACTTGAGTTCTGCAGCAGGACAATGATCCAAAACACACCAGCAAGTCCACCTCTGAATGGCTTAAGAAAAACAAAATGAAGACTTTGGAGTGGCCTAGTCAAAATCCTGACCTGACTCCAATTGAGATGGTGTGGCATGACCTTAAAAAGACGGTCCATGCTCAAAAACCCTCCAATGTGGCTGAATTACAACAGTTCTTCAAAGATGAGAGGGCCAAAATTCAACCACAGTGCTGTAAAAGACTCATTGCCAGTTATTGCAAACGCTTGATTGCTGCTGTTGCTCCTAAGGGTCCAAGGCCCAACCAGTTATTAGGTTTAGGGGGCAATCATTTTCTTACACAGGGCCATGTAGGTTTGGATCCCCCCGCCCCCCCAATAATAAACACCTTCATTTAAAAACTGCATTTTGTGTTAATTGTGTTATATTTGTCTAATATTTAAATTTGTTTGACGATCAGGAACATTTAAGTGTGACAAGCATACAAAAAAATCAGGAAGGGGGCAAACACTTTTCACACCACTGTATATAGTCAAGTGTTGTTAGATGAAACAGGATTCCAGTGGGGGTGAATAGAATTTATTGAAAATGGTGATCAAAACACATCGACCAGTTAAGCTAACTCCAAGCAGCCTATCTGTCAGCCTCTAACAGCTGAGGCGAGCTTCAGTGCGGTTAGATGTGTCTCTAACCGCCTAGTCAAGCTAATGCTAATGGTTTAATGTAGCGTCATGGTGAAAGGTGAAAATAAAATACAGTAAACCAGAATGGCACGCAATGTATTATTGACTGTGAATTAGTGAACTAAGTTGAAACAGGGATGTCTACTAAGGTGACTGGAATTTAAAGAAAATAACAAGATAAACCACGCTTGTAAGCTACTTCCTGAGTAGTACTGTTAGCTCTGAAGCTAACGCTTGGGCTCACACTCTGGGCAGGGACAGCCAATAACAGTGTTGTCAGCTCTCACTGTTTTGGAGTGAGTCTTACTCTTTTGCCCTCTCTCTCACTTCACAAACCTTATTTCTCGCTCCAAATTGAGGAATGTGTTGCCAATATTGTGTTGACTTTATTCAGATTTTTTTCACAGTAAGGGCTCTCAAGCCAGCATAAAGCAGAGTGAACATGCTCTAAAATTTATTCTGAGGTAAAGAAGTGTATGCATTGAACAAAAATAACTGTTTATATTAGGGGTGTAACAGTACATGTATTTGTATTCGGATTTTTCGGTACACCACCCACAGTACAGTACAGAGGCATAACGAGGTACGGACGTGGACTATATTGAGTGACAGACAGAAAGTGTAACTGTCATATCACGGTGCCTCCTCCTCCACTCCGTTCCCCGTCTCCGGCAGCCTGTCAGCAGACCTCTGCTGCTCTCCGGCACGGGGATGAAGGACTGAAGCTTGGCTACTTCTAAACACCACACCGGTAAGGTTTGCGAGTTTTAGCAAATAAAGTTAGCGCTTCTTATTTTCAATGAGCAACTGTCTCAGCTTTAGAAAACTGATTAAACTGTTAGCATGTGCAAACATTACCTGTTGGACAATAATGTCTCTTGGATTTTCACAAATAAATTAAAACAGCTTAAATATTTCACTGTATGTGTAGTGAAGGCTCACCTTCCTGCACTGTCACTTAAAGCATTTGTAAACTGAGATTTCTTTTAATTTTCATCTGAAGCCTAATCAAACTTTTAAACTTCTAGACCCAGCAAGGTTTCAAACAGGATGGGCTAGTTTGTTATTTTCTTTTTGACTTTTATGGAGTTGAATATTATTCATATTTTTACTCCAGTTTGTTTTGAACAGTAGAGTTACAACAGCCCTGTATGGTGCAGCAGCTGATATTTGAATATTATTTCTTTATTTTTTGGGTTAAAAGACCGGACTTTAATGTCTGTTATTTAATTTGAGTTGTTACAAACACTTTTGATTAAGCTGTCAACTTCAAGTTTCCAACTCATGCTTCACGGGTCATTATTTTCTTAGCTATGGGATAATCGGGTGTTCACACTTCTATTGTTGCACTTGTCTGCATTGTTCATTTCCTAAAAAGAGAATTTATTTTATTTTTGTTTTGTTTATTTGACAATATTTTATTTATTGTTGCAGAATTTACTGCTGGCGATTTGCAGGTTTTTTTGGTCAATAAAGCTGTTCCCGCTTATACAAAAGACAGTTTTACATTTTGCATTTTGTTTCCTTACTGTGCCAAAAATGAACCGAACCATGACCTTAAGGCTTATACATCCTCCACAAGAACAGAGAAATTTGTTCTGTCTTCCAGGGCTGCAAGAACAAAATGACATCATTTTGTTCTTGCAGCCCTGGTTTGGGAGTTCTTGCAGTTTGTTCTTGACACATCATCGTGGCAGAACTTCATTCTTGTATGGTGTCCAAGAACTATTGTGTGACTGGTCAGAAATTTGAATTTCCCAGGAGTTCTGCACTTGAGTTTCTTGTGAAGTATGAAATGTCCTGGCCAGAAAGAACTTTGTTCTTGTTCTTGCCACCACAGGAAAAAGAAAAAAAATTCTCTGTTTTTGCGGAGTATGTAAAGGCCTTTAAAACTAAGGTACATACCGAACCGTGATTTTAGGCATACTGTTACACCCCTAGTTTATGTGTAAGGGATAAGGGATAAGGACCTGTACTTATATAGCGCTTTTTCTAGTCTCAAAGACCACTCAAAGCGCTTCACTAGTACTAACCCTTTATTCTAAGGGCCTATAGGAGACAGATATCTAGAGACAATTTAGAACAACCAATTAACCTAACATGCATGTCTTTGGACTGTGGGAGGAAACCGGAGTCCCCGGAGTAAACCCACGCAACACAGGGACCCACCACTATCCCCCATTCACCACCGGCACAATTCTTTCTAAATCTCACTCTAAGCGTTTTTGAAAAGTTGTCAACTCTGAATAAAATGGTGATGGGTTATGACTGAAGACCGGATCATTTGTCAGTGACATTGGGAAAAAGATCCTGGAAGAACAAAACTGGCTTCTGACCATTCTGCTAAAATACTAAAATATAATTATTTCTAAGTGAAGAGAGATTTTAATAGTTATTTTTACTGTAGTTATATTACCCAAGATAGCAATTTAGAATTTTAAAACCCACAAACGCACCATGTTTGAATGAAAAGGGCCTTTAACCAAATTGAAATGGTAACAATATGTTAAAAGTAAGAACTTTTTTAACAACAAAAAGGACTTATATTCACAGGTTGCTAACTCTCAGACTTTGTAACAAAGGCTCTCTGGATTCGGGAGTCAGACTCGATCTCTGTTTTTAAGAATAGGGCTAAAACCTACCTTTTTGATATAGCCTACAATTAGGGAGGGATCATGTGTTTCTGAACCCTCCCTTAGTTATGCTGCTAATAGGTTTAGTCAGCCGGGGGACCTCTAGTAATGCACTGGGCCTCACTCCTTTCCTCACTCTCAATGAATTTTTTTTTTTTTTTTGCTGGTCATTAACATTTGTTTGTTCTCTCCCATAGATTGAGTCCCCATCGTGCTGTTTGCTCTCTACATGTCTGTTCTTTTCATCTTCTCTATCCCCTCACCCCCCAGCCAGTCGCAGCAGATGACTGCCCCTCCCTGAGCCTGGTTCTGCTGGAGGTTTCTTCCTGTTAAAGGGAGTTTTTCCTCTCCACCGTCGCCAAGTGCTTGCTCACAGGGGATCGCCTGATTGCTGGGGTCTTTCTGCAACTGTGGGAGTTCCCCCTACAGTTGATAGTGCTATGAGATGACTGTTGTTGTGAAATGGCGCTATATAAATAAAGTTGAATTGAACTGAATTGAATTGAATTGAATTGAATTGAATTATAAGGAATCACCTGTGATGGCTTCAGGCCTGTTTGTCCCGGCCAACCTCCACAGTGACGTCATCCGGTGGGGTCATTCCAGTCACTTTGCCTGCCATCCTGGGGTCTCCCAGACGATAGATCTAATCCAGCGAGTGTTCTGGTGGCCCACTCTGCGGACGGACGTCCGGGACTATGTGAAAGCCTGCTAGATGTGCGCCCGTAATAAAGCTGACTCCTCACCTCCTGCGGGCCTGCTCCATCCGTTACCTGTCCCCAGCCGACCTTGGTCCCACATCGCCTTGGACTTCGTCACGGGACTTCCACCTTCTCGAGGTAACACCATAATGCTCACCATATTTGACCGCTTCTCCAAGGCTGTCCACCTGGTGCCCCTCCCCAAATTACCCTCCGCTTCTGAGACTGTGGAGTTACTGACCAATCACGTCATCCATCTTCATGGAATCCCCATGGACATTGTGTCTAACTGGGGCCCACAGTTCACTTCCCATATCTGGAGATCCTTCTGCCACTCATTGGGTGCCACAGTCAGCCTCACCTCAGGATACCATCCACAAAGCAACGGGCAGGCTGAGCGCGCCAACCAGTCCCTGGAGGCCACCCTCAGATACATAGCTTCCTGCAACTCCACTACATGGAGCACCCATCTGACCTGGGTGGAATACGCCCACAATTCAGCGGTTTCTTCAGCCACTGGACTCATGCCCTTTGAGGCATCCATGGGGTATACTCCTCCCATATTGCCCATGGTGGAGAGGGAGGTCGCTGTGCCATCTGTGGGGGCCCACGCCTGCCACTGCTGTCGACTCTGGAGAGCCACTCAAGCCACCCTCCTCCGCTCTGCGGAATGGAACCGCCAGTACGTGGACCGCAAGCAGGTCCTAGCACCTAAATATATAGTTGGGCAATGCGTGAGGCTATCAGCGGACCAAGTCCCCTTGAAGACGGAATCTAAGAAACTATCACCTTGCTTCTTCAGTCCGTTCACCATCTCCCTGATAATCAATGACGTAACGGTCCACCTAGAGCTCCCACAGACACTTTGTATCCATCCGACATTCCATGTCTCCAAAATCAAACCCCTCTCCACCAGCCCCCCCCCCCCCCCAAAAAAGCCACCTTCTCCTCCCTGGATCCTCGACGGCCAGACCACCTACACCATCCAGAGAATTCTGGACGTTCGCCGTGGGGGCCAGGGCCTGCAATACCTCGTCCACTGGAAGGGCTACGGCCCCAAAGAAAGGTCTTGGATCCCTGGATCCTTCATCCTCGACAAAGGAACGGTCCGAGCCTTCCACAGAATCCATCCTAATAAGCCCAGTGGACCACCAGGAGGCGCTCCTTGGGGGGGGGCACTGTCATGATCAGATGAGCGCGCGCCCTCCTCCCTTCCTATGAAAGTTTCCCCGGCTCTGCAGGTAATCACTACACCTGCGAGTGGACGCACCTGCCATCTCTGCCTAGCCAGCGCTTATAAGGATCCATCTGTGAAGGCTTCAGCACTGGCTCGTTGGATATACTGCCTGTTAAACAAGCAAGCGAGTTATATTTCCACCATGAGGATTAATTGTCTAATTGCTCTTTTTTCTCCTCTTCCCAAGTTGCTGCCATCTGTGCGGTGCATCTCCGGGGATCGTTGTGCGCTCACCTGCTCCATCATCCTCATCTCCTCCTCAGCTGCCTGTTTTCACCCAGTCAGACACCACCCAGCTCCTCTCCTTCCCTACTCTCTTCCAGCCTCATCCCGCTGGTTTGTCTATCCCTGCTGGGTTTCTCTGTTGGGTTCTCTGCTTAGCACATGTAAGTGGCATATTTGGCTCCACTGCTTCCCGACCTCCTTCCTCCCACTAATCAGTTCTTGTCTCTCCCCACAGGCTGAGTCTTCCTCTGGCAAGTGACGTCTTTCTATAGCTGCATCTTATTTTTGGGATTAATAAACTGTTTAAACGTAGCTTCTCTGTGTCGTGCGTGTTTTCCTCTGGTGTGGCACCCTGCACGTGAGCTGATCTTTCTATCAATATGACAGAACACCTGTCATAATATAAAGTGCAACCATGTATTTCAAAAGAAAGCTTACTTACTGTATATCTGAAACAGGATCTAAATCCTTATTTATAGCTCTTTCCTTCAACATATTACTCAGTATTGGTGTGACCCCTGCTGCGGGGTGCACTGACAAGAGTACAAGGTGCACACATGGAGGTGTCTTTTTTTCTTCATAAACACACTAAATAATTCACTGACTAAAAAGGGAACAAACACTTGACATTGTGATGTCTGGTATAATGTTAGATGAGAGGAAAACCTCTTGGGGAGCAAAGCTTTGGACCTGGTGGCACCTCCTGTGGCTCCATGGAGTGCCAAGAGCAGCATCTACACCTTTTGCTGTTTTGTGATACACTTCCAAATAATGAGATCACCAGAATATAACTTTTAAATGTTTTTGGAACTGTATTTCATTATACTGTTTTCTTCTCAGCAATTCTTTTCAGTGAGAGAAGACAAACACACCCAGGACACAACAGAAATGACAGCAGAGACGCAATAAAGTGATGGACCATATTTTGTAGATACACATTAGCCCAATCTTAATCATTTGCTATTAACCTGTAATGCTATAATTTTTTGAAACATACAAAGATCTAGTTCAGGGGACAGCGACCCGTGGCCCTGGGGCCGCATGTGGCCCTTCAACCCCCATGCTGTGGCTCCCTGCAGCTATAACTCAAAACACATGGAAATTAATGAAGCTCATTTTAATTATTTTATTTTTTAAATTGTTGTTTATTGGAATTGGATACATTTCTCAATGGAACCTCATACTTTTATGAACGTAAAATATATATTTTTTTTTATTGTTTATTATGTTGTCATTCATGGCAACCCACAGGTGACATTCATGACTGGGTCACATCTGACAGCGATTGCACAGACAGCCACTCAGCTTCTCTGTCCTCAGTGCATGTGGAGAAGCATGGACAGCAGCCGCTTCCTGACACTCGGTAAGACATGAACAGATCTAGAGAAAGTAAAATCACATAGGAAAATAGCGAGTTTAATTCTGTGTGGACAGATTAATTTGCATTCATGTATGGTTGTTGTGGAGAGAATTTCTCCGTGAGAACACAAACAAGAAGAAAAACAGCCACCTCATTAGTGTCTACAGGTCCATAAAAAGTCTAAAATGTGATCATCTAAAATCAACGCCTTAATTATCCTTAAAAATGAGAAACAATCCTTGAATTCTTGCTCAATAACCTTATAGTTGTCTGCGCTATAAATGCTGGATTCACCAGACATGACCAAAGTCTGAATTAGTGTAAATTTATTTTCACCATCACAGCTCAATACATCCTGAGTTATGAAAAAATAAAAGCCCTGTACAGCAATTTCATTTTAAGAATGGTTGTGTCTGTTATGTGCTTTTGTTACGAAATGCTGTCAACCGGATATACTTGTCTGAAATCACAGCTGACAGTTTTTCCTCACAATTTGTAAATAAAAAAAAAAAAAGAGGAGAGAAGATTCTGTGACAGTGAAGTAGAGGTGAGCCTTTTCTTTTAAGGATGTTTTCAGCTTTTTGTCTAGAGGATAATTGCTAGTTTGTTAACTGTGGGGTTTTGGACAGTGAATTATACAGTATGTGCAGATTGTCTATCAGTGCCACACATTTAAAAAAAATTATAACCAATATTTAGCTCAGCAGAAGAAGATATTTTTTTTAAATGCTTTTCCACTCTATTGTTGTAACATAAAAGGCCGAGGGTAGTTAATTAGCATAACTATGAGGTTCTTTTAAAACCAGGTGAACAGTCACAGGTAGCAATCAAAGGGGAAACTTTAAAATGAGGATGTTCAAAGAAATTTATTTACATAAAATATATACAAATGCCCACCAGAAAATATAAAGGCTAAACTAAAACCTAAGCTAAAAAAACAAGACTAAAAGTGGGATTAAAAACAAATAAAAGTCCATAGAAGCTGAGGAGGAGGAGCCACTCTAATTGGCCAGCCTCCATCTGCCACCATGACACCAATGCCCTCAGGAAACGGTGAAGGCAGAGCTCCTCACTCTGCCTGTTGCTGTTCTTCGATTGCAGCACCCCAACTGCTCCACACAGAAGTGTTCTCCCCCAAATGCCGGCATCATGGTGGTCCTGGGCCGTTACTGCTCTTCCTCCTCAGTCATGTTCTCCTTCAGCCATTTTCCTGGGACCAGCAGCCTCCTCTTGTCCAACAGAGCTCTCATCTGGCTGGCTGTCCTGGCAGGGCTCCCCCCCGGCTGGGGCCTCTCCTCAGGCAGGGCTCTCCTCCAAGCAGGCCCTCATCCGGCTGGGCCTTCCCTCAGGCAGGGCTCTCTTCCCCAGGCAGGGCTCCTTCCTCTTGGCAAAGCTCTCTCCTCTGGACTGCCAGAGCACCTCTTATATCATGTGCTGCCACAGGTGCCGCAATCCCCAATCAACACTGGTGCTACTGATTAATAATTAGGGGAAGCACAGGGTGGAAGCAGACAAACATTTCCAATTTAAAAACACATCAATTAAAACATAAAAACTACAAAACATGCAAACTAAATAAACATGCAACATAAATTTAAAAACTATATAAAATTGAAAAAACACAATAAAATACTTCCACCCCGTGTCATTGTAATTATTTCTAATTGGCTTAATTTGCACCAAATCCTTTTTAGAGTTATATTATTTAGAAAATTGTTTAGAATTCTTTTTGCTTCATTCCCCAAAAAATAAAGAATATCAGACAACCAATTATCAGACACCCAATCCACTAGTTGTTAAATTGCAAGTCTGGAGAACAGGTGAAGGATACAGATTTATATTATATTAATCCATTTGGATAAGGAGTATTATGAGGAAACATAAAAAGGATGAAAAGTAGTTTCTTCTAGCTAAAACCTTTGTCTCTAATTTATTAAAATATCAGGAACTAAAGCTGTCTGATCACTGTTGAAAGTAGGAGATGGATGATATTTTTCAGATTTAAACAATTTATGAATGTGCTGATAATGAAAAAACTACAAAAGTTATGGTGAGATGGACTTCCGGTCTGGACACCATGGTGATAGCAGCTTAACGCTGAAGCTCCAAGACCCCATCCATGAAAATACCTTGAAAATCAGATTTAACGGATTTTTGGAAGAGTGAAAATCAAAAGACAGTCATTATGCCTAAAGGAAAACAGAAGAGATCGACATTTGCCAGGCCAAGACACACATCGGCCGGAGAATCTGACCTGGAGGACAATATCCACTCGGAAACAGAGGAGCTGAATGAGGCTAGCAACACGGTTAGCTTAAAAACGATAATTCAAGAATTAAGAGAATTTCGCCGAGAGTGTTGGGCCGAATTTCGTGAAATTAAAGACGAAATAAAAAGGACAAACAACAGAGTGGACCAGGCTGAGGACCGAATCATGGAAGCAGAGGAAAGAATAAAAGGGCTGGAAGAAACCATGCTGGAATTACTCAAATGACAGACAAGACTGGAGGCTAAGCTAACCGACCAAGAAGGAAGACTAAGAAGGGCCAACATAAGAATTCATGGTCTGAAAGAAGGAGTCGAGGACGGTTTCACCACAATGGCTGCATGCGTGGAATCCATACTGAGAGAGAAGTTGGAAATTCCCCAATCCACCGACTTGAAGATAGAAAGGGCGCACCGTTCATTAGCCCCAAGGTTGTCGGCTGATGCACCCCCCGCGATCGGTGGTGGTGAAGTTTTCTAACTTCAGAACAAAAGAAGACGTTTTGAGACTGGCTTGGCAGAAAAAAGGATTTATGCACCAAGAAAGAAAAGTTTTTGTGGAGCATGACTACTCCCCGGAGTTCCTTAAAAAGCGTCGGGAAGGGGACTTCCGGGAAGATGGCGGAGAGACATAACGCTTAAACAGAGAGCTCTCCCTAGCCGGATTAAAAATCATCGGTAAATGGCCAACTCGACATAAGCGGATCAATAAACTAAGGGATGAAAACACGAAGGAGCCGGGCACAAGGACAAAAGCAGGGTAAAATTGAAGAATTCCTCTCCAACAACGCAGGAAAAACCGCTGAACGCAAAGCCCAAAAAAACGAGGTGTCTACAGCAGAGAAAATGGAGGACGCCAGACTCGAAAACATGAACACTGGCATCGCCAGTTTGGATAAAGAGTAAAGAGAATTCAAGCGGCAGCTACAGCAGGATTTAGCGGCTCTTAAGGAGGAGCTGAAAAAAGAGATTAAGGAGGAAATTATGGGCCTCCGAAGAGAAATGGAGCGCAAGCTAACAGAAAACATGGAGGAGCTGCGCTCCCAGCGGGCGTGTATGACAGAAGCGCAGGCCCGAATATCGGAGCTGGAAGATTGGAAAAGCGAGGCAAAGGAACAACTACAGACCCTGACGACGCAAACGCAGAGGATGCAGGAGAAAATAAACGACTTGGAGAGCAGATCCAGACGAAGCAATATGCGCATCTTTGGAATTCCGGAGGGCGTTGAAGGCAACTCGATGACGAAATTCATGGATCAGTTCTTAAAAAAAGAGCTGGAACTACCCGAAGAAACGGATCTGCAGATTCAACGAGCGTACAGAACCCCGGCACAGAACCCGAAACCAAATGCTACACCCAGGTCAGTTGTGGTAAACTTTGTGAAATATGACATAAAGGAAAGAATCCTGACGCAAGCATGGAAAAAAAAGATACGAATCGGCGACAAACAGGTGTTCTTCGACCATGACTACCCAACAGAAATTGTGCAGCAGCGGAAGAAATATGCCAACATTAAAAAAACGCTGAAAGAGAAAAAAATTAGATTCCAAACGCCGCTAACGAAAATGAGGATTCATTGGGAGGACGGCATAAGAACCTACAACACGGCCAGAGAGGCAGCGCGGGATATGATGGAGCGGGGCCTTGAGGTGAGCGTGCCGGAGGAAACGGCTGGAGCAGCGGCGGCCCTGAACGCATCACGACAGCCGGAGTGGAGACGAGTGAACGGCGGAAGAAGGGGGAGAGACGTGGCGCAGCGGGCCCAGGACAAGCTACAAGGCTTTCAACTGAAAGCCTAGATCATAACAAAGATTAAGAAAGGCACAGAAGAAATGAAGGCCAAGAAGACAAGGTAAAAGAGAAACAGACGGCTAGGAGAGGTTTAAGTGATATTTGTTGGACATTTCTAGACTAATGACTATTACTTGCATAGTAAATATAGGTCTAGGGAGGGCCCCTCACTCGGTGAGGACATTCCCTCCACCCACCAACAGGGACCAGTGGGCAGAAGAAAGGCCCAAAGTACGGAGGTCGAGATTTTTTAATGTGTTTTTATATAAATATGTGTTATTTTTGTTGTTAAAGGGGCTAGGAGCACAAGTTAAAAAAATGGAAAAACATGAATATGGGTAAAAATCTTAAGATAATGACACTAAACGTGAATGGTCTGAACTCACCTGTTAAAAGGGAAAGAATAATAAGAAAATTCAAAAAGGAAAAAGCTGAAATTATATTTATGCAAGAGACACATTTGAGCAAGACAGAACGTGAAACTAAAGAGATTTGGCTATAAGAACTCCTACTACAGCTCATTTAAGGGAGGAGCTAAAAGGGGGGTTATGATACTAATTTCAAACAAAATACAATTTGAAAGTGAACAGGAAATCCAGGATAAAGAAGGCAGGTATGTAATAATAAAGGGAAGAATAGATGGTATGCAGATTACATTAGTGAACATCTATGCCCCACCAGAAAGTGACAAGGGTTTTTTTCAACATCTGTTTGATCTCATAGCAACACACAGTGAAGGAGTCCTAATTTGTGGAGGAGACTTAAATGCTGTCATGGATCATGAAGTTGATACAACAAGTGTTAAGAAGACAAAAAAACATGTAACAAAGTTCATAAGAACCTCACTGGCAGAAATGGGTATGGTAGACATATGGAGGGACCTACACCCACTCGAAAAAGACTATACACATTATTCAGCAGTCCATAAAGTACACTCTAGAATAGATTACTTCCTTATGAATGAAGGTGACAGATACAGGGTGAGAAATTGTTGGATTGGAGGGGCAGAAATATCAGATCATAATCCTATATATATGGAAATATATTTAAACAATAGAAAACGACAAACAACATGGAAACTTAACGTAGGACTGTTAAATGATGAGAAAATGAAAGAAAGAATAAAAATAAACATAAACGAATATATCCAAGAGAATGACAATGAAGAAGTGGACCCAACAATACTATGGGACGCACTAAAAGCCGTGTTAAGAGGAAAATTAATTGTTGAAACAGGAAAAGCAAATAAGACTAAACTGGAAGCGTATGAACAAAGATGTGAGAGACTGAGGGAATTAGAACGTAAACATCAAAGCACAAGTGATCCAAAAATATATCAAGAAATTAAAGAAGAAAAAACAAAGATAAAAGAAACACAAATGGATGAAATTGAAAGGAAAAATAGATATCTAAAGCAAAAATATTATGAAACGGGACCAAAAGCCACAAAACTGCTGGCAAAACGGTTAAGAAAACAACAAACAATGAATAATGTATACAAGATTAAAGACCCCACCACAAATAAAATCACAGTTAACCCAGAAAACATCGAAGAAATATTCCATAATTTCTACCAAGAACTATACTCACAACCTGAAGAAACAAATACTAAAGATATTAAAAAATTTCTATACACATTGGACTTGCCATCAATAGGAAATCAACAAAATGAAAAGCTAACAGCAGAAATAAAAACACAAGAGATCAGAGATGTGATTAAGTCACTTAAAAACGGTAAATCACCAGGTAGTGATGGATACCCGACTGAGTTTCATAAACTGTTTATAGAAGAACTCACGCCACAGCTCCTAAAGTCATTTAATTGGACGTTGAACAACAACAAAATACCTCCATCATGGAACGAAGCTATCATTTCAGTTATTTTAAAGCCAGGGAAAGATAAAGAACAATGCGGAAACTATAGACCAATCTCTTTATTAAATGTGGATTATAAAATATATACAACAATTATATGTAAACGAATAAAGACATTCTTGACGGAATTGATAGAAGATGATCAAACTGGTTTCATAGAGGGACGCCAAACACATGACAATATCAGGAGAACAATACATATAATTAACCAAATACATAAAGAAAAGAAAAACGCAGTAATAATGAGTTTAGACGCAGAAAAAGCATTTGACAGGGTTAACTGGAAATTCCTATATAGTGTACTGGAGCGCTTTGGATTTAACGAAAAATCAGTACAATGCATAAGGACGCTATATCAAGAACCTGTGGCAAGAATCAAGATAAACAGTAGCTTAACAGACAAAGTAAATATACAAAGATCAACTAGGCAGGGATGCTGCTTATCGCCCACCTTGTTTGCTCTGTTCATAGAACCATTGGCTCAAGCGATACGACAAAATAAGAAATTAAAAGGTGTAACAATAAAGGGGGCGGAACACAAGATTGGGCTATTTGCAGACGATATTATAGTTTACCTTGAACAACCAGATGAATCAATAATGGAAATGATAAACTTGATAGAAAATTTTGGAAAATTATCAGGATACAAGATAAACATAACAAAAACACAAATACTGACATTCCACTATAACCCTCTAAACCAGATAACTGATAAGATCAAACTAAACTGGAAACAAAAAGAAATAAAATACCTTGGAGTGAACATACCTGAAGACCTAAGCAAAATATATGAAGCAAACTATGATAGGTTGGAACAAGAAATAAAAAAAGATATTGATAGATGGTCAATCTTAAATATGGATCTGAATTCAAAAATTGAGACAGTCAAAATCAGCACACAACCTAGATTACTTTACCTCTTCCAGGCTATACCAACAGAGATTCCAGATGCCCAATTCTCAAAGTGGGACAGGATGATATCGAGATTTGTTTGGGGAGGTAAAAAACCAAGAGTGAAATATAAAACTCTCCAATTACCAAAAGAGAAAGGAGGCATGGGCCTACCGAGTCTAAAGGAATATTACTACTCAGCACAAATAAGATATATGTTGGTGCGACGAGGGATATGAGGCAAAATGGAAAGAAATGGAAAAGGAAATTGAGGGACTCCCAGTACAAAGCATAATAGGAGATAAAGATGCATATAAGCAAATCAAACAAATAGACCCAATCACTAAATTTACTTTAGAACTGTGGTATAAAATAGCACAAAAATATAATATAAAGGAAGACATAAAACTATTGAAATGGGTAGCATTTGACAGTCAGTTTGAACCGGCAAAACAAGATAGGGGATACAAAAATCTGGTGAACAAGGGAATCACAGCATGGGGCAATATCAGAAAAAAAGATCTCGGGAGCTTTGTAAACATCAGGAGAAAATTTAAACTAGAAAGATCGGAATTTTTCAGATATCTGCAGATGAGAGATTATTATATGAAGAAGATTAGGCATAACCTCCAAACAGATGTGAGCGAGATTATACAACTCATTTTAAGCTCATATACAGGAAATAAAATAAGAATTATTTCAAAGCTATATCAGAAACTTATGACAAACAATCATACAAGTAACTATATAAAGGAGAAATGGGAGAAAGAGCTCAATTTAAACATAACAGAAGAAAGCTGGCAGGAAATATGGAAAACACAACACACATCAACAAATTCAAGGACATGGAGGGAATTTGGATGGAAAAACCTGATTCGCTTTTTCATTACACCACAGATTCAAGGAAAATATACAAATACCCAATCTTTATGCTGGAGGGGATGTGGGGCTCAAAATGCAGACCACTCACATATGTTTTGGAAATGCTGCAAAATATCATCATTCTGGAAATCTATACATGTGACAATACAGAGGATATTAGGATATAATATACCAATGAACTGTAACCTGATGTACTTATGTGATCTTAAAAGAGACAATGTTATACAGGCTGAGGACAGATATCTAGTTAAAATCTTGTTGATTGCATGTAAAAAAACTATCACAAAAAAATGGCGATCAGAAGTTCTTCCTGACCAAGAACAATGGACTGACATTGTTGAGGACATACGTATGATGGAAAAACTAACATATCGACAAAGAATGCAAGAAGGACTATGGGAGAAAAATGGCGGAAATGGACACACTACAAAGTACAACAACGAGGCAGAAATTGAAAGAATAACCAAAGACACTGAAAAAACCAGAAGAATTAAGAGATGGAAACTAAAAACTTGATGCTCCAACATTTGTCCCCCCCCCCCTTTTTTTTCTTTTTCTTTTTTTTTTCTTTTTCCCTACCCTAACCCCTTTGTTTTTTAAATGTAGAACGTGATCTGAATGCATTATATATGATGAAAAATGAATAAAAATCTAAGTTACAAAAAAAAAAAAGCGTCGGGAATACAACGACGCTAAAAAGGTACTAAGAGAGAAGAAACTGCGCTTTCAAACTCCATTTCCGGCAAAGCTGCGGGTTTTTTACGGGTAAGAGACGTGTCTCTATAACTCGGCGGAAGAAGCAACCAGGGATATGGCGAGAAGAGGGCTCCCGGTAACGGTGTATAAACCCGCAGCAGACCCGATCGAAAGAATCAAGGCTCAAACGTGGTGCACACAGAGATCCTCAAAATCCACAGGCCAGCAGCGGGAAACCCAGCCGCCAGGGCTATAAGGAAAAACTGGAAGCTTTCAGGAGGGAATAATGATATTTTTAGTCAATCTGCACATCCAACCCTCCTCCTACAAGGTAACAAACATTAAAGGAGATGCAGAATCAGCAAGTGGTAAAACATTTCATGGAACAGTCATAATATTAGAAACAAGTAGGTCTTTAAAAAAAAATAAATAAATAACTTGTTGAAATAGAAATGTGACAATGAACCACATGAACTCTCCACACTAACAAATATTGTATTAACGTGATTGTTTGCTGTGACGGTGGTGGGAGGTTGTGCACAATTTCATAGGGTATAGGCATAAAAAAAAAAAATCATTACAAGTTCGGATTGGGATCTGAAATTCACGTTAAAAACATGGAACAACTTACAGGGGTAAGAGAGGGCCCTCAACACGTAACAGAGTTTGAGGAATTTCCCTCAGAGCCAACGCACCAGCAAGGTTCTTCTAAGGTCGCTAAAAAGACCTCAGCTCAGGAAAACCTTTTGAGAGTTTTTTGTTTTAAAGTTTTATATACTATGTTCTTAATGTTTTTTCTGTTCTTAATGTTCTTTCAGTTTCTGAGTAGCATAAAAGAGGGCCACTACACTGTTATACTAAATAAGACAACACAATGGAGAAACAGGGTGTAACCAAAATAATCTCATATAATGTAAAAGGGATCCTGAATTCAGTTAAAAGATCCAAGATTCTTGGCAAAATGAAAAAAGACAAAGCAGGAATAATATTTTTACAGGAAACCCACCTAACAGACTTGGAGCACACTAAACTTAATAGACAAGGGTTTAAACTGATCTCTTCATCCTCATATAAGTCAGGGAGGAGGAGGGGGTAGCGACATTGATCTCAACCAAAATTATGTTTGAAAAAAATTCAGAACACAAAGATAAAGAAGGGAGATTTAGCATGGTACTTGGTCGGCTAGAGGGAGAAGATATCACTCTGCTGAATGTATATGCACCTCCAGTGGCTAACTGGAAATTTTATAAAAATGTATTTGACCTAATGATAACTAAAGCCAAAGGTTTAGTGATATGTGGTGAAGACTTCAGTCTAAGACTGAATCCATACTGGGATGCATCAGGTAATTCTCCACATCAAAATAACACTCAAAGTAGAAAAACTCAGATGCTACTAAAAGAAATGGGAATCTGTGATGTGTGGAGGGAACTCAACCCCAGTGTAAAAGATTATACATTTTACTCAGCACCACATTCATCATACTCAAGGATTGACTATTTTTTTTATGTTTAATAGAGACATTGGAAGAGTAAAAACATGTAAAATAGGACTGATGGATCTCTCTGACCACAGTCCGATCTATATGGACTTAAATAACCAAAAATACACAAATAATACATTTTCTTGGAGGTTAAATTCAAATGTGCTGAAAGGACCACTGAAAGATGAATCGGAATCAGATATTCTCAGATATTTGGAAGAAAATGATAATGGAGAAGTATCTCCTTTAATACTGTGGGACGCATGCAAAGCTGTTTTATTTATTTAGCGAATGCAAAGTCCTTAAGCCAAGCAGTTGCCTCCTGGTTTGCTGTATGGAGGGTGTGTAATCCTCCTTCCAGTCTTTGGAGCGGGCAAGCCTCTATGATGTGTTCCATTGTTTGCTCCTCTCCACATGCGCACAGTGGGCTAGGGCTACTGCCCCATCTGTAAAGGCTGGCCAAGCAGGGGCCATGTCCAGTCCTGAAGCGATTGAGTGTAGACCACTGTCTCCTTGGGAGGTTGGTGCCCGGGACCTGTTGGTTGGGGTTTATCACCAGCTGTTTGTTTGGGACCTCCTTGGTCTCCCATTCCTCTTGCCAAGCTGTCTGGATGGTAAAGTCAGCTGGGGGAGGGTTTTTCCAAATCGGCCGTCTGGATGAAAGTCGGGCAGTGGGTGGAGTGTAGATATCTGCATGGATTGGTAAGTGAGGAGAATCTTTAACTTTTTGGAGCATCCTTTGAGTTAATGCTGCTCGCCGGATGTGTGGAGGGGCTATGTTTGACAGTACAGAGAGCCAGGGGAGTGGTGTTGAGCGGATTGTTCCAGTTATAGTTCTCATGGTTGTGTTGAGCTGGGTGTCTACATGGTGTGTGTAAGATGACCTGGACCAGACAGGGGCACAATATTCTGCTACAGAGTATGAAAGGGCCAGTGCTGAGGTGCGCAGGGTGGAGACTGCCGCCCCCCATTTTGCACCAGCGAGCTTGCAGAGCAGGTTGTTTCGTACCTTCACCTTAGCAGCCGTCCCCTTTAGATGTTCCTTGAAGGATAAGGTCCTATCAAGGGTCACTCCAAGATAAGTTGGATTTGGGGCATGCTTAAGCTTGAGTCCGCTCAGGTGGATGTTTAGTTCTCTGGCAGCTTTTGCATTGTGGAGATGGAATACACTGGAGACGGTTTTTGCTGGGCTTGGTTTTAGGCGCCAGATTTTGCAGAACTGGTCCAGTTTGGCAAGATCTTCCGTGAGCACCCGTTCCAGTGGTTCAAAGTCTGGTGCTTGGAATGCCAAACAGATGTCGTCTGCATAGGTGAATTTGCGGGATTTTGTAGTAGGCAGGTCGTTTATGTAGAGGTTGAACAGAGTTGGAGCTAGAACTGAGCCTTGTGGGAGTCCGTTTTTCTGCATTCTCCATGCACTTGTCTTCTGACTGAGGTGGACTCTGAACCTTCGGTTGGTCAGCAGGGTTTTTATAATTTCTGTTGCCCAAGCAGGGATCGCCTTTATAAGTTTCAGGAGGAGGCCTTTGTGCCAGACCGTATCATAGGCGGCTGTAAGGTCGAGAAACACAGCCCCTGTCTTCAGTCTGCTCTCGAAGCCATTTTCGATGAAGGTGGTTAGGGCCAGTACTTGTTCTCCTGTACTGCGGTCCTTGCGGAAACCTGCTTGATCCACACTTAGAATATCCTCTACCTCTGGGGAAATGCGTTGCAGAATTAGGCGCTCCATGATTCATGGAGCGCCTAATGGAGCCATGATTCATGCAAAGCTGTAATAAGGGGAAAGATTATCGCAAAACTGGCAACCCAAACGAAACTGAGACAAGAAAAACTAATCACATTAGAGTCAGAACTTAAGAACCTAGGAAAAGAGCACAAAGACAACACTCATTCTAATGACTCGCTCAAAATTAAGGAAATTAAAAAACAAATAAACAAGATCTACACAATAGAAATCCAGAAGAAACTTACATTTCTGAAACAAAAGTACTATGAAACATGTAGCAAATCGGCAAAATTACTAGCCTACAAATTGAGGAAACAACAAACGGAGAGAGCAATCTGCAAAATCAGAGACCCAGTATCAAAGGAAATAAAATTTAGAATTCAGGAAATTCTTAAAAGCTTTGAGAACTACTACAAGAACTTATACTCCCTCAAAAAACACAAAACGCATCCAAAGCCTTCCTAAATACATTAAATCTTCCCCAACTTACTGAGTCACAAAATAAAACACTACTGTCAGAAATACAACCTAAAGAATTAGAAAAAGCAATTATGAAACGTAAAGCTAAAAAATCCCCAGGAGCAGATGGCTATACAGCAGAGTGGTACAAAACCTTTAAACAGCAACTATCTCTTCTCCTCCTGAAAACATTTAACTATGTCCTCCACACAGGGGAAATCCCCCCCTCCTGGAGAGAAGGGGTCATTGCAGTCATGCCTAAACCTGAAAAGGATAAACTAGACTGCTCCAACTACAGACCAATCAGTGTGTTAAATCAGGACTATAAACTTTTTACCGCTATCCTTGCCAAAAGGTTAGAAAATATACTGACAGACTTAATTCATTTAGACCAAACAGGTTTTATAAGACAAAGACAGACACAAGATAACATTAGACGCACTTTACGCATAATTCATCATATAAAAAAATATAATTTAAATGCAGCCATATTGGGATTAGATGCTGAAAAACCATTTGATTCGGTTGACTGGTCTTTCCTATATAGAATCTTATCCAGTTTCAATTTTCATAATAACTTCATTAGAACTATCCAGGCATTATATAAAAAACCAACAGCTAAAATAAGGATTAACGGTAAATTATCATCATCTTTTGAACTGGAAAGAGGATGTCGTCAGGGCTGCCCCTTGTCTCCATTGCTCTTTGCAATCTTCATAGAACCTCTGAGCCAATGGATAAGACAGAATCAAAAAATTCAAGGTATTACACTTGGTCAGAAGGAACATAAAATAGCACTCTTTGCCGATGACATTTTAATATACTTGGGGCAGCCGGACACCTCTTTTCCAGAACTAATCTCAGTTTTTTCAGAGTATGGAGAGTTATCGGGGTACGAATTAAACATGCATAAAACCCAAATTTTAACATTCAACTATAACCCAAATCAATATTTACTAAGCAAACTCAAAACTAACTGGGAGATGGAATCTATGAAATATCTGGGGGTCAATATCCCGAAACAACTCAACAAAATTATAACACTAAACTATGATCCACTGATGGCAAAAATAAAATCTGATCTGTCAAGCCTGGCTCTCACGAGCCAGAAAGGAGATGCGAGGGCGACCAATGAGTTTGCGTAATTTATTAACATTCACGCATAAAGAACAAATACAAAGTAAAGAGCCTCGTGGGGCTATAACACGCATGACACTAGACAACAGACGGAAAGGAAAAAGAGCCACGTGGGGCTAAAATACGCACAGAACAAAGGACAATGTACAACCCAGAAAGAAAGGCTAGAAAGGCGGCGAGGGAAAACACATGCCGAGTCGCAGCACTTACTTTGGGGGTAGCGCCAAGGTAACGGCGAACTGAAGCTAGACATAGGAGCTACAGTCGTGGAAACACAGGGCACGTCTTTCCATAGCGAGGTCGCAGCGACGAGTAACTCTCGGCTGCTCGCTTAAGTGGGGAAGATAATTAATAATGGGGGACAGCTGTCCCAGCGCAGCTGAACTAGACAGCTGGGGATCAGCTGGGCGCTGTCAAAGTACGGGCCTTGTAAGACCCGGCACGGACTAACACGGAGCAGGAGCGACACTGGACAACCTGAACGCGGGGAAGGATAGCGTTCAGGTTGTGACATGATCTAGCAAGATGGAATATGATACCATTCTTGGGTACTGCACAAAGAATTGAAGCAGTCAAAATGAATATACTCCCACGTCTTCTATACCTTTTCCAAACAATAAGATAAGATAAGATAAGATAAGATAAGCCTTTATTAGTCCCACAACGGGGAAATTCCAGGATTGCAACAGCACAGGGATAGCAACACTCAGAGCAACAATCAGAAGGCAAGAAAAAAACAAGCAAGCAAGAGCAGCTAATATACATATGTACATATTACTATAAAATATATATATATACACACACACACAGACACACAGTGCAGAGCATTGTAGCTGGATGGAATAAATATATGAATATATGAACACACAGTGCAGAGCATTGTAGCTAGATGGAATAAATATGTAAATATATAAACACCCACAGTACGGAGCATTGCAGCTAGGTGGAATAAATATGCAAGTATATAAACACACACAGTGCGGAGCAATGTAGCTAGATGGAATAATATGTAGATATATAAATATAAACACACCCAGTGCTGAGCATTGTAGCTAGATGGAATAAATATGTAAATATATAAACACACACAGTGCAGAGCATTGTTGCTAGATGGAATGAAACAGCATAACCGTCTACTTAGTTATCCTACATGGTATGATTATGTGCCCATACATATTCTCACCCTCCATAGCGACCGGTATGTTCCTAGTTGTATGCCGGAGAGGACCATTGTGTAAGTCTATTGCATCTTTTGCATTCAAAAAACTATTAGTTTGTTACGTCTTTTTGCTATCTCTGCGAGCAGCCCTGCTTAGGTTGTACAGTCTGACAGCCATTGGTAGGAAGGACCTACGAAACCTCTCGGTTGTGCACCTGGGATGATGTAGTCTGCTGCTAAATGAGCTCCTCAGTGCATCCAGTATGTCCTGCATAGGGTGGAACTCGGACCCCAGCAGAGATGACAGTTTAGCCACCGTCCTTCTCTCTCCTATCTCCTCCATCGGATCAAGGCGCTGCCCCAGGACAGAGCTAGCTTTCTTAATCAGTTTGTTCAGTCTCTTCCTATCGGCTGCAGTAATGCCACTGCCCCAGCAGACCACTCCAAAAGTGATGGCTGATGCCACCACCGTGTCATAGAATGACTTCAGCAGCGCCCCTTGTACACCAAAAGACCTGAGTCTCCTCAGCAGGAACAGCCTGCGCTGTCCCTTCTTGTAGAGTGCATCAGTATTGTGTGACCAGTCTAGTTTATTGTTCAGATGAACACCCAGGTACTTATAGGATGTCACCATCTCGATGTCTGTTCCCTGTATATTTACTGGTACTGTGAGGGGCTGCCCATGCCTGCGGCAGTCCACCACCAGCTCCTTAGTTTTCCTCGCGTTGATCTGGAGGCAGTTCCGATGGCACAATACCGGTAGAACCTCCCAAAAAAACATGGCAAGAACTGGACAGAAGGATCTCAAGATTCATATGGCAGGGCAAGAGACCTAGAATCAGATATAGAACCCTACAGCTAAACAAAGACAAAGTTGGGCTCGCGCTGCCAAATATCAGGGACTATTTTAAAGCCGCACAAATTAAAACTTTAGTAGAGATATGTAACCCAGTCTACACTGCACAATGGAAGGAGATGGAATGCCAAATAGCAAGTGGCATTCCCCTACAGGCGATTATAGGGAACAATGCCTTACCTAAACTTTTGAATAACACTAACCCGTGGATAGAGACCCCGCTAAAAATTTGGTTTAAGATAGTCAGAGAGAATCAAACTAAAGAACCCTATCAATTATTGCAATGGATTTCCTATGATCAGGACTTTACTCCTAATAAAACAGACACTAGATTTAAAAAGTGGAAAGAGAACGGACTGATAAAATATTATGATTTTTTTTTAAAGAGCAAACTTTAAGAAGTTTTGAAGATTTGAAAAAACAAGGTCTAGTAAATCAAGACCTTTACAGGTTCTTTCAGCTTAGACACCACATAAACAAAATACTTAAAAAGGAGGACTTGGAAAGGGCCCAGTCAGGTATTCTGAAGGTTTTCTTAATATCATATAAAGGGATCCCAGGGATCAGATACATTTCTAAAATATACCATGGTCTTCAAGACTTAAAAGGAGACAACACATCATATATAAAAGAGAGATGGGAAAAAGAGGGGAATTTCACTTTACAACTGGAAATATGGGAAAAGCTAAATAAACAACAATGGAAAAGTACTTCATCCCTGCAGTGGAGAGAATTTGGATGGAAAAATTTGGTAAGATTTTTCAGAACACCTGCACAAAACAAATTTACTCGTAAGGGGTTGAATTGTTGGCGCTTGTGTGGTGAAGAGACTGCAAATCATTTTCATGTGTTTTGGTCATGCCCAGTTATCCACCAATATTGGACCAATGTACAGACAATATTGGGGAAAATATTCAAAGTAACAGTTTCCTTTTCTTTTGTCATTTTGTATTTGGGTTTACTACCGGAATCACTGGAAAGACGAGGAGAAAAATACTTATTCACTATTTTAATATTGGCAAGTAAAAAAGCTCTAACAAAAAAATGGATGTTGAAAGACTGTCCTACACCTGAAGATTGGATTAACATGATTCAGGACATTTATTCGATGGAAAAGTTGACATTTGCACTGAGACAGGACATGGATGGGTTCTTGAACTTTTGGCAACCCTGGAACGCATATGTGTCTTCCATTAGATCTAATCTTTGACAAATACCATTTCAATAATGGCACCTCTCTTTGCTCCAACTCTACTCAGATTCTCTTTTATTTTTCTGCTCTTTTGTTTTTGTTTTTTTGTTTTGTTTTGTTCTTCTTTTAATTTCTCTTTTTCTTTCACTTAAAAAAAAGGGTGTTGTAATAATTTTTTCCAATGTTGTCAAAAAACAAAAAAAGGGGGAATATGTGATGAAAATGTAAACAATGCAATGCTGTAATGACATGTATACCCTTTACAAAAACTTAAATTAAAAAAAAAAAAGTTATGGTGAGATATTCAGAAATTTATTTTTCAGCACAAAACATTGTAATATATTTCTAATACTTTTATTTCACAAATGAAACTATATATAAAACTTGATAGTTTCTTCCACTGTTGTAGTATGAATTCATTAATGTCACATAATATTCAGAGCTATGTATATATCAAAAACTTTATAAGCAGCATTATCTTTATTTTAAAGGTCAAATTGCCATTGCAGCCCTCAGCCACTTCTATTTTAGTCGGAGACAGGCAAAATGGCTCTTTGCTTGGCAAAGGTTGCAGACCCAAGTTTAGTTTGATCACCGCTTTAGGAAATAAAAATTTGCTAAAATCAGGCAACTTGTCAGAAGGGAAGTGAAGTACCTTTATGGCTCATCACTTTATTGTGTACCCAGAGTTGCTTCAGTTGCATTGGGAGTATTTGCAGAGTGTTCCTCTTGCTGTGTTTATAAAGTCCACTGACTTCCTACTCATTGTATGTATAGTGAATTAAAATGTACGGACAATACAGTGAACTCAATTGAACAATGAAGATTTGAGCTTTTGTACACTACTAAGGTTATTTCCTCAATACTGTTAATTACATCATTACGGTAAGTGTAAAACTTCACAGATTAGGTTCCGGTTCCGCCGGACCGGTGGCGCCACACGAGTAGGCTGCCCGTTGCAACAGCCTTTTTTTTATCTTCCTTCTTCTTTCTACACCTTTCACTCTGTATATATATCACGGACGCACAGATCGCCCCGGGGGTCTCCCGGGTCGGCGGACGGAGCCACGGTTTGCAGCGGGAGACGTTACAGCGGGGAGGAGCTAGTGCTAGCTAGCACTTGGCCGCCACCCGGTACTAATGGGAAACTCGACATACCAGGAGCTGTAGCGAAAACGACGCGGGTGCCGGGCTGGAGTTTAGGCGGCGTGCAAGAAATATAAGACAGAATAATAAAGAGCGATGGCAAGAACCAAGCAGACTGCCCGTAAAATCTACTGGAGGAAGAAGCCCCCCAGGAGACAGCTAGCCACCAGGGCTGCTCGGAGAGGTGCTCCGGCCACCGGCAGAGTAAAGAGGCCTCGCCGTCACAGGCCCGTGGCTCTGAGAGAGATCCGTCGCTACCAGAAATCCACGGAGCTGCTCATCCGTAAGCTGCCCGTCCAGCGCCTGGTGAGGGAGATCGCTCAGGACTTCAAGACCGTCCTGCGTTTCCTGAGCTTCGCCGTCATGGCTCTGCAGGAGACCAGCGAGGCTCACCTGGTGGTCTCTTCTTCGCTAAGGGGGTCACCATCATGCCCAAAGACTTCCAGCTGGCCCGCCGCATCCGCGGAGAGAGAACTTAGACTTTCTGCTGCGCATTCACCAACCAACCATAATGCTCTGCACTGTGTGTCTATATATATACATTTATAGTAATATGGACATATGTTTACTAGATGTTGTTTTTTCTTGCCTTCTGATTGTTGCTCTGAGTGTTGCTATCCCTGTGCTGTTGCAATCCTGGAATTTCCCCATTGTGGGACTAATAAAGGCTTATCTTATCTTATCTTATTAATGTAGTTAAAAAGGAAATACAAGTGTTTTGTAGAAAATATATATTAAATTTGGTCCATTTTACCATATTAATTAAAAAAAATACGGGTGTGATGGGAGATTCTCACTGTACTTGTAAAATTAGCTATTTCTTTTTCCTTTAGACTCATCCATTACCTGCTCTGAACTACCATAACAAAATCTTTTAAAGGGGTCATTGACTGAAAAATGGTGTGTTTGTAGGTTTAACTGTCTGAAATCTGTCTGTTGGCCACGTAATTATCCAAAAAATATCAAGCCATCCATCCATCCATCTTCTTCTGCTTAATCCTTTTTGGGTCGCGGGGGGGGGGGGGGGGCTGGAGCCTATTCCAGCATCTTTGGGCGAGAGGCAGGGTACACCCAATTCTCTTAAAAAAGCACACAGCCCTTATCTCATTTTTCTCTCCCAGAAACGTTTTTGACTCCTCAGGGTAACGTCATGATTTGACAAACCCAATCCACCGCTGTCCTTGAGACCCACCCACAGCTCTATTATTGGCCCACCTAGCTGTCTGTCATGTAGATAGAAGGGATGCTAAAGGTAGCCTATTAGCCCCTGAGTTATTAGCCCCCAGCTAACACTGGTACCAGGAATCTCGCACCAAGCGCGGTTTAGCCATCCCTGTTACCACGTGGTTCACTAGCCCACAGTCGACAATATACTTTACCTCATGTCACTCTGGCCCATCTCCCAATAATTCCACCATGATTCCACAGCAAATCGCCAGCACCAGTGTGCCAGTTACGGCAACTGACCTGGCATTGAGCCAATCAGGACAGTCTGGCCTAACTGACATTATCCTCCAGGCTAGTTAGCACTTTTTTTTTTTTAACAAACTACAAAGAAAACTTGACACAAATTAAGATGGATTTTATCATTAAACTGCTTTTAAGGACCGGTACAGTTTCAGTCATTATCCTGGGCCACCATGCTTACAACTGAGCGTGTCCTTCGACCGGTAAGTCTTTTTATTATAGGATTTATTCCGATAATGTAGCGCTAGCCACTGTTAGCCTTGTGGTATGTGGTTGGGCCTAGTAATCACTGATTCTGGCATTTGGGGGTGGGGGGGGGGTGATTTTGACATGAAATTGTAAGAAAATGAAAGTTTTTTTGTAGAAAAAAGGGCATAAGATACCATTTTAGACAGTGTAGATTTGTATTTATAGGGGATTTATATCCACCAGAGTGCGTCTTTAAAATGTGGGAAAAGTACAGTTAATGACCCCTTCAAAATTTGTCCATTTCAAAATCCCACTCATCACTCTTCCATGCCCCCCCTCACACACACACAAAACAAGTATCTGCGTCTCAGCCCCAACACAGCAGCTTCTGTCTCAGACCTCCACAGTCCACTTGGGGGAGATACTCCATCACACACCCAGTCACATTCAGTCGTCAACCACTCCTGTTTTCTGTGTTTTGACACCAGAGGACAGCAGTGTGTGCATGGATGGTTCTGCAAGTGGTGTGTGTGTGTGTGTGTGTGTGTGTGTGTGTGTGTGTGTGTGTGTGTGTGTGTGTGCAGCAGTGGTGCACCTGCTGTCGTGATGAACCGCCTGAGATCCAGGGGGGTGGGGTGGGGGGGGGGGGGGAATTTGGTCTTGACATTGGCATGCTGAATAACACAATGTGGTGCAGCAAGGGTGCAAAGATCAGGAAACAGCAAAAAAGGTGATGAGGCTAAGGGCATATCAAGCCCTCTAATCTGTGTTACTATTGTGTTTTATTGCAACCACAAAACCAACAAAAATCCTTTTTTGAACTGATGTCAGTTTGACTGTAAAATACTTAACAGTAAAGGTAGGTTTTTTAAAAAAAAACTGTTGTTTTCTAATATTGTGATTCAGTTATCCCTGCTGAAATAATTTTCTGTTTTAGTCAAAATTGGCTCCACATAACAAAATGTTGTTGTTCTCCCTCATGTTTCTGCCTCTTATCTGTTCCACATTTTCTCTATATTCTCTATTATCCTTTTCTTCATGTAATATGATACATAGGTACATTTTGTTTAATTGTCATTTAATTATTTTCATTCAGGTTTTAACCGTGTTTACCCTGAATGCAGTTTATCATCCGTGCAGCACCGGTTAATGTAGTATTTACTCTAATAAACTCTGACCCATATGCGGCCAGTATAACCTGTTGTTTTATTGGATTCTCCCCATTACCTCATGGATGAGGTCAACTATCAGTCAACATGTCACCATTTTTAGGTCGAAGCCTTTTTCGTTTCTCCACATGATTGAAACAGTCAACTCTTTACAACCTACACAGACACTGGATTAAGAATTTAGCACTGCTGCATTACTTGGTTAATGTTCCTAGTACCACTGAGGAAGACCACCCAAGATAATTAGCTGCTTTGACCCAGTGTTGTTACACTGGAAGTAATATAATGTCCTGCCATTTAAAATCTGCTCATATAACTTGTGTCATCATTTTTTTATGTGTCATTTATATTTGGAGGACAGATATTATTGAATCTTATTCTTGAAAATTGTGAAAGACAGACAGACTCAATAATGATGCATTTGTGAAAGCTTTAAGCTAAAACATGGGCTTAAATAAAATTATATGCTATTTCTCATTAAATTAATACTGTTGCAATGATTTAAAATGTTTTATTCACACTGCGATGAATGAAATCTTGAACTTCCTCTTTATATTCACGCAGTTTGGGTTAATAATCCAACATTAACACAGCAGCAACAAAGACCTTGGCCTATAGTGTATATTGCTGCATAAGTATTATTGATTAAATATTTTAATTCCTTTCCTGCTGTCTAATTTATCTTTCTATTTGGCTTCAGTCTGTCCCAACAACAACATCCCCCTCTCAGATCAAGATTCCCCAGGACAAAATCTGTGGTCTTGTATTCAGATGCCCTTGACATGAAAAAGTTCAGGAATTCCTGCTGCAGCCGCGGCTTTAGCTGTTGTGTCGGGCTTTTTGAACACAGAAATACATATATACCCTATCATACTCCTCTCTCCCCATCTTCCCTCTGCCTGATGTAGTGTGACAGTGTGTTCGCCCGCAGCACTCCGCTGGCGTGGAAACAATCAGCTTTGACAGAAAGGGGGTGGTGGGGATAGAGGGAGGTAGAGGAAGAGGGAGGGATGAAGGGAGAGGGTGAGGAGGGGAAGCAGCGGCCTGAGGCCTGTCTATGATGAACTGGATAGAAAGACCCATCATATGAAGAACAACAGATTAGATAGATAGATAGATAGATAGATAGATAGATAGATAGATAGATAGATAGATAGATAGATAGATAGATAGATAGATAGATAGATAGATAGACTGATTGATTTTTATTTTTGCTTGTTCCTGTTGGCAAAGTTATTAAAGTTAAAGTCAATAATGATTAACACTGTCATATAACTCTTATGCTATGTTTCAAAATAAGCCAGAATTTTGTGAGTTCCCAGAAAAAAGTTTCAGCTCAAATGTCCAGTAATGCCAGATTTGTAACTTGGAAAGGCAGACAGTCCTCACCACCCCAAAATCAAAATCCAAGATGGCTCTCCCCTTATGCCACACGACATCCATCCATCCATTTTCTTTCGCTGTTCCAGGGAGTCCGGGTCATGGAGGCAGCAGCTCAAGCAGAGAAGCCCAGACTTCCCTCTCCCTGGCCACCTGCTCCAGCCCTTCAGAGAGGTTACCAAAACATTCCCAGAACAGCTGGGAACATCTTGGTACACAGTTGCCAGCTTTTGCCACAGTTGTTGTCATGCAACAACTGTGAATATTTAAATTTGTTTGATGATCCGAAACATTTAAGTGTTTCAAACATACAAAAAAATGAGAAATCAGGACAGGGGCAAACACTTTTTCACACCACTGTAAATGGAGTTGTGGTCATGATTGAATGTGGCTGCCAGCCCCCCCACGACCCGAAAAGGATTAAGTGGAAGAAGATGGATGGATGGATGGATGCTATTGATCATGCTTGAGGGAATTGCCTATAAACTGCTGCAAAGACTGTAATGGAAACTTGATGCCACGGCCCGCTTCATGGTCGCTACTATGCAGACTCTGGCTCTAAAAGTGCAAGATGGCAGCACCCTAAATTCAGGAAGTAGAGCTTCTCATTTCTACAACAGAAGTAAGTGGCAGCATGTCGTCCATATTTGTATACAGGAGGGGTGTCAAAGTTACGGCCCGTGGGCCCAAACTGGCCCACCAGAGAGTCCAGACCAGCCTACGAGATGAATTTGCAAAACCTGAAAATTAAGTAACACAATACATAAGCAGCAACTTTTCAATAAAGTAACTGCTATTCCCCATTTGTCCATTTGGGGTCACACAAGAGTAGCAGACACAAAAGTGATCCCTGACTTCCACCGACTCCACTTGCAAGTCTGTTATCCATTCTCCACCATAACAGATCCCTAAAAATATGCAACAAGTCTTTTTTTTATGGATTCCAGATCCAGGACACACTTAAACGTCACAGTATTTACTGCATTTAATAACTGTTCTTTAAAAATATTGTAACCAAGCCTTCAGGGTTCATAGAACTGATCCAGTAGGGAGAAATAATGACATGGGCAATGAGGTAGAACACGCACAGCCCTTTCTCTTGCTTCTTTTTATTCTCTTCTCTTTTCACAACACTTTCTGTACACCAAAACCAACACCCGCCTTATGGAAACATCAGAGGGTCATTTCCCCTACAATACAAAACACAAAAGATCTGTTACATACGTCTCCCCTCATTTAGAAATGTCCCTGTTTCTATGCAAAAAAAATAAAAATTACAGGGCACGAAATTAAACAGCAGGAATTTAAAAAATAGAATATCACAACATTCACCTATAACAAAGCCAACCGAGAAAACTGAGCCTTCAGAATAAAGACATGGCAAATTCAAAATACAGCCACAGTAAATTACACCCTGAAGGATGTCAATCTCATAACAGATAACAGCATCCAACTGGGTACTGAAAAAAGAAAAAAAAACTGTTAGTGTCAGTCAAAGGCACGTCAGAATCTGACAAAGTCTTGGAAGCGAGGTGGGGCCCGCACCACACGTCCCACTCTGGACCAGACAGGTCTCAACCCAGATGCAGGTCCCCACTGGTGTGGCTAAATAACCCAAATGAGAGCCACACAAAGCTGGCACCACATTGGAAGGACCCCTATTGGATCGAGCAGGTGCCAAGCTTAGGTGTGGGTGTTGGCCTGCTCTATCGTATTGTTAACCCCCTGGATCTAACAGAGCGGCCCCAGGTGGTTCATCATGACAGACTGAAACCGTACACCATGCCCCTTCCCACCACACCTGTTTCATTTACTCCTCTTTCCCCATGCCCTTCTCTGTTGCACTTTTGTGCTGTGCATGTACTTAAGTTGTGTGTATTTGCGTTCTAGAGTCCGACCAGCATCTGCTTTGACACTGACGACACAGCAATGTGTTCTGACTGGTAAGTCATATTAAAGTTGAACACCCCGTTGTTTTTAGTTTTAGTAGTGGAAGACAAAGTACTCAAATCCTTTTGCTTTTTAAGTTAAAGTATAGATAAAGTGCCAGTGCCAAAACTAAAGTAGCACAATTTCCACTTAATATGAAAGGGACTGAACTGAGATTTATTTGATTGTGTGAATATTAATTACAGAATAACTGAAAATGAATGGCACATCCACTGTAAAATAAACGGCTTGTTTATTTTTTTTTTTTTTTGTCAGATCACTTGTGTGATCCTTTGTCAGTTATATTCATAAGAGTGTATGTTGCACTTTGGGGAATGGGAGTTGTTCAGTCATCATTATAATTACCTCCGCCAAAGGGGGAGGTTATGTGATCATCGGCGTTGGTTTGTCTGTTTGTTTGTTTGTCTGTTTGTCTGTTTGTTTGTCTGTTTGTTAGCAAGATAACTCAAAAAGTTATGGACGGATTTTCATGAAATTTTCACAGATTGTCAGAAATGGGGTATCCTACAGATGATTAGATTTTGGTGGTGATCTGGATCACCGTCCACAAGAAAACCGCCATTACGCAAAATGCCATTTTCGTGAATAACTACTAAACCACTAATCCTATCATTGTCAATCCAATTGTTGTGAATCCAATTGCTAGTCATATGTTTTCATGGTCAAGGAATCTGAAAACGTACACACAAACACTGTATGGGGGGAACTGTGGCGCTAAACCGCCATTACGGAAAATGCCATTTTCGTCAATAACTACTGAACCACTAATCCTATCATTGTCAATCCAATTGCTTGTCATATGTTTTCATGGTCAAGGAATCTGAAAACGTACACACAAACACTGTATGGGGGAACTGTGGCGCTAAACTGCCATTACGGAAAATGCCATTTTCGTCAATAACTACTGAACCACTAATCCTATCATTGTCAATCCAATTGCTTGTCATATGTTTTCATGGTCAAGGAATGTGAAAACATACACACAAACACTGTATGGGGGGAACTGTGGCCGCCATTATGGAAAATGCCATTTTCGTGAATAACTACTGAACCACTGCTTGTCATATGTTTTCATGGTCAAGGAATCTGAAGACTGTATGGGGGAAACTGTGGCGCTTGGCGGAGGTCTGCGCTCTCCGAGTGCTTTTCTAGTTTAGTTTATATGTTTAGTTTATAGTCTATTGTCAATAAACGCACGCAGTATTATAATAACAGGACACATTACAAATATTTGAGACCCACTGTAGTGTATCCTTTTATGTTTTAGCAATACAAGTACAAAACACCACCCACACTTGAAGCCAGGGTGACACAGCAGTGACAGAGTGCTGGCTAAACTTTTACTGATAAAAATTACATATTTTGACTGAGTGACTCCAAACTCGGGGATGCACACCCTCAGTCAAAGTACCAGATTCCATTCAACTGAAGTTATCAACTCATTCTGATTGCTGAGCCCACAGTAAAAACAAATGATTTTAAACAAAACCCAGCCCTTGTAAAATCTACTTTACTGAAGCGCAGCTACATGAAAATTGTGGTTAAATACAACAACAAAGTACTTTATTGTCACATTCCACCGCTGGCTTTTAGCAACAAGTGTATTTCCCAAATATGTTTTAAACTTGCTTTGATTAACCACTACCCATTTCTGTCTTTTGTCTGGGCAAGAGGAAGACGATCCACCCCAAACCGGACCTTGTGTCACTATTTACAGAGATGCAAGCTGAAGATCTGCTGAACCGGGACCAGTGTGAGCAGCATATCCAGTTGCTTCTCAGTGAGGCAGTGTGGCCGGCATGTGTGACCCATTCTAATTTTTTTTTTAACAGTTTGAATTTTGCACATTCTAAATAATCTGGAATTTGCTGCTGATTGTAATAAACAATTTAGTGACATATGTGTTTGCATGATGATTTTCTATTTTGTCTGTTAAGACACCGATGGGAAAAGATTCAACAGTACAAACCATTTATCAGTGACTTAGAAAATAATGGCTCATTTTTAAGAAAAAGTAACCAAAAACAATTACATCCCATGATGTCTCAACAGTCTCTCCATGATTTTCACACAGATCAGAGCAATTTGTTGCACAGGAAGCTAAATATTTCTACAGACATTCTTAAGTTCTATAACCACTGATCGTTTGAGAAGCTGGGGTGACATCCCACCACTGGGAGGCTCGGATGAACACCCAGACCCACGGTTTGAAGTAGTAATTTTCCCACAAGAGAGCCATCTGAAAAACACACACAGCATACATATTTGAGTACCTAATAGCGATAACTTGCAGATATTACAATGTAGTCTGGCGGACTTAAAGCACACTAGCATTAGCAATCATTAGCTTACCTTCATATGTGATCTGGTTCGTATCCTCACGTCTTCGGCTCTATGGCTTCCTAAACGCCCCAGTACTTTTCCAAAGTGTTTTGTCTCACCGCCTGTACCCTTGTTTGGCTCTCATTTTTTTGCCTTTACTCTGACAAAGCCGCCATCTTGTGTTTTTCTTGTGTCGCGTGTTTTACGTCTCAGGAGTGTGGTGCCGCCTTGTTGTAAAAAAAAAATCCCTCCCACCCCAAGCGGTACTCTGCTGTAATGGAAGCAAAACTGTGCTGAGCTGTGTAAAACCGTGTAGAGGTGTGTAGGGCTGACTGGGAACTAGTGAAAATGGGGCTTAAGTGACTCTTCATTATTGTTCCCGTTATCAGCGGGTTAAAACCACCATAAATGCCTCCACTGCTTACATACCGCTTCTGCTTTTTTCCACGTTTAAACTGCTTTAATATGCTAATGCTTCTCTCAGACAGTGATGCTAGCGAGACACTGCCTGCCGACTGGAATGGTCACATGGGCGGGGCACTTCTGAACTCCACGCGGATGACGGTCACACACGTTGTTCGTGTGAGCGCTTGCGGACCGTCATTCCCTCATATTTTTTTCTTAAATTTATATTTCCTTGGCGTGGCCTGTGCCACTTGGAGGTTGGTTCTGGGCTGCATGTGGCCCATGGGTCGCTAATTGAATAGGCCTGATCTACAGTATGCACATATATGCAGAAGATCTGGGGAGATACAGAAGTGTACTACCCATTCATAACATTTAATTTAACATGTCCTGAAAATTTATTATACCCAGTTATGAAGACCCACCAACTGCCAAAAATGTTTCTGTAGAACCACATAATCAAAAGTGTGTTAAAATTACCAAGAATAAGACTAAAATTATTCACTATTTCTGATTATGATAAAACAAAGTTTAATTTGACATATTTTCATGTTGTTTGAGGGACAAGTTGAGATGATACGACCTTTAGTTGTGTAAAGTTTTACAGTGAAAATAACTTTCTGCCCAAAAGCATTTTCTAAACTTTTCCCTTTTTTATAGTCCCCTCACATCTCCCTTGTGTTCGAATAGTTTTGATTTGTTTAATGATTTATGGAAATGAATTTCCCCTCTGGGGATCAATAAAGTACACAAAATTTTTAAAAAAATCATTAACAAACTAGAAAGCACTCAGAGAGCGCAGACCTCCACCAAGGCTTCTTCCGTCCCTCATGGATCACCTGCAAAATATAATGGGTTTGTGTGTCGACCTAGAGCCACTTCTGATGAAAATTGCATCAAAGTCTGTAAATTAGTTTTGGAGTATTGTTTCTAACACACTGTGAAAGATAAGAGCCTTGGCTGAGGTATGCATTCTCAGATCATCACCAAATTGTAATGGATTTGTCTGTAGCCCAAGGACCCCCTCTGGTGAAAATTTCATCCAAATCCATCCAGCAGTTTTGGAGTATTGCTGCTAAAACTCTCTGAGAAGATAAGAGCCTTGGCAGGGGTATGCATTTTGAGATCATAACCAAAATGTAATCATCTGTTCAGTGTGCCACTACACACCTTTCCTGAAAATCTGAATGAAAGGCACTATAAAAATGCGATCCATTATTATTATAATTATTGTTATTATGAACAGAGAAACAACAGCAAAAACAATATGGCTACATTATATGACTACATAATAATAACAATAATAACAATAATAATCACAAGACTGTCATAAATGTGTTGACCATACATTGGGGCTGGGCAATTCCACCTTAAATCAACATCATGGTTTATTGACCATGGCGCAGCCAGGGAATGGAGGGTGTCATGCTTGGTGACCACAGGATCTCATCTCTGTTGTTTGCAGATGATGTTGTCCTGTTGGCTTCATCCAGCAATGACCTACAGCTCTTGCTGGGACGGTTTGCCGCTGAGTGTGAAGCAGCTGGGATGAGAATCAGCACCTCCAAGTCCGAGTCCATGGTCCTCAGCCGGAAAAAGGTGAATTGTCCTCTCTGGGTTGGGGACAGGCTCCTGTCCCAAGTGGAAGAGTTTAAGTATCTTGGGGTCTTATTCACGAGTGAGGCGAAAATGGAGCGAGAGATTGATGGACGGATTGGAGCAGCATCTGCAGTGATGCAGACGTTGTACCAGTCTGTTGTGGTGAAGAGGGAGCTTAGTTCTAAGGCAAAGCTGTCAATTTACCAGTCAATCTACGTTCCTACTCTCACCTATGGTCACGAGCTTTGAGTAATGACCGAAAGAACAAAACTGCGGACACAAGCGGCTGAAATGAGCTTTCTCCGTAGGATTGCTGGACTCACCCTCAGAGATAGAGTGAGGAGCTCAGTCATCCGGGAGAGGCTCAGAGTAGAACCGCTGCTCCTCCACATTGAAAGGAGTCAGTTGAGGTAGTATGGGCATCTGATTAGGATGCCTCCTGGACGCCTCCCACTTGAGGTGTTTCAGGCACGGCCCACTGGGAGGAGACCCCGGGGCAGACCCAGGACTCGGTGGAGAGACTATGTCTCCCAGCTGGTCTGGGAACGCCTTGGTATCCTCTCTGAAGAGCTGGAGCAGGTGGCTGGGGAGAGGGAAGTCTGGGCTTCTCTGCTTGAACTGCTGCCTCCGCGACCCGGACCTCCGGAAAAGCGGTAGAAGATGGATGGATGGATGGATGGGTTTATTGACTCTTTCAGGTCGGTTTTAGTTTTTTTTTTTTTCTTCCTCTCTTCTCCCTTACAGTTTACTGACAAGGTTCATAATTATTAAACAGTATTACACAACAGTGTGGTATCACTCCATTTTTTTGTAGTTATCAATTACAAATTCACATTGTGTCCATATTATCTACCGCAGCAAACTTGTAAGAAATATGCCCATGATAAAGGCACAAATGCTCACCTGGCACACTGACAGATGCAGACGTGTTCCTCCAAGCATTTGCTTTTAGATTTTGATCATGATATCCTTTTAGTGTCAGATCAAAGAGTACTAGGTCGTTTGATGCAGCAAAGTTCAGCCTCTCCACCATCGCCTACAATTCTCATCTTCCTGTACCGCCGTCCTACAGTGGTGTGAAAAAGTGTTTGCCTCATTCCTGATTTCTCTTTTTTTTTTTGTATGTTTGTTACACTTAAATGTTTCAGATCTTCAAACAAATTTAAATATTAGACAAAGATAGCACAAGTAAACACAAAATGCAGTTTTTAAATGAAGGTGTTTATTATTAAGGGGGAAAAAAATCCAAACCTACATGGCCCTGTGTGAATAAGTGATTGCTCCCTAAACCTAATAACTGGTTGGGCCACCCTTAGCAGCAACAGCTGCAATCAAGTGTTTGCAAGAACTGGCAATGGGTCTTTTACAGCGCTGTGGAGGAATTTTGGCCCACTCATCTTTGCAGAATTATTGTAATTAAGCCACATTGGAGGGTTTTTGAGCATGAACCGCCTTTTTAAGGTCATGCCACAGCATCTCAATCAGATTCAGGTCAGGACTTTGACTAGGCTTCTCCAAAGTCTTCATTTTGTTTTTCTTAAGCCATTCAGAGGTGGACTTGCTGGTGACTTTTGGATCACTGTCCTGCTGTAGAACCCAAGTGTGCTTCAGCTTGAGGTCACAAACAGATGGCCAGACATTTCTCCCTCAGGATTTTTTGGTAGACAGCAGAATACATGGTTCCATTTACCACAGCAAGTCTTCCAGGTGCTGAAGCAGCAAAACAGCCCCTGACCATCACACTAACACCACCATATTTTACTGTTGGTATGATGTTCCTTTTCTGAAATGCTGTGTTACTTTTACACCGGATGTAATGGGACACACACCTTCCAAAAAGTTCAACTTTTGTCTCGTCAGTCCACAGAGTATTTCCCCAAAAGTCTTGGGGATCATCAAGATGTTTTTCTGGCAAAACTGAGATGAGCCTTGATGTTCTTTTTGCTCAGCAATGGATTTCTTCTTGGAACTCTGCCATGCAGGCCATTTTTGCCCAGTCTCTTTTTTATGGTGAAGTCATGAACACTGACCTTAACTGAGGCAAGTGAGGCCTGCAGTTCTTTGGATGTTGCTGTGGGGTCTTTTGTGACATCTTGGATGAGTCATCGCTGCGCTCTTGAGGTAATTTTGGTCAACCGGCCACTCCTGGGAAGGTTCACCACTGTTCCATGTTTTTGCCATTTGTGGATAATGGCTCTCACTGTGGTTCACTGGAGTCCCAAAGCTTTTGAAATGGCTTTATAGCCTTTCTAGACTGATAGATCTCAATTACTTTGTTTCTCATTTGTTCCTGAATTTCTTTGATGTTGTCTAGCTTTTGAGGACACTTTGGTCTACTTCACTTTGTCAGCAGGTCCTATTTAAGTGATTTCTTAATTGAGAACAGATGTGGCAGTAATCAGGCCTGGGTGTGACAAGAGAAATTGAACTCAGCTTTCCAAAGATGTGATAAACCACGGCTAATTTATGTTTTAACAGGGAGTGCAATCACTTTTTCAAACAGGGCCATGTAGGGTTGGATTTTTTTTTACCCTTTATAATAAACACCTTCAGTTGAAAACTGCATTTTGTGTTTATTTGTGTTCTCTTTGTCTAATATTTAAATTTATTTGATGATCTGAAACATTTAAGTGTAACAAACATACAAAAAAATGAGAAATCAGGAAGGGGGTAAACTCTTTTTTACACCACTGTATGTTGTGGTATCGTGAGTGAGGTGTGTGTGTGCTGCTGTACCCACCCCTGGGGTGACGTCAGGAGGGCACGGCCCTTGTATGTAAATAGTTCTGTTCTCTGTAATAAAGGGGGGTTGGTTGGTGTTGATGGTTCCCGCATGAATGTGACTCTGACTCCTTCCTTATTCATACATAACAGTTTGGCGACGAGGATAATTATGGCAGTGTATGGGCTACCTCAACCATTAATTCCGTTTCTGGAGTACGCAGGAGAGCCGGTGGTTCTATGGCTGAAGTGGCGGGCCTCAATCAAGGATTACATCGGGGCACTGGGCCTAAGCAGGCTCAACGGGAGAAGACGACGAGCGCTTCTGGTCCACCATCTCAGCGCGGAGGGCCGAAGAATTCTCGCTATGTTGGGAGAGACGGAGGAGCATGAGGATGCTGTTGAGCAGCTGGCCAAATTTTTTACCGGGCAGACGAGCACCACAAAGCTGTGGGTGGTGGGAGTTTTGGTGCCAAGGGAGGCTAGGCTAGTTAGCTTGGGAAAGCTAACGGCCCATTTGCCATCTATGGGCAGGCTAGCAGCAAAGCTAACTGCACGCCGAAAGAGAGCTCCAGGCTGCTGGCTAGACTTTGAGGTGGGACCGGGACTGCGAGAGGGGGAGTCCCCGGTCACTGAGGACGGCAGGACGGCCGCGAAGTGCAGGAAGGTGGAGGACCGGTGTGCGATGACAGTCGAGAGGGAGAGCAGCAGGAGTCATCCCCGCAGCTGGAGGCCAGGCAGCAGGACAGCGGGACCATGGCGGCTGAGGGCCCTGGGGAAGAGCAGCAACAGTCGGGCACAGAGACGATGCAGCGGAGCGCCTGGGATGAGGGTGCTGAGGGCAGCGATGAAGCGCCTGGGTCGGACAGTGGCACCGACAGGAGTGACGCTGGGCACCCTGAGGGAGAACAGCTATGACTGGGCACGGAGACAGCCCAGCAGAGCGCCTGGAACGAGGGTGCCGGGAGCAGCAGTGCGGTGCCTGGGTTGGAGAACGACGCCGGTGAAGACGATGCTGTGAGCCCCGAGAGAGAGCAGCTACGGCTGGGCGCGGAGACAGCGCAGCGGAGCGCCTGGGATGAGGGTGCTGGGAGCAGCAGCGAGGTGCTCAGGTTGGCAATCAGAGCCGATGAGCGGGCTTTGGGTCTCCCCGGAGTTTGGCCACAGGGGGCCGGAGTGTTTGGGGCCATGACGGTGGTACTGAAAGCGGTCGGGGGTGGACCGACGTGCACGGAGGGACGGCATGCCGGACAGCAGCATCGCGGGGCCCGAGCAGTAAGGCTGTCAGTGGCGAAGAGGGCCACGGACGAGGTGGTTTTTGATCCCGGAGGCAGACGGCGCACAGGGGCGCACACATTGTGGGGCTGCCTGGGGCCCCCAGGCCGATCCTACCACTGGCTGCCAATGGACATAGGTGTGACTTGAGAAACTTTAATGTAAATATATGTATATATTGCTGGTATGCATGAGAGTATGTATGTGGTGTTATGGGATTATTTTTTATACGTTTTAAGAGACTTGGTTCAATTTTTGTTATTCTTTTGGATGAGTGTGTTTGGATATTTTATTCCAGTTTATTATTCCTCGTTCCCTTAGTGCGCAATTCGGGTCCTAAATTGTGGAGGGTTGTGGCGTGTGTGTGTGCTGCCGTACCCGCCCCTGGCGTGACGTCAGGCAGGCACGGCCCTTGTATGTAAATAGTTCTGTTCTCTGTAATAAAGGTGGGTTGGTTGGTGTTGATGGTTCCCGCATGAATGTGACTCTGACTCCTTCCTTATTCATACATATGTCCCGCCCTTCCTTAATTCTGATTGGCTGCTTAGAAAGGTCTGACATTGACGAGCGCAGCTGTACAGTAGTCTGAAAAAGTTGAACTTTTTTCAACCCTGAGCACCGTGACAAAAAGTGGCCACCACTCAAAGAGTTTCAGCGTCAAGGGTGCTCAACGCTGTAAACGCTTGACTACATAGAGAATGAATAGAAAATAGTTGCCCACAGTAGAAAAAAACAAATTTGGTGGGCATGGCCCCTAATACTTTTTCTGCAGTGTTTGGCTTCCGGGTTGCTGAGGTGCGTGGCCCTATAACATGACCATGCACGTAACTGAATGGACACGTCTTAAAGGGGCAGTACATGAAAAGTGCTATATTAATATATATAAAAAATATTCAAAAAAATTCCTGCATCCAGATTGTGATCCGAATCACCACCAAAATCTAATCACCTGTTCTCTGTGTCATGAGACGCCTTTCCTGAAAATGTAATCAAAATCCATTCATAACTTTTTGAGTTAAGTTGTTAACAGACAGGCAAACCAACCAACGGCACTAAAAATGTTACCTTTGTCTTCCCTTGGTGGAAGTAAACACCTAGACACCCACAGACTATCTGCAAAGTCAATCAAATTTTCTGGGTTTATATATGTAATTCCAGTCAAAGTTTAAAATGATATTAACTTTGTTTTTTTATTTTTACCTCCGCCAAAGGGGGAGGTTATGTGATCATCGGCGTTGGTTTGTCTGTTTGTTTGTTTGTCTGTTTGTTAGCAAGATAACTCAAAAAGTTATGGACGGATTTTCATGAAATTTTCACAGATTGTCCGAAATGGGGTATCCTACAGATGATTAGATTTTGGTGGTGATCCGGATCACTGTCCACAAGAAAACCGCCATTACGCAAAATGCCATTTTCGTGAATAACTACTAAACCACTAATCCTATCATTGTCAATCCAATTGCTGTGAATCCAATAGCTAGTCATATGTTTTCATGGTCAAGGAATCTGAAGACTGTATGGGGGAAACTGTGGCGCTTGGCGGAGGTCTGCGCTCTCCGAGTGCTTTTCTAGTTACTGAATAGAAGGCCCTTGTCTATTTGCTTAGTTAAATCCAGGGAACACAGGTCAAATGGACCCCTGACAGTGTGTTAGTTATTAGGTTTTCCAAAAAAAGTCTTACAACATCAGCTTCAAGAAACTTGGTCTTAATCTTAACATCTCTAAAACCAAGGTCCTTGTTTTTAATTGTAATGTTTTAGGGTGATTTCACATCTAACCTATTTAGTCTGAATTTTCGGACTTTCAGTTTAATCCAGACCACACTTTTAGGTGGGAAACCTCCCTGACCCACTGTCTATAACAAAAAGCCAAAATTTGCTCTGGCAAAAGAAGGTGGTCTTGGTCTGGATCAAAATGAACCTTGGTGGAGTTTGTTTAGAGTGTAAAAGCAGTTTTCAGAAAGCTTTGGACTTTTGAACCAAACACAGGAAGCTAAGGCAGCTGAAAAGAAGGAAAATGAACATTGGGAGCACTCGGGGAGAGGAAGAGACCCAGTTTTTAACTGAAATAGTGGCATAAATAATTGAAACTTATCAGATATTTTCTAAAAGGATGCAACAGAGAGCTTATGAAAAATTGGATGAGCAATGCCACCAGGCGTTCATCACAGCCAATGAGAAGGACAAAAGTCCTTTAAATTGAAGACCTGGGTAACATTCTAGCATCACCAAACTAGTTAATCTCTATTATGATGGATTCTTACCCACTTTTGACTTTTAAGTTAACCACACTTAAGTGTGGTTCCGGATGTGCCAAGAGCTGCAGAAAACACCTTAGAGGGTGAGTAGCATATTTGCTAACAACACAAATGTCATGACAACAAATCGAAGGTGTGCCACGTATTGTTTGATTTGTTTAGAAAGGGAACAGTGTGATCTAAACCGAACTGGACCAAATGTAGACAACAGATCAAAAACACAAACCTTTCAGGTTTGAAAATGCCCTAACTTACAGCATATGTTTTTGTTATTATTTAGGTGTAAATTTGAGTTAATTCTTCCTTTTTAGAAGGCAATCCAGAAACAGGTTGCAATGTTGTTGCAAACAAGAAAAATAAAGACATAGATTGACTTCTTCTGATTGGATTTGAAGTTCACATCCTCAAAGTTCATATCTTCCCTCAACCTTTACAAAGCATTAACCTGTTGGCTTGAACAAAAAGGCCAACAGCACACAATTAAAGGGCGTCGTGACCCAAGTGTAGGTCTCCCACTTGACTCTCTAGACTAATTTAGTTAAAGCCATCAGGTCCATTATAAGGGTCCCTCTCAGGATGCCATGGCTGATTCCAGGACTTGATGCTTGTGTGAGGAGGAGAAGGGGGAGGCGTGTGTGTCCATGCTTCAGCTGGCTCGTCTGCTATAACCAGCTAATAAATATGAAAACAGCAGGTTAAAACTTTTTCATTCGTCCCGTGCCTGAAAGGATTATACCCTTCTATGGAGTCCCGTGAAAAATCCCTCAAACCTCATAATGCCCAATGTTGTCCCATAAAACTGTGTTGAACAAAAGGCTTTTTCACGCATAAGGGGTTTTCTCAAGAGCACATTGAGGGGAGCCCCGGCCGGGATCCGCCCATAGATTATCTGGCTGTGGGTGAAAGCCCGGCTGGGAGAGGCAGGTGCGTGTGCCAGGCGTGGGGTGGAGGTGGGGGTGGTGGCCAAGCGGAGGGTGGTGGGTGAACTATGGTGAATGCTGCAGCAGCTGCCGGCAGGAATGCTTGCAGATTGTCACTTCCATTTAACTTGCTCTTTTTCTTTCCTCTTCTCCCACCCACGGCCTGGAGATGGAGCCGGTCTCCCAGCCCCCCCCCCCCCCAAACCACCACCACCACCACCACCACCACCTCCAAGCAGCAGAGATAGGGCTAAACGGTAACACCCTGTCCACAAAAGCCACAAGCAGCTCGGGTCGTCTCCGCCTCTGTGCCGTGAAATCATGGATTAAACTGATAAGGAAGAAGAATGATACAGATCCCACATTTTTCAAGGGAGTTTTATGGGGCTAAGTGAGTGCCGTGTAGCTCACAAGGCCGGGTTAACACACTGTTTAACACCATCTCTGTAGAGTCCCCAGAGGCTTCCTTTGTACAGGTTATTGGATTTTGGGATTTTTGAAGTGAACATATGGTGGATTGTGGATGAAGCAAAGGCTCTTTAATGATGCAACTTTGCCAAAATTTAACCTCATAACCCCTCTTATCTTTATGCATTCACGGTAAAGTCTATGTATAATTACCAAAATGCGTTCTCCAAAGAAGACAGTCGACCCACATAGGCTGTATCTTTGCCTGGAAATGGCCTCATTTTTCCCACCATACCTTGCTCTCTAATCTCTGCAGTCCAAACTGTGTCCCCTTTCCAAACTGTGGCCGGGGGCTACGTGTGAGTCCTCTTCAACATAATCCCCCTCAAAAACTCTGCTCTCCCTGTTATTCCACTGGGGTTTGGCAAAAGTGCTTCATGTCAGAGCGGCGCAGAGCTCAAAGCTTTTTCACACCATCTTCCAGCAAAAAAGGGATTAATGTTCTCACCGTTATGAATAATGAGAATGAATAACAAACAGCCGACTGTTTATCCCACTCAATTAAATAAAGGAAAGAGTGTCCTTGTGCTTTGTTTATTGAACTGTCTTAATGGTTTTTTGAGCAGGTCTCCTATTATCATCAGAAATCACTGAAATCGTCTAGTTATCATTTAAACCAAAGTGCTGGCTGTGAATTTCTTTTCACTTATTATCTTTATTGAAAAAAAATCATATTTTATGTGAATGTATACCATATTTTGAACTGCCTCTGTTGATCATCAGAACATGCATTTCAGATTTAATGGATTTTATTTAGCATATTTGTAGGAGGTTGAGTTTGCTGTTTGTTAAAAAAGAAAACACATGATTAAAATGTGTGTGTTAACCCAACTATTTCTGTTACATATCTTTGGTGTTTTTAATTTTATTCACATTTAAATGCATATGCACTTGTTCCTTTACTAATCCGTCTCATTTTGTCCTGTCCAATCCATTTTGAACATCACTAACCTGCATCAAAAGCACTACATAAACTATTTATTTGACTGATTGATCATTCCACTGAAAATCTTTTTAGATGTGATGTTACAATGAAAACTCTTAGAGTATGATAAATCATGACTGTATTTTTGGAATATTTGAAGTATACTGATAGGGAACAGCAGGAGTGGGTATTCTTGTATCCCCCCACCTTGCTGCCTCTATATTGGAGTTTTCCCCAGTGGACGAAAGGGTTGCTTCCCTACGCCTTCGGGTTGGGAAACGGGTCCTGACCATCATTTGTGCCTATGCACCAAATGATGTTTCAGAGTACCCACCCTTTTTGGAGTCTGTGACTGGGGTGCTGGAGGGTGCTCCTCTTAGAGACTCCATTGTCCTACTGGGGGACTTCAATGCGCACGTGGGCAACAACAGTGAAAGCTGGAGGGGGGTGATTGGGAGGAACGGCCTGCCCGATCTGAACCCGAGTGGTGTTCAGTTATTGGACTTCTGTGCTAACCACAGTTTGTCCATAACGAACACCATGTTCAAGCATAAGGGTGTCCATATGTGCATCTGGCACCAGGACACCCTAGGTCACAGGTCGATGATCGATTTTGTTATTGTGTCATCAGACCTGCGACCATATGTCTTGGACACCCGGGTAAAGAGAGGTGCAGAGCTGTCAACTGATCACCACCTGGTGGTGAGTTGGATCCGATGGCAGGGGAGGAAGCCATTCAGACCTGGTAGACCCAAACGTATAGTGAGGGTGTGCTGGGAGCGTCTGGCTGAGGCCCCTGTCTGGGAGGTCTTCAACTCCCACCTCCGGAAGAACTTCAACCACATTCCGAGGGAGTCTGGAGACATGGAGTCTGAATGGGCCATGTTCTCCACCTCTGTTGTTGACGCGGTGGCCCAGAGCTGCGGCCGCAAGGTGGTCGGTGCATCTCGTGGTGGCAACCCCTGAACCAAGTGGTGGACACCAGTGGTGAGGGGGGCTATTAAGCTGAAGAAGGAGTCCTATCAAGCTTGGTTGGCTTGTGGGACTCCCGAAGCAGCTGAGGTGTACCGGCAGGCCAAGCGGAGTGCAGCTCGGGTGGTTGCTGAAGCAAAAACCCCGGTATGGGAGGAGTTCGGTGAGGCCATGGAACAAGACTTTCGGTCGGCCTCGAAGAGATTCTGGCAAGCTGTCCAGCATCTCAGAATGAGAAAGCAGCTCCCTGTCCACACTGTGTATGGTGCGGATGGGACACTGTTGACTTCGACTGGGGATATCGTCGGGCGGTGGAAGGAATACTTTGAGGATCTCCTCAATCCCACTGATACGCCTTCCACAGAGGAAGCAGGGTTTGGGGACGAGGGGGATGACTCACCTATCACAGGGGCTGAGGTCGCCAAGGTGGTTAAAAATCTCCTTGGTGGCCGGGCCCCGGGGCTGGACGAGATTCCCCCTGAGTACCTCAAGACCCTGGATGTTGTTGGGCTGTCATGGTTGACACGCCTCTGCAACACTGAGTGGAGGTCGGGGGCAGTGCCTTTGGCATGGCAAACCGGGGTGGTGGCTCCTCTCTTCAAAAAAGGGGACCGGAGGGTGTGCTCCAGCTTTAGAGGGATCACACTTCTCAGCCTCCCTGGGAAGGTCAATGCTAAGGTACTGGAGAGGAGAGTCCGGCCGTTGGTCAAACCTCGGATTCAGGAGGAGCAATGTGGTTTTCGTCCTGGCCATGGCACATCGGACCGGCTCTTTACCCTCTCGAGAATTCTTGAGGGTTTGTGGGAGTTTGCCCAACCAGTTTACATGTGTTTTGTGGACTTGGAGAAGGCATTTGACCGCGTCCTGGGCTGCACGGTGGCGCAGTGGCGCAGTGGTTAGCACTGTGGCAGCACAGTTTTACCCTCGGCCAGGGGATCGCGGGGACCGTGAGATCGTGGGTTTGATCCCTGCCCCCGGCCAACAGTGATCTGTGTGGAGTTTGCATGTTCTCCCCGTGTTTGCGTGGGTTTACTCCGGGATTTCTCCGGTTTCCTCCCACATGCCAAAAACATGCAGGTTAGGGAGTTAAGGGGCGCTTGCGCACGTAGTGACCGGCAGCTGGTGGTTTGTGACCAGACTGCAAAACAAATCTACCTACGGGTACAAAATAAGTAAAAAAAAAAAAAAAAAGTCCCTCGTGTTTTTTTTGTGGGGGGTGCTTCGGGAGTATGGGGTATCGGGCTTGTTGTTACGAGCTGTTCGGTCTCTGTATGACCGTTGTGAGAGTTTGGTTCGTATTGCCAACACTCGGTCGGAGTCATTCCCAGTGAGAGTTGGACTCCGCCAGAGCTGTCCTTTGTCACTGATCCTGTTCATAATTTTTATGGACAGGATTTCTAGGCGCAGCCAGGGAATGGAGGGTGTCATGCTTGGTGACCACAGGATCTCATCTCTGTTGTTTGCAGATGATGTTGTCCTGTTGGCTTCATCCAGCAATGACCTACAGCTCTTGCTGGGACGGTTTGCCGCTGAGTGTGAAGCGGCTGGGATGAGAATCAGCACCTCCAAGTCCGAGTCCATGGTCCTCAGCCAGATAAAGGTAGATTGTCCTCTCTGGGTTGGGGACAGGCTCCTACCCCAAGTGGAGGAGTTTAAGTATCTTGGGGTCTTGTTCACGAGTGAGGGGAAAATGGAGCGAGAGATTGACAGACGAATTGGAGCAGCATCTGCAGTGATGCAGATGTTGTACCGGTCTGTTGTGGTGAAGAGGGAGCTTAGTTCTAAGGCAAAGCTGTCAATTTACCAGTCAATCTACATTCCTACTCTCACCTATGGTCACGAGCTTTGGGTAATGACCGAAAGAACAAAATTGTGGACACAAGCGGCTGAAATGAGCTTTTGCCGTAGGATTGCTGGACTCACCCTCAGAGATAGGGTGAGGAGCTCAGTCATCCGGGAGAGGCTCAGGGTAGAACCGCTGCTCCTCCACATTGAAAGGAGTCAGTTGAGGTGGTACGGGCATCTGATTAGGATGCCTCCTGGACACCTCCCACTTGAGGTGTTTCAGGCACGTCCCACTGGGAGGAGACCCCAGGGCAGACCCAGGACTCGGTGGAGAGACTGTGTCTCCCAGCTGGTCTGGGAACGTCTTGGTATCCTCTCTGAAGAGCTGGAGAAGGTGGCTGGGGAGAGGGAAGTCTGGGCTTCTCTGCTTGAACTGCTGCCTCTGCGACCCGGACCTCCAGAAAAGCGGTAGAAGATGGATGGATGGATGGATGGATACTGATAGGGAACAGGAACTGTTGGGGAAAATGGAAAAAAATAACATGTGAAAATACAAAAACAATTGTATATTGTATTTATTAGTGTTGCACCTTTCAGTACTCATCCTCCCCTTCTCCCCTGCAGGCCAAAACCCAGTAGTGCAGGTCTCTCTTTAATACAACTTAACCTGTTTAATAAAAATACCTGCTTTGCCCTGATTCCTGCCCCCATGTGTTTGTGTCCTGTATTTGGGTCCCTGTCTAGTGTAAATATGACAATCTATATGAAAAAAAACACACATAATATGCAGGAGAGCTTAACAGACAACATGAGAGATGATAATAATTATTAATAATTTCAGATTATGCTGGTATACTTAAGCAATATTACATGAGAGGGAGTACAGTATCAATAGTTACTGTGGGTGTGATATGTCTAATGCCTGACACGTAATGCTTTCCACCTGGTCGCAATCAGGGAGCACCTTTGTATTGAAGTTACTCCTGCTGTTCTGTCTGAGCTAATGATGGTGAAACTAAAGCCTTATGAAGCAATGAACAACTTGGAGACAATTGCTTCATGATCGAGACAGTGTTATGAAACATTTAATAAAGAGTGCCATCTGCTGACTGAGTGCCAGAACTGCATCTGAGTGGAAGACCTGAAAAAATCTCAATACTTTTTTTTTTTTTTGAGAATTTGGCCATCCGAGGTCTATTCAAAATTGGATGGCAGGAACAAATAATACAAAGCAAACAAAAAAATCCTAATTCCAATAGAACCCTCTCAAATTTCCCGCGAGCCCTCAAGTCACGTGATGTGACCGACATAACGAGACCTCACTTGCTACGATCACGTGACTGTGGGTGTGTTGAAACAGCGTTCGATGCACTGCTCATGACACTTCTACTACATATTGCTCAAATCAGTGTTGAGTGGGCAGTGTCGAGTGCAACATCACTAGTCTGAGTGCGCTGGACCTTCTCCATGCAAGAACCCATCTCTTTGTGTGCAGCTTGGAGATTGCCTGCTCCCCCTTGTCACCATTGTTTACGTAAGGACTTAAATCAATTAACCCCTTCCAATATCTTCCAAGATATCTTCTCCTTGTTGGCAGACTGGACTGCTTCCAGGCGGACTACCCAGCTTCTAACCCCCCCCCCCCCACACACACACACACACACACACACACCACCACCACCACCATCTACACTTAAGTTGACTTACCACCATTACCTTCACTGTTTCTTCTCACCCCCTTGTCCTCCATCCCAGGCCTAGCCACCTGGCTGCAATCCCCCAAATCTCCCCACCATACCACACACCTCTTCAACACGGAGGATCAACTGCTTGACTTCATCGCTGCAGCTTCCAGCATAACCTGTAAGAAAGAACAGTTAATTCATTATCTGCCTGTTCCCATCTCCATATACTTTATCTCCTCTGCTTTCTCCCACAAGGTTGCCAGATCCTCTTTGCACTTCTCACTGCATTATTCAATAAAATAATTGTATTCAATCGCCAGTTTTGGTCTCCTCCTTGTCTGCTTTTGGGTCAGGTAGTAAAACCATGTCAGTTGGTGGGTTTCCTCACATGAACTGCTTGCTTTAGTGATGGCCAGATGAGGCTTTCTAGAGGACTTGAGGCCTTTCATCAAAATGTTTCATATAGAGGGGTTGCACGTGACGTCAGTGGTCACGTGCCACATTGTTTTTCTGCCATTTTGGACGGCAAATAGCGTAGACCCTGTGTTGATAATAATAATAATTCCACTAGCACCTACTCAGCCCGACTCAACACGGTGTTGTTTGTTATCCATTATGACTGAATACCACCTTAAGTGAGTGAGATCTTTACAGCAAGGCAGCCCGACACTCCCATGACATTATTTGTATGTGACAAGCAAAACACAAGATGGATATGGAGGCGAGCCTGCTGCTCGCTGGCTTTTTGTCAGAGTAAAGGCGACAAAGGAGAGCCAGAGAAGGCTACAGGTGGCGAGACAAAACTCTGGAAAAGTACTGGAGAGCATAGGAAGCCATGGGGCAGCGGAAGACGTTAGGATACAAACTAGATCACATCTGAGGGTAAGCTAATGACTGCTAATGCTAGTTAAGCACTAATAAGTCCTCTGTACTACATTGTAATCACAGCAAGTTATCACTATTAGGTACTAAAATATGCATGTTGTCTGTGTGTGTTTCAGATGGCTCTCTTGTGGCAAAATTATTGCTTCAAACCGTCGGTCTTCAACCGAGCATCTCAGTGATGGGATGTCATCCCTGCTTCATGAACAGCAATGATTGCAGAACTTCAGAATGTCTGAAGAAACGTTTAGCTTCTTGTGCGACAAATTGTTCTGATCTGTGTTAAAATCATGGAGAGACTGTTGAGACATCATGGGATGTACTGCTCCAGCCGTTGTCGTGGCAAAAAGTGATCAGCTGCCAAAAATTGATCACCAGGCGCCATATTATATTTATGGGGTTATATTAGCTGTAAAATATATATTTCAATAGCTAAACAGTACTGAGTTAGGTATAATAAAATATATTTAACAATTATGATGCATTTTTAACCCAAAACAAACTTCATCTAGGATTAAAATCAATTAAAATAATGCAGTCACAAGGTCACATGGAACATACATGGATTTACTAGATATATACATGTAGATACTGTATAAATATATATTCTGTGTGAATAATGTACTATGTACTCCTTTTGTATTGCACTATGAATTTTTACAATAAACTTTTGTGCCTTTTGCAGATCTGTCTCCACTTTTGTTTGTTTTATTTGTGAAGGCAACCAAGATTAAGTGACATAAATTAAATGCTAAAAGACTGGAAAAGCTATCTAAATAATCCAGCAATTTGAGAAATCACTTTTGGTTTGTGTCAGTCTGTCAACAGAATTATAAACCATAAAGTAGTTTGTGTTAAAACATGTTAAATCCCATTAAACCCTAACTCATTATTAGGAAATACAGATGCTAATATGGCCCAGAATTCCTCCATATACTGGTATTATCATGAAAGTGTGCAGTGTCTTCTGCACTCACACATCCAACGATACAGTCTTCAGTAAATAAAACAATTGTTTTTGGTTACTTTTTCTTAAAAATGAGCCATTATTTTCAACGTCATTGATAACTGTTTGGTTTGTACTGTTGACTCCTCCCACTGGCACCTTAACAGAAAAATAGAAAACCATGATGCAAACACATAAGTCACTAAATTGTTTATTACAATCACTAGCAAAATCCAGATTATTTAGAATGTGCAAAATTCAAACTTTAAACAGCAAAAAAACTCAGAGTGGGTCATACACACCGGCCTCACACACTGACTCCTTGCCTTCGCAAAGTGGCCCAGCACACCAAGGAACGCTTAATTGAAGGCAGCATTCTGAGCCATCTCCTCCCTTCACAAGGTAGTTTCATGGAATATAGGTCAAGTGGGCCCCTGACCAAGTGAGCACTCCCAAGTGTACCCTAGGATCCAATCTGTACATGTACAAGTACATTCTCAATCCAATGATTTGTAAACGCGAAGAAGGAAAGCAACAACAAGAATTTGTGTAAAACTGTTGGAAAGACTTTTCCCGGTCACCAAGAAGTGGAAAAAAAATAAAAAATAAAAATAAATAAAATAAAAAAAAAAAAATATATATATATATATATATATATATATATATATATGTAAGATGACAACTAAGGTGACCCGGAGAAGGTTTTGGCTCTGTTTCTGCTTTCAAAAGACTTTTCTTCTCCACTGCTGCTGCTCGTCACCACTGGCTGCCCCAAGATGAAAATACACAGAATAGGTATGTGGGACAATAATGCTCTGAATGAGGTTTTAGAAAGCTCCAAATCAGTTTGTAAATCACTGGATTGAAAATGTACTTGTACACGTACAGATTGGACCCCAGGGTCCACTTGGGGTGCTCACATGGGGTGCTCACCTGGTCAGGGGTCCACTTGACCTGTTCCCATTTCATGCTGTCTTGCCTCACTCAGAAGCAACTGGATGTGCTGCTGGTCCCGGTTCAGCAGATCTTCAGCCTGCAGTAGGACTCTAGAATGAAAATACACACACAACTTAAGTATATGCACAGCACGAAAGTGCAACATGTAAAAAACTATTTTTTAACCAGGATTAACACTAGCTTATTTCATCAGATGTTGTCGACACAAGCGCAAAATACAAGCAGAGCACGGAGTAAGCATTGATGGCTGACTAGCTAGCTCATTGTCTGCATACAGGAGGCAATGGTGTTGTTTGTTCAAAGTGAGCTTTCGACCACTGGGATAAATAACGGCAAAGATGCATAATATCACATCACTCACCATCCTCTATCACTGTTTTCAACAATGATGATGCCGTGGTCGGGTCAACACCACTCTTCCTCCCATCTGCCTTCGCCGGTCGGTGGCCGTGAATTCTTTTCAGGTCGCTCCGTCCAGCTCCCTCTGAATTTCTTTAGTCAGCTACCAAGCACAGAAAAGTTTGCACCTCATTGTTGGACCATGGTGTTGATTTGTGTGTAGCCATTTATCTCATTGATTACACTCACTCACGCTTGCTGTTGGTGATTTGATTGTTCGTTGCCATCCAAAATGGCGTAGTAAATAAAAGACACGTGACCCATGTGATGTCAGTGCAACCCCTCTATAGACGAAGCCTCATGTGAAACATCTACTAGGTCATCTAGTGGACAAAACATATACAACAAGCAGATTTTTACAAGGGCATTATTGGGTTTTTTTTGTAACTTAAGATTTTTATTCATTTTTCATTATATATATTGCATTCAGATCACAGTCTACATTTAAAAAAAAAAAACAAAGGGGCTAGAGTGAAAAAGAAAAAGGAAAAAAAAAAAAAAAAAGGGGGGGGGGGGACAAATGTTGGAGCATCAAGTTTTTAGTTTCCATCTCTTAATTCTTCTGGTTTTTCCAGCGTCTTTGGTTATTCTTTCAATATCTGTCTCGTTGTTGCACTTTGTAGTGTGTCCATTTCCGCCATTTTTTTCCCCATAGTCCTTCTTGCATTCTTTGTCGATATGTTAGTTTTTCCATCATACGTATGTCCTCAATAATGTCAGTCCATTGCTCTTGGTCAGGAAGAACTTCTGATCGCCATTTTTTTGTGATTGTTTTTTTACATGCAATCAACAAGATTTTAACTAGATATCTGTCCTCCGCCTGTATAACATTGTCTCTTTTAAGATCACATAGGTACATCAGGTTACAGTTCATTGGTATATTATATCCTAATATCCTCTGTATTGTCACATGTATAGATTTCCAGAATGATGAGATTTTGCAGCATTTCCAAAACATATGCGAGTGGTCTGCATTTTGAGCCCCACATCCCCTCCAGCATAAAGATTGGGTATTTGTATACTTTCCTTGAATCTGTGGTGTAATGAAAAAGCGAATCAGGTTTTTCCATCCAAATTCCCTCCATGTTCTTGAATTTGTTGACGTGTGTTGTGTTTTCCATATTTCCTGCCAGCTTTCTTCTGTTATGTTTAAATTGAGCTCTTTCTCCCATTTCTCCTTTATATAGTTACTTGAATGATTGTTTGCCATAAGTTTCTGATATAGCTTTGAAATAATTCTTGTTTTATTTCCTGTATATGAGCTTAAAATGAATTGTATAATCTCGCTCACATCTGTTTGGAGGTTATGCCTAATCTTCTTCATATAATAGTCTCTCATCTGCAGATATCTGAAGAATTCCGATCTTTCTAGTTTAAATTTTCTCCTGATGTTTACAAAGCTCCCGAGATCTTTTTTTCCGATATTGCCCCATGCTGTGATTCCCTTGTTCACCAGATTTTTGTATCCCCTATCTTGTTTTGCCGGTTCAAACTGACTGTCAAATGCTACCCATTTCAATAGTTTTATGTCTTCCTTTATATTATACTTTTGTACTATTTTATACCACAGTTCTAAAGTAAATTTAGTGATTGGGTCTATTTGTTTGATTTGCTTATATGCATCTTTATCTCCTATTATGCTTTGTACTGGGAGTCCCTCAATTTCCTTTTCCATTTCTTTCCATTTTGCCTCATATCCCTCGTCGCACCAACATATGATATATCTTATTTGTGCTGAGTAGTAATATTCCTTTAGACTCGGTAGGCCCATGCCTCCTTTCTCTTTTGGTAATTGGAGAGTTTTATATTTCACTCTTGGTTTTTTACCTCCCCAAACAAATCTCGATATCATCCTGTCCCACTTTGAGAATTGGGCATCTGGAATCTCTGTTGGTAGAGCCTGGAAGAGGTAAAGTAATCTAGGTTGTATGCTGATTTTGACTGTCTCAATTTTTGAATTCAGATCCATATTTAAGATTGACCATCTATCAATATCTTTTTTTATTTCTTGTTCCAACCTATCATAGTTTGCTTTATAGATTTTGCTTAGATCTTTAGGTATGTTCACTCCAAGGTATTTTATTTCTTTTTGTTTCCAGTTTAGTTTGATCTTATCAGTTATCTGGTTTAGAGGGTTATAGTGGAATGTCAGTATTTGTGTTTTTGTTATGTTTATCTTGTATCCTGATAATTTTCCAAAATTTTCTATCAAGTTCATCATTTCCATTATTGATTCATCTGGTTGTTCAAGGTAAACTATAATATCGTCTGCAAATAGCCCAATCTTGTGTTCCGCCCCCTTTATTGTTACACCTTTTAATTTCTTATTTTGTCGTATCGCTTGAGCCAGTGGCTCTATGAACAGAGCAAACAAGGTGGGCGATAAGCAGCATCCCTGCCTAGTTGATCTTTGTATATTTACTTTGTCTGTTAAGCTACCGTTTATCTTGATTCTTGCCACAGGTTCTTGATACAGCGTCCTTATGCATTGTACTGATTTTTCGTTAAATCCAAAGCGTTCCAGCACACTATATAGGAATTTCCAGTTAACCCTGTCAAATGCTTTTTCTGCGTCTAAACTCATTATTACTGTGCTTTTCTTTTCTTTATGTATTTGATTAATTATATGTATTGTTCTCCTGATATTGTCATGTGTTTGGCATCCCTCTATGAAACCAGTTTGATCATCTTCTATCAATTCCGTCAAGAATGTCTTTATTCGTTTACATATAATTGTTGTATATATTTTATAATCTACATTTAATAAAGAGATTGGTCTATAGTTTCCGCATTGTTCTTTATCTTTCCCTGGTTTTAAAATAACTGAAATGATTGCTTCGTTCCATGATGGAGGTATTTTGTTGTTGTTCAGCGTCCAATTAAATGACTTTAGGAGTTGTGGCGTGAGTTCTTCTATAAACAGTTTATAAAACTCAGATGGGTATCCATCACTACCTGGTGATTTACCGTTTTTAAGTGACTTAATCACATCTCTAATCTCTTGTGTTGTTATTTCTGCTGTTAGCTTTTCATTTTGTTGATTTCCTATTGATGGCAAGTCCAATGTGTATAGAAATTTTTTAATATCTTTAGTATTTGTTTCTTCAGGTTGCGAGTATAGTTCTTGGTAGAAATTATGGAATATTTCTTTGATGTTTTCTGGGTTAACTGTGGTTTTATTTGTGGTGGGGTCTTTAATCTTATATACATTATTCATTGTTTGTTGTTTTCTTAACCGTTTTGCCAGCAGTTTTGTGGCTTTTGGTCCCGTTTCATAATATTTTTGCTTTAGATATCTATTTTTCCTTTCAATTTCATCCATTTGTGTTTCTTTTATCTTTATTTTTTCTTCTTTAATTTCTTGATATATTTTTGGGTCATTTGTGCTTTGATGTTTATGTTCTAATTCCCTCAGTCTCTCACATCTTTGTTCATATGCTTCCAGTTTAGTCTTATTTGCTTTTCCTGTTTCAACAATTAATTTACCTCTTAACATGGCTTTTAGTGCATCCCATAGTATTGTTGGGTCTACTTCTTCATTGTCATTCTCTTGGATATATTCATTTATGTTTACTTTTATTCTTTCTTTCATTTTATCATCATTTAACAGTCCTACATTAAGTTTCCATGTTGTTTGTCGTTTTCTATTGTTTAAATTTATTTCCATGTATATAGGATTATGATCTGATATTTCTGCCCCTCCAATCCAACAATTTCTCACCCTGTGTCTGTCACCTTCATTCATAAGGAAGTAATCTATTCTAGAGTGTACTTTATGGACTGCTGAATAATGTGTATAGTCTTTTTCGAGTGGGTGCAGGTCCCTCCAAATGTCTACCATACCCATTTCTGCCAGTGAGGTTCTTATGAATTTTGTTACATGTTTTTTTGTCTTCTTAACACTTGTTGTGTCAACTTCATGATCCATGACAGCATTTAAGTCTCCTCCACAAATCAGGACTCCTTCACTGTGTGTTGCTATGAGATCAAACAGATGTTGAAAAAAACCCTTGTCACTTTCTGGTGGGGCATAGATGTTCACTAATGTGATCTGCATTCCATCTATGCTACCCTTTATTATTACATACCTGCCTTCTTTATCCTGGATTTCCTGTTCACATTCAAATTGTATTTTGTTTGAGATTAGTATCATGACCCCCCTTTTAGTTCCTCCCTTAAATGAACTGTAGTAGGAGTTCTTATAGCCAAATCTCTTTAGTTTCACATGTTCTGTCTTGCTCAAATGTGTCTCTTGCATAAATATAATTTCGGCTTTTTCTTTCTTGAATTTTCTTATTATTCTTTCCCTTTTAACAGGTGAGTTCAGACCATTCACGTTTAGTGTTATTATCTTAAGACTTTTACCCATAATCATGTTTTTCCATTTTTTTAACCTGTGCTCCTAGCCCCTTTAACAACAAAAATAACACATATTTATATAAAAACACATTAAAAAAATCTCAACGTCCGTACTTTGGGCCTTTCTTCTGCCCACTGGTCCCTGTTGGTGGGTGGAGGGAATGTCCTCACCGAGTGTAGGGCCCTCCCTAGACCTCTAGTTACTATCCAAGTAATAGTCATTAGTCTAGAAATGTCCAACAAATATCACTTAAACCTCTCCTAGCCGTCTGTTTCTCTTTTACCTTGTCTTCTTGGCCTTCATTTCTTCTGTGTCTTTCTTAATCTTTGTTATAATCTAGGCTTTCAGTTAAAAGCCTTGTAGTCTTTCCTGGGCCCGCTGCTCCACGTCTCCCCCCGTCTTTTGCCGTTCACTCGCCTCCACTCCGGCTGTCGTGATGCGTTCAGGGCCTCCGCTGCTCCTACCGTTTCCTCCGGCACGTACACCTCAAGGCCCCGCTCCATCATGTCCTGCGCTGCCTCTCTGGCTGTGTTGTAGGTTCTTACGCCGTTCTCCCAATGAATCCTCATCTTCGTTAGCGGCGTTTGGAATCTAATTTTTTTTTCTTTCAGCGTTTTTTTAATGTTGGCATATTTCTTCCGCTGCTGCACAATTTCTGCCGGGTAGTCATGATCAAAGAATATCTGCTTGTCGCCGATTCGTATCTTTTTTTTCCACGCTCGTGTCAGGATTCTTTCCTTTACATCATATTTCAGAAAGTTTACCACAACTGACCTGGGTGGAGAGCGTGGGTTCGGGTTCTGTGCCGAGGCTCTGTGCGCTCGTTGAATCTGCAGATCCGCTTCGCTGGGCAGTTCCAGCTCTTTTTTTAAGAACTGATCCATGAATTTCGTCATCGAGTTGCCTTCAATGCCCTCCGGGATCCCGAAGATGCGTATATTGCCCCGTCTGGACCTGCTCTCCAAGTCGGTTACTTTCTCCTGCATCCTCTGCATTTGTGCCGTCAGGGTCTGCAGCTGTTCGCTTGCCTCGCTATTCCAATCTTCCAGCTCTGATATTCGGGCCTGCGCTTCTGTCATACACGCCCGCTGGGAGCGCAGCTCCTCCATGTTTTCTGCTAGCTTGCGCTCCATTTCTCTTCGGAGGCCCATAATTTCCTCCTTAATCTCTTTTTTCAGCTCCTCCTTAAGAGCCGCTAAATCCTGTTGTAGCTGCCGTTTGAAGTCTCAACTCTTTACCCAAACTGGCGATGCCAGTGTTCATGGTATCGAGTTTTGTGTCCTCCATTTTCTCTGCTGCGGTCACCTCGTTTTTTGGGCCCCGTGTTCAGCGGTTTCTCCTGCGTTGTTGAAGAGGAATTCTTTAATTTTACTCTGCTTTTGTCCTTGTGCCCGGCTCCTTCGTGTTTTCATCCCTTAGTTTATTGATCCACTTATGTCGAGTTGGCCATTTACCGATGATTTTTAATCCGGCTAGGGAGAGCTCTCTGTTTAAGCGTTATGTCTCTCCGCCATCTTCCCGGAAGTCCAGGGCATTATTGGTTTAATGTCTATTTTTTCCATTTCAATAAACACACTGTCTTAAGAAATATCAATGATAATAAGGGAAAAGGAAATAATAAAACTCAGGTGACTACAGTGAATGTGCTTGTGGTATTTATCCATTTTTATTTAAAAAAATAACGTTTCAACTGTCTTTGGACTAAGGTAATTTCTTTCTCTTTTTTTGAATTATTTCTCCAACTTTGGAGAATACTCTCTCAGAGCACAGAGGATGCAGATGTGCAAAGGAAGGCTACTGCAAGTTTGTACAGTGTAGGGTAGACAAGTTTCTGTCTCTCCCAGTACATTCATCTGTGTCCTTACTCTCATGCAGGGCACGAGGGCACCTCAGCATAAAGCTCCATGCTCTTTGAAACACAACAGACACTTCACCTTGCAAATAAAAATAAAATTACAAGAATGGCCTAGCTGGGACTTGAACCCCAGCCTTCCAGTTGCAGGGCAGATACTTTACTGCTAGGCCATCACTTTAGTTACAATAAATAGCCACAATTTGTGAAAAATGTATCAATGGGAGAAATGAGATCAAACTGTTCTCAAACGGGAGAAGTCCATGTTTTTGGTGCTGGCTCCATCTGAAAATTGGCTGTGACAAATCCCTTACACAGTCAAACATCGATAACACAAAATGTGAGGGACGTGAATTTCCACTGTGTATCACTGCTCACTTTATTTCATGTTTCGTGCAAAATCATGAATGGCTTCCTGACCCAGTCACATGGTACAACGTCAGCAATACATGCCTCGAAACGAGCTTTGCCAAATATTTCCTGGACAGGCTCGGAGCACCCTCGAAGCTCTGGAGGCTGCTGTCCCATCATTAGCTTGCTTCAGGGCCTTCCACAACATCTCAGTTGGATTAAGGTGAGTACTTTGACTTGGCCATTCCAAAACATTAACTTTATTCTTCTTTAACCATTCTTTGGTAGAATGACTTGTGTAATTATGATGCTCATCTTGCTACTTGACCCACTTGCTCTTGAGATTCAGTTCATGGACAAATATCCTGACATTTTCCTTTATTTGCTGGTATAATTCAGAATTCATTGTTCCATCAATGATGACAAGCAATCCTGGCCCAAATGCAGGAAAACAGGCCTAAACACAGATGGGATAAGGTTCTAATATGCTGGAATTCACTGTCTAACTTTCTCCAAACATAAAACTTCTCATTCAAACCAAAAAGTTCTCTTTTGGTCTCAGCTGTCTACGAGGCATTTTTCCAAAGACTTTCGGGTTTGTCCACTTGATCTTTACCAAACTGCAGATGAGCAACAATGTTCTTTTTGGAGAACAGTGGCTTTCTCCTTGCAACCCTGTCATGCACACCATTGGTGTTCAGTGTTCTCCTGATGGTGGACTCATGAACATTAACATTAGCCAATGCAAGAGAGGCCTTCAGATGTGTAGAAGTTACCCTGGGGTCCTTTATGAACTCAGGGACTATTACACGCCTTGCTCTTGGAGTGATCTTAGTTGGTCTGCCACTCCTGGGGATGGTAACAATGGTCTTCCTCCATTTGTGCACAATCTGTCTTACTGTGGGTTGGTGGAGTCTAGAGATGGTTTTGTAACCTTTTCCAGCCTGAGGGGCATCGACAACCCTTTTTCTGAGGTCTTTGTTCATGCCATGATGACACTTCTACAAACATGTGTCAATACTTTGATAGATCTTTAAATAAAAGGTTCTTTAACTAAAACAGGGTGCCCAGTCACACCTGATTGTTATCCCAATGACTGAAAACATCTGACTCTAATTTCAACTTCAAATTACCTGCTAATCCCAGAAGTTCACAAACTTTTGCCACTCACAGATATGTAATGTTGGATTATTTTCCTCAAAAAATGTAAAAGTATTTTTTTGTCTTATTTATTAAACTGGGTTCTCTTTATTCATTCATTCATCTTCTTCCGCTTAATCCTGTTTGGGTTGCAGGGGGGCTGGAGCCTATCTCAGCATCTTTGGGCGAGAGGCAGGGTACACCCTGGACAGATCGCCAGTCTATCGCAGGGCCAACACAGAGAGACAGACAACCTTTCACTCTCACAGTCATACCTAAGGACAATTTAGAATCCCCAGTTTTTGATGCCAATTAACCTAACTTGCATGTTTTTGGCATGTGGGAGGAAACCGGAGAAATCCCGGGGTAAACCCACGCAGACACGGGGAGAACATGCAAACTCCTCACAGATCACTGTTGGTTGGGGGCTGGGATCGAACCCAGGATCCCCCGGCCAAGGGTGAGTTGCTGTGCTGCCGCAGTGCTAACCACTCGGTCACCGCGCCGCCCTGGCTTCTCTTTATCTTCAGTGAAAATCTTAAGAAGTTTTAGGTCATATTTATGCAGAAATGTAAAAATTCTAAAGGGTTCACAAACTTTCAAGCACCACTGTAGAGCTTCACTTTTTTTTTTTTTTTTACAATGGATGTAAGTGGCACTTGGTCATTCATATTTTTTGCCAATTATTTGAGCAATTAGTTTGACCTTGTAGCTCCTCACTGACACCTGTTCAATAAGATTTATAATTTTTTTATTAAAGTTTTTGAAAAGCAAAAGTGCCTTAATTGGATGTAGCATCTTTTTCCACTTCACACATTTCCAGCACACCTTCAGTTCTACCTCAGTAACTTCATCACTTCCATAGCAGGTAATAACAGAGTTGGAATCTCACCTGGTGAAAATTTATGGGAGTGTGATGTTCTTGTATCATCATGTACTTCTTTGTAATGTTTGCATATGGAGAAAACAAGTTAATAATTACTCAGACTCATATTCAAGCTTCATGTTTTTTTTTTCTTGTTGCCTTTAAAAGAACACTCACAAACTCACACAAAAATAGATGGTTAAGAAACAAAAGATGTAATTTAATGTGATATGCAAATACAAACTATCTGTTGTGTTGGCAGTTAGACCTTATGGCTATGAATATGATAAAGAACACCTCCATGTACAGTGGTGAGAAAAAGTGTTTGCCCCTTCCTGATTTCTCATTTTTTTTTGTATGTTTGTCACATTTAAATGTTTTAGATCATCAAATAAATTTAAATATTAGACAAAGATAACCCCCCCTCATGGATCGTCACCTTATCGTGGTGGTGGTGGTGGTGGGGGGGGGGGTTGCGTGCCCCAGTGATCCTAGGAGCTATGTTGTCCGGGGCAATTTGCCTCTGATAGGGTCACCCAAGACAAACTGGTCCTGGGTGAAGGGCCAGACTAAGAACGATCCAACAGACTCTCATGATAAATTCTATATCAAGGATTCAGTGTACCCCGCCCGGTATGGGGTTACCGAGGCCCCACCCTGGAGCCAGGCCTGGGGGAGGGGCTCGAAGGCTAGCGTCTGGTGGCCGGGTTTCCACCCATGGGACCCGGCCGGGCTCAGCCCGAAGGAGTTACATGGGTCCGCCCTCCAGTGGGCTCACCACCTGCAGGAGGGATCATGGGGGTCCGGTGCTATGTGGATTAGGTGGCGGTCAAAGGCGGAGACCTTGGTGGACTGATCCCAAGCTTTCTAAACTGGCTTTTGGGATGTGGAATGTCACCTCTCTGGTGGGGAAGGAGCCTGAGCTGGTGTACGAGGTTGAGAGATACCGGCTAGATATAGTCGGCCTCACCTCAACACACAGCTCCGGTTCCGGAAACAGTCTCCTGGAGAGGGGCTGGAGCTTGGCCTTTTCTGGAGTTGCCCCGGGTGAGAGGCGACAAGCAGGGGTGGGTATTCTTGTATCCCCCCACCTTGTTGCCTCTATATTGGAGTTTTCCCCAGTGGATGAAAGGGTTGCTTCCCTGCGCCTTAGGGTTGGGAAACGGGTCCTGACCATCATTTGTGCCTATGCACCAAATGATGTTTCAGAGTACCCACCCTTTTTGGAGTCTGTGACTGGGGTGCTGGAGGGTGCTCCTCTTGGAGACTCCATTGTCCTACTGGGGGACTTCAATGCGCACGTGGGCAACGACAGTGAAACCTGGAGGGGGGTGATTGGGAGGAACGGCCTGCCCGATCTGAACCCGAGTGGTGTTCAGTTATTGGACTTCTGTGCTAACCACAGTTTGTCCATAACGAACACCATGTTCAAGCATAAGGGTGTCCATATGTGCACCTGGCACCAGGACACCCTAGGTCGCAGGTCGATGATCGATTTTGTTATCGTGTCATCAGACCTGCGACCATATGTCTTGGACACCTGGATAAAGAGAGGTGCAGAGCTGTCAACTGATCACCACCTGGTGGTGAGTTGGATCCGATGGCAGGGGAGGAAGCCATTCAGACCTGGTAGACCCAAACGTATAGTGAGGGTGTGCTGGGAACGTCTGGCTGAGGCCCCTGTCTGGGAGGTCTTCAACTCCCACCTCCGGAAGAACTTCAACCACATTCTGAGGGAGTCTGGAGGCATAGAGTCTGAATGGGCCATGTTTTCCACCTCTGTTGTTGAAGCGGCGGCCCAGAGCTGCGGCCGCAAGGTGGTCGGTGCATCTCGTGGTGGCAACCCCCGAACCAAGTGGTGGACACCAGTGGTGAGGGGGGCCACTAAGCTGAAGAAGGAGTCCTATCAAGCTTGGTTGGCTTGTGGGACTCCCGAAGCAGCTGAGGTGTACCGACAGGCCAAGCGGCGTGCAGCTCGGGTGGTTGCTGAAGCAAAAAACCCGGGTATGGGAGGAGTTCGGTGAGGCCATGGAACAAGACTTTCAGTCGGCCTCGAAGAGATTCTGGCAAACTGTCCGGCGGCTCAGGATGAGAAAGCAGCTCCCTGTCCACACTGTGTATGGTGCGGATGGGACACTGTTGACTTCGACTGGGGAGATCGTCGGGCGGTGGAAGGAATACTTCAAGGATCTCCTCAATCCCACTGATACGCCTTCCACAGAGGAAGCAGGGTTTGGGGATGAGAGGGATAACTCGCCTATCACAAGGGCTGAGGTCGCCAAGGTGGTTAAAAATCTCCTTGGTGGCCGGGCCCCGGGGCTGGACGAGATTCGCCGTGAGTACCTCAAGGCCCTGGATGTTGTAGGGCTGTCATGGTTGACACGCCTCTGCAACATTGAGTGGAGGTCGGGGCAGTGCCTTTGGCATGGCAAACCGGGGTGCTGGTTCCTCTCTTCAAAAAAGGGGACCGGAGGGTGTGCTCCAACTTTAGAGGGATCACACTTCTCAGCCTCCCTGGGAAGGTCTATGCCAAGGTACTGGAGAGGAGAGTCCGACCGTTGGTCGAACCTTGGATTCAGGAGGAGCAATGTGATTTTCGTCCTGGCCATGGCACATCGGACCGGCTCTTTACCCTCTCGAGAATTCTTGAAGGTTCGTGGGAGTTTGCCCAGCCAGTTTACATGTGTTTTGTGGACTTGGAGAAGGCATTTGACCGCGTCCCTCATGGTTTTTTGTGGGGGTGCTTCGGGAGTATGGGGTATCAGGCTTGTTGTTACGAGCTATTCGGTCTCTGTACGGCCGTTGTGAGAGTTTGGTTCGTATTGCCAACACTCGGTCGGAGTCATTCCCAATGAGAGTTGGACTCCGCCAGGGCTGCCCTTTGTCACCTATCCTGTTCATAATTTTTATGGACAGGATTTCTAGGCGCAGCCAGGAAATGGAGGGTGTCATGCTTGGTGACCACAGGATCTCATCTCTGTTGTTTGCAGACGATGTTGTCCTGTTGGCTTCATCCAGCAATGACCTACAGCTCTTGCTGGGACGGTTTGCCGCTGAGTGTGAAGCGGCTGGGATGAGAATCAGCACCTCCAAGTCCGAGTCCATGGTCCTCAGCCGGAAAAAGGTGGATTGTCCTCTCTGGGTTGGGGACTGGCTCCTGCCCCAAGTGGAGGAGTTTAAGTATCTTGGGGTCTTGTTCACGAGTGAGGGGAAAATGGAGCAAGAGATTGACAGACGGATCGGAGCAGCATCTGCAGTGATGCGGACGTTGTACCGGTCTGTTGTGGTGAAGAGGGAGCTTAGTTCTAAGGCAAAGCTGTCGATTTACCAGTCAATCTACGTTCCTACTCTCACCTATGGTCACGAGCTTTGGGTAATGACGAAAGAACAAGATCGCAGATACAAGCGGCTGAAATGAGCTTTCTCCGTAGGATTGCTGGACTCACCCTTAAAGATACGGTGAGGAGTTCAGTCATCCGGGAGAGGCTCAGAGTAGAACCGCTGCTCCTCCACATTGAAAGGAGTCAGTTGAGGTGGTATGGGCATCTGATTAGGATGCCTCCTGGACACCTCCCACTTGAGGTGTTTCAGGCACATCCCACTGGGAGGAGACCCCGGGGCAGACCCAGGACTCGGTGGAGAGACTATGTCTCCCAGCTGGTCTGGGAACGCCTTGGTATCCTCTCTGAAGAGCTGGAGCAGGTGGCTGGGGAGAGGGAAGTCTGGGCTTCTCTCCTTGAACTGCTGCCTCCACGACCCGGACCTCCGGAAAAGCAGTAGAAGATGGATGGATGGATGGATGGATGGATGGATGAAATGCAGTTTTTAAATGATGGTGTTTATGATAAAGGGTAAAAAAATCAAAACCTACATGGCCCTGTTTGAAAAAGTGACACCCCCCCCCCCCGTTAAAACATAAATTAACTGTGCTTTATCACATCTTTGGAAAGCTGAGTACAATTTCTCTAGCCACACCCAGGCCTGATTACTGCCACACCTGTTCACAATCAAGAAATCACTTACATAGGACCTGCCTGACAAAGTGAAGTAGACTATAAGATCTTCCAAAGCTAGACATCATGCTGCGATCTAAAGAAATTCAGGAACAAATGAGAAACAAAGTAATTGAGATCTATCAGTCTGGAAAAGGTTATAAAGCCATTTCTAAAGCTTTGGAACTCCAGCGAACCACAGTGAGAGCCATTATCCACAAATGGCGAAAACATGGAACAGTGGTGAACCTTCCCAAGAGTGGCCGGCTGACCAAAATTACCCCAAGAGCGCAGCGACGACTCATCCAAGAGGTCATGAAAGACCCCACAACAACATCCAAAGAACTGCAGGCATCACTTGCCTCAGTTAAGGTCAGTGTTCATAACTCCACCATAAAAAAGAGACTGGGCAAAAATGGCCTGCATGGCAGAGTTCCAAGACGAAAACTGCTGAGCAAAAAGAACATAAAGGCTCGTCTCAGTTTTGCCAGATAACATCTTGATGATCCCCAAGACTTTTGGGGAAATACTCTGTGGACTGACGAGACAAAAGTTTAACTTTTTGGAAGGTGTGTGTCTCATTACATCTGGTGTAAAAGTAACACAGCATTTCAGAAAAGGAACATCATACCAACAGTAAAATATGGTGGTGGTAGTGTGATGGTCTGGGGCTGTTTTGCTGCTTCAGGATCTGGAAGACTTGCTGTGGTACATGGAACCATGAATTTTGCTGTCTACAAAAAAATCCTGAAGGAGAATGTCTGGCCATCTGTTCGTGACCTCAAGCTGAAGCACACTTGGGTTCTGCAGCAGGACAATGATCCAAAACACACCAGCAAGTTCACCTCTGAATAACTTAAGAAAAACAAAATGAAGACTTTGGAGTGGCGTAGTCAAAGTCCTGACCTGAATCCAATTGAGATGCTGTGACATGACCTTAAAAAGGCAGTTCATGCTCGAAAACCCTCCAATGTGGCTGAAATACAACAGTTCTGCAAAGATGAGTGGGCCAACATTCCTCCACAGCACTGTAAAAGACTCATTGCTAGTTACTGCAAACACTTGATTGCATTTGTTGCTGCTAAGGGTGGCCCAACCAGTTATTAGGTTTAGGGGGCAATCACTTGTTCACACAGGGCCACGTAGGTTTGGATTTTTTCCCCCTTAATAATAAGATAAGATAAGATAAGATAAGATAAGCCTTTATTAGTCCCACAACGGGGAAATTCCAGGATTGCAACAGCACAGGGATAGCAACACTCAGAGCAACAATCAGAAGGCAAGAAAAAAAACAAGCAAGCAAGAGCAGCTAATAAACATATGTACGTATTACTATAAAATATATATATATACACACACACACAGACACACAGTGCAGAGCATTGTAGCTGGATGGAATAAATATATGAATATATGAACACACAGTGCAGAGCATTGTAGCTAGATGGAATAAATATGTAAATATATAAACACCCACAGTACGGAGCATTGCAGCTAGGTGGAATAAATATGCAAGTATATAAACACACACAGTGCGGAGCAATGTAGCTAGATGGAATAACATGTAGATATATAAATATATAAACACCCACAGTACGGAGCATTGCAGCTAGACGGAACAAATATGCAAATATATAAACACACACAGTGCAGAGCATTGCCGCTAGATGGAATGAAACAGCATAACCGTCTACCCAGCTATCCTGCATGGTATGATTATGTGCCCATACACACTCTCACCCTCCATAGCGACCGGCATGCTCCTAGTTGTATGCCGGAGAGGACCACTGTGTAAGTCTATTGCATCTTCTGCATTCAAAAAACTATTAGTTTGTTACGTCTTTTTGCTATCTCTGCGAGCAGCCCTGCTTAGGTTGTACAGTCTGACAGCCGTTGGTAGGAAGGACCTACGAAACCTCTCGGTTGTGCACCTGGGATGATGTAGTCTGCTGCTAAATGAGCTCCTCAGTGCATTCAGTATGTCCTGCATAGGGTGGAACTCGGACTCCAGCAGAGATGACAGTTTAGCCACCGTCCTTCTCTCTCCTATCTCCTCCATCGGATCAAGGCGCTGCCCCAGGACAGAGCTAGCTTTCTTAATCAGTTTGTTCAGTCTCTTCCTATCGGCTGCAGTAATGCCACTGCCCCAGCAGACCACTCCAAAAGTGATGGCTGATGCCACCACCGTGTCATAGAATGACTTCAGCAGCGCCCCTTGTACACCAAAAGACCTGAGTCTCCTCAGCAGGAACAGCCTGCGCTGTCCCTTCTTGTAGAGTGCATCAGTATTGTGTGACCAGTCTAGTTTATTGTTCAGATGAATACCCAGGTACTTATAGGATGTCACCATCTCGATGTCTGTTCCCTGTATATTTACTGGTACTGTGAGGGGCTGCCCATGCCTGCGGCAGTCCACCACCAGCTCCTTAGTTTTCCTCGCGTTGATCTGGAGGCAGTTCCGATGGCACCAGTCCACGAAGTCCTGGATAAGCCCTCTGTACTCAGCTTCATCTCCATTGGAGATGAGGCCAACGATCGCAGAGTCATCAGAGAACTTCTGTAGATGGCAGTGTGTTGTGTTGTGTGAGAAGTCCGCAGTATAAAGAGTGAACAGGAAGGGAGCCAGCACCGTTCCCTGGGGGGCCCCCGTGCTACTGATGATCGTGTCGGACACACAGTCCCGGGTTCTCACAAACTGAGGCCGGTTCGTGAGGTAGTCCAGGATCCATGATGACAGGTGCTGGTCCACCCCTGCGCGCAGCAGCTTGTCCTTCAGGATCATCGGTTGGATGGTGTTGAAAGCACTGGAGAAGTCAAAGAACATGATCCTCACCATATTCCCGGGCTTCTCCAGGTGGGACAGAGAACGGTGAAGGAGGAAGATCACCGCATCCTCCACCCCAATGCCATGCTGGTAGGCGAACTGGAGTGGATCCATCGCTGGTTCCACCAGGGGGCGGAGGTGAGCAAGGAGCAGTCTCTCCAGGGTCTTCATCAAGTGGGACGTCAAGGCCACCGGTCTGTAGCTGTTCAGGTCTTTGGGGTGGGAAGTTTTTGGTACAGGTACCACACAAGATGTTTTCCACAGCTGTGGTACCCTCCCCAGTTTCAGGCTCATGTTGAAGATATACGTCACAATCCCACACAGCTGGTCTGCACAGGACTTGAGGAGCTTTGCGCTGATGCCGTCCGGTCCCGGCGCCTTCCTCGCCTTGATCTTCCTCAGCTCCGTCCTCACCTGGGTCCTGGTCAGGGTCAGGATGGGGGGCTGTGTGTTGGGAGTGGGGGGGTGTTGGTAGAGTGGGGAGTGGGCAGCAGGACTTGATTTCTTTAGAGGCAGCAGTGGTTGTTGTGCAGTCAGGGGGGAGGGCGGTTGGTCAAATCTATTGAAAAACAGATTCAGGTTGTTCGCCCACTCCCTGCCCCCTGTGGCCTGGGGGGAGGTATTCTGGAGCCCCGAGATGGTTTTGAGGTTTCTCCAGACCCCGCTGATGTCGCTCTGTTGCAGCTTGTCCTCCATCTTCTTCCTGAAGCTGTCCTTGCCTTCTCTGATCTTTCTCCTCAGCTCCCTCTGTACGGAATAATAAATAATAAATACCTTCATTTAAAATCTGCATTTTGTTTACTTGTGTTATCTTTGTCTCATATTTAGATTTGTTTGATGATCTCAAACATTTAAGCGTGACATACAAAAAATGAGAAATCAGGAATGGGGCAAACACTTTTTCACACCACTGTATTTTACATGCCTTCTCTTTATGGCACTTCCTTTACATTCCTTCTTCTCATCCCTTCCATGTTTCTCATTTTATTCAGATAAACACCACATCTGCCAAAACAGTGATTCATGAAGTAATGCATGAGAGCAGCATTTCTCTTAGGACAAATAAACGGTGATTGCTGGAACCAATCACTCTTAATAACCCCCCAAAATACTGAGCACTTTGGGCTCCCCGATTGGCAGAAAGCATCTCTTCTGCATCTTCTCACAGGGTCTCCTGTGCATCGTGACCTTAGCGTTTCTCTTCTTCACATCTGTTCATCCTCTCCGTGTGGATCGCAGCGGACAACGCTGCTCGGAATGAGAATGTGAAAATAAATATGAAGCAGTAGTGTGATAAACTGGTAGATAATCATCTTTTCATTAAACTTTCATCCCCAGTGACTTAAATATTCAAGAGCCCAATTACAGAGCTTCTCTCTCTCATCCCCACTCCTCACTCTGGCTTTTCTTAACTAAGACAAGGAGTGAGTTGAGTGAGTGGCTTAAGGGATGAGTGAGAGCATCATTACGAAGGGGGTCAGAGGAGGGGAGGGAGTGCAGGAGGGGTGAGATGACCCCTCGCCTCTCGGCGGACGACAGGGAGCAGCAGGCCTGGTGCTCGGCTGTCCAAACAGTGGGTGTAGAAGAAGGGGTAGCAGAGGCAAGACGGGAGTCGGACACACATGTGAAGAAGGGTGCAGCCAGGTCTGCAGGATGCAGGGACGGTGGCGGGTGAGACGAGCTGAGAGGAGTGTAGATCTTCCAGGCAGATAGTGGAAAGATGTGTGCATCCTGATGAGTGCCACAAACAGGGCGTGCGACTCCCTCTCCGTCTCCCGTCTGCCTGTTTCTGTGTGTTGTGTGTGTGTGAGTGTATTAGCAGTCAGAGCACTGAAGCCCACGGGCGATTCCTGTGTGTGCTTGCGATAAAGGGGGAAAAAAAAAGGGAGGAAGTATAACGGGGGAGGGTGTGTGTGTGGGGGGGGGGGGGGTGAAAGTGAGGCCTGGATGAGGAGGAGGAGGTGGGTGAGATGAGGAAGTTGGTTGTGGGGGAGGTGGGGAGAGGGTGTGTAAAGAGAGAGAGAGAGAGAGAGGGATGGTGGGTGGGCGTGTGAGGGGGGAGCATCCAGCAGAGCAGGGAGCTTCCTCTGTGCTGCCAAAGCCTCTGGATCATGTCCCCATTGGTCTTTCTCTTTCTCACACACACACACACACACGTTTCCTCACCCAGTTGCCCCCCCCCCCCCCACCCAATGAAAAGAGTGTCTTGGCAGGGTAATTAAGAATGGCCTCTAAACACAGGAGTATGGCAGGAAAGCTCCAGATGAAAGTAAATGATTAAAATAATTACAGGCTGAGAGCTGACGAGCCGGAGTGTGGGGTGGCCGCCGGACATTTGTCGGTAATTAGATAATTAATCTGAATGCAAATGATGAGCCCTAACGAAGCAGTCAAGCTGAACCGACGACAACTGCCGTGAGTGAAATGTAAGGGGAGGGAGGCAGAAGAGAGGAGAAGGGGAAGAGAGTGGGGGGGGGGGGGGGAAACACATGAATTTTAGTTTAAAAGATCTAAAAAAAAAAAAAAAAAAAATCAGCATGAGCATACTCCAGAGCAAAGGAAAGCAGAGACGGTGGAAGCGGCGGCGGCGGCAGTGAGAATCAATAACTGTTTCTGGCAGTGACAGACTGAAAAAAAAAAAAACCAAAACACCCACCTTCACTTCACTCTGTTTGTAACTTTCAGCCGTCATGACAAGCAGACGTGAATATCTCGTTAAAAATATACAAAAGACGCCGTGTGCCGCGCTCGAGCCGGGTTAAAAATGAAACGGCACCTGAGGAAGGAAACAGCATTCTTTGCACGCCCCAAAATGCGTGAGCAAATTGTGGATTTACTTGCTCGGCTGCAACACACCCGAACACACACTCATTACTTCTCACGTACTGCTCAAGCAAAGGTTGAAAGCTGACGAATAGTGAAAATATTCACATTTGCGCCTGTGCTACTGTTTTTTGCACAAAGATGCTGAGCATTTCTACCATCTTCAGTCGTCTTCGCGGATACGGAGTGTGATTTTATGCTCAATGGTGAAGGCGAAGAACGCTATCCTCCAGACGTGTCATTCATTTATTTTATCGATCAAAATGTGCAAGGTTATAACTAGTTTGTTTGAATGTGTAAAGCTCGAAAAAAAAAATTAAGGTCATAAATATATCAGCAAAATACCATGAATTCCCCATGATGCCTTGCGTGAATTATGGTAGCAACTTCCGGTACTATTTTAGAGCTATTGTTTTTTAACAGGACACTTTTCCTTGTTAAAAAACAATGACTTTGCCATCAAAAATGCAGGAACACAGCCTTTTGCACCTCAAAAACAGTAATATAATCATACCACATCCCATGACTATGGAGGGATGAGAAGATGACCTTAAAAAGTGGCCAGTAGCTCCGTTAGTTAGCTCCGCTGCTAACATGCTAACGCTTCTAAACAAATAAAAGCTCTGAGATATATCAATGTCTCCACTGCAATAAAGTCGGCTGCATTTTGTTAAAATATGTTGGACATTGTGGCCGACACACATTGTGGGCTCACGCTGCCACAGAGACAGGACTGAATGTGTATTGTGGAGTGTCACGTCTGCAAGGACTAAGGACTCGAATCTACAGGAGGTAACAAGGAAGTGTGAGATTTGTCTCTTTGTCCCACAGAAGACGCCCCGGAGGGTATTCCGGTTCATCAAGAAATGAGAGACAATGGTGAAGCTTCAAAGGGATGCTTTGTAACTGTATGTTGACTGAAGACACCATGTGGCTTGAATTCTGATGCTGGAAATGTATAAAAGGGGGTTGAAGTATGATTCTTTCTCTTTCCTGCTTTGAGAATGCTAGAAGCTGCGTTCTGTCAAATAAAGCTGGTTTTATGACTGAAACTCAGCCTCATTATTTGAGCATGCTTCTACAGACATATTCAAATTTACCTCAGAGGAGACGTAGAGTCGAGTCAGAGCCACAAAGAACCACAATACCATGCTAGGGCGTTTTAAATTCGGGGTAAAACGTCAGATCTGTGACATTCATACAAGTGAAAACCTACCTGGCTCTTGTCTTGGTGTCTGTCCTGTGTCTGTACCACCGATCACTCATTGAGGTTGAAGCCACAGATTTAGCTGTGCTTATCTGTGAGGAGCATCACACCACGAACAGCAGCAAGTACCAGAACTACGCAAAAACATTCAAAAATACAAAAACTACAAGTGCTGAAATTAGCTGCCACTTGAGTGCAAAACACGTATAGGGACTATACATTAAAATGAATTTGAAAAACTTTTAAAAAATGCTATTTTAAATGCCTCTGCTACTCCACTCTTACTGACTGATTTAACACTAGGTCAGCCGAAACCGGAAGCTCCGCCCATAATCGTTCCTACAGCGGCACCCCCAGGAATAAAGTGGATAGTTTATTTTGCAGCCACAGGTGTTGCCACCTGTTGGGTATTAGACTGAATGCATGCTAAAGGTACTTTCAAATTGGCTTCATTTTTCAGTGTAACATTGTGGACTTTTATTTAAAGATGCACTGCGGCGGTTCTAAAACCGCCTCAAAATTTCACTCTTGATATGTCTTGTAAGTAACAAAAAACATGTTACAGACATGTCAACAACAGAAAGAACTTGATTTTTGCCTGAGTGTCACTTTAAAACTTGTTAAAATTCTGGTGTTCCGCCCATGGAACATTTCACATTGGCTGGAAATTGGGTAGAACGCTAAAGGATTAAAATTCAAGCAAATACATTCAGTGTTTGTTTATCACAATTAAAATTCTTGTTCATGGAAGTGTAATCAACTTTAAAAAAAAACTATTTGTGGAAACAACAGAATAATCTTTTAGCCAAATGCTAAAAACGAGTCATTCAGCTGGCCTCAGTATGGACATTGCATTTCCTTGGGTTTCCACATGTATGCCTGTGAAGTCTGAAGTTTGAGTAAATTGTTACGTATTGGGATTTTTGTAGGAAAAAAAATCATGCAGATTTGTCAGTTTATAATTGAGGTTTTTGGAGGTACTCTGGAGTGAAAGCACTGCATACTACTATGGTTAACGGACACTAATATGAGTTGGTGCGACAGAGATCATCCTGCGCAGTTCGCCCCACACGGGACACGAACCCGCGACCTCTCAGTCAACTACACAGTTCGAGCATGGGAGACACAGCACAATTGCGCTGAGCTAAAGGTCCGACCGGTAGCTCAGCGCTACCATCCGGGGCTCACAGCACCACTTTTAACTAACTGAGGTCATCAGCGCAGTTCGCCCTACACAGGACACGAACCCGCGACCTCACAGTTAACTACACAGAGACACACACAGCACGATCGTGCTGAGCTAAAGGTCCGACCGGTAGCTCAGCGCTACCATCTGGGGCTCACAGCACCACTTTGTAACTGAGGTCATCAGCGCAGTTCGCCCTACACAGGACACGAACCCGCGACCTCACAGTTAACTGGTCAGAGACACACACAGCACGATCGTGCTGAGCTAAAGGTCCGACCGGTAGCTCAGCGCTACCGATACTGTATGAGGCTTTCGGGAGGGAGGTTTACTAACGTTCTACGCCGAACAGTACTAGTTGGCATCCGTTACACTCTCCCCCTTAAACCTCACTCCCATCCCGGGTTCACGGCACCATTGTGACAGAGATCATCCTGCGCAGTTCGCCCCACACGGGACACGAACCCGCGACCTCTCAGTCAACTACACAGTTCGAGCATGGGAGACACAGCACGATCGCGCTGAGCTAAAGGTCCGACCGGTAGCTCAGCGCTACCATCTGGGGCTCACAGCACCACTTTGTAACTGAGGTCATCAGCGCAGTTCGCCCTACACAGGACACGAACCCGCGACCTCACAGTTAACTGGTCAGAGACACACACCACGATCGTGCTGAGCTAAAGGTCCGACCGGTAGCTCAGCGCTACCGATACTGTATGAGGCTTTCGGGAGGGAGGTTTACTAACGTTTTACGCCGAACAGTACTAGTTGGCATCCGTTACATTGGCATCAGTCAGCCTTATAAAATTGTGTTGTCTGACCTCGTGGAAGAAAATGATGAACTATACCAGTGTCAGAATCCAACTACGCTTCATTCTTTCAATATTTTGTTTCTGAAAGGAAAACAGAACAACCAGAAATAGTCATTATTGTGGTGGCATGAAATAATAGGCAGCGAACTGAGAGTTTTTGAGGGATTTTATTAATCATACCGCCATCACAAGAACTCACTCCGGCGCCGTGCATGCACGCCAGAGCGAGCCCGGAGGCTCTCCTCAGCAGATACAGGCAATGAGTGTAGTCAGATGAGCAGTGAGAGAGAGAGGGAGTTACAGAGCAATGCAGTTTTTATACCCAGTTACAGACAATACATGAAAGGCATGGGACATTTGCATCACAGTGAGAGCAGGAAGCATGAACGTTTGCATTTGAGTCATACATATCAACAGCGGAACTGGCAGGAAGAAGCTAGACAAAGAGCGGCTGCCTATTGATATCAATACACACATCCCATTGTTCTGCTAATTGCCCCAGCTGAGCGCTCTGCTTGTCCCAGTCTGTTGTGGGGGTTACCTATACACTCCCCCCCAGAGGGCTCAGCAGGAAGCTGAGGCCTCGATAGTCCGGCTTTGGGAGCGAACTACGGGGGACGCTCGCTGCAGGCGGCGGTGGAGGGAGGGGGGTGGGGGTAGCAAGTGCCTGCCCGGGATGGCGAAATTGTCTGGGCCGCGCAAAAATTGCCTGTGGATCCGCGATGTTGAGGGGCTGTCCCGTTGAACGTGCGGAGGTCCACAGCAGCTGTAAGAAGAAAAATTTGTCTCTGACTCCTCTCGCGGCCATGAAGAAAAAAAGGAGCTGCAGCAGTGAGGGACTTGGCGTGTTGACTTTAGGTGCGCGTGCAGCCCTAAAGTCCTCGGGGAAAGCTGACGGCTGAATTCCCTTGTGCGCCGTGGCTGAGACCATTAGAAAATCCTGTGAGCGAGCTGCGTGCGTGCTTCAGGTGTGTGAGCAGCCCTGAAGGTTCTGTGTGCAGCGGCAAAGGACGATGGCGGTCTGTGTGGAGCCGGTATTGTCCTGTGCGTGGTGCGCTGTCCTCGGAACCCCCCGGTGTGCGTGCGGGGTTCGGTGCATGGCAGGACCACTGTAGAGGCGAGTCAAGGTCAGGGAGCTTGCTGGAGATCAGCGCAGTCGGCGCCGATGGTCCTCCCTGTCTTGGCTGTTGCTGTAGTTAGTGCCGGGTCATGGTGCGTTCAGGTCGACGCGCTGCGTTCTCCGTCGGCCCTGGAGGTCGCCGTCGTGGAGAGAGGACGAGGTGCGTGCGCTCTCGTGTGGAGGAGCTGTGAGAGCGGCCGGTCCCAGCGTGGATGTGCAGATCTCAGGCGTGCAGATCTCACCATGAAGTTTTCTGCAGCTTTCCTGGTCGTGGGTGATCTCCGGAGAGTTTCGCCTGGTGGTGGCTCTGCGTCGAGGTCTCCCTGTAGCACAAGGGAGGGCAGATCATTTGCATCAGGCTGTTGCATTTGCTTGTCATCGGAGAGTCACCGCCGGGGCTGCGTCGTTCGTCGTCAGCGTGTTCTTTCTCGGGGTCACCAATGTGGCGGCATGAAATAATAGGCAGCGAACTGAGAGTTTTTGAGGGATTTTATTAATCATACCGCCATCATGAGAACTCACTCCGGCGCCGTGCATGCGCGCCAAAGCGAGCCCGGAGGCTCTCCCCAGCAGATACAGGCAATGAGTGCAGTCAGATGAGCAGTGAGAGAGAGAGGGAGTTACAGAGCAATGCAGTTTTTATACCCAGTTACAGACAATACATGAAAGGCATGGGACATTTTCATCACACTGAGAGCAGGAAGCATGAACGTTTGCATTTGAGTCATACATATCAACAGCAGAACTGGCAGGAAGAAGCTAGACAAAGAGCGGCTGCCTATTGATATCAATACACACATCCCATTGTTCTGCTAATTGCCCCAGTTGAGCGCTCTGCTTGTCCCAGTCTGTTGTGGGGGTTACCCATAATTATATGGTTTTGGCCTTGTCAAAATAAAATGGGAATTGAGCCAAAATGGGATAGACCTGATTTTGTTTAGGGATGAGCCAATCTGATCCGCCATATCGATATCAGGTTTGATCCAGGTAAAATGGCTGGATCGGTATTGGTAAGGAATAAAAGTAATTTACCGATCTGATACATTAATAGTATTAAAATAAAACGAAGGTGCAATGACGTTCTCAGCCACACTATGCATGGCTTCTGTAAGCAACTTCAACAAGTGTCACTGGAGCCTGTCTGTGGGACTCACCTGGGTATGTTGTTGTGTGGTACCAGCATTTCTTCTTTCTTTCTTCATCGGAATGTCAACACCAGCAACTTGATAAAACACTTGCAAAAGTATCACGGTAAAGGAGTATGCTGAATTCGGTCAAGAACTGAGTGGAAGGAAGCGCTTTTCCAGCTCGAAGGCTGGACGCTAAAAGTGAAACCTAAGCAAAAGAACAAAACTGAAAGTAAAAACCAGATGGGAGTGTGGAAATGAAAGACATAGGTTTACTTTTCAACAGAGAGTTACAGCTGATGAGAGGTAGGTGACAGAAACATAAATAGCAAATTATAACAGTGAACTGGAAGCAGGACTAGAAAAGCAGGGCTACATGAAATGGAACAGGAATTACTTCAAAATAAGAGCAAACCTAAAATCTAAGAATGGACAGAGAATAATATCAGAAACACTACTAAATAAACTGAGGAGCAGGCAAATACTTGTAATAATAATAATAATAAATGTCAAAAATACAACTTAAAGGGTTAGTTCCTTTATTCTCAAATCTACAGTATTTTTTTTACTTCATGCATAAAGTGGCACTTTGAATTTCATCTGAATATTTACTTAGATACTCAGCTTCAAAGTTTTGCATAAACTTGCACTTAAAACTTCAGAATGCATGTTTACATGGGGCTGACCAGTGAAATGCTACCAATGTTGCAAAGTTTGAAATTAAAAAAGCAGCAGCGTTGCTGAACTGAGTCAAGTTTGTAATATATCCTTTGACTTTTAGATTTGTGGTTTTATATATGTGCAAAATGCAACCTGTCATTACCAAAGTATGTTCTGTACTTTGTTGTTTTAAATAAGAGAGACGGTATTGGGTTTGGACTGGTATCGGCAGATACTCAAAGTCACAGTATCGGTATCGATATCGGACTTGAAAAAGTGGCATCGGCTTATCCCTAATTTCGTTAGTTGTTTTTTTTTTTGCTTGTGGTCACAGCTGGACGTAAGAGTCAGTAGTTACGAAAAAATGTGCCTTTACAATTTATGTTATGTTAATTTAATGAAAAGCCAATGTGATCATTTCTATTTAAAAAAAAAAACAAAACCACTACTGGCAAAAGCAACAGCTACATCTGATACTTTTAAAAAAAGGATAAGTACATCTAAATATGAAAAAAAGTTAAATGCACTTCCAACAGTGGCCAAAACAATTTAAAAAAAAAAAACTAACAAAATCAGATCCGTTATCTTGCTTTGGCTCAATTCTGATTTTATTATAACAAGGTCAAGACTATAATATAGCCACAAGCAGTGATCATTGGCTTCCAAACAGGTGTGGACTTCAAGGTCTTGTAGTGTTTAGCAACAGCATTTAAAACCTACGGTCTGCTACACATTAGGTTTTTTTTTAAAGCAGCACGATGTAACTTTCTTTTTCCTTGTAGGAACACCGAAAACGCCACAACCACAGCGACCATGACTCCAGTCCCAATAGCCAGCCACTTGGCTTTTTGTAGTTGGTGGCTAAAGTCGTGCCCTGTGATTTGCTGCTGGGACCGAGGCCATAGACTGAGGCCACATCTACGCTTTGCTCAGAAATGACACCAAAAAAAGAGATGTTGAAGGCAATGTGGGCCCACTCAGGCTATGGATGAAGTGACATTCACACGGTCAACTCTTGGTCTACCATCAAAATAATTTTGCAAACATTATCTTGAGGTCAAAATTAAAATTTAAAGGAGAGCCATGCTGTATTTCAATTGTTTGTTTAGAAGAACAAGACCTTCCTGGCAAGATTCAAACCCAGGACATCCTGCTAAGAGCAAGATGGATGAAATTAAAGGCACAACTGCAGCTGATGCCGAACTGATGTCCGTCATGCAGCTTATAAGGTCAGGATGGCCTGAGTACTCACAGACAGTGCCCAATGATGCATAAGCATATTTCCAAGCCAGATCAGAGCTATCTGAGTACAACAGCCTCGTACTCAGAGGAACTCGGATCGTAATACCAAGATCGTTAAGGGCAGAGATCCTCAAAAGGATTCACGAAGGGCACCAGGGCCTTGTAAAATGTAGGGAGCGTGCATATTCATCAGTGTGGTGACCTGGACTTGCCGCAGAGATTAACATGCTTGTGATGAGTTGCCAGAGGTGCAGTGAAATGAAAAGAACACAACAGAAAGAACCTCTCATTTTCATACCTCTCCCAGAGCAGCCCTGGAAGAGAATCACCATGGACCTCTGTGAGCTCAATCACCACGGCTACCTGGTAGTATATGACTATTATTCAAGGTTCCTAGAAATGTTGCTCCTCACATCACCTACTAGTGCACATGTCATTCAAAAGCTTAAAGCAGTTTTTGCCAGGTCTGGCATCCCTGACGAGGTGATGAGCGACAATGGACCTCAATTCTTGAGTGCAGAGTTCAGAGAGTTGGCCAGGCAGTTCGACTTCAGACACTGTACCTCCATTCCCCACCACCCACAAAGCAACGGCCATGCTGAGAGGGCGGTGCAGAGAGCCAAGAGGATTCTTAAACAGCAGGACCCAGTGATGGCTCTAATGGCCTACAGATCCACACCTTGCTCCACCACAGGCTACAGTCCAACTGAGCTCCTGATGGGGAGAAAGATACGCACCACATTCCCCACTCTGGAGAAAAACCTCCCGCCTAAATGGCCTGACAGTGCAGCTGTGAAAGAAAACGACAGAAGGGGCAAAGCCAAACAGGCCCACTACTTTAATCGCCGCCACGGAGCCAAGTCACTGCCTTCTTTGCGACCAGGAGACACATTGCTGTCCAAGTTAGACCATCAAAAGTCATGGACTCTACCAGAATCAGAATCAGCTTTATTGGCCAAGTATGCACAACACATACAAGGAATTTGACTTTGGCTAAAAACTTGCTCTCGTTGTTCAGGTGAAGGATTTAAATAAGGATTCAATGACAACCACAGTATGTACAGTAAATTACAGTCTGTCCACGTTTCTATAAAAGGATGCAAATATATACAGGAATATATGCAGTTATTTACTCGGACTAACCACACTTTGCAGAAATATATGAAAAAATATACAATCACACAGTATTTCAATGTGGACTCAGATTCAGTGATATAATGTGAATGAAGTAAAAAGCAGTGTGAGAGTTATGTGCAATGTAATAATGGATGAAAAGTCATGAGTACAGCAACAGGTAGGACTAGGTGAATGTTAGGAGTTCATCAGAGTGATGGCTTGAGGAAAGAAACTGTTCCTGTGACGGGTGGTTTTGACCTTCAGTGATCTGTAACGACGACCAGAAGATAGAAGTTCAAACAGTTTGTGGCCGGGGTGTGATGGGTCAGCACAGATGTTTCCCGCCCGTTTCCTGGTTATGGACCGATATAAGTTCTCAATGGAGGGTAGGTCGGTACCAATGATCCTCTCCGCAGACTTAATGATCCGCTGCAGTCTGGTCTTGTCCTGTTTAGTGGCAGATCCAAACCAGACAGTGATGGAAAAGCAGAGGACAGATTGGATGATGGCGGTGTAGAAGACAACCAGCAGCTCCTGAGGCAAATCAAACTTCTTGAGCTGACGCAGAAAAAACAACCTCTGCTGGGCCTTTTTCCGGACAGTGTCAATATGGGAGGACCACTTCAGGTTCCGGGAGATTGTGGTACCCAGAAACTTGAAGGAGTCCACAGTGGACACTGTGCTGTTGAGGATGGTGAGTGGGGGGAATGAAGGGGGGTGTCGCCTGAAATCCACAGTCATCTCCACCGTTTTGGCTGGGTTAAGTTCAAGATGGTTCTGGCTGCACCAGAGGATCAGCTGCTCCACCTCCCGCCTGTATGCAGACTCATCATCATCCCGGATCAAACCGATGACTGTGGTGTCGTCCGCAAACTTCAGGAGCTTCACCGAAGGGTCCTCTGAGGTGCAGTCGTTGGAGTAGAGGGAGAAGAGCAGTGGGGAAAGGACACATCCTTGGGGGGCGCCAGTACTAATTTTTCGGGAGCTGGATGTAAATCTCCCTAGCTTCACCTGTTGCCACCTGTCAGTCAGAAAGCTGGAGATCCACTGGCAGGTGGAGGGGGGCACCTTGAGCTGGAGGAGTTTCTGATGAAGAATGCCTGGGATGATGGTGTTAAACGCTGAGCTGAAGTCGACAAACAGGATCCTGGCGTACGTCCCTGGGGAGTCGAGGTGTTGCAGGATGTAATGTAGTCCCATATTCACTGCATCATCCACTGACCTGTTTGACCGGTAGGCAAACTGCAGTGGGTCCATCAGGGGGCCTGTGATGACCTTCAGGTGGTTCAGCACCAATCTCTCCAAGGATTTCATGACCACAGAGGTCAGGGCAACAGGTCTGTAGTCGTTTAATCCTGTAATAGAGGGTTTCTTGGGAACTGGAATGATGATGGAGCGTTTGAAGCAGGAAGGCACTTCACGCAGCTCCAGTGATCTGTTAAAGATCCGGGTGAAGATGGGGGCCAACTCGTTGGAGCAGACTCTCAGGCAGGACGGAGACACACCATCAGGTCCTGCAGCCTTCTTGATCTTTTGTCTCTGAAAGACCCGGCGCACCTCCTCTTCACAGATCATTAGTGCTGGTGGGAGGTCAGAGTGGAGGAGGGATGGAGTTCCTGGGGCTGCAGATAATCCTTTTGTGTGGGTGGGAGGTGAGAACTGTAGGTTCTTTTCAAACCTGCAGTAAAAGCTGTTTAGGTCATTAGCCAGCTGGAGGTTTTCCACAGGGTGGGGGGATGGTCTCCTGTAGTTGGTGATATTCCGTAGGCCTCTCCAGACAGAAGCAGAGTTGTTAGCTGAGAAGTTTTTTTGTAACTTCACACTGTAGCTCCTCTTAGCAAGCCTGGTCTCCTTCGTCAGCATGTTTCTGGCCCGCTTGTACAGAGTCCAGTCACCAGTCCTGTAGGCCTCCTCCTTGGTCTGACGTAGCTGCTTCAGTTTAGGAATGAACCAGGGTTTATTGTTGTTGTATATGCAGAAGGTCTTGGTCTGCACACACATGTCCTCGCAGAAACAGGTGTATGATGTCACAGTGTCAGTGAGTTCATTTAAGTTAATGGCTGCAGCTTCAAAAACACTCCAATCTGTGCAGTCAAAGCAGGCTTGTAACTTCAGCTTTGATTCCTCAGTCCATTTCTTCACAGTCCTTACAACAGGCTTGGAAGTTTTTAGTTTCTGTCTGTATGTTGGAATAAGATGGAGCAGGCAGTGGTCAGAAAAACCCAGAGCTACACGGGGGACGGCATGATAGGCATTTCTTAAAACTGTGTAACAGTGGTCAAGTGTATTTGTGTCCCTGGTGGGACATTTAATATGCTGTCTGTATTTAGGAAGCTCATTTGTGAGATTAGCTCTATTGAAATCACCCAGAATGATAAGCAGAGAGTCTGGATGTTTTTCCTCCACCTCTGCTATCTGGTCAGCGAGGAGCTGCAGTGCCTCCGTTGTACAAGCAGCAGGCGAGATATAAATTCCAACCAGAATAAATGAGGAGAACTCTCGCGGTGAATAAAAGGGTTTACAGTTTATGAACAGTGACTCTAGGTTAGGGCTACAAAACTTCTTCAACACTGTGACATCAGTACACCAACCTTCGTTTATGTAGAAGCAGATTCCACCACCCTTAGTCTTTCCAGAAAATTCTCGGCTGCGATCAGCGCGAAACAGTTGAAATCCGTCCAGACGGACCGCGCTGTCCGGGATGTGTTCACTCAGCCAGGACTCCGTGAAACAAAGGGCGCCAGATCTGCTAAAATCCCGGTTTTTGTGAGTCAGGAGCAGCAGTTCATCCAGCAGGGGTCTCGAGTGAAAACATCGGTCCAAGGTCCTTCATCATCCATACACAGGACAGAGAGGTGTTGCAACGTAACCGCCACCATCTCCAACCAGGACCGGTTCACCAACCTGCCTCAGCAGCAACAGACAGGGACTCTGAGACAGTTGACCACCCTGACACAGCCACCATGATAGAGACTGTTCCTGTCAGTCAGAGTGTGACTACTCCTGCATCCCCTCTACCCAGTCAGACTGTGACTAGATCTGGACGTGTGTCCAAACCCATTTGCAGACTGAATCTGTAGACACTACGGTGTCACACCATGGCCTTTTGGGGGGGGGGGGGGGTTAAAAAAAGCGGTGAAGTGAAGACACTGAAGTAATGTACATTATATTCACATATACGTTGCATTCTTCAGGATGTTGACAGTTAATTCAAATGTAGTGATTTTGTGAAAGTCTTTCACGCTGTGTCACAGCACATTTGAATCGGTGAATTCAAAAAGGACCCAAGTCCCCTTTGAAAAAGTGTGGACTTGGGCCCTTTTTGAATTCACCGATTCATTTGTTCAACCAGAATAAGACCACTAGCAGTATGTTAAAATGTATTAATTTGAATAATTTTGGGTTGTGGGCCTCAGGTTATTTCACACCTTAGACAGAGACAATGCATACACATGGGAGAACAATGCCCAAGTGGGTGAGAGGGGGTTGAATGAAGTGTAGTGTAGATGTCATGCTGTGTATGAGGAAGTGCATTGAACCTTGTGAAGTGTGACTTGATATAGAGAGAGGAGTGCTTGATGTGACCAGTCAGTCTGTTCTGTGCTTGTGAGATGTGAGTGTGTAATAAATCGTCTGAAATGAATATGCCTCTTCATTTACACACTCCACACTGGTGACCCAAGACGTATTATGGAACACGAGGCAAGAACCCCGGAGTCGGCCCGGTCGGGAAGCCCCAGAGACGCTGAAGCCAACCCGCAGACAGCCAGGACTGGAACCCCCAGCAAAGAGTGTGCAGTTTCAGTCAAGCTACCGGATTTCTGGCAGCACAACACGCGCTCTTGGTTCCACCACACCGAGGCCCAGTTCGTCCTCCGGGGAGTAACAGCAGACGACACCAAGTTCTACCATGTGGTAGCAGCGCTGGACTCCCACACAGCGCAGCAGGTAGCGAGCCTGCTCGATGAGCCACCAGCCAGCAGCAAATATGAGGCGCTCAAGGCTGCGCTCATCCGGCGATACATGCTCTCGGAATGTGAGAGAGCAGAGAAGCTCCTGGCGCGGACCAAGTTAGGAGATGGGTCGGCCGTAGACCTGATGGAGAAGATGCTGGCGTTGATGGGCACGGGCGACGGGCACTTTCTGTTCGCCCACCTTTTCCTCCGGAACCTGCCAACAGAAGCAAGAGCAGTTCTGGCCAATTCGCCGTTGCTGGTCGCGCCAGACTACCGTGCGCTAGCCCAGGGGGCAGACCGGATCATTCTCACCACCAGGGCGATCACAGTCAACGCGGCGGCAGAGGAGCCCAGCGAGACGACCAGGGGAGGCGAGGAGCCACCGACGGTAGCGGCAACGGGGGCCAAGGAGCGCCAGAAAGACACGCTCTGCTTCTACCACCGCCGCTTCGGAGGGAACGCGAGCAGATGCGTGCCACTGTGCCACTTCAAGCGCTTGGGAAACACCAAGGCCGGCAGTCGGTAGCTGCTGCGACCGCCGGTGAAGAGAACAAGCTGCTCTACGTGACGGACTCGCGCTCGGGGAGACGCTTCCTCGTCGACACCGAAGCCCAGAAGAGCATCATCCTGCCGTCCTACGCTGACCGGCTGGCAGGACCTAGCGGCCCCGGAATGGTGGCAGTAAACGGCTCGGAGATTAAGACGTTCGGTGAGAGAACACTGACCTTATCTCTAAATGGCCGCTCGTATGAGTGGACTTTTATCATAGCAGCACTGTGTTGCCCACTCCTGGTCGCTGATTTTCTGTGTGCACATGGTTTAATTGTGGATGTTGCTAACAGGCGCCTGGTTAACGCACTGTCCTTTGAACCTCTCCCCTGTATAGCTCGAGGGACCCGGCCAACAGCACAAGCCAGCGTCACAACTCCAGGCGGTAAGTTCCACGCACTGCTCACTCAGTTCCCAGTACTCACGGTCCCGACGTTTTCGGCGGCCATCGCTAAACACAGGGTGGAGCACTTTATCACCACCACCGGGCCGCCCATTTTTGCAAGACCTCGGCGCTTGGACGCAGCTAAACTGGCCATAGCGCGTGAGGAGTTCGCCAACCTGGAAAGGTTGGGCATCATCAGGCGATCAAACAGCCCATGGGCATCCCCGCTACACATGGTCCCTAATGCTGAGGGAGCGTGGCGACCGTGCGATGATTTCCGCAGGTTAAACAACGCCACAGCACACGACCGCTACCCAATTCCCTACATACAGGATTTTTCCGTTCACCTCGCCAGAGCGCGCGTTTTTTCTAAAATAGACCTGGTCCGCGGTTACCACCAGGTCCCAGTGCGCGTGGAGGACGTACCCAAGACAGCGATAATAACTCCGTTCGGTTTATTTGAGTTCCTGCGCATGCCATTCGGGTTAAAAGGCACAGCGCAGACGTTCCAGCGCAAGATGGATGCAGTGCTGCGTGACCTCCCATTTGTGTTCGTCTACCTGGACGATATCGTGGTAGCCAGTACGTCCGAAAATGAACACGAAGCCCACCTCAGGACGGTTTTCTGAATGTTGGTGGAGCACGGGTTGATAATCAACCCGGCAAAATGCCAGTTCGGCGTGACGGAGATTGATTTTTTGGGGCACCGCGTCTCTCCGGAAGGAGCGATCCCGTTGCCCGACAAAGTGCGCGCCGTGGCAGATTTCCCCCGGCCTCAGACGGTCAGGGTGCTGCAGGAATTTTTGGGGATGGTGAATTTTTATAACCGTTTCCTTCCCCGCGCGGCACGGCTCATGCAACCATTGTATGCTCCGCTGAAGAGACAGAAACCCGCGGACGGAGTCAAATGGACCCCGGAGCGAGAGCGGGCGTTCTCGGAAGTTAAAGCAGCCCTGGCAAACGCCACACTGCTGGCACATCCGGACCCGACGGCCTGGATAGCGCTCACCACCGACGCTTCAAACGTGGCCATAGGGGCGGTCGTGGAGCAGCGCGTCGCCGGGGCTTGGCAGCCGCTCGCATTTTTCAGCAGAACTTTGCGCAACAGCGAACGTAAATACAGCGTGTTCGACAGAGAGTTGCTGGCTCTCCATCTGGCCATAAGCCACTTCCAGGTCTGGCTGGAAGGGCGCAGCTTCACCACGTTCGTAGACCACAAGCCACTAACGTTCGCGATGGCCAAGGTTTCAGAACCGTGGTCGGGCCGGCAGCAGAGACAGCTGGCCGCGATCTCAGAGTTTACTACCAATATTCAGCATGTGTCGGGTAAACTGAATGTGGTGGCGGACTGCCTCTCGCACGCTGTGGTGGCCCCAGTCTACGTGGGGATAGATTACGCAGCCATGGCCGCGGAGCAGATTAGTGATGCAGATGTGCACGCGCTCCAGTCTGGACCAACAGGGTTAAGGCTGGAGAGCAGGGTGCTGCAAGATGGCGCCCCCCCCCCTCAATCTGCGATGTCTCCATTGGACGCCCGCGTCCGATAGTCCTGGTCGCATGGCGCCGCCGCGTGTTTGAGTCGGTTCACACTCTGGCGCACCCAGGAGTGCGCGCGTCTGTCAAAATGGTGGGAGAGAAGTTCGTGTGGCCGAGCCTACACAAACAAGTAAAAGAGTGGGCTGTGGGCTGCAGCCTGCGTGGCGTACCAACGAGCCAAGGTACACAGGCACACGAAGGCTCCCTTGGAGCCGTTTCCGGTACCGGCTAAGAGGTTTGACCATGTGCACGTGGACCTCGTGGGTCCCCTCCCGCCATCACAGGAGTGCATGCACCTCCTGACAGTGGTGGACCGCACCACGCGCTGGCCAGAAGCATTCCCGCTGGCGGCAACCACGTCCGTGGACGTAGCAGGCGCTTTTTTAACAACATGGATGACGCGTTTTGGAGTCCCGTCGGACATTACGTCCGACAGGGGCCCGCAATTTGTTTCCGACCTCTGGTCCGCGATGGCCCGCAGCCTGGGTGCTGCAATTCATTGCACAACCGCGTACAACCCATAGGCCAATGGTTTATGCGAGCGTTTTCATAGATCACTGAAAGCAGCACTCAGGGCTTCACTGACGGATGCAAATTGGGTAGACAGGCTGCCGTGGGTTTTATTGGGGTTGTGCTCCGCGCCAAAAGAGGATTTGGAAGCTTCCCCGGCAGAGCTCGTTTTTGCGCAGCCCCTACGGCTGCCCGGGGAATTTCTACTGGACAATCCCGCGCCGGGCAGCTCCCCATCTCAGCTTTTGCAGCGTAGCGCAAACACAGGCACGCTGCCGGGCCCTGCCCACCACAGTTTTCCACGTGCTTTCGTGCCTAAAACTTTGAAGAACGCGGAGTTCGTGTTCGTCAGACACGACGCCCACCGCCCTCCATTGCGCCCACCCTATGATGGACCGTTCAGAGTGTTGGAAACAGGGGATAAGCATTTTGTGCTAGACTTGGGGGGTAGACGGGAGAGAATTGGCATAGACAGACTCAAACCTGCCTTTGTAGTGGCGGATGAGCAAGTGCTGTTGGCGAGGGTCCCTCGGGGTGGAAGACCCCCACGGAGACCTCCCCAGGGGAACGATTCATCAGAGCAGCCACATGGACAGAGTGAACCCCCCCCTCCACGGCTCACCCGCAGTCGGACACACTCCCAGCAGCCTCCCACCGGCACAGCAGCGCCACGGAGGCGGTAAACCCCAGTTACAGCAGATATGGGAGGAGACTGAAGCCGAAACAGCATGTGGACTGATGTTCTATTGTTCTATCTAAGATGCTGGGGGGAGCAGTGTGGGCCTCAGGTTATTTCACACCTTAGACAGAGACAATGAATACACATGGGAGAACAATGCCCAAGTGGGTGAGAGGGGGTTGAATGAAGTGTAGTGTAGATGTCATGCTGTGTATGAGGAAGTGCCTTGAACCTTGTGAAGTGTGACTTGATATAGAGAGAGGAGTGCTTGATGTGACCAGTCAGTCTGTTCTTTGCCTGTGAGATGTGAGTGTGTAATAAATCGTCTGAAATGAATACGCCTCTTCATTTACACACTCCACAGTGTTTAGATTATATGTCAACAAGATTGTTCATTCTGAGTTTTCCAGTGGGTCATTGAAATAACTCTCAAAAGGAGGGAGATGTCATATCCGGCAATATGTGTGTGAGCACGTGTTATATTTATAGTAATACAACATGTGTGCGTGAACACAGCACGTATTACGGCAGCGCGTACTTTTGATGCTTCCTCTGAGACATGTGAGTGTGCATAGCAACGTTAGCTGACTGCTGTTGTTTCTGGAGTGTTTCGGAGTTCTGATTAAAAACGGATTACACGTATAACAAGCCTCCTCATCATCATTTTACATTGTCAAGCCCTGCATTTTCTCTCTCTCTCTATGTATATATATACACTACCGTTCAAAAGTTTGGGGTCACCCAGACAATTATTTTGTGTTTTCCATGAAAAGTCACACTTATTTACCACCATGAGTTGTAAAATGAATAGAAAATATAGTCAAGACATTGACAAGGTTAGAAATAATGATTTGTATTTGAAATAATAATTTTTTTCCAGATACTCAACCTGCTCAAAGGAAGGTCAGTTTTATAGCTTCTCTAACCAGCTAAACTGTTTTCAGCTGTGCTAACATGATTGCACAAGGGTTTTCTAATCATCCATTAGCCTTCTGACGCAATGAGCAAACACATTGTACCATTAGAACACTGGAGTGATAGTTGCTGGAAATGGGCCTCTATACACCTATGTAGATATTGCACCAAAAACCAGACATTTGCAGCTAGAATAGTCATTTACCACATTAGCAATGTACACTACCGTTCAAAAGTTTGGGGTCACTTAGAAATTTCCTTATTTTTGAAAGAAAAGCACTGTTTTTTCAATGAAGATAACTTTAAACTAATCAGAAATACACTCTAATATCTAATATACATTGCTAGAATTGAAGAAGAGCTGATTCACATGCTACATGGGCCACTCCAAAATGCCGTCTCCCTACAAGAGCTCCAGGAGGTGTCTGAACAGAACCTGACACTGCGTGCATTCATTCGTGAGGGCTGGCCGGCCAAGGTGCCAGGAGAATTGGCACCCTTTCACAGAGTCAGGGACGATTTATCATGCTGGAACGACACCTGTGTTACAAAGGGTCACTGCATGGTGATTTCGGAGGCACTTAAAGGCCGCATCCTGACCATGCTACACGAGGGTCACCTGGGCGTCGTCAGCGCTGTAATCAGAATCAGAATCAGAATCAGAATCAGGTTTATTGCCATTGTTCATGTAGTACACAAACTAGGAATTTGTCTCGGTGCAATGCTGCAACATTAAACATGATAAGATAAAAGAAATAAACTATACATGCAATAAAGTGTAGAATAAGAGTAAGTGATACTGGTCAGCAGTTAAAATATATTAGCGAGCAGCAGATACTGTGGAGAACTATATAGTGCAGTCAGTAATGCAGGAAGAAAACAGTGATGATTGACATGAGTCTGGTTGAGCTGCTGTACATAGTGCACGAGAGTCAATAAGTCACTTAGTGTTCAGCAGTCTGATGGCAGAGGGGAAGAAGCTGTTCATGTGACGGGAGGTTTTAGTCTGGATGGACTGAAGTCTTCTACCTGAGGGGAGGGGGGCAAACAGTACGTGACCAGGGTGTGAGGGATTGGCTATGATCCGGCCAGCACGCCTCCGGGTCCTGGAGATGTACAGATCCTGGAGAGATGGGAGCTTGCAGCCGATCACCTTCTCAGCAGTGCGCACGACACGCTGCAGCCTTAGTCTGTCCCTGGCAGTGGCTCCTGCGTACCACACAGTTATGGAGGTGGTGAGGATGGACTCGATGATGGCTGTGTAGAACTGCACTAACATCTTGGTGGGTAGCTTGAGCTTCCTCAGCTGCTGCAGGAAGAACATCCTCTGCTGGGCTTTTTTGATGAGTGAGCTGATGGTCGGCTCCCATTTGAGGTCCCTGGTGATGGTAGTGCCTAGGAAGCGGAAGGAATCAGCAGTGGTGATGGGAGAGCCTGAGAGGGTGAGGGGGGGGCAGAGGGGTAGTGACTTTCCTGAAGTCTACAATCATCTCCACTGTCTTCAGAGCATTCAGCTGCAGGTTGTTATTGTTGCACCAGGACGCCAGCTGGGCTACCTCTCTCCTGTAGGCGGACTCGTCGCCGTTGGAGATGAGCCCGATGAGGGTGGTGTCGTCCACAAACTTGATCAACTTGACAGACTGGTGGCTGGAGGTGCAGGAGTTGGTGTAAAGGAAGAAGAGTAGGGGGGAAAGTACACAGCCCTGGGGTGATCCGGTGCTGATGCTAGTAGAGTCTGAGACAGTCTTTCCCAGCCGCACATGCTGCCTCCGGTCCGTCAGGAAGTCGGTGATCCACCTGCAGAGGGAGTCAGGCACGTTGAGCAGGGACAGCTTGTCCCGGAGCAGAGCGGGGCGGATGGTGTAGAGGCTCAGTATGGCGGCCAGGGATCGACAAGGATGTGGCGGTCATGGTGAAAGACTGTGCGTCCTGCCTAGCCAGCAGGAAAACTGGCATGCCACCACCTCCACCCCTGCAACCCCTGCCATGGACATCAGCCCCATGAAACACGTCCAATTGGACATATGCGGCAAACTGCATAGCGCCCCCCAACATCTACACTTTCTATTAGTGGCCTGATACCTCCACTCGAAATAGCCCGAGGTGTGGCCCTCCGGCTTCGTCACCACCGATGAAGTCAAAGACTTCCTCACCTCCCTTTTCGCCTGCTGGTTTGTGCCGGATGCAAGCATAACGGACAATGGACCGCTGTTCACCTCGGTGGATTTCGAGGCCTTCATGAAAGAAAGGGGCATCAAACATATAAAAACTGCCTTCTACCACCCTCAGGTGAAAGGGGGTGAGGGGGTGGAGAGATTCAACCAGACCCTCAAGAACAATCTCAAGGCACATCTAGACAATGGGCTCCCATTTTTAGCCGCACTACAGAGCACCCTACTACAGTATGGAGCAACACCTCACGCCATGATGGGCAGCTCCCCAGCATTAGTGATGCCGGGACGCGAGATGAGCCTTCCCCTGGACCGACTATGTACCCTAGTGGCTGTGACACTGCCAGAGATTCCCTCACCTAGAGGGAGGGTGGTTGAACAACAACAACGGATGAAGCAAAGGTTTCACAAGAAGCGCAGGGCGAGGGAATCCAGACTCACAGTGCTGGACTGGGTTCGAATTTGACGTCCCAACCACGCCCACAAGTTGCAGTCGTTTTGGACAACACTGATGCATATCACAGCGCAATTGGTTCCAGCCACTTTTCGTCTTGCTGATGGGTCACGGTGGCACGCCAGCCGCCTCATAAAAGTGACACCGGCTTCATCCCCGGACCAGGAGACAGCCATGGACATGGCGAGACCAGGCTGGGACTTCAACAACACAAGACCCACAACCCCCGACGAACGTCCACCGGAGCCGGCAATGGTGGCGCAACCTGAGCACCACTCGGCCCGGGTCCAACAGAGACCCCGCTACCTTAGGGACTTTGCAACTAAATAATGGACTCTTAAGTGTAGCAAGGTCATGACCGATAACAGTGGCAGAATAACCCACTCAGTCATGCGGACATACCAGTAGTCCACCTGGGTGCCTAGGTAGCTGTACATAGTTCTTTGGGTTTTTCAAGGGGGGAGGATAAATGTGGTGTTTGGACATGGTGGCTCACCGTAGGTGATGTCATCACGTGGTGAACTGGCTGTGGCGCCACCCTTCTGTATATAGTTCAGTTGTGTATTGAATAAAGGAGAGTGCAGTTCATGCCCGCTGTCCATGCCTCATTTTCAGACATGACAGTCCGGTGCACCTGTCCAAAAGTTCTGGCAGAAGATATGTGGAGACCTATCAGTATGGCTTGGGTGTCGTATCGCAACCTCTCCCACACTTTGCATATTGAGTGATTTAAGTGAAATAAATATAGAGGTAAAAGTGTCACACATGGTTCTCGCTGCTTTATGCATCGTCAAGAAAACTATCCTCATGAATTGGAAATCAAGAAATAATTTATGTACAAGCCGCTATAAGAACCTCCTATTAAATTACAGTGGTGTGAAAAAGTGTTTTTTCATGCACAGACACATATATTCATATGTTCTCTTCCACCTGCTCCCTAGTCTCACTACAGATCACAATGTCGTCTGCAAACATCATGGTCCACAGACCTCATCTGTCAGCCTGTCCATCACCATGGCAAACAAGAAGGGGCTCAGAGCTTATTCCTGATATAATCCCACCCCCACCTTGAATCCATCTGTCACTCCTGCAGCACACCTCACCACCGTCTCGCTGTCGTCATACATGTCCTGCATGTTTACATACACATGAATAAAACAGTTATGACTGGATTTCTGGAGTTATCTGATTATTTAAGTGGCCATATAAACAGAATAATCTGATAAAGGCCATGTAACCAGGGTCATTAACTCAAGTGGATTACCCTCCAGTAATCCGTTTATTCAGTGCATGGAAACACGTCAAAGCTGATTATTGCCATTATCAGTTTATTCCCAGTAATCGGTTTATTGTGACCATGTAACCGGGGTCATTGAGAGAACAAAGAAGGACTGGTCAGTATGGTGAGAAGTACCGGAATCTGTGAACAGGATACAACGTCCCAGAACTGCTCTATCATGATATTTACATTAACCTAAATACAATCACCACTGTTAGCAAAAATGAACTAATATGCCAAATGATCCAGAGGACTGTTACTTCCCCCTGGGTGTTCTCTGAAAACAGTGACATAAGTTACGTGAGTATGTGTTTGTAGTCTTTCAATTTACAGTTGTGAAAAAATTAGGACACCCCATTAAATATTCAGTTCTTTATTAATAAATGTTCAGATATCTATGTTTAGAATTAGTATTTAGAATTACATTCATTCACTCATTCATCTTCTTCCGCTTAATCCTTTTTGGGTCGCAGGGGGGCTGGAGCCTATCCCAGCATCTTTGGGCAAGAGGCAGGGTCCACCCTGGACAGATCGCCACTCCATCACAGGGCCAACACAGAGAGACAGACAACCATTCACTCTCACATCCACACCTAAGGACAATTTAGAATCCCCAGTTTTTGATGCCAATTAACCTAACTTGCATGTTTTTGGCATGTGGGAGGAAACCGGAGAAATCCCGGAGTAAACCCACGCAGACACAGGGAGAACATGCAAACTCCACACATTTTACAGAAAAATTGAAAAAAGTCTTTAATTCATTTTTAATTGTTTAGTTGTATTACATGAATCTCCCAGTATTTTTATTATTAAATCTCCATATGTTCAAATATGTAAAAAAAAAACACAGGGTGTCCTAATTTTTTCATGACTGTATGTATTTTCACATCCTTATACCTTAACAGTTAGACAACAACCTACACTGTTATTTACGTGGAAAATGATCTTTTAAACTGACAAACATTTGTGTAATTCGTAGCAAAATTTTGTTCAGGATCAAAAGATGTTCCTCTCTTACCATCCACTTCATGGAGATTTTTCCCATTTTAAGGTCCCACAGAGGAGACGTGACTTGGGCTCTCCATTATAATATGGTTGAGTCAAAACCAGCATTTTTACAAGTCTTCTGATTTTGTCACTGTGTCAGACTCCGCGCAAATCATTGGCTGATTGGAATACACTAATCTGTTCAATGGTTGCTGTTCTTTCTAACAGGGCTGTAAAATCCTCAGACATTTCACATAATTAGTCTTTTTTTCATATCTGCACAATTTGGAAAATTCTCATAAAATGGCTACATTTTCTTGTCATTTTTATGACTATTTTTCTCCTTTATTTTTTTATTGAAAATTAAGACTTTTTCTATAAAATTTTGATACTTCACAGAAATTTTAGGATTTTTCCGCTCATGAATTTACTTATTTTTTCAATTTGAGACTTTTGTGTCATAAACTCACAATTCTAAATAATTTACAATAATCTAAAACTTTTTCTCATGAATTTAGTACATCTTTTTTTTAATAAATTCAGTTTTCTTATAAATTTTAGTTGATTGCTATTGTACTTGACTTTTTCCTCATAAATGTACAACTTTTCTCAAAATGTTTATGATGTTTGTCTTACATTTTTTATTATATTTTACATCTTTTTTCTCAGGAAATAATTATTTCATTTTAATAAATATGCATTTTTTTAATAAATTTATGCATGTACAATTTGTAGCTTTTATTGTATGTCTGTAGCCTTTTTTTGACACGTTTTGTCAAAAATTTGTACCTTTGGAAAATTGTGAGATTGTATTGTCTATATTCACATAGATATTTTGTCATGATGTTTAAAGAACTATTAGTAGGACTGTTTCTAGTTTTGGGCAAAATCGTTGCATGTAGTTTCAGACCCCTGAGCGAGCGTAACCCAACTGAGAGAGGCAACTATTCACCTGTGTTATGATATTAAGTGTGAATGTTGAATTGTGCCATTTAAGAGATCGTTTAAAAGTGACATGAATCCATCTGCAAAGCTTCTAACCTTAGAAGATTTATGGTAGGCTGTCAATTGCTCAAGTGTAACAGAATTCAAGATTGGAAGGGTGCCCTTGTTCCAGGTTAGAGCAACAGCCCCTCAAGATCTCTGCACATCCCTGGCCGTGTCATTTTTCTAATCAAAAAATCAACACCACCACATTACTCATCTTTAGTGTCACTTAAATACACCTTTGAGACTTTAGGGGAAATGTTTGTCCATCAGTCTCATTAAATCAAGACACACTCACTTATCATAGCCCCAGAGGACCACTGCTGCGCTGTCACTAGGTTTAGCTCGTACTTTTAGACCCTGATTGACTTAACAGATCTGATCTTGCAAATATCAGTCTAAAGGGCCATCCCCACCAAGCGCTATAAAGATAGCTATAAAATTATAGATTTAAAAATTGTTCTAACTCACGTGAATGGCAGTGTTCACACTGCTGTAGTTATCTTTGCAGTGTTTGATGTGGATGGCTCGTTAGTACCTTCAATTTGTTCCACATCACAGTTCTACTTTTGTCCAATACATTTAAAAAAAAAAAAAAAGCTGCATTATGAAAACAGAGACAATGAGGATGTTTTTGTGATGAAACTTAATTTTCACAGCATTTATTAATGTTACAAAGATTTCTTCAAAGAAAGGAGAAAGGAAAACATTAACAGGAATTTTCAGAATCAGTAAATTGGGTAAACTGTTGACGTCTACAAAAATACAGCTTTCACTTGACTTGAATCTATTTAAAGGTCTACACATATTCACTGAATGAAAGAAAAACACTGTTTAAACATTTTAACTAGAAAATTTTGCTCTCCCTATGATCTAGATTGAACATGGGTCTAGAGCCACATCGAGCTGTTCTGTCCATATTCTGTGGCCTTCTGTGACTTTGACAAAAAGGCCAAACCTCCCAAAATTACAAGGAAAAAGACATTTAATAATAAATTTACAAGAAAAACTGCAAATTAACGGAGGAAAAAAGCTGCAAATTTACAATTTCATTTCATTGAAAACTAGGAATTGTATAAGAAATAGGGAAATAAAAAGTACCAACAAAAAACTGAGCTACAAATAAAACAGCAAGTTTATAAGAAAACAAATCAAATTTATAAGAAAAGGTGGCATATTCAAGGAAGCTAATGCGCAAAGGAAGAAAGTTGCAAACTTACAAGCAAAGTTGCCCATTTAAAAGGGAACAGTTACATAACTAGGAGGAAAAGTTTGCTTCTTATGATGCTGTTATACCTTCATTTTAAGGTTAGAAAATGCTTTGCACCTTGGAGATTGATGAGTGATAAACTGTTAAAAATTAATTTTCTTCTTAGAAGCTGCTGACCCTTGATATTTAAGTTGAACTATATTACTCATTCAAACCTCTGAATAAACAAGCAACATGAAGTGTATTTAATCAGTCACATGTATAGAAGACTGCAAATTTGACAACTTTAAGCAGAAATATACAAAAGCTTGAATGTATAGACAGCTCGGTGGTGCAGTGGTTAGCACTGTGGCAGCACAGTAAGAAGGTCACAGGTTCGATCCCACCCCCTGACCATTGGTGACCCTTCTGGGTGGAGTTTGCATGTTCTTCCCGTGTCTGCGTGGGTTTACCCCGGGTTCTCCCATAGGCCCAAAACATGAAAGTTAGGTTAAAGTGGCCCTAGGTGTGAAGGGATTGGCACCATACCGGGGATGCCCTGTAATTTCCCTCTGGGATTAATAACGTATACAAAAACAAATGTTCTGAATATGCCATTTTTATTAAGAACTGTCCTCCCAGAGTTTCTGTAATATAAACATGCAGCAGGTGTCAATATTCACTCCACAACCAACTCAAACTCTGCATTTTGACAACTTTAAGCAGTAGAGATACACAAAAGCTTGAATGTTTTGAGTATGAAGCAGTTTTTAAGAACTGTCCTCCCAGAATTTCTGTCATATAAACATGCAGCGGGTGTCAATATTCACTCCACAACCAACTCAAACTCCTCAGCCTCCTCAAACTCTGCGTTCATCTTTGCAGCTATGGCATCCAGCTCTGTGGCGTCCATCTGCTGGAGCTTCTTCCTCCTCCTCCTCTTCTCCTTCACCAAAACCACTCCGGGAATGTTCGGGTCCGGTTCGGGGACGGCAGCCGATCCACAGTCGTCATTAGCCTCCAGCAAAGAGGTGAATGAGTTCAGAACAGACAAGCCTCCGGCAGAGACCTCCAGTCCTGTCTTGGACTGCGCGCTCCTCCGGACCACCTTGGGGGTCTGCAGCTTCTCGAAGCCGAATAAGATCTCACGGTTGTCGGGGCTGTTGAGCAACTTCTCGCTGAGCCTGCTGTAGGACCGCCGCACTTTCTGGGACCACACCACGTCCTCCGGGTCCACTGCCCGCTGCTGCTGAGGAGGAGAAGAGGGCGGTGGTGAGGGCAGGATCGGTGATGGCATAGCAGCCTTCTTCTTCCTCTTAGCCGAGGAGGGGCTGGCCTGATCCGGAGTGGAGAGGCTCGGCTTCTTCTGCTGCTGCTCCTGCCAGTGGTGGACAATTCAATTCATTTCATTTATTAGTGTAATAAAAGTACAATTAAAATTGTATAAAAACACATCATAACGGATAACAAATATAAAACATAGCACACGTGTGACACATAGCACTCATATGGTGGTGTTTCTCAGGTTACGATTATAGAAGTCATCATAACTATTTTTAAAGGCATTTACATTTGGCGAGAAGACCACATGATACGGTAAACTGTTCCATAGTACAGTGGATCTATTACTAAAAAATCTCTTTCTGACATTCAATTTTGACCTTTCTACTTCTTAACATAGGGGATGACCACGAAGGCCGGCATAACGCCTCAATTCAAAAAATACATTATATTCAATATTCTCAAAACCATGTAAAATTTTGTACATTTCAATTAGATCACCTCTAATTCTTCTATCCTCAAGTGTGGTTAAACCTAGCTCAGAGAGCCTATCTTCATAAGACGTGTTGTAACTCAGGGACCAACTTAGTGGCCCTGTGCTGTACCTTCTCTAGAACAGTTTTATCTTTCTCTAGATAAGGCGACCATGTCTGAACACAGAATTCTAAATGTGGACGGACAAAACTTTTGTATAACACAAGGAAAGAATCTTTGTCTATGTACGAAAAAGTTCGCTTAATCATACCCAAAATACCATTAGCCTTGGCTGCTGATACAGCAATATGCTTTGAAAATGACAAATTATTTGACATGAGGACCCCAAGGTCCTTCTCCTCCGTAACAACCTCTAACTTTTTACCTTTCATAAAATAATCATATCCTGGATTGTTTCTACCAACATGTAACACCTTACATTTATCTTCATTAAAACCTAACAACCAATTCCTTGACCATTCAACTAATTTAACAATATCATATTGCAATACTTCCATATCGACTAGCGAGAGAATGGGATGATACAGTTTTGTGTCATCAGCAAAAATTTGACATTTTGACTCAATATTACATGGCAAATCGTTAATAAATAAGAGAAACATTACCGGGACGATAACCAACCCTTGAGGCACTCCGCTAGTTACATCTAACCATGGGGAACAAATTCCGTTTAAACTCACTCTTTGTTTCCTGTCTCTCAAAAAATCTTCTATCCAATTACACAACTTTCCACAAATACCATATTTGCGTAACTTGTAGATTAATCTTGCGTGAGGAACGGAATCAAATGCCTTTCTGAAGTCAAGATATAAAACATCAAAGGTCATACAACTTTGTCCATTCTTCTAAAGTAACAACTAACTAACTAACTAACTAACCTGCACTTATATAGCGCTTTTCTAGTCACAAAGACCACTCAAAGCGCTTTCATTAATGCTAACCCTCTATTCTAAGGGCCTATAGGAAACAAATATCTAGGGACAATTTAGAACAGCCAATTAACCTAACATGCATGTTTTTTTTGGCATGTGGGAGGAAACCGGAGAAATCCCGGAGTAAACCCACGCAACACGGGGAGAACATGCAAACTCCACATAGATCACTGTTGGTCGGGGGCTGGGATCGAACCCACGATCCCACGATCCCCACAATCCCCCGGCCAAGGGTAAACTGTGCTGCCGCAGTGCTAACCACTGCGCCACCGTGCAGCCCAACAAGCAAGTTTGTAAGGCAGGATCTTCCCCTGCGAAAACCATGTTGCTCAGTAGCTAGAATCTTTTCAATAAATACCACAATTTTATCTCTCACAAGTTTTTCACACAATTTACAAATCTGCGAAGTCAAACTCACCGGTCTATAATTACCAGTAACCATTTTGTCTCCCTTCTTATGTATCGGAGTTATGTTAGCATACTTCCAAATTTCAGGTAGCTTACATTGATCAAGCGACTGCCTTAAGATACAATACAATGGAAAATATATAACATCTGCACACTCTTTAAGCACTCGAGGATGGACCTCATCTGGACCCATTGATTTGTTTGGGTTGGTTACCATTAATAGTTTCTTTACATCATCAGGAGAAAAGAATATGTCATGTACATGTACATGACATATTCTTGACATATTCTTGTACATGTACATGACATATTCTCCTGTCGATAACCATGTACATGGTTATCGACAGTCCTATCAATAAAGTCAAAGGGTTCACAGACATCATCTCCATAGATACAGTGCATGAAGTCATTAAACCACATCAAGTTCCTATCCTCCTCTTTTTCAAATACCGATTGGAAGAAACTGTTCAATTCAGTAGCTATTTCTTGATTACTATTGATTTCAACACCATTAGTACCTCTCAATTTGTTGATTTTTGACCGACTTTTTGTTTTATTATTTACATACATATAAAAGACTTTAGGATTCTTTTTGACTCTTTTACAAAGATTTTTTTCAAAATCTCTCTTTGCAACTCTTACACTTTTGTTGGCAGCATTTCTCCTTTTAACATACTCTAGGTATCTAGCATAAATTCTAGACTCTTGATACCTTTTCCAGGCAAAATACTTTTTCCTGATACTTCTCTTGACTGACAAATTAAACCAACTAGGATTAACCTTACAACCACTTGTTATTTTGACCATAGGTACACATTCTTTTACAGCATTGCCCAACTTCTCATGGAAATAATCCCATGCCATGTCTACATTAGTAGCTCCTATAACACAAGACCAGTCTGTATTTTTCAAAATTCGACATAGTTTCACATAATCAGCCTTGTTATAGTCATATCTGAACACCTCATGGTCACAAGACCTGTTGACAACAGCTTGGAAATCCCAAGTCAACACACTATGATCTGCCTTACCAATAGGGCTAAAAATAACAACATTGCTAACATTTGCTGGTGACGATGAAATTATCAAATCCAGACAATTTGGAGTGTTAGTACCCCTTTGTCTGGTGGGTTCCATTACATGTTGACACAAATACAAGTCACAGAGTTTATCATAGAATTTCTGTGAAAAAGAATTTTCACCTTCATTGACAGTACAATTCGGCCAATCAATATTAGGTAAGTTAAAATCACCATTTACCAATAATTTACCTTTGCAGGGTAAATTGCAGGTACCTTTGTTCGGACAGCTTCCGAACCCGACCGCCTCGGAGTGTTCTCCTTGTTGTGCTCTGGTGGTACTACCGTTTTTCTGGGTGCTATTTTCCTCACGGTGATGGACCGTTTAACAGCAACAGATGTCATCGCCATCTTGGCGGCGTTAGCCTGGGGAGAGCTCAACCGTGGGGACCGTCTCCGCTCAGAGCCGTTAAGGCCTTTAGTCTCCATCATTACGCCCCGAGGGGTTCCTTCCTTCATGTTCGAACTATTCCGATATATATAGCTGAACGTTTCCTTGTATAATATATGCAGAACACGAACGACACCGAAACGATAGCAACCGTCGGTTCAAAATTGCCCGCCCGTGTCGCCTGAATTATTACGACAGTGCTTTTTCCGGTGACGTCAATAGTATGCGTTCATTAGCTCAAAGTTTTGCTGTGTAATATTCAAGACAGGGAAACTACAGAGACGTCTTCTATTTCGGCTTATTTTATTTAGTTAACTTACTTTACAGATCTTCTACAGAATGGAATATTTAATCGGAATACAAGGGGTGGATTTCGTCCTCGTCGCCTCCGATAACGTCGCAGCCAGCAGCATCATTCAGATGAAACACGGTATGACAACGCGTTAGGTTCATCGTTAGCCGCCAGCTAGCCGGTTCATTTAACCACACTCACTATAAACACAACTTCTCTACTAACGTTGTTTACCTCTAAATCAACTTATTATACTAATGACGACAATGGGAGGCTGCATCTCCTCTTTCTGTGTTAATGTATCCCCGCATTCGCGAGACTTGAGCAAGGCTAAGTGATGCTAGCACAAGTAAAAAATGGCTAGATTCATCCTTCTCACAGCTTCGGCACTTGTTTGTGTTTTCTTCTTTATAATAGAAGCATTTGACGTATGTTAATATTTTCACACCTACATGTGAATATTGGATGAAGTCTGATATCTAGCATGATTGAGTCTGAGTGAAAGTGAAAGACACTGCTGAACTGTCAGCAGTTTTAATGCCTTCCAGAATGAAATAACTGTAGTCCTATCAAGAATAGAACTGTGAAGATTTCTTGTATTCCTTAATTTTTCCGTGGTTGTATTTTTTTCTATTTTTTTTTGGGGGGGGGGGTGTTTTTATGTTGGACTAGTTTGGATTAAGCTTTTTATTAAAGCCCCATACTGTGCATTTTGTAGAGATTCTTTTCAAGTTTTGACATCCACAAAGACATGCATATACAGTATTTTACAGCCCATCAGAAAAGCTATCTGTAAAGTTCTCTCTGAAACACTGTTCAGCCTGCTCTGACACTAACCCTGAGCCTCTGAATCTATTTAGGTAAAGGCTTTTTCAGTTGGCCTTTCACAAGTAACAGAGTCGGTGTGATTTGCCAACTTAAAAAAACTGAAGGGCTGGGGGGGGGTTGACGTCACAAAACCCAGGAAGTACAGTTGCTCTCATTTCTTTAAGAGTTTAGCTACATAAAAATAGACTCCAAAAAGTAACAATTTTTACTTTTTGTTGTTTCTGTGTAGAAATTATTTGTTTAGGCTTAAAGTAAATGGAAAAGACCTATGGCAGGGGAAATAAGTATTGAACACGTCAACATTTTTCTCATTAAACATATTTCTGATGGAGCCATTGACCCGAGATTGTCACCAGATATCAGTAGCAACTCAAGTAATCCATACATACAAAGAAATCAAGGCAACTGTGTTCACAAAACAAGTTTGTCATGTGAAAAAAATTAGGATACCCCATTAAATATAAAGTTCATTATTAAGAAATGTTCACATATCTATGTCTAACCTTGTTTTTGTTTTTATTTGCATTTTTTAACATTTACTTTAGCCATTTTAAGTGGGAATGAATGTGGGGGGTGTCCTAAAAAAAGATGGGGGCATCCTAATTTATTCCTCACTATTTGTTTAGAATTATATTGTACAGAAAATTTGGAAAAAGTCTTTTAATTAATTTTTAATTGTTGTATTACATGAATCTCCTAGTATTTTAAACACTGATATTAAATAGCCATATGTCCAAATATGTTAATAAAAAACACACAGTAAAGAGGCACCGGATACAGCTCTCTTATCACTGGATGCCGAAAAAGCCTTTGATAGAGTTGAATGGCCCTTTCTTTTTGAAGTCTTACAAAGATTTGGACTTGGAAATAATTTCATAAAATGGGTTCAGATAATATATAATAATGCTACTGCAGAAATTCTAACAAATAACAATATTTCAAAATCAATAAAAATCAATAGAGGATGTCGACAAGGCTGTCCACTTTCACCTTTACTGTTTACTATGGCAATTGAACCTTTAGCGATGGCGATACGTCTACAGTCACAAATATATGGAATTAAAGTTGGACCAACAGAACATGGGATCTCCCTGTATGCCGATGACATAATTTTGTTTATGTCGAATCTTAAAAGATCAATTCCGACCTTGTTGAATTTAATAAAGAATTTCGGGGAAATATCAGGATATAAAATAAATAAAACTAAATCTTCAATATTAATGCTGAATGAGACCCAGAGAAATTACCCAGCCCCTGAGGTGAATCAATTCAATGTTGTAAATCAGTTCAAATATTTAGGAATCCAAATTGTGCCTAAGCTAGAATCAGTCGCCAGTGTCAATTATGAAGCCTTAATGACAGATATTGATGAGTTACTTCAGAGATGGATGTCACTACCAATGTCGATGATCGGGAGAATTAATATACTTAAAAGTAATATCTTACCTAAAATACTTTATTTATTTCAATACATTCCCTTACCACCACCTTTAGATTTATTCTCAAGAATTAAAAAAAAGTTAGTGGAATTTATATGGAACAACAGGAGGGCTAGATTACGTCTGTCTTTATTATATTTACCATTTGATCGTGGAGGTCTGAAATGTCCAAATTTTATGTTGTATTATTGGTCGGCACAACTGAGGTCTATGACATATTATTTTTCATCAAATGATCTCCCTCACTGGACTGAAATGGAATCATACAATTTACCTTTACCTCTTCCCATATTCATATACTCAGATTCGGCAAAAAAATTACAAAAACAAGTTAAAAATCCATTTGTAAAGCATATGATCAAAATATGGTGTGAAGCTAAAAACTATTTAAAAGAACCACAGTTATTGTCACAATTTAGTCCAATATGGGGTAATCAATATTTTAAACCAAGGAGAGCGGACGCTGTATTTAAAGTATGGAATTTAAAAGGGATACAAAAGATTCAGGATTTATATTTGCCATGTGCAGAAAACATAATGTCTTTTGAAGAGTTGAGGATCAAATTTAATCTCAATAGAACACATTTTTTTAAATATCTTCAACTTAGAAACTTTATTCGATCAAATCAAAATAAAGCTCTCACTCGACCTATTTATTCATCCTCGGAAAAAATGTTGATGAAAGATAGTAAAAGAAAGGGTATTATTTCAGAGTTTTATAACTCATTGACACTATTTTCAAGTGAAAATTCACTGAAAAGATTAAACTACTGGAAAGAAGATCTGCAAACTGAAATTTCAGAGGAACAATGGGAATTGGCTTGTACAGAAGCTCAAACCAAATCAATAAATGTACGCCTTAAATTGATACATTTCAAATGGTTAATGCGGATGTATGTTACACCGGAGGAGTTAAATAGATATAACAAAAATATACCAGATACGTGCACAAAATGTATGGAAAGTAAAGGAACTCTATTTCATTGTGTATGGGAATGTAGATTAATAAGAATGTTTTGGGAAGAGGTGAGGGTAACAATTGAAAAAATAATCTCAAAACAAATCATATTGAATCCTAAACTGTTTTTGTTGGGTCTGTACCCAGAAAAGCATAATTTTAATAAAAGTGAAAGAACATTCATAGACCTCAGTTTGCTTAATGCCAAAAAATGTATTGCACTATTATGGAAAAAGACTCATAGACCAGATGTGACTCAGTGGTTAAGACAGATGTTAACAAACCTTCCATTAGAAAGAATAACATATATACTGAAATCAGGGGAAGTTGTGTTTGAGAATATATGGAGACCTTTTATTGATTATGTAAAAAATTTAAACATAACTCTTGAAGAAGAAGGTGAATGATATGTGTGGACCTTGTAAATTCCAAACTGGTGAACATAATATGTATACTTATGTGGTGGATTGTCTAGACTAAACAGAGGAGCATTGTTGAAGATTTGATTTTGTTGGTGGTTGTTGGTGTTTTTTAGTGCATTTTTTTTTTTTTTGTAGTACTTTAGTGTTAGTGTTTGATTGTTTGTATCATGTTTGTTTAAAAAAAAAAAAAGGTTCAATAAAGATATTGTGGAAAAAAATAAAAAACACACAGGCTTATACAGGGTATCCTAATTTTTTCACGACTATATTTAATAAAGTGGAATGACACAGGGAATAAGTATTGAATACACAAAGAAAAAGAGGTGCAAAAGGCATAGTAAGCCTAGAAACCAGCTGAAATCCATCAGAATTTAGGAAGTCATACCATCCCCCATCAGTGCAAATTAATTTCAGCTGGTTAAGTCCTGATTGATAGCCTTTAAAAAAGGTCTGTGACTATCAGATTGTCACACCACAAAGAACTCATGATGGGTAGAAGCAGGTAGAAGGTGGGTAGAAGGTCTAGAGTCTAGACCTTCACAACTTCATTGTTGCGAAACATAATGATGGCATTGGTTACAGGCACATTTCTAAACTGATAAATGTTCCAGTGAGCACTGTTGGAACCACCATTTAGAAGTGGAAAGAACATCATTTTACCATGTCCAGGAGCTCCTCGCAAGATTTCTGACAGATGAGTCAAAAGAATTATCAGAAGAGTTATCCAAGAGGCAAAGACCACTCGTGGAGAGCTCCAGAAAGACCTGGAGTTCACAGGCACTGCTGTTTCAAAGAAGACAATAAGTAGTGCACTCAACCGACATGGGCTCTATGTCCACTCACCTCGTAAGACTCCATTTATGAAGTAAAAGCATGTTGATGCGCATTTAAAGTTTGCTGCACAACATTTGGGGAAGCCAGTAAAATACTGGGAGAATGTAATCTGGTCAGATGAGACCAAAATTGAACTTTTTGGATGCCACAACACACAGCATGTTTGGATGAGAAATGGCACTGCACATCCCATCATGGTGTGGGGGTGTTTTTCAGCATATGGTACAGACAGAGTGCATATAATTGAAGGAAAAATGAATGGACAAATGTACAGAGACATCCTCAATAAGAACCTGTTGCCATCTGCCAAGATACTGAAGCTGAAACGAGGGTGGACATTTCAGCAAGACAATGATCCCAAACGCACAGCCAAGGAAACTCCCAGCAGGCTCCAGAGATGAAAATAAAGCTGCTAGAATGGCCCAATCACCTGACCTTAATCCAATTGAAAATCTATGGAACAAACTGAAGATCAGTGTTCATAGACGACACCCTCAGAACCTTCAAGATTTGACAGTTTGTGTGGAAGAATGGGCTAAGATTCAAAGATTTTGTCAATACTACTATACGTACAGGACATACAGGAGAATTGAAATGCCGTTTCTCTTCAGTGATGTGCGCATTATAAAAAAAGGAATAAGGCTGGAAAACAACAGCAGTCTTATGTACAGTAATGCTACCCGTAGTGCAAATAACGGTAACGGATAAAACCCAGACATTCCATAGTGCAAATAAAGATAAACAATAAAACCCAGCAATCCAAACTACAGAAAAGGTAGAGCAGTAATACTCAGGAGTTGCAAGTTTATTGTGGTAGTGTAGGTGCAGACAGTGACAGATTGGACTGCACATGATCAATATTGCAATAGCAGACAGCAGCAGGTATGGCATTTATGCAAATGGTTGCAGTAAGGTGCAGAGACATACAGCAGCAGATGTATTACTGTTGGTGTGCCAGTCTCTCTGTGCCAACAGCTGAGGTAGTTATTTTGCGGGTAATTGCGTTACGGTCCGGGGGGTGGGGGTGGACAGAGTTCAGGTCCTGATGGCCTGGTGAAAAAAGCTGTTTAGCAGTCTTGTGGAGTGGGACCAGAAGCTCCAGTACCTTTTCCCCGAAGGCAGAGGGCCGAAGAGGGAGTGTGAGGGATGGAAGGTGTTGCCTGCGATGTTGATGGCTCTGTGGGTGAGGTAGATGTCTGGGACGGGGGCAAAGGGGCACCGATGATCTTGCTGTTAGCTTTCACTGTGCGCTGTAGTGTCTTCTGACAGGAGGCAGTGCAGCTTCCATACCACACCATGATGCAATGCCTGTGCCTAGTTTCTCCATACAGGAGGCATTTGGAAGCTGTTATTACCAACAAAGGCTTTTCTACTAAATAAATTAATTTCACCAAGGGTGTTAAATACTTATTCCCTGTGTCATTCCACTTTAATAAATATAACTTGTTTTGTGAACACAGTTGCCTTGATTTCTTTGTATGTTTGGATTACTTGGGTTGTTACTGATATCTGGTGAAAATCTCAGGTCAATGGCTCCATCAGAAAAATGTTTAATGAGAAAAATGTTGATGTGTTCAATATTTATTTTCCCCGCTGTATTTTTCTCTTCTGTTTTTCCATATATAGCAGTATTAATTCTTCAACTGTTCCCTTTCAAACGTATTTGTTTATTTTTGGTGCAACTTTAGTGTTGAAACGTGAAATCTGAATCATGTAATGTTCATTATACAGGGTACAAAAGCAAAGTTTGAAGCAAATAATTGTGATTTTAAGGATGTAGTCTTTAATTCATGGTGGTGGGGTGAAGTAAAAAAAAAAAGTTGGTCAGTGCAGAAAGATATGGTTTAATATTTTTCACATTAAAAAACCCTTTAAATATCAAAATTTGAAAACCAAATGGATGTAGCCGTAACAATGTGAGAAGAATGTAAATATTCCAATCCTAAAAATGGAAACACACCATTGGAAAAGAATGTGTGTGCTTTATTTTTCAGACTACGACAAGATGTTCAAACTCAGTGAGAAGATTTTGCTGCTGTGTGTGGGAGAAGCAGGAGACACGGTGCAGTTTGCAGAATACATCCAGAAGAACGTTCAGCTGTACAAAATGAGGAATGGTAAAGAGTTCAGTGATGATGATTATGTGCTGCTCCTTTTTCTCAAAGTTCCCCAAGTTTACATCAAATATCTAACAAAAATCAAACAGCCAAAACTTTACATCTTATGACATTTTGCCTCTGTCTTAGGTTATGAACTCAGTCCAGCAGCAGCAGCAAATTTCACACGAAAGAACCTTGCAGAATATCTCCGGAGCAGGGTAAGTGCACACAGCATGTCGGATAAATATTGATATTGTCAGCCTGCTTGCTTGTCAACAGTCTTTTGGCTAAAGAAACGACACTGTCACAAGTGCATCTTTGACATTACATTGTGATGAAAATGGTCAAGAAAAGGTGTCTGGTGTCATCTCGGATAAGAGCATCTGCGTTTATCACTGGTTTGAGTCCCAGCCAGAGCAATATTTAATGTGTGTTTCTCCCCCTGCTCTTCACTTTTCCTGTCTCTCTTCACTGCTTCTATCCAAATAACATCAAAACCCCAAAAATAAACCTTGATTAAAAAAAGCATTTGAATAGATGCTGATATTGTAGTTGATCTCCTTGCTCTTATTTCTAATTTTGAATTTGATCCTAATTAGCTAGCCCTGGCTCGTCCCAGGTGCCATTTTGTTGACCGCTGGTCACATGGTGGACCTCATGAGTTTCATGTCCAGCAGGGACTGTAGTCACTGTTTGCTTTGAGTTGGAGCGTCACTATCACTAATATGGATGATCTGGTTATTTTTTGGGGGGGAATGCAGGGTTGCGTTTCATTTTTTTTATTGGTTTAATTTTTTTAAAACTGCAAACAAAACAAAATGGCCAGGTACCACGCCTAAACAGACAGTAGCCTACTCTTCCTCAGGAACTTAACAACAACAACATACAGTAGATCGCAGCGTACATACAGTATTTTGCATATTAATCAGGGCTGGCCCAAACATTTGGAAAGTTGATTGCTTGATTGCTGGGGGGTTTCTGCAGCTGTGGGGGTTTCCCCTACAGTTGAAATGAGATGACTGTTGTTGTGAAATGGCGCTATATAAATAAAGTTGAATTGAATTGAAAGTGGAATATTTGTTACTCAGGATTGTATTTAAATGCTCTTTCATGCGTGTGCCAATACGCGGTGTGGTTGACAGTGAGATTAGTTCACCTTTGCTTCTGAATTGAAGATGTGTAAAACCTCAGCTGTGTGGCAATACTTTTAATGAGTTAAATGAGTGACACGTTTTACTCATTTAAAAATTAAACCCTGCATAAATCCTTCAGGTGAGGTAGAACAGAGAGTTGGCGACCAAGAACCCACAAAGAGAAGCCATTGGTACTGTGATTGAGATGAGGTTCTTGTGGGTCCACTCACCCAACTGCCATCTGTTGTCTCTCAGAAAGTGTTGTCAAGAGTTTGCTTGCTTCAGCACAGAGGTGGTGCCAGAGGGGTATGAACAGGGTAGGAGACTCAAAGTCGGCAATGGAAAGTGCGGGGGCAAGTTGGGGGTGGCGGAGTGGTTAGCACTGCGGCAGCACAGCAACTCACTCTTGGCCAGGGGATCCTGGGTTCGATCCCAACCCCCGACCAACAGTGGTCTGTGTGGAGTTTGCATGTTCTCCCCGTGTCTGCGTGGGTTTACTCCGGGATTTCTCCGGTTTCCTCCCACATGCCAAAAACATGCAGGTTAGATTAACTGGAGACTCTAAAGTGGCCCCAGGTGTGAATGGTGAAAGGGCTGGGCTCCGCACCAGTGGCTGCCTCATCCACTCATGTGGATGCCCTGTAATTTCCCCATTGTGGGACTAATAAAGGAATCTAAATCTAAAAGTCGTGTCGTGCAAGGCACTGAGGCTGCACAACACCGGTAGGTTCACTTGTCTTGGCAGTGACAGGTGATGTGTACGTAAGTATAACTTAAATAACTGACAGCAGTGTATGTGTACCATCCTGCTGAAGCGCAGACTATTTGCTGTAAATGAGGAAGGAATATTTGAAGCTCAAAAATTGGTATTTGGGACAGCCGAATATGAAATATGTATAGAGTGAACATCTGGAATGGAAGTTTGTATTCACGATATCGAAGGTATTAACACTACACAGACCACAAGAACACCTGTGGGTGTGTAAATGTACATCATGTGGCTTATGACCTTGTCTTTATGGTAAATGGATGCTCTGATATTAAATCTCACTCCAGTACTGACTCAAACGGGCTAATTGCATAAAAAATGATTACAAACTTATTCAGAGCTCCAATCTTTTCAATTCACTGTTCTCTTTTTTACCTCAGGATGAAGCAGAAGTCAGGGTAGTGCTTGCATGCACTACTAACACTACATTTTAGTTATTGAATAAACATGCTCATAGAAACGTGGTAGGTTTGTGGCGTCGTCACAAATGCAAAGTCACTTTTCAGAGACATGGAATCACTGCCCAAAGTTTCTGTCAGTCATTTTGTTATTATATATTTTGGTTGTACCTCTAATTGTTGGTATTTTTAAATCAGCAGCAGAGGCTTTTAACACCAGTGTACTTGTACATTTTGTCTGTTAACAAAACAGTAGCTAATTAAATCCCTGTACCAGTGGTCACCCTGAGAATTAAGCATATTCATCCTGGAGTAATGGGTGAACATGTCTATAAATATTTTAATTTCTATTTTAAATTAATTACATCCCTCTGCCAGCATTTGCAATCTCATTTTGCTTCAGGGACCAAATGATACAATCACCTAATTCCAGTAAGTTAAAGTAAAATTAACCATGTATGCTACATTTACTCATCTAATTTAAAAATGTGTTTTTGTTTCTACTTAAAATTTTTTTCCTCTTTTTTTTTTTTTTTTTTTTTTCCAAAATGACACGACACTGCTGTTGTGGTGTAAGAGTTGTAGTCTTATTCAACTCAGGTGGGATTTAAATCCCATTTGAATTTTTGCATTTGTATCATTATCAACTTGACTCTCAAAGCAGCAAATGAATTTTGACAGAGGCAGGTACATTTGTCAGCTTGTTATTAACAGTGACTGAGCTTTTGGCCCTCTGAGATTTCATGTTAACACCTGAGCCTGCAGTGCTGTTTCTCAGTCTGGCTGCTTAGGTTTTCTGTATATGCTATGAAATTTTGATGGTCTACACAGTGGCTTTTTTGTCCAATTGTTTTTTGTTGTTTTACAATTTATAGTTGCATTGCTTTCCCAAGTCTGCACAAAGTTAAAAGAAGGCATTAGACAGTCAACTGGTAGCGGTAGCCATATACAAGAAACAGACACAGTGAAACATCCAGACAAAAATGAAATAGTATTGCAACTTGTTCAAAGATAATTATACAACAGTTAGTTCCAACTGAGCAATTTGGTTGGACATTAGGGATTCCAGAAGTTACTATATTTCACGATAATTGCACTCCCAACGTTTCACTGGATATGTATCATTCCGCTTCAGAGTTGTTCTAGTAACTGTTAGTTACGAACAGTAATTTACTGTCAAGTCTGTAGACTTGAGAATTGCAACACTGTGTTGGATCCCTTAATTTCCATAGTGAGGCACTGTTTGACAAGAAATTATACATCCGTGACCTGGAAGTCCTACCTTTTTGGGGAAAAAAAACTTTTAGTTTACAAAGTCTGCTCTTGTATAAACATTGTTAAGCTATTTCACGCCTGTTTAAAAAAAAAAATAGGCAGTGCTAGAGTTGGATTTATTGTCTTGATTAACAAACCCAGCCCCCAACCAACAGTGATCTGTGTGGAGTTTGCATGTTCTCCCCGTGTCTGCGTGGGTTTACTCCGGATTTCTCCGGTTTCCTCCCACATGCCAAAAACATGCAAGTTAGGTTAATTGGCATCAACTGAGGATTCTAAATTGTCCTTAGGTATGGATGTGAGAGTGGATGGTTGTCTGTCTCTCTGTGTTGGCCCTGCGATGGACTGGCGATCTGTCCAGGGTGTACCCTGCTTCTCGCCCAAAGATGGTGGGATAGGCTCCAGCCCCCCGCCACAACCCGAAAAGGATTAAGCGGAAGAAGATGGATGGATGGATTAACAAACCATACATAATACCTTTGTCGTGATGGACTCTTTATTTCATCTGAAAATGCCCCCCCCCCCCCAAAAAAAGCAAGCCAAGTGTGCCGAAGCCAAATCGCTAGCATACTAACTAGGCACTGGTATTGGTCACGTTTTGATCTCAACCCTTTTGCGGAACTGACTCAGCAGGTGACAGATATGTATGAATAAGCACTGACTTTTGCACTTGACAATATTTAATTTGTTTACATGTGTGTGAAATGACAATAGACGTCTTCATGCTGATTGAGATGTTTCGGAACAGTTACTGGCTGCATTTAGAAGGGACTATTTTTTTCTCAGCTGTGCAAAATAACTGGTTAAACAAACAAATCCTAATATTTTCTTCAGTGTTGCTGTTATTTAATGAAAGCACCAAGGTACTGATACCTCAGTGCCTGTGGCATGCTAGCATGGGAGGCTGTAAAAAAGTCACACTGCCACTTCTAGTGGCACGGCATAGTTGTTACAGTACGTTTTTTCACAGCTGCATTAATGGTAAAGATGAGTTAAATTTGTGTTTATTTTGAAAATAAAGCACAAGAATAAAATTAGGAGCACAAAGAAAAATGCTGGAGTGACAGATTTTATTAACTGAATGCATGTATAGTTACACGATGCCGTGCAATAGCAGGTGAACATATCAAAATTTCCAAAAGTAAAAGCATATTTATGAATATTAAATCAGAACGGTTTGGAACGTTTCACACTTACGTGTAATGAATATCGAGAGTTTCTTAAATAATCTTGCAAAAAACTGTCCAAACATTAATTTATTGAACTACAGTAGCAGTTTCTGGTATAAACAGTAAAGATGTAATATTCTTACAGTGGGGGGGAAAAAAGTATTTAGTCAGCCACCAATTGTGCAAGTTCTCCCACTTAAAAGATGAGAGAGGTCTCCAATTTTCATCATAGGTATACCTCAACTATGAGGTCAATTAATTGGTAAATTCCTCAGTAAAATAAGTATTTGGTCACCTACAAACAAGCAAGATTTCTGGCTCTCACAGACCTGTAACTTCTTCTTTAAGAGGCTCCTCTGTCCTCCACTCGTTACCTGTATTAATGGCACCTGTTTGAACTCTTTATCAGTATAAAAGACACCTGTCCACAACCTCAAACAGTCAGACTCCAAACTCCACTATGGCCAAGACCAAAGAGCTGTCAAAGGACACCAGAAACAAAATTGTAGACCTGCACCAGGCTGGGAAGACTGAATCTGCAATAGGTAAGCAGCTTGGTGTGAAGAAATCAACTGTAGGAGCAATTATTAGAAAATGGAAGACATACAAGACCACTGATAATCTCCCTCGATCTGGGGCTCCACGCAAGATCTCACCCCGTGAGGTCAAAATGATCACGAGAACGGTGAGCAAAAATCCCATAACCACACGGGGGGACCTAGTGAATGACCTGCAGAGAGCTGGGACCAAAGTAACAAAGGCTACCATCAGTAACACACTACGCTGCTAGGGACTCAAATCCTGCAGTGCCAGACGTGTCCCCCTGCTTAAGCCAGTACATGTCCACGCCCATCTGAAGTTTGCTAGAGAGCATTTGGATGATCCAGAAGAGGATTGGGAGAATGTCATATGGTCAGATGAAACCAAAATAGAACTTTATTGTAAAAACTCAACTTGTTGTGTTTGGAGGAGAAAGAACACCATACCTACTGTGAAGCATGGGGGTGGAAACATCATGCTTTGGTGCTGTTTTTCTGCAAAGGGACCAGGACGACTGATCCATGTAAAGGAAAGAATGAATGGGGCCATGTATCGTGAGATTTTGAGTGAAAACCTCCTTCCATCAGCAAGGGCATTGAAGATGAAACGTGGCTGGGTCTTTCAGCATGATAGTGATCCCAAACACACCGCCCGGGCAACAAAGGAGTTGTTTCGTAAGAAGCATTTCAAGGTCCTGGAGTGGCCTAGCCAGTCTCCAGATCTCAACCCCATAGAAAATCTTTGGAGGGAGTTGAAAGTCCGTGTTGCCCAGCGACAGCCCCAAAACACCACTGCTCTAGAGGAGATCTGCATGGAGGAATGGGCCAAAATACCAGCAACAGTGTGTGAAAACCTTGTGAAGACTTATAGAAAACGTTTGACCTCTGTCATTGCCAACAAAGGGTATATAACAAAGTATTGAGATGAACTTTTGTTATTGACCAAATACTTATTTTACCGAGGAATTTACCAATTAATTCATTAAAAATCCTTCAATGTGATTTTCTGGATTTTTTTTTCTCATTTTGTCTCTCATAGTTGAGGTATACCTATGATGAAAATTGGAGACCTCTCTCATCTTTTAAGTGGGAGAACTTGCACAATTGTTGGCTGACTAAATACTTTTTTGCCCCACTGTATTTAGCTTCCAGCCTGTTTTCTTCACAGCTGCTCTGACCGCTGACCCTCAGGTTCACCACCGTGGACTTCAGGAAGACAAAGAGGAAAGAAAAACAGCATAAAAATGTGATTATTGTTACAGATGTTATGTATATATAGTGTGTGTGTGTGTGTGTGTGTGTGTGTGTGTGTGTGTGTGTGTGTGTGTGTATAAAACAAAATACAGCTGTCATGTTTCGCCTCGCTAAATAAATTGCTTGGTTTAGTGAGTGAATCATTTTAAAGTGAGTGAATGAAGCATGACACACCGTGGTGTTTTTATATTACTGACATTAATATTAAGACTTAAAAAAAATCAGCTGTACTTTAGAGAAAACTATTCAACAGGTCAAATTAATGGAACCAAGCAGTCTCCATACTGGGGGAAAAATCAGATATTGGGGGAAAAAAGTGATGTAACATAAGCTTTAAGAATCAAATATTGCAGTTGTAGTGATTATTGGTGTTTTAATATTGAAATTGCTGCATAATTTAAGCCCAAAACTTTATTTTCAAGGTTTTTGTTGTTGTTTTTTTGCTGCATTCAGTTCTTTGCTGTGGTTCGCTGCTGTGGTCCACCATGTTTTTAAGGCGAGGAATGTTGGGACGTGTACTTTTTAGCGATGAACTGAAAACTCCAGGAAGAAAATACCTTGTCCTTCCTCAGCAAAACCAGTGTGAAAGCAATCAATATGATAAATAAATGGTGTACTTGCTGAATACGTGTTTTGTTTTTTTTGTTTTTTTCAGTAACCGCTACTTTATAACCATTATTTATCTGTGACAGGAAATCATCTATATGCTGTATTTAAAAAAAAAAAAAAAAAAAAAAAGTCACACTGCCGCCTCTAGTGGCCTGGCATAGTTATTACAATACCTTTTTTCCTGGCTCCATTGATGGTAAAGGTGAGTTAAATTTGTGTTTATTTTGAAAAGAAAGGCTTATCTTGAAATTCCGGCAAATTAAAAGTTGAGAAAATATGGCCATGCACTTAATTTTGGCCGAGCAAGCTGAAAAGCTGATAACAGACAGATACAACCACACAGACACATTGACAGATTACCATATGCCTCTGATTTCACCGAGGCATAATAAATTGTGCTTGCGGAACTGTTATATAAAAGCAATATTACACTCGAGGTCGTATGGTCTCAATGAATATACTAACTATAGTTATGATACGTCTAATGCCCTCTAGTATGCGTCGGGCATGAGACGTATCACACCCGCAGTTACTATATTCATTCATACCATACTCCCTCTCATGTAATATTACTTAATTCTCAATCTGGGGATTGTAGAAGTTCCGATGTGTCACAAATAGTTATGAATTCCACATTTTTTTAATGTGTGCAAATCCTGTTGCCTTGTTGTTGGCCTGTCAATTTGATGCTGTATGGATTCAGAAGTTGCACATCTTTTAAGTTTCTCTGTGTACCTTACCATAGCAGTTTTGTCCAGATTTGTGAATTGTTTCAAGCACTGCTTCTCAATAGGGTTAATTCTTTGTAGTAGTTTGCATACTGCACTTGACAAGGATGTTTACAGTTGAAACAGATGAGACTTTGAACCAAAATGTATTGTTCACTAGTCAGTCGGAACTGTTCAACTACTTTACAAATATCAACCTCATTCTTGTCTCAGATTAGTTTGTTTCTTTTGCCTAATACTGACTAATAACAGTCATTGGAAGAAAAATGAGGAAATCTATGCCTATATTCTACCAAAGAAACAGGAGAGTTCAGTTTCAGTGGAAAAGAACGATTATTCAAAGTCATGCTGACTGCAGTATCATAAAACGGTGGTTGGGCAGGTTAAGATGGAATATATAGTATGTCCACATTTAAGAAAAACTGAGTTGAACACTTACATTTTGTAAAAATTTGGTCACCCCTTGAGAAATACCATTTTTTTTCTATACTTTATTAATCCCAGAGGGAAATTCAGAGCATCCACCAGGATGGATGAAGCAGCCATGGTGCGGCGCCAATCCCTTTACCATTCACACACATATTCACACCTAGGACCACTTTAGAGTCTCTCATTAGCCTAACTTGCATGTTTTTGGCCTGTGGGAGGAAACAGAGTACCCGGGGTAAACGCACACAGACATGGGGAGAACCTGCAAACCCACACAGAAGGGTCACTGATGGTCAGGGGGTGGGATTGAACCCATGATGGTCAGGGGTGGAATCAGTCCCGTGACCTTCTTACTGTTCTGCCACAGTGCTAACCACTGCACCATCGAGCTGCCCACTGCGTCACCGAGCTGCCCATTTTGGTCATTTTGATCATTTTTAATTGAAAAGATGTAAAGAAGAAGAAGCCATCTCTGTTGTCATTCAGTCCATACAGCCAATCATGTACAGTAGAATGAAATTATGTTTCTCCTATCTACAGTGTTAATCACATGTAGAATCAGAGGGGTCGTTGCCATGCAAGGCAACAACTTCTCCTTCCCCCATTGTAATATGCTGAGCACCAAGCTAGAAGGCGGGAAGTACCATTTTTATATGGTTTTTGGTATGACCCGGCCAGGACTTGAACCCCCAACCTCCCAATTGTGAGGCAGATGCCCTATCAACTAGGCCACCACTCCGGTATGATGCAGGACAAAAGGATAATATTACTAGCAAAGATTATTACAGAGCTACTTATTTCATAAAATGTCATTATGCGGCGGCATGAAATAAAGCGGCGTTGTTGGAGGTTTTAAGTAGAGTTTTATTATCATACCGCCGTCACAAGCTCCGCTCCCGGCGCCGTGCATGCGCACCGAGAGCGAGCCCACGGCTCTCAGAGAAGGAGGAAAGGCGGACACAAAGTCTGTGTCCTGCAGCAGAGGTTGAGAGAGTGAGAGCATGGTTACAATGCAGTATATATACACCCAACTACAACAATACATCAAAGCATTCACAGCGGCTGGTCTGATCAAAGAGATAACAGGACAGGCATGAGACATTTGCATGAAAGGCAACAATTAACATCACAGAGGTGAGCCAGACGAAACGGGGCTGCCTGTAGACATTAATACACATTTCACTGTTGTTATTTGCTCTAGCCGAGCGCTGTGTTTGACCAGTCTGTTTGTGGAGATTTACACCAAAGCACATCTACATATGTAAGATGCTCAGAAGAAGCACAGTAAGGACAAGATGCATGAACACTTTAACTTCACGGCTGTAAACGCAGCATGCAGCGGAAAAAACCCAGGAGTGCGAGCTGACTGTCTCTGTGTTCTGTCTGTGTGTTGTGGGGGTTTAATCAAACCGCTACACTTATCCTCTTGTAGAATCCATCCTCTTTACCCTGGATTTACACTGACTCCGGATGCAGTCTGTTACGGCTGCAATCCAGGCTGCGCAGCATATAGTTCCCATTCTTGTCAAATGTTCTATTCCCGACTTCCGGTTATGGCTGCCACGTAAGACGGACGTGTCTCACTCTGCTCTGCTCCTGGAGAAAAAAAATCGGCAAATAACTCTCTCATTTGGGACAGAACGTATCCCAGCGTTTGGGCGAGGATATGTCGGCGAAACCTAAGGCTGGAAAACCAGGTAAAGGAAAAAGCGAGCCGCCGAAACAGTCCAAATTAACGGACTTTCAGGTCTGTGACGCAGCAAATAAAACTCCATATATGGCGGAGGAGGCTGGCAACGGTGCGATGTCTGCGGGGGGAGGCGCAGATGCGCTGATGGCTGCCATGAGTTCAATGAGAGCGGACTTTTCCTCTAGATTTGATGGGATTATGACAGCGTTGGAAGGAATAAGAAAGGAATTGGGTGACTGTGTAGAACGAACGGCGCAGATGGAGCTCCGTCTCACTAGTGCTGAAGATGACGTCACCCGTCTTCAATTAAAGGTGCGCACTTTGGAAAAAAAAAATAAATCTCTGGAAGATAATATTTTGGATTTGGAATCTCGGTCGAGACAGAATAACTTGAGGCTGGTGGGTCTTCCAGAGGAATCAGAAGGTCGGGACGTATGTTCCTTTCTGGAAAAGTGGATTCCGGAGGTGCTGGGCAGCGAGGAGTTGCAATCAGCAGTGGTTCTGGAAAATGCACATCGTATTGGCCCACGGAGAGATAAGGGACCGCCGAGGACCTTAATTATGAAGTTTCTTAGCAACAGAGACAGGATGAAGATCTTCAACGCTGCACGAGCTAAAGGAGAGATTAAACACCAGGACCAGCAGGTGCGGTTCTACCCAGATTTGGCCACAGGAATCCAACAATTGAGGAAGCAGTTTGATCCCATACGTAAGGAGCTGCGCAACCTTGGGATTCGTCATGGTGTAATCTATCCTGCGAGACTGCTGACCACGTATGAGGGCAGAACCCACATCTTCAAGACCCCAGAGGAGGCGCAGGAGTTCATCAAGAAGATCAAAGAAGAAGAAGAGACTGGTGGGAGCTAAGCATGAACAAAATATAAGGTAGAATAATTAAGCATTTGCACAGGCATCTGACTGACTTGAAGTAAATAGTAAGTTTACAAAATATAGATTGTATTATATATTTAAAAAAAACAAAAACAAAACAAACAAAAAAAAAACTATGATGTACAAAGTTGTTAAAAATTTTGGAGTTAGGTTGGAAAACTACAGAGGAGAGTTAATGTTACGTCATTAAAAGCAGTAAAGTTAGGGTGATTGGGAGGATGAAGAAGGAGTGGCTTAGGCTGTTCCCCGTGGGTGTGGAACGGTCGATGGCTATATCGGGAGACGGAATTTTTCTTTTGATTTTGGGGGGTTTGCCACAAGTGTGGGAAGGGGAAATTTGTTTGTGTGTAGTTTGTAGGATGAATGTTCAACCACTCATGTTTTTGCTTCTCTGTATGAGCATGTTTACACTGCAAGGTAATCCCAATCTCTCTATTGATCATAAACCAAAGTGTTAATCTTAATTTAACTTCATGGAATTGCAGAGGTCTACAAAATTTAAAAAAACTTAAACAAGTTATGAATAAAATAAAAGACATGGGTTCAAAAATTGTGTTTTTACAAGAAACTCATCTAATAGAGGAGGATGTTAAAAGAATTAGGAGTAGATGGCAAGGAAGTGTATTCACCTCTTCATTTTCATCCCGAGCCAGGGGAGTTATGACTCTCATACATAAATCAGTTCCTTTTCAAGTGAAAAATGTAATTGGAGACAAATTTGGAAGATATGTAATCATTCAAGGTTCTTTGCTATTAGAAAATATAAATCTTGTGAACTTATATGGTCCCAATATAGATGATCAGAAGTTCTTTGCTAATTTATTTCTTATCTTATCATCACTTACAGGGCAACATATAATAGCAGGGGATTTTAATTGTACATTGAATCCAGGTATAGATAGATCAACAGGACTGGATTGTACGCACATTGGATGTAGGATGACTATTAATCATTTTATGAAAGAATTGAGATTGTTAGATATATGGAGAGAAATGAAACCACAAGTTAAAGCCTATTCTTGTTATTCCAGTACCTACAAGACATTCTCACGTATTGATTATTTTTTGATTTCCACAGAATTAAGGTCCAAGATTCAAAACTGCTTTTATGATAACATCGTGATCTCTGATCATGCACCCTGTTGTCTAATATATGTAGATAAAAAATTGACAAAGGAATCAGGTAGATGGCAATTTCAGCATAAATGGCTTCAGGATGAGGAATTTGTCAAGTATATAGAAAAACAGATAGACGAGTTCTTTGACATCAATACTACACAAACATCAGCATGTGTAAAGTGGGAGGCTTTCAAAGCTTTTATTAGGGGACATATTATTAGTTATACAGGATCAAAATCTAAGAAGACTCGAGAGGAGAGAGCTAAATTGGAACATAAAATAAAAAATCTTCAGGAAAAAGTGTATGCAGGAAGTGACCCAAGGTTGGAGAATGAATTACTGATTTTGAGAGCTGAATACGACAAAAAATCAGCGAATAGAGCTGCCTCGAGTCTTCTAAGATTGAAACAATCTTTTTATGAACAAGGTGAAAAATCAGGAAAATTATTAGCATGGCAGATTAAACAATTAGAAATTAAAACACCAATTACCAGTATTATAAGTAATGGACAGGTAGTTATAGATCCTTTAGAAATTAATAGAGCCTTTAGAGATTACTATGAAAAATTATATGATACCAAAAATGAACCTGATTTAACAAAACTAAATGGGTTTTTGAATGAACTATCTATACCGTGTATTCCAAATGAAAACAGGGAGATATTGGAGTCTAAAATTAGTCAAGAAGAAGTTGGGCTAGCCATTGATAATATGAAATCAGGAAAAAGTGCAGGACCAGATGGTCTTCCAGTTGACCTTTATAAAAAATTTAAGAATAAATTAATAAAACCTTTTTTGGAAATGGTTTTAGAAGCATTTCAAAATAATAATTTACCATCATACATAAATAATGCCTTAATTATACTGCTGCCAAAACCAGGTAAGCCCTCTAATAAATGTGAAAATATGAGACCAATAAGCCTATTAAACGCCGACCTTAAGATAATCTGTAAAATTTTAGCAAGACGAATACAAGAAATTTTACCAAATATTATTAATCGAGATCAGAATGGCTTTATAAAGGGTAGACAAGGCTTCCATAATGTAAGAAGACTATTTAATATTATTTATTTTAATAAAGAAGCACCGGATACAGCTCTCCTATCACTGGATGCCGAAAAGGCCTTTGATAGAGTTGAATGGCCCTTTCTTTTTGAAGTCCTACAAAGGTTTGGACTTGGAAATAATTTCATAAAATGGGTTCAAATAATATACAATAATGCTACAGCAGAAATCCTAACAAATAACAATATTTCAAAACCAATAAAAATCAATAGAGGATGTCGACAAGGCTGTCCACTTTCACCTTTACTGTTTACTATGGCAATTGAACCTTTAGCGATAGCGATACGTTTACATTCACAAATATATGGAATTAAAGTTGGACCAACAGAACATAAAATCTCCCTGTACGCCGATGACATAATTTTGTTTATGTCGAATCTAAAAAAATCAATTCCAACCTTGTTGAATTTAATAAAGAATTTTGGGGAAATATCAGGATATAAAATAAATAAAACTAAATCTTCAATATTAATGCTAAATGAGACCCAGAGAAATTACCCAGCCCCTGAGGTAAATCAATTCAATGTTGTAAATCAGTTTAAATATTTAGGAATCCAAATTGTGCCTAAGCTAGAATCAGTCGCCAGTGTCAACTATGAAGCCTTAATGTCAGATATCAATGAGTTAACTCAGAGATGGATGTCACTACCAATGTCGATGATCGGGAGAATCAATATACTTAAAAGTAATATTTTACCTAAAATACTTTATTTATTTCAATACATTCCCTTATCACCACCTTTAGATCTATTCTCAAGAATAAAAAAAAAGTTAGTGGAATTTATATGGAACAACAGGAGGGCTAGATTACGTCTGTCTTTATTATATTTACCATTTGATCGTGGAGGTCTGAAATGTCCAAATTTTATGTTGTATTATTGGTCGGCACAACTGAGGTCTATGACATATTATTTTTCATCAAATGACCTCCCTCACTGGACTGAAATGGAATCATACAATTTACCTTTACCTCTTCCCATATTCATATACTCAGATTCGGCAAAAAAATTACAAAAACAAGTTAAAAATCCATTTGTAAAGCATATGATCAAAATATGGTGTGAAGCTAAAAACTATTTAAAAGAACCACAGTTATTGTCACAGTTTAGTCCAATATGGGGTAATCAATATTTTAAACCAGGGAGAGCGGACGCTGTATTTAAAGTATGGAATTTAAAAGGGATACAAAAGATTCAGGATTTATATTTGCCATGTGCAGATAACATAATGTCTTTTGAAGAGCTGAGGTTCAAATTTAATCTCAATAGAACACATTTTTTTAAATATCTTCAACTTAGAAACTTTATTCGATCAAATCAAAATAAAGCTCTCACTCGACCTATTTATTCATCCTTGGAAAAAATGATGATGAAAGATAGTAAAAGAAAGGGTATTATTGCAGAGTTTTATAACTCATTGACACTATCTTCAAGTGAAAATTCACTGAAAAGATTAAACTACTGGAAAGAAGATCTGCAAACTGAAATTTCAGAGGAACAATGGGAATTGGCTTGTACAGAAGCTCAAACCAAATCAATAAATGTACGCCTTAAATTGATACATTTCAAATGGTTAATGCGGATGTACGTTACACCGGAGGAGTTAAATAGATATAACAAAAATATACCAGATACATGCACAAAATGCATGGAAAGTAAAGGAACCCTATTTCATTGTTTATGGGAATGTAGATTAATAAGAATGTTTTGGGAAGAGGTGAGGGTAACAATTGAAAAAATAATCTCAAAACAAATCATATTGAATCCTAAACTGTTTTTGTTGGGTCTGTACCCAGAAAAGCATAATTTTAATAAAAGTGAAAGAACATTCATAGACCTCAGTTTGCTTAATGCCAAAAAATGTATTGCACTATTATGGAAAAAGACTCATAGACCAGATGTGACTCAGTGGTTAAGACAGATGTTAACAAACCTTCCATTAGAAAGAATAACATATATACTGAAATCAAAGGAAATTGTGTTTGAGAATATATGGAGACCTTTTATTGATTATGTAAAAAATTTAAACATAACTCTTGAAGAAGAAGGTGAATGATGTGTGTGGACCTTGTAAATTCCAAACTGGTGAACATAATATGTATACTTATGTATTGGATTGTCTAGACTAAACAGAGGAGCATTGTTGAAGACTTGATTTTGTTGGTGGTTGTTGGTGTTTTTAGTGCATTATTTTTTTTTTTTTGTAGTACTTTAGTGTTAGTGTTTGATTGTTTGTATCATGTTTGTTAAAAAAAAAAAAAAGGTTCAATAAAGATATTGTGGAAAAAAAAAAAATGTTCTACTCCCCACCTGGTTCGAACCACAGCGGAGCCAGATTCGGATTACTACTAAAATGCAAGGAGTCTATTTTTGACAGATGCCCTGATCCTACCGAGTGGGGTCCGATCGGACCCCACACATATGTTCTTATGCACAACACGGACATATTATCGATCACAGCTATCATGCTTTCTGACTTTGTTTGTCATCATCTGTGAATCACAAAAAATAAATCTGATTTAAAATACAGTTTTCTTCTGTACTGTCAGTTCAGATTTTTCATTGGGGTCCGATCGGACCCCAGCGGAAAATATGATGTTAATGATATTAAATGTATGAATTTTGTGTTATATTTCAGTGAATGATGGCTCAACGAGGTAGACTTTGGTCAGAGAAAGAAGGAAGACCTATCTTTAGTGCCACCATGTCGCGAACTAGGTTCACCGGAAGTGTTTTTCAACCACTTCCGGCTACTCACGCTGAAAGGCAGGCAACCGACAAACTAGCCCCATTCCGGGATTTTTGGATCATGTTTCAAGCACAACTCTTTGTTTTAACCAAATAAAACATTTTAAGTGAAAAAAATACTTTGGTATTGCTTAATAATCCAATTAACAGTTAAATTTTGTGTGGGGTCCAAACGGACCCCAGTTGGTACTATTTGTATGTAAAATATGTTGGTAGGATGAGGGTTAATAGCAGTTTGTTCATTAAAAATGATTTAAGGATCGTCTGTTATATTCTGAGGTCTACTCCTCCACCACTGTCAGAGAAGATAAAAACTTTGACATAATATACAAACGCATCATAGAATTAAAATTAACAGGCTACTTACTTACTACTTACTTATTATTAGAGCAACTAAAATCCAGGTGGAGAGCCGGTCCATCACGCTTCCTTGTTGTTATCACATGATCACAGTCGGTCCTTCTCTGGTCTTTTTCGAGATCTGTTTTATATAATTTTCGCGCAATGTTGTATTTCGAACCCTGCTCTGATCTGCGCCGGATCAAAACACAAACGGAGTGGATGGAGACTGCCACAAGGCTCTGACCACACTGCATCTGCAATGGGCTGCATCTGGAGTCGGTGTAAATCCAAGGTTATAGTTTCATCATCTTTTAACAGATGATGTGATGTTTGCTTCCAGAATTTGCTGTTATTCAGTGGAATTTATTCTTTCCTCGACCCATGCAAGGTGTCCTGTGCAAATGGCTGTAACATATCCCCAAAGCATGATAGCTCCGTCCCCATGCTTAATAGCTGGCAAGGCAATTTTCGTGAAATGCTGGTCCTTTTTAACCCCCTCTAAACATACCTTTGCTGATTGTGGCCTAAGAGTTGAATTTTAACTTAATCATTCCACAGCACTTGTTTCCAAAAAACATCAAGTTTCTCAATGTTCCATTGCATACTTTTAATGTTGGATTTTATGATGAGGATGCAGGTAAGGTTTTCGCCTACAGACCCTTCCATGAAGAGTTTGCTAAATCTGCGGGGTTTTGCAGTCAGATGGGTTTTGATTTGCCATTCTCACCACCTTGCTAGTTCTCTCAAAGAGTAAAGCTGGTTTCATGCTGCACCTCCACTGTCCATGTCCGCTCAACCACGAGGCTTGTGTGACAAAAATCACATCATTGTCTGCAGTCCGCAGACGTCTGCAGAGCCCTTTTGCGAACGTCCGTGTGCAGCCCAAATTTTCTGACCATGCGGTCTGACCGTGTTGACTGCGCATGCGCAAGATTGAACCTCCCATTCACGAGGGGGGCGCTACCGACACAGCGTACAAAGTCAAAGTAGACAAAGAAGATGAACAGGACAACGAGAATAAACATACATGAATCATTTTGCAGCAGCAGCTTGAGCGGCAAAGAACACTGAAAAACAGTAATTCCTCCTTTTCTTGAAACTATGCCATTGTTGTTGCTACAAAAAAAGTGCATTGAGCTTTTGTTTCTTGACTTTTATATAGCCAGTGTACAAACTGGTGTGTTCTTGCATTTGCGCTACCCATAGGGCTGGGGTGAAACTGCAAATAACAGTTGTGCGCATGCGTCAACTGCTTGGCCTGGTAAATGAAAAAAGTGAAGCATATACACAACCTCTTGCACGCTGGCCTCGTCCAAAGTGGACATGCATCTTAGTGGACCAGAGTGGAAAAGTACCACGAATCCAGCTTAATGCAGTGATGTGGCGGACAGAAGGAGCCTTAGCAGAGGTATGCGCTCTCTGAGTGCTTTTCTGGTTTGTTTATATTTTAACTACAAATTAGCTTCCAATTTTTGAAAAGGGTTTCAATTAATTTCCTGGAAGGTTTGGTCATTTCAGTTTAGTTCCATTGAGTAGAAATGGCTTATTGTACTGGAGCTTATTAATAAATCTGCCATTTTCATTTTATTGTAATTATTATTATTATTATCTTCAAATCTCTCACTTTAGTGCTAGAACTCCAAAATTATGTCATTCAATATAAACGTTACACGAAGGCAGCTGCCTCCATCATTAAGTCCTGACTAAAAATATACCTTTATTCTGCATTTATTTACAGCGCTTAACCAACAATTAACTACTGTATCTATAGCTTGTAAAAGAAAACACCATCATGCTGGATTGTTAATTTACGACACAAATGTTAAAAAAAACAATGGTATTTTACTTACCCCCAGCAGCTGCAGCAGTCTCCCTCTTGAATTCCTCTCTCCCCGTCTCGTCTGTTGTCCATTCTCTGTGTGTTTTCCGTTTGAAAAGTGTTTATCAGTTGTCAGCTTTTATGTTCCAACACAGCACTGCACACAGTACAAAACTGTTTATTCCCGCTTTACGAAAAGTATTAGGAAACTGTTGAGCAGTCTTTAGTGGTGATTTTTGTTGATAAATTAATTTTGACAAGTCCACTCTGTGGTGCCAAATGTAAACACAGAAGTAATGTGAGCATGCAGCGAAGGGAATTCTCGTGCGATTGTTGATCACGCGAGAGTTCAGCAGGTTGTTTGTGTTTTGTGTTTCACAGACTGTAAAAAGCATTATATTAAAAGATTGATCCACGGATTTTGTGGATCTCAGACTAAGAGTTTGGGGTCAAAAGGTCAAGGTTAATATTCCCTATGCCTTATTACTGTACAGTGAGTAAAGTTAGAGTCACCAAACTTGGTACACAGGTTCACATCGGGATCCTGCCCTACAACTATGGGTTGTATACTTTGTTGTATATTTGTGGATGATGGGCTTATCATAATTTGGTTCTGCCACAGTAATTATATTGAAAAGTTGAAAACTGCTGTCTGTCAGTAAGTATTGGGATCTTCAAAGAAAACGGAGGTGGGGGATATTGCACTTGCTTCAGAGTGTTCTTTTTCCATAATCCTACAAAGACTGTTTACTTCTTTCCACTTAAAAAAAAATCAACAAAAAGTCCAAATTTTTGCATACAACTTACCTACAGATTACCTACCAATGCTCAAATATTCAAATTGTTGGATACACTGAGGGTGTCGGGGTGAGGGTGTGCCATACGGTGTCAGTGAAAAAGATCCCTCTGTCTACTACTGCGCTGTGGGGCCACCCTCACCTCAATTTTAATTGCACTGTAGACACTGAGGGCCTGGGGGAATGGGAGCTGTGCTACCAATAGCAATGGGTTGCAGTGCTCGATCACACTATCCCCCCCCCCCCCAATTTTAACTGCACTTTGGTAGTTCTCACACCTGCACCCAATCACACCACACATCTAACACTCACCCATCACAATTCACACATGAGGGGGGGCTCTTCCTCCACCCCTGTTGCCCTCCTTCTGCTGGAGGCCTGGGGCCTGGCTAGTGACCTGGGGCCCGTCAAGTTGTCATCATCCCAGGGCGCTATCGTGAGTGAATAGGTGCAAGCAAGGGAGTGAGTAAGTGAGAGTGAGGGAGTGTTGAGTAGTGATGGTGATGGTGGTGGTAGGTTGGATTTGTGTGGTGCTTTGTATGTCAGGTGACATCTCTTGGGTCCACTGATCGTTCGCTCGAGGTGGGCATTGGCGGCAGTGTGCTGCTTTTGTGGCCTCAGCTGCCGTTGGGCAGGTTGGTGGGGGTGTGGCTGTTGGTCTGTGCCGGCGGCCTCCCCAGCCGCTGCCGGACATTGACACACGTTTGTGCCCACTGCATCTGCACCGCGGCTGCCCCAACTGTTGAGGGTGAATAAAGTGGGAGTGTGTAAGAGAGAGCATGCGTAAATGTGAGTGAGAAAGAGCGTGAATGAGAGTGTACAGTGTTGTGAAAAAGTGTTTGCCCTCTTCCTGAGTTATCATTTTTTTCGCTGTTTGTCACACTTAAATGTTTCAGATCATCAAACAAATTTAAATATTAGACAAAGATAACACAAGTAAACACAAAATGCAGTTTTTAAATGAAGGTGTTTATTATTAAGGGAAAAAAAAAACAAACCAACATGGCCCTGTCTGGAAAAGGTGATTGCCCCCTAAACCTAATAACTGGTTGGGCCACCCTTAGCAGCAACAACTGCAATCAAGCGTTTGCAATAACTTGCAATGAGTCTTTTACAGTGCTGTGGAGGAATTTTGGCCCAATTGCCCTTTTAAGGTTATGCCACAGCATCTCAATCGGATTCAGGTCAGGACTTTTGACGAGGCCACTCCAAAGTCTTCATTTTTTGTTTTTCTTAAGCAATTCAGAGGTCGAATTGCTGGTGTCTTTTGGATCATTGTCCTGCTGCAGAACCCAAGTGCGTTTCAGCTTGAGGTCACGAACAGATGGCCGGACATTCTCCGTCAGGAATTTTTGGCAGACGGCAGAATACATGTTTCCATTTACCACAGCAAGTCTTCCAGGTCCCAAAGCAGCAAAACAGCCCCAGATCATCACACTACCACCATCATATTTTACTGCTGGTATGATGGGTTTTTTTTGAAATACTGTATTACTTTTCCGCCAGATGTAATGGGACACACACCTTCCAAAAAGTTCAACTTTTGTCTCGTCAGTCCACAGAGTATTTTCCCAAAAGTCTTGGGGATCATCAAGATGTTTTCTGGCAAAACTGAGATGAACCTTTATGTTGTATTTGCTCAGCAGTGGTTTTCATCTTGTAACTCTGCTATGCAGGCCATTTTTGCCCAGTCTCTTTCTTATGGTGGAGTCATGACTACTGACCTTAACTGAGGCAAGTGAGGCCTGCAGTTATTTGGATGTTGTTGTGGGGTCTTTGGCGACCTCTTGGATGAGTCATCACTGCACTCTTGGGGTAATTTTGGTCAGCCGGACACTCCTTGAAAGGCTCACCACTGTTCCATGTTTTCACCATTTGTGGATAATGGCTCTCACTGTGGTTTGCTGGAGTCCCAAAGCTTTAGAAATGGCTTTATAACTGTTTCTAGACTGATACAGCTCACTTACTTTGTTTCTCATTTGTTCCTGAACTTTTATGGATAGCAGCATGATGTCTAGCTTCTGAGGATCTTTTGGTCTAATTGACTTTGTCAGGCAGGACCTATTTAAGTGATTTCTTGATTGAGAACAGGTGTGGCAGTAATCAGGCATGGGTGTGGCTAGAGAAATTGAACTCAGCTTTCTAAAGATGTGATGAACCACAGTTAATTTATGCTTTAACAGGGGGGTGGGGGTCACTTTTGCACACAGGGCCATCTAGGTTTGGATTTTTTTCCCCTTCCTAATAAACACCTTAATTTAAAAACTGCATTTTGTGTTTACTTGTGTTATCTTTGTCTCATATTTATATTTGTTTGATGATCTGAAACATTTAAGTGTGACAAACATACAAAAAAATTAGAAATCCGGAAGGGGGCAAACACTTTTTCACACCACTGTATATATGAGTGAGCGTGATTGGAATGAAGCATGTGTGAGGGCGAGTGGAAATGTGAGCGAGACTGAACAAGTATGTGAGTGGGTGAGATGAATGAGTCTGAGTGTGGGAGTGCAAATTAGGGCAGCACAATTAATCGAATTTTGATCACGATCATGATTTTGGCTGCCACAATTAAATTAACGTGATCATCAGAGATATTAACATTTACAGTGCAGGCTCTGCTGCATATCAAATCAAGCATTTTCTCAACCAACAGCCAGCTGACCACCAGGGGGCGAACGTACATTAGGGCAACATTAAGCTGCATAACTGACAGCGGGGGTGGGGTCCCCCCCCCCCCCCCCATGCCTTTCTGCCATCTTCCCTGGGCGTTGGGGCCTGGGGCATTGGGGTGGGCGCATGCTGGTTTCCGGCCTGGAGTGGAAAGGACGTTGGCCTTCTGGCGAGACTGGGGACTGGGGCCTGGTGTTGGCCCCCCGCGGGAGCACACTGGCAACTTCCCCTCAACCATCTCTCCTGGGGTGGTTGCCTGGCTGTCCTGGGGCTTGTTGGCTTCAGGACATTTGTGCCCTGTGGGGATTGGTGGTGCTGTCTTGCTTGCTCGGGGTTTCCGGGAGGGGAGGTGTTGCTGTGACCTGCCGCCCTCTTTGTACGTTTCCTGGCAAACCACTTACACACTGACTTTGCACACGCTCTTATACATGCGCATGCACAAACATGCACACACACGTCTCTGTTCTTTTACAGGTGCAGATACTAGATTCGTGATGAGACCTTTTCAGAAGAAGGAACAGTTTGTCTTCCGTTTGTTTCAGTTGTCAGTTTTTGTTTCTTTGTTCCTCTCTTTTTTCCCCCAATTTAAATAAAGTATTTAAAGTTATTACAAGAGGAGTCTGTAAATAATATATAGTTCGTAGATACAGCAGGGAAAATAAGTATTGAACACCTCAACATTTTTCTCATTAAATATATTTCTGATGGAGCCATTGACCTGAGATGTTCCCCAGATATCAGTAGCAGCCCAAGTAATCCATACATATAAAGAAATCAAGGAAACTGTGTTCACAGAGCAAGTTATATTTAATAAAGCAGAATGTCACAGGGAATAAGTATTGAACACGTGAAGAAAAAGAGGAATAAAAAGGCATAGAAAGCCAAGAAACCAGTTGAAATCTATCAGAATTTAGGAAGCCATCCCATCCCCCATTGGTGCAAATTAATTTCACTGGTTAAATCCTGACTGGTAGCCTTTTAAAAGGTCTGAGTATCAGATTATCACACCGCAAAGAACTCATGATGGGTAGAAGCAAAGACCTTCACAACCTTACTGTTGCAAAACATAATGATGGCACTGGTTACAGGCACATTTCTACACAGCTGAATGTTCCAAAGAGCACTGTTGGAGCCATCATTCAGGAGTGGAAAGAACATCATTTTGCCATAAACCGGCGATGACTAGCAGCTCCTCACAAGATTTCTATCAGAGGAGTCAAACAAATTATTGGAAGAGCTATCCAAGAGCCAAAGACCACTTGTGGAGAGCTCCAGAAAGACCTGGAGTTGGCAGGTGCTGCTGTTTCAAAGAAAACATCAAGTAATGTACTCATCCGGCATGGGCTCTATGCCTGCTCACCTCGCAAGACTCCATTGCTGAAGAAAAAGCATTTTGAAGCTTGTTTAAAGTTTGCTGCACAGCATTTGGGCAAGCCAGTAAAATACTGGGAGAATATAGTCAGATGAGACCAAAATTGAACTTTTTGAATGCCACAACACACAGCATGTTTGGAGGAGAAATGTGCACTGCACATCCCATCATGGTGTGGGGGTGTTTTTCAGCACATGATACAGGCAGACTTCATATAACTGAAGGAAAGATAAATGGACAAATGCACAAAGACATCCTTGATAAGAGCCTGTTGCCATCTGCCAAGATGCTGAAGATGAAACAACGGTGAACATTTTAGCAAGACAATGATCCTAAACACACAGCCAAGGAAACTCTCAACTGGCTCCAGAGAAGGAAAATAAAGCTGCTAGAATGGTCCAGTCAGTCACCTGACCTTAATCCAATTGAAAATCTATGGAACGAACTGAAGTTCAGAGTTCATAGAAGACATCCACGGAAACTTCAAAATTTGACAGTTTGAGTGGAAGAACGGGGTAAAATCACTCTTGAGCAATGCCTGTGCCTAATTTCTCCATACAGGAGGCATCTGGAAGCTGTTACCAACAAAGGATTTTCTACTAAATATTAAATGAATTTCACCAAATGTGTTCAATACTTATTCCCTGTGTCATTCCACTTTATTAAATATAACTGGTTTTGTGAACAAAATCTTGATTTCTTTGTATGTTTGGATTACTTGGGTTGTTACTGATATCTGGTGAGAATCCCAGGTCAACGGCTCAGTCAGAAATATGTTTAATGAGAAAAATGTTGGTGTGTTCAATACTTATTTTCGCCGCTGTACGTGCTGTATAAAGCTCCTTTTGGCAAAGGAAATCTGTTTGGCACAATAAGGGAAGCAGATTTCTGTTCTGCTTACTAGCTGCGTAACAAGACAGCGGGGAGGTGGAACAAATTGTTGGTGCAGCTTTTAGGATGCGTGTCCACCAAATGCGTTTTTTGTTGCCCGACCGCCCTGAGCATTTTTTTTTTTCCAGCACTTGTGCGCAGCGCTCTGAGGAAAAAAAAAAAAAAAAGTCTGTGCCCTGTATCCCAGCAACAGCTTGTCACACTCTGCTCAGCACTTCCGCTTTTCCTATTGTCAGACTTTCTACTGATTTTTTTAATAGCAGTCTCTAAATTACAATGGACAGGAAATGTTTTCTAGCAGCTCTGGATGTAAAATATGATTACACAGAATGTAGGAGTCTTAGTACAGACTAGTACCGGCTTCCTATGTCTCGCCCACGCAGCAGTTCTGATTGGCTGCTTAAGGTCTGACATTGACCAGCTCAGCTGCAGTCTCTGAAAAGTTGAACTTTTTTCAACTCTGAGCGCCGCGACAAAAACGGCCACCGCTGAGAGCGTTTCAGCGCTGTAAATGCTGGACTACATAGAGAATGAATAGAAAATAGCCGCCCAGAGCAGAAAAAACACATTTGGTGGACACGCAGCCTTTTTTTTAACTTAAAAAAGTTGATACAGTATACAGTTCTTCCCTAAAGATCTTAACAGTGTGTGTGTGTAGCATTTGGTCTTTTCTGTCCTTAGATCATTAATACAGAAAACGTCAACAAGAACAAAATGTGCCAAAGGGGTTAATGGATCAGTGTTGCAAAACTTGTTTAAAGTTACTGTTTAAGACTGTTGGGATTCGGAAATCATGATTTTGATTTGTACTGTGTGATTGATATTAATTATAATAGTGTAGTCAGTGTATATTGTCATTATTTGTCAGTTTCCAGCCACCTCTGATGCCCTCAGATAACTTGTTTAACACGGAATTAAAAATCCAGAAATATATTTGATCCCATTAACACTGTGGCTGGATTTGATGCCATTTGTAATTTTTAACCTGAGTTGTAGGCGTGTCGTATTGTTCCATGTTGTTGTGCACAGTTCATAATCATGTTTTCATGCACATTTGCATGTTTTTTAACGCAGCTTACTGTGCTCATACCATCTCTTCCTCCTTTGTGCTTTGTATCTCTTGCACTAATTTGTTAGGAGGAGTGCAACCGCTACTTGTCACAATAGCAAGAAGTTGAAAATAATTAAAAAAAACAATTAGTGTAGCAGGGAAGGGAATGGGGGACACATCGAACGGATGATAGGAGTAGAACAGGAGTAGCAGGAGGAGGAGCGGAGGTCCCAGGAGGGAGCAGCCAGCCCCAGTAGACCACTGTACGGTGTGAGGAAGAGTAGGAGTCAACATACACACAAATACAATCTGCATGCGCACAGAGGGACCTATAGGATCAGGTTTGCTTTATTCAGTCAAGGTTGTGCACGTTGTGGAGGATAACATTTATATTCATGCCTTGCCATAAGCTGCAAGTGTATCATTATTTTAGTGCCTCACGGTTATGAATTTGGTTTTATGAGTGCAGGATTTAGTATTGGCGTTCTCAGGAGTGCTCAGAAACTGAAGCAGTAGCACTTTTTTTCCGCTGCATCCCACACCTTCCTGCAGCTATGCTCCTCTCACATTCATCAACCTCCAGAATACATGGACATTTGCAAATTATGTTGTATAAACTGTGTGTGTGTGTGTGTGTGTGTGTGTGTGTGTGTGTGTGTGTGTGTGTGTGTGTGTGTGTGTGTGTGTGTGTGTGTTTCCCCCCCAGAACATCTTGAGTATGAAGAATATGTAATGTGTCTTGTCCATTTGACTGCAAAGCTCAAACAGTTTAAAAGAAATGGAAAAGACTGAAAGTTTGATTCTTGCTTTCGATAAATATTTGCCTAGAATAAATGTATTGAGTATGTGTTTGAAAAACATTATTGTATAGTAGTTACTCTTTCAGGACTTGAGGGCTTGAGCGAGTGATTACTTTTCTCAATGATTATTTTGCAGAGTAGTCTCCTGATTATCTTAAGGCCTTTAAAGTTTCCTAACGTCCAGTGGATTTACAGTATTCAGTTTATAGAGATCGTAAAAAATTATTGCATTAATCGCGTGTTGTGCATTAACTTGATAAAATGCGATTGCTTTTAATGCGATTAATACTGGCAGCGCGGTGGCGGAGTGGTTAGCACTGCGACAGCACAGCAACTCACCCTTGGCCAGGGGATCCTGGGTTCGATCCCGGCCCCCGACCAACAGTGAGCTGTGTGGAGTTTGCATGTTCTCCCCGTGTCTGCGTGGGTTTATTCCGGGATTTCTCCGGTTTCCTCCCACATGCCAAAAAACATGCAAGTTAGGTTAATTGGCATCAAAGTGGGGATTCTAAATTGTCCTTAGGTATGACTGTGAGAGTGAATGGTTGTCTGTCTCTCTGTGTTGGCCCTGCGATGGACTGGTGATCTGTCCAGGGTGTACCCTGCCTCTCGCCCAAAGATGCTGGGATAGGCTCCAGCCCTCCCGCGACCCAAAAAGGATTAGGCGGAAGAAGATGGATGAATAATGCTTTCACCACTAAAAACACGGTTTTAGGTTCAAGGAATCTGAATTGAACAAATTTTAAGTCAATTACCTCCGCCAAGGGAGGAGGTAATGTTTTTGGAAGCATTGGGTTGTCTGTCTGTTTGTTAGCAACATTACTCAAAAAGTTCTGAACAAATTTTGATGAAATTTTCAGGAAAGGTGTGTAATGGCACGGGCAACAGATGATTAGATTTTGGTGGTGATCATGATCTGGATCCAGGGATTTTTTGAAAATTGTTTTATATATTAATATGGCGCTCTTCCTGTACTGCCCTTTTAAGACTTGTCCACTGAGTTACATGCGTCGCCACATCATAGGTCCACCTGTGTCCACAACCCAGAAGTTGTGGACGGACATAGTACAGTGGTGTGAGAAAGTGTTTGCCCCCTTCCTGATTTCTCATTTTTTTGTATGTTTGTTACACTTAAATGTTTGAGATCATCAAACAAATTTAAGGATTAGACAAAGATAACGCAAGTAAACACAAAATATAATTTTTAAATGGTGTTTGTTATTAAGGGTTAAAAAAAATCCAAACCTACATGGCCCTGTGTGAGCAAGTGATTGCCCCCTAACCCTAATTAACTGATTGTGCCACCCTTAGCAGCAACAACTGCAATCAAGCGTTTGCGATAACTGGCAGTGAGTCTTGTACAGCGCTGTGGAGGAATTTTGGCCCACTCAGCTTTGCAGAATTGTTGTAATTCAGCCACATTGGAGGGTTTTTGAGCATTTTAAGGTCATGCCACAGCATCTCAGTCGGATTCAGGTCAGGACTTTGACTAGGCCACCCCAAAGACTTCATTTTGTTTTTCTTAAGCCATTCAGAGGTGGACTTGCTGGTGTGTTTTGGATCATTGTCCTGCTGCATAACCCAAGTGTGCTTCAGCTTGAGGTCACGAACAGATGGCCGGACATTCTTCTTCAGGATTTTTTGGTAGACAGCAGAATTCATGTTTCCATTTACCACAGCAAGTCTTCCAGTTCCTGAAGCAGCAAAACAGCCCCAGACAATCACACTACCACCACCATGTTTTACTGCTGGTATGATGTTCCTTTTCTGAAATGCTGTGTTACTTTTGCACCAGATTTAATGAAACACACACCTTCCAAAAAGTTCAACTTTTGTCTCGTCAGGCCACAGTATTTTCCCAAAAGTCTTGGGGATCATCAAGATGTTTTCTGGCAAAACTGAGACAAGCCTCTATGTTCTTTTTGCTCAGCAGTGTTTTTTCTCTTGGAACTCTGCCATGCAGGCCATTTTCGCCCAGTCTCTTTCTTATGGTGAAGTCATGAAAACTGCCCTTAACTGAGGCAAGTGAAGCCTGTGGTTCTTTGGATGTTGTGGGGTCTTGTGTGACCTCTTGGGTGAGTCGTCGCTGCGCTCTTGGGATAATTTTGGTCGGCCGGCCACTCCTGGGAAAGTTCACCACTGTTCCATGTTTTCACCATTTATGGATAATGGCTCTCACTGTGGTTCGCTGGAGTCCCAAAACTTTAGAAATGACTTTTCCAACCTTTTATAACCCTTTATAACCTTTTCCAGACTGATAGATCTCAGTTACTTTGTTTCTCATTTGTTCCTGAATATCTATGGATCGCAGCATGGTGTCTAGCTTTTGAGGATCTTTTGGTCTAATTGACTTCTTCTTCTTCTTCTTTTAGATTTGATTGGCAGTTGGCAACCAGCTTACAGGTGCATTACTGCCACGTACTTAACTCTATATCATCACTGTATATCTTTGTATCAGGAGTTCTTATAAGGAGTTCTGAACAACTCCCTACACACGTGGACAAAATTGTTGGTACCCCTCTGTTAATGAAAGAAAAGCCCACAATGGTCACAGAAATAACTTGAATCTGACAAAAATGGTAATAAATAAAAATTCTATGAAAATTAATCAATGAAAATCAGACAATGCTTTTGAATTGTGGTTCAACAGAATTACTTGAAAAAACAAAACTCATGAAACAGGTCTGGACAAAAAGGATGGTACCCCTAGAAAAGATTGAAAATAATGTGACCATAGGGACATGTTCAACCAAGATGTGTCCTCTAATTAACATCACAGGTGTCTACAAACTTGTAATCAGTCAGCCGTCCTATTTAAAGGGTGACAAGTAGTCACTGTGCTGTTTGGTGACATGGTGTGTACCACACTAAACATGGACCAGAGGAAGCAAAGGAGAGCGTTGTCTCAGGAGATTAGAAAGAAAATTATAGACAAGCATATTAAAGGTAAAGGCTATAAGACCATCTCCAAGCAGCTTGATGTTCCTGTGACTACAGTTGCACATATTATTCAAAAATTTAAGATCCACGGGATTGTAGCCAACCTCCCTGGACGTGGCCACAGGAGGAAACTTGATGAAAAATGGAAGAGACGGATAATACGAATGGTAACAAAAGATCCCAGAGCAACCTCTAAACACATTCATGGTGAACTCCAAGGTCAAGGTACATCAGTGTCAGATGGCACCATCCGTCGTTGTTTGAGCCAAAGTGGACTTCATGGGAGACGACCAAGGAGGACACCACTGTTAAAAACAAATCATAAAAAAGCCAGACTGGAATTTGTCAAACTGCATGTTGACAAGCCACAAAGCTTCTGGGAGAATGTCCTATGGACAGACGAGACAAAACTGGAATTTTTTGGCAAGGCACATCAGCGCTATGGTCACAGACGCAAAAATGAAGCATTCCAAGAAAACAACACTGTCCCTACTGTGAAACATGGAGGAGGTTCTGTTATGTTCTGGGGCTGCTTTGCTGCATCTGACACAGGGTGTCTTGAATCTGTGCAGGGTACAATGAAATCTCAAGACTATCAAGGTATTCTAGAGAGAAATGTGCTGACCAGTGTCAGACAGCTTGGTCTCAGTCGCAGGTCATGGGTCTTGCAACAGGATAATGACCCAAAAAACACAGCTAAAAACACCCAAGAATGGCTAAGAGTGAAACACTGGACTATTCTAAAGTGGCCTTCTATGAGCCCTGATCTAAATCCTATTGAACATCTGTGGAAGGAACTGAAACATGCCGTCTGGAGAAGGCTCCCTTCAAACCTGAGACAAGTGGAGCAGTTTGCTCATGAGGAGTGGGCCAAAATACCTGCTGATTGGTGCAGAAGTCTCATTGACAGTTACAGAAATCGTTTGATTGCAGTGATTGCCTCAAAAGATTGTGCAACAAAATATTAACCTCTTGCACTCCGGTGTATTGTGGGCGGGCACGTCTCTGTGTGGCACTGCGTCCTAGTGCGCACTGAGAAAAAAAACCCTGCATTTCCGTTCTTCCACTACAGACACAGCCGCGAACAGAAAGCCAAAGGAGTGCTTTGATTGGTTTAGATGTGACTGACCTCTCATTCGACTAATAAGAGCCTTGAATTGGGTTTCTGAAACTTTGAAGAACCAATGACTGAAAACCTAGCAAGAAGGACCCGCCTACCAACGGCTGCGAATACAGCGAGCCAATTGAAGCACAGTAGTTCGAAAGCGTGCCTCCCTTGCAAAATCTGTTTTGTGTAAGCCGCTGGGTGACACACATGCGTTCGCCAGTCTTTTTTTCTTAATACTGTTCTTATTTGTTTTGAAAAATCGTTCGCCAAAACCGCAATCATGGAAGCGCAAAACCGCAATAATGGAATTATGGTTTGACCGGGTCGCGTGACCAGAACCACGAGTCCGTAACAAGCGGACCAGCGTCATGTTCGTCTGACAATGAGGAAGAGAAGTTCGCCAGCGACACTGCTGTTGTGGACAGTTAAGTGTTATAAGCTAAATTATTCTTTATCCCTGAAAATTGTAATCAAAATGACTTTTGACCGATCGGTAAATTACAGCTGTGCGTAGTAGACTGAGGCACACGGACCGTGTACCGTGGCGCACGGACTGGACACGGTCCGTGCGCCGCGTCCGGACCGTGAACGCCCCCCCCCCCCCCGCCCCCCGCTACACTTCTGTAGCGGATTGCAGATATTATTGCAGATATTTTAGTGCAACTGTGCGTAGTAGACCGTGGCGCACGGACTGGACACGGTTCGTGCGCCGCGTCCGGACCGTGAACGCCCCCCCCCCCCCCGCTACTCTTCTGTAGCGGATTGCAGATATTTTAGTACAACTGTGCGTAGTAGACCGCGGCACATGGCCGCGGTCCGTCATGTAGCGATGGGCGATGTCCGTCCTCTGTAGCGGGGGAGTTGTTATCTTCTACATTACAGATATTTTAGTATAATTTTTAGTGCACTGTAGGTTATTTTTTCTTGTAAAAAAAAAGCCACACATTTTTTACGTGGCATGCTTCTTTGTGTGTGGGGGGCTTGTTTGTTCATTTATTCATGAATGAATGAATAAACAACCCCCCCCCCACACACACACACACAGCCCTGAGTGTCACCTTTCATTAGAGCCCAAGATGAAGCTTCTATATTGAATCATTCAAAAGTTACAGACGTTTTTCCAAACTGTGCCATTTGGCACAGTTCAAAAACGCCTGGGAACAGCCTAAGAAAAAAGCTGTGTAATATATTTATTTTTTGTGGTATTGTTACAAAATTTTGTTTTACTGTTACTCAGTGGCAGGAGCACTTAGAGAGATTATGACTGTTTTGCCAAAAAATTCAAAGTGTTTTCTTTTAAATGAGACCAACCCCATGAAGATGCTGCAAAGGGTTGAAGAACAGCTTTTGATTTACTTTGAGTACGTTATTTTTTGGCGTTTTTAGGGAAATTGACCAGAGTGCAAGGGGTTAAGTTAAGGGTACCATCATTTTTGTCCAGGCCTGTTTCATGAGTTTGTTTTTTTTAAATAATTCTGTTGAACCACAATTCAAAAGCATCGTCTTGAGTTTCATTGGTTAATTTTCATAGACTTTTTATTTATTACCACTTTTGTCAGATTCAAGTTATTTCTGTAACCATTGTGGGTTTTTCTTTCATTAGCAGAGGGGTACCAACAATTTTGTCCACGTGTGTATGTGTGAAAAAATTATCCGTCCTTGGACTGTGTCCTCGGCGGTGTCAATAGCTGTGCCAGCCAGCCAGCCAGCCTGCAGGCCAGCCAACTTGTGTACTAGCCAGGTCCTATTTAAGTGATTTCTTGATTGAGAACAGGTGTGGCAGTAATCAGGCCTGGGTGTGGCTAGAGCAATTGAACTCGGCTTTCCAAAGATGTGATAAACCACAGTTAATTTGTGTTTTAAGGGGGGGGGGGCTGGCAATCACTTTGTCACACAGGGCCATGTAGGTTTGAATTTTTTTAATCTTTAATAATAAATACTTCAATAATAAATACAGAGGAGGGTACCACAGCTGTGGAAACCATCTTGTGTTGTACCCGTACCAAAGACTTCCCACCCCAGAGACCTGAACAGCTACAGACCAGTGGCCCTGACTTCTCACCTGATGAAGAACCTGGAGAGACTGCTCCTTGCTCACCTCCACCCCCTGGTGGGACCAGCGATGCATCCACTCCAGTTCGCCTACCAGCACGGCATCGGGGTGGAGGATGCAGTGATCTTCCTACTACACCATTCCCTGTCACACCTAGAGAAGCCTGGAAGCATGGTGAGGATCATGTTCTTTGATTTCTCCAGTGCTTTCAACACCATCCAACGAGTGATCTTGAGAGACAAGCTGCTGTACGCTGGGGTGGACCAGCACCTGTCATTGTGGATCCTGGACTACCTCACAAACCAACCACAGTTTTTGAGAACCCAGGATTGTGTGTCTGACATGATCATCTGCAGTACAGGGGCCCCCCAGGAAACAGTTCTGGCTCCCTTCCTGTTCACCCTTTATACTGCAGACTTTTCACACAACACAACACGCTGCCATCTACAGAAGTTCTCTGACGACTCTGCAATTGTCGGTCTCATCTCCGACGGAGATGATGCTGATTACAGAGGACTTATCCAGGACTTCGTGGACTGGTGCCATCGGAACTGCCTCCAGATCAACGCGAGGAAAACTAAGGAGCTGGTGGTGGACTGCCACAGGCAACCTCTCACAGTTCCAGTAAACATCCAGGAAACAGCCATTGAGATGGTGACATCCTACAAGTACCTGGGTGTTCATTTGAACAATAAACTGGACTGGTCACACAATACTGACGCACTCTACAAGAAGGGACAGCGCAAGCTGTTTCTACTGAGGAGGCTCAGGTCTTTTGGTGTACAAAGGGTGCTCCTGAAGACCTTCTACAATTCGGTGGTGGCATCAGCCATCACATTTGAAGTGGTCTGCACTGAGGAGCTCATTTAGCGGTAGGCTGCATCATCCTCGGTGTGCAACCAAGAGGTTTCGCAGGTTCTTCCTACCTATGGCTGTCAGACTTTATAACCTCAGCAGGGCTGCTTGTAGAGGTTGTAAAAAAACTTTATGACCTAATAAACATTGAATGCAAAAGACACAACAAACTTGCACAATAATGGTCCCCTCCATTACACAACTAGGACAATATCAATCGCTACAGAGGGTGACAACTAGACTGACTCAAATACGAAATATGCTGTATGGGTACATATTCATACTGGATGGGGTAACTGAATAGATCATTATGCTGTTTATTCCATCTAACTACAATGCTCCGCACTGTGTATATATATTTATGTGTACATATGTATATTCACTGCTCTTTTTGTCTTATCTGCTAAATTATTGCTCTGAGTGTTGCTATCCCTGTGCTGTTGCAATCCTGAAATTTTTCCCACTGTGGGACTAATAAAGGCTTACCTTATTTATACCAGGAAAAAGCAGATAAAGAAAAATTCACAAATGACTGTAATCTATAATTAGTTGTTTCAATCCACAAGGTGTTCTTAGCCACTCCCACCCAGGGAAACGGGGAATGAAGTAGCTTGTGCCCTGTAGTTTCTAATTTGAATTCCTTTGGCACATCTGTGCCCCAGATGGGATCATGTGGTGCAAAGGAGACATCTCTTTTCACCCTACCCACCTGTCCTGCCGACAATATGACGGTATGGTCAGTCACAACTACAGGGGCACACACCCCTCCCCAGTTCATAGGCAGGTGTGAGTAGGCACAATGGCCACACAGCCACCAACCCCCTGTCACCATATGCGTCCCATGCTTGTGAGAATCACAGATTGCAGCGCTACAGAGCTCTCGCAGGGTGACATTGCCTTCCAGACTTCTAGACTGACAAAAAGGATCTTCAGGACAGCTTTTGCCCACTACACTGGTCCGGCAGGTAGCAGTACAGGGGCGAGACGCATTATGCACCGTTACACACCTAGAAAGTGATAAACTGCTCAAAGAGACGTTGCCACACCTTTTTAGACAAAAGGAAAAATTCCCCAGCGAGATTAACCTTGCCTTCACCGAGTAAGGGGTGTCATTGTGTCTCCGGTCAGTGGAGTCATAGGCAATGTGACAGGTGTGATTCAAATTAATGCTTGCTGTACTAGCTCTACACATAGCCTCTTGCAAGAAACAAACAGCTTCTGATAGTTCCATTGGTTTAGCAGTAACAGATATTTGACCAGCTGAGAGTGGGAGCTAAGAACACACATAGCAATTTGAACAATTAACTGATTTGACTGTGTAATTAGCATACTTCCACCACACATTACCAGCATAAATGTGATCCTCATGACCTGAACCTTCTAGCCAGTCATGGTGTGTGTGAGTGATGTATCTAGCCCTACGATAGATGGGTAATGGTGTCCCTAAAAATAACCAAAACAAAAGTGTCACCACAAGGATAATGAAAATGCAGGTGTACCATTCACATCCTTCAGTTGCCAACCTCCTCTGTCTGGCATTTTGTCTCTCCATGATAAACAACAGTTGTTTCGCTATACAGGCTGTTACCGGATGCCAACGAGGGCACCATCAGCCGACACCCATATAGAGAAACAGTTAAACAGTCACTTGTTGAGGTAATGGGGATTAAACAGTCTTTTGCTGAGGGTTTTGAGCGGGGTAAAGTTTGCAATGTGTCAAATGCACCCAAGAGTCACATCCTTCGACTTTCACGGCTGTTGGTGTCAACAGGATGACCCTGTGTGGTCCTTGCCAGGGAGCGTCTGCCCAGTTTTTCTTTTTGATGACTTTGATAAGGACCAGATCCCCCGGTTTGGCCAAGATGGGTGCTTCACTGTGGTCCCTCCTGGAAAGAGCAGCATGAACAATATCTCTGTCAGTCAACATTCTTTGCATGTAATCAGCTTAACACCCTTCCTCATCACCTGAATTAAATGGCCTTAATGGTGGGAGTAGGTGAGGCTTGCCATCCATTATTTTTTTCCTATTTCTGTCATTGTTTTCCTAAGCCTTCTTTAATGGTCCCATTTGTGCATTACACTAATCCTGCAGATCGTGGATGGTAAGCTAAGTGGTTTTCCAAGTTAGTATTGAGTGTTGTACCTAAGTGTGATATAATCTAATTTGCAAAATGTGCTCCATTGTCTGAGAAAATCTTTTCAGTTATTCCAAATCTTGGTATTATTTCAGTTAACCCCTTGCACTCTGGTCAATTTCCCTAAAAACGCCAAAAAATAACGTACCCAAAGTAAATCAAAAGCTGTTCTTCAACCCTTTGCAGCAGCTTCATGGGGTTGGTCTCATTTAAAAGAAAACACTTTGAATTTTTTGGGAAAACAGTCATAATCTCTCTAAGTGTTCCTGCCACTAAGTAACAGTCATCTAAACATACTGAACTTGAAGAAAATAAATTTTGCCTGGGTGTTTTTTTTGGATACAAATGCTTGCAAATAACACACAGCTTCAGATCCGGGCTGGAAAATGCAACAGAAATGTAGAACCAAGTGTTATCCAGCTGAGGTCAAAATTTTGTAACAATACCACAAAAAATGAATATATTACACAGCTTTTTTCTTAGGCTGTTCCCAGACGTTTTTGAACTGTGCCAAATTGTGCCAAATGGCACAGTTTGGAAAAATGTCTAACTTTTGAATGATTCAATATAGAAGCTTCATCTTGGGCTCTAATGAAAGGTGAAGGGCTGTGTGTGTGTGGGGGGGGGTTGTTTATTCATTCATGAATGAATGAACAAGCAAGCCCCCACACACAAAGAAGCATGCCACGTAAAAAATGTGTGGCTTTTTTTTTTTTTTTTTTTTACAAGAAAAAATAACCTACAGTGCACTAAAAATTATTCTAAAATATCTGTAATGTAGAAGATAACAACTCCCACCCCCCCACCCCACCCCCGCTACAGAGGACGGACATCGCCCATCACCACATGACGGAACAGTCATGTGGTGATGTGGCGACCGCGGTGCACAGTCCCCACGGTCTACTACTCACAGTTGTACTGAAATATCTGCAATATATCTGCAATCCGCTACAGAAGAGTAGCGGGGGGGGGGGGCGTTCACAACATGATGGACCCGGACCGGAGCGGTCCGGGTCCGTCATGTTGCGATAACGCACAGTTGTAATTTACCGATCGGTCAAAAGTCATTTGGATTACAATTTTCAGGGATAAAGAATAATTTAGCTTATAACACTTACCTGTCCACAACAGCAATGTCGCTGGCGAACTTCTCTTCCTCATTGTCAGATGAACATGACGCTGGTCCGCTTGTTACGGACTCGTGGTTCTGGTCACGCGACCCAGTCAAACCATAATTCCATTATTGCGGTTTTGCGCTTCCATGATTGCGGTTTTGGTGAACGATTTTTCAAAACAAATAAGAACAGTAGTAAGAAAAAAAGACTGGCGAACGCCTGTGTGTCACCCAGCCTTACACAAAACAGCTTTCGAACTTCTGTGCTTCAATTGGCTGGCTGCATTCGCAGCCGTTGGTAGGCGGGTCTTTCTTGCTAGGTTTTCAGTCATTGGTTCTTCAAGGTTTCAGAAACCCAATTCAAGGCTCTTATTAGTTGAATGAGAGATCAATCACATCTAAACCAATCAAAGCACTCCTTTGGCTTTCTGTTCGCGGCTGTGTCTGTAGTGGAAGAACAGACATGCAGCTTTTTTTTTTTCAGTGCGCTCTAGGACACAGCGCCCTCTTGCGCCCTCGTGCGCTCTAGGACGCAGAGACGTGCCCGCCCGCGGTACACCGGAGTGCAAGAGGTTAAGAGTTTCTTTGCTACCATAACGGCATTTGGATGAGTGTAAGGGAAGGCTTCTGTCCATTTGGTAAACCTGTCACAAATAACCAAACGATATTTTTTGCCTTCACATCTATCTAACTCAATGAAATCCATGCAGATGTTTTGAAATGGATAAGCTGATGCAGGGAAAGTGCCTTTTTTAGGCCTTAAGTTCCCTTGAGCATTGTTTTCTTCTTACAAAATTGAGTAGCAAATTATTTTTAGTAGCAAATTTTAGATTGAGTAGCAAATTATTTTTACTAATCATACATTATTTACTAATTATACCACCTGCTGCTACATGGGAAAGCCCATGTAGCAGAACAGCAGTCTGGTGGAATAATTTGCGTAATTTTTTTTATCCACCAGCAAATTTCAGCTTGTGGTGATGTTTCCTGGGTGAGTGGGTCATGTGATAGTTGTTATGGCAGTTGTTAAAAGAAAAGATGCTGTGGTGTGGTTTCCTATATGACCTTGTGCAGCTGCTTTTGCGGTATTGTCTGTAAGTGGTTTTCCTTAGAGATTTGATCTGTGCCATTAGTGTGTGCGGCACATTTCCATATGGCTAATTTAGATGGAAGTTTTACACTGTAATAGTTTTAAAATGAGATCTTTATAATCATGCCTCTTTTCTTCCACTGTTGTGTAAAGTGATGGATGGTTAAAAAAAAAAGCATACTGACAAATTAATTTGATTTTGTTACCGTGCAACGTTCAGTGGTTAGATGAGGCTGTGATGATAGCACTTTCATGCATGCAAGGTGTCTGGATGGTGAGATGATTGATATTTTACTTTGTGACTAGATGACTGATACTGCATGTATGACTTTTTCCACAACTGTAATTTCTCATTGCTGACTTTGTGGCCTTGTTGTGCTAAAAAATTTCAATAAGGCCATGGTGTCTTTTTTGCATGTTTCTTCATCAGGTGATGCCAACAAAATGTTGTCAACATAAAGGAGCAAATGGCTTCCATTAGGGGGAATAAACTGTGCCAAATTTGCTGACATTGCCTGTGAAAAAAATGGTTGGTGATTCACAGTAACCTTGGTAATCTGGTGAATGTGTACCTCTTGTTTTCAAATGTGAATGCAAACCAAAACTGATGATCTGGATGTATTGGGATGCTGAAAAAAACATTGCTGATGAAACAGCTCTTGGGATAACGGCTTTGTTTACCACCTGAAGGTCTTGGACCATTTGCCATCTGGAAGATGGTCCAGCCCTCCCCACAGAAAACAAAGGTGTGTTACATGGAGAATCTGGGAATGGGATAATGACACCTGCTGCTTTCAGGTCCTCTATGACTGGTTTAATGCCTTGGGCTTCAGGATGTAGAGGATACTGTCTTTGGTAAGGCCCATTATGAGATTTAGTATTTATTTTAACCACTTCTGCATTTTTTATTAAGCCTACATCTGCCTTTCCTGTTGACCAGAGAATTTGGAATTTGTGAGAGTGCGTGTTCCTCTCATTCTGTTAATGTAAAAAGTGATCACGTGGGTGAGTTGGGAACATCAATGTGAACTTCTTTCTGCATTGTGGTCACTCAGTTCTACGGCAGTGAGTAGGTGTCTCGTTTTGAGGAATATTGAACTCTTGGATCAGGAGTTTGTTTCCAAGATTGACCACATTCCTCTGCTGTTGTTACAAACCATCCTACATCCTTCCAGTGCACGTGTTTGGATTTGATTAGTGGGATGTGGGGAGCCTCCCAGTGTTTAAAATGTCTGTTGTCTTCATCACACAACACAACAGATGCTCCCACATAGCCCCTTGGTGACCAGTACAGATTTTTAATGACCAGTCTGGAGGATGGATTTGCAAGGAATGTTTTTTTTTTTTTTTTTTTTTCATAATTTGGATCTTGGCCACTCAAATGTCTGTCATACATACTGCTACGATATTGGTCTGTGGCCTGCTGTGTAGTAGGGATATTGGACTCAAAAATATTACATAGCTTTTGTGTGCAGGTCTGATGTCATTGAGCTTGGTCCAGCCGAAACCAAACACAGGGAGTAGCAGTACCTTGGTACACTGAAATCCTGCAATACATTCACTTCTGTCACATGTGGAAAATGTGATGCTGTCATACCGTTCTCCGTTGGGAAACTTTATTGGAATGTCCTGAACCTGCAATGTCGCTTCAGGTAAACACTGCATCGTTAACATCAAGTCAGACTCGGGTAAATGGATGTCTGCTATGTCAGTGTTAGCGTCAACAGCTGTACTTAGCTTCGGTGTGGTCAGTCAGGTGGTCAGCCCGTGAGGTCCTCCACCCCTTCTCCGCTGCTGCTAGCATCCAGGACATTGCCTCCGCCAATGACCCTTTTGTCCACATTGATGACAAACGTCACGTTTCCCTTGCCACGGCCAGCCCGCCCCACGCCTCCTTCCATGTCCCCTCCACCACTGGGGTCCAGTTCCGGTCCTGGAACACCCCTATTCAGAATGAGGGCTGATATTACCGCAACAATAATAGAGAATATGAAACAGAGTAAGTCCATCCATCTTCTTCTGCTTAATCCTTTTCGGGTCGCTGGCAGACTGGAGCCTATCCCAGCATCTTTGGGTGAGAGGCAGGGTACACCCTGGACAGATCGCCAGTCCATCGCAGCGCCAACACAGAGAGACAGACAACCATTCACTCTCACAGTCAATACGTAAGGACAATTTAAGAATCCCCAGTTGATGCCAATTAACCTAACTTGCATGTTTTTGGCATGTGGGAGAAAACTGGAGAAATCCCAGAAAACCCACGCAGACCCGGGGAGAACATGCAAACTCCACACAGATCACTGTTGGTTAGGAGCTGGGATCAAACCCAGGATCATGAAATTCACCCATTTACTGCAGTCAGCATCCATCCATCCATCCATCCATCTTCTTCCGCTTAATCCTTTTTGGGTCGCGGGAGGGCTGGAGCCTATCCCAGCATCTTTGGGCGAGAGGCAGGGTACACCCTGGACAGATTGCCAGTCCATCGCAGGGCCAACAGAGAGAGACAGACAACCATTCACCCTCACAGTCATACCGAAGGACAATTTAGAATCCCTAGTTTGATGCCAATTAACCTAACTTGCATGTTTTTGGCATGTGGGAGGAAACCGGAGAAATCCCAGAGTAAACCCATGCAGACACAGGGAGAACATGCAAACTCCACACAGATCACTGTTGGTCAGGGGCTGGGATCGAACCCAGAATCCCCCGGCCAAGGGTGAGTTGCTGTGCTGCCGCAGTGCTAACCACTCCGCCGCTGCGCTGCAGTCAACATATTGGCCAGCATAACGGAAGCAGCTCAGGTGTCACCAACTATCGTCAAAGGAAGATTGTCTGACAGCAGGTAAACTATTTAAAAACCATGTACTAATAGCGTGGTCAGTTTTCTAAAGCTGAGAGAGTCGCTCATTGAAAATAAGAAGCACTAACTTTACTTGCTAACCTTACCAATGCAGTCCGCTGACAGGTGGCTGGAGACGGAGGAATGGAGAGGGGGAGGGAATGGATGCATGACTGTAGTACAGCTGTGATATGGGAACACTGCTTTACAGTCTACATTTAACTTGTTTAATTTATTTATTTTCGGTAAAATCTTCCCATACTTTGGAAACTTTTGGTCTTCTCTGTGATTTTCTCTCCATGCCACCATGATGCGTTCCTCTTCTTCGCTGGAACAGTTAAACTGAACATTCCCGCAGCATGCATATAAACATTAAAATTCAACGACTCATCGACAATAAAAATCTGCGTCAACAAATTTTTATGATCGACATTATTGATGTTGACTAATCATTGCGGCCCTATCTTGTAAAATTGTGACTTTTCTTGTATATTTGAGACTTTGTTATAAACTTGTGGACTATTTTATAGCTAATTTTTGTTTTGTTTTTTTGTTTTTTTAATAAAATTACGTTTTGTTTTGTTTTTTTTTTAATTTGAAACAAGATTGTGGTAAAATTTTGACTTTTTTTCCTATACAATTTATACTTTTGATCATAACTTTGCACAGCCAGAACAGAACAATAATTTAACTCTGATATCAAAGAAAAAAATTTTTTAAATTGTATTTAATGAAATAAATTAATTTAAATTGCCAAAGATTCAGTTATTTCTTTTATAATATTTCTATATATTTATAGTTTTTTTTTTTAGAAATCTCCTCACCAACCAGACAGCAGGAAAAACCTCCCTTATTTTGAAATCCAAATGTTGGCACGTTTAGTTTGGCTGAAGTCTACTGATGGATTAAAGTCATTGACTTTGTGAATTTCGGTCATTTTAAGTTGCCAGGTACATAATAATGAACATAAATTGGTTAATATTGTAGTGGCTAGTGAAGTAAATCCTTAGTAATTCATCAGTCACGCATGCCTTTAACTAACAGTAGGTTAAAATCACAATAAATGCCCCCACATCTTACATACCTCTTCTGCTTTTTTCCACGTTTAAAGTACTTTAATAAGCTCATGCTTCTCTCGAACACTGATGCTAGCGAGACACTCTGCCTGCCAACTGGAACATGCAGGTGGGGTGCTTCCGAACTCCGTATGGATGAAGGTCATGTGCGTTGCTCGTGTGCGTACTTGCGGAGCATCATTCCTTCATATTTTTTCTTAAATTTTTATTTCCTTGGCATGACGGTATAGTTTCAAGGGTGGCGGCTCGCCACACGTAAATGTTACCAGAGGAAACCTTGGAATATCAGCTGTAGCTATACCACTGCTGTATTAGCATGTTTTTTAATAATCAAGGCACTTCAACACAAACATTGATTTTGTGGAAGAAAAAAATAAACAGTGAGCAAAATTAGAGAACAGTCACCACTGTGTCAGAAGAGAAGATTTAAGCTGTTTTTTGTAGGGCTATAGGATTCAGAAAGTAATAGAAAGTGTAGTGGCCCTTACTTTGAATAACTTCAGCACATCTGTGCCCACAGGACATCACTAGTTTCTCACACTGCTCTGGTTTAGGGGACAGGGTTATGAGAAGACTCAATGGGGAATTGGTTCAACACTGCAGCTGGAATTGCTCGCCAGTTCACTGCTGGACAGGGCAAGGATCTGCCTCAGCACACAGTGTTTCTCCGTTTAAGACAATTTAGACTCAAAGCTCACTCTGCAGTGACCGAACCTCTCATCAGCAGAAAGAATAAAAAGGCTAGACTTGCCTTTGCTGAGGAGCATATTCTGTGGACAGAGGGGAACTGGTCCAGAGTGCATGTCAGTGATGAGACTTAAGTTCATTTTATTTGGGTCTGATTGGAAACAATATGTTCGGTGTCAAACTGGGGAAAGACTGAACCCAAAGTGTGTAAAGAAGTCAGTTAAATTTGGAGGAGGAAGTGTTATAGTTTGGGGGATGTTTTCTGCAGCAGGAGTTGGTCCTCTTGTACAGCCGCATGGCAGGGTGAATGCAAATGTTTATGTGAACCTCCTTCAGCAACATGCAGTTCCTTCACTGCAATTGTCTCCCAATCAGCCTGCAATTTTCATGCAAAACAATGCCCCCTGTCATACTGCAAAATGGGTTAAACAGTTCCTTGAATCTAACAATATTGAAACAATGAAATGGCCAGCTCAGAGTCCAGCTCTAAACCCAATAGAGAATCTCTGGAAAATGCTTGGCAACAAAGTAATGGCTAAGAAACCCACAACAGTTACTGAACTGTGGGAGAGACTGCAAGAAGAATGGACCTAGATCAAACCAGAGCAGTGTGAGAAACTAGTGTTGTCCTGTGGGAGCAGATATGATGAAGTTATTCAAAGCAAGGACATCTACACTTCCTATTAGCTTTTGAATCCTATAGCCCTAAAAAACAAACAAACATTGTTTAAATCTTCTCTTCTGACACAGTGGACAATGTTCTCTAATTTTGCTCACTGTGTTTTTACAAAATAAATGTTTGTGTTGAAGTGTCTTGGTTATTTAAAAAAAAATGCTAGTATAGCCACAGCTGATATTCTGTCAAATTCTGGACAATGAAGAATAACATTTTAGAATAAATCAAGTATTAATACATTGTTCTCTAATTTTGATCTCCACTGTATATTTTAAAAATATTCAGATTAAATCTTAATACTGTAAGGATTTACTCACAAAAAAAGGTTAGTCAATTATTTTTGTCCATAAAATATGCATTCCTGGTGTACCAAAATTGGTTCATCTTCTACCAAATAATTAAATAAATCCTTCTGCCATCTCCCAACCCCGAGGTTAAAAACCACTGGCTGATAAATTAATCAGCGGTATATTGTTAATTCTAATGGGCTTATTTCTTCAAGAGAGATTACAGATGAGCCTGTAAGATGTCATTCTTTGGTGACCACAGACCTTGAGAGGTGTATTCTAGCTAAAGTCAGCAGAGCATGTCTGCGCAGAGAAAACCAAACCCCACTCACATCCATCCATGCACTCACCAGCCTATTGTACAGATAAAAACAACTCGGCTAAGCTCTGGAGTACTGCATGCACTTAAGCTTTAGAGAAGAGACCAAAAAAAAAAACCCCAGTGAGCATAATCACCTGAGGCCTTGTGTCTGCTGCATGCATATCGGTAATGATACGCATGAAACTCACCTCAGAGCAAAACAACAGCAAAGATTCAGGGCCACTGATGCTCAGCATTTACCCTGCTCCTGTTTGTTTTTCTGTCCTGCTTCTTGTATTGTAATATAGGGAGAAGTCACATATTAAAGGAAAACATGAACTCTTGACACAGAGAGTAAGAAAATCTATGATGGTGGGGGAGTTTTCTTGCCAGGACAATTTAGAGTCCACAAGATCTCTTTGAAGTTATCAGTCACTACAAATCAATACAGACTTGCCCAAGTAAAGTCTTTCGTTGGCAGTGGCAGTGTACGCTTGCAGGTTGCTGCCATTGACTTTATATAAACATGGGCTGTTATAATCACTCTGACTTTCTTAAGATATCAAATTAGTTTTTTATGACAAATTTGCTTAGCAATAATGAACTGGTTATGTAGCACATCTCTAGTCGTGTGTAAGTGCATATTGGAGGGATAGTTTAGTTTTGGTGGCCAAGTTCATGTGTCTTTACAGTGAGTGCACAGTCTCTGCTTGGAGTAGAGCCACATGGACCACTGTAGCTGCAGTGAACCACTTGTATTCACTCTTGGCTTTTCTCAGACAACTTTTGTTCACTTGGGCACTTCATATTACAACAGTTGGTGATCTTCTGACTCGGAGGCGAGGCAAGAGAAGACAAAAATGTGACCGACGCCAGTCAAGGGAAAAAGAGGAAATGCCAGAAATGGCTGCTTAGCTAGTAAAAATAAACTTCAAGAGTAGGAGCTACTTGGGGCATCTTGTGGCATAATGTTTAAGACGGATACCGAGTGATTTTTACTGCATGTCTCACCTTGCTCTTCTCCCTCTTAACTATATTCAGTATAGTTTGCAAAATGACAAAAAAGCATCCCCCTTGTTAACCTGCCATGCCCACACCCAGAGGCAACACATACAACCCCATACAATCACATTGACTATATCAGCATGTTCTACACTCATTGATCATTTTTCTGACTTAAGTTTGCATGAATGAAAATGTGTGACTGATCAGGTATCTGCAAAATTAGTCACACCATGTGTTGATAAATCCACACACTGGCCTCTATGCTGAAGAAGCAGACAGGTGCATGCAGGTGTAGTTTGATCAGCCCTACCCCTCTGGTAGTTTGGCTCTAAAATATTGTCATAACGACATTGTATGAATACTCAATTTTGAATTCTCAAGTCATCAGTTGAAGACAAAATTATAACTTTCTTTAGTAAATACTTTCTCCTAATAAAGTGATTTTTCTGCTTTAATTACTTATTAATTACAGTTGTGTGTAAATTTGAAATTTTTCTCATAACTTGGACTTTATTTTTGCAAAATATAATTTTTTTCCTTTGTTAATTGAAAAAAATTAAAGTAAATGTATAATTATTTTTTCTTCTGCATAATGTTATGAAACGACCTTTTCTCACACATCCATCCAACCAGCCACCTTCTTCCGCTTAATCCTTTTCGGGTCGCGGGGGGGCTGGAGCCTATCCCAGCATCTTTGGGCGAGAGGCAGGGTACACCCTGGACAGATCGCCAGTCCATCACAGGGCCAACACAGAGAGACAGACAACCATTCACTCTCACAGTCATACCTAAGGACAATTTAGAATCCCCAGTCTGATGCCAATTAACCTAACTTGCATGTTTTTGGCATGTGGGAGGAAACCGGAGAAATGCCGGCGTAAACCCACGCAGACACGGGGAGAACATGCAAACTCCACACAGATCACTGTTAGTTGGTGGCTGGTATCGAACCCAGGATCCCCCGGCCAAGGGTGAGTTGCTGTGCTGCCGCAGTGCTAACCACTCCGCCACCACACTGCCCATTTTCTCACACATTTATGATTTTTTCCCCCTCATGAATTTGTAACATTTTCTCATAAATTTGAGACTTGCTGATGGTAAATTAGCAATTTTTTTAGTTTGCATCTTTTGCCATATTGTTGCACCTTTACTCTTGTAAATTTGTCAGGTTTCTTCCCGCTTACATTTGCATCTTGCTAACCCCCCCACCCCCACCCAAAAAAAAAGAACAACAACTCAGTTGTCCTGTACTTAATTTTGCTGCTTTAGATGAATGGAAAATGAAAATAAACCAAAAGTTGTCATGTATTCTTCATGTGTGAGGAAACGGTTGAGTGATCCTTTCATCTTTTAATTAACTCTTTCGATTCCTTTTGGGTTGCTTGTGTGGATTATGCTAACATTAACAACAATACACAGATTGCTTTTTTTTTCTTTAAGAGTCTGCAAAGGCTTCCACAGGGACATAGAGCAACCAGTCAGGTGAAAAAGCATCTATCCAGGGAGGCCAGCTTATGCCCTTGGGTAAAATACTTTTGCCTGCAAACACTTAAATTTAATGGTTTTGGGCTCTTCCATATTGCCATTTCCATTAGACTGAGCTTTTATTCCATCAAATTTCTGTCCACTTCAGGGTTGAAATAGAGTAAAGTGAACATATTTACTGCATATCTGAATGAGTTTGATTGTTATGAATGCATTTGCAAAATTTGTTTAAAGCTAAGTTGCTATAACTAATCAGAACTTGCGTAAATTGCTCCATAAGGCCTTCTTTTATGCTTCATTCCCTGCCATGTTTATGGTGTGATTTATCAAGAAAAAGGTGAAAAAATTGAAGCTGAGAATTACTTTTTCCTCCCTTTAGTTTCCTGTAAGGCCACAGCAACAGTTAGCCTCAATAGTGTGACGATCTACGGCTCGTTCCATATGGGTTTAAGTATTTTTTAGCATGGGCACACAGTGGGCACAAATAATTAGTGGCGCCATATTGCATGCGGCTCCCCCTGCTCCTGCACAGATGAACAATTAATACAGCAGATTGAGGAGAAATGCCAATAGAGAGAACATGCCCCGGGGCAGGGTGCAGAAACGAGAGGGAGGGAAGATCACAGGAAGAGGAGAGGGGAGTGCTGGAACGTGGGGAGAGTTTGAGGAGAAGTTAGGATTTTTTTTTTAATTTTTTTTTTTCAAACAGCCTGACCTTAATTTTTTCACATGTAACTTTGTTTCTGGTGGGAATTAATTTTGTCAGGGGTTAGAGGAGAAGATTGGTTCAGCTGTAAAATAAAATAAATCTGCAGTTCCTCTATTTGCCACTGGGGGGTGTTTTTTCAAAAAGGAGTCAGTCTGCATAGATCTTGGTGTTCATAGAGCCCTAAAATCCAAATTGAAGGACTTGCGTATAAATATATAAATGAGGATTAGTCCTGAAATGTCAAATATGTTAAAATCATCATCATCATCATCATCATCATAGCAGTCTGTCGTGGGCGACAATGACCGTTTCACTAAGGTCTGATCAGATTCCTCCACGCAGCTCTGTCCTTAGCCTTCCGCTGCCAGGAACGCCTGTCTATGTCCAACTTCTTCAAGTTTCTTTTTACAGTGTCTTTAAAGCTGAGCCTTGGTCTACCCTGATTGCGTTTGCCCTCGCATAACTGTGAGTAGAGTAACTGCCGAGGGAGACGCTGGTGGTCCATCCTCTCAACATGTCTGAGCCATCTCAGGTTCATCTGTATTAGCATGTCCTCCACTGATGGTAGACCAGCTCGTTTCAACACTTCTATGTTGGTTAGCTTGTCTTTCCATGAGATGTTCATTATGGCTCGAAGGTGTCTCATCATGTACGCATGGAGTTTCTTCACCTGCACTCTGTAGACAGTCCAAGTTTCAGCACCGTACAATAGAGTAAAAACAGATAGGATAAATACATTATGTAGCTTCTTTTTTTGCTTTAACTACAAAGTGAAATTAGCACCTATAATTTCTTGTTACTTTTTCTCAGAAATTTGTATTTTATTTCTCGTAAAGTTGTGATTCTTTGCTCTGAGATTTTTTGACTTTTCTAGTAAATCTGTGACTTATTCTAATGCTGTTGATACCATCTAGCTGCAATGCTCCTGCACTGTGTATATAACTGTGTACATATATACTGTATATTTACTGCTTTGGTTAACCAGTTCTTATCTTACTATCTTATTTACTATTGCTGTGAGTGCTGCTATCCCTGTGCTGCTGCAATCCTGGAATTTCCCCATTGTGGGACTAATAAAGGCTTATGTTAAATTTGTGACTTTGACTCACCTCATCAGTTTGACTTTTTTCATGTTTCCCCTTTGCCTGTTTTCCAGTCTCATATATTTGCAATTTTTTTCCTCTAAAATTTATGATTTTTTAAATATAACTTTTGAATATTATTATTATTATTATATAGTCTTTTTCTTGCTGAACTTTATTTCTTTTGCTTTTATCTCTCAGTTAATGATTATTGCAAAACCATTTCCAGGATGTTGGCCGCATCACTACTTGTAGTCATGTTACATGCAAATTAAAAAGGCACCTACATTCTCTAACTCCAGTAGAGTAGATTTCAAAGCAAACTTGTGAGTGCATCTTTATAATATGTACCAGTTGTGGTAGAAATGGTTAGCTTGCTTTCAGTGTAAAGAGAGCAGTCAGGTTACATTCACATTACAAGTCATTTTGTTCAAATCTTGTTTTGGTCAGACCAGATTTGCAATTGACTTTTAAGTGACTCCTATGAACTCATCTGTACTCTAAAATAGGGCTGCAATGACACGTCAATGAAATAGATTACGTTGATTATGTAAATACGTTGACTTAAGCTGGATTTATGCACCCGCGTCAACGCAACGGAGCTGCGATGGCGTCGACATAATATTAATGCAGTACCCCCCCCCCCCCCCCCCCCCGCATTGCCCAATGTACACTTGGCCAGAGAAGGAGAGGTGCACGCTGGCGGCGCAGGCCGGAAGAGCTGTAATTACTTCGCTTTGTCTCCTCCACATTTCCTCGTTCTCGTCTCTGCTCGTTCATGGTGCCGCTTGTCAAGCGAGTCAGCTAAACAATGATCTGATGTATCATAAACAATGATCTATCTCTGTTAAGCAGAGATAGAACATCTGTATGACTCGTTCTAACCCTAGTAATTACATAGATTGTCATGATAGCAGTGGCGGTGGTCAGAAGTAGTGTAACGTCTTCTATTTTTTTTTTCTCTTTTGAAGCCACTATATGAAAAGTTGCTTTTTTCGGGGACCTGTACTTGTACAGCACTTTTTCTAGTCTCAAGGACCATTCAAAGCACTTAACTAGTACTTGCTCTAGCCCTCTGTTCTGAGAGCCTGTCAGAGACAGGTACCTCGGGACATTTTTTTTTTGTATCACCAAATAACCTAACATGCATGTCTTTGGATTGTGAGAGGAAACCGGAGCCCCTGCAGTAAACCCACACAGCACAGGGAGAACATGCCAACTCCACACAGAAAGGTTGCTAGCCTGGGGATTCAAACCAGGAACCTTCTAGCTGTGAGGTAACAATGCTAACCACTGTTTCACTGTGCTGCCCAACATTTATTAGCCCCATCTCCATCACAATCTGCTCTTGTCTGTTGTTGTTTAATGAACAAAAACACACAAACTCAAATCACTCTACACATCGACAGAAACCCATTTTGGCAGCAGAACCACGCATTTAAATGAGCACAGAAGAAAAAAAAAATTGTTGATCTTGGCGTCAGTAACCTATGTTGGCAATGGCGTCGATGTGATGCGGGTTCAAAACCAGTTTGACATACAGTGGGGCAAAAAAGTATTTAGTCAGCCACCAATTGTGCAAGTTCTCCCACTTAAAAGATGAGAGAGGTCTCCAATTTTCATCATAGGTATACCTCAACTATGAGAGACAAAATGAGGAAAAAAAAAAAATCCAGAAAATCACATTGTCTGATTTTTAAAGAATTTATTTGCAAATTATGGTGGAAAATAAGTATTTGGTCACCTACAAACAAGCAAGATTTCTGGCTCTCACAGACCTGCAACTTCTTCTTTAAGAGGCTTTTCTGTCCTCCACTCGTTACCTGTATTAATGGCACCTGTTTGAACTCGTTATCAGTATAAAAGACACCTGTCCACAACCTCAAACAGTCAGACTCCAAACTCCACTATGGCCAAGACCAAAGAGCTGTCAAAGGACACCAGAAACAAAATTGTAGACCTGCACCAGGGCTGGGAAGACTGAATCTGCAATAGGTAAGCAGCTTGGTGTGAAGAAATCAACTGTGGGAGCAATTATTAGAAAATGGAAGACATACAAGACCACTGATAATCTCCCTCGATCTGGGGCTCCACGCAAGATCTCACCCCGTGGGGTCAAAATGATCACGAGAACGGTGAGCAAAAATCCCAGAACCACACGGGGGGACCTAGTGAATGACCTGCAGAGAGCTGGGACCAAAGTAACAAAGGCTACCATCAGTAACACACTACGCCGCCAGAGACTCAAATCCTGCAGTGCCAGACGTGTCCCCCAGCTTAAGCCAGTACATGTCCAGGCCCGTCTGAAGTTTGCTTGAGAGCATTTGGATGATCCAGAAGAGGATTGGGAGAATGTCATATGGTCAGATGAAACCAAAATAGAACTTTATTGTAAAAACTCAACTTGTCGTGTTTGGAGGAGAAAGAATGCTGAGTTGCATCCAAAGAACACCATACCTACTGTGAAGCATGGGGGTGGAAACATCATGCTTTGGGGCTGTTTTTCTGCAAAGGGACCAGGACGACTGATCCGTGTAAAGAAAAGAATGAATGAGGCCATGTATCGTGAGATTTTGAGTGAAAACCTCCTTCCATCAGCAAGGGCATTGAAGATGAAACATGGCTAGGTCTTTCAGCATGACAATGATCCCAAACACACCGCCCGGGCAACGAAGGAGTGGCTTCGTAAGAAGCATTTCAAGGTCCTGGAGTGGCCTAGCCAGTCTCCAGATCTCAACCCCATAGAAAATCTTTGGAGGGAGTTGAAAGTCCGTGTTGCCCAGCGACAGCCCCAAAACATCACTGCTCTAGAGGAGATCTGCATGGAGGAATGGGCCAGAATACCAGCTACAGTGTGTGAAAACCTTGTGAAGACTTACAGAAAACGTTTGACCTCTGTCATTGCCAACAAAGGGTTGAGATGAACTTTTGTTACTGACCAAATACTTATTTTCCACCATAATTTGCAAATAAATTCTTAAAAAATCAGACAATGTGATTTTCTGGATTTTTTTTTTTTTCTCATTTTGTCTCTCATAGTTGAGGTATACCTACGATGAAAATTGGAGACCTCGCTCATCTTTTAAGTGGGAGAACTTGCACAGTTGTTGGCTGACTAAATACTTTTTTGCCCCACTGTATAGTGCATGGATGCATCGTAGTGTTTACCTTATCAACCAAAACAGCATTTCTGAATCTCTTGGCTTACAGAAATATGTAGACTAATCAACTTGCAGTTAGTTTTTCTTACCATGTGTTGTTGTTTGGTCTTAGTGCCTGGGAGTTGTTGATTATTTGCCATGTGAGTCAACTAAAGACTCCCTTGTATCTGTTCACAGGCTAACCGCTAACGCCACCAACCACTTTCCACAAAGTTTATATGTCCCTTTAATTCATTTTTTGCTCCTTTTCACATCTGCTGCTGCAAATCTCCCCTGGTAGAGGCGGCAACCAATGAAATTTATTTTATGGCCCAAATGTCTATTTTTTTTTATAAGAGAAATGCTTGACTCTGACCAAAGAATGAATCGACTCAAAATAAAATAGTCATTAGACTAATCAAAAAATAATCAATCCTATCAGTGCGCAATCTTACTGATATTTTTTATTATTGTTGTATTGTGTCATTTGCTTTATTGTTGTTGTATTGTGTTATCTGTTTTATGTGGTTGGCACTGGCTGGCCAGGGGACACAAGATGGAAATTAGCTTCAGCTATAATCTTGTATGCTGCATATTTACATATCTTATAGTCATTAATATGCACTGTCCTTTTTATGAATAAATAAACATAAACACTAGATTAGACGTTTAAAAAATAGTCGTTAGCTGCAGCCCTACTCTGAAACAGCACACATGCACATCTCAATAGGTCATTAACAATAACAGCAGCGTAATATTACAATACTTTGTGGTGGTAATGCTGTATTGTTTTTGACACATCAGTATTGTGATTCTTTATTAAAAATTATTAACTAGAAAAGCACTCAGAGAGTGCATACCTCCACCAAGGCTCCTTCCGCCCCTCATGGATCACCTCCAAAATGTAATGGGTTTGTGTGTAGGCCTGGAGCCACTTCTGGAGAAATTTGCATCAAAGTCTGCCCATTAGTTTTTGAGTATTGTTGCTGACACACTGTGAGAAGATGAGAGCCTTGGTTGAGGTATGCCTTGTCAGATCATCACCTAAATGTAATGGGCTCGTCTGTACCCCAAGAGACACCTCTGGTGAAAATTTCGTCCAAATCCATCCAGTAGTTTTTGTGTAATCCTGGTGCACAAATACAAACAAAGCCCTTGGTGGAGGTATGCACTCAGAGATCATCACCAAAATCTAATCATCTGTTCTCCATGCCATTACACACCTTTCTTGAAAATTTCATCAAAATCCATTCATAATTTTTGAGTTATGTTGCTAACAGACAGACAAACCAACCAACGCCACTAAAAACATTACCTCCTCCCTTGGCGGAGGTAATAAATGTTGCAAATGCAAACTTACCTATTTGGTACCAGAATAATAAAACCAAATGACTTTTCAGTCCACGATGGCCCTTTTCCACTAGCACCTACTCAGCCCTACTCACCTCGATTCTACTCGGTTTGTAGGGTTTTCCATTAGTACCTGGTGCCAGGTACTTTTTTGCTACCTACTTCAGTGAGGTTCCAACCGTGCTGAGTCGAGCTGAAAATGTGATGTCAACAGATTGCAGGCCACTGATTGGCCAGGGTGTAACATCAGTGGATGAGAGCAATGTCTTCACAAGATTCATAACTGACATTTGTAAATTCGGCCGTGAGTTTTTACTATTTCTGTGATGATCAACAAAATAAACGGCTACACACAAATCAACACTGTCACAAAATACTCACCATCTTCTCCATGAGCAGCCATCAGCTCAGAGACCTCCTGGTATTTCATTTCAGAACGCTGTGCCGGAGCTGAAAAGTTCATTTAGTGGTCAAATTTGACCAGATGGGATTATTTTTCAACAGTCTCCCCGTCAGTGCGCACAGTTCTTCCATCGGTGTTGCAGAGCTTGGATCCCTGTGCTTGAAAGAACTACATTTGGTCAAATTTGACCAAATTTGGTCAAATGTAGACCAAATTTGACGACTATGAACTTTTCAGCCCTGTCGGCCCTGCTGTGGCAAACTGACACGAAATGAAAAAGTATACCAGGAGGTCTCCGAGCTGATGGCTGCTCACGGGGAAGATGATGAGTGTTTTGTGATTTTAAGCATCTTTTATGTTATTTATCAGTGCAAACGTCAACATGTCAACAACATAACTGGATAACGGGCCGCCTTCCTGTAATGGACCCACACACTTGAGGTGGTACTCAGTTGTAACGGAAAACCAACCACACCGTGTCGAGCAGAGTCGAGTCAAGGCGAGTTGGGCTGAGTAGATGCTAATGGGAAAGTGGCTCTAGATGGTGCTAAATGCACACGGTCTGGTTAGGTCAGCACAGGAAAGCAGTGACTGCTGAGATTTCGCCACAACTTGAAGAAGACAAAGATCAGGATGGGAACTCACAGTATCTTAACACGTTTGGGTTAAAACAAAACTAGTTTTGAGTCACTTCAGGATGATAATGTAAACACAGCTGAATTTACTCTAGATTGATTCCTTTAAAATGATCGCAATGTAACTAAAATGTGTAACTTTTGACACTGCAGTTTTATCAGAGTGGAGCGGGTTGACGTGCTGAAGTGTTACTTATTTTCTCCTTGCATAGCACAGCTAAAAAATTTTCTAGTTTTCTCAAGCAGATGAAGCAGTTTTGTGTCTGCCTAAGGTGACTGTGGCAAAGTACAGGTGACGCATGTGTTTTGTGGCACAACAGTCGCCTCGTTTGCCTGGTAGCCGGCGGCGCGGTGGGAGGGGGTATAAAACGTACGGCGGTTATTGTTTGCATGTGAACCAGAGTGTGAGTTCAGGTGTCGGGGTTAACAAGGTGTGCCTGCTTCCCTCCGAGGTGACATGAGCGGCGAAGGTTATTTTGATGCCAAGTCCGTATTATTGTTACATTGTAACCAGTGAGACAGCTGTCTGCTGGGCGGAGGTGATGCCACTGGGGTGTTCACAGGCTCACCGAGGAATTAAAGCACACACACATTAAGACGTTCATCCTGAGATTTACACCCCATGCGCACACCAATAAACACTCACACTCCTTCTCAAGTGTGTAGTGAAAACCATCGTTAACACACTCCCACACCAAAGCTCACTCCGCAGGGAGCGTAGCGACCCTTATTACCCTTGTGGCAAACATACCGCTAACACACACCTTGTAGAAAAGAGCACGTCGGCTAAGAGATGATTTGAGCCGGGAGGGCAGGTGTGCAAAATGTGAATCATATTTTCCTCCTTCCACAACATTCTTTTTTTTTCTTCAATTTTGATCAAAGACGCTGTAATGTTGCTACTTCAGATGAGAATTTAGGCCACGAGATGTTTTAAGCCCTCTGAAATTTGTGCTGCCTTAAAGAGATTTTCTTAAATGAGAAACGGGAGCTCCGCAACAACAAGGATGGTAAGTTGGTGTTTTAGAGGAAGAGAAGAAGAAGAGGAGGCTGGGAGCGTAAAAGATGTAATTTGAAAAGAGAGAGGGGGTAGGGGCAAGAGAAACGACTTTAGAAGTTTTTAATGAGCCCTGGCGCTACTCCAGGGCACAGGGTGAAGGCGGCGGAGAGAAGCGGGAGGGGGAAGGAGAAGCAGGGATGAAGAGCGAGGGAGGGAACGACAGAGGTGCCGACTCCCAGCAGATGTCACACTGCCAGTGACACCCCGAGTCCCCCCCCCATCACGCACACAAGCACACCCTCGTCTCCTCTGTCCTGTGATGCCCTTTTACCTTCTCCCTACCTGTCTCTCCTCTGTTGCTCGTCCCCTGAGCTGCTTCTTTGTCTCATTCTGCTGCTCACCTTTTGCTAATGTTGCCACTGTGCGCAACACTCTGCATCTCTGCTAAGTAGAAAAATCAAAGTCGATAATTAGGAGCAGTTTATCTGGAATAAACTGAGATGAAGAAATTGTACTTTTCAAGCAGCGAGCTGGTATTATGAACTGAGTCAGTGTTTTCTACTGAATCAGATATTTGTGGGAATGGTGAAGCAGGTTTGATGGCACATGAACCAGTATGTCGCTGCACTTGGCCTTTCTTAAATTAAGTATTAAATAAAAGCAAAAATACTAGGTGATTTTTTTAAAGAAATGTTAAACATGAAACCTTTTAAATGTGTAGCTTTTTGTTTGTGTAAATCTGCATTTTTTTCCCTCATAAATTTGTGATTTTTTTTTGTAAATTTATGACTTTTCTTCTTGGAAATGTGTTTTTATCTCAATTTTACAAAAATGTTTAATGTAAGTTTGTCTTTATTTTTTGCAAAGTTTAGAACCATCATCTTTGATTCTTTTCTTACAAATTTGCAACTCTTTTTTTTTTCCTCATAAAATTGGGACTTGCATAGGGTACATTTGAGTTTGTAAATTATCATCTTTTGTCATATTTTTTCACTTGTGTGTATTATTTTTATCTTTTACATTGGCATCTCACTAAAATAATGACCCCCCCCCCCAAAAAAAATAAAAAAAATAATGAATTGCCTACTGACTGTCCAATACAGTAAAAAACGGCCAACAATAAATCTAAAAAAATAAAATAAGAACAACTAAATGTATTGCCTGGTTGCTTTAAATGATAGAAAAAAATCAAAACATATGTTGCATGAGCCAATCATTATTGTACTGTCATACTGTATATTGTCAACTTGTGAGCTCATGATCATGAAACATTCGAGAGTGGTATAAAAATACCTTTCTCTGTAGATTCTGGGGCAAAAGACATTTTTAAGGATGTTGAGTGACTTTCAGAACCATCACAACGATGACTTGGCGACCAGTAAAGTAGTAGAAGAGCCGTTTAGCAGCGACGAAACTAAAGTGAAGGATTGTCAAGAACTAAATTGTGTTGATTTCTTAGGCTAGCTCGATTAATAACAAATAAACAAAAAATTACATCTAGATAGCCTCCTCTGTGGATCACCACCTTATCACGGTAGAGGGGTTTATGTGTCCTAATGATCCCAGGAGCTATGCTGTTGGGGACAACTTACCTCTGGTAGGGTCTCTCAAGGCAAACTGGTACAGGGTGAAGGGCCAGACTAGGAGTGGTCCAGTTGATCCCCATTAAAACGTCACAACAAGGATCGTGCATATGGTATGTCATTACTGGGTTCCTGTCCTGGAGCCTGGCTGGGAAGAGGCGCTTGACTTCAAGTGGCTGGTGACCAGGTTTCTGCCCAGCCCGAACAAGCCACACAGGTCCGCCCTCTAATGGACTCACCATCCGCAGGATGTGAACCACCCCGGTTACATGGTCACATTAAACCGATTACTGGGAATAAAACTGATAATGGCAATAATTAGTTTTGTCGTGTTTTATGCACTGAATAATCAGATTATTGGAGGGTAAACCATTTGAGTTAATGACCCTGTTTACATGGTCATTTGAATAATCAGATAACAAATATTATATGAGTAAAAAGAAAGACTTTACTACATTTTATCCATGCCGCAGGACAGGCTCACATTGGTGCTAGGTGATTTGTTCCACGCCAAGTGAAATGGCCCTCTGCTTCTCTGCCTGCTGTTGGCCTGTACCGGTGCGCACTCACGTTTTTTTGTTGAGCATGGCTCCCAGAATTCTTTTAAGGAGTTCCTGACATATACGGTAAAAGTACAACTTCTTCACCTTATCCCAACACTGTGAGTGAACATTTGCTTATGTTCTGTTCCCGATATTACCAGCCGTTCCAAAGCTGGGGAGCTGTTCCGTTCCACAGAAGACTAGGGCGCAGTCATGCTTGTCAGAGGTTTCAGACTTTGGGGGTCAAACCTCGGTCATTACGGAATAGACACTATAGTGTGGGTGGACCCTTACTCTTGACACTACGGTCCTCTTGTTGGATGTTAAGCTTCTGTCTAAATACATCAGTCTTCAACTCAAAAGTCAATGTCATCACTTCTCTGTTGACCACATTCTAAGGGAAATGTAGTCCACTTTAGCTAGGTTAGCACAGTTTAATTAGTATTCATTCCACTACAGTGGAGGATAGCAACACGGTAGTTATTTATAGGGGTGTTGGAAAAAATCAGTTCTCATAAGAATCTAGATTCTGATTTTACACGATCCAGAACCGATTCACAAAAATTAAGAATCAATTTTTCTTTTTACTTTTTTTTTTTGTTTTTTTTTGTTGTTTTTTTTTTTGCAGTGGTGCCGGGGTCCCATCGCATGACGTGTATTGCCCCTTCGTGATACGTAATTACACACTGACGCTGCCAGTGCAGGAGAACCACGCAGAGTAGCTTACTAAGCTAGCAGCTGGACAAAACAGTCGGAATAAAGAAAAAATGGAGCAGCAAGAAATTCGAGACGGGTCCGTCTGCAGCTCACAGACTCTGTCAAGTTACCCCTTCAACTAGTTACCCTCCCTCTGCAAGTTACGCCCCCACGTTATGTCACTCCACAAAATGGCTGACCGTGCAAATATGGCTGGGCCAGCACTGGGCTGATCACACAAATTCAGGTGTTGTAGCCTTGTAGACGGGCCGACGGTGACCACACATTTCAAAGGACGAATGTAAAAGAATCTAAACGTAAGAGAGTTTAGTCCATAGACGGTAAAAAAAAGTTTAGTCGTGTGAAAAAATTAGGACACCCCTGTATAAGCCTGTGTTTTTTTTAACATATTTGGACATGGATATTTAATATCAATGTTAAAAATACTGGGAGGTTCATGTAATACAACGAAGCAATTAGAAATGAATTAAAGGCTTTATTCAAATTTTCTGTAAAAAGTAATTCTAATAATAAATTAGGACACCCCCATCTTTTTTAGGGCACCCCCACATTCATTCTCACTTAAAATGGCTAAAATAAATGCTAAAAAATGCAAATAAAAACAAAAACAATGTTACACATAGATATGTGAACATTTCTTAATAAAGAACTGAATATTTAAAGGGGTGTCCAAATTTTTTCACGACTGTATGGTCTAGTCTTTGGATGACGTTTGTTTGCATAACCACGTGCTACCCCGTTGCCTAGCAACCCTGACAACCGCAGTTGAGGGTTTTTTCTAAAATTTTTTGACAGCGATGGAAGCAGTGTTCCTTTCATTGACTAAAAAGCAAACCTTGTTATTGACAAAAAGTAGACAAAAATGATTGATAATGAACAGACTAAAATAAAACTAAAAAAATAAAATCATCACAATAAATCTGGGCTCAAATTAGGTGTCAAAAGTAAAATACATAAATGGCCATTTTAGTTTAATTTCTAGCTTTAATGGGTAAGAAAATAGATTATAGTTTTAGTTGATGAAATTAAGAGTGAATGGATGTTTGTTTGTTTGTTTTAAATTATTCCGTTTATACTTTACCTTTTACTGGACAAGCTTCACCAGGCAAAGGACCATGACCAGATAATCACGCAGAGTTGAAAGAAGTGGAAAAAGTTGCAGGTTTTCCTGCTGAACAAGCATACAGCGCCACTTTAACAAACTCCTAGCAAGTTCTGAACAGGCAGAAAAAATCACAAAAACTTGTAACAGCACTTTATTTTGTTTTATAACTTTAATTTGTTTTTTAAGTCTCCGAAAAATTTAGATACTTAAGTTTATATTTGTGCAGGTTTAAAATTAATGTCACTTATGCATCAATTGCATTCAGTCTTTATTGAATTTGTTCATTGCATTAAGTTACTGTACAGGTAGCTGTACATTGACTGCATACAGTCAGGCAGCACTACTGTTTAAATGGACGTTCAAAGTATTTGTGATAGAATTTACTTTTGTTTTTTAATGAATAGCCTATATTTCTAGAACGCTGGAGGCCAGTCAAACCTACACACTGTAAAAGCTGTTAGGAATTGTGACATGCTGAAAAGGAAAATTTTCAAAATGTATTTCACTTATGTACAATTTCTTTGTGGTGGCGGAGTGGTTAGCACTGCGGCAGCACAGCAACTCACCCTTGGCCGGGGGATCCTGAGTTCGATCCCAGCCCCCGACCAACAGTGATCTGTGTGGAGTTTGCATGTTCTCCCCGTGTCTGCGTGGGTTTACTCTGGGATTTCTCCGGTTTCCTCCCACATGCCAAAAACATGCAAGTTTGGTTAATTGGCATCAAAACTGGGGATTCTAAATTGTCCTTAGGTATGACTGTGAGAGTGAATGGTTGTCTGTCTCTCTGTGTTGGCCCTGCGATGGACTGGCGATCTGTCCAGGGTGTACCCTGCCTCTCGCCCAAAAGATGCTGGGATAGGCTCCAGCCCTCCCGCGACCCGAAAAGGATTAAGCGGAAGAAGATGGATGGATGGATGGAAACTCACAAGTTTTCAAGAAATAAAAAAGCAGTTACTAACCTAAACCTACTTTTTTCATTTAATAATATTTTATTGCAAATCAGTTGATGTAATTTTTTAAAAATATAACCCCCAAAACATCAACACACTGTACTCTGCTTTCAAGCTTACCTCAGCTTTTGTTGCAGTGCAGTGGACTTTTGTTTCCAGAGATTAGTGGGTTTTTGTGCTGAACTGAGAGCCAAATGCAAATCGAAAAACGTTTTGAATCGAAAATTGATTCTGAATGAAATCGTGACCCCAAAAATCGGAATCGAATTGTGTGACTTCTAAAGATTGACAGCCTTAATTATTTATGTATAAAATGTATTCATGACATGTTCAGAAGTAGAAGCTGAACAGTACTGTGCTTGTGACTGATTTACAAGAAACTTAATACAGAAGTGTTAATAAATCGCACACTGTAAACAGCTTGTTGATGCCCGTCATATGGACGTAGCCATCTTGAATAAAGTATGATGTGTCAAGGTGCCCAACTTAATGAGTTGGAAGAGCTATTACAGTGAAACTTCCTGTAGGATGGCTAGGAAATGCTGATCTGCAACAAAACCAGGAATCCAGCATTAATCTCTGTTGCGTTGATGAGGAAAACCACCGAATATTGTCTTCACAACTGTTGTTCTGGCTAGAGTATCTGCTACAGCGAAAGTTCGTGTTGCCTTTAATTTGGGGCCATCAGTTCTAAAAGTAAAGATGGAACAAATTAGTTGTTAAAACAGTCTTCAGATTAACTACTAGGTAAGTCATAATTAGCTCCAAGTTTAAAACAGAAATTCTGTCTACAGGTTAGCTTACAGCAGCATTTCTGACCCTGCAGCTCTAAACATCATCAGCCTGTTTTACTGGATTTGCATTTCACATCAAATTCACCCTGCTTTGTTCATGCTTATGAATCTGAATATTAATCCTTTGCTTCCCGCTCTGTATTTCCAGACTCCGTACCATGTGAACCTGTTGCTGGCGGGCTACGATGACACAGACGGCCCAGGTCTCTTCTACATGGACCATATGTCTTCCCTGGCCAAGGCCCCCTTTGCGGCCCACGGCTATGGAGCCTTCCTCACGCTGTCCATTCTTGACCGATACTACAAACCAGGTCAGTAAAGAAATATGCCTGGTGCATTTGTTTGTTTGTTTGTTTTTTCCCCTTTTCATCACTCCTTTGAGAATTGATAAATAGCACAGAAACAAAGACGATGGTAAAATGCCTGTAAAGCCACAACTGCAGAGGTTATGAAGTTTATTCACACATAAATCAGAGTGCAGACAGAATATATTTCAGCTAATGGCACGGCAACACAAGGTTTATGTCAGTGTAAACTATGGCGCTGCCCCATGCACCTTTACAAGCCACCTTCTTTTTTGTATAAATTTCTTTGTGTGTGTGTTTTGCTTTAGACCTCACTCGAGATGATGCTGTGGATCTACTGAAGAAGTGCATCCAGGAAGTGAGTTCATGCAGTTTTATATCTCTTTTACATTGGTATGACTGGAATTGGTTTAATATCCTTTATAAGCGTGCTGTCTTGGTGAGCCTTTGAAATTAAAATGCAATGCAAATGGTAACAGAAAACTTCCCAGTCACTTTCCCAAGCCAAATTAAGTTTTTGTTTGTTTTTATGTTCATAAATATGGCTAACATGTCATCACTTATTGTTAAAAAGGTGGATTTAGGGTACTGTCATCTTGTACTTTTAGAGCCAGTGTCTGCGCAGTAGAGACCGTGAACTGAAACCACGGGGCGAGTTCCCACCTATAATATTGCATTCCACAAATCCCAGAAATCTGAGTAATGAAGTCAAAATAATATAACTTTTGTGTTAACAGCATTGCAGCAAAACATATTGCTGCAGTGTTGTAAATTACATTAAAACCTACTGCATTGTATTGGGTCATCATTGACGCTATTGCTGGCTAAAAGAGAGTCAACGCTGACCCCAAACAACTTGTTATGCCTTTAATTTTTACTATACAGCGACCAATTCTATGCAGCAGCCCATATGAGCCCCACCAGTCCAGCCAAACTGAATTGTGACCACACTCACTTTTGTGTAGCATCAAATAACAAATTAAAGTCAAACTGATACTGAAAAATAAATGCACAATAGTGAGATAAAGACTTCCTACAAGTAGGGCTGGGCGATATAGCTCCCAAAAAAGGTATTATGATATAAATTTTATATACTGTATGTACAGTATATAATATAGGGGGTGGCTGTGGTGCAGGTGTAGTGTGGCTGACTTCTGATTGGAGGGTCAGGGGTTTGATTCCTGCTCTGTCTGCAGTCTCCATGTTGAAGTGTCCTTGAGCAAGACACTGAACCCCCAGTTGCTCCTGGTGGGTCAGGCCAGTGCATGGCAGCTCCGCCGCCATCAGTGTGCGAATGTGTGTGTGTGTGTGAATGGATGAATAGCAGGATCTGTAAAGCGCTTTGGTCATCTGGAGATGAGAAAAAGTACTATATAAGTGAATGCCGTTTACCATTTCCCATATATTGGAATACACGATACATGTCGTGATATGTAGTATTTGTATACTGAATATCCTTTAAAATGTGGTTTTACTTGCATTTTTAATAAAAAAAAAATATATATATATATGTGGGGGGGGGGCTGAAAAGTTCATAGTGGTCAAACCAAATGTGGTTAATTTTTCAACATAGTCTCCCCTTTCAGTCCACACACTTCTTCCATTGATGTTGTAGCACTTGGATCCCTGCGGTTGAAAAATAAACCATTTTTGGTCAAATTTTACCACAATGAACTTTTCACCACCCCACCCCCCCCCCCCCCCCCCACACACACACAGAGTGGTGTGATTATTAGACAAAGATAACACAAACACAAAATGTACCTGAACCTGAATGTAGTTTTTAAATGAAGGTGTTTATTATCAAGGGGAAAAAAATCCAAACCTACATGGCCCTGTGTGAACAAGTGATTGCCCCCTAAACCTAATAACTAGTTGGGCCACCCTTAGCAGCAACAGCTGCAGTCAAGTGTTTGCAATAACTGGCAATGTGTCTTTTACAGCACTGTGGAGGAATTTTGGCCCACTCATCTTTGCAGAATTGTTGTAATTCAGTCACATTGGAGGGTTTTTGAGCATGAACCGCCTTTTTAAGGTCATGCCACAGCATCTCAGTCGGATTCAAGTCAAGACTTGGACTAGGCCACTCCAAAGTCATTTTGTTTTTCTTAAGCCATTCAGAGGTGGACTTGCTGGTGTGTTTTGGATCATTGTCCTGCTGCAGAACCCAAGTGCGCTTCAGCTTGAGGTCACGAACAGATGGCCGGACATTGTCCTTCAGGATTTTTTTGTAGACAGCAGAATTCATGGTTCCATTTACCACAGCAAGTCTTCCAGGTCCTGAAGCAGCAAAACAGCCCCAGACCATCACACTACCACCACCATATTTTACTGTTGGTATGATGTTCCTCTTCTGAAATGCTGTTACTTTTATGCCGGATGTAATGGGACACACACCTTCCAAAAAGTTAAACTTTTGTCTCGTCAGTCCACAGAGTATTTTGCCAAAAGTCTTGGGGATCATCAAGATGTTTTCTGGCAAAACTGAGACAAGCCTTTATGTTCTTTTTGCTCAGCAGTGGTTTTCGTCTTGTAACTCTGCCATGCAGGCCATTTTTGCCCAGTCTCTTTCTTATGGTGGAGTCACGAACATTGACCTTAACTGAGGCAAGTGAGGCCTGCAATTCTTTGGATGTTGTTGTGGGGTCTTTTGTGACCTCTTGGATGAGTCGTCACTGCACTCTTGGGGTAATTTTGGTCAGCCGGCCACTCCTGGGAAGGTTCACCACTGTTCCATGTTTTCGCCATTTGTGGATAATGGCTCTCACTGTGGTTCGCTGGAGTCCCAAAGCTTTAGAAATGCTTTATAACATTTTTCAGACTGATAGATCTCAGTTACTTTGTTTCTCATTTGTTCCTGAATTTCTTTGGATCGCAGCATGATGTGTAGCTTGTGAGGATCTTTTGGTCTACTTCACTTTGTCAGGCAGATCCTATTTAAGTGATTTCTTGATTGAAAACAAGTGTGGCAGTAAGCAGGCCTGGGTGTGGCTAGAGAAACTCTTTCCAAAGATGTGATAAAGCACAGTTAATTTATGTTTTAACGGGGGGGGGGGGGGAGATCACTTTTTCACACAGGGCCATGTAGGTTTGGATTTTTTTCCCCTTCATAATAAACGCCTTCATTTAAAAACTGCATTTTGTGTTTACTTGTGTCATCTTTGTCTAATATTTAAATGTGTTTGATGATCTGAAACATTTAAGTGTGACAAATATACAAAAAAATTGAGAAATCAGGAAGGGGCAAACACTTTTTCACGCGTGTGCGTGCGTGCGTGCGTAAATTGAATAAATTAAAATAAATTGCCAGGCAGGAGGAAAAGACGAAGACCACAGAGAAGAAAGAGGACATGGAGAGGGTTGGTGTTACAGAGGAAGATGCAAGGGATAGGGTGAGATGGAAACAGATGATCCGCTGTGGCGACCCCTAAAAGGAGCAGCCGAAAGAAAAGTAATAAAATAAATTGAAAATTTATGTCAGAGAAAATTCTTCACAACAATATGTAACTGAGCAAAGTGTCTTTTTTCCTTTGTCTAACAGAACTCACATTATCAAGTAATCAAGTTTATCCACATGGGTAGAAATGGTTCAGTTTACCACACATAGTTAATACTTGGTGGCCTAATAAGTGACAGTGGCGCTTATGTTTGTATTTTTTTTATGCGTCTACATTTCATCAGTTCTTTATTTGGCGAGCCACCCGCTCTTATTTCGAAGGGTTGCAAGATGATACCTGATAGTAGCTCTTATTTTGAAAGTTGGTTTGCTAAGTGAGCAGTTACCTGCAGAGTTCAAACTTGAAATGTTTATCTTCGCTTATTCTGTTATCTTCCTTTGCTCTTTCTCTGTGAGCAAGCAGATGGCCGGGCAACTGCACTGAACTTCCACTTAGAGTGCAGCAGTGGCGAAGCTGCAGACCGGTCTCATCACAGCGGTGGCTCATATTAACATGACAAATATTCAGATATGTGCAATATAACTATTTGGTATCCCAAGCAGCCAAATGTACCCATACAACGAATATATTCAGTATATCATCCAGCCCTACCTATTAGTAGGTAAATTCTTCACACAATAATGGGCCATGTTACTGCAGCCAGCCACCAGAGGGCGATCACATCACCCATAGTTTTATACAGTCTGTGGTTCAAACTCCTGGTTACTTTAGCTAATTAGCTACTATATTTGGTTTTTCACGTGCCTGTTTGGAAGAACAGCTTCTCAGTGTTTTTGTTTTCAGCCATTTCAAGTTTGTTCTTTATTGACCCTCTTCACCTTTTAGATATGTGCTTTTTGTCTTCATTCCTATTCTTAACTGTATAGCTCAAATACTACTAAAATGAATGAGCAAACTGAAGTATGTGGAGTAGAAGGACCAAGATAAAGAGAATTTGATGCAGGCAGTCTTGTTACACTATTTTAAATGAAAAGAAGCTGGTAATTGTTGTGAACTCGTCAGTTTCAATCACAACAGTCGATTTTCCAGCTGAGAAAATGGAACAAGCAAGGAAAAGAGATAATTATCAATCCCTGGGAGAGAGTTGACCAGTAGTTACAGGGAAAAACACAGACCACCGCTGTCCTTCTGTTTTGATTATGCAATTGAGCATTCCCAAGGGAACCCACACCTACCAGCAGAGAGAAATGCCGAGCCTCAGAAGAAGCTGCAGTCATCACTTTGGAGCCATTACTTTGTGTATTTTAACTTTTGAAAATTTAACAAAGAAACACTTATCGTTGCCTGTTGTGAAAACGAATTTGTATTTACTTGTGAGGCCAACTGGCTGTTGTACCAGGGCTGTAACTAAAAACGTTCGCATGCCAATTTGATGAGGGAAAAAGAAAAAATTAAAAAGCAGCCTCAACCAGAGGCATCATGTTTTAGGGTTGTCTGAACAAGCCTTTCATAAAACCTCCAGGATGTGTCTTCAAGTTTGGGACAAACTGTTGTTTGAACTTGACCTGGAAGTGACTAGACTTTGGTAGTAAAAGGTCAAAAACACATTGGGGAATAATAATGACCTTTGAAACTTCACTATAATAATAATAATAATAATAATAATGGATTGCATTTATATAGCCCTTTTTTTGACACCCAAAGACACTTTACAATGAGTCCATTAATCATTCACTCCACAATGGTAGTGTTAAGCTACTTCTGTAGCCACAGCCTCCCTGGGGCAGACTGAGAGAAACATGGCTGCCAATCCAAGCCAACAGCCTCTCCGACCACCACTGAACATTTATTCACATTCACACACCAGTGTCATGAACACTGGAGGAAAAGTGGATAAAGTATTCTGACCAAGGACACAACAGTAGGGTAGGGGAGCGGGATTCGAACCACCAGCCTTTCGGTTATTGGACGACCTGCTCTATCTCCTGAGCTACTACCACCCAATAATGAACTGAGTTTAGTGATTCCAGAAGAGGTGTTTCATACATATTATAGCTAATCTAATATTAGCCCCTTGAACTCTGTGAATTCCGCGGACGGTCACGTCTCTGCATCTTAGTGCATCTCAGTGCACACTGAAAAAAAAAAAAGCTGTATTCCGGTCTTCCAGTACAGACACAGCCTTGTTACAACCTGAGAAAAAGCTGTGTAATATATTCAATTTTTGTGGTATTTTTACAAAATTTTGACCTGAGCTTGAAAACACTTGGTTCTACATTTCTGTTGTGTTTTCCAGCCAGTATCTGACAGCTGTATGTTATTTGCAAGCGTTTGTATCTAAAAAAAAAACACCCAGGCGAACTTTCTTGTTACTCAGTGGCAGGAGCACTTAGAGAGATTATGACCGTTTTGCTAAAAAATTCAGAGTGTTTTCTTTTAAATGAGAATAACCCCCTGAAGATGCTGCAAAGGGTTGAAGAACAGCTTTTGATTTACTTTGGGCATGTTATTTTTAGGCGTTTTTAGGGAAGTTGAACAGAGTTCAACAGGTTAAATTGATGATGCTAATGTTTTGGGGGGGGGGGGGTTGTTACAGACCTGTATGTTGAAGAATGATATGTGCTTGATTTTGTAGGTTTATATGAGGTTTAGATTCACTTGAGGTTTAGATTCACTTGGAAGCTTTGAATAATTTTAAGTTTCAGTTTTTCTGGTTGGTGATGGCAGAATACAGAGATTGGGAGCTTTACACACTGTTTAATAAAAAAAAAAAAAAAAAAAAAAAAACACCAGGGCTTTCCTAGGGCTGGCCAATTAGCCAAAATAAAACCGGAACCAGTGTTCAGGGTGTAGAACTGATGTAATCTTGCTCGTGTCAGTCTTTTCAGTTTTCCCCCTCTCCCTGTTGTGTGCATGATGTGAGAGTTTTTTCTTGAACTGCCCTTTTAAGACATGCCTGCGGAGTTACAGGCCCAGTCACGTAACTCCAGAAGCCATGCAGTCAACACTATTCAGATGCAGTGGAACACAGATGGGGCAAATAAGACGGCTTGTAGCGAAAACAAATGTGGTCTCCATCTGTATAGTATGGGATGATTGACTCTTTATTTCATTTGAAGATGCCAAGAAAAAGCAAACGAAGTCTGCGGACACCAACATTAAAAGGAGCATAAGCTAAGTCGCTGTTAGCCTGTTGACGGCTATTTGCGTCATCTCAGCCATTTTACAGAAGGAATGGACAAACTAAGGCTGTAATTAAGAACCCGATAAAAGACTCATAATCACTGTGTGGTGGTAACACAACCATGGGTGCATAAAAGATTCCCCCTAATGCAGCTAACAAGCTAATTAGCCACTGCACTGGTGACATGACCCACAAATCCTCAAGAGGTATGTATTCTAAACACTGGACAATGTTTTTTGTGTGACATCATCCTGAAGTTCGCGGATGATACCACAGTGATGGGAAGAATCACTGACAGGGACGAAGCGGCCTACAGGAGGGAGGTGGCCGGTCTGGTGTCATGGTGTGAGGACAACAACCTCACCCTCAACACAGACAAGACAAAGGAAATGATAGTGGACATGAGGAAGGAGAGGAGACCTCATCACCCACTGTTCATCAGGGAGCTCGAAGTTGAGAGGGTGAGCAGCTTCAAGTACTTGAGTGTCCACATCACTGAGGACCTCACCTGGACAATGAACACCACACAGCTGGTCAAGAAGGCTCAACAGTGGATGTACTTTTTGAGGAGGCTGAGGAAATTTGGGATATGGCCCAGGATCCTCAGCAACTTCTCCAGCTGCATTGTTGAGAGTATCTTGACCAGCTGTTTCACTGTGTGGTACAGCAGCACTACTGTCTTGGACTGCAGATGCCTGCAGAGAGTAGTGAAGACTGCAGAGAGGCTCATCAGGATTCCACTGCCCTCTCTGCAGAGCGTCTACCACGGCAGAGTCCACAGGAGAGTTGCCTTCATTCTTAAGGACCTCACCCACCCCCAATACGGACTGTTCACACTTCTACCTTCAGGTCGGAGGTACAGAAGTGTGAAATGTAGGACGTGAAGACTCAACAACTCTTTCCTTCCCACTGCCATCAGACTGCTAAACAGCTAATAGGAGTCTGTAATCATATGACTACCTCATGCAACTGCATCCAACTGTTTACTTTTGTCACTTTGCATATGTGCAGCTGCATTCACTGCTGAAACTGTTTACATTCACTGCTCTCAGTGCACATAAGCTGATGTTGCACTGATTTGTACAATGTATGTAGTATTTGCAGCTCCATTTCAGTAGTTTCTATAGTTTTAATTTTTACTGCTCACTGTGTATATTGTGTGGTTTTTTTATTTATATTATTCATTGGCTTATATTTTACATTGTGTGACATTCACAGCAGTAAGCAAAGAAAGATTTTAATTGTACAGGGAAATATGTTCCCTTACTGTGCATATGACAATAAACTCAATTTTGATTTGAAATTGCAGTAAGGCTGTACTTTATTATATTATGCTCATTTACTACCGCAGTAATATGATGCCAAACTCTTGTGTAATATTGCTTCATTATGAGCCTTGTCAGTCAGGAGGAAGGGAAAAACTACCCCCCCCCCCCAAAAAAAAAAAAAACTGACATGAAAGGGTCAATTATCTTTGATGATTTAAGGTCAGATTGTACAACCCTAGGCTGTCCTTTGTTGTTGTTTTTTTTTTAAAGAATGTTCAGATGTTCAGGAGGGATCCAAAGCGAGTATCCAAATATTCTTTCTTCTCACTCAGGAAAACTGTGTCAGCATCAATGTTTTTTTTAGAAATTAGATTATTCTTATAAATCTGGAACTTTTTCATGCAAATTTGCAACATTTTTTTTCCATAAATTTGCAGGTTTCCTTTTAAATGTTAAACATGCCTTTTCCTCATAAATTACTGTTTTACATTATAAATATGCAACTCGGTTCGTCCCAGTGGTCTGGCGGTTGCAGCGCATGCCAGGGCGGCATGTTGCTTGGGCATGGTTGTCATGCTGGCAGGGCGGTCTTCCTCTACTTTTCTCCACATTTCCGTTCTCTTAACGGTTTCTGACCACTAAAGGCAATTAATAAATGAATATGCAACTTACTTAGTGAATTTATTTTTGTCTCTTAATTTTGCAGCTTATAAGTTTTGACTTTTTTGATAATATGCTAATTTGGTAGTAAATGAGCATAATATGATTCTACACACATGGAACCAATTAAATATTGCCCAGTGCAGAAATCAGAATTTATTTACCTTTTTGAGGATATGTGGGTTACGTGACTCACACGGCAGCTAATTAGCTTGTTAGCTGTGTTGGGGGAACCCTTCACGCAGTCATGAGTGCGCTATCACCACATACTGTAAGTTATTACGAGACTCTGACTGGGTTCTTGAATCCAACCGCAGCTTCTTCATTTTGTCATCCATTCCCACTATAAAACTGTTGAGCTGACGCAGATAGCAGTTAGCTGCTAACAGTGGTTTAGCTTCGGGAATCTCTGTGTTAGTTTAAGTGCATGTCACTCATTTTTTCTTGCCATCTTCAGATGAAATAAGGAGTCAATCATCGCACGCTATGTGGACAGACACCGCAACTCTTTTTGATACAAGCCATTTCAAGTTTTCCCACAGTGTTCTTCTGCTTCAGAACAGCACTGAATGCACTGCTTCTGGGGTGCAGAGTCACGTGGCCGTGCATGCATGACCCAATTTAAAGGGGCAGCAGGACATGAAAGCTCTCATTCACGTACACGCACACACACACACATGCACACACCAAGAAGAAAAGAGGAAAGGCTAAAAAAAAAAAACTAACACGAGCAAAATTACAGTAGTTTTACGTCCCAAGCGTCAGTTTCTGTTTTATTTTGGTTAATCGCCCAGCCCCATCTCCATACCAGATTTGAAAGCTGAATATCAGTGTAACAAATGGATACTCGGCCAATCACGTATCAGAAAGCAGCTCTATTGAAAAGCTGGAGGTTACGGGATGTTAAACTAATCTTGAATCGCTTTTATTCTCAGGTTTTATTCTTTTCTTTTTCATTTACTTGACCTTCCTGCTTGTTTGTGTCCTCATGTTAAATTTCGTCTCCATTCTCTCCCAGCTGAACAGACGCTTCATCCTGAACCTCCCCTCCTTCACTGTCCGTTTGATTGACAAGGAGGGCATCCGTGACCTGGAGAAGATCACCGTCGGCACCAAGTGACCGCGCTGCTTAACTACTGCCCCTCACGCCCTCATTTCTTCATCTGCTTTTTTTTTTTTTTTTTTTTTTTTTCACCGTTGACCTCCATGCTCTTTCTCTTCCAATAAAAAGTGACACACAGTTGAGATACAAGTGCTTTGTCCCTGTGGTGCTTTCTTGTTCTCGAGTCTACTCATCTGCACATAGAACGAGAACAGCCTCCTGGCTGTGTACTTTGCACTTGTACTCAGTGAGAGGGGATGTGGATAATGTAGTTTTGCTTCCACTGCAGCACGTGTAATAAAATGAGGATACACTTAAACAATAAAAAGTACTTAGATTTACAGTAAAGGAAAATATGGTTCATCTTTGCTTGAGAAACTTTGATAAGTTTTAATCCATGTCCACCAGCAAACATTATTCAGAAAACAGGATTTAATATTTATTCTGGAAATCATGTTTACATATTTTACTTAAAGCCAAAATATATTTCTGTAGTATATTTAAAATTACTTCAGCTTATCAAAGTGCTGTACAAGCTACAGTGGTGCTTGAAAGTTTGTGAACCCCTTAGAATTTTTTATCCCCTGCTGGACGAAGTCCTGATGTGTGCGGGCTCAGGGCTTCATCTGGCAGGGGATTAAAAATAAAAAGCTGACCCCAGGGCCTCAGGGTGGAAAAAGACCTTTGGATGAGCCACGCACCAGATGGTTCGATGTGGTGGAGACCTCTGGCAGCTCGGAGTCGCTTTTGACAACGCAGAGGAGCTGGCCCAAAACCGGCAATGTTGGCATGCACTGGTTAACCTGACTGGCTCTACGCATGGTGATGGCCGCCCAGCCCTCACCCCGCAGGAGTAGTAAGTAAGTAAGGATGAAGCCCAAAGGGGGATTATGTTATGGGTCTGTCCGTCTGTCCCACTTTTGTGAAATCAACTCCTCCTACGGTTTTGCTCTGATTGTTTTGAAACTTGGTACCATGGTTTGATATACACTGATGATGCCCATATTGCAATTTGGTTCTGATGGGATTATTTTTACAGGAGTTGTAGCCCCTGACCTATGACCTCCTGTTTCACTTCACTTCACAGACAGTGGCTGTCTGGTGAAATCGACGACTCCTACAGTTTGGTTCTGATTATTTTGAAACTTGGTACCATGGTTTGATATACTGTGATGATGCGCATATTGCAATTTTACTGTCATCGGATGACCCTGAGGTCAGATGTTCCCTAAATTTTCTAAACACAATAACTACTGAAAGAAATGATGTAGGCTTTTCAAATCGATACAGTAGTTGTAGCTAATAACATCTTGGACGATTTACACCCTGGCCTACGGTAATTATGGGTTTGGGGTCAAGGGGTCAGTGTTCAAAGTTAACATTGCAGTTGCACTATGGTAAATGCTCCATTAACTATTACTATAAAAAGAGTAAAGCTAGGGTCACCAAACTTGCTACTTGACCGCTGACTATGGGTTTGGGGTCAAAAGGTCAAGTTAAACATTCTTTATGCCTTATTACTGTACAACGAGTAAAGTTAGGGTCACCAAACTTGGTACACAGGTTCACCCTGTGACCCTGAAGTGTGACTGGTGTTTTAGGATTGCAAGTTCAAAGGTCAACATCAAAATGGCATATAAACTACAGTATATCTCAACAACAAAGAAAGCTAGGCTCACCAAACCTGGTACACAGGTTCACTCTGAGACCATGACCTCTGACTACAGCGTTGGAGTCAGAAGGTCAAAGGTCAAGGTTGGCACCCCCATGCCCTCTTACTATAGAACGTGTACAGCTGTCTAGGGTCACCAAACTTGCTGCACAGGTTCACCTCGGGATTCTGCTCTACAACTACTGGTTGTGTACTTTGTGGTATATTCGTGGATGATGGGTTTATCATAATTTGCCTCTGCCACAGTCATTATATTGAAAAGCTGAAAACTGCTCTCCGTCAGAAAGTATTGGGATTGTCAAAGAAAACTGAGGTGGGGGATATTGCACTCGCCTCAGAGTGCTGTTGTTGCATTTCTACATAAATATGACCTAAAACATCATCAGATTTTCACAAAAGCCCTAAAAGTGGATAAAGAGAACCCAGTTAAATAAATGAGAGAAATATTTTACTTGGTCATTTTTGGTACCCTTCCACAAAAACTAAAAAACACAACTATCTCTGAAATAACTTGAAACATGAAAGTTTAATGGCATCCCTTTTTGTTTGTATCATATTTAACACAATTCAGACTTTGTTTTTGATTATTGAGTCAGTTAAATATTGTATATAATTAAGCAAATTAAAATGGCATGAACAAAAAAAGATGGTACCCGTAAGTTTAATATTTTGTGGCACCATTTTTTTTCACCAGTCCGTTCCAGCCAGTCAGCCTGTTTAATGGGGGGAAAGCTTGTTACTGTGTTGTCTGGTATTGTGTGCACCACACTGAACATGGACCCGAGCCAAGGACAGAGCTATCTGTGGAGCTCAAAGAAGATTATAGATAACCATGTTAACAATAAAGGTCATAATACCATCTCCAAGCAGCTTTATGTTCTCATGACCACAGTTGCCAATATTATTAAAGAGTATAAAGTTCATGGTCATTAGCCAATCTCCCAGCAAGAGGAAATGCAACCACAGGTTTATCAGAAGCATAGTGTAGAAAAAGAGCATTGGAAACCATCCAAAATCATTGAAGCTGAACTCCAAGGTCAAGGTACGTCACTTCTGTTCGTATCATGGGTTGCGTTTTTAACAGTAATGGGCTTCTTTTAAGAAGACTAGGAGTGGTCCACAAAAGCCAGTGCTGACAAGTCTCAAAACGGAAGCTTTTTGGGCAGTCTCACCAGCTCTATTTACAGAAGGAAAAATGAAGCTTTAAAAGAAAAGAACACCATACTTACTGTGAAACATGGATGGGGGCTCAGTTTTGGGGCATCTGGCACAGGGAACCTTGAATCCACAATGAGGTCCCAAGACTATCAAGGCATCCTGGAGTGAAACAACATATTGCCCATTATCAGAAAGCGTAGTCTCAGCCACAGGTCATGGGTCTTCCACCTGGATAGTGACTCAAAACATACAGCAAAAGGCACTCAAGAATGGCTGAGAAAAAAATCACCCTGGACATTTCTTAAATGGTCCTCCATGAACCCAGATCTTAATCCGATTGAACATCTATGGAAAGACCTGAAAATTGCAGTGCTGAAATATAACCCTTCAAACCTGAGGCAGCTTGAGTAGTTTGCACAGGAAAAGTGGACCAAGGGCAAAATCAGATGTCTCGTTGAAGTACAGAGATTGCTTGTTGGCAGTGATTGCTGCAAAAAAAAAATTATGCCACAAAATATTAAACTTTAGATTTTTTTTTTAATTTTTTGTCTATGGCATTTAAATTTAACTATATAAAATAATGAGCTGAATCAATAATCAAAAGTTAAATATGATATAAACAATAAGGGATGCCCTGAAACTTTTGTCAGTTTCAAGTTATTTCAGAGAGTTGTTTTTTGTAAAAGGGTGCCTACAAATTTATCCACGTCTGTATGTTTTCGCCAGTGTTTTAGCATGATTAAGTGTCTGGGCAGCGCGTACTTCCACATACAGTGCTGTAAAAAAATATTTCTCCTGTTCCTGAAGGGGAATGTCTGGCCATCAGTTCGTGAGCTCAAGCTCAAGCCCTCCATTGTGGCTGAATTCTGCAAAGAAGAGTGGGTCAAAATTCCTCAACAGATTTAAAAGGCTCATTGCCAGTTATAGCAAATGCTTGATTGCACTTGTTTCCGCCAAGGGGGACGCAACCAGTCATTAAGTTTAGTGGGCAATTACTTTTTCACACAGGACCAGGTAGGTTTGGATAACTTTTTTTTTCCCTTAATAAATGAAATCATCATTTAAAAACTGCATTTTATATTCACTCTGGTTATCTTTGTCTACTGTTGAAATTTGTTTGATGATCTGAAGCATTGAAGTGTGACAAATATGCAAAACTATAAGAAGTCAGGAAGGGGGCAAATACTTTTTCACAGCACGTCAAGTTGTACAGTGTGAATGAATGGAACGGTTGCACAAAGTTGGAATCAACTCGAGCACTAATAAACCAGGTTACATTGTGCAGGTGTTACAACTGTGATCCACACTTGTATGAGCAAGAGTGCCAAGTCAAGTTTAGCTTTAAGGAAATATGTTTTATTAAAATGGTTCATGTTTTTTGCAGCTTCTTATTCAATGGACAAAGAACAGCAGCTTCTGAATACTACGCTTTTGATAGACATGGAAATCAGCCTGCAAAAGTTGTACTCAAGTAGCCTAAAGATAAAGTATAAAAATAAGGGATTTTATGGATTGTAGGGCCAACCTGTTGGCTATACATAACCTTATCCAATATGAATTGAGTAACAAAAGTTCTGTATAAACTTTTGTAATATAGGCTGCACAATTCTGGTAACAATGTTCATTGACATTAAAGATAACTAGTCAGACACTGACCAAAATTTCAGTGAGGACTTCCAGAAGAATTTTGACAAGAACTCTTTTCCATCAGAGAAGAGCTTAAAATGCACAAATCTTCATAGTAGAGTTAATTCATTTTTTTTTAACAGAAAAGTATCTATTGTGTAGATTATACACAATTATGAATAATTAAATGCTGTGAGGTTTGGAAATGTCACTTTGTAGAAAATCTGCAAAACTGCTTTATGTCTCAGAAACAAAAAATACAAGACCAGCAACTTTAGTTAGCAAATTGTTTTACCTTCCATAAAAAGCTCAGACTTGATATCAAAGTTGCGTGCTGCTGTATTTTCATAAAAACTGTAAAAATTGTTTCTAATTGCTGGTAAAACCTTGTTGATTATATTGCTAAAGAAATTAGTTAAACGGGAATTTGTCTAGTATCTGTGTATGTAATTGTAAAGAAATTGTTTATTCATAGTTTACGTGTATCAGTTGGAAAATCTTTGAATTTTAAAGCTAAAATAATAGTTTCAAAAGTTAATTATTACAAGGGTCTATAACCTTTAGTTTGCAGCTTTGGAAAAAAAAACACAAACTTGCAGGAGAAAAGTTTCAGCTTTATGCAAAAAAAGTTGCACATATGGGGGGGGGGCGGAAACTACAAATTTCCAAGACAAAAATTTGCAAATTTAAAAGAAATTTTATAACTGAAATGCTACAGGAAAAGTTGCAAATTCCTGAATGAAGACGTGCATATTTAAGAGAAAGAAGCTTGCCTGCTACTAATGTTTATAGGCTAGTTTATACTCATCTGTACTAGTTTATACTATTGCTTAAATATGATTTTTGCATCCGTGCAGATTTTTTTTTTGTCCAGAATCGTTCAAAGTTGCCAACTCTTCCCTAGTATGCTGCCAAGGTTTTAGATCAGACACCAGTCTAACTGCATAACAGTTTCATTATTTTATTACTTGTATGTCTTGGTTTATCCATTTTTTTTCCTTCATGTTTCAACATTTTGGGGGCTTGTCCGGGATGTGGCTCTAGTAATAGGATTAGAACAGTTTCAAAAATAATACTGAAACTGGTTCAATACAAGACATCCAGATAAGTTTCTAATAGGAAAACGAGCAGCCTTTACCAGTAACAATTTACCGATAATATCCTGAAGTATCTAAAAAAAAAAAAAAAAGCATGAGCAGAGTTACAGTGAATGAGCCTGCCTGCATACAGCTGGGAATGTGAAAACCAGGCCAACCTCACAGCTGAGCCGCTGTGTGTTAGACTGTAAACTCGTGTGTGTGTGAGCGCGTGTGTGGCTCTGTCATCATCATCTCCTCTCTCCACCACAGACAGGTGATTAATAAACATTAAACAATCCCTCCTCTCTCAAACGCACCGGAATCTGACGGGAAGCGCAGCATATGTTTGCCTGGAGGCACAGAGAGAGATGGAGAGCGGCCCTGCTGAGTGTCAGATAGGGGGAGAGAATGGGAGGGGAGAGTTAGGTTACGGCGAAAGAGATGAAGGGATTGTTGGGGGGGGGGGGTGACACAGGAGGGTAATGAGATGGGAGGAGAGTAACTGAGATACGGCAGGTAGCGCGATAAGTGATGTTTGAGTATGTATGAGCAGGTGACGCGTGTACGCGGCGTTCCCTGGAAAGCTGCGGTCTCGCCGAGCGTCTCCTCCTGGTTAAATAAAGCGAAAGATTGAATGGCGAGAGGTGGACAGTGGGAGACCCACGGAACAGATGGTTTGAGGGTAAACTGACGTATGTTTGTTGGGCGCTGGGAGTCGCACCAGTCTCAGGTAGAGTGTTCAGAGCTGCAGCTGGAATTCTGAATGCAAAGAAAGTCCCTGAATCCTTTTTCAAATGGACCACTGGGATCCAGCGTAGACTATTGATAAAAAAAAGAAAAAGATGCAGAGTGGTAATCACCATCATCTCACAGAAGGTTTTGAATTTGTTTGCATTGGTTAACTGAAGCCTTTATGGGTTGAGTTTTTCTGGTTTCATCCCAGAATCCAAAAACCTACTTGCAGGGTAATCTGTGGTTCTTATTTGTCCATTTTCCCCAACCCAGTATCATGGCCATGATGTGATTGACCTGTTGGTGCACTACCGGACATCGTATCGCTGTCAGGGTTTCTTCCTTACAACCTCTCACTGTTAGTAAGACTGTACTGCTTCCTTTCAAAAGGACTCTCCAGTCTCACTGCATACACTTATTTTCACAACCACTAGGAGATGCTGTTTGCACTACTTTCAACACGCAGCTGTGTTTTCATCAGTGACACCTGTAGGCCTGTCCAGTATGGTAAAATGCTTTTTTTTCCTCATATATTCTACACATTTTCTGGGTAAATGTGATACTTGTATGCACTTTTTTTTGTGAGATAGGGTTGGGTGATTACATGTCACCACATGGGATACTCATCTTTTACCACAAAAATGTTCCAAAACCATGTGAAAATAATCCAAAACAACTTGTTTCCCATAGGCAAATTACAGGAAACAAGAAGCTTTATTCCAGGTTCACTCCTGAAATTTTGTAATTTTTATCTCCTGCCGATCAAAGACCTCTCTGGGCAAAAACCAATTATGTTATGGGGCGGTCTGCCTGTCCATCCATCTGACCCACTGTTGTGAAATCAACTCCTCCTACAGTTTTGTTCCGATTGTTTTGACACTTGCTACCAGAGTTTGATATACACTGATGATGTGCATATTACAGTTTGGCTCAGATCAAATTATTTTTGCAGGAGTTACAGCCCCCAACTTATGATGCCCTATTTCACCTCAGTTATTAGACTGTAACTGTCTTGTGAAATCAACTCCTCCTTCAGTTTTGTTCCAAATATTTTAAAACTTGGAACCCAGGGTTTGATATACACTGATGATATCCATATTGCAATTTGACTCTGATTAGATGATTCTTGCAGGAATTACTGTATAGACATTGAGGTCAAGGTGAGGGGTCAGTGTTTCCATAAATCTTGTAAACGGGATAACTATTGAAAGAAATGATGTAGGCTTTTCCAATCAATACCAGTTGTCTAAGACAAATCTTGGACGGCTTACACCCTGACCGCTGACTATCGGTTTTGGATCAAGGTTGTCATTCCATTTGCACTATTATATAATTTGACCGAGGAAAACTGCTGGAACACATTATTTCTCTGCAGTTTATTGGTGATCTGTTCAAAGTGTACCACTCTGCTTCCCTTTTTGGTGCATAGCAGGTAGGTTGGAAGTCACATTTGAAGGTTTGGAATGATTCCACTTCCAACAAAAAAAAGTAAGAAAACTTGTTAACCAAATGAAAACTAAGCAGTAATTTTGCATGCAGAAACACTGTAGTGACATAGAAGCTGGACAGTACTGTGTGTACAGTTGACTAGAAGAGACATAGCAGCACTAATAAACTACATTCTCTACAGCTTGGGTGCAACCATCTTGGCGAGTATAGTAAGTTATGGTCAAGACTGCCCAGCTTCATTAGCTGGAAAAATGACTTCAGGGTTTTTTCCACGTGCAAATTCCAGCCTACAACTCAGGACAAGTGTTTGAACGCAGCATAAATTTCCCCCATACGATCCAGAATTAAAGATACTGTATGTAATATTTGGAAACGCTTGTTTCTGTGACACCTTGTGGTTGTTACCTGAACTACATCCCCATTCACTAGATTGATAGCACAGAACGATTTCGTACCACCGCCCCCATCACATCAGCACATTAAGTCATTAATTTCCTATTACAATCAAAATTTAACAGAAATCTAACTTACCACTATCCTTTAAATGCTACTGAAATAACATTTCATTATTCACCCACAGCTCATTATCAAACACTTAAGCAGGGATTAAGTTGCCCTTACACCCACCAACAGTGAGGGAAAACTGAAAATCCAATTCTCTTCTGGCACATGACACAATTAACAGATAAATATTAAATGTCTTTAAGTCACATTTGATGCTCTTTGGCTGTATATGGTCACACAGTGAAGGTCACACTGTGGTAGTAATTAACAACACTTATAGCCCCACAGTAGGTTGGTTCCGTGGTCACTGCACACAGAACCTTTAATAAATGGGTAAGAAAACTGTTAAAGGAAGGGTGCTCTGGAAGAAACTTCTGGCACCAACTCACTCACATGTGGTACACGAAGAAAAACTGGATGATTACTAAGGTCAGTTAAAGTTATCCTCAAGGGACCATGAATGCCCAGAAGTCTGCAACAATCCAGTATGCTGTAGTTATGCATTTCAGTTTGCACCTAATTGAAATAATCCTTGACTAAATACCTAAACGTGCAACTTTACTCCATTAATTTGGGACTTGCAAATTAACTTTTCTTCTTGTACAAATTTGCAACTTCTACTTGTAAAATAGCATTTTTTTTTTTACTCCACGTTGTGATTTTCAACCCCAACCCATCATGAATGTGAAGGTGTTGCCTTTTCCTTGTGAAAATTTTAAGGGCGTACAGATTTTCTCAGATTGAGGGCTTTTTTTCTTCTGCATTTGCAGCCTTTATCACTTAAATTTACAATGTTTTCCTCATAATTTGTGTAAATTGTCTTTTCTCTTTCTCAATGCCACAGGGAGCCACAGGTTATGGGTAAAAGGCAGCATGTGGCAGGGGAGCCACAGATTACAGACCCCTGGTCAGTAAATGGCATTCACTTACACACCGCTTTTTCCTCATCTGTAGATGACCAAAGCGCTTTGCAGATCCCACTATCCACACATTGATGCACAGGCGCTGGCCTGACCCACCGGGAGCAACTGGGGGTTCAGTGTCTTGCTCAAAGACACTTCCACATGTAGACTGCAGACAGAGCGGGAATCGAACCCATGACCCTCCGATCAGAAGTCAGCCACACTACACCTGCGCCACAGCTGCCCCATAGGTGATTTTTTTTTTTTTTTGGGGGGGGGGGGGTGCTACCCCCTTTGTTAGCAAAATGACCCAAAAACCTCCCCCTTATTAACCTGCCGTCCTGCCCATCCCTCTCTGTTCATAAGTGAAAATCAAGGGGGGACGTTGTCACTCCCAACCTGGAATAAAGGGAGAATTGTCTCCCAAATACCATCATAAACCTTTCAATATCATGTTGCATAACTGAATGACATAACTTTGAGTGGCCAATTCTAAGCAGATATGCAAAAAAAAAAAAAAGACTTTCAGCTTTTTCTCATAAATTTGCAGCTTTTTTCTTCAAAATTTCTGAGTTTTTCCTCATTAACTAGCTATTTTTTCTTGTAGATTTGCAACTTGTTTCCTCAAATCTGCAACTTTTTTTTTCTCAAATTTCTGACTTTTTAAAAAAGATTTCAATTTTTTCTCAAATTTCTGACTTTTTAAAAAAGATTTCATTTTTTTCTCAAATTTGTGACTTAGCTTGTAAATTTGCTTTTTTTTTCCCCTGTAGATTTGCATCTTTTCCTCTCAAACCTGCCACTTTTTCTTATAGATTTTCAACTTTTTTTTTTCTTATAAAATTGTAAGTTTCCTCAAAAATTTGCAATTTTTTTCCCTGTAAATTTGCAATTTTTTTCTTGTAAATTTGCAGTGCTTATCTGGATGCTGCTTAAATGTTTATTCTGTGTAATTATATTGTAATTTGTGACTTTTTAATTTTTAAATTGGCATCTTTCATCATATCTTTGGACCTTTATTCTTTCAAATTTGTACTAAACTTACATGTTTACATTTATACCTTATGCTAAATTGGTGAATACCCCCCATCCCCCTTCTTTGAAAATACAAATTGCCCACTGCTCCTGGTATAATCAAAGAATATGTTCTATTCAATTTAAGCAAATGCATTAAACAACACGTGTCCGTCTAGGGGGAGAAGCTTTAAACAGGGAGAGGTAAAATGTGGATTAAGCAAAAACTGTTATTTTCAGCTTTTTTTAGTGCCAGTCTATTGCAATTTAAGGCATTGGTTCCAGTTTTTGCTCCGACTATTATATTTAAGAAATAAAGTTTTCATTTGGGGATCAGTTAGAAAAGTATTATTGAATAGAGGTAAAATCAAGGTAACATAAAACCACAATGATGAAACTTAACCAGTCACTTCTTAATTCTTTAATAATATATTACATTTATGCCGTAATACAATAATAATAACAACAGTAATAACATTAATAATAAACATACACAGAAAGTACAAAATGATTTGTTCTTTTCTTAAGTTACCAACACGCAGCACTTCAAAATAAAATAAAACTAATCTCCAGTAGCTGCCTCTCCCCCTTCCTCCCCTGACCCTGCTGCTGCAGAACCCAGAGGACTCAATTTCCCATGACCACCCACTACAAAAGAACTACATATGGAAGCTAAAGTCTTCCAAAGTTCCAGAAGGAGCAGACAGCAGGTTGTTGTCACCGATGTAGCTTATGGTGCTTCCCAAACTCTGCGTGTAGATGTGTGATGATGGTGGGTGCTGCTAAGACACACAAAAGGGTGACATTTTTTCCCCAAAGTTAAAAAAAAAAAAAAGGATAAATAAATTAGAAAAAAATCTGACTGCTGCATGTGGGGAGTTCCTCCTGAAGAGATGCTGCCATGGTGACACGAACCAGAGGTCCGTGCGTCGTTTTGAGCGAGGTGGCTGTGGAAACACATTACAGTACAGATATCATCATAAGCCCCGTCTCCTTGGCGAGAGGGGCCTGCAGAGGATTCTGGGAGGTAAAAAGTCTCAGTTCTTATCCTGAGGGCAAAGGTAAAGACGAAGAGGGGCCGCAGTCAGTCTTTCCCCTCTTTTTGTTCTCGTCCCTCCTACCTCTCATCCATCCGGTCGCTCCGAACCACTCTCCCCCTGTCTTTATTTGCGGTGCTTCATCTCCTTGTCGTGGTGGCTCTTCCCTCCTCCTTCCCCTTTGTCCAGCATTTTGATCGCCTCCACCAGGTAGCTCTGGAAGGCGGAGAGCGCCGCGCAGATGGCCGGAGTGCCAAAGCCGTGGGTGAGCAGGCTGAAGTGGGTGAGGCTCCCCTGGACGCCGGGCTCCAGGCAGGGAGTGGGCCGACTGCCGCCGAGCGGGGAGCGGTCCTGGGACATCAGGTCCATAAACTCCTTACAGATTTCCCTGGAGAGGAAAGAGACAAGGCTTTAGCTCAGGAGTTTAGTTTAATGTTGGGGTCTCCATCTGCCCTTAATCAGGGTTGTTTTTAGCTTTTTTTTTGGGGGGGGGGGCGGCTGGCTATGCAAGATTGTGTCTGGAGGCCCCAATTGTTGGAGAGGGGAAGAGTTTGGACCCTTTAAAGCGGGGGGAAAAAAACGTTCAAATTCACAAGAAAAAAAGTTGAAAGTTTACAAAGGAAAAAAGTAGAGAATTTATGAGGAAAAAATGTAGCAAGTTTATGGGAAAAAAGTTGCAAAGGTATAAAAAAAATACAAAAATAAACACGGTAGTTCATTAATTCTGACATCATCATGCTTGCAAGTCACAGAGAACGTAAACAACCACGCAACACGCACGCAACATGCACGCAACATGCACGCTACACTGCCAATCTGGCCGGTGGACAGCTCAGTTTATAGTGAAAATGCAACAGTTTTCTTTTTCTCCCATCTGCAAGTAGAAGTCGTGTTTTTCCTGTGTACACTATTACACTTTGCAAGGTCAAAAATGAGTCTAAAAAATTTAATTTAAATGTATAAACAACCCTCAGCTTCTGCATATCGGCGCAGTGGTTAGCACTGTGGCAGCACAGTAAGAAGGTCACGGGATCGATCCCACCCCCGACCACCGGTGACCCTTCTGTGTGGAGGTTGCATGTTCTCCCCGTGTCTGTGTGGCTTTGCTCCAGGTACTCTGGTTTCCTCCCACAGGCCAAAGACATGCAAGTTAGGTTAACTGGAGACTCTAAAGTGGCCCTAGGTGTGAATGGTGAAGGGACTGGCGCCGCATCTCGGCTGCCTCATCATCCAGGTGGATGCCCTGAATTTAAACTGTAGTTTCCCCATTGTGGGACTAATAAAGGTTTATAAAAAAAATATCATCACTGTCGGGTGAAAACCTCATATCTCCACATTTAGTCTTTTTTTAGTTTTTTGTACCCCTCTGTGGAACACCACCTTATCGACATGGAGGGGTCTGAGTGCCCTCATGGTCCCCGGAGCTATGCTGTTGGGGGCAGCCTGCCCCCTGGTCGAGTCTCCCAAGACAAACTGATAGGTGAAGGGCCAGACCAACAGCGGTCCAGTAGATCCCAATGAACAAAAGTTACATCAAGGACCCAGTGGACCCAAAGGAGCCACATGGGTCCGCCCTCCAGTGGGCTCACCACCATCAGGAGGGATCATGGGGATCTTGGTGCTATGTGAACCAGGTGGCAGTATGGACTCCTCTGTTTGGACTGCTGCCCCCGCAACCCGGAAAAGTGGTAGAAGATGGATGGCTTTTCATATAAGTCCATTCTGTTGGTCATCGTTTAGGTCTTTGGATGTTTTTTTTTAAAATGTACATTTAACCAATGAGAAATGTGTAAAAAAAAAATGTGAATAAACTTTGTAGCTGCTAAATCAATCAGAAAATGTCTGAAAAATGTCTGTTTTGGAGATAAGAGGTTTGTGCCCAACTGCGACTATATGTAGAAAATTGGTAAACAAAGGAAACGCTTTAGTGCAAAGGGTTTCTGGTTTGTTTGAGGTGGGTTTTTGTTTTTTAAAGGTGTCTCAGAAGAGGAATCTCATCAGCAACTGCAATGAGATAATTTCCAAACCAGTTTTATTAACTAGAGACTTGAAATCATTAGTCATTATCTAGCAAAAGTTAACTTTTTATTGGTTTTTCAAAACTGACCTGCATTTGTAAGCAATATTTGGTAGACTGAAAGATACTGTATATATTAGAATCAAATCTAACACAGATCCATCTAAGAGTTGTCTAGATGTGTATTCAAATGCAGATCTAATGGTGCTTATAAATGAAAAGTCTTTAAAGTTACTGAGGTACATTTTGAAGGGAACCGTGCAAGATTTTCTGTCCATTTAAGATAAGCCTTCATTAGTCCCACAATGGGGAAATTCCAGGACCTGGTCCAGGACCCGGACCATTTAAAGCAGGGGAGTCCAATCATGTGCCATGGAGGGCCAAGGCCCTGCAGGTTCTCTCTCCTACCCAGTCCCTTTAGCAGGTGTTCTCACTGATCAGCAGTCAGTGGGAAGAACTTCAGTGGAATCTGCTGCTGAAGACACCGGTTGGCGGTAAAGCCTGCGGGGTCTTGGCCCTCCAGCGCCGCATGACTGGACACCCCCGATAAAGCATGTTAACAGCATTTAATGGATGCTTTAAAAGCTATGGCCCATTAACGGTGCTGCAGACAGCAGTCGGAGGATCACTAGAGTCGACTACATTCACCATCTTGGGACCACGAATGCACCCGAGCTGTGGAGATGTTTCAGGACGGACCCATGAAAACCTCACTGCTGCTATGAGTCAAAAAAAACAAAAACAAAATCAGAGCAAAACCTCCAGTTATCAGCCAACAGTTCCGATCTTTAATTAAATTCCCGTCACGTCCCAAATCTGAAGGCTCCGTGCTGAGCCGTGAGACGCCACGGAGCTCACGACACGTGCGCATCTGTTAACAAATGAACGCATCCAGCTGTTAAAGGGTCCACGGCGCCGGCTCGGGCGCGCGGGATCGGTCCCCGCCTTCGGTGCGCTCCTGCGCCGGGATGATCCGGGACGCCGGTGGGCGGGGGCGTGGTGGGGCAGTGGGGCACTCACTTGGTGGCGAGCAGCATGCTGCGCCGCGTCGGCAGCTGCTCGGGCTCGCTCTGCCGGCACAGATACTCGGCCGTGGCTCTGGCGGGGAACTCCGTCTCGCACACGTAGCCGAAGTCCCGGGCCAGATGGACGGCCTCACCTGGGGGGAGAAAAGAGAAGGGGAGGTGCGATTAATGAAAGGGGGGTGGGGGTGGGAAGTGAGTCAGGTTTTGGTAGCAGAAGTGTCGTGATGGTGGCGCGGAGACGTTTGACGCTCATGTCATTTTTTTTTTTTTTTTTTAAATCGACACAGACGACCGGTGGAACCGCCCCGGGTCGGGCCGGGACCCGGTCGGGAGGCGAGCGTCCGCGCCAGCTTTCCTTCACTCTCACTCCGCAGACGGTGTGCGCGCTGGTTGCGCGCGTGCAGCCACCCGTGCCGTGGCTGTTTATTCAAGTGTGCTCATGCGGGGATATTTCTGTGTGAATATGTGTCAGGATGTATGCCGGTCACCGTGTATATGTGTGTGTGTTTGTGTACCCTCCACTAGAGACGTCAGCAGAGTGACGTTGGCCGCCTTGCGTCGCCCTGCGGGCAGGTTGAGGCCAATCTTCTCCAGACGCTCTCTCAGACAGCGGCCACCATTCTTTGACTTGGCCCTGGGGGGGGGACAGAGGAAACAGAGAGAGCAGTTTCAGGTCCTGCGTGCTGCCGTCTGCGCCTCCTCATGAGCGCTGCCGCGTCTCTCTGGATGCGCGTCTTATTTTTTGTGCCGATCCGCGGCTGCAGCCTCCCCATTGCTCCCTGTCAACGCTGGTGGCTTCTGCTGGTTTTCCGTTTCCGCCGCTGCTCTGCCTTTAATCTGCCCGCTCTCATCTAATCTCCATTCTAATGAAATTAAATCCGAAATCAACTAAATATTTAGGTCAGACTTTCTTCAGTCTTCTTCAGCTAGATGAATCTAGATTTTATTTCGCATGCCTACATTTATCCTTTTCCCAAGTATAGGCTACATTTAAATTGATGTCAAGTTAAAGTTCAGTTTATGCAAAAATATTTATTGGAATTTCTCAGAAGGAAAGTTCAAAACAGTATAGAAATACAGTGGTGTGAAAAAGTGTTTCCCCCCTTCCCGTTTTCTCATTTTTTGTATGTTTGTCACACTTACATGTTTCAGATCATCAAACAAATTTAAATATTAGACAAAGATAACACAAGTAAACACAAAATGCCGTTTTAAAATGAAGGTGTTTATGGTTAAGGATAAAAAAAAATCCAAACCTACATGGCCCTGTGTGAAAAAGTGATTCCCCCCCATTAAAACATACATTAACTGTGGTTTATCACATCTTTGGAAAGCTGACTTCAATTTCTCTAGCCACAGCCAGGCCTGATTACTGCCACACCTGTTCTCAATCAAGAAATCACTTAAATAGGACCTGCCTGTCAAAGTGAAGTAGACCAAAAGATCCTCAAAAGATAGACATCAATGCTGAGATCCAAAGAAATTCAGGAACAAATGAGAAACAAAGTAATTGAGATCTATCAGTCTGGAAAATGTTATAAAGCCATTTCTAAAGCTTTGAGACTCCAGCAAACCACAGTGAGAGCCATTATCCACAAATGGTGAAAACATGGAACAGTGGTGAACCTTCCCAGGAGTGGCCGGTCGACCAAAATTACCCCAAGAGCGCAGCGACGACTCATCCAAAAGGTCACAAAAGACCCCACAACAACATCCAAAGAACTGCAGGCCTCACTTGCCTCAGTTAAGGTCAGTGTTCATAACTCCACCATAAGAAAGAGACTGGGCAAAAATGGCCTGCATGGCAGAGTTCCAAGACGAAAACCACTGCTGAGCAAAAAGAAAATAAAGGCTCATCTCAGTTTTGCCAGAAAACATCTTGATGATCCCCAAGACTTTTGGGGAAATACTCTGTGGACTGACGAGACAAAAGTTTAACTTTTTGGAAGGTGTGTGTCCCATTACATCCAGCATAAAAGTTACAGCATTTCAGAAGAGGAACATCATACAACAGTAAAGTATGGTGGTGGTAGTGTGATGATCTGGGGCTGTTTTGCTACTTCAGGACCTGGAAGACTTGCTGTGGTAAATGGAACCATGAATTCTGCTGTCTACAAAAAAATCCTGAAGGAGAATGTCCGGCTATCTGTTCATGACCTCAATCTGAAGCGCACTTGGGTTCTGCAGCAGGACAATGATCCAAAACACACCAGCAAGTCCACCTCTGAATGGCTTAAGAATAACAAAATGAAGACTTTGCAGTGGCCTAGTTAAAGTCCTGACCTGAATCCGATTGAGATGCTGTGGCATGACCTTAAAAAGGCAGTTCATGCTCGAAAACCCTCCAATGTAGCCGAATTACAACAATTCTGCAAAGATGAGTGGACCAAAATTCCTCCAAAGACTCATTGCCAGTTATGCTTGATTGCAGTTGTTGCTGCTAAGGGTGGCCCAACCAGTTATTAGGTTTAGGGGGCAATCACTTTTTCACACAGGGCCATGTAGGTTTGGATTTTTTTTTCCCTTAATAATAAACACCTTCATTTTAAAACTGCATTTTGTGTTTACTTGTGTTATCTTTGTCTAATATTTAAATTTGTTTGATGATCTGAAACATTTAAGTGTGACAAACATACAGAAAATGAGAAATCAGGAGGGGGGCAAACACTTTTTCACACCACTGTACCTACATTTATCCTTTTCCAAAGTATAGGCTATATTTAAATTGAAGTTGAGTTAAAGATCAGTTTATGCAAAAATATTTATTGGAATTTCTTAGATGGGCAGCAGTGAGGAAAGCTCAAAACAGTATAGAAATAGAAATTCTTTTCAATTACGTAAATGTAAGGATGGGAATCTGTAGCTACCTCACGATTCAATTAAATTATGATTCGGAAGGCTGCAATAATAAAATCATTATTGCTGCAGTTGTTTGTTTTTTTTCTATTCAGGATTTCTTACCCAGAATTTGCTAAGACCCATAATGAATTTACTTCCAATATCTTTTATTAATCAAGCAAATAAAAACAGAGATGTGATTAGTCAGCTGGAATGTTACAACTATGAAAAAGTATTTGCCTGATTTCTTATATTTTTGCATATTTGTCACACTTCAATGTTTCAGATCAAACAACTTTTAATATTAGACAACGATAACCCGAGAAAATAGATGATTTCATTTATTAACTGAAAAAATCTATTCAAACCTACCTGGCCCTGTGTGAAAAAGTAATTGCCCCCTTAATTGGTTGTGCCACCCCTGGCGGCAACAACTGCAATTGTTTGTGATAACTGACAATGAGTCTTTTACATAGCTGTTGAGGAATTTTAGGCCACTCTTCTTTGTCAGCCACATTGGAGGGTTTGAGCTTGAGGTCACGAACTGATGGCCGGACATTCTCCTTAGAATTTTCCTGGTAGAGAGCAGAATTCATGGATCCATCAATTACAGGAAGTCGTCCAGGTTTTGAAAAAACAAAGCAGCCCGAGACCATCACACTACCCCTACCATGCTAGACTACTACTATGATGTTTTTTTGAAATGTTTTGTTACTTATACACCAGATGGACACACGCCTTCCAGAAAGTTCAACTTTTGTCTCATCAGTCCACATATTTTCCCAAAAGTCTTGGGAATCATCAAGATGTTTTTTGGGTTTTTTTGGCAAATGTGAGATGAGCCTTTGTGTTCCTTTTGCTCAGCAGTTTTTTTCCCCTCCAAACTCTCCCATGGATGCCATTTTTACCCAGTCTCTTTCCTATTGTTGAATCATGGACCAGTGTTCAAACTGAGGCGAGTGAGGCCTGCAGTTCTTTAGATGTTTCTCTGGAGCGGCAGTGGCTCAAGCAGGCCATCCAATAATCAGAGGGTTTGTGGTTGGAATCCCGCTCTCCCCAGCCATACTGCTATTGTGTTCCTGGGTAAGACACTTTACCCACCTTGCCTCTAGTGTCCATGACACTGGGTATGAATGTGTATAAATGTTCAGTATGCGGAGGGCACAAGAGTATCACACCCAGAGTTCGTATATTCACGATACCGTAACTTAATCTCGTGTAATATTGCTTAAATAACTAAAAGTATTACATATTTATGAGTTAAAGATCTACAAAAAAGTAGTTGAGACTTCAGCAATGCCTGATTATATCAGCGTTCCTTATCATGGTTGTCTCGCGACCAACACCAAACACTGGGACTGTAGCACTGAGCTAGAGGTGAAGAAAAAGTAAAATTTTATTACCGTCTTCCTCACCATAAAGGGGGTGTTTTTTTTTAATCTTAGTTTAAGCAAACAGACTGTGTAGTTGACTCACAACAGGTACAGCATCTTCTTCCCATTTTGTCTCTGTAAATGTGATTTCAACCATGAGAACGTCTGGGGGGTTTTCCCTTAAAAAAGGAACTTGATGGAAACAATTAAAACCTGAACACAAACTTCATAATCATCCCATTAGAATGCTGATTTTGTCATTATGCACTTATTAAATGGTAAATGGCGTTCACTTATATAGCGCTTTTTTACTCATCTCTGGGTGACCAAAGCGCTTTACAGATCCTGCTCTCCACCCATTCACACACTGATGGACAGGTGCTGGCCTGACCCACCACGAGCATCTTAATTAAAACATAAGTTAATTGAAATACCTGTGATACTAAAATACATGCGAGTATGTTTATTTATGGTCACATAGTAACTGACTGATAATCTGTATTAATCGAACTTTATTGCAGGGTTCACATTAGCAAAACATCGAATGGATGTTATGATACTTCACATTCATATATCCCACTGAAATCTATTCATTAAGGGAAAAATTTTAAAACATTTCATATTGAATACAGGGAAATCTTTCATAATGCTGTATGCTTTGTGGTGCGGCATGAGGGCTACATAAATCACTGCAGTGTAGCAATGTTCTTCTAATTTAACCTCACATGAAATTTGTGAATCTGAAAGTCAAAGGATAAATTTTCAAAAATTAATTTTCAGAAATTGAGGCAGAGTACCATTACAGATTTTGAAGAATATCATACTAAAATGAAAATAATTCTTCCCTTTACCCCATTTTTAAGGTCTAATATTGTTTAGCCCTTTAATCTGATCTAGGCCATTTCTGAGTATAGAATACAGCCTGTATGGAAAGCAGTGTTACAGGTAGCAGCTGTCTTTCAAACTGGGGTTTCTATGAGCGGTCGAGGCGAGAAATAAATGTGTAGTTGCCAAATATGTGTTTACTTTTTACTAACAACCACTGTTTTAAAAGCTCCAGGAAGCGATCGGCTCCATGCACCTGCTCCTCATTTGCGTGTTATGGATCTGAACGGGGTCAGTGGTAGGTAGAGGAACACTGGCCAAAGTGTTGTTCGTCACCGCAGGACCCTTGGCGACAGTTTGAGCCGGTTCTCTCAGCTCATTTCACTGCCTCAGAGCCACATTCAAACCAGGTCCCCCTCCCCTCCTCCACTGCTTCGCTATGCAAAACAGACGCCTTCATCCCCCTCTGCCTCAATACTGCTGCTCGGCTCCTCCCGCTTCCCCTGAGGTAGCCAAGAGTATTCGTCTGATTGGTTAATGATGTAAACAAACTCGTCAACCCCCCCTCCCAAACGGAAATGAATTACCGATCTGGAAATTCACAGCAGAAAAACACAGACTTGGGATTGCGGTAAGATTTTGCTCTGGATATGTCTTGTAAGTCGCAAAAAACATGTTACAGACATGCTGACAACAGAAAATAAAAACAAAACTTGATTTTTGCCAGAGTGTCACTTAACCACACAGTGAACCACATAGTAAAATAACCACATAGATTCTGTCTTTGAGTAACCGCTGTAACTCTTCTGGGTTTTTTCCTGTACGTCACAAAATGGGAAGCCCAGCCTTAATACCCACCCACTGCTCTGTTATTGGCCAGCCTAGCTGTCTGTAGATGAGCTGGGCGCCAACGGCGTTAGCTTAAGAGCTAACAGTGCTACTACAGAGTCAGCTTACCAAGCGTGATTTATATTATTTTCCTTTAGATTTTAGTAACTCTAATATACATCCCTGTTTCTATCTGGTTTATCCACAGTCAATACATCTCATGTCATTCTGTTTTATTTTGTTACATCAAGCTGCTAGCATGAGCTTGATGAAGTCAGTCTAATGCCATTAGAGCTTGCCTCAGCGGGGAGAGGTTGATGGACAGGCTGTGGTGTATGTAAAACAGCGTGACGCACTGTGCTGCGGGAGCACGCATGTACGGGTGATGTCAGCGCGCCTCAGGGTAGATTAGGCAACTGCCCAGGGCCAGTCGGCCTCTCTCTTGCCTCTTCCTATGCTCCAACCTACACGATGCTCTGCCTCCTGATATGTTATGAACCCAATAAAGCTAACTTCAGCACATGACCGTGTCTGCCCATTCTTCAGACACAACATTGGCGACAAGGATGACCCACGCAACATCGAGGATGGAGGCTTTACTCGCATCTTGGACCCACAGAAACACACAGTGACTGTGCAGCTTTGTTGACCAGCCATTTCGCTGCCCCACGGAGCGGAATGGTCCAGAGAATTAGGTTTCTCCACCGCCAACAGAGAACGGTACGTAGCCAGCCTCAGCTGTTTGGCTAGCTCATGTGGATTTGGACACTTGGAAGGTGAGATGGACACCATGAATTCAAAGCCGTGGGAGAAACTACTGGTGGTGCCGGATGACATGCCGTTGGCCAGGGCAATGGAAATGGCGCCCCAGCTAAAAGTGGCTACCCAGTTAGCGTTGCAGCTAGCGGGCCCCGACCCGCACTCCCCATATTCAGCTCCGCTAGTAAGAGCCGTTGCCCGGGCTGCTCAGCCCTTTGACCCCACGTCTCCTCATGACAGCTCCATGTCTCTTCACTATGGCCCCGAGGTAAACGTTGCAGGACAGCAAGGCACCACAGCACACTGACCCTGCGGTAACTGCGGCTCTCCCTCGCACTGCATACACGCACCTGTCTGCCCAGGACAGAGGTGCCAACGCTGCAGTAAGCTCAGTTTGACCAGCGACCGCCTGAGTCCACTGCACTCAGACGTGGACGCAGCCACTCCCTGCTTTGCACCGCACACCGAGCGGAACCCTGTAGAGCCGGAGCCGGTCCTCCCGCAGCACGAGCATCATCGAGCTGCCGCCTCACCACAGGGGCTCCGGTCCATATTCACGCAGGACTCAGAAGAAGGTAGGACCTACCCCGTCAGCGGCAAGACAAGCCTGTCTCTACGTCTCCCTCGCACCACACCTGTGCATTTGCCAGACTGGGACTTCACCGATAAACGGTCTGCGACTCCAACAAGGCGCTTGCCAGAACCACCCAAACTGGCACAACCTGAGCCCACTTGGCACAAACCCGATGGAGACCTCTCCATCTCAAGGACTTTGGGACTGGTTTCAATGCATTTGTAGTTAGAGCATGGTCTGGCATGTGGCAGAATACCCCACAAGGCCATGCAGGCCCACTGGCAGTCTACTTAGTTGCCCAGTTAGAAATGTTGTGGTTGACATGCTTAAAATGGTTCTTTATACCAGCCTGTTCGGCCCAGTCATATGTGTATGTTCTTATGCCAGCCTGTGCCTGCTAAGCTAGTCATGTGTAAATGTTCTGAGCTTTCTTGGGGGGGGGGGTATCAACTGGTATCAGCCAGGCCACTTTGCTGTCAGTTCTGCTGGTCATGCACCTCCTGATCCTTGTAACTTGGCGGATGCAGTGCAGCCAGATAATTAAAACAAATTGAAGGGGAGGGGGATTTTTTCAGTTTTTTTTCCTAACATTTAGTGCACAGATTCATTCTTATACAAGTGTATCTGATGTTTACACATTTATTTTGGCACAGATGTTTTGTTTTTAATAGGGAATGGGCGCGTGATGCCACTTGACAGAAAAACCACAAGGAATTGCGAGAAAAGTGGTCTGCTTATCTTTGTTCAGTAGTGAGTGACGAAAGTGGTTAAGCTGAAGTTTTTGAGAGAGTTGTTTCAGTGTGTTATTATTATTCATCTGAATACCACGCAACGTTAGAATGGGGAAGTTTTGCTGCATTATCAAATGCAACAACCGCTCTCATGATTGGCTTGGGAAAAAGATTCATAATGGCGTACGCTTTTTTAACATCCCTACTTGGAAGAAAACTAGAGACAATTGGGTCTCCGAGTTAACAAAGAAGCGTTGGATGGAATGGATTGCAGCAGTCAGAAGGAAAGACAACAGCTTCGACAATATTCCTGTACACATGGTTGTGTGTTCACGGCATTTTCACGACGGTAAGTTGTGATTTAAACATATAAAGATTACTTGTATACGCGTGAAGTTGTTGCTAACTTTTAACAAGCTGGCTCAGAATTCCCAGAGTGCACTGTTGCCTTCATTGTGCATGGATTTAAAATCAGCTGGGGACTGCAGTCCATAGAATGTTTGGTATTGTTAGATTCAGCAGCTTCTCCTCTTTCAGGTGACTATAAAAATGTCACTGTCCTCATTTAGTATGTTTTCATAGTGGCTAATTATACCGGTAATTTTTTCGGTGTGCCAGCGCGAGTGTCGGGCTTATCACATTACTTGATTAGTATTTCATGTCCAGTTGTGTAATAATGTGTATATACTTATCCCACAAGGGTCCATTCTTGGTCCTTTACTTTTCAGCATTTTTATTAATGACTTGCCGTTACACTGCTCAGCTGCAACATGCCAACTTTATGCAGATGATGCAGTTATTTACACAGCTGCCAAGACTCCAGCACAGGCTGCAGATGTACTGTCTACAAGTATGGTTGATGTCCAAGAGTGGCTCCTCAAGAACCATCTATTGCTGAACCTTCAGAAAACAGTCTCAATGTGCTTTTCAATCAAAAAATGTAACCTGCAACATTTTAAAGTTAATATACATGATCATGACATCAGTTTAGCTACAGAATTCAAATACCTTGGCATTGTACTAGATCCTCAACTCAAATTTAATCTTCATATAAAGAAAATTTCAAAAACAGTAAAAAAAAATCTGAACTGCTTTAAATTAATTAGATATTACATACCTTACGAAGCAGCTGCACTGTATATGCATTCTATGGTTTTTTCTCATATATCATACTGTTTGACAGTCTGGGCTCAAGCAGCCCCTTCCACAATAAGACATATAGGTTCATTATATAATCAAACCCTAAAAATCTTGGACAAAAAGCCCATTAGGTGGCATCACTGTAATGTTTTAAAAAAATACAACCTATTGAGTTTTGAGAGCTTCATTGACCTCTGTCTTCTGAAATTAACGTTCAAATGTTTCCATAAATCAGCACCCGAGCCACTTGCTGGTTTCGTCCAAAGACAGGACAGCAGCAGAGCCACCAGGAGTTCTGTTAACAATAACTGTAAAATATTCCACCGCAGAACCACATTTGGACAAACAGCTTTCTCTATAAAGGGCAGTCATATCTGGAACACAATGCCAAATGAAATTAAAATAATAACGGACTTTAAAACATTCACTAAAAATGTTAAAAACTGGCTGAAAAATAAACAAGAATGTACTCATGTATGAATTAACTGTCTGCAGAGTGAGAGCGAATGAAGGGAAGGAATAAATGTGTTTGTTTATAGTGAGTGACGGAGGGAGGAAGGCCTGAAATAGGCAAATGTGAGTTATGTTATATGTGTTAAATGTGAGTCAGGCTGTTATATTTGTGTATTTATAATATTTATAATATTTATGTTAAATGTGAGTCAGGCTGTTATATTTGTGTATTTATAATATAATATTTATAATTGTGTATTTATAATTTTTCTGCATTGATGTATGTGATTATTGTGTATATTTTTTATCTTGATTCTTTTTTCTAAAGCCCATCCAGGGACAAGAGTTGCAAATTAGCTAATAGCTATACACTCTATGTGCAACACATCAGATTAATTGTCTTTGATTAATTGTCTATGTTTATTGCACTGTCCCTGTCAAATAAACTAATCTACTACTACTACTACTTATCAAGCATCATATGACAAATTTGAACATAAATCCAACATGTCACAACTGGGACTTGGAAATGCCTGTAGTTGCAGAGACACATGCTAGAGCAGAAAACTGTGTAGAAACAATGATTGCTTACCTTTGTGCAAACAACAGTTTTCTGATCGTTCACCCGGAAGATTTGAGGCAGCTGGACCCATGCATTGGTGAATTGAACATGAGCCTCTAATGAGTTATAGTCCTTAAATTGCTCATGGGTGTATGCATTCACCTCACAAACCAGCTAGGCAAACACGTCTGACAGTGTGAGGCAGTTGGTCGAGATCCGTGGCCCATTTGTTGTGCTCATATTGATCGACCCCTTTTAGTTCTTTAATTTTTTGGAGGGAGTGCTCCTTTGCTTCCTTATTCAGCTTCTCTGAATAAGAAATTTTAATTTTCTATTTGTTGCATTTCATCGCTCCATCGCACATATATCTGTCCCTGTTAGCAGTTGCAGTAGACTACAAGTAAACAAAGAAGTCAGACCACGACAATGGCGATGACGGCCCAGAATGCAGCGCGGCATGACGTCAATACCCATTCTCTATACACTGAAAAACAGTAAATAACTTTTTGAAATTAACTGGATATTTTAAACAGAAAAATTGAAATCTCTGAAAGGTGAAACATTAAATCAAGATAAATGTACTTTTTTTGGGATGGTCACTCAAAATAAGATAAAATGATCACTTACTGTGAAAACTCGAGGCACCCCACGGGCCTGTATGAGTGGTTGCTGGGGTTTCATGACATTACTATTTGCTCATGCAACAACCCCTGTGTCAAGTATACACAAGTCTTAAACTGTTATTTTAGCTTAGTACCGTGACCCAAGGCAACTAGCTGAAGCTAGAAGTTTAGCCACTCTTTCACGAATGTTTCTGTGCTTATTGTACTCCAGGGACCAGTCACATCCTATCAACCACTGAAACCACACACCCCTGTGCACCAGTGATGCTTTATTTCATTCTTTGAGACAAATTTACCTTAGTTGGTTCAGGCTCACTACCTGAGCTAGGAGCTAGCCAGCTAAAATTAGCAACAATGATGTAAGGGGGAGGGGGAGGCTCAATGTGGCTCTTCTCTTAGGAATTTAAAGAGACATGCGCTGAAACGAGCCGTTCTGAGGAATGCTGCAATAATTAAATGATTAAAGGCAGTCTGACCAAAACATGTCACATTCATTTCATTAATACCTGTTGGGGGCTGTCAGCATGTGGGGGAAAGTGCAGTAAATGGGACCTTTAAAGTGGCTGCTCAGAGATCGTTGTGCAAGACAAGATTGAAAACAAACTTGACTTCATCATGAAAAAAATTTATGAGAAAAACAGTGACAGTAGTGTTAAGAAGCGTGTGGATTTTTTTTTTTTTTTCCAGTGAAATCTAAGATGGTCAGGCAGGGAATTATTCCTAAACTTCGTCATGACGTTTCATAAATTCCTATAAATGTTAGATCTGTTTGCAGGGATGCTGCATTACTGTCAAAGCAGCATTTAATTGTCACAAATTGGTATGTCATTGATTGTTTATCTACATCAGTGAATACTAGTAAAACTAAACTGAACCCACTGTTCCATGCTTAAAATCCTGACTATAAACTAACTAGCTGCAGTGATGTTAAAGTACCTCCCCATGTTATGCAGTGATACACTGTTATCCCTGTGGTAGCTGTATCTCTCTGCTGGGTTTTTACGGCCCTTTAGATCTTTTAATTATGTCCTCTGAAAGTATTTCAGCCTGCAACCCGAATCATAAAGTTGTTCTCTCGCCCCGGGGCCGTAGTTCATTAAACCACACTGCTTCTCTTATGATTTCGTCTCATGACCCATTTTGGGTCCTCAGCCCTGGCCTGATAGTGGAGTTAAATAATTAAATCGATCTGATTCCGAAAAACTTCATTAAAAAAAGAAACATAAGGTTGATAGTGTTTCTAGGGGATGAAAGTTTTTCGCTATAGTAAGGATTTATGAGAGCGCTATTTTATAGTAATGCCTTTCAAAATTATTGTAGATATTTACTGTGTTTTGTGTATTTTATGTGTAATGATTTAGTACTAAAAGAAAGATTAGACCGTTATTAACAAAAATTCATTCAAAATTCAAATGAAAGTCTGATATTGTAAATTATTATCAGATCAAATAGTTGCAATATCACATGTTTTAGTCACAAAGTTTGCAAAAACAAGATGCAAATGTAAATGAATTAAGCACAAATTTGCAATAATAAGGTGCAAAAATAAGATAGTTAAGTTAGTTTTTTTCTCATTAATGTTCAGCATTTTCCTTGTACATTTACAGCTACACTCTCCTCAGTTTTTGACATTTTGCTCTTAGATGTGTTGGTCTGGTTGGACAAATGCAGTTGTGTTGTATCAACTATCCCTGCAGTCTTTATGGGTTTGGGAGGGGGGGGGGGGTCACACCTCAACAATAAAGATGGTTTTGGTTCATTCTGCTCACAACATAATTAGTACCTCCTTAAGCAGACCGAGCGGTCCTTGTATTGGAATTCAACAGATACTCAAACTGAATGGCTGCCATACGCGGAGAGATGCTGATTTAGGAAAGACTGCAGATTTTTCAAGCGCTGGACATGCAACTTTTCTCTTAAACATTTGTCACTTCTCTCATGAATTTCCAATATTTTTGCCCAAAAATGTGCAGTTTTTTCCAAGTAAATCTGCAACTTATTTAATGGAAAGTTGTGACTCTTTCCCTTGCAAAGTTACAACCTTTCAGCAGATATTTGCAACTCTTTTCTTGAAAAACTGCAACTTTTCTTTTGTAAATATAAGACTGTTTCATATATTTTTTCTTCTTTTTTCACCTAGATGTTTGAGCGTTCTCTCTTTCTCTCACTCTCTCCATATCAGCAGGTTCCAGACACTTGGTTTTGGGGTTAGGACCTCATCCTAACCCATAAATCAAAAAGAACTTAGACACTATGAATTATTATCAAGATAATGAGCCCAGTTACATGGTCACAATACACCAGTAACTGTGAATAAACAGATAATGGGAATAATCAGATATGATGTGTTTACATGCACTGAATAAATGGATTACTGGGTGGTAAACTACTTGAGCTAATGTGATTTCTCAGAACCCAGTAATGGCCTTTACCTGATTATTCTGTTTACACTACTATTTGAAGAATCAGATAACTCCAAAAATCCAATTATAATCAGTTTATCTGTATGCAAATAAACATGGAAATAATAAGTTAAAGTGACACTCTGCCAAAAATCAAGTTTTTTTCCTTGTTAACATGTCTGTGCGACGTGTTATTTTTAATGACTTACAAGACATTTCAAGAGGGAAATCGCTCATATTCCACGTCTATTTTTTTGCTGTGAAATTTTAGTTAAGCTCCTCCTGTTGGAAAAAGGCAGGTTTTGACAGAGCGTTTTTAGTGGCGTTGCTGTAACGGCGCTGTAGCGTTGAGCCAATCAGGACGTAAGAACTGTCTCTGGCCTGACTCAAGTTAGCCTCCAGGGCCAGTTAGCATTTTTGGACAACTGCTTTGGAAACTTCACCCCGGTTAAGATGGGTTTTACCATTAAACTGCTTTTAAGTCATTATCCTGGGCTACCATGCATACAACTGGGCATGTCCTTCAACTGGTAAGTCTTTTCATCACAGGATTTATTCTGTTTAGTGTCGCGCTAGCCACCATTAGCCTTGTGGGATGTGGGTGGACCTATTCACAGATCCTGCCATTGGAAGGAGGAGAAAAGGTGAAAAGATTTTGACGTGAAACTATAAGACAATTAAAAGTTTTGTTTTGTTTTTTAAGAAAAAGGGGCATGAGATATATCTTTTTAGACAATATAGATTTGTTTTGATAGGGGATTTATATCCACCAGAGTCGTCTTTAAATGAATGAGATATTTCACCATGTGACATCCATAAAAAACAAGCACAAAAGCGGCCAGATTGGTAGCTTTCAAGTCTTCATTGTGATGTATTGGGAGTTCGACCAATCGACACTACGTTTCCCATAAATCCTGTTGTTGAGATGAACATATTTGAAAACTTAACCTGAAATGAAGAATTTCTTTGCTTCAGTTGCTCAGATTTCGGGCTTGGGATCCACTTTTAAGTAACGTGTTCTGTTCCCTTTCTTAGCCCATTTAGTTTTATTGCATTTCAAAGGCCTAAAAAAACAAAAGCTAAGAATTATGGATTTACTTCTTGCCTATAACTTGTCCTAATGTGAATCCTAAAATCTATAATCGCCTATATATCTTGTCACCCTCTTACCTGCGGAGGACTCCACCCAGCAGGGAGGCATTTAGGCACTCGGGCGGGGAGAGACGTCGCTGCACCTCCCCAACCGTCACCTTGTACTTTGAGGTGGAGCTGAGCAGCGACAGGCGACCCGGCACCGAACAGAAAACCTCGGCTGGGTTGGACACAGTTCCCATGCCGAGACTCTCTTTACCGATGGACAGCGCCGACAGGGACGAGCCATTCAGCTTGGATGGGAGAGGAACTGCAGAGAGGATTGAAAGGTGCAGTGGGTCACATTCAGCGCAATATAAGCCAGATATGAAAACGCAGCCAGTTCACATATTATCAGTCATCAGCCTCTTCCGAGGCACGTAGGAGAACCTGCAGAAGTCATTTGCGTAAGCAAAGTTTAACATAAAAAAATAAAAAAGGAATTATGGTGGTCCAAGATGGCCGCCTACATGGAGAAGGATCCTCTTCCTGTATATAAAAAACGTTGTGGCCACACATACGTGACCTACTTTGTGACTGATGTAAGGCCTCACATTTTAGATAAGAACAAAGACAGAGCTTCCTTGGAGATAACAGGAAGCTGTGAAGGCGTTAGCTTTGGTATGCAGGGCCTGAGACTGTGGGGGTGATATTAGAGGATTAAAGAGGAGATGCATTGTTACTGGCGATTATAATGCAATGTGACTTGTGATGCAATGAGACTTGTGAACTGTGAGAGTCCTGGTATTTAAGGACGAGAGTTTCCTGTGATGTTCTCTTTCTTCTTTGAGATGTTGGCGAATGTGAATAAAGCTGCCATGAGAGAAATCTGTCTCATCATTTCCACATTCCCACAACGTCATCTTAGTGTACAAAAAAAAATGCAACAACTTCTACTTATGAGGGATTATACAACAATAAAAAAGTTTGGAGTTTATGCAGCATTAAATGTCAGAATTCAGATAACCCAAATAATGTTACACATTGTACCTTTAAAATAAACAATTAACATTGTATGAATAGACAGTTTATTTAAAAAGCAGGATAAAGAGGTGGGGGGGGGATAAAATAACAAATAAAGCTCATCAATCTCAACATATGTCATGTGCATAGGCGGCAGCGTGACAGCGTGCTCCTCCCCTCCTGATTAATCTATTCAGCGTAATGTTCTCCCCCGCATCCACAGCTCTAATTCTGGAGCGCCGCTTGTTGATTCTTCAGTTTAAGCTGCAGGTGGTTGCATGTTAACTGCGCATTCTCAAGCAGCTCTGCTTCACACCTCTGAGAGTTCAATTTGCACTCAATTTTTTAATCTTGTTTCAGCGACAGAAAGAGAAACTCAAGTGGCAGGTCAAATGTCAGGTTTTTTTTGGGGGGGGGGAAAAGGTAAGCTCACACTGAAATCCCTGCATCAAGTGTTCAACCATCTAGACTGGTTTGTGTTGTGATATGGGTACTGATGATAACTGCAATATTCTAAAAAAAAATGCATTGTTACTGAAATTGTGTTAATATGCATGCAATATATACAATATGTTACCTTGCTGCATTTTCACAAACTAATTAGGAGTAATATACACATATAGCATTTACAAAAAAACAAACACAGTTCTTCTTCTTCTTTCGGCTGCTCCCTTTAGGGTTCGCCACAGCGGATCATCTGCCTCCATCGCACCCTATCCCTTGCATCTTCCTCCGTAACACCATCTCTCTCCATGTCCTCCTTCACTGCATCCATGAATCTTCTCTGTGGTCTTCCTCTTTTCCTCCTGCCTGGCAGTTCCATCTTCAACATCCTTTGTCCAGTATCTCCACTATCCCTCCTCTGCACATGTCCAAACCCTTTCAGCCTTGCTTCTCTCACTTTGTCTCCAAATCGCTCAACCTGAGCTTTCCCTCTGATATGCTCATTTCTAATCCTGTCCTTCCTAGTCACTCCCAATGAAAATTTTAGCATCTTCAACTCTACCACCTCCAGCTCCATTTTCTGTCTTTTTGTCAGCACCACTGTCTCCAAACCATACATCATAGCAGGTCTCACTACTGTCTTGTAAATCTTCCCTTTCACTCTTGCTGCTACCCTTCTGTCACAAATCAGCCCTGACACTTGTCTCCACCCTGCCTGCACTCTCTTCTTCACCTCTCTTGTGCATTTTCCATTGCATTTCCACAAAAAACAAGTACAGTTAAAGACCTTTTTCACTACTCAGATTATTATCATTACTTTATTCACATTTTTAAACATATTTCACAATACGGGTACATCTCAAAAAATTAGAATATCATGAAAAAGTTCAATATTTTTTGTCACTCATTTCAGAAAGTGAAACCCATATACTATATAGATTCATTACACAGAGAGTGATATATTTCATGTGTTTATTTATTTTAATTTTGATGATTATGGCTTACAGCCCACGAAAACCCCAAATTCAGTTTCTCAAAAAATTAGAATATTGCATAAAATTAATTTTTAAAAAAATAGTTTTTAATAGAAATGTTGGCCAACTGAAAAGTCTGTCCATGTACACTCTCAGTACTTGGTCGGGGCAAATTTTGGATTAATTACTGGATCAGTGTGGCGTGGCATGGAGGTGATCAGCCTGTGGCACTGCTGAGGTGTTATGAAGGTCCAGGTTGCTTTGATAGTGACCTTCAGCTCATCTGCATTGTTGGGTCTGGTGTCTCTCATCTTCCTCTTGACAATACTCCATAGATTCTCTATGGGGTTTAGGTCAGGAGAGTTTGCTGGGCAATCAAACACAGTGATACCATGGTCATTAAACCAGGTTTTGATACTTTTGGCAGTGTGTGTGTGTGTGTGTGTGTGTGGGGGGGGGGGGGGTGCCAAGTCCTGCTGGAAAATGAAATCATCTTCTCCATAAAGCTTGTCAGCAGAGGGGAGCATGAAGTGCTCTAAAATTTCCTGGTAGATGACTGCACTGACTTTAGTCTTGATAAAACACAGTGGACCAACACCAGCAGATGACCTCTGTTCAGATAACAGTAAATTTTGCATTTCATTTGGAAATCAAAGTCCCAGAGTCTGGAGAAAGAGTGGAGAGGCACAGAATCTAAGTTGCTTGAGGTTTAGTGTGAAGTTTCCACAGTCAATGATGATTTGAGGAACCATGTCTTCTGCTGGTGTTTGTCCACTGTGTTTTATCAAGACCAAAGTCAGTGCAGTTGTCTACCAGGAAATTTTAGAGCACTTAATGCTTCCCTCTGCTGACAAGCTTTATGGAGAAGCTGATTTCATTTTCCATCAGGACTTGCCCCCCCCCCCCCCACACACACACACACAGCCAAAGGTATCAAAACCTGGTTTAATGACCATGGCATCACTGTGTTTGATTGACCAGCAAACTCTCCTGACCTAAACCCCATAGAAAATCTATGGAGTATTGTCAAGATGAAGATGAGAGACACCAGACCCAACAATGCAGATGAGCTGAAGGTCACTATCAAAGCAACCTGGACCTTCATAACACCTCAGCAGTGCCACAGGCTGATCACCTCCATGCTACGCCACATTGATACAGTAATTAATCCAAAAGGAGCCCTGACCAAGTATTGAGTGTGTACATGGACATACTTTTCAGTTGGCCAACATTTCTATTAAAAAAACCTATTTTTTAAAATTAATTTTATGTAATATTCTAATTTTTTTGAGAAACTGAATTTGGGGTTTTCATGGACTGTAAGCCACAATCATCAAAATTAAAATAAATAAACACTTGAAATATATCACTCTCTGTGTAATGAATCTATATAATATATGGGTTTCACTTTCTGAAATGAGTGACAAAAATATTGAGCTTTTTCATGATATTCTAATTTTTTGAGATGTACCTGTAGTATCATCACCTTGATAATATCAATATTGTGATATTATTCCAGTAATATTGTTATCACGGTATTTCTGGCCATGACAGTCATGTTGTGAAAATCTGATACCATGGCAGCCCTAGTTGTGAGTTGCATAATTTTTGTGATATCAGCTGTGATATCTCGGCTTGTGGTAAAGAATCTAATAGATAGATAGATAGATATCAAGACATATTGTGAACACTTTTATGCAAATAAATCTCTGCTCAAAGGCACGGCTACAGGCCTGTTTTTCCCTCAGTTGACTGAGCTGCTGCAAGTTAAAATAGCTGCACGTACTTCTGCTCACACCATTTTTGCATATATACACTTTATTCTTTTATAACCAAGTCATGATTTCTGGCATTTCTATGATTTTTAAATGCAGATTTTTGTAGCTTTAGGTACAAAAGGGTAAGTGCCATTTAGTTACGTCATTAGCAAAATAAGGTAAACTATAAAAAAAAAAATAGCCAATATCTCTAAAACTCTTGGATTTACACCAAAAATTTCTAGATTGATTATTAGTATGACAGACCAGAGAAAACTAAATAAATTTGTCATTTTTAAAAGAAGGGGCAACATAAAATTTTGGTTTAATTATCTTGTGTACCTGCAGTTTCAGCATAAAAATGACAAGAATTAATTGTGTTTGTTTAAATGAGTCTTCTCTTTCAGATTTTATATTGTGTAATACAGAAATCAGCACTGTAGCTGCATAAATATGATCTTAAATCAACTAAATCTACACGTCACATGAGCAGAATAAATATTGGAAGGAAAAAAAAAAACAGTCCGAGGACCACATTTGTTGCCAAAATGACACAAACATTCAGCAGATCTGCATCTTTTCTGGACTATCCCACATTAAGAGACGTCTATACCTAAAGTTTCTGCTGGCATTATCAACAAAATCCAAATAATACCTAAATAAAATCATCTTATCCCTGTAAAACAATCAAAATAAAAATACTGAAATCACAAATGAAAAATCATGGATGTCTGATTAGAGAAGTTAGGATACAGTTTAAATGTTCATTTTTTTAGGATTAGTAATAATGCATGTAAAGCCAGAAAAGCACAAATTAATTCTCCTTTACAATGATGTGGATGCAAAAATCACAACTATCTGGATGACTATTTAACACCATCATGACACAGTCATTACATTTGTTTGCTGTACATTATTGGAAATGATAAGCAGAAAAAGGGCTTTAATATGAATTGAAATGGCAATGTTGCTTATTTTCTACATTTTTAAAATCATAATTAACCTGCAGCTAGCTTCTGAACTGAAAGAAGCAGCCATTTAGGTTGAACTGCAAACTCCACATAACCAGCATCACGTTTTGTGCCTAATTTTGCTCTGATCCTAACATTTTCCCTGAGTTCTCTCCCTCTTTATTTTAAAGAAGAAATGTCTCTATAACTGTACTCTGGCATGCTTGCTGTCCCCGCTGCACTCTGTGGGTGGCAGGGTGGCCTCGTTGCGGCGCCCCGCTGTGCAGCACAGATTCACCAAAAATCTCTAAACCCCCCCCTCATTCACAAGCAGCTGATTAGCTGGCCAGCCGCAGAGGCCGCAGTTTCCTCTAAAGCTCTTTTTCTTTCTCATCTTCCCCCCCTTCCTTCTTTTATCATCTTTCACTCCCTCTTGTCGTACCACCAACACCACCCTTCCATCTACATTCCGTCTCATTTTTCCCTCCTTCCCTGGTGGATTTTTTTTTCTTGGTATTCATGAGCGCTTTAGGTTTGCTATCTGCTGTAAGAGCTCATCGCGCAGGGGCTCTTGGAGGTAATTCATCAATTCTGAGCTTGGCAAACAAGTGGAATCGCTGTCACAGCTGCAGAGAGCATCGGGGAGATTCAACAGGGGCAAAAATGTGCAAAGCTGCACCTGAGGGGCTCAATTTTCGCAGAATCACACCTTGGTTATTGGGACGACTTTGCTGTCATGAATGGACAGGTTCAGGCCCGTGAAGGACTCATCAGATGATCGTTGCTGGTCATTCCTGTGCAAATACCTGTGCCAAACTTGACTTTACTGTCCATGTTCAATCGACATACAACTCACTAAAATCAATAAAAAAAAAAAGAAACACTCAAACATTACACACAATTAAAACAACAGGCAGCTGTGCAAACAGGCAATGAACAGAGCACCATGTAGGAATGTTGAAGGAACCGAAATACTTAATAAAAGCCCCCTACTGCGGTCAGTGTCTGAATGGTGTGAGGTATAAAGGGCCTCGGGCATGTGGTCCGGCTCGCCCTCGGGACCCCAACTGTAGGTGGCCAGAAGGGAGCACCGAACTCAGAATTTAGTGGGCATGGAGTATTAGATGCTACCGAGGTCTCAAACAGGTCGCATCCATCCACTGCACACTGCAGCGGCTGGATGGACGAACTTAAATTTTCTAATCACGCCCCTGTTACCACCCCACCCCTCCCCCCAACACTCTGCAGTCGATAATATTAGTGTGATGGTACTCTGCAAATTTCCCCACAACTCCTCTTTTATCATGTTCCCCTCCCTTCCCCCATTTCTCTCTCCTCCTCACACTAGCCTCCTCTCTCTCTCTCTCTCTCTCTCTCTCACACACACACACTCACACTCACACACTCTCTCTCTCTCTCATATGACCATGAACAGTTCATTAAGAATGTGTGCCTTTGGGGTGAAGTCTGCAGCTGAGTATTAGAGGACTTCTTGACTTCAAATGAAATAGCAAAACAGAATTATTTATAGTGTGTGTGTGTGTGTGTGTGTGTGTGTGTGTGTGTGTGTGTGTGTGTGTGTGTGTGTGTGTGTGTGTGTTAGTGTGGCCCCCAAAACACAAAACCCCCTTCAGCATGTATAACACAATTATATAGGTGCACACTTGGACACAAATGCACACACACACACACTGTCCACTCTCTCTCCCACCTCTCCTTACCTTTTTTAATGACAGAGTGGTCGAGGATGCCCAAGGCTGATCCTTCCTCCATTCCCTGTGTCAGACAGACAGACGGTCACTAGGTCACCATCATTTATCCACTGCACGGACACACACACACACACACTTGTCTCTCTGCAGGCCAAAGCAAGATGGAAGATGCACCATTTTCGCCTTCCCTCACAGCACATATGAGCACCGTCAAAACCCAAAGTAAAAACAATAAAATTGGGCCAAATCTGACTGATAGCACAGCCGCCCTGTTCAAAAGACAATGTAAAATAACAGACGGATATAATGAGGTATTGTCATTTTTAATGATTCGTCCAGGAACCATGTCAGGTTTTTGTGTTTAGCATAAGGGATTTTTGGACAAGTTAACTTTCCTGTTAATAATAATAAAAAGCTACAAACAGTAGTCGATTTTAGTGGGGGGGGGGGGAGGCTGCCCTGCCCCCATAAAGAGCGTAAGAATTATAGATTTACAACAAATAGTCAAACAGCTTTTTAACAAAATTGTACTTTCACGGCTCGTCTGTGCGGTTTGCAGGATTTTTCTTTCACCAACACATCTAAGAGGAAAATGTCACAAACTGATGACAGTGTCGCTGCAAATGTACGAGAACACTGAAAATTTATAATGATTTTTTTTTAATTATGTGTAAGCTATGCAGGTGTAAATCTGTGTTGAGAACAGTAACAAATTTAACACAAAAAGTGGCAAATTTAATAGAAAGCACCACATTTAATAGAAAGGTCACAAACATGCCAAGAAAAAAAGCTGAAAATTATATATAATTTTCTTTTTTTTTACAAGAAAAAAATGTTGCAAGTTTATAAATTGGTGAGGATTTGTTTTCTGCAAAAATGTGTACAAATATGCAGCTTTTTTCCTCTTTGTATTTTATTTTTCCCCCCTCACTAATTTGTAGCACTTTTTAATGTGGGACTCGAGCATGGCAAATTTTGTTTTTGTTTTTTTATTATTGTAAATTAGCATTTCTTATCAAATTTTGCACTTTTATTGTTATTTAAAAATATCAACCTACTGACAACAACAATAATTATTTCAAAATTATACAATAGCCCATAGAAATAGTTTATGAAGGGAAAATAATGTGTTAGACGGCCTAGTCTTTGGGGGGAAAAGATCCAGCAGTAGCTGAACCGCAGCTCACTGAAACTCTTCATTCATTTGATCTCTTCTCACTCTGGGGTAAAACTGTCAGCAGTTGCCTCCTTTGTGCTGACTCCATCAGCGGGTTCAAACGCCGACGATACAATCCATTAATCAAATAAAAAAAAAAGAAGAAGCCGTCCCTGTCAGGTGGGAGCGTTTAGCAGCGACATGCCCGGGTCGACTCCTCGCCTGGCGCTCCTCTCACGCCCTTTCTTCCCCATTAATGACCGCGAACATCAATTGGTCTCGGTGGTTCTTTTTTTTTTTTTTTCCTCCTTCTCTCCGCATCGGAGGCAACAAACAGCGTCTGCAGCTGCACCTGCTGCAGGGAGGCTGACTGCTCAATAAAGCGCACAAACTATTCTTCTGACCCCCCCCCCCCCACCCCACCACCACCACCACCCCCAACACGCAGAAGGCAAAAGGCCGCAGAAACACTTTTGTCTGAAACCCCGACGACCGATCATACAAAATAAAATATATATTTATTTAAAAAAAAAAAAAAATGTTAGCTATAATTTCCAAAACTGTGTAGCCGAGGGGAGGGGCAGTTGAGCCCCAGCTGGCGACGTCCAGCCGGAGGTTCGGACCCCCAACGTCCGACTCCAGAGTCCAGCACTCCACCGGTGTCACCACTTGGTGACCCACTTGGAAGGCCAAGTAGGAATGCGTTCACTGACTCTGCTACAACTGCGCATTTATTTGTTTCACTAAATTCCGACTATATTATATACACTCACCGGCCACTTTATTAGGTACACCATGCTAGTAACGGGTTGGACCCCCTTTTGCCTTCAGAACTGCCTCAATTGTTCGTGGCATAGATTCAACAAGGTGCTGGAAGCATTCCTCAGAGAGTTTGGTCCATATTGACATGATGGCATCACACAGTTGGCGCAGATTTGTCGGCTGCACATCCATGATGCGAATCTCCCGTTCCACCACATCCCAAAGATGCTCTATTGGATTGAGATCTGGTGACTGTGGAGGCCATTTGAGTACAGTGAACTCATTGTCATGTTCAAGAAACCAGTCTGAGATGATTCCAGCTTTATGACATGGCGCATTATCCTGCTGAAAGTAGCCATCAGAAGTTGGGTACATTGTGGTCATAAAGGGATGGACATGGTCAGCAACAATACTCAGGTAGGCTGTAGCGTTGCAACGATGCTCAATTGGTACCAAGGGGCCCAAAGAGTGCCAAGAAAATATTCCCCACACCATTACACCACCACCACCAGCCTGAACCATTGATACAAGGCAGGATGGATCCATGCTTTCATGTTGTTGACGCCAAATTCTGACCCTACCATCCGAATGTCGCAGCAGAAATCGAGACTCATCAGACCAGGCAACGTTTTTCCAATCTTCTATTGTCCAATTTCGATGAGCTTGTGCAAATTGTAGCCTCAGTTTCCTGTTCTTAGCTGAAAGGAGTGGCACCCGGCGTGGTCTTCTGCTGCTGTAGCCCATCTGCCTCAAAGTTCGACGTACTGTGCGTTCAGAGATGCTCTTCTGCCTACCTTGGTTGTAACGGGTGGTTATTTGAGTCACTGTTGCCTTTCTATCAGCTCGAACCAGTCTGGCCATTCTCCTCTGACCTCTGGCATCAACAAGGCATTTCCGCCCACAGAACTGCCGCTCACTGGATATTTTTTCTTTTTCGGACCATTCTCTGTAAACCCTAGAGATGGTTGTGCGTGAAAATCCCAGTAGATCAGCAGTTTCTGAAATACTCAGACCAGCCCTTCTGGCACCAACAACCATGCCACGTTCAAAGTCACTCAAATCACCTTTCTTCCCCATACTGATGCTCGGTTTGAACTGCAGGAGATTGTCTTGACCATGTCTACATGCCTAAATGCACTGAGTTGCCGCCATGTGATTGGCTGATTAGAAATTAAGTGTTAACGAGCAGTTGGACAGGTGTACCTAATAAAGTGGCCGGTGAGTGTATATATATTATATATTATAATAGAAAGGGTTGAAGCTAGATGGGCTGGACATGGCCGTCATCTTAAATCATCCAAAACGCAGCTCTTTTCTTTATTTCCCCAAACTGGACTGACGGTATAAAACGTCAGGGCCTGCAGGGTTTGAAAGAATATAATAAAACGAAAAGTAAAAACGTGGAAAATTAAACATTTACAGCTTTAAAATGTGAGTGGTTAATTGCACTTTTTTTTTATTAAAAGCATGTATACTACTGGACTTAAAAAAATCTTAAATTGTTTTAATTATTTAGAAAAAAAAATAGTGAAATTGCCCTGAGGCCTTGTTGCCATCCTGTATATTTTTAATGATGTGACATATTTACAATCATTTCTTTAATAAAAAATCTGTGCTAATAAATCAATTTTAATTATACCAATCGAAGAAGCGCGTTTTCCCTCTTTAAATAGTTGGCGCACTTTGACCGTGTGCCAAGTGACTTTTCCGCGCGTCCTTTTCCCAAAGCAACAGCAGAACACAATAAAAAAATCACCTGAAGATCCTCCAGGCCGTGGTGCCCCAGGTGCATCCCGAGAGGACCGTCCCCCAGCGCCGCGGCGCCTTCCCCGAGACCGTGGAGCAGCCGCGGGACAGCTGGATACTCCCGGCGGGGGTCCAGGCTCAGAGCCCGGTGAGACTGCGACAGCAGCCCCCCTTCCTCGGAGCGCGACCTCTGCGAGTGCCATGCCGCTTGCTGATGCTGATGGATGGAGTTGATGGAGGGGTAGGGGTCTGACAGGTGGGAGTAGGCCGAGTCCTGGCTCTGGGAGTATGGCAGCGACGACTGGGGGTAAGGGGGAGGGAAGTACGGGGGCTGGAAGTCGGAGGCCGGAGTGTGGCAGAGCGGGGGAGCCGAGGAGTACGCGGCCTGGTTCAGGGAGGACAGCTGGGAGAGGCGCCCACTCGGAGAAGAGCCGCTTAGTCCGTCTGCGCGGTCCTGCAGGAAAAGGGGGGGAAAAAGTTTGTTTTTTTCAGGAGCACTGAGATCTCCATCAAATGTCAAAGAAACGAAATACTTATAATGGCACAATCAAACCCAGAATGGAAGGAATCGGGAAGTGATGCATAAAAAACTGACAACAACTAAAGTTTAATGTTGCACTGAAAGCCTGATCCAACACAGAGACGCGTCCGCATCGCAGGGACGGAAATAGTTGCAGGTTGAAGTGATGCGCGCTGGCAGGAGACGCCTTTGGCTCCGCTGCTGAACAGTGTCAGAAAGGTCAGAGAAGCCGCGCAAAGGACAGGTAATGCGCAACAACAACTGCGTGTCGCTCCGGGAGGGGGCTCCGTCTGCAAGTAATAACCTAAAACTGCATCAGCAAGCACCAGTTCACCTCCCCCGTTAAAACTGGTGTGTTTAAGCAGACAAGGCGCACGGGAAACAACCGCTAATCCGAGCCGACTTCACATGTCTGACCCCGCTGATGAGCGCGCAGAGGAGCAGCCGCATGCAGTCCGCTAGCCTACATTTGCGCGCACACATATCCCGGTTAAAATGGATTTTCCTTTAAAGCTGGGTCACCCGGATCGATGATGGAACAATGTCCATTATCTGTCAGCTCACTTTGATTCACACAACAGCTCTTTACACAGCGCAAAGTGCCGCACATTTTGCACACGTTTTACAGGGAAAAAAAATATATATTTGCAAAATATGTTTCATAATAAAGTGTTGATTATATTTGCATAGCTTTAAGATTTAAATACACATAAGCGGATACATTTATAATAATATAAATAAGCACAAGAATGATCCACACAAGCTAAAATGGATTCAATGTATTAGGATGATTCTTTTTAAATGTGTACTGAAAATTAAGACAGATTTCCTGTGCTTTTTTTGTGTTTTAAAGCGATCCTCACACAGAGGGACGCACTATTACTTGGAAAAAAAATTAAACCGGTAAAGCAGTTATAAAATATAAGCGCTATGAAAGCGATGCGTTCTGACGGTGTGCTTTTATTTCAGCAGTTCATATTCCAAGAAGCGCAGTGAAGAGTGGACACATGACTGTCAGCGTTAACGTGACGCGGTGCGGACAGACAAAGAGCGTCTCTGCGGACCGGCGCGCTGCGCTGACACCCCGAATTCAGAGTCACTCCAACAATAAAACACAACTCTCTGCAACTTGGAAGCCCCCACCCCCCACCCCCAACTTTAAGCATCCGAAACGCTCCCACCTGCACACGCCGTTTTAAGCAATGGCACTAAACTGCAAGCACTTGGATTTGCTGCCCTTAAAACTTGGGTAACATGTGAGGCGAGCACGTCACGGCGGCACCACATCACCCAACTCACCATCGCCGAATATGTGTGGATTAACATCTGGACCGCAGTCTGGGTTGACCCCAAATCTGAAGATTCAACAGGGCGCGCAGACTTCCAATGGACTGAAAAAAGAAGACGTCACCAAAAAAAAAAAAAAAAAAAAAAAAAAGGCTCCCCAGGTGTAATCCAGGATGTTTCAATGGCCCATTTGATTCAAAGGTGCTTGTATTTACTTTCCACCCCCCCGTTCTCGGAGCTCTTTACGCGCGGGTTAAAAGATGCACCAAGAGACGCACAAGCGCAAACAATGCACACACGCAGTCCTACAGCCGCTCCATGAGCGCACTACTTATAAGGTTTTGCGCGCACCCGGCAGAACAAGGGGAGGGGTCGACAGGGTCCACTGCTCTTAAAGAGATATATTCGTTGCTTGTTAATTTAAACACTGGGTACCACTGTAGTTTCCATTTGAAGGGTTCTGTTGTGAATTTACGCAGCAAATAATAAATAGCTTTCAGGAATTGCCCGATCTTTTATCGGGGGCTTTAATGTTTTATGCACACATACCAAAGTCCACTAATCAAAAATAAGATGACTGTTTTGTATTTTAAATAAACTTTTTTAAAATCAGAACCAAAAGTTTAAGACTGATTTAATCTTACCAAATTTCATCCTGTTTCCATAATTTTTTTTTTTTTTTTTTTAAAAAGGCAACTTGTGTCCCCCTTTACGCACAGACAATAACATACAGGAAAGCTGAGGAAATGCAATCTGTATATGAGGAAAAAAAATATATATTTTTACCTGCAGGCCGTCGGACTTTCGGGATTTCCACAGCATGGTGTCAAACTGTGGCTGAAGGAGTTAATGTGACGCGCTGGATGGATGGAGAAGGAGGGAGGAGACGGGCTGGAGGAGCAGAGAGGAGTGAGTTAGTTTGTGAGACGGTGCAGGAGTTTGTATGGGGGAGTTGTGGAGTGGAAGGGGGGGGTTGAAGAAAGAGAAAAAGGGCGGTAGGTGACAGGAGTCAGGAGGGGGCAGCTGAACTTTTGTCATGGGTGGTGCGTCAGGATCAGGGGTGGAGGGGTTAGGAAACCAGCTGAGTGGACATTAGATTAAAGGGAAAATACTAGCAAAGGCGTTTTCGTTTTTTTCTTACAATTACACACTTAATATAGGTAGTCTACTTCATTTAATAGGTACTTGTGGCCGGTTGGAGCAAAAACAAATTAATTCCAACTTGATCTGATTTTGTCAGAAGTACTCCCATAAAACATGAACTTTAGATTCTCATTTTAAGCCACTTCTCAGTTTAATAGAATTTAATATCCAGCCTATTTTAAATAGTAAAACAATGAAATGGGAACACGCAGTCTGCAGACAAAAAAAAAAAAAAAAATGCAAATTGCATGCAAGAGGAGTTTGGTCCCCAACTTCCAAACACACGAAGTCTCTTTGCACCCCCTTGTGGTGATCCAGAGCATCTACAGCAAAGCCGAAGCTGCGTCCGATTTATTCCGTTGACAGTCAAATGGATAATCTGAGGCTGCAAGAAAAGAAGAACCAGTAGCGTCCCATAGCAAAACAGTCATTTATTCAAGGTATTTACATGTCAGCAATCATGTGAAAGAAACTACAGTTCTCTGAAATATATCCGATCACATTTGGTTCAAGTCAGATTCTCATACATTTAAACTACAAAAAGTATGGTACACTAAAAATACAGTGGTGTGAAAAAGTGTTTGCCCCCTTCCCGATTTCTTTTCTTTTTTTTTGTTTGTCTCACTTAAATGTTTCAGATTATCAAACAAATTTAAATATTAGACAAAGATAACACAAGTAAACGCAAAATGCAGTTTTTAAATGGTGTTTATTATTAAGGGGAAAAAAATTCTAACCTACATGGCCCTGTGTGAAAAAGTAATTGCCCCCTAAACCTAATAACTGGTTGGGCCACCCTTAGCAGCAACAACTGCAATCAAGCGTTTGCGATAACTGACGATGTCTTTTACAGCGCTGTGGAGGAATTTTGGCCCACTAATCTTTGCAGAATTGTTGTAACTCAGACACATTGGAGGGTTTTCGAGCATGAACCGCCTTTTTAAGGTCATGCCACAGCATCTCAATCGGATTCAGGTCAACACTTTGATTAGGCCACTCCAAAGTCTTCATTTTGTTTTTCCTACGCCATTCAGAGGTGGACTTGCTGGTGTGTTTTGGATCATTGTCCTGCTGCAGAACCCAAGTGCGCTTCAGCTTGAGGTCACAAACAGATGGCCGAACATTCTCCTTCAGGATTTTTTTGTAGACAGCAGAATTCATGTTTCCATTTACCACAGCAAGTCTTCCAGGCCCTGAAAAACTGCATTTTGCCTTTACTTGTGTTATCTTTGTCTAATATTTAAATTTGTTTGATGATCTGAAACATATATGAGTGTTACAAACCTACAAAAAATGAGAAATCAGGAAGGGGACAACCACTTTTTCACAGCACTGTACTTTATTTGGTAACATTAATTCAATTCAATTCAGCTTTATTTATAATGCGCCACATCACAACAAAAGCCGTCTCATGGCGCCACAGTGCAGAAAAAACAAAACAAAAAAACACAGTCACAGAAAGACCCAGCAATCAGACAATCCCCTATGAGCAAGCACTAAGCGACAGTGGAGAGGGAAAAACTCCCATTTGGAAGGAAGAAACCTCTAGCAGAACCAGGCTCAGGGAGGGGCAGTCGTCTGCTGCGACTGGCTGGGGATGAGGTGATAGGGAGGATGGAAAGGACAGACATAAAGAACATAACAGTAAGATGCCAAGTATATTATTGCAGGTCAACCAGCAGTATGGATCAGATAATAGAACAAGAGTGGGGTTAAGAGACACAAAAACCCGCCTTAAACGTAAGCTATATTAAAAAGGAAGGATTTTACCCTGTTCTTAAAAACAGAGACAGAGTCTGACTCCCGGACCCAGAGTGGTAACTGATTCCAGAGAGAAGGGGCTTGGTAGCAGAAGGCTCTGCCTCCCACTGTACTTTTGGAGATTCTGGGCACCACAAGTAAGCCAGCATTTTAGGAGCGTAATGCTCTATTAGGATGGTAAGGTAATATCAGATCTTTTATATATTGGGGGGCCAGATTGTTAAGAGCTTTGAAAGTAAGAAGAAGGATTTTAAACTTGATTCTAAATTCTATGGGAAGCCAATGGAGGGAGGACAGAACTGGAGAAATATGATCTCTTTTTCTAGAACCAGTTAAAACTCTAGCAGCAGCATTTTGAATCAACTGAAGATTTTTTTAAAGATACTTTAGGACAACCAGGTAATAGTGAATTACAATAATCTAATCGAGAACTGACAAAGGCGTGAATCAGTTTCTCAGCATCATTCAGAGACAAGATGCTCCTGATCTTGGCAATATTGCGCAGATGGAAGAAGGCAGTCCTAGAAACAGTTTTAATATGTGAATTAAAGGACAAATCCTGATCAAAAATAACTCCAAGGTTCCTCACACAACTGTTCAGAGTGAGAGTGGCAGCATCTAAATTAAGGGCATAATCTGAAAAGGAATTTCTAAGATGTTTTGGGCCAACAACAATGACTTCAGTCTGATTTATCAGAGTTCAATAGCAAAAAAATTACAAGTCATCCATGCTTTGATGTCCTTAAACTAGAAGTCCCAGACGTTAGCCCTCTTGTGGCCACTTGATGGTCCCCCTATGGGTTTTCTAGCCAAAAAGGCCAAATGGCCCCTCTCTGGGACTTCTAGTGTACAGGCATCTAACTTGGCTAATTGATCACAATCATCGGGCTTCATTGACAGGTATAGTTGTGTGTCATCTGCGTAACAGTGAAAATGTATACAGTGCTTTCTGATGATATTGCCCAACGGGAGCATATATAGACTAAAAAAGAGTAGGGCCCAACACAGATCCCTGTAGAACTCCGTGACTGAGCTTAGAGCTGGAAGAAAATCCATCACTGACATGGACAAACTGAAATCTATCAGACAAATAAGATCTAAACCACTGCAACGGAGTTCCACTGAGTCCAACAAAGTGTTCCAATCTATCAAGTAGAATGGAATGATCGATAGTGTCAAAGGCTGCACTGAGATCTAAAAGAACAAGAACAGAGACAAGTCCATTATCAGATGCAGTCAGGAGGTCATTAGAGACCTTCACTAAGGCAATTTCAGTGCTGTGATGAGCTCTGAACCCAGATTGAAACACCTCAAACAAACCAACTCCCTGCAAATGGTCAGATAATTGCCCAGCAACAACTCTTTCCAAGATTTTTGAAATAAAAGGCAAATTAGAGATTGGTTGATAATTGGCTAAAACTCCAGGATCGCGCGTCAGTGTTTTAAGTAAGGGTCCGATTACAGCAGTTTTAAAAGCCAGTGGAACATAACCCAGAGTTAAGGAAGAATTAATGATAAGAAGAATACGGCTACCAATAATTGGTAAGATAATTTTAAATAACCTGGAAGGAATAGGGTCCAGAAGGCAAGAAGAAGGCTTAGAAGAGGAAATTATTTTATCCAACTCTAAGAGGTCGATTGGAGTAAACTTATCTAAGCAGATATCAACTGAGGGAGTTGCAGTAGTTAATGTACTAGGGTTTACGGTAGGAAGAATCTGACTGATTTCATCTCTAATAGATAAAATTTTAAGATTGAAATAGTTGAGAAAGTCCTGACTAGAAAGCTCTGGGGGGATGCGAGGATTGACCGAGTCCTGGCTCTTTGTAAGCCTGGCTATAGTGTTGAAAGAGAAACCTGGGGTTATTCTTGTTTGCTTCTATTAATGCAGAATAATAGCTTGATCTAGCTTTTCTAAGAGATTTTTTATAGATTAAGAAATGATTTCTCCACGCTAAGTAGAATTCATCTGAATTAGTTGAACGCCATTTCCTTTCCAATTGACGAGTTTTCTGTTTTAAGCCACGAGTTTCTGAGTTAAACCAAGGGGTAAGAAATCTCTGTGTAGCATTAGTCAATTTTTGACATTTGTGCATTTCACCAATTTACCCCCCAAAAAGTCAAAGACAATATAACCCTGTTAGAACAAATGAGGGTTGTTTCCATAGTGCAATATAACCACCACCGGAGTGGTGGCTCAGTTGGTAGAGCATCCGTCCCACACCTGGGAGGCAGGGGTTCAAATCCCGGCCGGGTCATGCCGAAGACCGTATAAAAGCGGAACTTCCTACCGTCCAGCTTGATGCTCAGCAATAATGGAATGGAGGAGGGGAAATCTGTGGCGGCGCCTTGCATGGCAGCGGCCCCTCTGATTTTACATATGGGGTGTGTGTGATTAACACTGTAGATAGGAAAAACACAATTTCGTTCTACTGTACATGATTGGTTGTATGGTTGAATGACAATAAAGGGTGATTTAATTTAAACCAAACATCAAAAATCCCAATTTAAACAACAGACTGGTTTTACTTTAGTCCAACCATCACCTTCAAGTTCATCATGCTGCTCAGAGCTTCTCCATCGTGCCGCACCATCACATCCCTGATCTCCCGTTTACACACTGGGCACGATTCTGCTACGTCACACAGTGCCTGCTCCAGCACCTCCTTAGTGTGCTGATCAGGTAGAGCGCTACACTGACCCAGTGTGGTGAGTGTCTCTTTGAGCCATCCCTCCTCTCTGGCCAGGGTGGCGACTGCAGGCTGGGCACGTGCACAGCCTCCCAGAGCCTGTAAGCTCAACTTCCACAGCTCTGCGGCCTCGTCCCAACTCTCCTCCCAGCTGGGGCTCAGCTTCACAGGGCCGGGGCTGGAGCCACGGTCCAGAGCGCCGCCGAGGAACCGGAGAGCAGCAGAGAAGAAACGCCTCTGGCCTGCTTCCAAGGAGCCTGGAAAAGATTAAATATATCTTTGTTAAAGGAAATAACGGTAAATGAGTTTAACAAGATTACATGAGCAAAACAAGTCTTTAAATTTAACTGCTTAAAAACACTAGAAGTGTCTCAGCAACAAAGAGAAACAGCAGTATCCATCCTGCTGTGTCGGGATTATCGTTTAGCCTACAGGATGTTTCCAGGTTCAATATTTCCTTTAACCTTCATCTTTCAGTCCCAAGTTCTTCTTAACCACATTAAACAAGAGCACTCTGAGGCAAGTGCAATATCCCTCGCCTCTGTTTTCTTTGAAGATCCCAGACGGACAGTAGTGTTCAGCTTTTCAATATAATTACTGTGGCAAAACCAAATTATGATAAACCCATCATCCATGAATATACAGCAAAATATACAACCTATAATTGTAGAGCAGGATCCCGAGGTGAACCTGTGTAGCAAGTCTGGTGGCCCAAGCTTTCTTTGTTTTTGCAATATACAGTACATCCGGAAGTATTCAGTGCTTCACTTTTTCCACATTTTGTTATGTTACAGCTGTATTCCAAAATGGATTAAATCCATTTTTCCCCTCACACACAATTATCCATAATGACAATGTGAAAAGTTTTTGAAATTTTTTGCAGATTTATTAAAAACTAGTGCATACCCGTACATGCCCGTAGAAAGCAAGTGTAAGCAAGCATTTCTGCATGCCTGTAGAAAGTTAGTTACCATGGCAACAGTAACCAAGGTGAAACCTGCCTTTGATCTTTGACGTCACCACTCGTTCAGTGATGCCTGCCTTTGATCTTTGATGATGTGCCTGCCTGGCAACAGTAACCATGGTGATGCTTCCTGCCTTTGATCTATGACATCACAGTAGCCATGTCTGCCTACTCCCTGAGCTAACTCCATAGCGCCTCTAAGGATGTTCATTAAAGATTTCCCCTCCAAAACTTCCGCATATCCGGGGAGGCTGAAATTCGGGGATGAACACCCTCGTAACCTTAGCAAACCATGTATAAAATCTGAGGCCAGTCGAGTCTGACAAACAGTTCGGGAGATACGCGAGACGCACAGAGATTTCTTGCATTTACAGATGTTAAAATACTGGGAGATTCATGTAATACAACTAAACAATTAAAAATGAATTAAAGGCTTTTTTCAAATTTTCTGTAAAATGTAATTCTAAACAAACAGCGTGGAATAAATTAGGACCCCCCCCCCCCATCTTTTTTTAGGACACCCCCCACATTCATTCCCACTTAAAACAGCTAAAATAAATGTTAAAAAAAAATGCAAATAAAAACAAAAACAAGGTTAGACATAGATATGTGAACATTTCTTAATAAAGAACTGAATATTTAATAGGGTGTCCTAATTTTTTCACATGACTAAGTAGTCACAGACTTTGCCATGAAGCTCATAATTGAGCTCAGGTTCATCCCGTTTCCACTGATCATCCTTGAGATGTTTCTACAGCTTAACTGGAGTCCACCTGAGTGGACATGATTTGGAAAGGCACACACCTGTCTATATAAGGGCCCACAGTTGACAGTGCATGTCGGAGCACAAACCAAACATGAAGTCAAAGGAACTGTCTGTAGACCTCCGAGACAGGATTGTCTCGAGGCACAAACCTGGGGAAGGGTACAGAAAAATTTCTGCTGCTTTGAAGGTCCCAGTGAGCACAGTGGCCTCCATCATCTGTAAATGGAAGAAGTTCAGAACCACCAGGACTCTTCCTAGAGCTGGCCGGCCGTCTAAACTGAGCCATCGGGGGAGAAAGGCCTTAGTCAGGAAGGTGACCAAGAACCCAATGGTCACTCTGTCAGAGCTCCAACGTTCCTCTGTGGAGAGGGAGAACCTTCCAGAAGGACAACCATCTCTCCAGCAATTCACCAATCAGGCCTGTATGATAGAGTGGCCAGACGGAAGCCACTCCTTAGTAAAAGGCACATGGCAACCCACCTGGAGTTTGCCAAAAGGCACTTGAAGGACTCTCAGACCATGAGAAACAAAATTCTCTGGTCTGATGAGACAAAGACTGAACTCTTTGGTGTGAATGCCAGGCATCATGTTTGGAGGAAACAAGGCACCGTTCATCACCAGGCCAATACTCAAGATTCAGAGATTTTATTTGTCAATACTACCATACATACAGGACATACAGGAGAATTGAAATGGCGTTTCTCTCTCTCTTCAGTGGTGTGCACAATATAAAAAAGAAAAGGAATATTGCTGGAAAAAACAACAACAACAACAACAGCAGTCTATGTACAGTAATGCAACCTGAAGTGTAAATGGTGACAAAAGATAGACCCACACCTCCCATAGTGCAAACAGAGATAAATGATTAACGATGATGAAACCCAGCAATCCTGTATACAGAAAACTAGAGATGCAATACCCGTAGTTGCAGTTCAGTGCGGCAGTGTAGGTGCAGATAGTAACAGATAGGACTGCACATGATCAGTATTGCAATGACAGACAAAGACAGCAGCAGATATGGCATTTGTGCAAATGGTTGCAGTAAAGTGCAGAGACATACAGCAGCAAATGTATTACTGTTGGTGTACCAGTCTTTCTGTGTCAATGGCTGAGGTAGTTATCGTACGGGTGAGTGCATTACGGTCGAGGGGGAGGGGGGAATAGACAGAATTCAGGGTCCTGGTGGCCTGATGAACGAAGCTGTTTGGCAGTCTCGTGGAGCGGGCCCGGAGGCTTCGGTACCTCTTCCCCGAGGGCAGGGGGCTGAAGAGAGAGTGTGAGGGGTGGGAGGTGTCGCCTGCAATGTTGATGGCTTTGCGGGTGAGATGGGTGAGGTAGATGTCTGGGGGGGTGGGGTGGGGGTGGGGGCAGAGGGACACCGATGAGCTTGCTGGCTGCTTTCACTGTGTGTTGTAGTGTCTTCCGGCAGGAGGCAGTGCAGCTTCCATACCACACCATGATGCAGCTGGTGAGGATGCTCTCAATGGTGCCCCGGTAGAAAGAGCACATGATGGGGGGTGGGACTCGTGCTCTCCTCAGTTTGTGGAGGAAATGGAGGCAAGTTTGAACATTCTTGGCCAGTGATGTGGTGCTGTTGGACCAGGAGAGGTCCTCGGAGATGTGTACCCCTAGGAACTTGGTGCTGCTCACCCTCTCCATAGCTGCACCATCGATGATCAGGCATACCCTACAGTGACGTGTGATGGTGGCAGCATCATGCTGTGGGGATGTTTTTCAGTGGCAGGAACTGAGAGACTAGTCAGGATAGAGGGAAAGATGACTGCAGCAATGTACAGAGACATCCTGGATGAAAACCTGCTCCAGAGCGCTCTTGACCTCAGACTGGGGCGACGGTTCATCTTTGAGCAGGACAACAACCCTAAGCACACAACCAAGATATCAAAGGAGTGGCTTCAGGACAACTCTGTGAATATTCTTGAGTGGCCCAGCCAGAACCCAGACTTGAATCCAGTTGAACATCTCTGGAGAGATCTGAGAATGGCTGTGCACCGAAGCTTCCCATCCAACCTGATGGAGCTTGAGAGGTGCTGCAAAGAAGAATGGGTGAAACTGCCCAAAGATAGGTGTGCCAAGCTTGTGGCATCATATTCAAAAAGACCTGAGGCTGTAATTTCTGCCAAAGATGCATCAACAAAGTACTGAGCAAAGGCTGTGAATACTTATGTACATAGCTGCGTTCCAATCGCCCAATAGTATACTCCGAAGTGGACTGCACAGAGTATCTGCCATATTAACTAAGATTCCAAACCGAAGGGAGTGAACAGTCTTCAGTTCAAAGGGAACTCAGAACTGTGCAGGGAATAAGTAAACAACGGTACATCACTTCACTGGAAGTTGACAAGAAGATTACCCATAAGCCATTATGCCTCAAATACAAGTAAAACAAACTATTGTTGTTAACGTTATTAACAAGCTAAACTGATGTTGGTTATTGTTTATATCAACTGGAAGTAAAAAAAAAAAATGTTTGCATTAATATTTTATTTAAGAAATCTAAAATATCCACGATAGTATCAGTACGTTCCATGGTTACCATGGTAACTCACAGAGAAGGAGCCAACAGTTACAGGGTGTTTCAAATGGAGAAATTTTGTGAAGGGCAGTTAACTTACTGATATTCCCTGAGAACAGAGCAGGGAGTAGGTAATACAGTTTGAAGTACACTGTGGATCGGAACGTAGCTCAAGTGATTTCTTAGTTTTGTTTTTTTAATAAATTTGCAAAAATGTAAAAAAAAAACTTTTCACGTTGTCATTATGAGGTATTTGTGTGTAAAATTTTGAGGAAAAAATGAATTTAATCCATTTTGGAATAAGGCTGTAACATAACAAAATGTGGAAAAAGTGAAACACTGACTACTTTCCGGATGTACTGTAGTTTATAAGCCATTTTGATGTTGACCTTTGACCGTGCCATCCCAAAACCATAGTCACACTTCAAGGTTACAGTTTGAAACTGTGTATCAAGTTTGGCGAAGCTTCACTCATTTTATAGCAATAGTGCAAATAGAATGTTAATCTTGACCTTTAACCTTTTGACCCCAAACCCATAGTCAGAAGTCAGGATCCCACAGTGAACCTGTGTATCAGGTTTGGAGACCCTAACTTTCCTCATTTTATTGTAATAGTAAATTTAGCATTTACCATAGTGCAACTGGAATGATAACTTTGAACTCTGACCCCAAACCCATAGTCAGGTCAGGGTGTAAGCCATCCAAGATGTGTCTTAGATACAACTACTGTATCAATTTGAAAAGCCTACATCATTTCTTTCAGTTGTACAGTAATAAGGCATAAAGAATGTTAAACTTGACCTTTGAGCTTTTGACCCCAAACCCATAGTCAGAGGTCAACCTGTGTAGCAAGTTTGGTGACCCTTTACTCGTTTTATAGTAATAGTTAATGGAGCATTTACCATAGTGCAACTGCAATGTTAACTTTGAACATTGACCCCTTGACCCCAAACCCATAATTACTGTCCAAGATGTGTATTAGTTACAACTACTGTATCGATTTGAAAAGCTCACATCATTTCTTTCAGTAGTTATTGTGTTTAGAAGATTTAGGGAAAATCTGACCTCAAGGTCATCTGATGAGAGTGAAATTGCAATATGCACATCCTCAGTGTATATCACACCATGGTACCAAGTTTCAAAACAATCGGAACAAAACTGTAGGTGGAGCTGATTTCACAAAAGTGAGACAGACAGACAGACGGACCCATAGCATAATCCCCCTTCGGTCTTCACCTAAAGGGCTCTTCGACCCCTTTGGGCTTTGACCAGTGGTGACCAGCAGGGGATAAAAATTCAGCACAAGTTCAGGGAAGCCATCACCTGCTCCTCATTTGCGTAAATTGGATTTTAAAACTGAATGAATTCAAGACTTTTTAATAGTGGTCAACCTTAAGGATGTTTTGCATGAGAACCAGCCTTCAGGGTAAATCTACAAGCCTGCATATGATTTACATACCCATTCCACATGAACTACATGTACCTGCTTGGATTCTGAAAGAGATTTCTCACAGCACCAGTAAATATACAGGGAACAGACATCGAGATGGTGACATCCTACAAGTACCTGGGTGTTCATCTGAACAATAAACTGGTCACACAATACTGACGCACTCTACAAGAAGGGACAGCGCAGGCTGTTCCTACTGAGGAGACTCAGGTCTTTTGGTGTACAAGGGGCGCTGCTGAAGACATTCTATGACACGGTGGTGGCATCAGCCATCACTTTTGGAGTGGTCTGCTGGGGCAGTGGCATTACAGCAGCCGATAGGAAGAGACTGAACAAACTGATCAAGAAAGCTAGCTCTGTCCTGGGGCAACGCCTTGACCCAGTGGAGGAGATGGGAGAGAGAAGGATGGTGGCCAAACTGTCATCTCTGCTGGAATCCGAGTTCCACCCTATGCAGGACATACTGAATGCACTGAGGAGCTCATTTAGCAGCAGACTACATCATCCTAGGTGCACAACTGAGAGGTTTCGCAGGTCCTTCCTACCTACGGCTGTCAGACTGTACAACCCAAGCAGGGCTGCTCGCAGAGATAGCAAAAAGACGTGACAACCTAATAGTATTGAATGCAAAAGACGCAATAGACTTACACAATGGTCCCCTCCGGTATACAACTAGGAAAATACCGGTCGCTATGGAGGGTGAGAATATGTATGGGTGCATAATCATACCATGTAGGATAACTAAGTAGACGGTTGTGCTGTTTCATTCCATCTAGCTACAATGCTCCGCACTGTGTGTGTTTATATATTTATTCCATCTAGCAACAATGCTCCACACTGTGTGTGTTTATATATTTATACATTTATTCCATCTAGCTACAATGCTCCGCACTGTGTGTGTTTATATATTTATACATTTATTCCATCTAGCAACAATGCTCCGCACTGTGTGTGTTTATATATTTACATATTTATTCCATCTAGCTACAATACTCCACACTGTGTGTTTATATACTCATATATTTATTCCATCCAGCTACAATGCTCCGCACTGTGTTTATATATTTATATATCTATTCCATCTAGCTACAATGCTCCACACTTTGTGTGTTTATATATTTACATATTTATTCCATCTAGCTACAATGCTCCGCACTGTGTGTCTATATATATATATATATATATATATATATATATATATATACATACACTACCGTTCAAAAGTTTGGGGTCACTTAGAAATTTCCTTATTTTTGAAAGAAAAGCACTTTTTTTCAATGAAGATAACTTTAAACTAATCAGAAATACACTCTATACATTGCTAATGTGGTAAATGACTATTCTAGCTGCAAATGCCTGGTTTTTGGAGCAATATCTACATAGGTGTATAGAGGCCCATTTCCAGCAACTATCACTCCAGTGTTCTAATGGTACAATGTGTTTGCTCATTGTGCCAGAAGGCTAATGGATGATTAGAAAACCCTTGTGCAATCATGTTAGGTCTGCAATGCTGTAATTGCTGCAAATGGAGGATTCTTTGATGAAAGCAAAGTTTGAAGGAAAAAATTATTATTTCAAAAACAAATCATTATTTCTAACCTTGTCAATGTCTTGACTATATTTTCTATTCATTTTACAACTCATGGTGGTAAATAAGTGTGACTTTTCATGGTAAACACAAAATAATTGTCTGGGTGACCCCAAACTTTTGAACGGTAGTGTATATATATATACTGTATATATATATATATATATGTACATATGTATACTTGCTGCTCTTGTTATTTTCTCTTGCCTTCTGATTGTTGCTCTGAGTGTTGCTTGTCCCTGTGCTGTTGCAATCCTGGAATTTCCCCATTGTGGGACTAATAAAGGCTCATCTTATCTTATTTTTCCACAACAACTACAGAAAGAAAATCATAAGTGTAACCGATACCATAACCAAAGGCTGCATTCCTCTGAGGTCTCCCCAGTTCTGATACTAATATTTTGCAGAGAAAGTGGAACCTGAGCTATGCCGGTGTGGGAAAAAAGTGACTAAATCTAGAATCTTTTGCATGTCATTAACAACTGCTGGAAGAAACATCTTCACCTGAAGGATCAGACTTGAGTCGGCCCATCATTATTCCCAGAGTACAGTAATTAGCTGCCAGAACCAGGAGATGACGTTTATGCAACAAAACAGGGAGTGCTTCATTCAGAAGTGTCTCAAGGGTTCTGAAACTGGGCTCCTTTCTAGAAAATAAAAACAGTTACCTTACATTAAAAAAAAAACTGTTGTCTTAAGATTTGAGGTTTCAGAGTAGTTTGTATGTAACAAGCCAATAACCTGACTGCCTCTGGCTCTGTGATGGTGAAGTTGAGTAGGGCTGAGCAGGCCGTCTCCATGCTGGGATCCCTGGCTGCCTCACGCTTCCCCTTTATCAAAGTCCAGCACTGTGACAGGAAGTCCACCAGTAGGGCCGGAGTCTGGAGGCGGAGCAGGACCTGCCTGGGTCCTTCCTCTGAAGACAGGTGGCACAGAGCCGGGAGGAGATATCTGAAGGAGTACAAGTACAGGATACTAGGGCATTGGAAGAAAACACGTACTTGTTCCTGGATGTATACATTAACATTCAAACTCCTTGATGTGATTTTTATGCATACTTACCTCAGAGGTTCTCTGCCTGTCCAGCCCTCTCTCTCCTTGCCGACAGACATCCTGGCCATCCAGTCGGAGAGGCCCTGCTCCGAGCTCCCATCCTGCATGTGGCTGCGGGTGTAGTTGATCAGAAAAGGCAGCAGTGCAGTCACTTCCTCCCTCAGACAGGAAGTCTCCTCAGCCAGCCATGAGCACAGCGAGCGGAATGTGGCAAAAACAAACGGGTCATCATAGCGACTTGGATCAACCTAAAAGAACGGGAACAGGCGAGGAAGCACAGTTAGGATAGGAGGCTAGGCGCAACCCTAAACTATAGGGATGGGAACTGATAAGGTTATCAATATCAATGGCATTGTCGATTTTGCTACTGATCCGATTCTTTTTCGATTCCCTTATCAATTCCTCATCAGTCTTCCATGTGAGGAAAAAAGCAGGCCTTCACAGGATTTTAACATTAATGCTGGAGTTTTATTTTTCTGACTTTAAACAATGCTTCTTCTCTTAAAAAGATATAATAAATTCAAATATACTGTAAAAGACTGTAAACATGTAACCATGGGCATTTATACCTCATAACATTTGTCATGTTTAAATGCTGAAAAGCAATATAAATAAAAGCAGTATAAATGGTATACTGAAGTGATTAGAAACAAATGCACAATTATGTTAGTTTAGCAATCACAAAAATATACGAGGGGGGGCTGAAAAGTTCATAGGCTGAAAAGTTCATAGTGGTCCAATTTGACCAAATGTGGTTTATTTTTCAATTGCACGGATCCAAGCGCTGCAACACCGATGAAAGAAGTGTGTGGACTGAAGGGGAGACTATGTTGAAAAATAAACCACATTTGGTCAAATTGGACCACTATGAACTTCTCAGCCCCCCTTGTACATGCACTACACTTGGGTGTAATTTCTGTAAGTTTAAAAAAAAATATATATAGAATATATGCACAGTGTGTATATACACCCACACATGCATAAAATAACTATATTAATATACTGGTAAAACCTCAAGACATTACTCATTCTGGTAAAGAGTAATTCAGTATTAATCTGTAACCTACATCACATGTACCATCTACCCAAACTCCAGCTGCTCTACGATCATGAATGGATGCAAGCCTTGCACTACAAGCTTAATTACAGCTCCGTGTGCAACTAGCGTCAGTGGGTTATCATGGCAAGGAGTGGAGGACGAGCAGGTTAGTAAAACCTCAGAGCTACCTGCTGCTGTCATCGTCTAAAAAGAATCAGATCATATTTAAGTATCAAACGTTTTTAGTTGGGTTTTGTGAGTTTAAAAAAAATGGATTAAACTTAGCCTGCAAGGCTGCTAGCACTGTGCTAATATTCTACGAGGGGGGTGGCTGAAAAGTCCATAGTGGTCAAATTTAACCAAATGTGGTTTATTTTTCAACATAGTCTTCCCTTCAGTTCACACACTTCTTCCATCGGTGTTGCAGCGCTTGGATCCCTGCGGTTGAAAAATAAACCACATTTGGGCAAATCTGACCACTATGAACTTTTCAGCCCCCCTCGTGCTACTAATAATAAGCTAATATTACCGTCACTAACGGAGGTGCTGCTGTTTGGAAATCAGGTGGGGGAGCACTTCGTAGAGTGTCAAACACATTGCGGTCTTTCATTTTATCCCATGCCGTCGCGTCAAGAGATGTTTCGACTCATGTTTATTATACGCCATGCTGCTAGTGTTTACATACGCTTCCCCCTTTATCCCGCAGTAGCGACGGTATCATGGGACTGCTTGGTAACGGCAGCATGTGACGTCATGGTGTACGTTGTTTAAAAAAAACAAACAAAAAAAAAAAACCAGAAGTCTTTAAACCCACAGCATCGATAAGTGCAATTGATAACATCAGCGACGTACGATTCTGGGGGCTCGAAAAATTTAAAACCGGTTCTCAATTCCCATCCCTACTAAACCATACAGAAGGAATGTCTCAAGTTTCCCACTGGGTTACCTGTTTTAGAAAGTAAATCACAGCAGAAAAGGCCTCCTCCAGCACCCTGAGGACCTGGGTGCTCTGCTGCAGACTGAGGGAAGAGGTGGAGGGCTGCTGAGATGCAGCGACTCCCTCACTGCAAGCCTGCTCTATGGCAGCCTCCATTATCCGGTAACAGCCTGGGAAGAAGAACACCAAGATGAATGAAGCAAAAACACAGGCAAGGATCTAGAAATTTCAGTCATTTTAACCAATTAAACTTCTTTTTTTTTTTTTCGGCAGATCATTACATTACTGTCAAATATTTTCAGGTTAAATCTTGCATTGGATTTATCAGTCCCTCCAGGATTTTGAAATATTGCAATCACACTAATTCACGTGAAATTAGCCAATCACCGCATCTTATGCGCAACCTTGCAACTTTGTCCAATCAGCACAACTTTCCCACAATTTTGGCCGATTCGTCAACTTCCGCCAATTTCGCCAATTAAATTTGTCCCTGAATAGCGCTCAAACGCTCAGTCTAACCAGTCAAATGTGTTGCTGCGTCGCGCTCACCTCCGTGTTTACAGTGAGTATTAACGGAACACATCAGCAAAACACAGAGTGTGTGATTTACAAAAAACAGTCACCTGCAAGTTTTCCCACACCGTCCGTTCCTCCGTCTCCCCTAGCCCGCCAGTGGACATCTCCCCACGTCTCCTTCCTGACTGTGTGTACGAAGTGCTAGGTTTGTGTTGAAAAAAGTCCGCCTGCCTGAAAAGCACCCTGTCGAGGGAGCAGGCGTGAGGAGAGACGCCGTAAAACCACAAACAAATGAGCAAATCTAACACTACAGCCAGTGTTGTAACATTTTATACATCTTTAGATGTAAAATCATTACTACATCTTGACAATGAGCTTTAAAGCTGTGAATCTCCGGTCTGGACAGGGACCAACGTGCGCCCCTGGCAAACCATCAAGGAGAGCCCCCCCCCTTCCGGTACGACTCCCGGTAAAGAAAAGATGAGTATCTGATGAGACAGGTGTGTGTCAAGACGCACAGCAGATAGACAGATGGGTAGGAGTCAGGCATGGAAAGAGAGAGAATGTACAGTATATTTTTTCAGAAAAACAGATTTTTGATAAACAATACAGAGCAACAGAATAAATTATTTCTTTTTTCTCTGCGCTGGGTTCCAAGTGGTTGGGGACCACTGCAAGTTAAGGAGTTTTCAAATGATGGTGTCACCATTATTTCCAAACCTACAGTATACTCTTTAACATACATTCAATGCAATAGATAATTTTTTGTCATCCTTTTTAATTCAAGTTCTCAGCAAGAGTAGCCGACAGTGTTGATCATTTTTATGACAAATTTATGAGTAGCTACTTCATTCTCACTTAACTGTGTTAAGTCTGTGTTTGCTGTTGCACAAGAGTTTTTCTGTATAGCAGAAGGTTCTGCATAATTTACAAATCACTGTTCAATAGGAATCTTTTTGAGAACCCTGTGCTTTTCTTGTGGTGTTATACAGAATTATCATTGCAGTAAACTATGGAAAAAGCATCTGCGTTAAAATTTGTAATTCTTCCCACAACTTTTAGTGCAAAAAAAAAAAAAAAAAAAAAAACCACCTCTCAACATCGGAACTTTTTAAAAAAGCTCCCGCAAATTCAGGCTTTTTGGGCCGCAACAATCATAAACATCCCGCGTAATCCTGGAGGGACTGATTTACAGTCCCTTGGTTCTACACTTGGGGTGTGTGTGTGATTAACACAGTGGATAGGTAAACCACAATCTCGTTCTACTGTACATGATTGGTTGTACAGTTGAATGACAATAAAGGGTGATTTAATTTATGTGTATCATGTGGAAAATGAAGTGACATTTTAACTGACTGTACTGTGAAGATGCCATCAAAATTCTTTAGTCATTATATTGTGATGTCTTTAAAAATGCCATCAGTTCCATGCAGTTGGAACTTGGAGAGCTTTTGAGACAAACTATATAAAAGGATAAATAAAAGGCAGCGGCTATGGATACGGAACCATACCCATAGAATGTTTTCTACCAATACGGCTCAAATCCAAATGGCCAGTTGGTGTCACGTGACTCTGCATGCCTTACCTCATTTACAAAAATCTACGAATACATTCTATTAATGCCATGTCTTATGCGGAAGCGGCTTTGGAACCGTACCTGTACAACTGCTTGCTACAGATACGGCTCGAATCTGACTGTGTCACATGACACGCCATACCGCATTCACAAAAATCTATGAATATGTTATATTAATACTGTCGCCCTACATTTGCTGTCTATTGCTATAGAAGATTTTATCAATCTGACAAAACCTTTCAGATCAACTCACAACCACTGACGCTGTAATGTAGGAGATCCCGCTCTTCGAAGCGTGTGGTCTACCTGTGATCAAAAGGCGAGTGGTTTGTCTCCTGCTGTCGCCACCCGCCGTCTTTGCAATGTTGTGTGAATATGTGATATGTATGAATGAGTAGATAGCTGAATCAGTTAAGTGCTTTGTTCATCCAGAGATTAAAAAGAAGAGCTATATATTTTTTTTTAACATGCAATGGAATTTAGAATTCCAAAGGGGTTAGCCTTTAGGATTCAGGAGCGCATAAGGTTAAAAAGGTAATAAATAGATATTATACACATATAGATATCTATATGTGTGTCTGTTTTTAAACTGGACCTGAGTCTGAATAAAAATTTATATATTTTAATTAAAACATTGAAACAATACTTAAAAGTAATATCTTACCTAAAATACTTTATTTATTTCAATACATTCCTTTACCACCACCTTCAGATCTATTCTCAAGAATTAAAAAAAAGTTAGTGGAATTTATATGGAACAATAGGAAGGCTAGATTACGTCTGTCCTTACTATATTTACCATTTGATCGTGGAGGTCTGAAATGTCCAAATTTTATGTTGTATTACTGGTCAGCACAACTGAGGTCTATGACATATTATTTTTCATCAAATGATCTCCCTCACTGGACTGAAATGGAATCATACAATTTACCTTTACCTCTTCCCTTATTCATATACTCAGACTCGGCAAAAAAATTACAGAAACAAGTTAAAAATCCATTTGTAAAGCATATGATCAAAATATGGTGTGAAACTAAAAAATATTTAAAAGAACCACATTTACTGTCACAATTTAGCCCAATATGGGGTAATCAATATTTTAAACCAGGGAGAGCGGACGCTGTATTTAAAGTATGGAATTTAAAAGGGATTCAAAAGATTCAAGATTTATATCTGTCATGTTCAGATAACATGATGTCTTTTGAAGAGCTGAGGATCAAATTTAATCTTAATAGAACACATTTTTTTAAATATCTTCAGCTTAGGAACTTTATTCGATCAAATCAAAACAATGCTCTCACTCGACCTATTTATTCATCCTTGGAAAAAACTTTGACGAAAGATAGTAAGAGAAAGGGTATTATTTCAGAGTTTTATAATTCATTGACACTATCTTCAAGTGAAAACTCACAGAAAAGATTGAATTATTGGAAAGAAGACCTGCAAATTGAAATCTCAGAGGAACAATGGGAATTGGCTTGTACAGAAGCTCAAACCAAATCAATAAATGTACGTCTAAAATTGATACATTTAAATGGTTAATGCGGATGTATGTTACACCGGTGGAATTAAATAGATATAACAAAAACATACCAGATACGTGCACAAAATGTATGGAAAGTAAAGGAACCTTATTTCATTGTTTATGGGAATGTAGAAAAATTAGAATGTTTTGGGAAGAGGTGAGGGTAACAATTGAAAAAATAATTTCAAAACAAATCATATTGAATCCTAAATTGTTTTTGTTGGGTCTGTATCCAGAAAAGCATAATTTTAATAAAAGTGAAAGAGCATTCATAGACCTCAGTTTGCTTAACGCCAAAAAATGTATTGCACTACTGTGGAAAAAGACTCATAGACCAGATGTGACTCAGTGGTTAAGACAGATGTTAACAAACCTTCCACTAGAAAGAATAACATACATACTGAAATCAAAGGAAAATGTGTTTGAGAATATATGGAGACCTTTCATTGATTATGTAAAGAAATTAAACATAACTTTTGAAGAAGAAGGTGAATGATGTGTGTGGACCTTGTAAATTCCAAACTGGTGAATGTATAATATGTATACTTATGTAATGGATTGCCTAGACTAAACAGAGGAGCATTGTTGAAGACCTGTCTTTGTTAGTGGTTGTTGGTGTTTTTTTAGTATATATATATTTTTTTTATTACTTTAGTGTTAGTGTTTGATTGTTTGTGTTATGTTTGTAAAAAAAAAGGTTCAATAAAAATATTGTGGAAAAAGAAGAAAAAGAAGAAACCCCCCCCCCCAAAAAAAAACAACAACATTGAAACAAAATGTGGGTTAACATGAGAAATATCCTTCCTTAAGTTGTTGATAAATGCCTCTGATTTCCATAACTCCAGCCTGTGTGGTTTACATATGGAAGACGGAGCCCTCAACGGAGTCTCTTTAAATACGGAAGACATTGTGGTCCACGAGTACAGACAGCCTGTGCCATACTTCAATGTGCATTTTCCACAGATACGGTTTTCAAATGTAATAATCTACATTATTAACAATTTTGTTACAACTTATAGGGAAGATTGGAAACAAATTCACTTTCAAATATTTGTGTAGTTTCAATAATTTATCTAATATATTGTGTGAAGACCTGACAAATCCATGGATTTTATCGTGATTACAGCCACTATAAAAGCCACAAAATATTTGTGGATATTACATAGAAAAAAATGAACAGACAAGCCGTTTGGGGCAATGCCTTCCGTATTTGCAGACCACAGAGGCAGGAATTATGGAAATCGTAGGCTTTCATCGACAGTTGAAGAAAGGTGTTTCTCATGTTCATGTAGGACCTCAAATGTGTTATTTTTGTGATGCTTGTATTGAGGTTTTGGGGGAATGTAAAGAGGAGAATAAAAAAGTTATCAGAACAAGCTGGTAGTATTTTATTACACAACGACCATGTGAAGAAACACTACAATAACACAGAAGTGCTACATTAATCCATATTTTGTTTCGATCTTTAAATTTAATATCTACTACCTTTTTAACCTTACCCTTTCCTAAATTTTAAAGGCTAACTTAAGAATTTAAGGCTTAATTTTGGATTCTAAATTCCATCTCATGTAAAAGCAAAATGGCATTCATTTATATAGCTCCTTTAAAAAAAATCTTTGGATGACCAAAGAGCTTAACAGATTTGGCTATCCACCCATTCACACATATTACATATTCACACACAACATTGCAAACACAGTAGGTGGTGACAGTGGGAGATGAACCACTCACCTGTTGATCACAGGTAGACCACTACATCCCTACACTACAGCGGCAGTGAACTGATCTGAAAAGGTTTTGTCAGACTGATCAACTCTTCCGTAACAACAGACAATGTGTATCGAGCTACAGCTTCCATATCCATAGCCACTTCCCAAATAAAACAAATATGCATCATTTATATCGTGTACAATTTTCATTTTTAAAAGCCACAGTTATGAGATGTTGTGTCGGTGTTGCACACTACCTGTTATCGTATTCTGCAGCTCTTGGTTCAAATCTCCCCCCGGCAGTTCTTCTAAACCCATCCTGACCTCCACACAGGCCCGATTCACCAGCAAGCAGCAGAACTTTGGCGGCCCCGCCAGCTCCCACCCGTGCAAATCTAGCAGACAGGCCGCCAGGACCAGGGCCTGCCCAATGTGTTTTGGAGTCAACTTAGACTGGATCAGTGGTCTCAGTCCCTCCCATGAACAACGAACAACTCTCTTAAGCTCCTCACTGTCTACCACCACCCCTGCTGGAGGAAGAAGCTGCACCAAAGTAGGGCACATTTCCAACTTGACCATGATAATGTCCACGCAGAAGTTTTTGGAGAGCCTGAATAACAGAGTGAGAAGTTCTGGGGTGTGTTTGCTCCATACCTGGTCCTTTTTTTCACCTGAGACGAGGGAGGCCAGTAAAGCGACGCCCCTGTCGTGGCTGAGGGCTCGTTTTTGTTCCACCGCTTGGCACAGAGCAGGGATTGCCCCCCGGCTCAGGAGGTGATCTGGTCCCCTGGGTAAGGCACATATAGCTGTTAGCACCTGGTAGCAGTCAGTAGCTAAGCACTCATAAAGACTACGGTGGGGGGAGGTTTGCTGAGGTGCCAGCCCACTGTTTGCTTCACTTCCACTGTCGCCCTTTTGCACACCTGTTTCAGGCTCTCTTAACGAATCAGATAAATAGTCAGAATCAAGGTTTGAACCGCCTGAAGACTGGACTTCAGCCTCTTGTCTCTCCTCGGCTCCGTGTGGTTCCTGGGCTTCTCGTGTCTGGAGGATGGACTCGGGACCGTTTGCCAAAATGTCCAGCAAAACTGGGATGGTTGAGAGGAGATGGGGATGCAAGGCCATGTCTGGCTCTGTGACCATGGCAGACAACAGAGCTGTGCCCAGCGTAAGGAGCTCAGGCGAGTCTAAGCCAGAGTTTTCATCCCTTCTGATCGCTGTCATCAAAAGTCGGGCTGGCAGGGTGAAGCCCACTGCCTCGAAGATTCGTCTGGCGGTGGGCCTGTCTAGTTGCTTCGCTGGGCACAAACGGCTGATCTGAGGACAAGTACAGAAAAGTACAATCACATTCATTAGCAGTGTTGGGAGTAACGCGTTACTGTAACGCCATTACTTTTGTCGTAATGTGCTGTGTAATGAAATTACTGTTTAAAAATTCAGTAATGCATTACAGTTAGTGAAATTTGATCAGACGCGTTACTCACGTTACTCATTTTATTAATATGGATGGATGTTTTTAGCGCAAATAAACTGACTCTACCATAGCTGGCCAGCCATCAGTCTCCTCCGCAGGTCGGTTTCCAGTCCTGCCCCAGTTCATTTCTCATATCGAGCCCTGATCGCCTGTTGTCCAAGCGGTGAGTAGCCTCTAACAGCTCCTACCTCTGTGGTTAAACATGAGTATTTTTTGAGCAAGAAGCTCGCATTTAATGTCCGCATTAAATGCATTTAAAGTTTTCTTACGCACAGCGAAAAAGTGACGGTGATTTGTTGCAGTAAAGAACAGCTTCTTCTAAGCGGTGAACTTTCCATTTATCTGTGCTTTCTATTTTATCTCATTCATTTACATGCTGTTGTGATATGCAACTATTTCATGGAAGTAAATCCTCTAAATATGCATTTTTAAATGGGCTGGTCCAGGGCTGTCAAACATTTAACTCGAATGTCCCACCGGGGGATCCAAAGTTTTCTCTGTGAATTTACAGCTTTATTTCTCATAAATTTCTGACTTTCTACTGATTACAGTAGTTTATGTAAATCTGAGACATTTTTTCTCTGTAAGATGAGACTTTTAATCTCATCAGTTTTCTTCTTCTTCTTTTCTGATGAGAACAAGGGGCCCTTGATCTTGCTGTGTGTGCAAGATAAGATAAGATAAGATAAGATAAGCCTTTATTAGTCCCACAATGGGGAAATTCCAGGATTGCAACAGCACAGGGATAGCAACACTCAGAGCAACAATCAGAAGGCAAGAAAAAACAACATCTAGCAAACATATCTAACTAACTAACTAACCTGCACTTATATAGCGCTTTTCTAGTCACAAAGACCACTCAAAGCGCTTTCATTAATACTAACCCTCTATTCTAAGGGCCTATAGGAAACAGATATCTAGGGACAATTTAGAACAGCCAATTAACCTAACATGCATGTTTTTGGCATGTGGGAGGAAACCGGAGAAATCCCGGAGTAAACCCACGCAACACGGGGAGAACATGCAAACTCCACACAGATCACTGTTGGTCGGGGGCTGGGATCGAACCCACGATCCCACGATCCCCACAATCCCCCGGCCAAGGGTAAACTGTGCTGCCGCAGTGCTAACCACTGCGCCACCGTGTCCATATTACTATAAATGTATATATATAGACACACAGTGCAGAGCATTATGGCTGGTGAATGTGCAGCAGAAAGTCTAAGCTCTCTCTCCGCGGATGCAGCGGGCCAGCTGGAAGTCTTTGGGCATGATGGTGACCCCCTTAGCGAAGAAGAGACCACCAGGTGGGTCTCGCTGGTCTCCTGCAGAGCCATGACGGCGAAACTCAGGAAACGCAGGACGGTCTTGAAGTCCTGAGCGATCTCCCTCACCAGGCGCTGGACGGGCAGCTTACGGATGAGCAGCTCCGTGGATTTCTGGTAGCGACGGATCTCTCTCAGAGCCACGGACCTGTGACGGCGAGGCCTCTTCACTCTGCCGGTGGCCAGAGCGCCTCTCCGAGCAGCCCTGTGGCTAGCTGTCTCCTGGGGGGCTTCTTCCTCCAGTAGATTTTACGGGCGGTCTGCTTGGTTCTTGCCATCGCTCTTTATTATTCTGTCTTATATTTCTTTCACGCCGCCTAAACTCCAGCCCGGCACCCGCTTCGTTTTCGCTACAGCTCCCGGTATGTCGAGTTTCCCATTAGCACTGGGCGGCGGCCAAGTGCTAGCTAGCACTAGCTCCTCCCCGCTGTAACGTCTCCCGCTGCAAACCGTGGCTCCGTCCGCCGACCCGGGAGACCCCCGGGGCGATCCGTGCGTCCATGATATATATACAGAGTGAAAGGTGTAGAAAGAAGAAGGAAGATAAAAAAAAAGGCTGTTGCAACAGGCAGCCGACTCGTGTGGCGCCGCCGGTCCGGCAGAGCCGGAACCGGAAAGAAGATGATTTAAGTATGGATTTAAAAGTAATGTGAAAGTTACTTTTCCAAGTAACTAGTTACTTTAATCATGCAGTAACACAAAAGTAACTCAGTTACTTTTGAAAAGAAGTAACTAGTAACTAACTAGTTACTATTTTTTAGTAACTTGCCCAACACTGTTCATTAGTGCCTTTGATGTCTCTGTGCATACAAGTCAGTGACAACTGGCACGGGACTGAAATGCAACAGTAATCTGAATTCAGCCCATATGAGATGAATGAATAAATGATTTTTATTTGAACATGTTGCATTAATACAAGAATCAATTTAAATAGATAAATAATGAATAAATAAATGCAATTCATACCTATACATACATACACCTAGTTAATCATTTGTATATTTTTGGATGTGTTTATTCCACTTTTGAGTTACTAGCTGTGAAAAAAAAACAACTTATCAAGTCTGGAAATAACATGAAATTAAATTCATTTTCACAATAATCTAGGACCCCCAGTGTAACAGACGGCGAGTGCGTAATCTGTCTTACCACGAGCAGAGCAGCCACTGTGTGACTGTCGTTTGGAGCGTGGATGAGTGCGTGAATGCACCTCTCCATCACCTCCCTCTGGGCACCAGTCAACCCGTCTCCTCCCACATTACTCCCCGAGTCTCCTCTTGCTCCCCCCTCTCCTCCATCCGGCTCCTCTTTTCCAACAGGCTGGCCGACAGCCGCGGATGTAGCATCGGCGCTGTCTGACATCGTGCGAGCCGTTTGACTACGAAGAAACAGGTTTAAAAAATTAAACTAACTTTCAAGATTTCAGTATCGGCTTCCATAACGCTGCGAAAAGCTGTTACAGGTGGATAAATGTTAACTGATTTTAGGTTAACTCTGCCAAGTCGTTCTCAGTAAAAGCTAGTTAGCGTTTAAACCCCCCCCCCAAAAAAACAATCTTACCGATGCTGCGTTAACAGCTTTCTGGCACACATGGGACTGCAGTTTAACAGTATCGCCCCTCCCAGAAATAAGCCACCAATAAAAATGCTTAAACAAAACCTCAAAACCAATCACGACAGGCGTTGTTGAGGAACGACGACGCCATTTTAGTCCGGCGTTGTAACGTCACAGGAAGGAAATAAATATGATAATATATTTCAAACAAAATTTAATTACTGAAATTGTTTAAAACCATAAATACGATAGATAAATAAATAATAATGTGATTTCTGCTCACACCGGAAGTAGCTCAGTAACGTTTAACGTCCTTTTTCTTTTAAAATAAAACATTGCCGAAATGTATTAAACTACCTCAATCAGAAGTATCGCGGTAACAAAACCACACTAGTCAGACCACAGAGATATTATTGGTAATAATAACTGTGAGTCAGACTCCGTGGCTATGCTATGCTTTACTTTCTCCATTTCTTTACTTTCTCCATTTCTTGGAGTTGTAGCACTTTTTATTTGTATTTTTACAAGAAACGTAGCTTTAGATTAACTCTTTGGGATACGTTATGTACATTTCAATGTAATTTGGTGCATACGTTGTCAGTCGTTTGAAACTACTGTCAAGTACTTTATTTTGAAAAGACACCGGAAGTCGTATTTATTATCTAGACAGTTTGACACTCAGCGTCCAGCAGCTCTCAGAGTCACAGCGGGTGTACGTGTGAGAAGAGCTTATACTGATCCAGTTCACGGGACGGGAGGACGACAACAGCGCCGAGGCATTATAACACGGTGCCTGTCATGTTCTGTCGCCGTAAGTCTCTGTGTGTTTTTATTTTTGTGTAATTAAATCGTGACGGGAGCCGTTCACACGAGAATGCGAGATGTCAGCAGCTGTTAGCCTCAAGGTGCTTTAACGCGGGTGATCCAGAGGGATTATACAGGTGAATAAATACCTGATGGTGCATTGCCCCAATCTTGAGAAGGTATGAATATGACTTGAAAGCGAATCTGAATGGTTCAGAATTCAAATAAGAGGCGTTTAATTGCACCAAACGCCGCTTTTTGCTTGTAATGTTGAGATACGTACTGCACTTGCCTGTGCGGGCCCTTTTAAAAAAAGACTGATCTGACAACAGAAGATGTCCTGTCTTTAGTTTCAGTAAATCTGGCTTTTTTTTTTTTCCAGGCTCGTAGGATGCATAATGTACGAGCCCACCATTTTGTCTGAAATGTCTCGACGATAGTTCCCCCGTGTGTTTACTCACGCATTTCATCTGACTTGACAGACCCTCATTCATGCAGTCAATCAGGCTCCAATCTCCAATCAGGCTCCAATCCAATTACATGTATAGTTTATTTCTCTTATCTTATCATGTTTAATGTTGCAGCATTGTACCGAGACAAATTCCTAGTTTGTGTACTACATGAACAATGGCAATAAACCTGATTCTGATTCTGATTCTGATTCTGATCTGCGCTTCAGCAGCGTCACTTACACCAGCCTGTGAGAACAGTAGACAGTCTGCGCTTATCTAACTGTTGTTTTCACACCGAGTCTGGCTTATTTTCTGTTTTGCGTTTTATCAGTCATTCATTTACTTATAAAATAAAGTGGGAAAAATAGGCCACCAGAGCCTGGAGTGATGTTCTTTATTTAGCCCTTTTCTTATCATCCGGTTTCATCTTGATGTTTTTATGGAGGCTTAGCAAGCTGTTTTTTTTTTTTTGTTTTTTTTTTGCTACTGGTGGATCACTTTCATGTCTTGCATTGATTTGGTCAGCGTATTGACATGAAGGTTAAGTCTTGAATGGGAAAACAGACGTACAGCGCTGCTTAAAGTGGCCCATCTGTTATAACACAGTTGGATAAAGTGGAAACCAAGAGGGCGAGATATGAAAACCAGCAGAACTTTAAAGCAAACCAGAATGAGGTATAAACAACATACTGTAGCGAACTCAATATATGAGCACCCTACTTGGCTTGCCAAGTGGGTTGACCCTATTGGCGACACAGGTAGGGTGCGGGACTCCGGAGCGGGAGGCGTGAGTTCGAATCTCCCGGTGGGACGTCGCCATGTCGAGCAGCACGTTACACTGGTGTCAGAAGTGGGATCTCCTGTCCAAAGCAGTAATGGGGCGCTGACATCGGGACGATGTCGAGAACCAGAGGGGAGTAGTGTAGCGAACTCAATATATGAGCACCCTACTTGGCTTGCCAAGTGGGTTGACCCTATTGGCGACACAGGTAGGGTGCGGGACTCCGGAGCGGGAGGCGTGAGTTCGAATCTCCCGGTGGGACGTCGCCATGTCGAGCAGCACGTTACAATACTGTGACATTTCAGGGGTTCGCACAATAATTAGAGGATTTGGAACGGACAGGCATTTATTTCTTCACTGACATGCAGAACAGAGGGGAGGTCATTCACACACACTCACCTCACTCAGGGCGACACAGACACGTAATCTGTCACGCGCAGGGGAAACGACACTATCACAACCAGACTTGTAACACAAATATAACTGTTCAATAATAACGCTCAGAGCACAAGAATAATAACAGCCTTTGAATACCCCGTGGCGCAAAGCATGCTGGGAGAATTCCCCCGCCCCTTATCACAGCCCCTATGTTACACTGCCCCCCCCCCCCCCCGCCCCCCGGACTGGTTTCTGTCCCCAGAACAGTAAGTCCAACTCAAAAGTCCAATACAAACCCAGCTTGTTGGCAGCGAGCACACACAGGCAAGTTAGTGGCCATCTGAGCCTCGGCCGGGGTCCCCGGTCAGAATGGAGCAGCTGGCTGGTATGGGGGAGGCAGTCGCGGTGAAGCACCACCATCCGGTTCCTCTTCAGCAGCCTCACCCTGTACACTGCATCCGACAGTCTCTGTCGGACAACGCACAGTCCCGACCAGTGGCTCACCAGCTTTGGTGACGGTCCCTTTTTCTGCTCCGGGCAGAAAACCCAGACTTGATCCCCAGGTGCAAAGTCTGTCCCCTGGCAGCAGGAGTCTTACGCTCGCTTCTGTGGATTCCCCGCCACTACCAGGGCCTCCTGAGCCAGTTCGTGTACTGTGTGAAGATGTTAAGATAAGATAAGATAAGATAAGCCTTTATTAGTCCCACAACGGGGAAATTCCAGGATTGCAACAGCACAGGGATAGCAACACTCAGAGCAACAATCAGAAGGCAAGAAAAAAAACAAGCAAGCAAGAGCAGCTAATAAACATATGTACGTATTACTATAAAATATATATATATACACACACACACAGACACACAGTGCAGAGCATTGTAGCTGGATGGAATAAATATATGAATATATGAACACACAGTGCAGAGCATTGTAGCTAGATGGAATAAATATGTAAATATATAAACACCCACAGTACGGAGCATTGCAGCTAGGTGGAATAAATATGCAAGTATATAAACACACACAGTGCGGAGCAATGTAGCTAGATGGAATAATATGTAGATATATAAATATATAAACACACCCAGTGCTGAGCATTGTAGCTAGATGGAATAAATATGCAAATATATAAACACACACAGTGCAGAGCATTGTTGCTAGATGGAATGAAACAGCATAACCGTCTACTTAGTTATCCTACATGGTATGATTATGTGCCCATACATATTCTCACCCTCCATAGCGACCGGTATGTTCCTAGTTGTATGCCGGAGGGGACCATTGTGTAAGTCTATTGCATCTTTTGCATTCAAAAAACTATTAGTTTGTTACGTCTTTTTGCTATCTCTGCGAGCAGCCCTGCTTAGGTTGTACAGTCTGACAGCCGTTGGTAGGAAGGACCTACGAAACCTCTCGGTTGTGCACCTGGGATGATGTAGTCTGCTGCTAAATGAGCTCCTCAGTGCATTCAGTATGTCCTGCATAGGGTGGAACTCGGACTCCAGCAGAGATGACAGTTTAGCCACCGTCCTTCTCTCTCCTATCTCCTCCATCGGATCAAGGCGCTGCCCCAGGACAGAGCTAGCTTTCTTAATCAGTTTGTTCAGTCTCTTCCTATCGGCTGCAGTAATGCCACTGCCCCAGCAGACCACTCCAAAAGTGATGGCTGATGCCACCACCGTGTCATAGAATGACTTCAGCAGCGCCCCTTGTACACCAAAAGACCTGAGTCTCCTCAGCAGGAACAGCCTGCGCTGTCCCTTCTTGTAGAGTGCATCAGTATTGTGTGACCAGTTTATTGTTCAGATGAACACCCAGGTACTTATAGGATGTCACCATCTCGATGTCTGTTCCCTGTATATTTACTGGTACTGTGAGGGGCTGCCCATGCCTGCGGCAGTCCACCACCAGCTCCTTAGTTTTCCTCGCGTTGATCTGGAGGCAGTTCCGATGGCACCAGTCCACGAAGTCCTGGATAAGCCCTCTGTACTCAGCTTCATCTCCATTGGAGATGAGGCCAACGATCGCAGTCATCAGAGAACTTCTGTAGATGGCAGTGTGTTGTGTTGTGTGAGAAGTCCGCAGTATAAAGAGTGAACAGGAAGGGAGCCAGCACCGTTCCCTGGGGGGCCCCCGTGCTACTGATGATCGTGTCGGACACACAGTCCCGGGTTCTCACAAACTGAGGCCGGTTCGTGAGGTAGTCCAGGATCCATGATGACAGGTGCTGGTCCACCCCTGCGCGCAGCAGCTTGTCCTTCAGGATCATCGGTTGGATGGTGTTGAAAGCACTGGAGAAGTCAAAGAACATGATCCTCACCATATTCCCGGGCTTCTCCAGGTGGGACAGAGAACGGTGAAGGAGGAAGATCACCGCATCCTCCACCCCAATGCCATGCTGGTAGGCGAACTGGAGTGGATCCATCACTGGTTCCACCAGGGGGCGGAGGTGAGCAAGGAGCAGTCTCTCCAGGGTCTTCATCAAGTGGGACGTCAAGGCCACCGGTCTGTAGCTGTTCAGGTCTTTGGGGTGGGAAGTTTTTGGTACAGGTACCACACAAGATGTTTTCCACAGCTGTGGTACCCTCCCCAGTTTCAGGCTCATGTTGAAGATATACGTCACAATCCCACACAGCTGGTCTGCACAGGACTTTTTTTTTTTTGTTACTCATTTGTACCCGTAGGTAGATTTGGTTTGCAGTCTGGTGACAAGCCACCGGCTGCTGGTCGCTGCGTGCGCGAGCGCCCTAAACCTACATGTTTTTGGTATGCGGGAGGAAACCGGAGAAATCCCGGAGTAAACCCACGCAACACGGGGAGAACATGCAAACTCCACACAGCTCACTGTTGGTCGGGGGCTGGAATCGAACCCACGATCTCATGATCCCCACGATCCCCCGGCCAAGGGTAAAACTGTGCTGCCACAGTGCTAAACCACTGCGCCACCGTGCAGTGAGGAGCTTTGCGCTGATGCCGTCCGGTCCCGGCGCCTTCCTCGCCTTGATCTTCCTCAGCTCCGTCCTCACCTGGGTCCTGGTCAGGGTCAGGATGGGGGGCTGTGTGTTGGGAGTGGGGGGGTGTTGGTGGAGTGGGGAGTGGGCAGCAGGACTTGATTTCTTTAGAGGCAGCAGTGGTTGTTGTGCAGTCAGGGGGGAGGGCGGTTGGTCAAATCTATTGAAAAACAGATTCAGGTTGTTCGCCCACTCCCTGCCCCCTGTGGCCTGGGGGGAGGTATTCTGGAGCCCCGAGATGGTTTTGAGGTTTCTCCAGACCCCGCTGATGTCGCTCTGTTGCAGCTTGTCCTCCATCTTCTTCCTGAAGCTGTCCTTGCCTTCTCTGATCTTTCTCCTCAGCTCCCTCTGTACGGACTTCAGCATCTCCCTGTTCCCTGACCTGAAGATCCTCTTCTTCTCTCTCAGAAGTGTTGTTCTCTCAAACAAAACAAATAATCCAACTCTGGTTTGCCCTCCGGCTCCGGGGAAGGGCCAGACACCAGGTCCACTGGGGTGCGCAGCTTGCATCCAAACATCAGTGCCACAGGGGTGCACCGGGTGGATTTCTAAACTGCTGTCTGGTATGCCCACAGGACCAGGGGCAGGTGCAGATCCCAGTCTCCCTGTCACTGGTCCACTAGGACAGCAAGCTGGGTGGTCAGGATCCGGTTAAAGCGTTTGACCAGATCGGCGCTCTGTGGGTGCAGTGGGGTGGTCCGGGTCTTCCGGATGCCCAGCCACCTGCAAACCTCCCCGAAGACCTCTGCCTCGAAGTTCTGTCCCTGGTCACTGTGCAGCTCCTCCAGTGCGCCAAACCGACAAAACATCTCATCCACCGGCTTTGATGCTGTGGTGGTGGCACTCTGATCAGGGACTGCATACGCCTCAGGTCACTTGGTGAAGTAATCCATTGCGACCAGAATGTAACGTTTCTCTGCTCCGTGGTTGGAAAAGGGCCCAGAATATACACTCCCGCACGCTCCATGGTGCCCCTACCTGGAACTGCTGCAAGGGGGCATGGTATTGCTGAGTCGGCCCTTTCTAAGCCATGCAGGTGTCACAGCGGTGGACATGGAGCTCTACATCCTGATGATACCCCGGCCAGTAGAACCAGGCCTAAAGACGCTGCAGGGTCTTCGTCACCCCAAAGTGGCCCATCCCCACTGACCCATAGATCAACTGGAGTACTTTGGGGCGAAGCCGTCGGGGGACCAGCAGCTGCCAGACATGACGCTGCCCAGCTGGAGACTGCCACCGCCAGTAGACGACACCCTCACGACATCAGAGGTTGGACCACTGGGAATGTAGAGCCTTGGTCTCTAGGTCCAGTGCAGATACAGCCTCCCAGACAGGCCGTTGGTCTGTGTCCAGCCACTGCCTGACCTGGGAGATGACAGGATCGCCATCCTGCTTGATCCAAAGCTGCTATGTGCCAAGGGCCTCTGTGACATCATCGCTGGGGAGAGCCAGCTGATAATCTGAGGACGCGCTGTGAGCCACTGCACTATCCCCGGCCGCAGCAGTATGGAGAGCAGCAGCCCGTGAGACTGCTGGGTCACGATCCTCTGCCTGCTGGCAGGGCCGACAGGCGTCCACAGCACAGGAGCATCAGGACAGCATGTCAGCGTTGGCGTGGAGGTGGCCTGCTCAATGCACAATCTGAAAATCATAATCCTTCAGTGTCTCCAGCCATTTAGCTACGGTGGGGCAAAAAAGTATTTAGTCAGCCACCAATTGTGCAAGTTCTCCCACTTAAAAGATGAGAGAGGTCTCCAATTTTCATCGTAGGTATACCTCAACTATGAGAGACAAAATGAGAAAAAAAAAATCCAGAAAATCACATTGAAGGATTTTTAATGAATTAATTGGTAAATTCCTAGGTAAAATAAGTATTTGGTCACCTACAAACAAGCAAGATTTCTGGCTCTCTCAGACATGTAACTTCTTCTTTAAGAGGCTTCTCTGTCCTCCACTCGTTACCTGTATTAATGGCACCTGTTTCAACTCGTTATCAGTATAAAAGACACCTGTCCACAACCTCAAACAGTCAGACTCCAAACTCCGCTATGGCCAAGACCAAAGAGCTGTCAAAGGACACCAGAAACAAAATTGTAGACCTGCACAAGGCTGGGAAGACTGAATCTGCAATAGGTAAGCAGCTTGGTGTGAAGAAATCAACTGTGGGAGCAATTATTAGAAAATGGAAGACATAAAAGACCACTGATAATCTCGCTTGATCTGGGGCTCCACGCAAGATCTCACCCTGTGGGGTCAAAATGATCACGAGAACGGTGAGCAAAAATCCCATAACCACACGGGGGGACCTAGTGAATGACCTGCAGAGAGCTGGGACCAAAGTTACGCCGCCAGGGACTCGAATCCTGCAGTGCCAGACGTGTCCCCCTGCTTAAGCCAGTACATGTCCAGGCCCATCTGAAGTTTGCTAGAGAGCATTTGGATGATCCAGAAGAGGATTGGGAGAATGTCATATGGTCAGATGAAACCAAAATAGAACTTTTTGGTAAAAACTCAACTTGTCATGTATGGAGGAGAAAGAACACCATACCTACTGTGAAGCATGGGGGTGGAAACCTCATGCTTTGGGGCTGTTTTTCTGCAAAGGGACCAGGACGACTGATCCGTGTAAGGGAAAGAATGAACGGGGCCATGTATCGTGAGATTTTGAGTGAAAACCTCCTTCCATCAGCAAGGGAATTGAAGATGAAACGTGGCTGGGTCTTTCAGCATGACAGTGATCCCAAACACACCGCCCGGGCAAGGAAGGAGTGGCTTCATAAGAAGCGTTTCAAGGTCCTGGAGTGGCCTAGCCAGTCTCCAGATCTCAACCCCATAGAAAATCTTTGGAGGGAGTTGAAAGTCCGTGTTGCCCAGCAACAGCCCCAAAACACCACTGCTCTAGAGGAGATCTGCATGGAGGAATGGGCCAAAATACCAGCAACAGTGTGTGAAGACCTTGTGAAGACTTACAGAAAATGTTTGACCTCTGTCATCGCCAACAAAGGGTATATAACAAAGTATTGAGATGAACTTTTGTTATTGACCAAATACTTATTTTACCGAGGAATTTACCAATTAATTCATTAAAAATCCTTCAATGTGATTTTCTGGATTTTTTTTTCTTATTTTGTCTCTCATAATTGAGGTATACACTACCGTTCAAAAGTTTGGGGTCACCCAGACAATTTTTGTGTTTTCCATGAAAAGTCACACTTTTATTTACCACCATGAGTTGTAAAATGAATAGAAAATATAGTCAAGACATTGACAAGGTTAGAAATAATGATTTGTATTTGAAATAGTAATTTTTTCCTTCAAACTTTGCTTTTGTCAAAGAATCCTCCATTTGCAGCAATTACAGCATTGCAGACCAAACATGATTGCACAAGGGTTTTCTAATCATCCATTAGCCTTCTGACACAATGAGCAAACATATTGTACCATTAGAACACTGGAGTGATAGTTGCTGGAAATGGGCCTCTGTACACCTATGTAGATATTGCACCAAAAACCAGACATTTGCAGCTAGAATAGTCATTTACCACATTAGCAATGTATAGAGTTTATTTCTGATTAGTTTAAAGTTACCTTCATTGAAAAAAAAGTGCTTTTCTTTCAAAAATAAGGAAATTTCTAAGTGTCCCCAAACTTTTGAACGGTAGTGTACCTATGATGAAAATTGGAGACCTCTCTCATCTTTTAAGTGGGAGATCTTGTACAATTGGTGGCTGACTAAATACTTTTTTGCCCCACTGTAATTGTTCATCTGGCTCTTTAAAATTCAGCAGCCAGGTCAGAGAAGCATGGTCCATCCTGAGCTGAAACCTCCCCCCGTAAACGTACAGGCAAAAATAGCAAAGCCCTTGCATGACTGCCAGCAGCTCTCGCTGGGTGACGCAATAATTCCTTTCAGCTTTGCTGAGAGTGTGGCTGAAAAAGTGACGGCCTGCTCTCTGTGTTCTCCCTCCTGGGATAGCATCGCCCCGATGCCCTGGTTGCTAGCATCTGTGTTCACGATGAAGGGGAGGTTTGGGTCGGGATACCACAGCATGGGGGCTCCGATGAGCGCAGAGAAGGGAAAAAGCAGCAGCACAGCCCTTGCTCCACTTGAACATGCAGCCCTTCTGTGTCACCTGATGCAGCGGGCTGGCGATGGTGGCAAAATCCTTCACAAACCTCCTGTAATAGGAGGCCAGTCCGAGGAAGCTCCACAGCTCTCCTATGTCCCACGGGACCTGCCAGTTTCTCACCGCTGCCACCTTCTCTGGGTCAGTGGCGACTCCCACAGCGCTAATGATGTGGCCCAGGAAGGTGATTTCTCGCAGAAATAGATGGCATTTCTGAGGGTGGAGCCACAGCCCGGCCCAGCGGACAGTGTCCCAACACCTTCTGGAGGTTGGACAGGGCACCACTAAAATCAGCTGCGTGAACCAGCAGGTCGTCGAGGTAAACAGTGCAGCAGCTCCAGGGGACGTGAGCCAGCACTCGCTCCATCAGGCGTTCACAGGTGGACGGGGCATTCCAAAGTCTAAACGGCATCACCTTGAACTGCCACAGTCCCTGCCTGATGGAGAAGGCTGTTTTCTGGCAGGCCTCTGGTGACAGCTCCACCTGCCAATAGCCACTGCAGAGGTCAAGCGAGCTGAACCAGCTGGAGCCGGTGATGTGATCCAGTGCGTTGTCAATGCGGGATAGAGGGTAGGAGTCCTTACAGATGATGTCATTCAGGCACCGAAAGGCCACACAGAACCACCATGAACCGTCCTTGACCAGAACCACCAGTGCCGCCCAGGGGTTGCTGGAGGGTTCAGTGACATCAGCCTCCAGCATCTGGAACAACTCCTCAACCGCCTGCTGACGTGTTCTCGGACCCGGGCCGGGCAGAGCCCTTGGATGAAACTCTGCAGGGCGAGCTTCTTTACCGCCTGTGGCTCAAAGTCCGGGTAGCTGCGTTGTGTCAGCATCTGGATATCTGCTGCATAAGCAACCAGGTTCTCTCGGTCACATTACTGGTGGCTAGCCAGCTGTTCCTGGACGTGATCAGTGTGGGTCGCCTTCCCGAACCACCTCCGAAGTGCTCTTTGTAGCACTGGCCAGCTGTGACATTCCTCAGGCTGGAGATCGCACAGCGTGCAGAGAGCTCCGCCCTCCAGAGCCAGTGTGACCTGCACAGCTGTCTCTTCAGGTGTCCAGCTGTTGAGCGTGGCGGCCAATTCAACCTGGACGAGGTAGTCGCCCAGTGAGATTTCGCCACCAAAGCTGGGAAGCTTGGCTGGTTGGCGGGTCGGTGATACTGGGGCTGGGACGGTCGCCACCGGTGCTGATCACTGCCCTCGGCTGCAGTGGGATCGCTGGCTTGTAGTTTTCCCGCTGGCGCTCCCCATCCTTCCTTGAAAAAGCCAGGACATGGGATGCGCTTACTCTGTCCGGCCCGCTTCCCCATTCTTTGCAGTGAGCAGCTCTGGGGACTGGCGTGCCTGCCCTGCTGTCCATCTCCATCTGGGCGATGAGCTGTCAAATCTCTGCCTTGATTCTCCCTTCCATCTCTCAGATATCTCACTTCTGATGCCAGTGTGATGTTTCAAGGGTTCACACAATAATGAGAGAGGATTTGGAACGAACAGGCATTTATTTCTTTACTGACAAATTACGCAGAACAGAGGGGAGGTCATTCACACACACACTCACCTCACTCAGGGTGACATAGACATGTAATCTCTCACATGCTGGGAAAACGACACTATCACAACCAGACTTTTCACACAATTATAACGGTAGAACAATAACGCTCAGAACACAAGAATAATAGCAGTCTTTGAATACCCCTCGGCGCAAAGCATGCCAGGAGAATTCCCCTGCCCCTTATCACAGCCCCCACGTTACACTACCAAGGAAAGCAAATAAAATGCTTTGTCTACAGCCAATAGCGTTGGGTGGTTAAGCTGCTGCTAGACATACTGTAATCAAGCCCCCATATTGAAATCATCAAAGACAAGCTGTTATGGTTTTATATATACCCCAACAGCACACATGCGTTGTACTGATGTCAGTCCGATGTAAAAATTTTACTTCGAGAATGCATCTCATAGAGGTTGTTGCACATTGGCAACACATCAGCTAGATGTTAGCGACCTAAAATTTTAATCTTTCGGCTGTTACCTTTCAGGGTCACCACATCTTGCCACAATCTCATCATTCGATATTGTGATGTCCATATATTTGATTTGGCAAGGATTTTATATGGATTTTATATGACCTTGATGTTAACCCACAACCTTCTGGCTGTGGGATGAATGAATGAATGAATGTTTCTCACCATGAACAAACAAAATAGTTGCAGTCTTAAAAACCAACGTTGCTCCATGGACGGAGGCTCATGGTCTACCTACCACTGACCACGCTCACAGACCGCATCCCTTCCTGGGTACAGCGCGAAACCGACCACGGCCACCCGTAGTTTTCCACCGCTGGGGCTACCATATTCTGGAACCCCATAGCACACGCGGGATGCAGTCAGCTCAGAGACGAGAGTCCACCGGCTGCTACGCCGCACATGTGGGGTGCTGGAGGTGCCCATGGAGGAATGGAAGGCATACCGTCAGAAGGCCAAACCAGAGAGAGATGTCTGCTCTCAGGGGATGAAGGCACCAAGACCGCCACCTGTCCGTTTTGCATTTGTTTGATTCGGTTCAGTGAAGGGGTTTTCTCGGGGGGGGACACAACCCCCCCCCCCCCCAGATACTCCATTCTATCCCTGCTTGGGGGGACAGAGGAAGAGATATTAACTCCCCCACTCCCTTCAGAAGAGGGAGGTGAGTTGGCCATTGTTTAGCAAAGTAGTCTGTGGCTGTTCTCAGGTCAGAGGATGGGGAGGGCTGGCCTTGCAGCATACGCTACTGGTGGGTGGGACTATGGGTGGAGCTAATTAGAATATTCATAGATCCGCACATACTTAAGTAGGTGGAAGCTGTAAAAGCACTTTTCAAGCAATTCTAAGGGAATTACATTTTTTTGTGGGTAAAACGGCATCAAAATATACCATTATGGGCAATACACATTTGTTTTTGAGGTGGTTTTAGAGCCGCAGGAGTGCATCTTTAACGTTCAACTGCATGGTGGCTGCAGCCGCTATAGCTTTGATATGCCGTTTAAACGTTGGCTGATAGTCGTCTCTGACCTAATGCTGATATCTTGGCAATGTGCAAACAACCTCTATAAAATGTATTCCCGATGTAAACTTACCAACGTTGGTGCGATGTTTGTGTGCTGTTGGGGTGTGTGTGTACACACATATTCTATTACAATAGTGGATGCTATTAATAAAATTGCTTTTCATTTTGTTGTACACTTTTTGTAAAAGTAACCTCAATACTGAATAATATCCAACAGTTATTTCCAACCCCAGATCTGTATACGACGCCACAGAAAGGGATGGCTTAGATTTTAATTTTAGACCCACCTGCTCTAAAGTTTGCAAAGAACAGTCAATCAATGCTGGTTTAAACAGAGAGGATCTTAAAAGGCTTGTTGTAGATACAAGAGGAACAGATTGCCTGCACCCATCCCCCGTACAAGTTACAGAAGTTTTATTGGAATTGTGCATTATGTAAAGTTACTGTTTCAAAGTCCAGTATTCAAAAAGAGACAGAAATTAGCTTAGTCAAGTCAAAATTTATTTCTATAGCACAAAACAACAGCAGCTGATCAAAGTGCTGTACACATTGTACGCAAAAAAATAAATAAACAAATATATATATATATATATATATATAAATCCAGACTGAAAAATACACAATAAAAATATCATCCATCCATCCATCTTCTGCCGCTTAATCCTTTTTGGGTCACATGGGGGGGGGGGGGGGGCTGGAGCCCATCCCGGCATCTTTGGGCAAGAGGCAGGGTACACCCTGGACAGATCGCCAGTCCATCGCAGGGCATAAAAACATAAAAATAATAAAATAAAACCAAAACAAAATTAATAAAAAAAGCAAATAAAATAAACTACAACAATTAAAAAACTAGGATATTCTGCTGAGCTAGGAGTGAAAGCCAGGGAAAGTAAATGAGTTTTCAGAAGTGTTTTGAAATGATTAAGAGGCTGAGCAGCTCTTATGTGAAAAGGCAGACTGTTCCATAGATAAAGATCCACCACTGAAAATGCGCTGTCACCTCTGCTTTTGAGTTGGGATTTTGGAATATTTAAAAGCAGCTGATTGATAGATCTCAGTGCTCTGGAAGGAATGTGAGGCCGTAATAATTCAGATAAAGTGGAGCCACACCATTAAGACATTTAAAAACAAGCAGTAAAACTTGGAACTGAATTCTAAAATAGATAGGAAGCCAATGTAAAGAAGAGATTACTGGAGTTAAATAATCACACTGTTTCTTTCCGGTCAGAAGACGGGCTGCTGCATTTTGTACAGCCTGTAAATGACATAGGGATGACTGGCCAAGACCAACATATCAAAAATTACAATAATCTAAATGAGAGGTAATGAAGGCATGAATAACTCTCATAATCATGAACAGGGAGGTAGCTTCAATGTGTTCTTATTGGTAAATGAGTACACTTCTGACCTGCACTTAAAGAGGTTGAGATTTATAATTTTTAATGTAGGTTTTTGTTTTTGCCTGCAAGAGAAAATGGAAATGAAAAATGTGCTTTTTCCCTGTTACAGTCAGAAGAAACCTATGGGATTTCCTTCACCAACCTGCCTACCTGTAAGCCAATGTGAGCCTGACAAGTGACCCCCTGACTGCTCCTGCTGAAGAGAGAAGAAGAAGGAGGGGGAAGAAGCCAAAAAGAGAGAATTTGTCCTCCCCACATTTACCAGGGGTCAGGTCACAGAGATCATTGTTCTCCAGAAGCTTCTCAAGGGAGAGCCATTCACTGAAAATCTGTAATGGCTGAGCTGTCATCAGCCCAGGTGACCTAGTGCACCTGAGCGTTAATGCTGCAACACACTAAAAGTCATCATCAGCCTCCAGGCAGCTGCTGTACAGTATAAAACCCACACTGCTGGGGATTCAGTGTCTTGAAGCAAGTAACCAATTGCCTCATATTTTTGGTCTGGATTCTACTGGGTGCTTTTTTTCCTGCTGTAGAAAAAACAAGTCTGGTGTAATTGGTGACGAAACTGAGCTGTTGATAAAAGAAGAAAACGGCTGTACTCACGTATCCGCTTACAGGAATGCTGATCAACGTGTGGGGGCAAATCAACTGTACAGGTTAGTTCCAGGATATCTTACATGTTTAAAAAAATCTCAAGGCTGATTGCAACAAAGTAATAAATCTTAGCACATTGAGTTATTGTTGTAGCTTAAACAAACACTGTATACTTGAGATAATACATCAGTCATAGCTGTATTTAATTTTCCATTGTAGAGAGAGGAATGAGCGGGCGAGGCAGTGAGGTGGAGCAGAGCAGACTTTATTACTCTCTATCATAGGTCAACAAAAAGAATAACCCAGGTCACTGGCATCTCTCTTTTATGCCATACAAATTTACCTTGCGACCTGGGGGGTTCACATTACAATACATACACTTACAATAACAATTCCCTTTGTCACCCAGTCCGGAGGAGAATGCATATTAGCATACAGTCTTATGGAGAAGACCACAGTCTGTCCTGCATATCCATTTAACAGCCTTTAAGCGTCTCCTCCTGTGCAATTCAGTCTGAGTGGAGAATGTATTGTCTAGGTCCCCCACACCGCCCCTCCCGAAAACTCAGACTGGGCCTTAACCCTCATGTCCTGTGGGCTTCAGCCGACATCCGTAGCGGCTGTAATGGGGGGTCGCTGGCTCTAAGGTGCTGCTGTGCCTGTGGGGCGCTGCTGGAGGCGCGTCCGTCTGTAGGGGGACATTGGGGGGGGGGGGGGCACATGTAGCAGAGTCAATATATAAGCGCCCACTTGGCTTGCCAAGGGGGTTGACCCTATTGGCGAAACAGGTAGAGTGTGGGACTCCGGAGCGGGAGGCGTGAGTTCAAATCTCCCGGTGGGCTACGGCTGGCCAAGTACAGTTAAAGTGTGTGTGTACTCGGGCATGATACACATACATGTGTGTGACATTTGGGGGCTCGTCCGGGATGTACTGGCAGTGTAACATTTCCCAAAGCTGTAATGCAGCGTTGACATCAGGGGACAATGTCAAAAATAGGAGGGGAGTGTGTAGCAGAGTCAATATATAAGCGCCCACTTGGCTTGCCAAGGGGGTTGACCCTATTGGCGAAACAGGTAGAGTGCGGGACTCCGGAGCGGGAGGCGTGAGTTCAAATCTCCCGGTGGGCTACGGCTGGCCAAGTACAATTAAAGTGTGTGTGTACTCGGGCATGATACACATACATGTGTGTGGCACACATCTTCACCACGCCATTGTGACTGAGCTGATGAGTCATTTACCTGGGGAGTTCTCAGTGGGGGTCGTCCACACCGAGGAGCTCGGGCCAACACCACCTGCTCGTCTGCTAATACGAAGGCGGGCTCAAGCCTGTCTATACAGATTGTTTCTCTGCGTCCCCCCCCCCAAGTCTAACACAAAATGTTTATCCCCAGGTTCCAACACTCTGAACAGGCCGTCGTAGGGCGGGCGCAATGGGGTCCGGTGGGCATTTTGCCTGACAAACACGAACGACGCATCCGAAAGCGCGGGGAAAACAGTGGTGGGCCGGGCCGGGTACCGTCTCTGCCTCTGTGCTATGTAGTGAAGGCAGGGATGGATCAGTGTTTGGCGCGGGGTTGTCGGGCAAAAATTCTCCAGGGAGCCGCAGCGGCTGGGAAAAAACAAGCTCTGCTGGGGAGGCAGCCAAATCCTCCTTTGGTGCTGAACACAACCTTAATAGAACCCACGGCAACCGGTCCACCCAATTTGCATCTGTAAGCGAAGCCTTGAGCGCTGCTTTAAGCGACCTGTGGAAACGCTTGGGTAACCCATTGGCCTGGGGGTTGTACACGGTTGTGCGATGAATTGTGACGCCCAGGCTCCAGGCCATGGTGGACCAGAGGTCGGAAACGAACTGCAGGCCCCAGTCGGACGTGATATCCGAAAGGGCTCTGAAGCGTGCCACCCATGTCGTCAAAAAAGCGCGTGCAACTTCTGCAGATGCGGTGCAAGCTAGCGGCACCGCCTCAGGCCAGCGTGTGGTGCGGTCCACCACTGTCAGGAGATGCATGAACCCCTGCGATGGCGGGAGGGGGCCCACGAGGTCCACGTGAACGTGGTCGAACCTCTTAGCCAGGACATGGAACGGCTCAAGGGGGGCCTTTGTGTGCCTGTGCACCTTGGCTCGTTGGAACACTACGCAGGCAGCAGCCCACTCTTTCACCTGTTTGCGACGAACTTTGCTCCCACCATTTTGACTGATGCGCGCACTCCTGGATGCGCCAGGGAGTGAACTGACTGGGAAAACGCGGTGGTGCCAAGCGCGTGGGACCACCAGGCGCGGGCAGCCTGTGGAGACGTCACAGATTAGGGGGGGCCCCCCATCTTGCAGTACTCTGCTCTCCAGCCTAAACCCCGTTGGTCCAGACTGGAGCGCGCAAACGTCCGCATCACCGATCTGCTCGGCGGCCATAGCCATGTAATCTATCCCTACGTAGACTGGGGCGACTAATGCTCACGAGAGGCAGTCTACCACCACGTTGAGTTTACCAGCCACATACTGAATGTTGGTCGTAAACTCCGAGATCGCGGCCAGCTGTCTCTGCTGCCGGGCTGACCATGGTTCCGAAACCTTGGCCGTAGCGTATGTTAGCGGCTTGTGGTCCACAAACGCAGTGAAGCTGCGCCCTTCCAGCCAGAACTGGAAGTGGCGTATGGCCAGGTGGAGAGCCAGTAACTCCCTGTCGAACGTGCTGTATTTATGCTCATTGTCGCGCGAAGACCTGCTAAAAAAGGCGAGCGGCTGCCAAGAACCGGTGACGCGCTGCTCCATGACGGCCCCTATGGCCACGTCCGATGCGTCGGTAGTGAGCACTATCCGAGCCGCCAGGTCCGGGTGCGCCAATAGTGCGACGTTCACTAGGGCTGTTTTGGCCTTGGAAAACGCCTGCTCTCGCTCAGGAGTCCAGTCGACTCTGTCCGCCAGTTTCCGTTTCGCGGCGTACAATGGCAGCATGAGCTGGGCTGCGCGGGGGAGGAAATGGTTGTAAAAGTTAACCATCCCCAAAAACTCCTGCAGCGCCCTGACCGTCTGAGGCCGGGGAAAATCTGCCACTGCACGCACTTTGTCCGGTAAGGGTATCGCGCCCTCCGGTGAGATGTGGTGGCCCAAAAAATCAATTACCGTAACCCCGAACTGGCACTTCGTTGGGTTGATTATTAACCCGTGCTCTTCCAACCTCTGGAAAACTGTCCTGAGGTGGGCTACATGTTCGTCCTCGGACGCGCTGGCCACCAGGATGTTGTCCAGGTAGACGAACACAAACGGCAGATCGCACAGCACCGCATCCATCATGTGTTGGAATGTCTGCGCCGTGCCTTTTAACCCAAAAGGCATGCGTAAGAACTTAAAAAGACCAAATGGGGTTATTACTGCCGTTTTGGGTATGTCTTCCATGTGCACCAGGACCTGGTGGTAACCACGGACCAGATCCACCTTGGAAAAAATGCGTGCCCCGGTGAGGTGGACGGAAAAATCCTGAATATGGGAGATTGGGTAGCAATCGTGCACTGTGGCGTTGTTTAATCTGCAGAAATCTCTGCATGGTCGCCATGATCCCTCGGCTTTAGGCACCATATGTAGCGGGGTTGCCCATGGGCTGTTTGAGCACTTGATGATGCCCAACTTTTCCAAGTTGGCGAACTCCTCACGCGCACTGGCCAGTTTAGCTGCGTCCAGGCGCCGAGGTCGTGTGAAAACGGGCGGTCCCGTGGTGGTAATGAAGTGCTCCAACCCGTGTTTAGTGACGGCCGCCGAAAACGTCGGAACCGTGAGTGCTGGGAACTGGGTGAGTAGTGTGTGGAACTTACCCCCTGGAGCTGTGACATTAGCTAGTGTTGTGGACCTGGCTCCTCTAGCTGTACAGGGCATAGAATCAAAAGACATTGCATTAATCAGACGTCTGTTAGCCACATCGACTAATAGTCCGTGTACACACAAAAAATCTGCACCCAAAATGGGGAAGTTGCATGTCACTCTGACGAATGTCCATTGGTATTGGTACAGCCGTGCAAGGATATAGTCAGTGTCCTCTCACCAAAAGTCTTAATGTCTGAGCCATTTGCGGTCGCCAGCTTGGGGCCGCTACTTCCCGCCAGCCAGTCTGCGTAGGACGGCAGGATGAGGCTCTTTTGGGAGCCGGAGTCCACAAGGAACAGTCTCCCCGAGCGTGACTCTGTCACATAGAGCAGCTTGTTTGTGTCACCAGCAGTCGCAGCTGCTACCGACTGCCGGCCCTGGCATTTCCCGAGCGCTTGAACTGGCACGGTGGCACGCATTGGCGTGCGTCTTCTCCCAAAACGACAGTGGTAGAAGCAGAGCGTATCCCTCTGGTGCTTCTTGGCCTCTGCTGCGGCCACCGTCGCTGGCTCCTCGCCCCTGCTGGCCGTCTTGCTGGGTTCCGATGCCACTGCGTTGACAGTGAAGGTTCTGGTCACCAGGATAATCCGATCTGCCTCTTGTGCCAGTGCCCGATAGTTGCACATGGCCAGCAGCGGCGAATTGGCAAGGACCGCTCTGGCCACTGTCGGGAGGTTCTGGAGGAAAAGGTGGGCAAAGAGGAAATGCCCATCATCTGTGCCCATCAACGCCAACATCTTCACCATTAATTTGACCGCCGACCCGTCTCCCAACTCGGAGCACGTCAGGAGCCTTTCCGCTCTCTCGCAGTCCGAGAGCGTGAAGCGCCGGGTCAGCGCGGTCTTGAGAGCGTCCTATTTGTCGTGGGCTGGGGGCTGTTGGAGCAGGCTCGCCACCTGCTGTGTTGTGCGTGTGTCCAGCACTGCAACCACGTAGTAGTATTTGGTGTCATCCGCCGTCACTCCACGGAGCGCGAACTGGGCCTCGGTGTGGAGGAACCAAGACTTTGGGTCATGTAGCCAAAAGTTTGGGAGCTTGACCGAAACGGCACACGTGGTGCTGGCGCCTCCAGTCTGGATCATCTTCCGGGGTGTTTGCGTCGAGTTCCATTATGCGTCAAGGGTCACCATTGTAGAGAGAAGAATGAGTGGGTGAGGCAGTGAGCTGGAGCAGAGCAGACTTTATTACTCTCTCTCTATCATCAATCAAACAAGAAGAATAACCCAGGTTGCTGGCATCTCTCTTTTATACCATGCAAACTCGCCTCGCGACCTGAGGGGTTCACATTACAATACATACACTTACAGTAACAATTCCCTTTGTCACCCAGCCTGTCAGCGCATTATTATGCAGTCCGGAGGAGAATGCATATTATCATGCGGTCTTATGGAGAAAACCACAGTCTGTCCTGCATATCCATTTAACAGCCTTTAAGCGTCTCCTTCTGTGCCATTCAGTCTGAATGGAGAATGTACTGTCTAGGCCCCCCACACCGTGTTCTTTTTTTAGTACTTATAGAATTAAGTGTTTGATTATCATTTTATCCAAATATTGTTTCCATTAAACAACATACTGCCAGAGGTGGGTGGTATCTATCTATCTACCCATCCATCCATCCATCCATCCATCCATCCATCCATCCATCTTCTACTGCTTTTCCGGAGGTCTGGGTCGCGGAGGCAGCAGTTCAAGCAGAGAAGCTCCCCAGCCACCTGCTCCAGCTCTTCAGAGAGGATACCAAGGCGTTCCCAGACCAGCTGGGAGACATAGTCTCTCCAGCGTGTCCTGGGTGTGCCCCGGGGTCTCCTCCCAGTGGGATGTGTCCAAAACACCTCGAGTAGGAGGCGTCCAGGAGACATCTTGATCAGATGCCCAAATCACTTCAACTGGCTCCTTTCAATGTGGAGGAGCAGCGGTTCTACACTGAGCCTCTCCCGGATGACTGAACTACTCACCCTAGCTCCAAGGGTGAGTCCAGCAATCCTACGGAGAAAGCTCATTTCAGCTGCTTGTATCTGCGATCTCATTCTTTTGGTCATTACCCAAAGCTCGTGACCATAGGTGAGGGTAGGAATGTAGATTGACCGGTTAAATTGACAGCTTTGCTTTAGAGCTCAGTACCCTCTTCACCACAACAGACCGGTACAACATCCGCATCACTGCAGATACTGCTCCAATCTGTCTATCAATGTCTCGCTCCATTCTCCCCTCACTCATGAATAAGACCCCGAGATACTTAAACTCCTCCACTTGGGGCAGGAGCTTGTCCCCACCCCAGAGAGGACAGTCCACCTTTTTCCAGCTGATGACCATGGACTTGGACTTGGAGGTGCTGATTCTCATCCCAGCCGCTTCACACTCGGTAGCAGACCATCCCAGTAAGACCTGTAGGTCAATGCTGGAGGAAGCCAACAGGACGACATCATCTGCAAACAGCAGAGATGAGATCCTGTGGTCACCGAGCATGACACCCTCCGTTCCTTGGCTGTGCCTAGATATTCTGTCCATAAAAATTATGAACAGGATCGGTGACAATGGGCAGCCATGACAGAGTCCAGCTCTCACTGGGAATGAGTTTGACGGAGTGTTGGCAATACGAACCAAACTCTCACAACAGTTGTATAGAGATCGGATAGCTTGTAACAACAAGCCCGATACCCCATACACCCGAGGGACATTGTTGAATGCCTTCTTCAAGTCCACAAAACGCATGTAAACTGGTTGGGCGTAATGTGGTATCTATTCCCCTTTATATAATTACAAGTATTCAAGTAATCTTTTCAAAAGATAGCTAGAAGTACTTTATTAATCCCAAACTGGGAAATTACAGTGTAACAGCAGCATGTCACAGGAGACAACCCAAAACCAACAGAAATACACACAACATAATAGAAAAAGGAGTTACCCAGGGAAGTAAAAAAAATGCTTAGATAGCTTTATATACTACATAGACGACTACTAGGTTAAATAGATGATGATCCTTTTCAGTCTATGGATAGTACTGACTGTACAAAGAAGGATTATAAGGCACAGGGTGAAATGTGAGGTACCAATTAGACTGTAAGGTGCAGTATGGCAGCATTGTTATGACCAAAATTCCATATTAGAGTGAGTTATTGTACAGTGAAATGGCATGTGGCAGGAAAGATTTGCTTTACCTGGCCGTTCGGCAGCAAAGCTGTAGCAGGCTGCTGGAGAAAGTGCTTCGCGGTCTGTCCACTGTGTGGTGGAGGGGGTGATCAGGATTGTCTATGATGGATCACAGTTTGTTTACTTTGTCCACTCCGTTTACTTTACTGAGTTATTCTAGGATACTTTATGAAGGAAAACCTGCACTTTTACTCAAGCACATTTGGCTGATCTCAGTTATTTTTGATTTCACACATTTGAATTGAGTGCGAGTCAAGATTTTCTCTCATCAGTTTTTCAGTCCACCAGATTTTTTTTTCCAAATTTATTTATTGAATTTTTTCCCATTTTGTTTTGCACACAAAGAATAAACACCAAACAATCAAAACATGAAGACAGCTCAGCACAACATTGGTCTATACAAAATCAGATATTAAAATAATAATAAATAAAATAATTCAAAGAAGGTATACTACACAAATAGGAACTTATACATGTACACACATGTACATACACTTGTACAGAGGGGCGTGTTAACTGCAGCACTACAAACAAGGTCCAGAAAAAAGAGTTCATGCTTAGACCAAGTCAACGCTCCCAAGAATTGAAGCCACTGAAAGGTTTGAGAAGTTGAAATATGGAGTCCATATTTTCATAAAGTGTCCCTTCGTTGAGTGGAGTAGACATGTTAGATATTCCAAAGGGAAACACTCCATGATAATTTTATGCCAGTTTGTTTTGGTTGGCAGTTTGTCATATATCCATGACAAAAAAATGTTCCTTCATGCAGCATATGCAAGGATATTGTATAGTCTGGCAGAGCTTCCAAAAAGTGAGTCCTGGCTTGGGTGTCCCACTAGCAAAGAACAAGGATCCATGTCTACAGTCACACCAAATATCTGACTCATGTCTTGTACAATGTCCAACCAGTATGCTTGAATTTTAGGACAGGACCAGACACAATGAATATAGGCACCAACTGAGATTTTACACTTCAGACACATGGGTGAAAGCTGGGGGTTCATATTACATCTTTTACTGGGAGAGATTTGCAAGCGATGTAAAATTTTGTATTGCAATAGTCTAGCATGATTGCATATTGAGATTTTCTTGGCACACTTCCAGATTGCATCCCATGAATCCTCATAAATGTTTACACCAAGTTCACTTTGCCATTTCTGTTTAACATCCTGCATAACTGACACACTCAACACATCTGACTGACTTAAAGCATTTTAAAAGCGGGTTATAGATTTTTTTTGGTTGGGCCTAAAAGAAGTAACCGCTCAACTGCAGACACTGACATTTATATTGAAGGTGGTCTTTCTAGTTATGAAGTCTCTGATCTGGAGCTAGCTAAAGAAATTTTGTCTAGAAAGGCCAAATTTTTCTTGAAGCTGTTCAAATGATAGTAATAATGCTCCATCAAAAAGGTCATAAATTTTCCTTAGTGACTGAGGTAAGCTTCCAGAGGTAAAGGAGTGTTCTCGCATCTCCAGAAATGGATCCACAAGTACATCCTGAAATTCTTTGTAAAATTCACTGCTCAGGCCGTCTGGCCCTGGTGCTTTGCCTGGTTGTAAACTGTTAATTGCTAGTACAGCCTCTTCTCTAGAGATGGGAGCATTTCAATCATATCTCTGAGTGTCACAAATAGTAGGAACAGCTAAGCCGTCCAAGAAAGAGTCCATCTTGTATGAGGTTCCTAATGATTGGTCCGCTGTATATAACTGAATGTAAAACTACCTGAAAGTGTTATTAACATTATTTTTGTTATCAAAGTGACACGTGCCATTTAGACCTAAAACTGAAGGAATCAGTTGGGGATCTGTTCTAATTTTTGTTAGACAAGATAAATACTTACTAGGTTTATCTCCATATTCATATAGCCTCTGTTTTGAGAAAAGAAGAGCACTCTTAGCTTGTTGAGTTAGTAATGCATCTAACGCAGCTTGCGTGGCACACTTTCTCTACAATAATATAGGATCCAATGATGAGCCAAGTACTCTCTTAACCTCTTCCAGTTCCTTTTCGAGTTTAGATTGCTGTTCTTTTTGCTTTCATTTTTTTGAGGCTAAATATGCTATGATTAGGCCTCTGATATAAGCTTTAGATGTTTTCCACAAGAAGGATGAGTCACTGGTGGATTGAGAATTGATAGCAAAAAACATTTTAAAGTCATTTCATCCTTCAGAAGACATGTCAAATCGCCATTGTCTACTCTTAACCTGATCTGAACCAACGGATAAATCCATTAGTACAATTGCTTGGTCACTAACAACAATATTGCCTATTGTACAAGAAGACACAGATTGTACTAATAATTTGGGGACGAAAAAATAATCAATCCTTGCATGACACTTATGGTGGGGGTGGGAAATGTGAATTCTTTAGCAGATGGATGGAAAGTTTGCCATACATCTACTAGATTCATTTCTTCACAAATAGCATAAAGAGCATCAGCCTGAGTTGCTAAAGATGTATTCTGAGGAGGATGTCTATCAAGCGAGGGGTTAAGTAAGCAATTAAAGTCTCCTCCCACTAAAGCTATTGCTGGGGAGAGCTCTGCAAATTCAGAGAAGGCCTTAACCAGGAAGCTGGGTGAATAACTCGGTGGGCAATAAAGATTCATGATAGTAATTTCTTCACCATGCAAGACCTCGTTAATTATCACATATCTTCCGTGTGTGTCTTTGACACATTTCACCAGCTGAAACGGGAGGTTTTTATGTATTAATATGACTACACCCCTGCTGCTGGTGGTAATCATTAACCATTATCATCCAGGTGTGATTCCTGTGATAGAGCCACCTCTACCCTTTCCCTTTTCAATAAAACATAAACCTTTCCTGCTTCATGTTCCCCTTCAAGCCCCTCACATTCCATGAACAAAGTTTGATCCTATTAGAAGACCTTAAGATTTATGAACCCTGTAAAGACAAATAAATATGTCTCCAGCACCCTATTTTGCACATGTGAGACTTTTGCGCAGTTGGCATGATGTAATGTACAAATAACATAGATCTTAACACGGTAGATCATTGCTGAGCACAAAACACACACCAGAACACAAACCCAAAACAAGAAGTACACAGAACTGTACCAAAACAAAGTAAATTATAAGTGGGATCCCACCCCAGATCGCATGGGGATTACTATTCTACAAGGTACTAAAGAGCCAAAACACCTCAAAAAAGAAAAATAGAGAGAAGGAGGCAGAGCCTACGGATAATTCACTCCATTTCACGAGTGCGCATGGGAAAAAAAAGCGAGAAAAAAAGGAAGCAGGTGATAACCTAGATGACGGGGAGCTATTGAAACGCCCCTTAATATTAAAAATAAACAATACGTTTAAGTCATATTCGACATGGAATTTTCACTTTAAGTGGTTGGATTCCCAGGTTGACATACAGTGGTGTGAAAAAATATTTGCCCCCTCCTGATTTCTCTTTTTTATGTATGTTTGTCACATTTAAGTGTGACAAACTTTGTCACACTTAATTTGTCAGACTTACTGCTGGCCAGGCGGCTCGTTTTGTCCATTTTCGTCATCCTGGTCATTATTTTGTCTTCTGTCGGTCATTTTTGCTTTCTCTCCCACATCCAGAAACTCTTATGATTACACCTCAATTTCACTTTTATTCCACTGGAATTTATCTTATATGACGACACGGAACCAGCGCGATTGTTCTGTCCAGTCACAAGGAGCTGGGGTCGATGGCAGGTGAAGATTAACCAGCTTCGGCCACCCTCTGTTATAACAAAATATAGATATTTACCTTCATAAGCTAAATAATCTCTTTTTAGAATCATAGTTGGTAAATTTGGGAGCAAATGCCTCCTCCGTGTTGCGATGGAGCACATCAACATTTGTTTACAAACTCTTCTTCTTTGGTGTCCCAGAAATGAGGTTTTTGGGTGGTTATTTGGGACACATCAGTCCTCAAAGGCAAGAGCAGTAAGTTATACGTGTCTGCCACCTTGTGAGGTGGAATATTTAGTACAACTGGGGATTTTTTATGGTTTATGGCCAGATCACATGACACATCACATGACAGGTGCAGAACTGCAACATAGACAGTGAGGGTGCTGTCTATTCCCATGAAACCAAGACACAAGAAGGGTTAATTAAATAGGACCTGCCTGACAAAGTGAAGTAGACCAAAAGATCCTCAAAAGCTAGACAGCATGCTGTGATCCAAAGAAATTCAGGAACAAATGAGAAACAAAGTAATTGAGACGTATCAGTCTGGAAAAGGTTAGAAAGCCATTTCTAAACCTTTGGGACTCCAGCTAAGCACAGTGAGAACTATTATCCACAAATGGCGAAAACATGCAACAGTGGTGAACCTTCCCAGGAGTGGTTGGCCGACCAAAATTACCCCAAGAGCGCAGCAACGACTCATCCAAGAGGTCACAAAAGACCCCACAACACCACCAAAGAACCACAGGCCTCACTTGCCTCAGTTAAGGTCAGTGTTCATGACTCCACCATAAGAAAGAGACTGGGCAAAAATGGCCTGCATGGCAGAGTTACAAGACAAAAACCACTGCTGAGCAAAAAGAACATAAAGGCTTGTCTTGTGGAAATGCATATTGTGGGGGAATCTGCAGACAGCGTCTCAGTCAGGAGGCAGTGATTAAACATAAGAGAATAATAGGCAAGGACGTCCTGGGGAGTTGGCAGGTAGAGGGGGCTGGGGGTTGAAGTGAAATGTATTGTGGAGCTGGATATCATGCAGTGTGATGTGAAATGTCATGCAGATGTGAGATGATCTGCGGAGCTTATAAGGAGAAGCCTGGTTTGGCTGATTCATTGCTTTTCTGTGTATGAATGTTGAGAGTGTTAATAAATTTTGTCTGCTCATAAACTGGCCTCCACATTTCCCACACTCTCCACACTGGTGACCCTAGACGTATTATGGAACACGAGGCAAAAACCCCGGAGTCGGCCTGGACGGGAAGCCCCAGCAACGCGGCAAGCATCCCACAGACGGCCCGGACAGGAACCCCCAGCAACACGTGCGCTGTTGCAGTCAAGCTACCAGACTTTTGGCAGCACAACCTGCGCTCTTGGTTCCACCACACCGAGGCCCAGTTGGCCCTCCGGGGAATAACGGCAGACGACACCAAGTTTTTCCATGTGGTTGCAGTGCTGGACGCTCGCACAGCTCAGCAGGTAGCGAGCCTGCTCGACCAGCCCCCAGCCCACGACAGATACGAGGCTCTCAAAGCCGCGCTGATTCGGCGCTATATGCTCTCGGACTGTGAGAGAGCAGAGAGGCTCTTGAGGCGTTCCGAGTTAGGAGATGGTTGGGTCGTCGATCTGATGGAGAAGATGTTGGCGTTAACGGGCACGGACGACGGGCATTTTCTGTTTGCCCACCTTTTCCTCCGGAACCTTCCAACAGAGGCGAGAGCGGTCCTGGCCAATTCGCCGTTGCTGGCCGCGCGTGACTACCGTGCATGTCTACCGTGCGCTAGCCCAGGAGGCAGACCGGATCATCCTCACCACCAGAGCGCTCACGGTGAACGCGGCGGCGTAGGAGCCCAGCGAGACGACCAGAGGAGGCGAGGAGCCACCGACGGTAGCGGCAGCGGGGGCCAAGGAGAGACGTGCTCTGCTTCTACCACCGCCGCTTCGGAGAGAACTCGCGTAGATGTGCGCCACCGTGCCAATTCAAGCGCTCGGGAAATGCCAGAGCCGGCAGTCGGTAGCAGCTGCGACCGCCAGCGAAGAGAACAAGCTGCTCTACATGACGGACTCACGCTCAGGGAGGCGTTTCCTTGTAGACACCGGAGCCCAGAAGAGCATCATCCTGCCGACCTACGCCGACCGGCTGGCAGGACCTAGTGGCCCCGGGCTGGTAGCAGTAAACAGCTCGGACATTAAGACCTTTGGTGAGAGAGCACTGGCTTTATCTCTACACGGCCGTACATACGAGTGGACTTTTGTCATAGCAGCACTGAGTTTCCCAATCCTGGGAGCTGATTTTCTGTGTGCGCATGGTTTATTAGTTGATGTTGCTAACAGGCGCCTGGTTAATGCACTGTCCTTCTACTGTCTCCCCTGTACAGCTCGAGGGGCCGGGCCAGTAACACAAGCCAACGTCACAGCTCCAGGCAGTAATTTCCACACACTGCTCACTCAGTTCCCAGCACTCATGGTCCCGACGTTTTTGGCGGCCATCGCTAAACACGGGGTGGAGCACTTTATCACCACCACCGGGCCGCCTGTGTTCGCACGGCCTCAGCGCTTGGACGCAGCTAAACTGGCCATAGCGCACGAGGAGTTTGCCAACCTGGAAAGGTTGGGCATCATCAGGCGATCGAACAGTCCATGGGCATCCCCGCTACACATGGTCCCTAAGGCTGAGGGGTCGTGGCGACCGTGCGGTGATTTCCGCAGGTTGAATAACGCCACAACACACGACCGCTACCCGATTCCCCACATTCAGGATTTTTCCGTTCACCTCGCCGGAGCACGCATTTTTTTCTAAAATAGACCTGGTCCGCGGTTACCACCAGGTCCCAGTGCGCGCGGAGGACATACCCAAAACAGCGGTAATAACTCCGTTCGGCTTGTTCGAGTTTCTGCGCATGCCATTCGGATTAAAAGGAGTGGCACAGATGTTCCAGCTCATGATGGATGCGGTGCTGCGCGATCTCCCGTTTGTGTTCGTCTACCTGGACGATATCCTGGTAGCCAGTGTGTCCGAAGACGAACACGTAACCCACCTCAGGACGGTTTTCCAGAGGTTGGAGGAGCACGGGTTAATAATCAACCCGGCGAAGTGCCAGTTCGGCGTGACGGGGATTGATTTTTTTGGGGCACCGCGTCTCACCGGAGGGAGCGATACCCTTGCCCGACAAAGTGCGCGCTGTGGCGAACTTTTCCCGGCTTCAGACGGTCAGGGCGCTGCAGGAATTTTTGGGGTTGGTTAATTTTTATAACTGTTTCCTCCCCCGCGCAGCTCAGCTCATGCAGCCACTGTACGCCGTGCTCAAGAGACGGAAACCCGCGGATGGAGTCGAATGGAGTCCGGAGCGAGAGCAGGCGTTCTCTGAGGTGAAAGCAGCTCTGGCAAACGCCGCACTGTTGGCGCACCCAGACCCGGCGGCCCGGATAGCACTCACTACCGACGCCTCGGACGTGGCCATAGGGGCCGTCGTAGAGCAACGTGTCGCCGGTTCTTGGCAGCCGCTCGCCTTTTTCAGCAGGGCTTTGCGCGACAGTGAGCGTAAATACAGCGCGTTCGACAGAGAGTTGCTGGCTCTCCACCTGGCCATACGCCACTTCCAGTTCTGGCTGGAAGGGCGCAGCTTCACCGCATTCGTGGACCACAAGCTGCTGATGTTCGCGATGCCAAGGTTTCGGAACCATGGTCAGGTCGGCAGCAGAGACAGCTGGCCGTAATTTCGGAGTTTACGACCGATATTCAGCATGTGTTGGGTAAACTGAATGTGGTGGCGGACTGCCTCTCGTGCGCGGTAGTGGCCCCGATCTGCGTAGGGATAGATTATACAGCCATGGCCGCAGAGCAGATTAGCGATACGGACGTGTGCGCGCTCCAGTCTGGACCAACAGGGTTAAGGCTGGAGAGCAGGGTACTGCAAGACGGCAGCCCTCCCCTAATCTGCGACGTCTCCACAGGATGCCTGTGCCCGGTGGTCCCGGTTGCATGGCGCCGCTGTTTGAGTCAGTTCACGCTTTGGCGCACCCAGGAGTGCGCGCGTCAGTCAAAATGGTGGGAGCGAAATTCGTGTGGCCAGGCCTGCGCAAACAAGTGAAAGAGTGGGCGGCAGCCTGCGTAGTGTGCCAACGAGCCAAAGTGCACAGACACACGAAGGCTCCTTTGGAGCCATTTAGGATACCGGCTAAAAGATTCGACCATGTTCACGTGGACCTCGTGGGCCCCCTCCCGCCGTCGCAGGGGTGCACACACCTTCTGACAGTGGTGGACCGCACCACACGCTGGCCAGAAGCAGTCCTGCTGACGGCAACCACGTCCACGGACGTGGCGCGCGCTTTTTTGACAAAATGGGTGGCGTGTTTTGGAATACCGTCGGACATCACGTCCGATAGGGGCCCTCAGTTTGTTTCCGAACTTTGGTCCGCGATGGCCCGCAGCCTGGGTGTTGCAATTCATCGCACAACCGCGTACAACCCACAGGCAAATGGGTTATTCGAGCGTTTTCACAGGTCACTGAAAGCAGCACTCAGGGCTTCGTTGACGGATGCAAATTGGGTTGACCGGTTGCCGTGGGTTTTATTGGGGTTGCGTTCCGCACCAAAAGAGGATTTGGAGGCTTCCCTGGCTGAGCTGGTTTTTTCTCAGCCACTGCGGCTACCCGGGGAATTTTTGCCAGACAATCCCGCGCCGGACAGCTGCCTGTCTCAGCGTTTGCAGCATAGTGCAGACATAGGCACGCTGCCTGGTCCGGCCCACCACTGTTTCCCACGCGCTTTTGTGCCAAAAACTTTGAAGAACGCGGAGTTTGTGTTTGTCAGACACGATGCCCACCGCCCGCCATTGTGCCCACCCTATGATGGCCCGTTCAGAGTGCTGGAAACAGGGAACAAGCATTTTTTGCTAGACTTGGGGGGGGGGCGTCAGGAGAAAATATGCATAGACAGACTTAAGCCCGCCTTTGTAGTGGCGGACGAGTAAGTGCTGCTGGCCCGGGCCCCCCGGCGTCGAAGATCCCCACGGAGTACTCCCCAGGCAAACGATTCACCAGGACAGCCACACGGGCAGAGCAAAGTCTCCCCCCCCCCCCCCCCCCCCCCCGCCTTGGCCCACCCGCAGTCAGACACACGTCCGGCAGCCCCCCGCCGGCACAGAATCAGAATCAGAATCAGAATCAGGTTTATTGCCATTGTTCATGTAGTACACAAACTAGGAATTTGTCTCGGTACAATGCTGCAACATTAAACATGATAAGATAAGAGAAATAAACTATACATGTAATAAAGTGTAGGATAAGATTAAGTGATACTGGTCAACAGTTAAAATATATATATATATTAGCCAGCAGCAGATACTGTGGAGAACTATATAGTGCAGTCGGTAATGCAGGAAGAAAACAGTGATGATTGACATGAGTCTGGTTGAGCTGCTGTACATGGTGCACGAGAGTCACTTAGTGTTCAGCAGTCTAATGGCAGAGGGGAAGAAGCTGTTCATGTGACGGGAGGTTTTAGTCTGGATGGACCGAAGTCTTCTACCAGAGGGGAGGGGGGCAAACAGTACATGACCAGGGTGTGAGGGATCGGCTATGATCCGGCCAGCACGCCTCCGGGTCCTGGAGATGTACAGATCCTGGAGAGATGGGAGCTTGCAGCCGATCACCTTCTCAGCAGTGCGCACGACGCGCTGCAGCCTTAGTCTGTCCCTGGCAGTGGCTCCTGCGTACCACACGGTTATGGAGGTGGTGAGGATGGACTCGATGATGGCTGTGTAGAACTGCACTAACATCTTGGTGGGTAGCTTGAGCTTCCTCAGCTGCCGCAGGAAGAACATCCTCTGCTGGGCTTTTTTGATGAGTGAGCTGATGGTCAGCTCCCATTTGAGGTCCCTGGTGATGGTAGTGCCTAGGAAGCGGAAGGAATCAGCAGTGGTGATGGGAGAGCCTGAGAGGGTGAGGGGGGGCAGAGGAGTAGTGACTTTCCTGAAGTCTACAATCATCTCCACTGTCTTCAGAGCGTTCAGCTGCAGGTTGTTATTGCTGCACCAGGACGCCAGCTGGGCCACCTCTCTCCTGTAGGCGGACTCGTCGTCGTTGGAGATGAGCCCGATGAGGGTGGTGTCGTCCGCAAACTTGATCAACTTGACAGACTGGTGGCTGGAGGTGCAGGAGTTGGTGTAAAGGGAGAAGAGTAGGGGGGAAAGTACACAGCCCTGGGGTGATCCGGTGCTGATGCTAGTATAGTCTGAGACAGTCTTTCCCAGCCGCACATGCTGCCTCCGGTCCGTCAGGAAGTCGATGATCCACCTGCAGAGGGAGTCAGGCACGTTGAGCAGGGACAGCTTGTCCCGGAGCAGAGCGGGGCGGATGGTGTTGAATGCGGAGCTGAAGTCCACAAACAGGATCCTGGCGTAGGTTCCCGGGGAGTCCAGGTGCTGCAGGATGGAGTGGAGGGCCAGGTTGACTGCATCGTCTACAGACCTGTTGGCTCGGTAGGCAAACTGCAGCGGGTCCAGGAGAGGGGTGGTGATGGACTTGAGGTGGGACAGGACCAGGCGCTCAAAGGACTTCATGACTACAGAGGTGAGCGCTACAGGTCTGTAGTCATTAAGTCCAGTGATCCGTGGCTTCTTGGGGACAGGGATGATGGTGGAGGATTTGAGGCAGGACGGCACGTGGCATAACTTAAGGGAGGTGTTAAAAATGTCTGTGAATACAGGAGCCAGCTGTTTCGCACAGAGTCTCAGGGTGGAGGGAGACACGCCGTCTGGGCCGGGGGCCTTGCGCGGGTTCAGTCTGGAGAACTGTTTGAGCACATCCTGCTCACTGATGATAAGGGGAGGGGGGGAGGTGGGGGGGGGTGCCTTAAATGAAGTAGGGAATGTGGAGGCTGTGGAGCTGGAGGGAGGGGGGGAGTTGGACACAGATGACGAGGTGTCAAAACGGGCATAGTGTTGGGACAGTCTCTGACAAAGGGCTTTGTCATCCTGACCTTTAGGAGCCTGAGGCCGATAGTTGGTGATCTGCCTCAGTCCTCTCCACACGGAAGCCGAATCATTAGCAGTGAACTGCTGCTGGAGTCTCTCTGAGTACACAGATTTAGCCCTCTTCAGCTCTCTGTTAAACCGGTATTTAACCTCCCTGTAGCAGTCCCTGTCTCCACTTTTCAGCGCTGCTTCCTTCTCCTTCCTGATATGTCTGAGCTTAGCTGTGAACCAGGGTTTGTCATTAGAGTAACTCACCCTGGTGCGTGATGGAAGAATGTTCTCTTCACAAAAGTGGATATATGAGTTCACAGTGTCCGTGTACTCATCCAGATCATGCGTGGCTCCTTTAAGCATGCCCCAGTCAGATATTTCCATGCACGTTTCCAGCTTCTCCTCAGCATCACTGGTCCGTATCTTCGTAGTGCTCACAACAGGTTTAGTGAGCTTCAATCTCTGTCTGTATGTGGGAATGAGGTGAACCATCACGTGATCAGATAATCCCAGCGCAGCTCGAGGGACAGCGTGATATGCGTCTTTCACTGTGGTGTAACAGTGATCCAGTGTGTTTAATCCTCTGGTGGGGCATTTAATAAACTGTTTGTAGCGGGGGAGATCGTGGCTCAGATTGCACTGATTAAAGTCGCCAGCCACAATAATCAGCGAGTCTGGAAAACTCCGCTCTGTGTGTTGAATGTGATCCGCGAGCACGCGCTGAGCTTTGCGCGTGTCCGCGTCGGGAGGGGCGTACACAGCGATCAGTATAAAAGAAGCAAACTCCCGTGGGGAATAAAAAGGCTTGCAGTTGATAACAAGAAATTCCAAGGCAGGAGAACAGTGTTTGGAAATCTACTATCCAAGATGGCGCCCACAGCGGTCGACATGGTGCTTCGCTGCGCTCTTTGTTTGTTTTTGTTTGTCAATTGTGTGTCTGCTTGCACTTATACCCGTGAAGAACTTTTAAATATCAGGACTTTGACCCCCACGGACCTCCTCCCAGTTTTTCTAGCCCCTGCCGCCGATCTGGTTTATTGTTTGGCTCGGAAAGTGAGACGGCGGAAGAGAGGAAGACGAGCGGGCGCTCTCGTACGACTTCGCAGGAGAGGCTCGCGAACGGCGCTGCCTGGCATATTTCTGTCCAATACCAACTCTCTCTCTAACAAGGTGGATGAACTGAGACTCCAGTTACACAGAGACCCCAGTTACAGCAGATATGGGAGGAGACTGAAGCTCAAAAGACGTAGTGACTGAAACTCTGTCTTGGGGGGGTGGGGGGTGGAAATGCATATTGTGGGGGCATCTGCAGACAGCGTCTCAGTCAGGAGGCAGTGATTAAACATAAGGTTCCGGTTCCGCCGGACCGATGGCGCCACACGAGTAGGCTGCCCGTTGCAACAGCCTTTTTTTTTTTTATCTTCCTTCTTTTTTCTACACCTTTCACTCTGTATATATATCACGGACGCACGGATCGCCCCGGGGGTTTCCCGGGTCGGCGGACGGAGCCACGGTTTGCAGCGGGAGACGTTACAGCGGGGAGGAGCTAGTGCTAGCTAGCACTTGGCCGCCGCCCGGTGCTAATGGGAAACTCGACATACCGGGAGCTGTAGCGAAAACGACGCGGGTGCCGGGTTGGAGTTTAGGCGGCGTGCAAGAAATATAAGACAGAATAATAAAGAGCGATGGCAAGAACCAAGCAGACCGCCCGTAAAATCTACTGGAGGAAGAAGCCCCCCCAGGAGACAGCTAGCCACCAGGGCTGCTCGGAGAGGTGCTCCGGCCACCGGCAGAGTGAAGAGGCCTCGCCGTCACAGGCCCGTGGCTCTGAGAGAGATCCGTCGCTACCAGAAATCCACGGAGCTGCTCATCCGTAAGCTGCCCGTCCAGTGCCTGGTGAGGGAGATCGCTCAGGACTTCAAGACCGTCCTGCGTTTCCTGAGCTTCGCCGTCATGGCTCTGCAGGAGACCAGCGAGGCCCACCTGGTGGTCTCTTCTTCGCTAAGGGGGTCACCATCATGCCCAAAGACTTCCAGCTGGCCCGCCGCATCCGCGGAGAGAGAGCTTAGACTTTCTGCTGCACATTCACCAACCAACCATAATGCTCTGCACTGTGTGTCTATATATATACATTTATAGTAATATGGACATATGTTTACTAGATGTTGTTTTTTTCTTGCCTTCTGATTGTTGCTCTGAGTGTTGCTATCCCTGTGCTGTTGCAATCCTGGAATTTCCCCATCGTGGGACTAATAAAGGCTTATCTTATCTTATCTTATCTTATAAGAGAATAATAGGCAAGGACGTCCTGGGGAGTTGGCAGGAAGAGGGAGCTGGGGGTTGAAGTGAAATGTATTGTGGAGCTGGATATCATGCAGTGTGATGTGAAATGTCATGCAGATGTGAGATGATCTGTGGAGCTTATAAGGAGAAGCCTGGTTTGGCTGATTCATTGCTTTTCTGTGTATGAATGTTGAGAGTGTTAATAAATTTTGTCTGCTCGTAAACTGGCCTCCTCATTTCCTACACTCTCCACCGTCTCAGTTTTGCCAGAAGACTTGTGGGAAACTACTCTATGGGCTGACGAGACAAAATTTGAACTTTTTGGAAGATGTGTGTCCCATTACATCCAGCGTAAAAGTAGCACAGCATTTCAGAAAAGGAACATCATACCAGCAGTAAAATATGGTGGTGGTAATGTGATGGTCTAGGGCTGTTTTGCTGCTTCAGGACCCGGAAGGCTCGCTGTGGTAAATGGAACCATGAATTCTGCCGTCTACCAAAAAATCCTGACGGAGAATGTCCGGCCATCTGTTAGTGACCTCAAGCTGAAGCACACTTGGGTTCTGCAGCAGGATAATGATCCAAAACACACCAGCAAGTCCACCTCTGAATGGCTTAAGAAAAATAAAGACTTTGGAGTGGCCTAGTCAAAGTCCTTACCTGAATCCGATTGAGATGCTGTGGCATGACCTTAAAAAGGCAGTTCATGCTTGAAAACCCTCCAATGTGGCTGAATTACAACAATTCTGCAAAGATGAGTGGGCCGAAATTCCTTCACAGCGCTGTAAAAGACTCATTGCCAGTTATTGCAAACGCTTGATTGCAGTTGTTGTTGCTAAGGGTGGCCCAGCCAGTTATTAGGTTTAGGGGGCAATCATTTTTTTACACAGGGCCATGTAGGTTAGGGTTTTTGTTTTCCCTTAATAATAAACTCCTTCATTTTAAAGCTGCATTTTGTGTTTACTTGTGTTATCTTTGTCTAATATTTAAATTTGTTTGATCTGAAGCATTTAAGTGTGACAAACACAAAAAAATGAGAAATCAGGAAGGGGGCAAACACTTTTTCACACCACTGTATGTATTAATCACAAAGAGCCATGCCCATTGTTTAAACCACACATCACACACAGAGAGCCATAATAAGGCACGGAGATGGACAATAATAAATGCAATGTCCAACCTTAATGTCCACATATTCATCAACCCTGATTTGTCGCACTGGATGCAAAAGACATAGCTTCAGTCGGGGAGAGGAAAGTTTTCTTAGTGCTGTTAAAGAATACTTGCATCTTGCAGGTAACAGCATAGAGTATTCTGCTCCGATTCCTCTCAGGTGCTGCTTGGCTTTGTTAAACTCCTTTCGTCTGCGAAGAAGCCCAGCAGAAAGGTCGTGGTAGAAGGATATTTTCCTCCTGTCCAAGGTGATGTCACCATTGCCTGCTTTACGTCATGCTGCTGCCATCACTCTTTGCTTGTCGGGAAACGAGTGGAATCTGATGATGACCAGGCGAGGTCGCTGATCAGAGCCGGGTACGAGGGAGTGGTGAGCCCTCTCTAGCTTGACCGAGCCATCCTTCATATCCATGTTAAGAAAATCTGGAAGCCAGTGCTCAAAAAAGTCCAAAGCATTCCCCCCTTCCATGTTCTCCGGCAGGTTGACGACACGTATATTCTTTCGCCATCCTCTGTTCTCCAGGTCGTCTACATGTTCAGAGAGGGATTTTATTTTCTTCTCCAGAGCTAGGACCCTGTTAGCCAGCAGTTCGTTAGCAGTTTCCATCTGTGTCATCCTAGCCTCTAGCTTGTCCAGCTGGTTAGCGACCCCTTTCAACTCACTGGTATGAGAGAGAACAGTCATGGCTAGCGGCTCCAGTTTAGTGTCAATAGCCTTCATTATCTTACTGGTCATAAGTTCAAATGCCTTAGCGAGCTCAGGCCCCAGTTCCATCTCGTCTTTGTCTTCATCTTGTTCGCAGCCATGTTGGGCTGATGGTGTAGCTGTGTTCTCGGCATTTTGCTGTCGTGGCTTGTTGCTGTTCTTACCCTTGAACTACGGCATTGTTTTGCGTTGTCTTGTCCAGTATTGCTGAAGAGTCATAACATTACATTAACTTAGGAGAAAAAAAAGCTGTGTCTCAAGTGAGAGTGTTAAATATGTTTTAGGCATTTACGGAGCGCCACAAAAGCTGACCGTCTCCTAGGCCGCCATCACGTGACCCCTCCCCATCTGCCGGTCCACCACATTTGACGTCATTGCTCTTCTATTTTAGCTTAGTCTATATTTTATTTTCCTGAAACTAACACAGCTAAGAGGGAAAAAAAGCTCATACATTGGCAAGAATAAAGTTGCAAATTTACAAGAAAATAGTTGCAATTTATAAATTAAAAGCTGCAATTGTGCAGGAAAAAAGTTGTTTATCTCAAAAAAGTTGCAAACTTATGAGAGTCATAAATTTCTTACATAAATGCCAGTTTATAAAAAAGTGTAATTTAAAAAAAAAAAACTTGTAAATTCTATATTTATAAATTGTTTCATAATTTACAAGAAAAATGTGGTAAAGTTGTGAGGAAAAAATAAATTTCTGAGGAAAAACTTCACATATGGTAAGCGTGAATCCGCAAAACACCACTTAAGTAACTTTTGGTGTTCTATACCTGAGTGATTAATACAGTACTATTTAAACAAAAAAGTTCAATTTCTGGATACCCTACCTACCTCTGTATGCTGTTCTGACATTATCACATTTATTTTTTTGAACTGATGTAGTAGTTATTCTGCAAACCCAACCCTCCTTACATGTGTGAAATGCTGATTAGATAGTTCCAGCCATATGGTTAAAGCATCAAGCTAACCTTCACAGATTGGGGTCACAGCAGAGCCACGTGGAAGCTGCTTGATTTATTACACATCACCCCACAGTAGCCTCCTGGTATGATTTTTGTGGGGAACATGCAGGCTGACATTGTGAACGCTGTGTTCCAGGACCTGAGCTGGTTACTGCTGCCCACTTTTTTTTTGTTTGTTTAGTGACACTTTCTGTTGCAAGAGGAAGAAAGGAACGAAGTGAGAATGTTAACCAATCTTGGTTTCAGCTTTTCCTGTTTTGTGATTCTTTCAGCAAGCTGTTTATTAAAACAATAAGATAAGATAAGATAAGCCTTTATTAGTCCCACAACGGGGAAATTCCAGGATTGCAACAGCACAGGGATAGCAACACTCAGAGCAACAATCAGAAGGCAAGAAAAAAAACAAGCAAGCAAGAAGAAGCAATATGCTTCCTTTTCAGACTTCCTCAGGGTAGATAAGATTAGGAGGTAAGCACACTGTCCTTAACTGCATCACCCCACACCGAGCACAGAATAACAGAGCTTACATTTCCTGCATTGCATGTGTTTTAAGTTTAGGATTTATATGAACCATTTCATCCTGCTTGGGTTTGTTGTCCGTCTTGTTTTGAGTCACTTAAAAATAAAGAACCTACTGCATTTGGTTGAAAAATATTTTCCGTTAAATCATTCCATTAAGATTCATTATGAACATGTAGACTGGTAACAGATCCAAATCTAAGACTCTAAGCTAATCACTTCATCATGAATTCAACTGGTTGTTAAAAGACTGAGTCATCTTATATCCTCTGAAGTGTTGGTCAACAGAATGTTAAGAGAATTGTTGCATAATGAAACTGAGGTGTTTGGGTTTTTTTTTTTACTCTGTCAAGGATGGAATATACACTACTCACAAAAAGTTAGGGATATTCGGCTTTCAGGTGAAATCTCAGGATGCATCTAAAATGCACTATAACATTTGCAGGTGAACTTAATTTGACCTTCTCAAACTTTTTGAATGCACATGTCCAACTGTTCTTCAGTACTTTTTGCATAACTTGCTGTTCTCTAACAAGGTGCTTAATGGCAAACTTCACAACAGGTGTTTGATCCATGAATCAACCAATAAATTTTCTGGTTCAATTAGAATTGGTATTTAAACAGTCCTCTTCATCATGCTGTTCACATTTTGACATCATGCGACCAAGACGACACCCAACAAATGATTAACAGTACCTCGTTATTGCGAGGCTTCAAACAGAATGTTCTCAGAGGGAAGTGGCCACTGAGCTTAGAGTGTCACAGAGTGTCATCAGCAGGTTGCAACAGAGGTACAGAGAGACTGGAAGAGTCACAGAAAGACATAAAAGTGGGCATCCTTTGGCCACATCCCCCGCTGATGACTGCTTCATTGTGAACAGTACCTGTGGAACCAGATGATGAATGCTACTCAACTCCAAGCACATTTAAGGGAGATGAGAGGCACCCAAGTGTCACGTCAGACCATTCAAAACCATTTACATCAGCGTGGTCTGCGTGCTAGACAACCTGCAAGGGTACCTAACCACACCACCAGGTACAGGCGTCATCGTCTTGCATGGGCCAGGGAGCATTTATGCTGGACAAGGGACCAGTGGGCCTCAGTGCTGTTCTCTGATGAAAGTCAATTTACAATGAGCAGAAATGCTGGCCGCCAACGATGTTGGAGACGTCAAGGAGAGCACTATGCATCAGCCACTGTTGTCACCAGACCTTGTGAATGGTACAATGACAAGCTAATACTACCTGAATAACATCATTAATCCAGTTATTGTGCCCCTGCATGAATAACACAGGCCTAATTTCATCTTCATGGATGACAATGCTCCAGCTCATCAAGGTCACATCATTAGGGAACAGCTGCTGGAGGCTAGAGTATCTCAAATGGAGTGGCCTGCACTGTCTTCAGACCTGAATCCTATAGAAAACCTATGGGATCAGCTGAGTTGCCGTGTAGAGGCTCGTAACACTGCACCCCACAACCTCAATGACCTGAGGGACCCTCTTCAAGAAGAGTAGAATGCCATGCCTCAGCAGACAACAAGTTGACTTGTGAACAGCATGAGACGTCGTTGTCAAGCTGTGATTGATGCTCAAGAGCACATGACAAGTTATTGAGATATTGACATTTTTTTGTTGTGGTATACCCACCACTAGCCACGGTTACATGGGCAAAATTCCTTCAATCTGATTACAATTCAGATCAGAACTTGACTGTTTACATGGATCCTGAAAAAGCTGATCTGATTAGGACGTGCGTTTCCAAGTGTCACACGTTTGAACGGAATAAATCATTTTGACATGCGCATGTCGATATTTCGAAAATAGTAGAAGCAGCAACTTCCGGTGTTAGCAAGCCCCGCTTCGTGTCTTTCGCTTTTTGAAATGGACCTGTTTTGTGTTATTCAGACTGTACTTTTGCTTCTGCTGGTCTCCGTAATGAAGCTACAAGTACATACTTCTGCATATGACGAACAGAGGGAGACAGCAGGACGATACAGACCAGTTTTGTTTTACTTCCGCTATGTTTTCCGCTAGCTGCTGTAAAGGCAGAAATATGTCACATCGACGTGTGGCTGATGTACAGACATGCACAGTAAACATATTTTCTGCCCATCCTTCGGAATGAGTGTTTTCATGCGCACCATTCGGGTTAACAATCGGCATAACCCACCTGTCTCAATTGGAATGAAATTTTGATCCGAATGAGCATGATCAGGTCAGAATATTCAGATTGGCGTGTTAACATGAAGCATTTTTATTCCGATCAGGCTTTTAATCCTTACTTGTGTCCATGTAAACATGGTCACTGTTGTTGGCTTTTGTTTCAATAAATTGTTTGAGATGAGAAAATCACCATTGCATGCTTCTACTTAAATGCCCTACTTTCGTGATATAATATCTCTGTAGCGTGAACATTTTCCATAAATTTTACCAGAAAGCCAAATATCCCTAACTTTTTGTGAGTAGTATATGTTACTGTTGTGTTATTTGTCCCAAAAACCTGCATATTTTTAATAGTCATTATGTGGGTTGTTGAAAATTTTCTTTGTGCGTCTTGAAAGAATTGGAGCTCTGGGTTGTAGTCATCAAGGGAAAAGGAGTGAGAGGCTGAATAATTTATCCTCCTCGCATGGATAATAATAATAATAATACATGATTAACAGGTGTACTAATTTCTCTCTCTAGTGTCGTGTCGGAGCAGCTGTGCCTGTGAAGGCCCCTCAAGGCGGCCATGTTGGATCTCCTCTTCAGAGTGCTGGTGTTGACCCATCTTCACCCGTCACCTCACAGGACCGCACTATCGACCTAATTCCTTGCTCCTTCTCTCTACCCCCTGGTGATTTTTCACACTGTCTGACCAGGAGAAAGGTAAATGAAGCCTGCTTAGTGGTCTGCTCAGCTGCTTTTTGGCCAGAACAAATTCTGCGTTCAGTTTTATTGGAGAAGGGTAGAAGCACTGTTGGTGTAATGATGTGAATAAACATAGTCAAGCTTCAGACATTTAGGCAGTGGGAAATGTGTATACCCAGAATTCCATAATATACCTTTAACAAAAATAGGGGGAATATTTTTGTTTTATTTTATGCTTATATGAGGTTTAAAGTGGACCTATTATGTCTTTCCCAATCATATTTACAGTGTGTTTTAGTCATATTGAATATGCTCAAAACTGCATAATTGAGGTGGGTATATTTAAAAGTAATCCTTATGAACTATAAATTGAGAGCATTCTTCTTGAATATTATTGGTGTTTGCAAAAAAGTGAATAGCAGCTCCATGCACCTGCTCTTTAAAGCTTAACCAGGGGCAGATATTTCAGAGTTAAAGGGAGAAAAGCCAAAATGGCTCGGTTTAGATGGGTGATGAATCAAGGGACTGTGACAAGACAGAATATAAATAACTTTGAATTATAAATCATGCACAGCTACTCAAGTATCGTCTGATGATTTAAAAACTGTAGCTGGAAAAGGGCATAATAGGGCCGTTTATTTAGGGTGGTACCCAAATGTTTCATTATCCACATATTTTTATCCATTACACTGGCATTTAGTTTTTCAAATTTGGCATTTAAATATTAGGTTTTTCCCCCCAACTGCTTAATTTTAATAAAGGTTAAATTACAAGTTTACCAAATTTACAAAAGACCCTGCTAATTTAGAAGAAAAATCCTACAAACTCACAAGAAAGAAGATTCAAAGATTTTATTTGTCAATACTACTATACTTACAGGACATACAGGAGAACTGAAATGGTGTTTCTCTCTCTCTTCAGTGGTTTGCACAATACAAAAAAGAAAAAGGAATAAGGCAGGGAAAAAAAACCCAAAAGCAGTCTATGTACAGTAATGCAACCTGTAGTGTGAATGGCAACAAAAGATAGACCCAGACCTCCCATAGTGCAAATAGAGATAAACGATTAACGATGATGAAACCCAGCAATCTTGTATACAGAAAACTAGAGAGATGTAATACCTGTAATTGCAGTTCAATGCGGTAGTGTAGGTGCAGATACTAACAGGACTGCAGAGACATACAACAGCAAATGTATTACTGTTGGTGTGCCAGTCTTTCTGCGTCAACAGCTGTTATTGTGCGGGTGAATGCGTTACGGTCCAGTGCGGGGGGGTGGGGGGGTGAGGGAGGGGAGTGGACAGAGTTCAGGGTCCTGATGGCCTAATGAATGAAGCTGTTTAGCAGTCTTATGGAGCGGGCCTGGAGGCTCTCGTACCTTTTCCCCAAGGGCAGGGGGCTGAAGAGGGAGTGGGAGGGGTGGGAGGTGTCACCTGCGATGTTGATGGCTCTATGGGTGAGGTGGGTGACGTAGATGTCTGAGAGGGGGGCCAGAGGGGCACTGATGATCTTGCTGACTGCTTTCACTGTGCATTGTAGTGTCTTCTGGCAGGAGGCGGTGCAGCTTCCTTACCATACCGTGATGCAGCTGGTGAGGATGCTCTTAATGGTGCCCCAGTAGAAAGAGCACACGATGGGGGGTGGGACTCGTGCTCTCCTCATTTTGCAGAGGAAATGGAGATGAGTTTGAGTCTTCTTGGCCAGTGATGTGGTGTTGTTGGACCACAACCCTCTCCACAGCTGCACCATCGATGATCAGAGGGGGGTGCTGTGTGTGACCCCTCCTGAAGTTGACCACAATCGCCTTGGTTTTTCCCACGTTCAGGAAGAGGTTATTGTCTTTACACCACTGGACCAGTTGGCTCACCTCATTTTTGTAGTTGGCCTCCTAGTTGTTGGGGATGAGGCCCACTACCGTTGTGTCATCCGCAAACTTGATCATGTGGTTGGTGTTGTAGGCTGGTATGCAGTCATGGGTCAGCAGGGTGAAGAGCAACGGGCTGAGCACGCACCCTTGTGGGGCCCCTGTGCTCAGTGTGATGGTCTGAGAGGTGTTGCTATCAACTCGCATGTTCTGTGCCCTCCCTGTGAGAAAGTCCATCACCCAGTTACAGAGAGAGAGGTTTTGAGTCCCAAGTGTCTGAGTTTTTGTATCAGGTGCTGGGGGATGATTGTGTTGAATGCTGAACTGAAGTCTAAGAACAGCATTTGCACGTAGTTCTTTGAGTCCAGGTGGGTGAAGGCTGGATAGAGAGCAGCAGCGGCGGCATCTTCTGTGGATCTGTTTGACCTATATGCAAACTGAGATGAGTCGTGGGAGGGAGGCAGGATGGACTTGATGTTCTGCATGACCAGCCGCTCGAAGCACTTCATTATAATGGGGGTCAGTGCTACGGGCTAGTAATTATTGTAGCTGGATGGAACGGGCTTCTTTGGGACTGGTATTATGGTGGCAGTTTTGAAACATGTGGGGACAACAGCTTGAGTCAGGGAGATGTTGAAGATGTTGGCCAGAACATTTTTGAGTTCCTCTGCACGGTCCTTCAGGACACGGCCTGGTATGTTGTCTGGACCAGCTGCCTTGTGTGGGTTGATCCTGCAGAGGGTCCTCTTCACGCTAGCCGGATCCAGACTTATAACCTGCTTGTCTGGGGGAGAAGTAGCAACTTGATAATACAGTCACAATTTACCAGAAATATCACAGATTTACATGACTACTGTATATGTGCAAATGTATAGGAAAAAGACTCAGATTTACATGATAAAAATTGCAGATTTGTTAGGAAAAAAATTGCCAATTTTATGAAGAAAACTATAATATTTAATTTTACAAATAGTAAATTTAGTGGAAAAATGTTCAATTTAATAGAAAAGCTGCCACCGGAGAGGTAGGCCAGTTGATAGAACATCTGCCCATAACCAGGAGGTTGGAGGTTCAAGTCCCGGCCGGGTCATATCAGAGACCATATAAAAATGGTACTTCCCACCTTCTAGCTTGGTGCTTTGCGTAATAGAATGGGGAAAGGAAAAGTTATTTGTGGCGGTGCCTTGCATGGCAGTGACCCCTCTGATTCTACAAGTGATTAACATTGTAGATAGGAGAAATGTAATTTCGTTCTACTGTGCATGATTGGCTGCATGGACTGAATGACAATAGAGATGGCTTCTTCTTCAAATTTATGAAAAAGTTGCATTGTTACATGAAATTTTTTTTTTTTTTTTTAACAAAACTCACATTTCTGAAAAAAAAACAAAAAAAAAACAATCACTGATAACACAGTAACACAGTCCACTGAGGGAGAAGAGAGACTGTCCAAAATATTTGGATCTTCATTCTGGAGCACTCCCAAGTATTCCGAGCCCAAAAACTGGTATTTGGGACATCTCTGTAATATTGAATTATAAATAAATGGATCATATTGTAAATAAATATCTATTTTCTCAAAATGTGGAGTTATACTGGTTTGAGCGTTAGACATTTTACCCTCCTTTTCTCTGTCTACACACTAGGTCCTGGCTCCTGCTGAAAAATGTCCTATGCACACCACAGGCTGCTCAGCTGGAGGTTACCTTGCCTCCTCCTACTGCTGACCTACCTCTGGTTCCTGGCTCTTCCAACAGGTAAGACTGGCCAAACTCTGCCCTGGAGAGAGCTGGGAACTGATAAAGAAACGCACCTCCACCATAGATCCACACACCTGTGATTGCTCAGGGTGGGTCTACATCCTCCTTACAGTTGCATTATGGCGCTTGGTTGGTTTTGGCTTGTTTGGTGTTTACTGTCCCTCTGATCTGAGGCGGAGAGGAGACAGACCATGCTTGGCACCCCTCCTCGGTGTGTGTGTGTTTTCTCTGATGTCTCTCTGCTCAGTGGCTTACAGTGAGCATCGGGACAATGCGGGCTCTGTGTGTGGACGTTGTGTGCATGTGTGTTGAGTGGTGGGAGACGGAGGAAGAGTGAACAGGGGTAGGATGACTAAACAGAGGCCAGTGGGAGGGTCCTTTCTCAAGCAAACCAGTGTGCCTTTGTGTGTGTGTGTGTGTGTGTGTGTGTGTGTGTGTGTGTGTGTGTGTGTGTGTGTGTGTTCAGTAAGACCCATGTTTTTCTAGACTTGAGTTAAACTGATGCACTGCATAGTCACCCTTGGCTCTTGTTGCTATGGCAGCAGTAGTTTTGGGTACAGTCCTCCATGAGATGATCTGAAGAACTGTGTTTTTGTTTGTTTCTTCTAATGCCATTCTTCTAATGGATTTTCCAAACACTTCTGTTATCTTAGCATGTGTAGACATATTCGTTGCTGTGAAAAAGTTTTTGCCCCCTCCTGATTTTTTTTAAATATCTTTGCATATTTGTCACACTTAAATGTTTCAGATCATCAAAAATTTTTAATATTAGACAAAGATAACCCAAGTAAATACAAAATGCAGTTTTTAAATGATGATTTCATTTATTAAGGGAAAAAAGCTATCCAAACCTACTTGGCCCTATATGAAAAAGTAACTGCCCCCTAAAACCCAATAACTGGTTGTGCCGCCCGTGGTGGCAACAACTGCAATGAAGTGTTTGTGATAATAGATAGTCTTTTATGTCGCTGTTGATGAATTTTGGCCCACTCTTCTTTGCATAATTGTTTTAATTCAGAAACATTGGAGGACTTGAGGTCACAAACTGATGGCTGGACATTCTCCTTCAGGATCTTCTGGCAGAGAGTAGAATTCATGTTTTCATCAATTATGGCAAGTCATCCAGGTCCTAAAGCAGCCCCAGACCATCACATGACCACCACCATGTTTGACTGTTGGTATGATGTTCTTATTATAGAATAGGCTTTGTTGTCATTGTACAGTTGTAAAGTACAACGAAATTGTGGGTGCTCAACCCAGCTACTGTGCAGTAAAAGTATGAAAAATGTAAACGGAGAGATATAAGGCACACATCTGAATAAAATAGCACACATTAAGTAGAATGAATAAGAAGTATAAAAAAGTGCACACATTGGTAGTGGCTCAAATGGATGGATCAATGTACTGAAAAGTGCTGAGCGCAAAAAACATGACAGTATTTTTTTTAATTTATTTAAGTTTTTGTAAAGGGTATACATGTCATTACAGCATTGCATTGTTTACATTTTCATCACATGTTCCCTTTTTTTTGTTTTTTGACAACATTGGAAAAATAATTATTACAACACCCTTTTTTTAAGTGAAAGAAAAAGAGAAATTAAAGAAAAAACAAACAAAAAAACAAGACAAGAAAAAACAAAAACAAAACAAAAGAGCAATAAAAATAAAAGAGTATCTGAGAACAAAGAGCGGTGCCATTATTGAAATGGTATTTGTCAAAGATTAGATCTAATGGAAGACACATATGCGTTCCAGGGTTGCCAAAAGTTCAAGAACCCATCCATGTCCTGTCTCAGTGCGAATGTCAACTTTTCCATCGAATAAATGTCCTGAATCACGTTAATCCAATCTTCAGGTGTAGGACAGTCCTTCAACATCCATTTTTTTTGTTAGAGCTTTTTTACTGGCCAATATTAAAACAGTGAATAAGTATTTTTCTCCTCGTCTTTCCAGTGATTCTGGTAGTAAACCCAAATACAAAGTTACAAAAGAAAAGGGGACTGTTACTTTGAATATTTTCTCCAATATTGTCTGTACATTGGTCCAATATTGGTGGATAACTGGGCATGACCAAAACACATGAAAATGATTTGCAGTCTCTTCACCACACAAGCGCCAACAATTCAACCCCTTACGAGTAAATTTGTTTTGTGCAGGTGTTCTGAAAAATCTTACCAAATTTTTCCATCCAAATTCTCTCCACTGCAGGGATGAGGTACTTTTCCATTGTTGTTTATTTAGCTTTTCCCATATTTCCAGTTGTAAAGTGAAATTCCCCTCTTTTTCCCATATCTCTTTTATATATGATGTGTTGTCTCCTTTTAAGTCTTGAAGACCTTGGTATATTTCAGAAATGCATCTGATCCCTGGGATCCCTTTATATGCCATTAAGAAGACCTTCAGAACACCTGACTGGGCCCTTTCCAAATCCTCCTTTTTAAGTATTTTGTTTATGTGGTGTCTAAGCTGAAAGAACCTGTAAAGGTCTTGATTTATTAGACCTTGTTTTTTCAAATCTTCAAAACTTCTTAAAGTTTGCCCTTTAAAAAAATCATAATATTTTATCAGTCCGTTCTCTTTCCACTTTTTAAATCTAGTGTCTGTTTTATTAGGAGTAAAGTCTTGATCATAGGCAATCCATTGCAGTAATCGATAGGGTTCATTAGTTTGATTCTCTCTGACTATCTTAAACCAAATTTTTAGCGGGGTCTCTATCCACGAGTTAGTGTTATTCAAAAGTTTAGGTAAGGCATTGTTCCCTATTATCACCTGTAGGGGAATGTCACTTGTTATTTGGCATTCCATCTCCTTCCATTGTGCAGTGTAGACTGGGTTACATATCTCTACTAAAGTTTTAATTTGTGTGGCTTTAAAATAGTCCCTGATATTTGGCAGCGCGAGCCCACCTTTGTCTTTGTTTAGCTGTAGGGTTCTATATTTGATTCTAGGTCTCTTGCCCTGCCATATGAATCTTGAGATCCTTCTGTCCAGTTCTTGCCATGTTTTTTGGGGAGGTTCTACCGGTATTGTTTGGAAAAGGTATAGAAGACGTGGAAGTATATTCATTTTGACTGCTTCAATTCTTTGTGCAGTACCCAAGAATGGTATCATATTCCATCTTGCTAGATCAGATTTTATTTTTTGCCATCAGTGGATCATAGTTTAGTGTTATAATTTTGTTGAGTTGTTTCGGGATATTAACCCCCAGATATTTCATAGATTCCATCTCCCAGTTAGTTTTGAGTTTGCTTAGTAAATATTGATTTGGGTCATAGTTGAATGTTAAAATTTGGGTTTTATGCATGTTTAATTCGTACCCCGATAAATCTCCATACTCTGAAAAAACTGAGATTAGTTCTGGAAAAGAGGTGTCCGGCTGCCCCAGGTGTATTAAAATGTCATCAGTAAAGAGTGCTATTTTATGTTCCTTCTGACCAAGTGTAATACCTTGAATTTTTTGATTCTGTCTTATCCATTGGCTCAGAGGTTCTATGAAGATTGCAAAGAGTAGTGGAGACAAGGGGCAGCCCTGACGACATCCTCTTTCCAGTTCAAAAGATGATGATAATTTACCGTTAATCCTTATTTTAGCTGTTGGTTTTTTCTATAATACCTGGATAGTTCTAATGAAGTTGTTATGAAAATTGAAACTGGATAAGATTCTATATAGAAGGGACCAGTCAACCGAATCAAATGCTTTTTCAGCATCTAATCCCAATATGGCTGCATTTAAATTATATTTTTTTATATGATGAATTATGTGTAAAGTGGGTCTAATGTTATCTTGTGTCTGTCTTTGTCTTATAAAACCTGTTTGGTCTAAATGAATTAAGTCTGTCAGTATATTTTCTAACCTTTTGGCAAGGATAGTGGTAAAAAGCTTATAGTCCTGATTTAACACACTGATTGGTCTGTAGTTGGAGCAGTCTAGTTTATCCTTTTCAGGTTTCGGTATGACTGCAATGACCCCTTCTCTCCAGGAGGGGGGGATTTCTCCTGTGTGGAGGACATAGTTAAATGTTTTCAGGAGGAGAGGAGATAGTTGCTGTTTAAAGGTTTTGTACCGCTCTGCTGTATAGCCATCTGCTCCTGGGGATTTGTTAGCTTTAAGTTTCATAATTGCTTTTTCTAATTCTTTAGGTTGTATTTCTGACAATAGTGTTTTATTTTGTGACTCAGTAAGTTGGGGAAGGTTTAATGTATTTAGGAAGGCTTCGGATGCGTTTTTGTTTTTTGAGGGAGTACAAGTTCTTGTAGTAGTTCTCGAAGCTTTTAAGAATTTCCTGAATTCTAAATTTTATTTCCTTTGATACTGGGTCTCTGATTTTGTAGATTGCTCTCTCCGTTTGTTGTTTCCTCAATTTATAGGCTAGTAATTTTGCCAATTTGCTACCTGTTTCATAGTATTTTTGTTTCAGAAATGTAAGTTTCTTCTGGATTTCTATTGTGTAGATCTCATTTATGTGTTTTTTAATTTCCTTAATTTGAGCGAGTTATTAGAATGAGTGTTGTCTTTGTGTTCTTTTTCTAGTTTCTTAAGTTCTGACTCTAATGTGATTAGTTTTTCTTGTCTCAGTTTCTTTTGGATTGCCAGTTTTGCGATAATCTTTTTTTTTTTTTTTTTGTTACTTATTTGTACCCGTAGGTAGATTTGGTTTGCAGTCTGGTGACAAGCCACCGGCTGCTGGTCGCTGCGTGCGCGAGCGCCCTAAACCTACATGTTTTTGGTGTGCGGGAGGAAACCGGAGAAATCCCGGAGTAAACCCACGCAACACGGGGAGAACATGCAAACTCCACACAGCTCACTGTTGGTCGGGGGCTGGGATCGAACCCACGATCTCATGATCCCCGCGATCCCCCGGCCAAGGGTAAAACTGTGCTGCCACAGTGCTAAACCACTGCGCCACCGTGCAACCTTTCCCCTTATTACAGCTTTGCATGCGTCCCACAGTATTAAAGGGGATACTTCTCCATTATCATTTTCTTCCAAATATCTGAGAATATCTGATTCCAATTCATCTTTCAGTGGTCCTTTCAGCACATTTGAATTTAACCTCCAAGAAAATGTATTATTTGTGTATTTTTGGATACTTAAGTCCATATAGATCGGACTGTGGTCAGAGAGATCCATCAGTCCTATTTTACATGTTTTTACTCTTCCAATGTCTCTATTAAACATAAAAAAATAGTCAGTCCTTGAGTATGATGAATGTGGTGCTGAGTAAAATGTATAATCTTTTACACTGGGGTTGAATTCCCACCACACGTCACAGATTCCCATTTCTTTTAGTAGCATCCAAGTTTTTCTACTTTGAGTGTTATTTTGATGTGGAGAATTACCTGATGCATCCCAGTATGGATTCAGTCTTGGATTGAAGTCTCCACCACATATCACTAAACCTTGGGCTTTAGTTATCATTAGGTCAAATACATTTTTATAAAATTTCCAGTTAGCCCCTGGAGGTGCATATACATTCAGCAGGGTGATATCTTCTCCCTCTGTCCAACCAAGTACCATGCTGAATCTCCCTTCTTTATGTTTGTGTTCTGATTTTTTTTTTTCAAATATAATTTTGGTTGAGATCAATGTTGCTACCCCCCTCCTCCTCCCTGACTTATATGAAGAGATCATTTTAAACCCTTGTCTATTAAGTTTAGTGTGCTCCACGTCTGTTAGGTGGGTTTCCTGTAAAAATATTATTCCTGCTTTGTCTTTTTTCATTTTGCCTAGAATCTTGGATCTTTTAACTGGATTCAGGATCCCTTTTACATTATATGAGATTATTTTGGTTACACCCTGTTTCTCCATTGTGTTGTCGTATTTAGTATAACAGTGTGGTGGCCCTCTTTTATGCCACTCAGAAACTGAAAGAACATTAAGGACATAAAAAACATTAAGAACATAATATATAAAACTTTAAAACAAAAAACTGTCAAAAGATCTTCCTGAACTGAGGTCTTTTTAGTGACCTTAGAAGAGCCTTGATGGTGCGTTGGATGTGAGGGAAATTCCTCAAACTCTGTTACGTGTTGAGGGCCCTCTCTTACCCCTGTAAGTTGTCCCATGTTTTTAACGTGAATTTCAGATCCCAATCCGAACTTGTAATGATTTTATTTATTTATTTTTTTTTTTATGCCTATACCCTATGAAATTGTGCGCAACCTCCCACCACCATCACAGCAAACAGTCACGTTAATACAGTATTTGTTAGTGTGGAGAGATCATGTGGTTCATTGTCACATTTCTATTTTAACAAGTTTTTTTTTTTTTAAAGACTTATTTGTTTCTAATATTATGTCTGTTCCATGAAATGTTTTACCACTTGATACTTGCTGATTCTGCATCTCCTTTAATGTTTGTTACCTTGTAGGAGGAGGGTTGGATGCGCAGATTGACTAAAAATATCGTTATTCCCTCCTGAAAACGCTCAGTTTTTCCTTATAGCCCTGACGCTGGGTTTCCCGCTGCTGGCTCGTGGATTTTGAGGGTCTCTGTGTGCACCACGTTTGAGCCTTGATTCTTTCGATCGGGTCTGCTGCGGGTTTATACACCGTTACCGGGAGCCCTCTTCTCGCCATATCCGTGGTTGCTTCTTCCGCCGAGTTGTAGAGACACGTCTCTTCCCCGTAAAAAACCCCGCAGCTTTGCCGGAAATGGAGTTTGAAAGCACAGTTTCTTCTCTCTTAGTACCTTTTTAGCGTCGTTGTATTCCCAACACTTTTTAAGGACCTCTGGGGCGTAGTCGTGCGCCACAAAAACTTTTCTGTCTTGGTGCATAAATCCTTTTTTCTGCCAAGCCAGTCTCACAACCTCTTCTTTTATTCTGGAGTTGGAGAACTTCACCACCACCGATCTTGGTGGCGCTTCCGCCGATGGCCTTGGGGCTAATGTATGGTGCGCCCTTTCTATCTTCAAGTTGGTGGATTGGGGAATTTCCAACTTCTCTCTCAGTATGGATTCCACGCATGCAGCCATTGTGGTGAAACCATCCTCGACTCCTTCTTTCAGACCATGAATTCTTATATTGTCTCTTCTTAGTCTTCCTTCTTGGTCGGTTAGCTTAGCCTCCAGTCTTGACTGTCGTTTGAGTAGTTCCAGCACGGTTTCTTCCAGCCCTTTTATTCTTTCCTCTGCTTCCATGATTCGGTCCTCAGCTTGGTCCACTCTGCTGTTTGTCCTTTTTATTTCGTCTTTAATTTCACGAAATTCGGCCCAACACTCTCGGCGAAATTGTCTTAATTCTTGAAGTACCATTTTTAAGCTAACCATGTTGCTAGCTTCATTCAGCTCCTCTGCTTCTGAGTGGATGTCCTCCAGGTCAGATTCTCCGGCCGATGCGTGTCTTGGCCTGGTAAATGTCGATCTCTTCTGTTTTCCTTTAGGCATAATGACTTTGTCTTTTGATTTTCACTCTTCCAAAAATCTGTTAAATTTGATTTTCAAGGTATTTTCATGGATTGGGTCTGGGAGCTTCAGCGTTAAGCTGCTATCACCATGGTGTCCAGACCGGAAGTCTCCGACAGTATTTTTTTTTAAATTTTTTTTATATAATTAAAAGGTCCTCAGTTCTATGTATGCGAGAGTTGTGGGGGGAGGGTGATGGACCTCTGGCTGTTTGCAGTCCGGATGGCCCAGAGGAAGAAACTGTTTGTCAGTCTGGAGGTGTGGGACCTGATTGGTCTGAACCGTCGTCCAGAGGGAAGCAGATCAAACAGGCGGTGGGTGGGATGTGAGGGGTCTTCTGAGAGGGCTTTGGTCTTCCCGAGACAGGAGGATCTGGGGATGTCCTCCAGGGAGGGCAGAGGGCTGCCTGTTAAAATCCTGATTCTTTGATTGAAAGATCCAAGAATAAGCCAGAGAATTCTTCAGTTCAAAGATGCAACATTTATTCAGAGGTCACATGTAAAGCAAGCAGCGCTGGGTTCAGCGTGACGCAGCTCCCTCCGGAGCATTGCCAGACTGACCCCGACTTCCGAGTGCAACTTACATTCATCTTCTCGGGTTGGTTGGACCAACCCCGTACAATAGGATGGGCTTGTACACAACCGTCTGATTGGCCAGTTTAATTCTGATGTGAACAGGCCATCCGCTATTCATGTTAACTATCTCCTAAGATGTACAATAAAAGTGTGTGTTGGTTTGGGTGTGTAACTAATGTAATAGACCTGACTAGAGAAAGAGAGAGAGAGAGAGAGCTCTGCCTGATTTGTGTTTATCAGATTGTGGTTGCATAACACTTCAGATTCTAGTTTAACACTTAACATACTTGCTCATAAGAATGTAAACAGAATATGTATAGAGCATAATGGGAGATTACCTTCAGAATTATTATTTTGGCAGTCTAACTTTTCATGACCCTTTCATTCCCCCCTTTGACATGATTTTATCATGTCAACCGTACATGGTGTGAGATACGCTAGCGGTTAGCAGATGGTGAATTAGGTAGGTCCCTACATTGTGTGTCAACCCAGTCAGTCAACCCAAGATAGGTTTGCACCATTGGTTGTGATACCCTTGCCTCCCCCCTTGTGGACACCCCCAGCGCAGTGCAGCAATGCCTAAGAGGGTATACTGAGGCAACACGTCTTTGTCCAGATGAACTACAGTCACATAATTGTCCTTGTTCACCAATTCCTGCACCCCCACCATTATCTCCTCCTGATCATCATGTGAATAGTTCTTTGTCCGGTGAAGTGGATCATGTGGGGGTCATAAGGTTGAACAGGGTCAATCCACGAAGCCTACAAAACATTTTGTCCACCAGTTGACCTTTGCCAGGGCTCGCATTGTTCAGCTGTAGTCATCACACAGTTGCGACAGGGGTTTGACCTTCCTCTGTGTCTGCTTCCTGTATCCGCAGCTGTGGAGCACAATCCCATCTCGTAGACACACACCGGTACCATTAGAAGCAAAACAACTGTGTGCCCACGCTGTCAGAGGCACATCTCGTCCCATGAGGTTTATAGGACAGTCTGGTGGATGCAGCAGAGAGTAGACAATATCCAGTCCAGCCAGTGAACAGTTCAGTGATGCTGTCCCAGGGATGCCACCTACATGTGTATAATCAGTGGACAGAGGTAGAGAGGCTGGTGTTGCTGAACCTCGAGCCCCTGTACCCACCGTAGCTGTATGGGCCTTGTCTCCCACTGTGAGGGGTAGCGTTGGATCAGGAAATGCTGTCTCCTCCGTGTGGCTGATCTAACTACACCCTGGGTGCTGGAGGTGCGGTGGGTGCTCATGGGTACCAGTCGCTCCTTCTAGGGACTGAAGTTGTACAGTCACTAGTCCCACAACCTCCTTTTCTACAGTTAGGCCCAGAAATATTTGGACAGTGACACAATCTTCATGATTTGAGCTCTGTATGCCACCACATTGGATTTGAAATGAAACAACTACAATGGAATTGATGTGCAGATTCTAAGGTTTAATTCAAGGGGTTAAACAAAAATATATGATTAAACATGTAGGAATTGTAGCTATTTTTATACAAACGCTCCTCATTTCAGGGGCTCAAAAGTAATTGGACAAATAAACATAACCCTCAGTAAAATGTTACTTTTCAATATTTTGTTGAGAATCCTTTGCAGGCAATGACTGCCTGAAGTCTGGAAACCATGGACATCACCAAACACTGGGTTTCCTCCTTTGTGATGCTTTGCCAGGCCTTTACTGCAGCTGTCTTCAGTTGTTGCTCGTTTGTGGGTCTTTCTGCCTTAAGTTTTGTCTTGAGCAAGTGAAATGCATGCTCGATTGGGTTGAGATCTGGTGATTGACTCGGCCATTGCAGAATATTCCACTTCGTTGCTTTAAAAAAACTCCAGGGTTGCTTTTGCAGTATGTTTTGGATCATTGGTGAAGCGCCGTCCAATCAACTTTGCTGCATTTGGCTGAATCTGAGCAGAAAGTATATCCCTATACACTTCAGAATTCATCCGGCTGCTTCTGTCTTTTGTCACATCATCAACTAGAAAAGCGCTCGGAGAGCGCAGACCTCCGCCAAGCGCCACAGTTCCCCTGTGGGCATATTGTCCTGTATTTTTTTTTTTCCAAGTGTTCTGACGATTTTTTGGCAGAGTTACATGCACAAAAAAAAATATTGAAAATGGCCCTATCTCGCAATGTAAAAAAAAAAAAAAAAAAAAAAAAAAAAAAAAAAAAAAGAATCCTTTAAAAAATTCCTGGATCCAGACGGTGATCCGGATCACCACCAAAATCTAATCATCTGTAGGATACCCCATTTCTGACAATCTCTGAAAATTTCATGAAAATTTGTCCATAACTTTTTGAGTTATCTTGCTAACAAACAAACAGACAAACCAACGCCGATGAAAACATAACCTCCTTGGCGGAGGTAATAAACACAAGTGACCCAGTGCCATTGGAAACCATGCATGCCCATGCCATCACACTGCCTCCACCATGTTTTACAGAAGATGTAGTGCTTTAGATCATGAGCTGTTCCAATTCTTCTCCAAACTTTCTTCTTCCCATCATTCTGGTACAGGTTGATCTTAGTCTCATCTGTCCAAAGAATGCTGTTCCAGAACTGGGCTGGCTTCTTCAGATATTTTTTGGCAAAGTCAATTCTGGCCTTTCTGCTTTTGAGGCTGATTCATGGTTTGCACCTTGTGGTGAATCCTTTGTATTTACTCTCATGAAGTCTTCTCTTTATGGTAGACTTAGATACTGATACACCTACTTCCTGGAGAGTGTCCTTCACTTGAGTGGATGTTGTGAAGGGTTGTTCTTCACCGTGGAAAGGATTCTGTGATCATCTACCACTGTTGTCTTCCATGGACGTCCAGGCCTTTTTGAGTTCCCAAGCTCACCAGTGCACTCTTTTTTTCTCAGAATGTACCAAACTGTTGATTTGGCCACTCCTAACATTTCTGCTATCTCTCTGATGGATTTCTTCTTTTTTTTCAGCCTCAGGATGGCCTGTTTCACCTCCATTGAGAGCTCCTTTGACCGCATGTTGTGTGTTCACAGCAACAGCTTCAAAATGCAAACGCCACACCTGGAATCAACTCCAGACCTTTTAACTGCTTAATTGATGACAGGTTAATGAGGGAAGAGCCCATGCAGCCTTGTTATTTTTTTTTTTGCAGCCTTCTGAGTCAATTGTCCAATTACTTTTGGTCCCTTGAAAAAGAGGCAGCTACGTATTAAAGAGCTGTAATTCCTAAACCCTTGCTCCAATTTGGATGTGAATACTCTCAAATTACAGCTGAGAGTCTGCACTTTAAGCCCATATTGATTATATAATTGTATCCTGAATATGTTTTCGTAAACAGCTAAAATAACAAAACTTGTCACTGTCCAAATATTTTTGGGCCTAACTGTATGTCGCAGGCACACATTGTGATGGCCTGGTGCCCCCCCCCCCCCCCCCCCCCCGCATGCACCCTCCCTGCACCCTACACCTTTGCTTGGGTGCTGATACAAAGGGCTCGGCCGGGACAGGATCAATAATGGCCTGAGGGATAGTCACTGCAATGGCTGGAGCCTGTACCATTTTATCCTTATTCACTACATCTGTAGTTGACAATTAGCCTATGAGTGTATGGTTGTCGGCTATGTGCAAGCTACAAGCAGTGGTTGTGTTGTGATAAGTGAGCTGGGTAATGGGACCTATGTGTTCAGCAGTAGGTTTGTTATGGTGAGTGAGCTGGGTGATGAGACCTATGTGTTCAGCAGTGTAAGTAGGTAGTAAACAAAATCGTTCAAAGTTAGGAGACATCCTTATCCATGCTTGTTGTATTCGGGCCTCTAGAGCTTCTAACCTTCACAATTATCATGACTACCTAACCGCAATTAGCATGATGTAAATAATAACGCAAGAATACTATAAGTCTCTGGGCGGCGTGGTGGCGCAGTGGTTAGCACTGCAGCAGCACAGCAGCTCACCCTTGGCCATGGGATGCCTGGTTAGATCCCAGCCCCTGACCAACAGTGATCTGTGTGGAGTTTGCATGTTCTCCCCGTGTCTGCTTGGGTTTACTCCGGGAGTTCTCCGGTTTCCTCCCACAGGCCAAAAAACATGCAGGTTAGTTTAATTGGAGACTCTAAAGTGGCCCTAGGTGTGAATGTGTGTGCGAATGGTAAAAGGGATAGCGCCGTACCGTGGCTGCTTCATCCATCCAGGTGGATGCCCTCAATTTCCTCTCTGGGGATCAATAAAGTATACAAAATCAAAATCAAATAAAAAAAAAAAAGTCTCACACCCTTACGTGTGTGTGATGAGCTATGTATGATTCATGTATTATCAGCAGCACATTGTGTTTACAAATAATCCGTAATAGCGCAGTGGTCTTCCTCGTCATCATCTTTGGTCTTGGGGTCTTCAGCTCCTCCTCTGGACTCAGCAGTTGGTTTCTATGAGGAGCTGTTTTAGTCTTAAGCATGCAGTCCAGTTTTTCCGTAGTGGGTGTGGATCATGGGTGCCTCCCCTCCCAGCGGCCGGTCTTGCCATCACTGTTTCCATTGTGGGTGCGCTGGGCTCTCCTGCTCCACTGCTGTCCTCCTCCTCCTCCTTTTGGCTTCCTTTTATAAAAGAAACAGATTTATGGGGAGCCTCAGGCTGCCCGTTTGTCAGCCATTCCATAAATAAGTGTGGGTTTTTCCTTCAAATTTTATTTTCCTTTCTTATCTAGATTTCCAAGTTTGAGTCAAGAAAGGCTTTAACTCCATGTGTTGTGTGAATAGTGGTTTGATTGCCCATTGTCAGGTGCAATGTCTTTTCTACAGCCTTTCTTATAGCGGCTACATGTTTCACACAAGCCGGATGACCTAGTACTTTTCTATCCATGCTTGTCCCACTCTCCCCCTTTTGAAACAGAACGGCATTAACAAAGCTGTTCTTTTTCAACATCCAAATGAGGACCATGTAGGGGAGGATACCCATTGTGTTGCTAATTGGGACCCCCCCCCCCCCAGGGTTTTACTGTTAACATGGCCCCTGCCTCTATTATTAAACCTCTGACCATCTCCTGTGGCCCTGCAGCTGATACTGATAGGGCAGATTAGATGGGGGGTCTGGGTAGGGTTCATATTGTTGTGATGTGAGGTCCTGGGGTGCATAGATAGTTTGGTGGGGCATGGGTTGTTGTGCTGCTTAACAGAGGCTTTATTTTGGTTTTTACCTTATCCATGGCTTTTTCTAAAAATACTTCAGTTTGCTCAGTATGTGATTTTGGCACCTCTCTGATAGGGCTTTTAGTAAATGAGACTGCTGGCCAATTATATTGAGATGTGATTTTAGCGGTAGTTTTAGGCGTCAGTTATGCAATCCTCAAGTCTCATGAACATGTGCTGACTACAGCTGATTCATGAATACTGTTTATGCACACTTGGAGAACATATGAGTAGTTTGCTGAATCTGGAATGGCTTGTTAGCACCAACACAGCTTCCTGGCAAAATATGTATGGCTTACGCAGACTAACACTTAAATGTTCATGAATAAGATTCAATATTTGAGACGCTGTCCGAAGGTAAATGGAAAGCAGCAATATAATTTATTGTACTTACGTGTGCTCAGTTGATCATCTATGACCCACCTTTCGATGTCCCTTTGTTTTACATCCTTTTACTGTTGTTGCGGAAGGAGGAGGGGGTCGCTAGCTGATGGCATGGAGGGGGAGGGTGGACGCAGCCAATTCCAGCAGGCCTGAAGAGGGACTCACACAGTCGTTGGGGGAGGGAGGTGATCCACAGCCACAACCATCATCTCAGATTAATAGAGAAACAGATAAGCCATTAAACAGCTTGTTTTTGTCCTTATCCGTTTTATCGCCTTGATTATTTTGCTTTTGTTCTCAGGGTTGCAGCATGAGTCTCTTATTCTTGTTTTTTCTTTCCTTCTTCCAATTGTTTCTCCGTATTTTCTCTTGTGTCCTGCACAAAACTTTAACAATTCATCAGCCTTCAATTTTTCTCTAAAACCAAACTTCCTTTTCCATTTTCTGTCCACTCTCACTTCCACAACTTCTATTTATTTATATATTCGTTTATTTTTATTTTTATTTTATTTATTTATGTATTTACTTATTTATTTATTCCAATTTGCAATTTTCCTTTTTTCTTTATTTAAATTACCTCACCTTTATATATTGTCCACCTCAGATTTTTCTACACTTTTATTGTATAAGTAGGAATAAATCTCCTTATTCTCCCCTCTGCCCAAATTAAAGTTGAACCTTTTGTCTCCAGCTGATTGGGCAGGCCTTGCCTCACTACATCAAACCCACATTGGCGAGTGTGGGAGGGCTTTATTTTGCTGTGCACTAACTTAAAGTTTTCCTTTCAGCCAGAGAGATAAGGTTCCAAAGTTATTAGGAAGATCTGAAGCTCTATTTGGCAGATGTATGAAAGAATGCACTTCCTGCAGTTGGCCACACGATGGAGGCACTGTGCCGCAGTTTGAAGGTATTTCAGTGTGGCGTTTACCCGCACATGCGCACTGAATGCCACGTGTCCGCCTCTGCCACATGCAATTGTGAATGCGCAAGATGGCCTCGGAGCCTATTGTCCACACACTTGTTTTTCATAAAAAGCTGAAGCACCTTAAGTTCAGCTGTCGACATGCAAGAATAACCTTACAACTTTAATTTAGCAATCCATTTTACTACTTTTACCTCAAAGAATCTCCTCTCAGTAACCTGTTTTAAACAATCAATGATCTCCACTCAGTAGTGGGGGCGAATTACCTCCCTCCTTTGCAGAAAAACACACTGCTACCTTTGTTCTCCCCAAACGGCCCGAAGAGCGCCGTTAGTTAAATCATACTATGGGAAAAGGTTAATAGATATTCCCAACCCCCGTTATTTCTCAAACCACACATTTATTCCCTAAAGACACAGAGTTAACACAGACATCCGCATGCACGATATGGACACCACAAACAAACCCTAAAGACACAGAGTTAACACAGACACAGAGTTAACACAGACACAGACATCCGTATGCACGATATGGATACCACAAACAAACCCTCAAGACACCGAATTAACACAGAGATCCGCATGCATGATATGGACAATACACACAAAGGTTACTGTGTGTCCTTCCCTGCCGCAAATTTGCATGTACTCTTTTTCTCATAGCTTAACTTTTATGTAGAGGGTACTTTCATCGAGACCTCGTCAGGTCATCGAAACAAGAGGTATCGTATCATAAAGTTCAGTCTTATACTGATTTTAACAAGCTATCTTTATTGCCGTGTACAGTCACTCACTAATGGTGTATAAAAAGATTCTTGTGCTTTACCGTAAATCACTATTTTTATTCTGTGAACAGTCACTCACTAAAGATGTTATAAAAGATTCTCGTGCTGTACTTTAAATTATTACTATTTTATTTTTAACAGTTACTCACTAAGGGTGTTAAAAAGATTCTCGTGCTGTACTTTAAATTATTACTATTTTATTTTTAGCAGTCATGGGGGGGGGCAGTGTTGATAACCCTCTTCACAGCCTTCCTGTTCTCAGCCGTGGAGCCGGCATACCACACACCCAAACAGTAGGTGAGCACGTTCTTCACTGAGCAGCGGTAGAAGGCCAGCAGCAGCTTCTGGTCCGGTTTGTTCTTTCTCAGGACACGGAGGAAGTGCAGCCGTTGCTGGGCTTTGCTGAGTGTGTGGTCCTGTCTGTGCTTCTTGTAGTCCATAATGAGTTCTTTGGTTTTATGGACATTCAGTTTCAGGTTGGTTGCTGAGCACCACATCAGTAGATTCACTACCTCCGCCCTTATGAAATGTTGTGTTAGTTTTACTTCACATAGGGCCAGGTAGGTTTGGATAGCTAATCATCATTTACAGTCATGTGAAAAAATTTGGATACCCCTTTAAATATTCAATTCTTTATTAAGAAATGTTCACATATCTATGTCTAACCTTGTTTTTGTTTTTATTTGCTTTTTTTTTTTTTTTTACTTTTTTAGCCATTTTAAGTGGGAATGAATGTGGGGGTGTCCTAAGAAAGATTGGGGGGGTCCTAATTTATTCCGCACTATTTGTTTAGAATTACATTTTACAGAAAATTTGAAAAAAGTCTTTAATTCATTTTTAATTGTTGTATTACATGAATCTCCCAGTATTTTTAACATTGATATTAAATATCCATATGTCCAAATATATTTTTTAAAAAAAGGCCACACAGGCTTATACAGAGTGTTCTAATTTTTTCACATGACTGTGACAAATATGTAAAAATTTAAGAAATCAGGAAGGGGGTAAATACTTTTTCACAGCATTGTAGTTATTCATAGACCAGGTTTAAAGGGTAAATATTCAACTTAAGTATTGTCAAAATTTTATAAATGTCCTTCAGGAGTCCTATCATTTGATCTCTGTAGTTGCTTTTCCTATAGGAGGCAGGTCAAGAGGCATAAAGCACATTTCCAATTATTAACCTAGCCTGAGTTTGTTCAGCTTTTCTGATCCATCAGTCGTTCCACTTTTTTACACCAACCACAAAGGATTTACAAGAGCTAAATTCAAATACCTTGCACTTTTTGTAAAGGGCTCTAGCACAATCCATTAGTACATACTGTACATAAGATGGAATTTTTTTACAGAATCCCAGTTGGGAACTGAAAGTTTTTGAATATACGGATCACAACCCACAGGACGTGGAATATAACATAGACCCTGACAACAATTTATTTACCTCCATCAATAATAACCGTAGTTACTACACCGATGAACAGTTTAACACAGTGGTCATATCTGATTTCAATATTTCTATGATCCACTTACACAGTAGAAGACTCTATGCCAACTTTAATAACATTAAAGATTATTTACATCAGTTTAAAGAGCCATTCAGTATAGTGGCAATATCAGAGACATGGCTCAGTGAAGAGAAAGGAGTGGATTTTACATTGGATGGCTACCAATTAAAATTATATGAATAGAAAAGTGAAAAAAGGAGGAGGAGTTGCAATTTATGTTGACAAGAGCTTGCAATACAAGGTTGTTGAAAATTTGTCAGTGACTGTGGATGATTTATTTGAATGTATTACAATAGAAATCTGTTTGGACAATATGAAGAATATATTAGTGAGCTGTGTATATAGAACACCTGGATCAAATATTGACTTATTCAAGGACTGGTTGGGAAAAATGTATGCAAAACTTACTCATAAAGTTATGTTCATCTGTGGGGATTTCAATATAGATCTTATGAATTTAAAACAACGTAGTTCGACAGAAGAATTTATCAACACAGTGTACAGTATGGGCTTACATCCAACAATCACCAGACCTAGTAGAATCACGTCACACAGTGCCACACTAATAGATAACATATTCACAAACATTATGGAAAATAATGTTGTGAGTGGGCTTTTATTGAATGATATCAGTGACCACCTGCCGATTTTTGTTGTCTATCAATGTGATTATAGGAGGAAAAAGTATACCAAAAATATTAAATATAAAAGAATAAGAACTGAAGAATCTATGTATTTACTGGCAAAGGAATTATTAATGCAAGACTGGAAGATAGTTTGTGACAAAAATCATATAAATAAAGCATATGATGAATTTTTACAAATATTTCAATCATTGTACAATAAAAAGTGTCCTATAAAACAATACAGTGACAGACAACAAAACAAAAATATTTCATGGGTCACCAAGGAGTTACTAAATGCATGTAAAAAGTAGAATACATTATATTCTACTTTTATATTCTACGGTCGCTATGGAGGGTGAGAATATGTATGGGCACATAATCATACCATGTAGGATAACTAAGTAGAGGGTTATGCTGTTTCATCCCATCTAGCAACAATGCTCTGCACTGTGTGTGTTTATATATTTACATATTTATTCCATCTAGCTACAATGCTCAGCACTGGGTGTGTTCATATTTATATATCTATATATTTATTCCATCTAGCTACAATGCTCCGCACTGTGTTTTTATATATCTATATATTTATTCCATCTAGCTACAATGCTCCGCACTGTGTGTGTTTATATACTTACATATTTATTCCACCTAGCTGCAATGCTCCGTACTGTGGGTGTTTATATATTTACATATTTATTCCATCTAGCTACAATGCTCTGCACTGTGTGTTTATATATTCATATATTTATTCCATCCAGCTACAATGCTCTGCACTGTGTGTCTGTGTGTGTGTGTATATATATATTTTATAGTAATATGTACATATGTATATTAGCTGCTCTTGCTTGCTTGTTTTTTTTTTTTCTTGCCTTCTGATTGTTGCTCTGAGTGTTGCTATCCCTGTGCTGTTGCAATCCTGGAATTTCCCCATTGTGGGACTAATAAAGGCTTATCTTATCTTATCTTATAAACAATTCATTAAGTGTAGAACAGTAGAGGCTGAGATCAAATATAAAAGATATAAAAACAAGCTAATATAATGGGGACTTGTAAGAAAGAATACTACAACAGAATATTAGAGGATAATAAGAATAACTTAAGAGGAATATGGCAAGTGCTAAATGGAATTATTAGTAACTGATCAAAGAATGCTAATTATCCAGAATATTTTATTGAAAATGACAATTTGGTAAATAATATGGAGGATGTGGTTAGTGGTTTCAATAAATTTTTTGTAAAAGTTGGTCCAGAATTAGCAAAAACAGTAGTGACACCAGAAACAAATGGTGGTGGGCCTGTAAATGAAATAAAAGATAGAAATCCAAATATAATCTTTTTGGGTGCAGCAACTGAAAAGGAAATTATTGAGACTGAGTAAATTTAAGAACAAAAAATCAACTGACTGGAATGAAATTGACATGACAATAGTGAAAAAAGTAATTGAAGGAATTGTTAAACCACTCACCCACATCTGTAACCTGTCATTTCAAACTGGTAAATGTCCAAACAAAATGAAAATAGCAAAAGTAATACCACAATACAAAGCAGGAGACAGTCATCATTTCACAAATTACAGGCCGGCCTCTTTACTCTCACAATTCTCCAAAATACTTGAAAAAAATCTTCACTAAGAGACTGGATGATTTCATTGAAAAACACAACCTTCTTACAGACGGTCAGTATGGTTTTAGAGCAGACAAATCTACATCTTTGGCATTGATCAAACTCATAGAAGAAATTACTAGTTTTATAGATTAAAAAAGTTTGCTGTAGGAGTATTTATATATTTAAAGAAAGCTTTTGACACCATTGACCACAGAATTTTACTGGGGAAATTGGAAAGGTATGGGATAAGAGGGGTCGGACTGAGTTGGGTGGAAAGTTATTTAAGTAACAGACAGCAGTTTGTACAAATTGGTGAGCACAAATCACCCTTCATGAACATCTCTTGTGGTGTGCCCCAGGGGTCAGTTTTGGGACCCAAACTCTTTTATATATAAATGACATATGCCAAGTATCAAAAATTCTGAAATTTATTTTGTTTGTGGATGACAAAAATATCCTTTGCACTGGTGAGAATTTGCAGCAGGTTTTAGAGGTGGTCACAACTGAAATGAAAAAGTTAACACAGTGGTTTAACAAAAATAAATTATCTCTGAATCTGAAAAAAAACAAAGATTATGTTGTTTGGAAATTATAAAATAAATCATGAAATAATGATAACGATAGATGATACCAGAATTGAAACAGTACAGGAACATAAGTTTCTGGGGGTGGTGCTAGACAATTAACTAACTAACTAACCTACACTTATATAGTGCTTTTCTAGTCACAAAGACCACTCAAAGCGCTTTCACTAGTACTAACCCTCTATTCTAAGGGCCTATAGGAAACAGATATCTAGGGACAATTTAGAACAGCCAATTAACCTAACATGCATGTCTTTGGATTGTGGGAGGAAACCGGAGCCCCCGAGTAAACCCACACAACACAGGGAGAACATGCAAACTCCACACAGAAAGGTTCCAACCCCTGCCAGCCTGGGGATTTGAACCAGGAACCTTCTAGCTGTAAGGCAACAGTGCTAACCACTGCACCACCGTGCTGCCCTTAAATAAAATCTGCTGGAAACCTCACATCAGTCACATCCGGGCCAAGTTGGCAAAATGTATAGGGATACTGGGGAAGACAAGATACATTTTGGACTATAAATCATTGTTCTTACTGTACAATTCACTGTTTCTACCATATCTTAACTACTGTGTAGAGGTCTGGGGAAACACCTACAAGACCAACCTACAGCCAATATGCACATTAAAAAAAAAGCTATAAGGATAATAAATAATGTAGGATATAGAGACCATACCAACTCGTTGTTTTTAAAGTCACATGCCATAAAATTCATGGATTTAGTTAAATATAAGACAGCACAAGTAATGTACAGGGCAACTAATAATCAACTCCCAACTAATATACAAAAAATATTCAAGAAAAGAGACAATGATTATAATTTGACAGGAGACTTAAACTTTACAAAACCTAAGGTACGAACAGCTAAGAAAAGTGTGTGCATATCTGTCTGTGGGGTGGATTTGTGGAACAGTCTGGAGCTGGAACTAAAACTATGTACAAACAGAAATCAATTCAAAAATAGGTATAAACATTATTTGCTGAAAGGATATATGCTAGAGGGGTAGTATTAATATGTACGATTCACTATGCTCACTCTGGGACACTATGGGAGGGTAGGTGGGACTGTACTGTGCATATCTGTGTTGTTTGGGGTTGGGTTTAGATGTATGAGCCGTATGTATGTTGGGATGGATGAGTGTCAATGTTGATATGTACAAAATATAGTTAATTGTCTACTTGGGGTCTTAATTGAGGTAATAGATATATATTTCCCATAGGTTGTATTTAGGGAAAAGAGGAGTTGGAGTAAATAAGTGTTAACTTCTTCCTTCTCCCTTTCGAGCACCGTATACTGTCACTTTTATTGCACTTGTCATTTGTTTTGTTTTTTTGCTTTTTTGTTCGAAATAAAGTATCTATCTATCTTTCCTCCTTAGTGCTTAATTGAATAATCAACAGAAAATGAATCAACAACTCATTTGATTATCAACTAATCACCTATGCACCCACTTCTACCTTACAAGTGTGAAAAAATCTGAGGAAAAAAAATCTCAAATTTTAGAGAAATATACTGCAAATTTATAAGGAAAGTGTCACAAATTTGAAAAAAAAAACCCACAAATTTAAAAAGTTGCAAATTTTTTAGTAAAACATTACAAGCTTGCATGAAAAAGTCACAATTTATCAAGGGAATAAAAAAATCGGTTTCAATAAAACAGTCGCAAATTTACAAGACAAGAAAAAGAAGCAAATTTATATCAAACAAACAAGCTGTAGCCAACCATTAACAGCTCACAGTGAATACTGCATTATTATGTTTGTATTTTAAAGACTAGTTTGAACCCTACAATGTACCCTATAGGTCCTACATTATACAGTGTTACAGAGGGTAGTAGGCTTTGGCTGGCATGGAAACCAACTCTTGTGCAATTCTCATTAACAAAATATTTCAGGAAGGATGCTTTGTGTTTAAATTCCACTAATCTAAATGACCCTCACTATGTAAGGGCTTGGCTTCTGTCCACTGCTGACACACACTCCTTTCTGTCCCTTGGTTACTTTTACAGTCTGTGGGATTTTGAGAGTATGTTCTTTTTTATTGTTCCTGCTTGCACAATAAAGTTAATGTCGGGGACAATGGATGGATTGACCTGAAACACCTTTGATCCTACAAAAGGGGGAATAAGAATAGTTCAAAAAGGTTGATTAATAGACTTGAAGTAGCTGACTGCATGAGCCCACTGAATTGCTGACATAGGTCTGATAATGTCTGGCTCAGAAGGTGGAGTTTTGTCTGTTTTGCACACTGTGCTTTGGGTTTTAATCAACGTCTTGTTTTGTCTGGAAAAAGCCTCACTTCCTCTCTCTGCTGCTGACTTGGCCGACTGCTCAAACTGTTGTCTGTCGGCTTTTCTGAGAAACATTCAGACAAACCTAATCTGAAAGTCTCATTGGTTTGGGCTGGAATTCGTTGTGGGCTTCACTTTGCCCTTTGGCTTTGACAGTGCCCAGAGAGCTGAACAATGCCTTGATTGATGTGAACAAGCCTGGGAGCAACAGCCCTGTGGATGATCCATGAAGTTGTTTCTTAACACTCAACATGTATCCATCCTTTCACCATTTATTCACCATTTATTTCACCATTTATTCCTTCCTCCTAAAATCTACAAACATGCTCTCTTTCCCCTGCTGTCAAATGCCATTTTAAACAACTTCTCATCTTGTCCAGGTGTGTCAGCAAATCTCTGTCGGGTCACCGGTGGAGTCTTGGGAATCCACTGGAGCAGCATCATCAGCCTGGGCTGGTACCCTCTGGCAGCTGGGAGAGCCGGGGCAACATGCTGGGAATCCTGCTGCGTAGATCCGAACTGCAACGCCGTGTGGAGCCTTGGCGGGTACTGCGTTCTTCTCAGCTGCTCCCGAAGAGGTGGCTGCCTGATCTCCACCCTGCCCCAGCCTCACGAAGAGTCCCTCGGCCTCCTTCAACTACTCTCCAAGGTGCAACATGTCAAGGTTTAACAAAACAAGCAAACTGAATCTAGACTTGCATTACGTAGCTCCAACCTTGTTACCTTCTTATCCAGGAATTCTGTGGATTTTTTTTTTCTTCCGATCATTTGTCTTTTGTAACTGGGCCCCTCCTGTGTGTGGGATCTTGTTAAGCTTTACCCAACTGTGATGTTGATTTTATAAAAACAGAACATAAGCTGCAGAGAGGCATATCTTATGTGTCGTCCTGATGCCGAGGAATGGTTTATTTGGTGAAGTTAAAACAGATTTAAACTTTGACAGTCTCAAAAGTTTGTCACCAGAGTTTCATTTGTAAAATCATGCGGTGCAGATGGTCTGATAGGGACTTCCCCAGAGCAATCAGAAATAGCAGCAGTACTGGTAGTGGTTCAGTGAAGCACAACAATTTGATCTTGAACCCTCAAACAGGCCTGTGAACTACTGATTATAGTATACTGATACTCATGCTTTTTCAGATGGTGTAGTCATTTATGATGATTATATCAAGATAAAATTAGATTAAACCTGGCTACAAAAATGTTGATTGACATTTATTAACTTCTTTTACTTGGAACGTTATCAGTTTAGAATTTTTGAGCTTAATGTTAACTTGTTCAGCCTTGCTAAGCAGATCTTGGTGAGAAATGAAATCTTTTAAAAACTCCCTGTAGCTGGACTGTGATCTAGATTGGTCCCAAAATCCAACTGGTTGTTCCTTGTGCCTCGTCCCACCCATCCAAAACAGTTTGATCAAAATCCTCTCAATAAGTTTTGATTAATCCTGCTTCTGATCAGACCAGCGCAGGTGAAAACATGACCTCTTTTATTCAACCATTTCTGCCACTATCTGCCACTAGTAAGTCACACTGTCACTAAGGACTTTTGTGTATCCATCATTAAAATTTTGCTAGTCAAATCTATTCTGACAACTTGCAGATGATTCTAGAATTAAAAAAAAAAACATTGTTAAAGATGAACATAGCTATCTTTTAGTCTTCATCTAAAATTTTTATCTGTAACTTCACTTTAGGGCCCTGTCAGAATGAAACGAAGCAACCCTCGTCATACAGTCTTTCCACGAAGCCACATAAGACAGACAGGACGTCTTGCCGGCACGGTAAATTGACAGTATTTTTTTTTTCTTGCTGCACACTGATTGGCTATTTTCACTGTGATTCTCCAGTGGAACCATGTACGTAAATAGTTTAGATTCTTCTAAAAGTCTTGTTCCCCTTTCTTTTTAACGGCACCACAGGAAAGCTCTGAACTGGAAACATCTCAGCCAACTTCCACAGAACCCACCACCATTACGCTTCTCCAGAGATCCCAAATGAACACGAGCCATTTAACCAGTCAGAGTTCCGACAGCGCTCCAGCCTCATCACTGCAAAACTCGACAGTGGAGGAGACTGTCGACTCTGCTCCGTCTTCCAACAACAGTGACGTCAGCTCACCAACAGCAGCTGCAGCTGTTCTCACAACTCCAACTCAGGCTGGTACGTGAGGTGTTATCAGCAGGTGTCACATGTCCTGATTGCAATTACCTGTTTCCTGCTCCGTCAGTTGTGTGTCCTGTCTACATATTCTTCTTCTTCTTCTTTCGGCTGCTCCCTTTAGGGGTTGCCACAGCGGATCATCTGCATCCATCTCACCCTATCCCTTGCAACACCAACCCTCTCCGTGTCCTCCTTCACTACATCCATAAATCTTCTCTGTGTTCTTCCTCTTTTCCTCCTGCCTGGCAGCTCCATCTTCAACATCCTTTGTCCAATATATCCACTATCCCTCCTCTACCATCTCAGCCTTGCCTCTCTTTCTTTGTCTCCAAACCACTCAACGTGAGCTGTCCCTCTGATATACTCATTTCTAATCTTGTCACTCCTAGTCACTCCCAATGAAAATCTTAGCATCTTCAACTATGCCACCTCCAGCTCCATCTCCTATCTTTTTGTCAGCACCACGTCTCCAAACCATACATCATAGCAGGTTTCACTACCATCTTGTAAATTTTCCCTTTCACGCTTGCTGCTACGCTTCTGTCACAAATCACCCCTGACACTCAGCTCCATCCACCCTGCCTGCACTCTCTTCTTCACCTCTCTTGTGCATTTTCCATTGCTTTGGATTGTTGACCCCAGGTGTTTAAACTCATCTACTTTCACTACCTCTACTCCTTCCACCTTCACCGTTACACCTGCCTCCCTCTCATTCACACTCATGTATTCTGTCTTGTTTCTACTGACTTTCATTCCTCTTCTCTCCAGAGCATACCTCCACCTTTCCATGTTCTCTTCCACTTGATCCCTATTCTCTCTACTGATCAGTGACATCTGCAAACATCATGGTCCACGGAGACTCTTGCTTGAGCTCATCTGTCAGTCTGTCCATCACCATGGCAAACAAGAAGGGGCTCAGAGCCGATTCCTGATGTAACTCCACCCGCACCTTGAACCCATCTGTCACTCCTACAGCACACCTCACCACCGTGTCCTCATACATGTCCTGCACCACCCTCACATACTTCTCTGCCACTCCTGACTTTCTCATACAGTACCACACTTCCTCTCTTGGCACCCTATCATATGCTTTCTCTAGATCCGCAAAGACTGATCTGCAAGAGCTGCTTCTCCTTGTGACCTTCTCTATACTTCTCCATCAACACTCTTAAAGGAAACATTGCATCTGTAGTACTCTTTCTTGGCATGAAACCATACTGCTTCTCACTGATTGTCACCTCTCCTCTTAACCTGGCTTCAACAACTCTTTCCCATATCTTCATAGTCTGGCTGATTAACTTTATGCCTCTGTAGTTACTACAGCTCTGAGCATATCTTCATATTCATTTATAATTTATTTACATTATATGAGGATGATCAGTTTGTGAGACTTTAGTCCTTTCTTGCCTTTTATATCCCAGTCACTGTTTCTGCATTGTGCCCCCCCACATTATCTCTCTATATGAACATGAACTTTGTCTCTACATTCTGTGGCAGAGTGCTCAGATGATTTTACCAGAGGAAATTGGGCTGGACTGTGGGTATGAAGCTTAATGAGTGTTAGCTCTAGGAATGTGAACGAGTTGGGGAGAGGAATATACCGGGCTATTCTGAACAGGAATAACTCGTATGATCAGTATCCCTCCCCTGAAGCACAAAATCTATACACCAACTGATAAATGCAAACAAAGAAAACCGCAAATGTCACCAGTGTTGCATTATTTTTACAAACAACAGAATTTATACACTTAATTATACAGCCTGAGATTGTGTAAATAAAAGTCCAGATGTTGTTTGAAGGTCAACAATGAAGCCCTTAGATATATATCCTTTAATTGTTAATGGAACACACAGTTTACATTTAAGGGATCCCCATTGTATTTATCTAAGGCAGTTTATTATTCCTGAGGTGTGCAGACAACGAGGATTTACCAGATGGAGAAGGTCCAGGAAATGGAAACCTGGTTTGTAATCAGGTGCAACCTTCAAACCTGTAATGGAAATAAGTATCGTCATAATTTCTTTAACTCATCTGAGGTTATTAGCTTTACAGGTGCTATATACAGTGGGGCAAAAAAGTATTTAGTCAGCCTCCAATTGTGCAAGTTCTCCCACTTAAAAGATGAGAGAGGTCTCCAGTTTTCATCATAGGTATACCTCAACTATGAGAGACAAAATGAGAAAAAAAAATCCAGAAAATCACATTGAAGGATTTTTAATGAATTAATTGGTAAATTCCTAGGTAAAATAAGTATTTGGTCACCTACAAACAAGCAAGATTTCTGGCTCTCTCAGACATGTAACTTCTTCTTTAAGAGGCTTCTCTGTCCTCCACTCGTTACCTGTATTAATGGCACCTGTTTGAACTCATTATCAGTATAAAAGACACCTGTCCACAACCTCAAACAGTCAGACTCCAAACTCCACTATGGCCAAGACCAAAGAGCTGTCAAAGGACACCAGAAACAAAATTGTAGACCTGCACCAGGCTGGGAAGACTGAATCTACAATAGGTAAGCAGCTTGGTGTGAAGAAATCAACTGTGGGAGCAATTATTAGAAAATGGAAGACATACAAGACCACTGATAATCTCCCTCGATCTGGGGCTCCACGCAAGATCTCACCCCGTGGGGTCAAAATTATCATGAGAACGGTGAGCAAAAATCCCAGAACCACATGGGGGGACCTAGTGAATGACCTGCAGAGAGCTGGGACCAAAGTAACAAAGGCTACATCAGAAACACACTATGCCGCCAGGGACTCAAATCCTGCAGTGCCAGACGTGTCCCCCTGCTTAAGCCAGTACATGTCCAGGCCCGTCTGAAGTTTGCTAGAGAGCATTTGGATGATCTAGAAGAGGATTGGGAGAATGTCATATGGTCAGATGAAACCAAAATAGAACTTTTTGGTAAAAACTCAACTTGTTGTGTTTGGATGAGAAAGAACACCATACCTACTGTGAAGCATGGGGGTGGAAACATCATACTTTGGGGCTGTTTTTCTGCAAAGGGACCAGGACGACTGATCCGTGTAAAGGAAAGAATGAATGGGGCCATGTATCGTGAGATTTTGAGTGAAAACCTCCTTCCACCAGCAAGGGCATTGAAGATGAAACGTGGCTGGATCTTTCAGCATGACAATGATCCCAAACACACCGCCCGAGCAACGAAGGAGTGGCTTCGTAAGAAGCATTTCAAGGTCCTGGAGTGGCCTAGCCAGTCTCCAGATCTCAACCCCATAGAAAATCTTTGGAGGGAGTTGAAAGTCTGTGTTGCCCAGCGACAGCCCCAAAACACCACTGCGCTAGAGTAGATCTGCATGGAGGAATGGGCCAAAATACCAGCAACAGTGTGTGAAAACCTTGTGAAAACTTACAGAAAACGTTTGACCTCTGTCATTGCCAACAAAGGGTATATAACAAAGTATTGAGATGAACTTTTGTTATTGACCAAATACTTATTTTACCGAGGAATTTACCAATTAATTCATTAAAAATCCTTCAATGGGATTTTCTGGATTTTTTTTTCTTATTTTGTCTCTCATAGTTGAGGTATACCTATGATGAAAATTGGAGACCTCTCTCATCTTTTAAAGTGGGAGAACTTGCACAATTGGTGGCTGACTAAATACTTTTTTACCCCACTGTATATTGTGATATTTTTAACTTAAGTTGTTGTTGCACATTATAGAGTCTGTCACTTGTGTGGTCTAGTGTACGTCAGTGTGAGCTGATATTGCAGGCTTTAGAATGCTCATTATGCTTTTTTCCATCAATGAGTGTGTTGTATACATACTGGCTTTGGTCTCATGTGAACCAAGGATGATTTTGTTGTTAGAAATGTTTATTTGCTTGTATGTAGGCGGTGAGGTTTATAGTCAGAGCCTTCAGTCTATCTGAAGGATCAAACATTTATCAGGAGGTATAGAATAGGGGTCTGAAGGTCTCCTGTACTGCTCACAGTGTGATCAGTCACAAGAAAATAGAGTAAATATTTCCTTCAGGTAAGAGACTGTTGGTAGACAGTTTCCTGTTTACCCATTCAACAGACATGAAGCGATGTTAACATTTACCTTGTCATTTTTTCTCTTTTCTCTTTGGCAGTTTTATGACAAGCTTTTACTTCCTAATAAGCTGTAGGAGCGATCGCCTATTGAATGCACAATTTATGCTCAACAGTCACTTAATCCATCCATCCATCCATCCATCCATCCATCTTCTACCGCTTTTCCGGAGGTCCGGGTCGTGGAGGCAGCAGTTCAAGCAGAGAAGCCCAGACTTCCCTCTCCCCAGCCACCTGCTCCAGCTCTTCAGAGAGGATACCAAGGCGTTCCCAGACCAGCTGGGAGACATAGTCTCTCCACCGAGTCCTGGGTCTGCCCCGGGGTCTCCTCCCAGTGGGACGTGCCTGAAACACCTCAAGTGGGAGGTGTCCAGGAGGCATCCTAATCAGATGCCCATACTACCTCAACTGACTCCTTTCAATGTGGAGGAGCAGTGGTTCTACTCTGAGCCTCTCCCGGATGACTGAGCTCCTCACCCTATCTCTGAGGGTGAGTCCAGCAATCCTACGGAGAAAGCTCATTTCAGCCGCTTGTATCCGTGATCTTGTTCTTTCAGTCATTACCCAAAGCTCGTGACCATAGGTGAGAGTAGGAACGTAGATTGACTGGTAAATCGACAGCTTTGCCTTAGAACTAAGCTCCCTCTTCACCACAACAGACCAGTACAACGTCCGCATCACTGTAGATGCTGCTCCAATCCGTCTGTCAATCTCTCGCTCCATTTTCCCCTCACTCGTGAACAAGACTTCAAGATACTTAAACTCCTCCACTTGGGGCAGAAGCCTGTCCCCAACCCGGAGAGGACAATCCACCTTTTTCCGGCTGAGGACCATGGACTCGGACTTGGAGGTGCTGATTCTCATCCCAGCCACTTCACACTCAGCGGCAAACCGTCCCAGCAAGAGCTGTAGGTCATTGCTGGATGAAGCCAACAGGACAACATCATCTGCAAACAACAGAGATGAGATCCTGTGGTCACCAAGCATGACACCCTCCATTCCCTGGCTGCACCTAGAAATCCTGTCCATAAAAATTATGAACAGGATTGGTGACAAAGGGCAGCCCTGGCGGAGTCCAACTCTCACTGGGAATGACTCTGACCGAGTGTTGGCAATATGAACCAAACTCTCGCAATGGTCGTACAGAGACCGAATAGCTCGTAACAACAAGCCCGATACCCCATCACTTAATCAGGTTCTTAATTGTTGTGTTCATGTGTAACTATTTCTGTAGAGAACATACAGAGCAGCTAAAAATGGTAACTTTACAAGTCACAAATTTGGCTCTAAACACTTTATTGCTATTGTGGTGCGTTGTCTGATAGAAATGGGGGGGGGGGGGGACTGTGCAAGCTTTGGATACAAGATGAACATAGTGATTTAATCGATGTACTCGTTGGAGCTGTACCCGAATATTCAATTATCCAGATATTCATTCCTTAAATTGGTGTCCAGTTTCAGTAAAGGTAAAATTAAAAATGCAAAAATCTGGAGGGGAAAAAAAGTAATTTAAAAATAAGACAAAGGAGCACATTTATGACATAAAAAGCCATGGATTTACACTAATACATATACACATATACAAGGGAAAAGCCTCAAAATTACATGAAAAATTTTTTAAAAATCATGAGGAAAGGAATCTTACAGTGGTGTGAAAAAGTGTTTCCCCCCTTCCTGATTTCTCATTTTTTTGCATGTTTGTCACACTTGAATGTTTCAAGTCATCAAACAAATTTAAATATTAGACAAAGCTAACACAAGTAAACACAAAATGCAGTTTTAAAATGAAGGTGTTTATTATAAAGGGAAGCAAAAATCCAAACCTACATGGCCCTGTGTGAAAAAGTGATTGCCTCCTAAACCTAGTAACTGGTTGGGCCACCCTTAGCAGCAACAACTGCAATCAACAGGGATGGCAACAGGAAATTCTGATTTCAGCTGAAATCTAATTTGGTCGATTGACTTATGGGGGGGGCAGGGGGGCACAGCCCCCCTTAAGCTGAGAGGTTTTCAGTAAAACAGAAGTAATTTAGACTGAAAAAATGATAAAAAAAAAATGAAGTACTAGACTTAGATAAATCATTAAATTTAATGAAAAGTTAACTTACTTTTTCTTCAATGTTGTCTCACTGTCTTTAGTCCAACATATTTAACAGTTCTATAAGAGTTTATTACACTATTTACACTGGTCACCAAGTCACTTCTAAGGTAGTCGGCATGTTTCTTCACTTTTGATGCGTGGTCTGACAGCGCCATACATCCACGCGATCCATAATTAATCAAGTCTTTACAATACACACAAAAAGCTTTTCCAGCCACGTCTGGTTTCTTCAGAAATTGTCCGAGTGTTTCTGTTACCTCGTCGAACTTGGAGCCAATTTTCACCTTTACCGTCACTTTTCTCTCAAGCCAATTCCATCGGAACTTATTTTTGACACTTTTGTCTATTTCTAGCACTGATGACTCCTGATCCTTCGATAAAAATCTCATAATTCCGCTGAAAACGATAACGAAAGCTCAGAATTTCAACACGAACACGCCGCCATGAATTTTTGACAAAGCATACAACGAGCCATTTGATTGGTCCAATCGTTTGCAACTATCCAATCACAGGGCCGTTTACAATACAGCAGTAGCTTGAGTACAAAACATCCGGGTTATCGCAGGAGACTTGACCCGGGGAAGCGCCGAGCGCTTATGTAATCGTGTTGATTTTCGCTAAAATTGGTAACAATAAGGTACCTTACCCCCCCTAAAATTTTCTCAACCGATTTAGACGATTCACAGAAAAGATCAATTTGAAAATAAATTGGCGGAAATCCACGAATCGGCAGAAAATTGCCATCCCTGAATCAAGTGTTTGCAATAACTGGCAATGAGTCTTCTACAGTGCTGTGGAGGAATTTCGGCCCACTCATCTTTGCAGAACTGTTGTAATTCAGCCACACTGGAGGGTTTTCGAGCATGAACCACCTTTTAAGGTTGTGCCACAGCATCTCAATCAGATTCAGGTCAGGACTTTGACTAGGCCACTCCAAAGTCTTCATTTTGTTTTTCTTAAGCCATTCAGAGGTGGACTTGCTAGTGTGTTTTGGATCATTGTCCTGCTGCAGAACCCAAGTGCGCTTCAGCTTGAGGTCATGAACAGATGGTCGAACATTCTCCTTCAAGCAAGTCTTCCAGGTCCCGAAGCAGCAAAACAGCCCCAGACCATCACACTACCACCACCATATTTTACTGTTGGTATGATGTTCCTTTTCTGAAATGCTGTGTTACTTTTACACCAGATGTAATGAGACACACACCTTCCAAAAAGTTCAACTTTTGTCTCATCAGTCCACAGAGTATTTTCCCAAAAGTCTTGGGGATCATCAAGATGTTTTCTGGCAAAATTGAGATGGGCCTTTGTATTCTTTTTGCTCAGCAGTGGTTTTCGTCTTGTAACTCTGCCATGCAGGCCATTTTTGCCCAGTCTCTTTCTTATAGTGGGGTCATGAACATTGACCTTAACTGAGGCAAGTAAGGCCTGCAGTTCTTTAGATGTTGTGGGGTCTTTTGTGACCTCTGGGATGAGTCATTGCTGCGCTCTTGCAGTAATTTTGGTCAGCCGGCCACTCCTGAGAAGGTTCACCACTGTTGCATGTTTTCGCCATTTGTGGATAATGGCTTTCACTGTGGTTCCCTGGAGTCCCAAAGCTTTAGAAATGGCTTTATAACCTTTTCCAGACTGATAGGTGTCAATTACTTTGTTTCTCATTTGTTCCTGAATTTCTATGGATCGCAGCATAATGTCTAGCTTTTGAGGATCTTTTGGTCTACTTCACTTTGTCAGGCAGGTCCTATTTAAGTGATTTCTTGATTGAGAACAGGGTTGGCAGTAATCAGGTCTGGGTGTGGCTAGAGAAATTGAACTCAGCTTTCCAAAGATATGATAAAGCACAGTTAATTTATGTTTTAACAGGTCGGGGGTCACTTTTTCACACAGGGCCAAGTAGGTTTGGATTTTTTTACCCTTAATAATAAACATCTTCATCTGAAAACTGCATTTTGTGTTTACTTGTGTTATCTTTATCCAATATTTAAATTTGTTTGATGATATGAAACATTTAAGTGTGACAAACACAAAAAAAAGAGAAATCAAGAAGGGGGCAAACACTTTTTCACACCACTGTATATTTATGAGAAGCTGGAAATTTGAGGGAAAACAGGCATTTATAAGAAAAAAGTAGTACACTTACAAGTAGAAGTTACACATTTAGGAGAGAGAGAGAGAGAAAAGGTGCAAATTTACAAAAAAAATTTGCAAACTTATAAGAAAATTTATAAGAAATATGACACCTTTCTGATAAGACGCCGAGGCTGCTGTAAGGAGAAGAAAGATGATGCAGAATATTTGGATACTCATTTTGGATGACTACTGAATATTTAGAGCCCCAAAACTGATATTCTGGACAACTCTAGCATTCATAATCTATACTACACTACATTTATCTTTCATTTTCCATTTTAGAATATGTATTAAGTTAGGTGCATTTACTGTATATAAGTTTACAGGAATCCTGTTTGCAAGAATGTTTTCTTAACTAGTGCTGTATAAAGACTTTGTATGTAACTACAGTATAATCTCCTGTTGAATCCTCTCTTGATCAACATACTGCACCTTTGGCATCTCTAATCATCTGCTGTTTTCCGTCACAGTGAGGGAGCTGGTGGTGTCAGCAGGAGAGAGTGTGGCGGTGACACTGCCCCGCAACGAGGTTGAACTCAACGCTTTTGTTGTCCCAACGCCCCCAGAAGGTAAATATCTGATAAAATGGCAAATTCCTAAAAAAGTGACTGTTGGCCTGTTGACCCAGTTGTTGATTACTGTGAATGAGGTGGTTTTCCATCACTTTTATTATGGCTATGTCCTTGCCACTGATAATACCTTTATCTGCCAAGAATGTGCCACCAGTCCAGCAAAAGCTAGCGGTACTCAAATACTTTGCAAGCAGTTTCATGAAATGGTCAGTCAGAAAGCAACTCATACCGGCTCGGACGTCGCCCGAGTTAACAAGGTCAAGAGTTCATGGCAGCGGAAGGTGAAGGACAGAGCTGCGTGGAGGAATCTGATCAGACTTAAATGAAACAGTCATTGTCACCCCTGACAGACTGCTATGATGATGATGATGATGATGATGATTACTGCATAGTTGGCAGGCTTGGGTAGAAGTTATTTTTTCACACCTTATAGTTATTGTGATGAACTGTATTTGTTTTGGGAATAGCTACTGTACAATTCAGCGAAATACTCATTAGGCAAACATATTTTTTAAATTTTACATTAAGATGTATCTGCTTTTGTCCCCATTCTAGATAGTATAGAATGAATGCGCTTTTTTTTTCTCATATAGCCCAAATTCAGGGTTCCCACACATCCTGGAAAACCTGGAAAATGACTGATTTTCCAGTCATGGAAAACATGTAGAAATTGAGGGGAAAAAAGTCAAATGTCCTGGGAAAGCTTAAGTTGCCCTGGAAAATTACTTCTGCCCCCTCTGCTTCTCTCTGCCCTGTGAGTGAACGCAAAAGGGTTAAAAGTTATGTGCATGCATGTCTGTTGTCACGCTATCTTCAACGGGCATCACTGAAGCTATGTGACCAGCTAGGCATGCGTTTTCACACTTCCAGTTCATTGTCTATGTAGCACTACCCACATGCATTCTGGTAGCGTTGCATCAAGAATCTCGAGCCGTTGCATGGAAGTGCCCGCTCCTCATTTATGTGAAAGCCTGCTGCAGTCCAATTTACACAAATGAGGAGTGGGCAATCGCTTCCTGGAACTTTTGCTGAATTTTTAAAATAGTGGTTGTTAGTAAAAACTAAACACATATTCAGCAAATACACATTTATTTCTCACCTCTTTAATTTTCAGAAACATATTTCACTGTTTACTTTTGAAGATATAGGCAAAAGTTTAATGTCCCGATGCGTCATGAACAGACTAGAACAGCCCATCCACCAGGACTTGCATCAGCCAATGATGTGCAGGTCAGGATGGGCACAGAGCCCCATGTGATGCTACCAGCCAATTAAATTTGCATATCCCCTGAGAGTCGTGCTGCTACCCATCGTTTCCAGTTGACTTACCTTGGATTTACAGACTCCAAATGCAGTCCGTTGTGGATGCAGTGCAGACAGAGCCTTGCGTCCATCCCTACCAACTCTGTTTGTGTTTTGAAGCGGCATGGAAAGAACGGAGTTCGAAACACAAGATCACCTGAGAATTATATAAAATAACGCGAGATCTCGAGAACAACCCGAGAGTGACCGAGGACAACCAATTGCGATACACCGCTTCTCTACCTGGATTTTTGTGCTCTAATAGTATGTAAGTAGCCCATTAATTTTAATTCTGTAAAGTGTTTGTATGTTATGTCAAAGTTTTTATCTTCTCTGACACAGTGGAGGAGGAGTAGACCTCAGAAAATAATAGACGATCCTTAAATTGTTTTTAATGAACAAACAGCTATTAAGTACCACAAGATACCGTGGTATTTCCTTGCGGATTGGAGCCGACATCTGTAAAAAATAGACTTGTTGCGTTTCATTAGCGATCCGAATCCGACAAGATGGATTTGTTCCACAATAGTCCGGACCGGGTGGGGATTAGAAAGTTGACAAGAATGGGGACTATGCTGCGGAGTCCGGATCACAACCGTGATGGACCGGATCTGGAGTCGGTGTAAATCCGGGGTTAGTCGTTAGATTTAGCGACTTTTCAGACAATGGTAAGGACTTCTTTTTCAAAGAAGGCCTAGAAACAAACTAGCAACTTTCTGGTGAAGAGTGTTGCTAGTATTGGTCTGCAAGTGTGAGGTTTTTCTCTCCCACAGCCACAGGCTGCTCTGTCTGTCTGCTATGTTTAATGACAGAGGAGCAGCAGATAGCTGTAGTGGATTTTGATTTTTAATACATTTGAAAAATACAGGTACTGCATGTATAAGCTGAGATGTGTAGTAAATTAAGATGAAACAACAAAAATGTTTTTAGCTCACTCCAACAAAGCCAAAAAGCGTTAATGCAATGACGTGGGTTCCGTCCATGTCTCCGTCCATCCACATTTCATGGGAATCGCTACTCCTCTTAGGCATTTGCCTCGATGCTCAACAAACTCACTCACAATGATCCTCAGGAGGGTCTGCATCCTGGTTGTGCTCAAGGTCAATGATCAAAGGTCATGCAATCTGGACACTTACATGATTCTAGAAAAATCACTTCTCCTCCTAGGCAGTCACCTCAATCCTCACGAAACTCACAATGACCTTCAGGTAGGTTGACGTCAGTGTTATTGCCAAAGGTCAGAATAGCTGGGCATTTATGACTTCCTGAAAAAAATTTCACCTCCTAGGCCACTGACCTTGACTTTAAGCACATCCTAGATGACTGTATCTAGGCTGTGCTTAAGGTCAAGGTCAACAGGCAGGAGATCTGAGCACTCTTGGGGCGATTTCGTCATGCCAAAATGAGCTACTCCATCATTGACGGTCTGGTTTTGTGATTTATTGAAAATATAGAAATATTTTTAGAGAAAGTAAGAGAAAAGGGAAAACTGAGCTGAGAATTGCCCAAACCGATATTGTATCTTCAGTTGGTTATGCTAATTAAGTAACACTGTAATGCATTATTCTATGATAAATTTATCATAATTTCTAAGAATGTAAGCAATTATTTCACAGATAAGTTAAAATCATAGACTGCACATCTTTTAAATCAGACCTCTGGGCCAGAAGAGAAATAAACATGGAAGCAACCTGGGTCAATGTACAAAATGCAAGGCACAACTATAGAGAAAAACACTTGTGCAATGCATGGTGGGGCAGGGGAATGCATTAGTGTAGGATGTGATAAGTTGTCCGTTATACCCTAGCAGTTGAAAATGTCCTGGAAAAGTCCTGGAAAATAATTTCAAGGAAACGGTGGGAACCCTGAAATCGATGTGTTATAATAATGAGTAAGCTGCCATTAAAGAATGAAATTCAGCCTGCACAACTACATGACAGTCATGTTCTTGATTTTTAAATATTAAACACTCACCAGAGAATTTCATATCCATCACTAAAAAAGATTATAGAGTTTTGAAGAGGAGCAAATGTCATGATTTTGTTAATCCTTTGATCCCCTCTTGACATGCTTCAGAGATAGTACTGTAATTCTTTTTTGGGGTGGGGTCTGATTGACTGTATTTTGTTTGTACTGTATAAACAGGCACGAACTATGCATTTGACTGGCGTCTAATAACTCATCCCAAAGACTACAGTGGGGAGATGGAGGGGAAGCACAGCAAGACACTAAAACTTAGCAAGGTAAAGTTATACCTCTCATATTTGCATTCTTGGAAAATTTAAGATTATGCCCATAGAGCTGAATGTGAAACCACTGGTTGTTTTTTTTTTTGCCTCATAGCTGACTGTGGGTCTGTATGAGTTTGAGGTGATGGTGGACGGGGAGGGGGCCCATGGAGAGGGTTACGTCAACGTCACAGTCAAACCTGGTGAGCATTAGTTCATGAATTCTGTAAATCCTGTGATCTGGGATTCTTGTGAAAGTAGATTTTACAGGTGTAACTGATAGCTGGTCCTCCCTGTATGTGGACTAAAGTGTTAGTAGGATTTACTTGTTGACAGTCTGGTTGTTGGATTACTTCCAGTGTATTTTACAAGGTTAGACCTGCTCTGAAACAGGTTTATTCAAAGTAAACAAGATTAGGTGGTGGACTTCAGCAGCACTGTTTTAAGGCATATTATTTATTATTTATTGAAGGCAGATTATCCGATTATGACAGCGACATCAATGACAGAGACCTTTTTAAAGCAAAGAGAACATTATACAATGGTCTAGATCCTGGTTGCTGTTATTGCTTTCTTTTTAAATTTGAGATGAATATAGTCTTTTAAGTTGATATCGTCCTTCACTTTCATTTCTCTAGCAGACTCTGGCCTTCTTTACAGTGCATCATATCTTGCAGGCAGTGTCACCCTATTATTATTAATGGTTTCTTTCCTGACCCTTTTTAAACAAATTTTTAATGACTATTGGGTTCTATGATAGCTGTGTTAAAAGTAACAAACATCCCTTATGTCTTGTTTTGCAGCATTTTGATATTCCCTTTCATGATGTGATTTCTTGACCTTAAGAGTTGCTGACTTATTTTACAGTATTCAAATATTAGCCCCTGTAAAAACCACCTGGGATGAGTGACTCAGACGATTCTAATCTAAGTACAGCACCAATTCCAGTGAAGTTAGGACATTGTGTAAAATATAAGTAAAATCAGAATATAATGATTTTCAAGTCCTTTCCAATCTATATTCAATTGAATATGCTACAAAGACAAGGTGTTTAATGCTCAGATTGATAAACTTTTCGTATTTCGTTTTTGTGTTTACATGAAAATGACAAAAAAAGATCATCATCATCACTTTATTTTCTTTAAATATTCACTCATTTTAAATTTGGTGCCTGCAACACATTCCAAAAAAGCTGGAACAGGAGCATGTTTACCACTGTGTTACATCACCTTTCTTTTTAACAACACTCAATAAGCATTTAGAAACTGAGGACACTAATTGTATAAGCTTTGTTGATGGAACTCTTTCCCATCCTTTCCTGATGTACAACTTCAGTTGTTCAACAGTCCGGGGTTTCTGCTGGCATATTTTGCACTTCATAATGTGCCACACATTTTCAGTGGGAGACAGGTCTGGACTGCAGGCAGGCCAGTCTACTACCCACACTCTTTTACAACGAAGCCACACTGTTGTAACAAGTACAGAATGTGGCTTGGCATTGTCTTGCTGAAATAAGCAAGGACATCCCTGAAAAAGGCATTGCTGGGATGGTAGCATATGTTGCTCTAAAATTTGTATGTACTGTTCAGCATTAATGGTGCCTTCACAGATGTGCAAGTTACCCATGCCATGGGCACTAACACCCCCCCATACCATCATAGATGCTGGCTTTTGAACTTTGTGGTGATAACAATCTGGACGGTCCTTTTCCTCTTTAGACTAGAGGACACAACATCCATGATTTTCAAAAACAATTTAAAATGTGGACTTGCCAGACCACAGCACACTTTTCCATTTTGCATCAGTCCGTCTCAGATGAGCTTGGGCCCAGAGCAACTGGCAACGTTTCTGGGTGTTGTTGATATGTGGCTTTCGCTTTACATGGTAGAGTTTTAACTTGCACTTGTAGATGTAGTGACGAACTGTGTTAACTGACAATGGTTTTCAAAAGTGTTCCTGAGCTCATGTTATATCCTTGACAGATTGATGTCTGTCATTAATGCAGTGCCCCCTGTGGGATCGAAGGTCAAGGTTTTTGGCCTTGCTGCTTACATGCAGAAATTTCTCCAGATTCTCGGACTCTTTTGATGATATTATGGACTGTAAATGATGAAATCCCTAAATTCCTTGCAGTTGTATGTTGAGAAATGTTCTTAAACTGTTGGACTATTTGTCCATGCTGTTGTACACAAAGTGGAGAACTTCGCACCACCCTTGCTTGTAAACGACTGGGCCTTTCGGGGATGCTCCTTTTAAACCCAATCTTGACACTCACCTGTTTCCAATTAACCTGTTCACCTGTGGAATGTTCCAAAAAGGTGTTTTCTGAGCACGTGTTAGCTTTCCCAGTCTTTTGTTGCACCTGTCCTAGCTTTTTTGGAGCGTGTTGCAGGGATCAAATTCAAAATTAGTGAATATTTGCAACAAAACAAAAGTTATCAGTATGAACATTAAATATCTTGTCTTTGTAGTGTGTTCAATGGAATATAGGTTGAAAGGGATTTTTAAGTCATTGTGTTCTGTTTTTATTTACATTTTACACAACGTCCCAACTTCATTGGAGTTGGGGTTTGAATAATGTGGATTTGTAAAACTGAACTAACAGGATTAGTGTAACAGGATCAGAAAATCTTGGATCAGCTCATTGAGCTTGAAGGCAGTGTACATTAAATAGTTTACAGTGGGCATAAATTTACACACTGTATGAGAATCTATTTTAAGGTCCTGTTTTTTGTGTGAAGCAAATAATGTACAGTTTTATGTGCTTTAAATGTGTTATATAGTACATTTTCCAGGGATTAATTTTAAGGTTTGTGACATTATAAAACCCAGGAAGTGAAATCCTCTCTTTTATGAACAGCTTAACTAAATAAAGGCACTGTGTATTTCTTTACGAAGTGAGTATTTCTAATATTTCAGTGGTGTACATGTGACCCCCTGGGTGTATTTTATGATATTAAAACACACAAAAACACAATTTAGACATCTTTAATCTGGGGAGGAACTTGGATTATGTCTCTTTTGTGAAATGAATCATGCTGTATTTATTACTTACAGTTTTGCAGCATCACATATTTTTTTAGCAATATTTTTGATTCATCTATGGTGTCTTAAAGTACTTTATTTTTACACTACTACAGCTTTGTTTTTTCCAGTGGAATTGTATAAAAATATGACATTTTAACTTCATAGGCAACAAAAAAAAAAAATACATGGGGGGGGTGCTGAAAAGTTCATAGTGGTCAAATTTGACCAAATGTGGTTTATTTTTCAACATAGTCTCCTTTTCAGTCCACACACTTCTTTCATCGGTGTTGCAGTGCTTGGATCCCTGCGGTTGAAAAATAAACCACGTTTGGTCAAATTTGACCACTATGAACTTTCAGCCTATGAACTTTTCAGCCCCCCTTCTTATGTTGAAATTATATAGAAAAATATTTTTTGGGTATCTGATCCGGATGCCTCCTGGATACCTCCCACTTGAGGTGTTTTGGGCACGTTCCACTGGGAGGAGACCCTGGGGCAGACCCAGGACATATCGGAGAGACAGTATCTCCCAGCTGGCCTGGGAATGCCTTGGTATCCTCTCTGAACAGCAGGAGCAGGTGGCTGAGGAGAGAGAATTCTGGGCTTCTCTGCTTGAACTGCTGCCTCTGCGACCTGGACCTCTGGAAAAGTGGTAGAAGGTGGATGGATGGATGGATGGAAATATTTTTTAACATATAATACAGAAATTCATAACACTTGTTGTTATTGCAATTAGCTGCCAAGTGAATTTTTCAATTTCACTTGCCTCTTTTCACTATATATGACAAGCAGCTGCAGCTCAGTGTGCGAGTTAATTCCTTATTTTCCACCTGACAGAGCCTCGGGTAAACAAGCCTCCCGTTGCCGTAGTTTCACCAAAGTTCCAGGAGATCTCCTTGCCAACCAGCTCTACGGTGATAGATGGCAGCCGTGAGTGTCCCTTGTGATGTGCACACGCATGAATATTTAATATCAGCTTGTACCCAAATAATCTCTCTCTGTCTTTTCTCATGATCTCAGAGAGCACAGATGATGACAAGGTGGTGGCGTGGCACTGGGAAGAGGTCAAAGGTCCCCTGAGAGAGGAGAAGGTTTCTGCTGACACCCCCGTCCTTACCCTCACCAGCCTTGTGCCTGGGAACTACACATTTAGGTATAGATGTCTTTCATGTACAGTGGCAATCAAAATTAGAGAACAATGTATTAATACTTGATTTATTCTAAAATATGTTCATGGTTCAGAATTTGATAGAATATCAGCTGTGGCTATACCACTGCTGAACTAGCATGTTTTTTTAAATAACCAAGGCTCTTCAACACAAACATTTATTTTGTAAAAAAAAAAAAAACAGTGAGCAAAATTAGAGAACATTGTCCACTGTGTCACAAGAGAAGATTTAAACAATGTTTTTTCTTAGGGCTGTAGGATTCAGAAATTAATAGGAAGTGTAGAAGCCCTTGCTTTGAATGACTTTAGCACATCTGTGCCCACAGGACATCACTAGTTTCTCACACTGCTCTGGTTTGATCTTGGTCCATTCTTCTTGCAGTCTCTTCCACAGTTCAGTAACTTTAATGGGTTTCTTAGCCATTACTTTGTTGCCAAGGATTTCCCAGAGATTCTCTATGGGGTTTAGATCTGGACTCAAAAATTCAAAGATTTTTATTTGTCAATACTTCTATACGTACAGGACATACAGTAGAATTGAAATGTCATTTCTCTCTCTCTTAGTGGTGTGCAGTATATGATAAGAAGGAATAAGGATGGAAAACAACAACAATCTACGTACAGTGCATCTGGAAAGTATTCACAGTGCTTCACTTTTTACACATTGTATTATGTTACAGCCTTATTCCAAAATAAATTAAATTCATTTTTTTTCCTCAAAATTCTGCACACAATAACCCATAATGACAACGTGAATTTTTTTTTTTTTTTTAGATTTTTGCAAATTTATATAAAATAAAAAATTCAGAAATCACATGTACATAAGTATTCACAGCCTTTGCCATGAAGCTCAAAATTGAGCTCAGGTGCATCCTGTTTCCACTGATCATCCTTGACATGTTTCAACAGCTTAATTGGAGTCCACCTGTGGTAAATTCAGTTGATTGGACATGATTTGGAAAGGCACGCACCTGTCTATATAAGGTCCCTCAGTTGACAGTGCATGTCAGAGCACAAACCAAGCATGAAGTCAAAGGAATTGTGTGTAGACGTCCAAGACAGGATTGTCTTGAGGAACAAATCTGGGGAAGGGTACAGAAAAATTTCTGTTGCTTTGAAGGTCCCAATGAGCACAGTGGCCTCCATCATCCATAAATGGAATAAGTTTGGAACCACCAGGACTCTTCTTAGAGCTGGGCGGCTGTCTAAACTGAGCATTTGGGGGAGAAGGGCCTTAGTCAGGAAGGTGATCAAGAACTTGATGGTCACTCTGTCGGAGCTCCAACGTTCCTCTGTGGAGAGAGGAGATCCTTCTAGAAGGACAACCATCTCTACAGCAATCCACCAGTCAGGCCTGTATGGTAGAGTGGCTAGACGGAAGCCACTCCTTAGTAAAAGGCACATGGCAGCCCACCTAGAGTTTGCCAAAAGGCACCTGAAGGACCATGGTCTGGTCTGATGAGACAAAGATTGAACTCTTTGGCGTGAATACCAGGCGTCATGTTTGGAGGAAACCAGGCACTGCTCATCACCAGGCCAATACCATCCCTACAGTGAAGCATGGTGGTGGCAGCATCATGCTGTGGGGATGTTTTTCAGCTGCAGGAACTGGGAAACTAGTGAGGATAGAAGGAAAGATGAATGCAGCAATGTACAGAGACATCCTGGATGAAAACCTGCTCCAGAGCGCTCTTGACCTCAGACTGGGGCGACGGTTCATCGTTCAGCAGGACAGCGACCCTAAGCACACAGCCAAGACATCAAAGGAGTGGCTTCAGGACAACTCTGTGAATGTCCTTGAGTGGCCCAGCCAGAGCCCAGACTTGAATCCAGTTGAACATCTCTGGGGAGATCTGAAAATGGCTGTGCATTGATGCGTCCCATCCAACCTGATGGAGCTTGAGAGGTGCTGCAAAGAGGAATGGATGAAACTGCCCAAAGATAGGTGTGCCAAGCTTGTGGCATCATATTCAAAAAGACTTGAGGCTGTAATTGCTGCCAAAAGTGCATCAACAAAGTATTGAGCAAAGGCTATGAATACTTATGTACATGTGATTTCTTAGTTTTTTTATTTTTAATAAATTTGCAAAAATCTCAAAAGAACTTTTTCCATGTTGTTATTATGGGGTATTGTGTGTAGAATTTTGAGGGAAAAAAATGAATTTATTCCATTTTGGAATAAGGCTGTAACATAACAAAATGTGGAAAAAGTGAAGCGCTGTGAATACTATCCAGATGCACTGTACAGTAATGCTACCCATAGTGCAAATAATGATAAACACACAGCAATCCTATGTACAGTAAACTGTAATCTATCTATAAATGCAAGAAATCGCTGTGTGTGTGTGTGGGTGTTCCTCACAAATCTCTCAAACCGTTCATCAAACTGGCCTAAGATTTTAAACATGCTTTCCTGAGGTTACAAGGGTGTGCATCCCCAAAGATGGAGTCGCTCAGTCAAAATATGTAATTTTTATCACTGAAAGTTTAGCCACCACTCTGTGACTGCTCTGTGTCTTCATCCCCTGGCTTCAACAAGTGTGGGCAGGGTTTCAGATAGACTCCGTGCCCATTGGATAATACGCCGCATCACGGCAATGCTGCTTGGACAATACGCGGCATCACGACCACACTGATTGGATAACACACAGCATCATAGCCTGTCAGTCACCACAGCGCTTCGGAAACAAAGATTTTATGTGCTATCCCCAAGTATGGAGTCACTCAGTCAAAATATGTACCATAAAGTAGCTGTGATTGCGTAGGTGTAATGGATAATTTGTCATGGAGAACACAAGGTGGGGGGGGCACTGGCGGGGACCCGTGGTGTCGCAAAGGAGATCACTGGCACACAGGTAAAACAGCAGCTGAAATTCCCGTTAACCGGGCAACACCAGTGTCCGACAGGGCGCTCCATGATCATTCGCGGGGAGGCACGCTCAGCCTGCCCGGTCAGTGGTAGATGACAGTCCTGATTGCTGCTTCACTGTAGAGCGGAATGAGCAGATCAACTGCATATTGCATACGGACACATATGCATGCTTTGACTAAATGACAAAAAGATGCAAAAATGCCCAACTAACGAAATAAATAAGCTTTATTTAGGTTAATTGGCATCAAACTGGGGATTCTAAATTGTCCTTAGGTATGACTGTGAGAGTGAATGGTTGTCTGTCTCTCTGTGTTGGCCCTGTGATGGACTGGCGATCTGTCCAGGGTGTACCTTGCCTCTCGCCCAAAGATGCTGGGATAGGCTCCAGCCCCCCCGCGACCTGAACAGGATTAAGCAGAAGAAGATGAATGAATGAATAAATATTTACAGACAAATGGGCAACGCTGATGCAAAAGTTGCAGCCAAACGGCTTTCTCCTGTGTGTGTGTGTGTGTGTGTGTGTGTGTGTGTGTGTGTGTGTGTGTGAATGGTGACAGGATCGGCGCCCTACGTGGATGCCCTGAATTTCCCTTTGGGGATCAATAAAGTACATGTACAAGATACAAAAAAAAAAAAAATGTTCGGTGTTTTGTACTTATAATATTGCTAAGATATAAAGGGATGCTCTACAGTGGGTCTCAAATATTTGTAAATGTGTCCTGTTATAGTACTGCATGAGTTTATTGACGATTATTATTATATTATTATTGACGACTATAAACTACACATATAAACTAAATTATAATGATGACTGAACAACTCCCATTCCCCAAAGTGCAAGATACCACATTTATGAAAAAGTCATAAAAGATCACACAAATAAGCGATCTGACAAAAAAATAAACAAGCGGTTCTTAAACAGTGGCTAATATTGGATGCCCCATTCGTTTTCAATTATTCTGTAATTAATATTCACACAATCAAATAAATCTCCGTTCAGTACCTTTCATATTTGTCAAAGTGTAACGTGATAGCTACATATACGCTACACCTCTGTATTCCACTTTCAAACACAGCCTACATTTGGGCCTGTTAAGCCTAATTGGGCTACCTGTTTCAGACAGGGATTCTTGCTTTCTATGGGCATGCACTAGTACCGGTAAAATGCAAGTTTGGTGTGGTAATGGGGGTGCAGACAGTGACAGATTGGTCTGCTTTCTACTTGTGGATGCCTGAGGAATGGAGACGAAGTGTATTGGTACCGATTTTCAAGAACAGGGGCATTGCTCAGAGCTGTAGCAACAACAGATGCATAAGGTTGATTAGCCACACTATGAACATATGGGAAAGAGTTTTTGAAGCCAGATTAAGAAGAGAGGTGACAATCAGTGAGCAGCAGTATGGTTTCATGCCAAGAAAGAGTACTACAGATGCAATGTTTGCTTTAAGAGTGTTGATGGAAAAGTATAGAGAAGGTCAAAAGAAGTTGTATTGTGTCTTTGTGGCTCTAAAGAAAGCATATGATAGGGTGCCCAGAGAAGAAGTGTGATACTGTAAGAGGAAGTCAGGAGTGGCAGAGAAGTAAGTGAGGGTGGTGCAAGACATGTATGAGGACAGCAAGACTATTGAGGTGTGCTGTAGGAGTGACAGATCGATTCAAGGTGGGATTACATTAGGGATCGGCTCTGAGCCCCTTCTTGTTTGCCATTATGATGGGCAGGCTGACAGTCTGGGTCAGGCAGGAGTCTCCATGGACTATATTTGCAGACGTAATTGTGATCTGTAGTAAGAGTAGGGAGCAGGTGGAAGAGAACCTGGAGAGGTGGAGGGTATGCGCTGAGATAAAAGGAATGAAAGTCAGTCGAAAAAAGACAGAATACATCTTCCCAAGCCTTTTCCAAAAATGGCATTGATCATTATTACGGGCAGATATTTATTTGTTTAGGCTATTTTAGATGGAGTATGCCACTATGGAAAGAGTCATCTTGATCAATGTTTGGCCAAAGTCATATGCATGAAGTGGTACAAGATATTTGAGCTTTAAATGAAGGTAAAATAGTGGAGTTAAAGGTATAAAATAATTTCAGTGTTAGTTATTGGCATTTTTTTATTTAAATATTCAACTTGTTCATTTTTAACTCTTTCCCTTGTGCATTTTTAACTTTTTTTTCATCACAAATTTGTGATTTTTTTTCTTGTAAATTTGCTACTTTTCCTCAAATTTTGCATTTTGTCACAACCGCAGGGAGTCCATCATCATGAGCAATAGAGCCAGATGCTGCAGACCCCTGCCTAATGGCCATCAAAGGAGAAAAATGAGTTAAAGCAAACAAATTAAAAAAGAGCATCTGCTATCAGCCAATCTGTGGCTTTTAAACATTTATGGGTTTAATTTTCTTCTCCGTTTTATGCTTTTCAACGATAAAAATGTTGTCTCTCTTGTGCCAGCCTGACAGTGACAGACTCGGATGGAGCCACAAGCTCGACTCAGGCATCACTCTCTGTCAACAAAGCCAAGGACTACCGCCCTGTGGCCAATGCCAGCCCTAATCAGGTCTGGACTGCTTATCTTGGTAGTTCCACTGATGTACTCCTGGTTACCGATCTTTTTTTTTTTTTTTTCATCTCGATTCCCCCAGGTCATCCAGTTACCACGTAACTCCATCACTCTGTACGGCAACCAAAGCACTGACGACCATGACTCCCTGTCCTATGAGTGGTCCCTCAGCCCAGAGAGCAAAGACAAAGTGGTGGAGATGCAGGTAAAAAAAGATGAGTCATCATGTTAATGTTGTTTTTGATGAGTATTAACTTACGGTGACATTTTCTGCCTTTCAGGGTGTGCGGACGCCCATCCTGCAGCTGTCAGCCATGCAGGAGGGAGATTACACCTTCCAGCTGACTGTGACGGACTCAGCGGGTCAACAGGACACCGCCCAGGTCACCGTCATTGTGCAGCCAGGTAATTGGAGCAGTTATTGTTTCTTCCTTGAAGCTACTTCTCAGTCACTCACTGTTTTTAACTTTGCTCCTCAGTTACTTCTTCCTTATTCATTCCTTTATAAATAAGCAAGGACCAACGTCTAACATGTTCTTGTCTTTTTATAATGTGTGAAGTGGATGTTGGCACTTAAACCTCTCATTAAGTTTCTGTTTGACAAACAACCCAGCATAATTGCATATGGCTGCACGTGTACGTTTGAGCTGATGAGCACTTTGTAGACGCAGTAGCGAGACAATAGGAGTTGTCTGTGAGCAGGACGTGTAATGTGACAAAGATCCACTCTCTGCAAGGTCAGACTGTGCCAAACATGTAATTATATCTGGAAGAACTGGAGGGTGTCATTTGGCAATCTGTGTTTGTCGGAATTACAACAGAACAGTTATTCTTTATTAATATATATTATGTGGGCATGACGGGTACACAGCCCTGTTAAAATGCCAGGTGGCAAATAGTTATTTTTTTCCCTCCCTTTCTTTTTTCCCCTCTCTTTTCAATCTGACTTAGAGGGATGTGTATTTGTACATTTATTATTACTGCATGCAGTGTGGGAAGTTTTGGGCCTTTTGAATTAGTCTCTGAGGACTTTGTATTTTTTGTGACTGAATTGTAGACAATTGTGTTCAGATTTGCAGAGATGCACTAGTATAGTTTTTTTGTATTACGAAATATGAAATCCTGTCTGACCTGCGTTAAACTCTGAGTAAATTAAAATGGATGGCTGAGCTTTCCCCCGTTTTTTGACAAGTTTCTGAAAGAACACCTCTTTCTGTATAGTTTGTATGGGCGACTGGGATGAACACATATTTACAGTCTGTTTTTAATGTTTAGTATTTGGTTTGTGCTTGTTTTTATGTGATTTCTTAATAATAATAATAATAAGTCATTTTGAGCATAAGAGGTCCTAAATCGTTGTTGTTGTTTTTTTTGCTTTGACACTTTTTTTTTGTTAATATGCAGTCCCTTTTACTTTTTAATGTTGCTACTTTTACGCACCTTGAAATGATTGATGATTGTTGTGATTTGATTTTGTCAAACCTTCATTTATGAAGAAGACACACTGACCCAGTTGACCAAAAGACCATGAATTCTGCAGTATGAAATTTTTATGATTGTTGTTTGGTGCATGTCCTAAGTTCTCTGTCGGTTTTATTTTATTTTAATGATGTGTGAAACTGCCTCTTCTTCCTCCAGAAAACAATAAACCACCTGAAGCGGATGCAGGGCCGGAGAAAGAGCTGACCCTGCCAATAGACCAGACCACACTGGATGGCAGGAAGAGCCACGATGACCAAAAGATAGCCACCTATCACTGGACAAAGACTAGGTCAGACACTTGGAGGCTGGTTGTTTGATTTGTAGTAAAGGGACTAGTCTGTTGTTTTAGGTCTGTGTTGATGCAGCAGCTAAGCCAGTCAGAATAAAGATTACAGCATTTAAAATAAACAGTTGGTGTTCTGTAGTCGTCCATCGCTTCCTCAACTCCTCCTGTCTCTCCCTCTCTTTGTTTCGGTCCATCTGTTTCTCCACCAGTGGTCCCGATGGCGTGAAGATTGAAAATGCAGACAGCGCTGTTGCCACGGTGACGGGTCTCGTGGTTGGCAAGTACGAGTTCACCCTGACAGTAACTGATGAGAGGAAGCTGGAGAGCAGAGACACTGTCACAGTCATCGTTAAGGAAGGTTAGGAGACTGTGTGTGTGGGCACGCTAATCCTTCTGCCTTTAGCAAAATAGCTGTTTGAGGACAAATGGTCTTTACAGATATACTTTAAGTCCACTTTAAAGTCTTGTCAGTGTATCATTTTCAAGTGTACCTCTTGTGCTAATTGTAGCTCCTTTTTTTAATTATTCTTGTACTGTGCTAAACTTGCTTTGCATGATTGACAGTTTAAATGAACCCTTTTCATATACTGAGCCTTTTGGCAGCACCTCAGTTTATCCACTGTCTAAAGCAAGTTGTTTTGGCTCATCATCCCATCACCAACTTTCCTGTTATTGACAGTCTCTCAAAACCAAAGTGTAAATAGGAAGTGAGTTTGGATGATGTGTGCTTCAAGCAATCATAGCAAGGATGTTCATGTTTTGGAGTAGCTTTGTGTTCTTGTGAAGGGCAGAACTTGGTGCTTGGCCTTAAATATATGAATATCTGATAAAACATAATTGCATATGTCCACAAATTTAAGATTTTTTCCATTAACACTGTTCTTTGGCATGGAAGGGATTCCTTTTATTTAGACATGTTTTGTGAGTGGAAAAATGCTTTTCGGCATATTTTTTTTCCAATTGAAACTTTGCAGACATTTTCTCAAACATCATACTTTTTATTGGTGATTATTGTAGAAGTAATGAGGGTGACCAAAAGGAGCTTTTAATGTATCTTTATTCATTCTAATGAATGGAACGTTGCATTTTATGAGTGTGTTTTCTAATCACCTGCATTCGGGCTTCTTAACGTCTTTGGTTTTTTTGTTTGTTTGGGGTTTTTTTTCATCAGAAAAGGACCAGCCACCAATAGCCCATGTTGTGTCGAGTCCACCCATCTCCCTGCCTGTCAGGACGGCCACTCTAGACGGGTCTCGGTCCACTGATGACAAAGGTGGACTCAGCTACCAGTGGACCAGAGAAGATGGCAGTCCTGCTGCTGGGGTGAGACTGACCTCTGATTTCTTCTGACCGTGGTTGCAATGCATTTGCCAGAGCTGATGGTTCCCACTCAAGTCAGTGCTCATCTTCACACCAGATATGATGCATTGCATCACAGATTCGGCTCGCTGAAATGTTGCAGCAAGTCTTTCTTTGACTGATGCTGCATCCTGCATGCAAAGAAGTGCTGCACTATCTCTTGTATTTATTGATGTTTTTGTTTACTAAAAAAATTTAAGGACTTATTTTTAAACATCACCCATTATTTTATGAGGTTTACTGATCTACCACTGTATCTAGTAAGACCACAAAAGTGACATAGCATAAACACTTCATAGAATTAAAATTGACAGAATACTTATCTATTATTAACCCTTTAACTGCCCCAGACGCCGTGTTGCGATAGAAACGGTTAAGGGGTAAACCTAACCCCTAGTGGTCAAGAGTGGTAAATATTTTTTGTCAATAAAATAGTTCAGATTTCCGAGGCTATAACTTGAAAGTTACAAGAGATAATGGCTTACTGTCAATTAGAAAGATGTAGAATATGATCCAAAGTTTCAGATAGGAATAAATTTATGCATCTAATTTGCATAATGTTGCGGCAGCTATATAAATTACATAACTCAGTCAAAAGTGGACTTTGGACACATTTACACAGAGAATGGTCCGTTTTTTTTTTTATGCCGTTTTGTCTATGGGGGTATGTTTTTATCTAATTTTCAAAGTATATAAACCAGAAAATCAATAAAATGTAAAAAAAACCAAACATTCCTCTCTTACCTGTTGCCGGGGGGTGGGGTGGGGGCGCTCACCTACGTGACTGGACCGTTTTCGTCCATTGTGGTCGATGTTTTGCGTTTGCTCGGTCATTTACAAGGGGAGGCAGTGGCTCAGGAGGTAGAGCAGGTCGTCCAATAACCGCATGGTTGGCGGTTCGAATCCTGCTCTCCCCGGATATCCTGCCGTTGTGTCCCTGAGCAAGACACTTCACCCCCAATTGCTCCTGGTGGGTCTGGAAGTGCCATGTTAGGTAGCATGCCGCCATCAGTGTGTGAATGTGTGTGTGAATGGGTGGATAGCAGGATCTGTAAAGCGCTTTGGTCATCAAGAGATGAGAATAAAAAAGCGCTATATAAGTGAATGCCATTTACCATTTTACCACACTACAAACTCTTATGATTATTCCACATGAATTTCGTTTGTATTATGCGGCTATTTTTCCTGTTTGAAGCATTTTTCCTGTGAGAATCCATGCCGATCGTGGGCGCCGCCATCTTGGTGCTGGGAGCTCAGTTTTTTGTTTATCGTGGTCGATGTTTCGCATTTGGTTGGTCAATTACACCCTCTTCCACATCTACAGACTCTTATGATTATCCCACGTGAATTTTGTTTGTATTACATGGCTATTTTTACCGTATCATGCAGTTTCAGTCAGAATCGCGATGGCCATGACCAAACATGGTGGTGTCCACATTGGTATTGTCAGCTCAAAGCAGAAAAAGGGAGAAGAATAATGAGGATTTCTTCTTCTTTGCTGTATTCCATGTCAGCCATGATTCCCCCGGCGCGTGTCTGACACCTTCTGAACTGTCAGATTAATACAGATCAGTACAAATTCTCAGTGTAGCCGAGGGACGTCAGTAAGTTGACCGGTGCAGCTGCTGTGCTGTGTCACTGGGGGCGCGCGACCCATCCATACTATATGGACAGTTAAAGAGTTAAAGCACAGATCAATGGACAGCAACCACGTGATCTCAGTGTCTCACATTATTTTTTACCATTTTCACGGGGTCTTATCATACCAGCTTGCTGCGATCTGTGCTGCCTCAAAACACAAATGCAGCTGATAGGGATTGCCACAAGTTTTAAACCACATTGCAGCAATAACTGAATGCAACCACAGTCGATGCAAATGGGGCTAAAGACGTTTAACAATGGTCTCTTGTTTAGTTAAAAAAGTAATTCCCAAATAGGGCTGCACGATATGACCAAAATTTCATGTCACTGTCATAAATCGCCCTTTTCAAAGGCAGGCAAAAGACACCAAATGCCAACTGTGAGTTTGCATTTATTAACTTAAACACAGACACTACACAACACTTAGAAATAAGTGAAATGGTGAGAGGAACGCTGGAGGAGAACAGGGCTCACGTCTGGGGGCAAAAGAGAACAACCTGGATGGACCCAGGCTGAGGAGCTCGAACGCGCCGGGGGGAAATCAGAAGAGCACAAGACAAATTCACACCCAAAGAAAGCCGGGGCTCATGTCTGGCAACACCGAAGGGAAAAAAGGATCATATCCAAGACGGAGTGCACCCGTTCACCTCTGTGGGAAAAATGCAATCACTCAGAGTACAGCCAGTAACTCTGAGGGAACAAACAGTAGGACACGGCAAAGGGAAATGTTGCCGTTGTCCTTAAATAGGTAAATGGGAAAAGGCCAAATGAATCAGGTGTGGACCACATGAGCAAGGACATAATCAAACACAATCTGTGACAGGTGTGCAGCCCATGGAACAAAGTTTGACAGCAGGACGTACACAGGCACTGTCAAAATAAAAGCACAAAGACCGGAAATAATAAATAATGATACAGAGAGTAAAATAACACAACCCCAAGAGACATAAATACAAGATGATACACAAATACCTAGACCAAACTATAATGACACAACTAAGAATACAAACCAACTCATAAATAGAGACAAATAACAACCCAGAGACAAAATACAGAAGTGCATGAAAACCCCCAAACTAAGATAACCATAGTAGCTACAAAATAAACAGATACAGAAATACAAAAGATGACATAAAACTACTTGAAGACTGAGCATGGCACCCTACCCGTGCTCAGAATCATGACAGTGCCCCTTCCTCGAGTGTGGATACCAGACACCCTCGAGGAAAGGGCACTGTCCCTCGAGGGTGGATACCAGACACCCTGACATAACATCAAAAGAGAAAAAAAGACCCACCCACAAAGAAGACCCCGCCCCCCCAAACAAGACCAAAAAAAAACCAACCCACCCCAGGAGGGAGGAGGGGGAACCCAGGCATGGAGGGACCGAAACAATGACAAAAGAAAAAAAAGCTCTTTCATGACCCACAACCAAAACAGATAGGGTGGCAGATATCCATGGATGGTGAATGGAAAAACACAGCAGTTCAGGTGGTCTGCTAGAGTCCAAAGACCACCCAGTCATGAGTTGGAATGTGTCAGATGGCCTCCCAGAGTCTCTAAGCCACCGAAACAAGGGGCGTAATCTGCTGGGTGGCCTCCCAGCATCCCTGAACCAACAGACTGCAGAACACGACACCCACCCACCCCCACCCCCGGAGGTGGCAGCTGGAACACATGCTCCTTGCGGGCTGCAGGGGCTGAGGCATGGGTCAAATGGACTCATAGCGGGAGAGCGTTGACTCCTGATGAAGACCGCTGGCCAGCGGCAACCTCAGACGGTGATGGCGACCAACCAACAAGGAGACCAGGAGAAAGAACAGCTGACCAGGGTGGCTGACCAGTGAGAGGACCAGATGCAGAGAAGGACTGCTCAGTGGAAGCCTCAGGCGAAGGCGGGGAACCCACAGTGACCTCAAACAGAGACGGGGAACCCTTGACAACCTCAGACAGAGACGGGGAACCTTCAACGACCTCGGGTGGCAACAGAGGACCCTCAACAACCTCAGGTGACGACGGAGGACCCTCAACGACCTCAGGCGGGGGCGGAGGACCCACGACGACCTCAGGCGGGGGCAGAGGACCCACAGCAACCTCAGGTGAAGATGGCAGACCCACGGTGACATCTGGTGGAGATGGAGGACCCACAGTGACATCTGGCGGAGATGGAGGACCCACGATGACTTCTGGTGAAGATGGAGGACCCACAGTGACCTTGGTTGAAGATGAGGGGCCCACGGTGATCTCGGACGGAGGTAGCAGGCCTACGGTGACCTCAGGTGATGGCGGATGATCATCAGTGGGCCCAGACAAAGAATCGAGGAGAGAAGAAGAAACACACACCTGGTTACTACCACCAGCAGTAGTGGAGCCCCGCAAGGAGAACTTGGGAACAGCCAGCGGCTGCAACTGGTCCTCCTTACCAAGAGCTAAGCAAGATTTCTCCAATACTGTTAATGTGAAGACAAAGAAGAGAACTTGCCTTAGCTTGAGCTCCAGTGCCGTCCAGGACTCCGGCAACTCTGGCTGGGATGTTTTGAATCCATTCATCTGGTGCTCTAACCCCGGCTCGGCCACCTCAGACCGGGAGGAAGAGAAAAACACCAGAACATTACTGGCAACAGTGGAGCCCAGCAGGGAGAGCTCAGGAGCAGAGGACATCTACAACCGACTCTCCCCACCACAAGCTAGACAAAATTTCTCTAAATCTGCAGTTGCAAAAACAGAACAGAATACTTGCCTAGACTTGAGCTCCACCGCCGTCCAGGAATCCATAAAACCAGGCTGGGATGTTTCGAATCCACTCCTCTGGGCATCCACTCCCAACACGGCCACCTCAGACGGGAAGGAAGAGGTGGACACCGGAACACTGTTACTGGTAGCAGTGGAGCCCGGCGAGGAAAACTCGGGAACAGAGGACATCTTCAGCTGATTCTCCCTGCCACAAGCAAGACAAGATTTCTCTAAGGCTAATAATGGAGAGACTGAACAGAGAACTTGCTTTGACTCGAGCTCCACCACCGTCCAGGACTCTGGCGACTCTGCTGCAGCGACCCCAGCAGCAGGCATGATGGTGGATGCAACTGAAGGACCTCCAGGCATGGCGCCCGACGCAGGTGGAACTCCCAGCATGGCGGCTAAAGCTGGAGGTTGCCTCACCAATGATGCCGACTCCAGTGCTGCTGAAACCAGGGGAGAGACTCCTGTCAGCTCAAGTTTCAGGGTGCAGATAGTGTTCTCCTCCCATCCGGAATGTGGCTGCGGGGCTGGAACAGAATCTTTAAGGGCTGCAGGCTCCTCCATCGTCCGGCAGCTCCATCCCCAGACTGGCGGACATCCAAGGGACACAGGAGGAGACATGGGAGAGGCAGGTGAAGAACCAGTGGCAGCAGCAGGCAGTGAGGACTCAGCTAACGTGGGCTGCCGATGCTGAGCCTCGCCACTGGGAATAAGGCAAGACATTTCATTTTTATGTGCAGGAGAATGAAAACATACTTGCCTTATCTCCTGGGGCACGATGGTATCTGCTGCTGAATGACTTCCAGATGTGGCAACCGACACTAGTGGAACTCCCGGTGTGGCAGCTGATGCTGGAGGTTGCCTCACCGCTGGTGCAAAGACCCGTGCAGCTGAAGTCAGGGGACACTCTCTTGTCAGCTCAGTCTTTGGGGCACAGGGGGCGCCCTTTCCCATCCAGGACGTGGCTGCAGGGCAAGAGCGGTATCTTCCAGGGCCGCAGGCCCCTCTGTCGTCCAGCAGCTCTCTCCCAGGACCAGCGGACACGCAGGATACACAGAGGAGGACACGGGAGAAGCAGGTGAGGGAAATATGACAGTAGCAGGCGGTGAGGACTCAGCTAAACTGGGCTGCTGTTGCTGAGCCTCACCACCGGAAATAAGACAAGGCATTTCATCTAAAAGTGTTTGAGAATGAAAATGCACTTGCCTTATTTCCCAGTGCGTGATGGTAACTGCTGCTGAAAACCCAGGTAAATTCCTCTTCATGGCTGCAGCAGGCGTGGGCACCACTGTGGAAAGTAGAGGAGACGGCCCTTTAGGCATACTGACGGCCTGACACTCAGTGCAGTGGGAGGTGACACTATGGAGGAGAAGGGAACAGCAGCAGCAGCAGACAAGGAGGAGACTGACGGGACAGCCAAGGAGAAAAAGTTCAAAAATGACGAGGAGGCTGCTGCTGCGGTTTTCCAGAGCAGTGAGGAGGAGACTGCTGGGAAGGCGGAAGCTGCGGAGGTCGCCTGGCGAGGAGGCGGAGGCGGGCAAGACGCTGGAGTCTGGGGACGCTCATTCATCGGCACAGACCTCAGCGCATATGGTTTACTGGACCTCCTCCCGCAGAGTGGCTGTGAGGCTGGCGAAGCAGGAACTGGAGCTAGGGACTGGCGAGGAGCCAATGGCACTGAAGCCCAGGGACGTTCTCTTGTTGGCACAGACCTCGGTTCGCTGACAGGGTTCTGGACCTTCCCGTGATACTCCCGCTGCAGGTCTTCCACAAGGAAATTTCTCTCCCTTCTCTCGGCATGCAACACGCTGCACAGCCGCCTCCACAAGACCCAAGTACCACATAGCATCTTTAGGGGTGGAATATTGAAGAGTGTTGGCAATAAGTTCGTCTGTCTCCATAAGTGCAGTGCAGAGCTCCCACCCCAAGCTCAGGGGGTACTGTTCTCCGCCTGTTGAGAGTAACAAAAAAGGGAAAAAACTAATTACAGGAAAAAGAAAAAATGCAAAACTCACAGCGGCTGGTGTCGCATACAGGCCGTGCCCTTCTGTCATCAATCGTCCTTTTCAATAGTAGATTAGTTTATTTGACAGGGACAGTGCAATAAACATAGACAATTAATCAAAGACAATCAATCTGATGTGTTGCACATAGAGTGTATAGCTATTAGCTAATTTGCAACTCTTGTCCCTGGAGGACAAGAGTTGCAAATTAGTTGGTGAGTTGGTGAGTTGGTGTCTTCTGCCTGCCCTCAAGGGCAGGCAGAAGACACCAAATGCCAACTGAGAGTTTGCAACATTTATTAACTTAAACAGAAACACTACACAACACTTACCAGTCCCTCCAGGATTTTGCAGGATGTTTTTATGATTGTTGTGGGCCAAAAAGCCTGAATTCACAGGAGCTTTTTAAAAAGTTGTGATAAAAGTTGCAATGTTTTTTGAGTGTTTTCTGCACTAAAAGTTGTGGGAAGAATTCCAAATTTTAAAACAGATGCTTTTTTCCAGTTTACTACAGTGATATTCTATATAACAATAAAAGAAAAGCACAGGATTGTCAAAAATTTCCTATTATAGTGATTTGTAAATTAAGCAAAAATATCTGCTATACAGAAAAACTCTTGTGCAACACTAAATACAATGCATTGAACACATGTCTGCGTGGGTTTACTCCGGGATTTCTCCGGTTTCCTTCCACATGCCAAAAACATGTAGGTTAGGTTAATTGGCATCAAACTGGGGATTCTAAACTGTCCTTAGATATGACTGTGAGAGTGAAAGGTTGTCTGTCTCTCTGTGTTCGCCCTGCGATGGACTGGCGATCTGTCCAGGGTGTACCCTGCCTCTCGCCCAAAGATGCTGGGATAGGCTCCAGCCCCCCCGCGACCCGAAAAGGATTAAGCGGAAGAAGATGAATGAATGAATGAACGAACATGTTAAGAGTATAGATTTAGAAATTATTGGCAGCACCTTCATTTGAAAACATCTACAGTTCCCAACCACTCGGTACCAAGCGGAGAGGAAAAAATAATTTATTCTGTTGAACTGTAATTGGCTATTGGAGTCTGTTTTTCTGAAAAAAATGTATAGAGAATATTCTCTGTTTTTCCATGCCTACCTGCCTGTTTGCTGCATGTTGGTCTTGTGTGTGTGTCTTCACACACACACACACACACACACACACACACACATCTTTCATTTACAGCGGGACGGTGAGGGAAGGGGTGGATAGGTGGGTGCGTTTGTCTGTCCAGAGTCCACACCGGAGATTCAATTTTAAAGCTCATTGGCAAGATGTAGTAATGATTTTACCTCTAAAGATGTATAAATGGCTGTAGTGTAGTGTACTCTCCTCACGCGTGCTCCCGTGACGGGGTGCTTTGGGCAGGCGCGTCGTTTTTCAACACAAACCCAGTGCTTCGCACACGTGGTCAGGACGGAGACATGGCGAGGCATCCACAGGCAGGCTGGGGGAGATGGAGGAAGGGACAGTGTTGAAAACCTTGCGGGTGAGTGTTTTTTTTAAATCACACACTCTGTTTGCAGATGTGTTCCATTACTCACTGTAAACTATAAACTCACTACTCACCGTAAACACGGACGTGAACATGGTGCAACGATGCATTTGATTGGTTAGACTGAGCGTTTCAGTGCCAGTTAGAGACAAATTTGATTGGTGAAATTGGCGGAAGTTGACGAGGATTGGGCAAAATTGCGGGAAAGTTGCGGTGATTGGACAAAGTTGCAAGGTCGCGCAATAGTTGCGCTGAGTGGCTGATTTTGCATGAATTGTTGTGATCCCAACATTGCAAAATCCTGGAGGGACTGACTTACAAATAAGGAAATGGTGAGAGGAGCACTGGAGGAGAACAGGGCTCACGTCTGGGGGGTTAAAAAGAGAACAGCCTGGACGGACCCAGGCTGAGGTGCTCAGACGCGCCTGGGGAAAATCAGAAGCGCACAAGACGGAGTCACACCTGAAGAAAGCTGGGGCTCATGTCTGGCAACACCGAAGGGAAAAAAGGATTAAATCCAAGACGGAGCACACCCGTTCACCTCTGCAGGAAAAATGCAGTCACTCAGAGTACAGCCAGTAACTCTGAGGGAACAAACAGTAGGACACGGCAAAGGGAAACGTTGACATCCTTAAATAGGTAAATGGGAAAAGGCCAAATGAATCACAGGTGTGAACCACATGAGCAAAGACATAAATCAAACGCAATCTGTGACAGGTGTGCAGCCCGAGGAACAAAGTTTGACAGCAGGACATACACAGACACTGTCAAAATAAAAGCACAGACTGGAAATAATAAATAATGATAAAGAGAGTAAAATAACACAACCCAAGAGACACAAATACAAGATGATACACAAATACATACCTAGACCAGACTATAATGACACAACTAAGGATACAAAACAACTCATAAATAAACAGAGACAAATAACAACCCAGAGACAAAATACAGAAGTGCATGGAAACCCCCCAAACTAAGATAACCATAGTAGATACAAAATAAACAGATACAGAAATACAAAAGATGACATAAAACAACTTGAAGACTGAGCACGGCACCCCACCCGTGCTCAGAATCATGATATCACGACATAAGTAATCTTACTTCACCACAACAATATACTGTATGTCACGATAGACATTTTCTGTAAATTCAATAGCTTATCTATAATAACCAATAAAAAGAACCATCTCTTTTTCTACATTTTAAATAACTGAAAAAATCAGTTGTACAAATTCATCTGTCATTAATTTTGTGCACCTTTTGTCCCCTCTTAATTTTGCAGTGTTGTTTTAAAATTGTTTTTTTTATGTGTATTTGAAATGACTTCAACTTTATTCATTATCACTACTTGGCTAATTAAAAATGATTAGAAATCGAGTTACATTAAGAGCCAGTTTGTTCCTTTGACACATTTTAATTGTTATTTATTTAGTGTGTATGCGGCTGCTGTCACACGCTTTTGCATCTTTAGTAATATTTTTTCCAGACAAAATTAAGAAACTCGGCAGTAATTTAAACCAAAGAAATGATGGTCTGATACACTATAATGTTTCCTATTGGTGACAAGTTAGCATCGTCATTTAGCTTTTGCTGTTTTATAAGTAGAGAGAGATGGTGTTAATGTTACTTACCTCCAGTTAAAACAAGGTTAGAGGACTATGCTCTCTGATGCAGCACGGTGGGAAAAAGTCCCACATCCCTGGCAAACAGAAGTAGCGGCTATATCACCTGCTGTGCTAACCACAGGAACCCACTATTGCATACACCTGGCGCACTGTGGGGGAGAGGCGGGGTGGTGACCAGTAGAAACGGAGTATGTGTCTTTTAAATCCCAATATAAACGATTCAGTTTTATATGAAACGGTAGACGTTTTTTATCGCATGACCGACATCTATCGTCATATCGCACAGCCCTATTCCCTAATATTAAAAAAGCTAACATGTTGTTTTGTTTGATTAGGATGTGCTGAACAACTCTGACCACCAGGCAGTGCTGTTTCTTGGAAACCTGGTAGAAGGAAAATACAGCTTCATGCTGACTGTAACTGACAGTAAAGGACAGGTCAGCTCTGGCAGAGGAACAGTGGAGGTCAAGCCAGGTACCCAAGCACATTCTCACTGTGATAGAGAAATGTTTTCTCTTATTATAGTTTATGGATCTGCTTTTGAAATTTCTTTAACATCCTTTTACATTTAGAAACCAGTAGCTTTTGTCCAGACTTTTATTTTGTAGTAGAATGAATTTCCTGGAAAAACATTTTTGGGAGATCATGAGATGGCTTTCTTAAATGGTTGCTATTGTGCAAAATTGTGTGCATTTTTGTCTTTTAAAATATAGCAGTTAGTCATATGTACACCATTAGAATATCAAAATGCTCACAAAAAAATGCATGCTGCCTTTATTTTGTTACACAAAGAAGAAATGAGTGAGTTTTGTGACATGGTATCCAACAAGCTCCACCTTCAGTTGTCTGGACACACCCTGACTACCTCCTAACTTGTGACTGGGCCACTCAAAAAACCTTTACCCAATAAGATTAGGGTCTCATTCCCTTAAACAACCCCACCAAGAAAAAAGCAATACAATTTTTTTTTTTGTTTTCATTTCTTTTTCTCTTGGGTTAGTATTAACCACAATCAATGATTTTTTTTTTTTAATCAACAGACCCTGTAATTTTTAAAATATTGACTTCTACCAAACAGTTGAGACCATTTAGGTCTGATGACACGATTTTGACTTAATCTAATTTTGCAACACATAATTTAAGTTGGCATCAAACTGGGGATTCTAAATTGTCCTTAAGTATGACTGTGAGAGTGAGTGGTTGTGTCTGTCTGTGTTGGCCCTGCAATGGCCTGGCGATCTGTCCAGGGTGTACCCTGCCTCTCGCCCAAAGATGCTGGGATAGGCTCCAGCCCCCCCCCCCCTCCCCCCGCGACCCAAAAAGGATTAAGTGGAAGAAGATGGATGGATGGATGGATAACTTCAGTATGACGAAATAGGTTGGTCTGTGCAGTTCTAAGTCAAACAGGCTTTTTTTCATGCGAAAATCCGACGTTTTCTTGAGCGCCACGTCACAAATTACATCAGTGGCTGGAAAACCCCCTGGCCATGTTGTGACGTCAGCGACAGAACACAGTGCTTGGCTGCCCATTGTACACGCAGGATGGAAGTGGTGGAAAACATCGACGATGGTTCCAGCACATGTAGTCTGAAATTGGTTTGTGTTGTCCAATCTTCAGACGATTATAGTTCAGAAGAATGGGATGATAATGAAGAATCTGGGGGCATCAGACCTAATAGGTTTGAGCTGTGCCAAGCGGGCATCGTGCCGAGCGAGTCAGACTCAGAGAGTGACAGGGGAGAGGCACACATGCCTGCTGCAGCAGCAGCGGCAAATGCACGGCAGGGGAACACCGAGTGGTATGCTTTTGTTACAGATATTGCAATAAATTATTTGTTCATAAATATGATTTATTTTAAACCCAATTTTTCAATAAAATCATAGCAGTATATTCTCTGTGGCTCAGGCATCGGGTTTATTATGTATTATCTTTTGAGTTCTTGTTGTTTTTATGTTTTGTACATGTGGTTTATGTGCCGTTTTGACCCACTTTCAGGTGGGCACTGTCCAAGATTCGCCGATTCGACCACGCCCCCTCTCTCTCTGACAGTCAGCTGTTCATGTTTTGTGTGCATCATCTGCCGTGTTGTCAGCTAGCCAATATTGCCAACACTATCACGATGTGTTGGCCGCTCCACACAGCCGTGGTTCTGTTGCTCCCCTTGAAGCGATGTCGGCCCTGGGGCGCAACTGTGGTTAACACGTCTCCTCTCCATGCGTTTGCTGGGTGATGTCAGCCCCGAACGCCAACTGTAAGTGTTTCTGTTTATTTTTGTTAGTCTTCACCTTTTTGGGAACTGTTGTCATCATTCTTATGTTCAGTACATGTGCTGTGGTGAATCCTGCGCATAAATCCATTCATCATGACCCTCCATGCGCTCTTACGCAGGGCACGGAGAGGGAGGATGAAATAATGAGGATTTACGTGCAGTGTTCACCACAGCACATTTAATACAGAAAGACAGACAATTCCCAAAAAGGTGAAGACGTACAAAAAACACAAACACGCTTACTGATGGCGTTTGGGTGCCGGCATCACCCAGCAAACGAATGAGAAGAGACGTGTTAGCCACAGGTGCACCCCAGAGCCGACATTGCTTCAAGGACGCACGAGAACCACAGCGAACATAGAGTTACTAACGCGTCGTGAGAGTGCTGAAAATACTGGCAGACTAACAGCACAGATGACAATGCTATGGACCAGCAGTGTGTGACTGGCAAACGGCTGCTAAGTACACGCACTGCTGGTGATGGTGTGACGAGAAGCACCTGGGCGAGGACCGGGAAAGATGATCAGCGGGAGTGGGAATCAGCTGGTGATAATGAGAGAGGGGACATGGCTGGACCGGCAAGCTGTCAGCATGCGCTCACAGAAAGTAGGTCAAAGTGGCCATCTAACAGCTCCCAGCCAGACAGTGGCTAAGGAGAGGAAAGCACACTGAAATACATACTATATATACATAAACAATACATACTATATATACATAAACAACAGCACCTAAACCCACAGAGAGGTCTGGACTGAACCGAGGGAAACCAAGCTGGCTCGGCTCCTGACACTCCTCCTGCGTAAAAGCGCATGAGGAGGCTTATGACAGTTGGAGCTGAAGCGTGTGATGTGGTCTTTCACGGCCTGCTGTTTATCTAAGCCTGCGACACAACGCGAAGGCATAGCCGTAAAATTAAAACAAGAAACCAGAGAAACTGAGAGCTACAAAGCTGCTGGCATTCCAATCAACAACACCAGCGTCCGTTGTGTTGCTTACGTCATTGCGGATTCCTCCTTCATTCGGTGGGCGGCACCACAGTCCAATCAGCGGCTGAGGTTTTTTGATGATAACTAGTTTATGCAGGCGTGGTTGTAAATATTGTATTGATCATCGACAATGATTTTTGGGTTTACACAACATGCTAAAAAATGTCAAAATCGTGTCATCAGACCTTTAAAGTATGAAGTTTCATACAAATTCCATAAACATTAGAAAAAGTCAAATAAAATGTTAACTTATAACGAAATGGACAGCTGAAAACATCCGGGGCATTTGATACACTTTATTTTTGGTAGTATGCAACAAAGCAGTACTGGTTTTCATTTCAGCAAAGGAAACTACTGCATCAAACAAGGAAAGATTGAATTTACAACTTTGTCATCTTAACTGCAACTGTCTTAAGATGTAACAGCACAAAATTCTCACAGTCAGTCAGCTTCTGATTGAATGCTACAGGACAAAACATTCATTTTTGCATTTAAAAACATAAAAAAACAGCTGCATTTCCTACTTCAGCATTTCAACATACCTCATCTGTGGTAGTACAACAGTGCTAATGTTTTTTGGGACACAAGATCCATATTTCTGGTGGATCAATACAGTTGATTTCCATTTTAACTTTGAAAAAACATTGAAAACAGGAATACATTGCCAAACATATTAAAACATTACATTTCGGACCTCATCTGTGACTGTGCAACGGCACAAATGCTTTTTGAGCATCAGAGCCACTTTACCTATGGTGATATGCAAGAAAGCATTCCTGGTTTGTGTTCAAACACAGGAAAACATTGCATTTGTTACATTTCTACCTTGATGCACCCTTTAGACAGAGGTTGCATCGTCCCCGCTTGTCAGAGTGAAGAGGCCAGTGTACCAAGTTATTATAACACACATCTGGTTGTGGTTTTGATTATGAGGGTCTTGGGGTGTAGCCTTTCTTCTGTGGTGGTGGAGAGCTGAATGATGGTCGGCCAACTCTGGATGCTGGCTTGTTGACTTGGTTCAAATTGTGGGCAAGGATGAAGGATGGCCAAGAAATCCTTAATTTCTTTAGGGCTAGTCTTAACTGGATCTCCCAACCCTTGAACAGAGTACAAATTAGGATGATGAGCAATATGTTCAATCATCTCAACAGTGAAGATCATTTTGAATTACTGGAAGAGTGTGTTGTACAGTCTAAGGGGGTTCAAATCTTGAATCCAGAAACTAGAATTTATCAATGTATTCATGCTTCCAGATTCTTGTTGTGCTTTTGTTTGGGCCCGACTGGGAACTTGAGTCAGGGCTGTCCCCTGGTTCCTCCAAGGAAACTGTTTTTAGGGTCTGTTTGCCTTTTCTGCTCTTCTTACGAGGCAGCTACATGGAAGATCTGCTTGTTGAGGGAGCTGCTTCTTCATCTAGGGATTCAAAAGAACTGTCACCTGTACCTTCTGCTTGTGTCAGATGATAATCAGGATCCTCTAATGGGTCATTATCATCATCATCACTTAGATCAGCATCAGAGTCTTGAGGATTTTCTGGCACAAGGGCCAGCAGAATGCGTGATCTTGTACCATAGAATGTTTTACCATCCATCTAGTAATTGTAAAACAAGTTAAAAAAAAATTAAATTCTAATCAGCAACCTCAATCAGTGGTAATGTCCATCCATCCATCTGTCCATCCATCCATCCATCTTCTACCACTTTTCCGGAGGTCTGAGTTGCGGAGGCAGCAGCTCAAGCAGAGAAGCCCAGACTTCCCTCTCCCCAGCCACCAGCTCCAGCTCTTCAAAGAGGATACCAAGACGTTCCCAGGCCAGCTGGGAGACATAGTCTATCCACTGTGTCCTGGCTCTGCCTCGGGCTCTCCTCAAGTGGGAGGCATCCAGGAGGCATCCTGATCAGATGCCCAAACCACCTCAGCTGACTCCTTTCAATGTGGAGGAGCAGCTGTTCTACTCTGAGCCTTTCCCGGATGACCCTATTTCTAAGGGTGAGTCCAGCAATCCTACAGAAAAAGCTCATTTCAGCTGCTTGTATCCATGATCTCATTCTTTCGGTCTTTACCCAAAGCTCATGACAATGGGTGAGGATAGGAATGTAGATTGACCGGCAAATCAACAGCTTTGCTTTAGAGCAAGACTATTCAGTTACAAAATCAGTTGGGCCACAATTTGAAATCAAGACATGTAACTGGGCTGCACATGTTCAGCAATCTGTTGAATATGAGAAATTTCAAACCATCACAGATCAATATGATGAAAAATATGCCCTTTTTATTCATTGTCTTGGTTTTAAATGTGCGCTTGGCACATGACAAAGGCACATCAGAAGTGCCTAAAAACACAACAGTACTGGGGTTGAGCAGAACTTGAAGTAGTAGAAATATTTTTCCTCTTGAACAACAATTACTGTAAATCAATAGAATGAAAAAAATCAAATTCTGTAAATAACCGTTTTGGTCACATCTTACTCAGGCATACAGACGTGGACAAAATTGTTGGTACCCCTCTGTTAATGAAAGAAAAACCCACAATGGTCACAGAAATAACTTGAATGTGACAAAAGTGGTAATAAATAAAAATTCTATGAAAATTAACCAATGAAAATCACACAATGCTTTTGAATTGTGGTTCAACAGAATTACTTTAAAAAACAAACTCATGAAACAGGCCTGGACAAAAATGATGGTACCCCTAGAACATGTCCACAGGGACATGTTCAACCAAGATGTGTCCTCTAATTAACATCACAGGTATCTACAAACTTGTAATCAGCCAGTCAGCCTATTTAAAGGGTGACAAGTAGTCACTGTGCTGTTTGTTGACATGGTGTGTACCACACTAAACATGGACCAGAGGAAGCAAAGGAGAGAGTTGTCTCAGGAGATTAGAAAGAAAATTATAGACAAGCATGTTAAAGGTAAAGGCTATAAGACCATCTCCAAGTAGCTTGATGTTCCTGTGACTACAGTTGCACATATTATTCAGAAATTTAAGATCCACGGGACTGTAGCCAACCTCCCTGGACATGGCCGCAGGAGGAGACGGATAATACAAATGGTAACAAAAGATCCCAGAACAACCTCTAAACACATTCATGGTGAACTCCAAGGTCAAGGTACATCAGTGTCAGATCGCACCATCCGTCGTTGTTTGAACCAGCGTGGACTTCATGGGAGACGACCAAGGAGGACACCACTGTTGAAAACAAATCATAAAAAAGCCAGACTGGAATTTGCCAAACTGCATGTTGACAAAGCCACAAAGCTTCTGGGAGAATGTCCTATGGACAGACGAGACAAAACTGGAACTTTTTGGCAAGGGACATCAGCTCTATGTTTACAGATGCAAAAATGAAGCATACCAAGAAAAGAATACTGTCCCTACTGTGAAACATGGAGGAGGTTCTGTTATGTTCTGGGGCTGCTTTGCTGCATCTGGCACTGGGTGTCTTGAGTCTGTGTAGGGTACAATGAAATCTCAAGACTATCAAGGTATTCTAGAGAGAAATGTGCTCCCCAGTGTCAGACAGCTTGGTCTCAGTCGCAGGTCATGGATCTTGCAACAGGATAATGACCCAAAACACACAGCTAAAAACACCCAAGAATGGCTAAGAGCGAAACATTAGACTATTCTAAAGTGGCCTTCTATGAGCCCTTATCTAAATCCTATTGAACATCTGTGGAAGGAGCTGAAACATGCCGTCTGGAGAAGGCACCCTTCAAACCTGAGACAAGTGGAGCAGTTTGCTCATGAGGAGTGGGCCAAAATACCTGCTAAGAGGTGCAGAAGTCTCATTGACAGTTACAGAAATCGTTTGATTGCAGTGATTGCCTCAAAAGGTTGTGCAACAAAATATTAAGTTAAGGGTACCATCATTTTTGTCCAGGCCTGTTTCATGAGTTTGTTTTTTAAAATAATTCTGTTGAACCACAATTCAAAAGCATTGTGTGATTTTCATTGGTTAATTTTCATAGAATTTTTATTTATTACCACTTTTGTCAGATTCAAGTTATCTCTGTGACCATTGTGGGTTTTTCTTTCATTAACAGATGGGTACCAACAATTTGGTCCACGTCTGTAAGTGCATAAAAACTCAATGTGCACTGTTAGTAGCATCAACATTTGTTTCCTGTTTGAAATAAAATATACTATTGACACTGGCACATCACAAAGTGTATTTAACCTCTTGCACTCCGGTGTACCACGGACGGGCATGTCTCTGCGTCCCAGAGTGCACGAGGGCGCTGCGTCCAAGCGCGCACTGAAAAAAAAAAAAAGTTCTTCCACTACAGACACAGCCGCGAACAGATCAGATATGATTGACCTCTCATTCGACTAATAAGAGCCTTGAATTGGGTTTCTGAAACCTTGAAGAACCAATGACTGAAAACCTAGCAAGAAGGACCCGCCTACCAACGCTGTGAATGCAGCCAGCCAATTGAAGCACAGAAGTTCGCGAGCTGTTTTGTGTAAGGCTGGGTGAAGAGAGACTGACTGCTGCAGCAGATGAAAAAAAGCACCCACAGGAAGAACCTGCTACAGACCCAGCAGCACAGAGACCACCCACAAGTGCGACCTGCACTTATTCCAGCAGAATAGACATTTAGGATTCTCTTCCATGGTCATCATAGACCGACGGAGGCCGACGACGAAGGTCGTAAATCATTCGCCAAAACCGCAATCATGGAAGCGCAAAACCGCAATAATGGAATTATGTTTTGACCGGGTCGCCGAGACCAGAACCACGAGTCCGTAACAAGGGACCAGCGTCGCGTTCGTCTGACAATGAGGAAGAGAAGTTCGCCAGGACACTGCTACTGTGAAGAGGTAAGGTGTTATAAGCTAAATTATTCTTTATCCCTGAAAATTGTAATCAAAAATTACTTTTGACCGATCGGTAAATTACAACTGTGCGGCGCACGAAGTCCGAAGTTCGTGCGCCGCGGTACACGGGTCATGCGCCGCGTCCGGACCGTGAACGCCCCGCCCCCCCCCCCCCCCCGCTACTCTTCTGTAGCGAGGGGGGGGAAGCCGCGGTGACTGCGCCGCAGTCGCCACATGACTATTCCGTCATGTAGCGATGGCCGATGGCCGTCCTCTGTAGCGAGGGGGGGGACAACCCCCCCCCCCCCACACACACACACAGCCCTGAGTGTCACCTTTAATTAGAGCCCAAGATGAAGCTTTTATATTGAATCATTCAAAAGTTAGACGTTTTTCCAAACTGTGCCATTTGGCACAATTTGGCACAGTTCAAAAACGCCTGGGAACTACCTGAGGAAAAAGCTGTGTAATATATTCATTTTTTGTGGTATTGTTACAAAATTTTGACCTCAGCTGGATAACACTTGGTTCTACATTTCTGTTGCATTTTCCAGCCCAGATCTGAAGCTGTATGTTATTTGCAAGCATTTGTATCCAAAAAAACACCCAGGCCAAATTTATTTTCTTCAAGTTCAGTATGTTTAGATGACTGTAACTCAGTGGCCGGAGCACTTAGAGAGATTATGACTGTTTTGCCAAAAAATTCAAAGTGTTTTCTTTTAAATGAGACCAACCCCATGAAGATGCTGCAAAGGGTTGAAGAACAGCTTTCGATTTACTTTGGGCACGTTATTTTTTGGCGTTTTTAGGGAAATTGACCGGCGTGCAAGGGGTTAACTGAATAAAAAATGAACTGTCAAACACTTTAGTGCACACCCCCGACACCAAGAAAAGACTGATAACATCAACAAACATTACACATCAACTAAGATAAGATAAGATAAGCCTTTATTAGTCCCACAACGGGGAAATTCCAGGATTGCAACAGCACAGGGATAGCAACACTCAGAGCATCAAAAGAGAGAGGAAGGGGAAAAAAAACTCGGAATCGAGCCGCTGTTGCAAAAGGCAGCCGACTGGTGTGGCGCCGAGAGACTATTAACAGTGGTATACAAACGTTATAAAAATTACCTCGATAAATCAGTGTGTTAAGTATAATTTTAAAAAATGAACTTATGATATAATGCTGTTTACACTGAAATGAGCTGCCTTCATATTCTTCCTCCTCATTTTGTACAAGTGTAAAAAATAATTTTCATATGATAAGTTGATATATTAATTATCCTTAGAGGCCTAGTGAATTTACACTGAAACGATAATTAAACTGGACGTCTGTCGTAAGCTAGTCATGCTACAGCAGAGCGACGCCGCTCAGTTCAAACCAGACCACGCTTCCTCAATGTCAGCCATCTTTAACAGTTGTCAACGTGTCGTCAGTGAGGTTACACAGCTTCTCTTCAAATGCACAATTGCAAAAACCCCACTTTATAATCTATATTATTCCCATAAAAAATAAGATTTAATTTATAGCAATAATGTAAAATGAATCTCATCTCCCATCTGTTGACGCCGTTAACATCTGTATGGACACAAAAAAAATAGAGTAAACTGATGCTACAGTCTCTTTTTGTTACAGTACACTTTTCTTCTGCTAACACTGAATGGACCAATCGGTGCACTTCTTTCAACAAACAACACAAAAGTCAATTTTAAAAAATGTGCTAAAAACTCTCCACTAGCATTAATATATTAATAATTTATCTTATAGTTTGATTTTAGCTTCCGCCATCCAAACTCCTGATTATAGCTAGCTCGACTCCACCTTGTCCCTTTTCGCTCCCTGAAGACCAACACTTCCTGACATCGCTGAGATCCCCGCACTTAAATTAAAAAAAACAAAAAAAAACAAAAACAGGAGCAGTTTACGACGGCAAGCCATTGGTCCTTTAAATACTGTTCAGTACTGGAATGTTTTTAGACTCTAATACCTGATACGAGTAAGTGAGCCATTAAAAAATACAAACAAGAATAAAAACTCCTTCTGGACACAATAAATAGCTATCCTTCATATAGTGCAGTAATACAGTACTCACACTACACCTACAGTAATTGCACATGCAACTGCCCCCCCTTCCCCCGCTGCCATCTTTATCATTCCCGTCACTTCCTATTTCCAAAATCAAATTTCCAAAGTCTGTTCTGGGACTTCCCTGCAGCTAAAACCAAGGGGTTCCCAGCATGGAGCCCTGGGGGATGCCATCCCATGCTGAGGCAGAGCTTGCAGTCCAAGGCGAAATGATCTGGGTTACAGGTAGTTTGGTTAATTCCAGTTAATAACACGAGCAGTAACATCTCTACAATTCCTTCTCCTCCATCATCAGATACTCTGCACTGGTCGTCAGAAGTCGTATCAGTTTCAGTCATGGCGAAGACTCTCGCGGCGTCCATGCTGGAATGATCCTTGGGTTGTTAATGGTGGTGTCTGTTGCTCCACCCTCCCCCAGCGCTCCTACAGGTCTCCATCTGAAGGCGGCAGACACAGCTTGTAGAGCCTTGGAGCTATTGTACTACTATTGTACTACTATTGTAGTCTGTTTTGTTTTAAATCACTACATGTGTGAGTAGGAACCTCTTTTTATAACTACACATTCCATTACACACACATATCAGTCCAGGCCGGGTGAAACCGACAATTTTCATCATCAATTTTACGCTTCAGAGTTGACAGTGACATGTTTTAAGGTGCCTTAATACCAAACGTGAACGGGCGAATTTTTCGCGCAGCTTGATTACATTATAATGCAATGTAAGCATGCAAATAGATGTGAATTCACCATCTAAGTGAGTCGCAGACAGGCGAAGTTGCCTTTATAATTTCTGCAGCTGTGTTCAACCTGTTGTTGAAATCCCCCAAATAACGTCATGCTTGGGTTTACATTATTCGACAGGGGAGGGTCACCTGAAAAAGTCGTCCCTACCTCCAAAACTTCACAAAGATGATAGGCGTTTATGTTGCTAGTCTGCTAGCACGTCCATGGCAGGAGTCCGTGGGTAAATAACAATGACAACCCAATTCATCTGAAGAGCTCCCAGTCCTTCTTTCTCCAGGTGGGTGACAGTCTCATTTTCAAACTAGTTTACTCTCCAATGTTGATACTTTTACTCCGGTGATGGCAGAATCTCAAAGCTAGCGCTAATCCTTGGATGCAGATGGACAATTTTGCGTGTCTTCGCCTCTTTCCATTGACTTTGTATGCATTCGCACCGCCTGTTCGCGTTTGGTGTAGGCTTGGTATCTTGCCACGAGCACCGTTAGCCACAGTCACAGAGTCCACACTTCAAAACAAATGCTTAGCATTGTGGATTGATGGTTGCTAGGCTACGCTGTGTTGCATTTACGGTCAGTAGTAATTAATGGATTTCTGCAATTCTGTGAAACGTGTTGGCCTTTGCTTCTCTGGCTTGGGCCACTCGGAAGTTGGTTGTGGGCCGCTAATTGAATAGGCCTGCTTTAGAGCTCAGCTCCCTCTTCATCACGACAGTCTAGTACAACATCCGCATCATTGCAGATGCTGCTCCAATCCGTCTGTCAATGTCACACTCCATTCTTCCCTCATTTGTGAATAAGACCCCAAGATACATAAACTCCTCCACTTGGGGCAGGAGCTTGTCCCCAACCTGGAGAGAACAATCCACCCTTTGCCGGTTGAGCACCATGGATTCAGACTTGGAGGTGCTTATTCTCATCCCAGCCACTTCACACTTAGTTGCAAACCATCCCAGTAAGACCTGTAGGTCATTGCTTGATGCCAACAGGATGACATCATCTGCAAACAGCAGAGATGAGATCCTGTGGTCACCGAACATGACACCCTACATTCCTTGGCTGTGCCTAGAAATCCTGTCCATAAATTTTTTTAACAGGATCAGTGACAAAGGGCAGCCTTGATGGAGTCCAACTTGGAGATGTTGTTACCTTTATATGTTTCAACTGGTATCTGCAGTCTTCCTCAGAAGTGTCAGCTGATTGCTGTAAAGTGTCATTTATCAGCTGTTTTTCCTAGGCGTGGCCAGCCCAGTGGAACTGTCAGATCCACTGGGCGAGTCTGATGATGAAAACGAGTCCGACTGAGTGTTGGCAATATGAACCAAACTCTGACAATGGTCATATAGAGACCAGATAGCTCGGAGCAACAAGCCTGATGCCCCATACTCCTGAAGCACCTTCCATAAAAAACCATGAGGGACATGGTTGAATGCCTTCTTCAAGTCCACAAAACACATGTAGACTGGTTAGGCAAACTCTCACAAACCCTCAAGGATTCTTGAGAAGGTAAAGAATTGGTCCAGTGTGCCATGGCCAGGACGAAAACCACATTGCTCCTCCAGAATCCGAGGTTCGACTAACTGTTGGGCTCTCCTCTCCAGTACTCTGGTATAGACCTTCTCAGGGAGGCTGAGAAGTATGATCCCCCTAAAGTTGGAACACACCTTTCGGTCCCCCTTCTTAAAGAGAGGAACCACCACTACAGTTTGCCATGCCAAAGGTACTGTCCCCGACTTCCATGCAATGTTGCAGAGGCGTGTCAGTCATGACAGTCCTACAACATTCAGTGCCTTGAGGTACTTAGAGCGAATTTCATCCATCCCTGGGGCCCGGCCACCGAAGAGTTTTTTAACCACTTTGGCAACCTCAGCCCTTGTGATGGGCAAGTCAACCCGCTTGTCCTCAGGCTCTGCTTCCTTTGTGGAAGGGGTGTCACTGGGATTGAGGAGATCCTCAAAGTATTCCTTCCACTGCCTGATGATATCCCCAGTCAAAGTCAGCAGTGCCCTATCTGCACCATACACAGTGTGGACAGGGAGCTTCTGCCCCCTCCTGAGTTGCTGGACAGTTTGCCAGAATCTCTTTGAGGCCAACCGAAAGTCTTGTTCCATGGCATCACTGAACTCTTCCCACACCTGAGTTTTTGCTTCAGCGACCACCCAAGCTGCACTATGCACCTCAGCTGCTTTGGGAGTCCCACAAGCCAACCAAGCTTGATAGGGCTCCTTCTTCAGCTTGATGGCCCCACCTCACCACTGGTGTCCACCACTTGGTTCAGGGGTTGCCACCATGAGATGCGCTGACAACCTTGCGGCCGCAGCTCTGGGCAGCCGCTTCAACAATGGAGGTGGAGAACATGGCCCATTCAGACTCAGTGTCTCCAGACTCCCTCAGAATGTGGTTGAAGTTCTTTTGGAGGTAGGACGTGAAGACCTCCTGGACAGGGGCCTCAGCCAGATGTTCCCAGCACACCCTCACTATCCTCCTCTGCCATCGCTTCCAACTCGGGACCAGGTGGTGATCACTTGACAGCTCTGCACCTCTCTTTACCCGAGTGCCCAAGACATATGGTCGCAGATCTGATGACATGATAGCAGACTCAATCATCAACCTGCGACCTAGGGTGCCCTGGTGCCAGGTGTACATATGGACACCCTTATGCATGAACATGCACATATGTGCACCTCCCTATGTGTTCGTCCATAACGAACATGCAGTTTATTCGTTATGGACAAATTGTGATTGGCACAGAAGTCCAATAACTGAACACCACTCGGGTTCAGATTAGGGAGGCTGTTCCTCCCAATGACACCCCTCCAGGTTTCACTGTCATTGTCCATGTGCGAATTGAAGTCCCCCAGTAGGACAATGGAGTCTCTAAGAGGTGCACTCTCCAGCACCCCAGTCAGAGACTCCAAACAGGATGGGTACTCTTAACCATCATTTGGTCCATAGCAGGATCTGTAAATCACTTTGGTCATCCAGAGATGAGCAAAATAGTGCTATATAAGTGAATGCCATTTACCATAGGTACAAATGATGGTCAGGACCCGTTTCCCAACCCGAAGGCACAAGGAAACAACCCTTTTGTCCCCCAGGGAAAACTCCAGTGAAGAAGCAGCAACGTGGGGAGGATACAAGAATACCCACCCCTGCTTGCCACCTCTCACCTGAGGCAACTTCAGAGTCGGTCAAGCTCCAGCCCCTCTCCAGGAAACTGGTCCCAGAACCAGAGCTATGTGTTGAGTTGAGCCCAACTATATCTAGCCAGTATCTCTCAACCTCATACACCAGCTCAGGCTCCTTCCCCATCAGAGGGGTGACATTCCACGTCCCAAAAGCCAATTTAGGAAGCTTGGGATCAGATCGCCAAGGTCTCTGCCTTCGCCCACCATCTGATCTGCATAGCACCGGATCCCCATGATCCCTCCTGCAGGTGGTGAGCCCACTGGAGGGCAGACCCATGTAGCTCCTTCGGGCTGAGCCTGGCCGGGTACCATGGGCAGAAACCCGGCCACCAGACGCTCGCCATCAAGCCTTCCCCCTAGCTCCGGGGCGGGGCCCCGGTGATCCCATACCAGGTGGGGTACACTGAATCTTTGTTGTAGCATTCATCATGAGAGTCTTTTGGATCATTCTTTTTAGTCTGGGCCTTCACCCATGACCAGTTTATCTTGGGTGACCCTACCAGAGGCAAAGTACCCTGGACAACATAGCACCTGGGATCACTAGGCCACGCAACCCAACCACCACCACCACCACGTTAAGGTGACAGTCCATGGGGAGCAGTGTCATGTCATTTAGCTAAAACAAAATGAATTGTGATATTCATGATTTCCATATTCTTATTCTAGATTTTGTTTTTTACCATATTTACTAAAATCAACTTGATAAGTGTCAAAAATTACTTACTAAAAATTCTTTCAGTGTATTCACTATATACAAACACTTAATGTGTCATATTTACAGCAATGAATAAACAAGTTTTGATTTTATAGTAAATATTCAATTATAATTACATTTGCTTAATTTTGTTACACTTACCATAAAGCGACAAATCAACCATTTGGTCAAGCATGTTTTAAAAGAATTATTAGATATTAAATTTAAGTTTTTAGACCTCATGATAAATACTAGAACAACGATTAAGTGTACCCCGTCCGGTATGGGGTTACCGGGGCCCCACCCTGGAGCCAGGCCTGGGGGAGGGGCTTGACAGCTAGCGTCTGGTGGCCAGGTTTCCGCCCGGCCGGGCTCAGCCCGAAGGAGTTACATGGGTCCGCCCTCCAGTGGGCTCACCACCTGCAGGAGGGACCATGAGGGTCCAGTGCTATGTGGAACAGGTAGCGGTCAAAGGCAGAGACCAAACTGGCTTTTGGGACGTGGAATGTGACCTCTCTGGTGGGGAAGGAGCCTGAGCTGGTGCATAAGGTTGAGAGATACCGGCTAGATATAGCCGGCCTCACCTCAACACACAGCTCTGCTTCCGGAACCAGTCTCCTGGAGAGGGGCTGGACCTTGGCCTACTCTGGAGTTGCCCCGGGTGAGAGGCGATGAGCAGGGGTGGGTATTCTTGTATCCCCCCACCTTGCTGCCTCTATATTGGAGTTTTCCCAGGTGGACGAAAGGGTTGTTTCCCTGCGCCTTCGGGTTGGGAAACGGGTCCTGACCATCATTTGTGCCTATGCACCAAATGATGGTTCAGGGTACCCACCCTTTTTGGAGTCTCTGACTAGGGTGCTGAAGAGTGCTCCTCTTGGAGACTCCATTGTCCTACTGGGGGACTTCAGTACACACGTGGGCAACGACAGTGAAACCTGGAAGGGAGTAATTGGGAGGAACGGCCTGCCCGATCTGAACCCAAGTGGTGTTCAGTTATTGGACTTCTGTGCTAACCACAGTTTGTCCATAACGAACACCATGTTCAAGCATAAGGGTGTCCATATGTGCATCTGGCACCAGGACACCCTAGGTCGCAGGTCGATGATCGATTTTTGTTATCATGTCATCAGACCTGCGACCATATGTCTTGGACACTCGAATAAAGAGAGGTGCAGAGCTGTCAACTGATCACCACCTGGTGGTGAGTTGGATCCGATGGCAGGGGAGGAAGCCATTCAGACCTGGTAGACCCAAACGTATAGTGAGGGTGTGCTGGGAACGTCTGGCTGAGGTCCCTGTCCAGGAGGTCTTCAACTCCCACCTCCGGAAGAACTTCAACCATATTCTGAGGGAGTCTGGAGACATGGAGTCTGAATGGGCCATGTTCTCCACCTCCATTGTTGAAGCAGCGGCCCAGAGCTATGGCTGCAAGGTTGTCGGGGCATCTCGTGGTGGCAACTCCCGAACCTAGTGGTGGACACCAGTGGTGAGGGGGGCCATTAAGCTGAAGAAGGAGTCATATCAGGCTTGGTTGGCTTGTGGGACTCCCGAAGCAGCTGAGGTGTACCTGCAGGCCAAGTAGAGTGCAGCTCGGGTGGTTGCTGAAGCAAAAACTCGGGTATGGGAGGAGTTTGGTGAGGCCATGGAACAAGACTTTCAGTTGGCCTCAAAGAGATTTTGGCAAACTGTCCAGTGGCTCAGGAGGGGGAAGCGGCTCCCTATCCACACTCTGTATGGTGTGGATGGGGCACTGTTGACTTTGAATGGGTATATTGTCAGGCAGTGGAAGGAATACTTCGAAGATCTCCTCAATCCCACTGATACGCCTTCCATAGAGGAAGCAGGGCTTGTGGACGAGGGGGACGACTCACCTATCACAGGGGCTGAGGTTGCCAAGGTGGTTAAAAATCTCTTTGGTGGCCGGGCCCTGGGGGGGGACGAGATTTGCCCTGAGTACCTCAAGGCCCTGGATGTTGTAGGGCTGTCATGGTTGACAGGCCTCTGCAGCATTGCGTGGAGGTTGTGGGCAGTGCCTTTGGCATGGCAAACCGGGGTGGTGGTTCCTCTCTTCAAAAAAGGGGACTGGAGGATGTGCTCCAACTTTAGAGGGATCACACTCCTCAGCCTCCCTGGGAAGGTCTATGCCAAGGTACTGGAGAGGAGAATCCGGCCGTTAGTCGAACCTCGGATTCAGGAGTAGCAATGTGGTTTTCGTCCTGCCCGTGGCACATCGCACCAGCTCTTTACCCTCTCGAGAATTCTTGAGGGTTCGTGGGAGTTTGCCCAACCAGTTTACATGTGTTTTGTGGACTTGGAGAAAGCATTCGATCGTGTCCCTCGTGGTTTTTTGTGGGGGGTGCTTCGGGAGTATGGGGTATCGGGCTTGTTGTTACGAGCTATTCATTCTCTGTACGGCCGTTGTGAGAGTTTGGTTCGTATTGCCAGCACTCGATCGGACTCATTCCCAGTGAGAGTTGGACTCCGCCATGGCTGCCCTTTGTCACCAATCCTGTTCATAATTTTTATGGACAGGATTTCTAGGCGCAGCCAGGGAATGGAGGGTGTCATGCTTGGTGACCACAGGATCTCATCTCTGTTGTTTGCAGATGATGTTGTCCTGCTGGCTTCATCCAGCAATGACCTACAGTTCTTACTGGGACGGGTTGCCGCTGAGTGTGAAGCAGCTGGGATGAGAATCAGCACCTCCAAGTCCGAGTCCATGGTCCTCAGCCAGAAAAAGGTGGGTTGTCCTCTCTGGGTTGGGGACTGGCTCCTGCCCCAAGTGGAGGAGTTTAAGTATTTTGGGGTCTTATTCAAGAGTGAGGGGAGAATGGAGCAAGAGATTCACAGACGGATTGGAGCAGCGTCTGCAGTGATGCGGATGTTGTACCGGTCTGTTGTGGTGAAGAGGGAGCTGAGCTCTGAGGCAAAGCTGTCAATTTACCGGTCAATCTACATTCCTACTCTCACCTATGGTCACGAGTTTTGGGTAATGACCGAAAGAACAAGATCGCGGATACAAGCGGCTGAAATGAGCTTTCTTTGTAGGATCGCTGGACTCACCCTCAGAGATAGGGTGAGGAGCTCAGTCATCCAGGAGAGGCTCAGAGTAGAACCGCTGCTCCTCCACATTGAAAGGAGCCAGTTGAGGTGGTATGGGCATCTGATCAGGATGCCTCCTAGACGCCTCCCACTTGAGGTGTTTCGGGCCTGTCCCTCTGGGAGGAGACCCTGGGGCAGACCCAGGACTCGTTGGAGAGACTATGTCTCCCAGCTGGTTTGGGAACGCCTTGGTATCCTCTCTGAAGAGCTGGAGCAGGTGGCTGGGAAGAGGGAAATCTGGGCTTCTCTGCTTGAACTGCTGCCTCCATGACCCAGACCTCCAGAAAAGTGGTAGAAGATGGGTGGATGGATGGAAATTTAAGTTTGTTAGTGGTATCAAGTAACATATTTCTTTTCAGTAAGGCCTCAAACACTGTCCTATATCAAAAAAGTATTCCTTCGTACAGTTGCACCAAAAACAGTCAAAATGTCTTGATTGATCTTCTTGTTGTTTTACTTCCTGGTTGGAGAGTGAATGAAGAAGCTTCCTATTTGCAGAAACAGTGACACCTGTTGGATTGTTTTAGCATAATATACCTCAGCCAAGTGGCAGAGATGACGCTATCAGGTTAGTTAGACACTCCTCTCATTGAAATATTTTTCTCTTTTTTCTTTTTGTTTTCCTTTTTTTCTTTCCTTTTTTCTCCTTTTTTTCTCATTGAAATATATTTAATCAAAATGTGCTAAACCATTTGGTCAAGAAGGCAGTTAAAGTGTATAAGCAGGCTAAAACTGATGGTTTATAGACAGCTTTTTTGAGGAACTGTAAAACAACAGAAATTCTTGGTTCTTTAAGGGTGCTTTCATACTTGCCGGCTTTAGTCCATTTCAGTGAACTCCAGTTCATTTTCTTCTTTTGCTGCACTTCGTTTCGTCTGGTGAGAACAAGTCGTCTCACTCAGAAACAAAAAAAAAGATATCCACAAAAGGGGGTGGTCTCCCTCCTCTTCTTACATTAATCTAGACATATCTGTTATTTTTACCACGTGTGTACAATGTGCAACATCACCATATGCAGTCACGTCATGATGGGTCACAGATTTCTGTATAACTGTTATAGGAAAACAACTTCCTACAGAGCTGTGAAAAAGTATATGCCCCCTTCCTAACTTTAATAATTTGCATATTTGTCACACTTCAATGTTTCAAATCATCAAACAAATTCTAACATTAGACAAAGATAATCCGAGTAAATACAAAATTCAGTTTTTATCCCCAGCGGTCAAAAACCAAAGGGGGATTATGTTGTGGGGCAGTCTGTCCGTCTGTCTGTTCCATTATTGTGAAATCAACTACAGTTTTGTTCCGATTGTTTTGAAACTTGGTACCAGGGTTCAATACACACTGATGATGCGTATATTGCAATTTCACTCTGATCGGGGCCTCAAGGTCATCCGATCAGAGTCAAATTATTTTTCCCTTAATCTTGTAAACACAATAACTACTAAAAGAAATGATGTAGGCTTTCAAATTGATACAATAATTGTATCTAAGACAAATCTGGGACAGTTTACACCCTGGCTATGGGTTTGGGATGAAAAGGTCAAAGCAAACGTTCCATTTGCACTACTACTATAAAATGAGTAAAGCTAGGGCTGAGGCGGCATGGAAAAATAAGCAGCAGTGCTGTGGTTTTAAGCAGATTTTATTAATCATACCGCCGTCACGGGAACTCGGCTCCAGCCATAGCGTGAGCAGGCTGAAGCCGAATTCCTCAGGCTCTCAGTGAAGAGGGGACACAAAATCTGTGTCCTGCAGCAGGGTTGAAGTCAGATTGAGAGAGAGAGATTGCGTTACAGAGTTGCACCTTAAATACTTGATCATAGCAATACATCAAAGAGACGTACCCCACAGTTTAGAATGATCAAAGGGACAACAGAACAGGCAGGAGGTATTTGCATTTGTAAGACATACATCACAATGGGCAGATTAGCTAGACCTCGCTCCAAGTGTCAGACAAAGAGGCTAACCAGCACATCTACATATTGATCTGAGTCTCTAGGTCACAGTAAGGGCAAAATGCATGAACACTTTAACTTCAAGGCTGTAAACTCAGCGTGCAGCGGAACAAACCCCAGGAGTGCGAGCTGACTGTCTCTGTGTTCTGTTTGTGTGTTGTGGGGGGTTTAATCAAACCGCTACAGGGCCACCAAACCTGGTACACAGGTTCATCTTGGGATTCTGACCTCTGACTATGGGTTTGGGGTCAAAAGGTCAAGGTTAACATTCGCTATGCCCTATTACTGTACAACGAGTAAAGCTAGGGTCACCAAACTTGGTACACAGGTTCACTCTGTGACCCTGAAGGGTGACTATGGCTTTGGGATCGCAAGGTCGGAGGTCAACATCAAAATGGCATATAAACGATATCTCAATAACAAAGAAGACAAGGGTCACCAAACCAGGTACACAGGTTCACTCTGAGACTATGACCTCTGACTGCAGGTTTGGGGTCAAAAGGTCAAAGATAGCACTCCCTTACTATAGAATAGGGCTGCAACTCACGATTATTTGTGACCCGTGCTGGCAAAATGAGTTGCAATGCGCACCGCATCATTACGAGCTGCAGGCACGAGAAGTCATAAATCATGACACTGTTTGCTAGCGACAAATCCCGGGAAAACCCCCATGAGTGCCTGGTGTCATTGGAAAGCTTCGAAAATGTACTTCCTAAAAATACATATGTTTTTGTGGAAGACGTAACTCCTGACCAATCGAACGCGAGTTTTAAACCTAGCCAAAATGTATACAAATCGTCTTTTTCCAGGTCCATTTTTGCGCACTTATCATTTTGAAGGTCCTTTAATACAGAATATGGAAAAAAAAACGTTACCTAAATTTTAATAATTTCCTCAGAGTGACTCATTTTGCCAGCATGGGTCACATTTTGGTAGATGACTAATCTAAGAGCTCTTCTAAGAGCAGTTCAAGCTCTGCTTGAACTGCTGCCTCCATGACCCAGACCTCCAGAAAAGTGGTAGAAGATGGGTGGATGGATGGAAATTTAAGTTTGTTAGTGGTATCAAGTAACATATTTCTTTTCAGTAAGGCCTCAAACACTGTCCTATATCAAAAAAGTATTCCTTCGTACAGTTGCACCAAAAACAGTCAAAATGTCTTGATTGATCTTCTTGTTGTTTTACTTCCTGGTTGGAGAGTGAATGAAGAAGCTTCCTATTTGCAGAAACAGTGACACCTGTTGGATTGTTTTAGCATAATATACCTCAGCCAAGTGGCAGAGATGACGCTATCAGGTTAGTTAGACACTCCTCTCATTGAAATATTTTTCTCTTTTTTCTTTTTGTTTTCCTTTTTTTCTTTCCTTTTTTCTCCTTTTTTTCTCATTGAAATATATTTAATCAAAATGTGCTAAACCATTTGGTCAAGAAGGCAGTTAAAGTGTATAAGCAGGCTAAAACTGATGGTTTATAGACAGCTTTTTTGAGGAACTGTAAAACAACAGAAATTCTTGGTTCTTTAAGGGTGCTTTCATACTTGCCGGCTTTAGTCCATTTCAGTGAACTCCAGTTCATTTTCTTCTTTTGCTGCACTTCGTTTCGTCTGGTGAGAACAAGTCGTCTCACTCAGAAACAAAAAAAAAGATATCCACAAAAGGGGGTGGTCTCCCTCCTCTTCTTACATTAATCTAGACATATCTGTTATTTTTACCACGTGTGTACAATGTGCAACATCACCATATGCAGTCACGTCATGATGGGTCACAGATTTCTGTATAACTGTTATAGGAAAACAACTTCCTACAGAGCTGTGAAAAAGTATATGCCCCCTTCCTAACTTTAATAATTTGCATATTTGTCACACTTCAATGTTTCAAATCATCAAACAAATTCTAACATTAGACAAAGATAATCCGAGTAAATACAAAATTCAGTTTTTATCCCCAGCGGTCAAAAACCAAAGGGGGATTATGTTGTGGGGCAGTCTGTCCGTCTGTCTGTTCCATTATTGTGAAATCAACTACAGTTTTGTTCCGATTGTTTTGAAACTTGGTACCAGGGTTCAATACACACTGATGATGCGTATATTGCAATTTCACTCTGATCGGGGCCTCAAGGTCATCCGATCAGAGTCAAATTATTTTTCCCTTAATCTTGTAAACACAATAACTACTAAAAGAAATGATGTAGGCTTTCAAATTGATACAATAATTGTATCTAAGACAAATCTGGGACAGTTTACACCCTGGCTATGGGTTTGGGATGAAAAGGTCAAAGCAAACGTTCCATTTGCACTACTACTATAAAATGAGTAAAGCTAGGGCTGAGGCGGCATGGAAAAATAAGCAGCAGTGCTGTGGTTTTAAGCAGATTTTATTAATCATACCGCCGTCACGGGAACTCGGCTCCAGCCATAGCGTGAGCAGGCTGAAGCCGAATTCCTCAGGCTCTCAGTGAAGAGGGGACACAAAATCTGTGTCCTGCAGCAGGGTTGAAGTCAGATTGAGAGAGAGAGATTGCGTTACAGAGTTGCACCTTAAATACTTGATCATAACAATACATCAAAGAGACGTACCCCACAGTTTAGAATGATCAAAGGGACAACAGAACAGGCAGGAGGTATTTGCATTTGTAAGACATACATCACAATGGGCAGATTAGCTAGACCTCGCTCCAAGTGTCAGACAAAGAGGCTAACCAGCACATCTACATATTGATCTGAGTCTCTAGGTCACAGTAAGGGCAAAATGCATGAACACTTTAACTTCAAGGCTGTAAACTCAGCGTGCAGCGGAACAAACCCCAGGAGTGCGAGCTGACTGTCTCTGTGTTCTGTTTGTGTGTTGTGGGGGGTTTAATCAAACCGCTACAGGGCCACCAAACCTGGTACACAGGTTCATCTTGGGATTCTGACCTCTGACTATGGGTTTGGGGTCAAAAGGTCAAGGTTAACATTCGCTATGCCCTATTACTGTACAACGAGTAAAGCTAGGGTCACCAAACTTGGTACACAGGTTCACTCTGTGACCCTGAAGGGTGACTATGGCTTTGGGATCGCAAGGTCGGAGGTCAACATCAAAATGGCATATAAACGATATCTCAATAACAAAGAAGACAAGGGTCACCAAACCAGGTACACAGGTTCACTCTGAGACTATGACCTCTGACTGCAGGTTTGGGGTCAAAAGGTCAAAGATAGCACTCCCTTACTATAGAATAGGGCTGCAACTCACGATTATTTGTGACCCGTGCTGGCAAAATGAGTTGCAATGCGCACCGCATCATTACGAGCTGCAGGCACGAGAAGTCATAAATCATGACACTGTTTGCTAGCGACAAATCCCGGGAAAACCCCCATGAGTGCCTGGTGTCATTGGAAAGCTTCGAAAATGTACTTCCTAAAAATACATATGTTTTTGTGGAAGACGTAACTCCTGACCAATCGAACGCGAGTTTTAAACCTAGCCAAAATGTATACAAATCGTCTTTTTCCAGGTCCATTTTTGCGCACTTATCATTTTGAAGGTCCTTTAATACAGAATATGGAAAAAAAAACGTTACCTAAATTTTAATAATTTCCTCAAAGTGACTCATTTTGCCAGCATGGGTCACATTTTGGTAGATGACTAATCTAAGAGCTATTTTTTTGATTAGTCAACTAATCCTAATTATTTCTCTCATGTTCACCATCTCAGCTTCCTGTTGGGACAGCTCCTGTTCAGGGCTACAGATCATGTTTTACCTCACCTATTTAAGTCTGCACACCTGTGAATATCACTTTGTTGTCAGTGTATGTAATGTAGCCTATTATTAAAAAGTTCACATAGCTAAATAAAATAATCGCCCTATCAAACATGAGTTGGAAACTTGAACTTGACAGCTTAATCAGAAGTGTTTGTAGCAACACAGACATTAAAGTGCAGTCTGTTAACCCCAAAATAAAGTGCAAAAACTCAAATAATAGCCTCTGCTGCTCCATAAAGGGCTGCTGTAACTCTGCATGTTCAAAACAAACTAGAGTAATATTCAACTCCATTAAAGTAAAAAAAAGAAAATAACAAGCTAGTCCATCCTGTTTGAAACCTTGCTGCGTCCAGAAGTTTAAAAGTTTAATTAGGCTTTAGATGAAAATTAAAATAACTTCTTCCAGTCCAAAATAAATTTACAGACACTTTAAATAGTGCAGGAATGTGAGCCTTCACCACACATACAGTGAAATATTTAAGCCATTTTAATTAAATTACAAATCATGATATTCTAATTTACCAAGATGCACTAATATTCAGAATGAAGGCTGATATTACGGTGACAATAATGGAGAATATGAAAAAGAGTAAACTGCTCATGCAATTCCCTCATTTACTGCAGTTAACATATTAGCCAGCATAATTGAAGTAGCTCAGCTGTCAGCAACCATCGTCCAAGAGACATTATTGTCTGACAGCAGGTAAACTACTTAAACTGCATGTACTAATAGTGTGATCAGTTTTCTAAAGCTGAGAGAGTCGCTCATTGAAAATAAGAAGCGCTAACTTTACTTGCTAAAACTTGCTAACCTTACTGGTTGCAGTCCGCTGGCAGGTGGCCGGAGACGGGGGAACGGAGAGGAGGAGGGAATGGATGCATTGCTGTAGTGCAGCTGTGATATGGCAACACTGCTTTACAGTCTACATTTAACTTGCTTCATTTATTTATTTTTGGTAAAATCCTCCCATACTTTGGAAACTTTTGGCCTTCTCCGTGATTTTCTCTCCATGTCGCCATGATGCGCTCTTCTTCTTCTTCGCTGGGACAGTTAAACTGAACATTTCTGGGGCATGCATATAAACTTTAAAATTAAATCATTCGTTGACAATAAAAATCTGCATCGACAAATTTTTATGATCGATGTTATTGACAACGTCCACTAATCGTTGCAGCCCTACCATAGAACGTGTAAAGCTCTCTAGGATCACCAAACTTGCTACATAAGTTCACTTTGGGATCCTGACCTACAGCTATGGGGTGTATACTTTATTGTATATTCATGGATGATGGGTTTATCAGAATTTGCTTCTGCCACAGTAATTATATTGAAAAGCTGAAAACTGCTCTCCATCAGTAAGTATTGGGATCTTTAAAGAAAGCAGAGGTGAGGGGATATTGCACTTGCCTCAGAGTGCTCTTGTTAAATGATGGTTTAATTTATTAAGTGAAAAAACCTATCCAGACCTACCTGGCCCTATGTGAAAAACTAACCACCAAGAGTGGCACAACCAGTTATTAGGTTTAGGAGGAAAATGCTTTTTCCACATAGTGCCAGGTAGATTTGGATAGGTTTTTCCCTTAATAAATGAAATCATCATTTAAAAACTGCATTTTGTATCAGGTTATCTTTGTCTAATATTAAAATTTGTTTGATCTAAAACAGTTAAGTGTGACAAATATGCAATATATAACGTATCAGGAGGGGGGCAAATACTTTTTCACAGCACTATATATTTACCTGTCTTGTTCTTACCACAAAAACGTCTGACCAATAAAATGGAGAGGACGTTCTCATGTGATATGAAGTGATGCATCTTGCTTTACTTGAATTTTTCTGTGTGAAAAGGAAGTGAACTGCGCCCTGGACTCACCCTCAGAGATAGGGTGAGGAGCTCAGTCATCCAGGAGAGGCTCAGAGTAGAACCGCTGCTCCTCCACATTGAAAGGAGCCAGTTGAGGTGGTATGGGCATCTGATCAGGATGCCTCCTGGACGCCTCCCACTTGAGGTGTTTCAGGCACGTTCCTCTGGGAGGAGACCCCGGGGCAGACCCAGGACTCACTGGAGAGACTAGGTCTCTCTGCTGGTTTGGGAACGCCTTGGTATCCTCTCTGAAGAGCTGGAGCAGGTGGCTGGGGAGAGGGAAATCTGGGCTTCTCTGCTTGAACTGCTGCCTCCGCAACCCGGACCTCTGGAAAAGCGGTAGAAGATGGATGAATGGAAAAGGAAGTGAACCAAAGGGAAAATTATACAAAATAAGCAAAACAACTGATCCAGACCACAGAAAAAAAAAGTGTAAAAACACCTTAACAACTACATGTCTGTAAAGACGCCAAGAATTAAAACAAGTTCCTGAAAAATAGACGGTATGAAGCCTTTAAAAAGGAGAATAGTATATAGAAAGAAATTCAGCTTTACTCTTACAGGTGGATAAACATTCCTTTTTTTTTTCTTTATGGAAATTTCTGCATATAAAGTGTTTGCACCCAGCAGGAGAGTCAGCAACCAGCAGCATGAGGTTGAGCAGGTCAGCTCAGCATACGGCACACAGACACTCGCTCAGCCAGAAACTAATCCGTCGCTCACTGCTCTGGCCTCTCTCCCAGATTTCCTGGTGACAGATGAAGCCTCCCATCTCCCTGTTTTGTCTCATGTCACTTTCTCCCTCTAAGCGTTACCTGATCTGTTCATCTAACCCCATCTCCATGCCTCCTTTTGTATATTAATCTATTTCCTTCCCTCTGTCAGACGTGTGGGAACGTGACCTCGTGGAGCTGGTGTTGGAGGTCCCCGTGTCACTGCTCACCCAGCGGCAGCGTGACATGCTGCTACGACAGGTCGGCGTTTTACTGGGTGTGCTCGACAGTGACATCGTCGTGCGAGAGATCAGTGCATTCAATGAGCACAGGTGAGTTTAGCCAGTCAGGCCAAATTGTCATAAGTGCATGTCGGCAATTACCTTTCCTTGTCCCATTCTTCAGTACTCGACTTCTCTTCCTGGTGTTGGGAGGTGTAGGGCGCCCTCCTCTGCCTGGCCACAGTGTTGCGCTTGGCCTACGCAACAAACTACGCAAACAGAGGAATGACTTTCTCATCTTCAAAGCCCGACGAGTGGACACAGTCAGTAAGTAGCTGACAAAATGAACATGATTAAAAAAAAAAAAAAAATTAAAAAGCAAAAGACAGAATGCTTTCATGTTCATAGTGAATTAAGAGTTCAGATAAACAGTCCAAATCATGACATTTGCAAAAATTCAGTTATTTACTGCAGCTTTATTTGATACAGAGCTGCTTTCTTACCTTATTTGATGATAAAGAGCTTAAATGTCATCTGTCAATTTTTGAGCTGTTTCAGGTGCACATTTTGTCGTATTTCATTTTCATTTTTTTCTGCATCATGCACATTGTTATATTGTGCTTTTGTCCTCTGTCTGCTCGCAGGCTTGACAGGGGTAGGAACCTTTCTGTGTGGAGTTTGCATGTTCTCCCTGTGTTGTGTGGGTTTACGCCGGGTGCGCCGGTCTCCTCCCACAATCCAAAGACATGCATGCTAGGCTAATTAGTGACTCTAAATTGTCCCTAGGTATCTGTCTCTGATAGGCCCTTAGACTAGAGGGTTAATGTAGCTACTAGTTAAGCACTTTTGAGTGGTCTTTGTGACTAGAAAAAGCGCTATACAAGTAAAGGTCCCTATCACTTTTAACTCCCTCTGCTCTCCATTCTTAGTCTGCCAGCTGAACTGCTCCAGCCACGGCGAGTGTGACACATTCACACGACGCTGCGTCTGTCATCCTTTCTGGATGGAAAACTTCATCAGCACTCAGCTCGGAGATGCAGAGAGCAACTGTGGTGAGGCGATCTGACTTTTGGTAGAACAGCTTTGTCATATCGGTCATTGGGAAAAAAAACACTCATGTTGTGCCTTTTTTTTTTTTTTTTGCTTTTAGAGTGGAGCATATTGTATGTAACAATAGCATCCTTCATGATTGTAGTTGCCATGGCAACATTTGTCTGGGGGATGGTGTGTTGCTGCAAGAGGTGCGTTCACTAAATTAAATTAAGTTAAAATTTATTTCTTTTCCTTTGTGATTAAACCAGTTCCTTTCACATCAGTTTTTTATTAACTTCACTGACCAGTGATCTTTTTGTGTGTGTGTGTGTGTGTGTGTGTGGGCGGGCATGTATGTCTGTTTTTCATCGAAGGCGTAAGAGTAAAGTGCGCAGGAGCAAAAGTCGATATAAAATACTGGAAGCTCTAGAGTTGCAACCACCGAGAGCAGGTAAGGCTCCCTCAGATACCATCACAAACACTCAAAATCAACAGTGTGAGCCATCATTTTATTCATTTATGTATAATTTTTTTTATTTAGTAGTGTGGTGTCAGAGTGGAGGTGTCAGTGCAACACCCTATTCAACTCTGACAATGACCCCGGTTACATGGTCACAATAAACCGATCACTGAAAATAAACTGATGCTAGCAATAATCAGTTTTCTCATGTTTCAGGTACTGAATGATTACCATTTGAGTTAATGACAGCAGTTACATGCCCTTTATCGGATTATTCTGTTTACATGGCTACTTGAATAATCAGATAATTCCAGAAATCCAATCATAACCGATTTATTTGTGTACATGTAAACATGGTCAATGTTTTTGATTGCGATTAGTTGCGGTTAATTGGGTCGGAATGAAAAAAGCGGAACTTTTGAAACACTGTTTCCAGTCGGACAGTCTATGGTTCGACTTAAAATGCAGACATAAAGCTCAGTTCATTGCACAAATTCCTCATTTTATTTAATCCTGGGTGTTCAATCAAGTTTGCTGGAATATCGCTGTCATATTATGTGGACATATAGACTGTATCAATATACGGTCTCAACCTGAACGCTGGAGAGAAGAGAGGCGAGGTGGAAGCACGGCAAACAAGGAGGGTAATGGGTAAGATAACAACTGGTGTAATAATGCTAAAGTGGTTGCTACTTTTTTGCACAGTATTTCTGCTGTACTTATGAGTTTGGTTTTTTTCTGGAAAATATTCTGGATAGTTGTTGTCATTTCTGACATGTTGAAAGCTTTAAAGGTGCACTCTGGCAGCTCTGAAACCACCTCAAAAGCAAGTATGTATTGCCAAAATAGTATAGTGTGGCTTTTTACCCATGAAAAAAGCTTTCATTGCCTTAGAATTGCTTTGAAAGAGATTTTAAATCTTGCACCTACTTAAGTATGTGTGGATCTATGAATATTCTAATTAGCAGCCTGCAGGACTTGCATGTGATTGGTCACCGCGCTCCCAATTTGCAGGACTTGCACGTGATTGGTCGCCGTGACTCCTGGTGGGTGGGCTGCTAGTCTGTTCAAGACGCTTCTGGAAGTTAGTTTTTTCAAAAGTAAAAAGCGAAACATTTTTCTGAAAACGGTCGAGGCGAGAGATAGATGTGCAGTTGCCAAATATGTCCAGTCCCCCGTCCGCCAGCGACTGAGCGGGTGGGGGGGTGGGGGGGGGGCTGAATGTGGCTGCTCTCAGCTCACAGTACGGTGCCCATCCGTTGGTGAAGTGAGCCTAGAGCAGCTCAATTTGAATGTGGCTCTGCCCTCCCCTCTCTCTGCTTCTTTCTGCCCTCTCTCTCTCTGTTGCTACCCCTGCACGTGATTGGCCGCCTCCTCCTCCATTGCCTTACTATGCAAAACTGATGCCTTCATCCCCCTCTGCCTCAATCCTGCTGCTCCTTGCCTCCTTCTTCTTCCCCTGAGGTAGCCAAGAGTATTTGTCTGATTGGTTAATGTTATAACCAATCAGGCTAAGCAGGAATACTTGCATAGCTACAAACGCTCTGTCCAAATCTGTTTTTTGGGGGAGGTGGAGCTTAAGCAGACATTCACAGCAGAAAAACACATACTTGTGAGTGCTGAATGAGTTTGCTCTTGATATGTCTTGTAAATCACAAGAAACATGTTACAGACATGTTAACAACAGAAAAAAACATGAAAAACTTGAACAATTACAAGTTTAAGATCCATCCTTCCATCCATGCATCCATGCATCCTCCCTCTACCACATATACGGGGTCCGGGACGCGGGGGCAGCAGTCCTAACCTAGTAACCCAGACTGTCGCTCACTTCACACATCATCATGAATCCCCATGATCCCTCCTGCAGGTGATGAACCGAGTGGATGGTGTACCCATGTGGCCTCTTTGGGTACATTGGGTCCATGATGTAACTTTTTTTCATTGGGATCTACTGGTCCACTGTTGGTCTGGTCCTTCACCCAGGATCAATTTGTCTTGAGAGACCCGACCAGGGGGAGGTTTCCCCCGACAACATAGCTCCTGGGATCATTTGGGCACCCTCCACCACAATAAGGTGGTGATCTACAGAGGGGATTAAGGTATATTACATAGAATTTTTTTGTTGTTTTTGCTTTTAATTGCACTTTATCAGGAATAAATGCAAATTCCTGGCGCTCAATCACAAATACATTTTTCATTGTTTGACACCACTATTTTTTTTTGTGTGTGTGTGTGCTAAGAATGCGTGTCCGGCAAAATGGGGTCACTTTCTTCTAAAAGCAATAGAATTTATCCATCCATCCATCCATCCATCTTCTACCGCTTTTCCGGAGGTCCGGGTCGCAGAGGCAGCAGTTCAAGCAGAGAAGCCCAGACTTCCCTCTCCCCAGCCACCTGCTCCAGCTCTTCAGAGGGGATACCAAGGCGTTCCCAGACCAGCTGGGAGACATAGTCTCTCCACCGAGTCCTGGGTCTGCCCCGGGGTCTCCTCCCAGTGGGACGTGCCTGAAACACCTCAAGTGGGAGGCGTCCAGGAGGCATCCTAATCAGATGCCCATACCACCTCAACTGACTCCTTTCAATGTGGAGGAGCAGCGGTTCTACTCTGAGCTTCTCCCGGATGACTGAGCTCCTCACCCTATCTCTGAGGGTGAGTCCAGCAATCCTACGGAGAAAGCTCATTTCAGCCACTTGTATCCGCGATCTCGTTCTTTCGGTCATTACCCAAAGCTCGTGACCATAGGTGAGAGTAGGAACGTAGATTGACTGGTAAATCAACAGCTTTCCCTTAGAACTAAGCTCCCTCTTCACCACAACAGACCGGTACAACGTCCGCATCACTGCAGATGCTGCTCCAATCCGTCTGTCAATCTCTCGCTCCATTTTCCCCTCACTCGTGAACAAGACCCCAAGATACTTAAACTCCTCCACTTGGGGCAGGAGCCTGTCCCCAACCCGGAGAGGACAATCCACCTTTTTCCAGCTGAGGACCATGGACTCGGACTTGGAGGTGCTGATTCTCATCCCAGCCGCTGCACACTCAGCGGCAAATCGTCCCAGCAAGAGCTGTAGGTCATTGCTGGATGAAGCCAACAGGACAACATCATCTGCAAACAACAGAGATGAGATCCTGTGGTCACCAAGCATGACACCCTCCATTCCCTGGCTGCTCCTAGAAATCCTGTCCATAAAAATTATGAACAGGATCGGTGACAAAGGGCAGCCCTAGCGGAGTCCAACTCTCACTGGGAATGACTCCGACCGAGTGTTGGCAATACGAACTAAACTCTCACAACGGTCGTACAGAGACCGAATAGCTCGTAACAACAAGCCTGATTCCCCATACTCCCGAAGCACCCCCCACAAAAATCCACGAGGGACGCGGTCAAATGCCTTCTCCAAGTCCACAAAACACATGTAAACTGGTTGGGCAAACTCCCACGAACCCTCAAGAATTCTCGAGAGGGTAAAGAGCTGGTCCGATGTGCCACGGCCAGGACGAAAACCACATTGCTCCTCCTGAATCCGAGGTTCGACCAACGGCCGGACTCTCCTCTCCAGTACCTTGGCATAGACCTTCCCAGGGAGGCTGAGGAGTGTGATCCCTCTAAAGTTGGAGCACACCCTCCGGTCCCCTTTTTTGAAGAGAGGAACCACCACCCTGGTTTGCCATGCCAAAGGCACTGCCCCCGACCTCCACGCAATGTTGCAGAGGCGTGTCAACCATGACAACCCAACAACATCCAGGGCCTTGAGGTACTCGGGGCGAATCTCGTCCATCCCCGGGGCCCGGCCACCAAGGAGATTTTTAACCACCTTGGCGACCTCAGCCCCTGTGATAGGCGAGTCATCCCCCTCGTCCCCAAACCCTGCTTCCTCTGTGGAAGGCGTATCAGTGGGATTGAGGAGATCCTCGAAGTATTCCTTCCACCGCCCGACGATATCCCCAGTTGAAGTCAACAGTGTCCCATCCGCACCATACACAGTGTGGACGGGGAGCTGCTTTCCCCTCCTGAGCCGCCGAACAGTTTGCCAGAATCTCTTTGAAGCCGACCGAAAGTCTTGTTCCATGGCCTCACCGAACTCCTCCCATACCCGGGTTTTTGCTTCAGCAACCACCCGAGCTGCACTCCGCTTGGCCTGCCGGTACACCTCAGCTGCTTCGGGAGTCCCACAAGCCAACCAAGCTTGATAGGACTCCTTCTTCAGCTTAATGGCCCCCCTCACCACTGGTGTCCACCACTTGGTTCGGGGGTTGCCACCACGAGATGCACCGACTACCTTGCGGCCGCAGCTCTGGGCCGCCGCTTCAACAACAGAGGTGGAGAACATGGCCCATTCAGACTCCATGTCTCCAGACTCCCTCGGAATGTGGTTGAAGTTCTTCCGGAGGTGGGAGTTGAAGACCTCCCGGACAGGGGCCTCAGCCAGACGCTCCCAGCACACCCTCACTATACGTTTGGGTCTACCAGGTCTGAATGGCTTCCTCCCCTGCCATCGGATCCAACTCACCACCAGGTGGTGATCAGTTGACAGCTCTGCACCTCTCTTTACTCTGGTGTCCAAGACATACGGTCGCAGGTCTGATGATACGATAACAAAATCGATCATCGACCTGCGACCTAGGGTGTCCTGGTGCCAGGTGCACATATGGACACCCTTATGCTTGAACATGGTGTTCATTATGGACAGACTGTGGTTAGCACAGAAGTCCAATAACTGAACACCACTCGGGTTCAGATGGGGCAGGCCGTTCCTCCCAATCACCCCCCTCCAGGTTTCACTGTCGTTGCCCACGTGCGCATTGAAGTCCCCCAGTAGGACAATGGAGTCTCCAGGAGGAGCACCCTCCAGCACCCCAGTCACAGACTCCAAAAAGGGTGGGTACTCTGAAACATCATTTGGTGCATAGGCACAAATGATGGTCAGGACCCGTTTCCCAACCCGAAGGCGCAGGGAAGCAACCCTTTCGTCCACCGGGGAAAACTCCAATATAGAGGCAGCAAGGTGGGGCGATACAAGAATACCCACCCCTGCTCGTCGCCTCTCGCCCGGGGCAACTCCAGAAAAGGCCAAGCTCCAGCCCCTCTCCAGGAGACTGGTTCCGGAACCGGAGCTGTGTGTTGAGGTGAGGCCAACTATATCTAGCCAGTATCGCTCAACCTCGTACACCAGCTCAGGCTCCTTCCCCACCAGAGAGGTGACATTCCACGTACCAAAAGCCAGTTTAGAAAGCTTGGGATCAGTCCGCCAAGGTCTCCGCCTTTGACCGCCACCTAATCCACATAGCACCGGACCCCCATGATCCCTCCTGCAGGTGGTGAACCCACTGGAAGGCGGACCCATGTAACTCCTTCGGGCTGAGCCCGACCGGGTCCCATGGGTGGAAACCCGGCCACCAGACGCTAGCCTTCGAGCCCCTCCCCCAGGCCTGGCTCCAGGGTGGGGCCCAATAGAATTTATGTGCTACAAAATTTTTGAATATTTTAACTTTGTTATTCTTTATTTACTGTCTGTTGTATATTTACACTCTGGCAATTGGAGATAGTCCTGGTCTAAGTGTGTTGCTGCATGTAATCCCTATGATGCAACAGCTCTGATTTCAAAATCTCGCAATGCCCCAAAACTGTCCCACAAACCTGTTGTTCAAGCTTTGTGAGGCTCAGCCACTCAGAGCAGAAGTCTTAAAGGAAGAGTTTTAAGGAAATTTAAAAAAAAAAAAAAAGTTTCAGTTTAACAAAAATGCTTCTCAGATTTCCCAGTTTTTGATACAAAAAAGGGGGCAACATTTAGTGGTTAACCCGAATTTCAAAGCAGCTAATCGACAGAACCAACAGACCAATAGTTTACATGGAAAAACTTCTAGATCAAAAAGTCACATTGCAGAAAAAACATTGATGCTGATGCAGTTTACTGAAGGAGAAAGAGGATTTCAGAATATTCTGATATTCAAATATTTGTGAGCAGTCCAGTATGAAGCCCTAAAACTGGTATTTGGAAACGGTCTTACTTGATTAATAACTGTTTGATAGTCTTGGAACGTGCATATTTCCTCAGTTGATTCTGACCTGATTATAAGATTTGCCATTGTTTCATGAACACATTTGTAATGAAGATATAGTCACCTGTGGTCATTCAGTTTGCAAAGACAAAAATATTTATACTTTTTGTGTTGTATGTTTTTTTTTGTTTTTTTTAAATAGTATAACATTTCTTTCCTCCTCCATCTTCATCTGACCAGCTCGCCTGAAGCCAGTCCCCGCTTCCACCTCCTCTGCCCTCATGCAGTCAGACTCCGACCTGGACAGCGACGACGGCCAGGGCAGCATCCCATGGACGGAGCAGGAGCGCGGGCAACTGCTGCGGCCCCAGAACGGCTCCCTGAGAAACGGCCAGGGACCGGCGAGGCCCAAGAAGCAAAGAGAGGAGCTGCTATAGCGAAAAAGGAAGGGGGAGGAGCTCGCAGCTGCCCGTGCACAGACCACCTCCTGCGGCTGCACCCCTCCGATCCCCCTCACACTTCCTTTCTTTACCGTTGTGGTTTTTTCACACAAAATCCTGAACAGCTCTCACCCTTTATTATGGAACGTGATACTGGAAAGAAGAAGATGGAGGGAGAGGGGGGGGAAAAAACACCCTAACACACTGGAAACATGTTGTCCCACAGTCAGTGAAGAAAATATGACTACTGAGGGCTCCCTGCTCCCACACTGAGCCAATATGGGAGAGAAAACCGTCATTGCACTCAGAACTAAGGGGTCAGCACGGTTATAAAAAATACGAAGAAGGCCCCAATTATTTACCACAGAGACCTAAAGAATGTACTGCTACCACTCTTACAGCTTTGTCACTTTGACTGAAGAACAGTTTGTGGGGAGAAAAAGTAGCCGGAGTGACTTTCTAGATTTATTTAAAATACAAAAACTGCTTCAACGACACGATGACCACCTCACCCCTCATAGACACGCATGTACGAACACATCGTATTCACACTGTTTCAGGTCAGCCTGACGCTACCAAACACTGCCATTTTTAAACCGATACTTTTTTGTTTTTAAAGAACCATATCTGGGCTACCAATGTCACTGACTGGAGCCACTTCCAAAAAAAAAAAGTGCATGAAGAAGAGCGACAGGTTGCAGTTTTGGTCAAATCTGATGTCAAACTGTTGGCTGCATGTTTGTGTGTGAGATGTGTGCGTGTGTGAACTACTCGAGCGGTGTTGTGTGCTTCTATGTCTGTTATTAACCCACGGGAACGTCACAGTTCATCAGGTAGGGCTTTTATTCTGAAAACTCCTCTGTAGATTGAGTCACTGGAGCACACACTGATGTACACAACTTTAATGAATTTGTTCTCAGCGGGGAAGATAATGAGGATGAAGGTCACTGGGATCTGCTTGAATCAAGAAAACTACTTAGTTTCGTTTTTCTTTTAACAACATTTTGGCTGTGATTAGATGTTGATGCACTTTGATTTTGTTGTTTGTTTTTTGTCTCTTGTCAGCGGAAAAGGGAGAAGGTCATCGGTGGAGGTTAAAGTTGGAAGGTTCAGCCATAAAACACAGGACTTTGCTGCACTGAACATATGGTATTTTATGTATGAGATCTGTGATTTTTTTTTCACTTAAAGGTAGTATGTCAAGCTGCTCACATTCAGAGGCAACAAAACCTGCATGAACTGAGAAGAATTGGTAAATTAGTGTCATAGGTGTGCATGTCCTAACAACCTCTCAGGCTTTTACGTCAATATCATTCTATATACAGTTCTAGAAATCTTTGTCCGTCTGTCACGATGTCACGATCATAGGAATCTCTGTCACGATCATAGGACTCGCTATGACATCATCAAAGATCAAAGGCAGGGATCACTCACGATCATAGGACTCGCTATACCATCAAAGATCATAGGACTCGCTATGACATGGCGCACACTGGAGACGCAGGAGATGGAGAGCAATAGAATGAGGAGAACTACTGCGTGATGTGCTTGCTTACACCTGCTTTCTACAGGCATGCAGAAATGCTTTCTTATACTTGGTCTCTACGGGTATGCACTAGTTTTTAAAATGTTTAAAGTTAAAGTTGTTATTTCCTTAGTTTGGGGTTTAATCCCTCTATATATAATTCAAGAAATCTCTGTCACAATGTCACGATCATAGGACTCGCTAAAAGATCATAGGCCTCGCTATGACATCATCAAAGATCAAAGGCAGGCTTCAATCACAATCATTGGACTCGCTATGACATCAAAATCAAAAGCAGGCATCACTCGTGATGACATCATCAAAGATCAAAGGCAGGCATCACTGAACGAGTGGTGACGTCAAAGATCAAAGACAGGTTTCACCATGGTTACCGTGGCCCGTAACTTTCTTCGGGCATGCAGAAATGCTTGCTTACGCTTGCTTTCTATGGGCATGCACGGGTATGCACTAGTACATCTTAAAAATATCATGCCATTGCATTCTCAACTTCAAAGTTTAATCAGTGACAAAGCTAAAAAAACAGTTTACTCTAAAATCTTCATAGTTTATGGTGTGAAAGCCTCAATTTTGAAGATTCACAGCTGTACCAATTACTCAGACTGTGCCACTCTAGATCTACTCCAGAAATCCATCATATTAATTTGGCTATAATACAAAAAAAATATTCAAGATAGGTGAAAACTGAAGATGAATCTACATTATTTTAGTCCATGGCATTATTTCAGTCCACTGGACTCTGCCATCCACTTGAGTTAGCACGATTTTTATTAAAACCATCTTTTTTTAATAGTCATCTTTGTCGTGCTTAGTGTGGATGGCCCTTCACTCTTGTTTTTTGTCCCTCATCCTCTGTGATGAAAAAGTATTTGTCTAGATCCTCTAATCCTCACTGTGGATCACAAAGCACCACACTCAGAAGGAGAAAACTATACCATGTCATCAAGACGAAACTAAATAGCTGTACTTAGTTGGCGTTGCGCTGGGATGGAAGTGTCCAGATGGCGCTAAATCCTGAAAGCATGTCACCTTGTCCCATGGGCGGTTTAAGGGCAGAAATTTAATCTAAAGGATGTTTGCCTCCAGTGTGAGAAGATTATCACAAATGCATCACAAACAGGACTCAGCAGGAAGCCTTTGTTTCTGTGTAGTAATAGCAGGTGTTTGTTGGCTGGACTTTAAAGGAAACTTTAACTGAATGATTTCTCCCTGTGATATCTTGGCATGAACGCAGTGCATGCAGAATGTGAACCTGACCCCCCTGAGTCCACATGAGTCACTTTTTCTTTGGTTGTTGAATATTAAAGGGGTACACCATTGATTCACTTCAACCCGTACTTTGTGTGAAATAAACAATCATGTTCAGAATGTTTTTTTTTTAATTTAAATTTCAAATATTTTATTCAGGCTTACTGAATTGATCTGGCCATCTTTGCCACCCTGCAGGAGGCAAACAAAAAGCAAACCAAAGTGCCCACTCTATTTTTGCACAACACGACTTTTGGGGTAACAGGTAAAATGTTCCGATTCATTTATTTTCCCCAAAAATTATTTTTAGGTCATTTTATACAAAGTTGACCTCATATTTTCATGTCCTTTGTTACATTTGTCTCCAACATCTGGGATTTACTGAAGTAAGACTGACTCTAAGAGTCCACTGTGAAGGCAGAGCATTACATGAAGGGGGTTGATTTTTTTTTTCTTCATTTTATTTAATAAGGTTTTTAGTGAATGAATTTACCTCCTTTATTTCTGTGTCCTGATGCAACTGGATAAATTAAACTTAAATAAAATGTTTTGGTTTGTTCTTGAGTTATCTGATCTGAGCAGTCTTTATTCATTGTAAACTCTTTCCTGCAGGTGATCACTTGGTTTTTATCCCCCACTGGTCGAAGCGCCCCTTGGGTGGAGCCGAAAGAGGATTATGTTATGGGTCACTCTGTCAGTCTGTCCCACTTTTGTAAAATCAGCTCCTCCTACAGTTTGTTCCGATTGTTTTCAAACTTAGTACCAGGGTTTGATATACACTGATGATGCACATATTGCAATTCGGTTCTGATCAGATGATTTTTGCAGGAATTGGACTTTTGCCAGTCGGTGCATCGTGACATGCACTGCACAAAGAGCAGAGATAAACAAATCTATCATCTGGTCAGTCACTGCAACAGATACTGGAGACAGTTAGTCTTGACCTGTCCTTGCCACTGATAATACCTTTATCTGCCAAGAACGTGCCACTAGTCCAGCAAAAGCTAGCGGTACTCAAATACTTTGCAAGCAGTTTCATGAAATGGTCAGTCAGAAAGCAACTCATACTGGCTCGGACGTCGCCCAGGTTAACAAGGTCAGGAGTTCCTGGCAGCGGAAGGTGAAGGACAGAGCTGCGTGGAGGAATCTGATCAGACCTAAATGAAACAGTCATTGTCACCCCCGACAGACTGCTATGATGATGATGATGATCAGAATCAGAATCAGGTTTATTGCCATTGTTCATGTGATACACAAACTAGGAATTTGTCTCGGTGCCATGCTGCAACATTAAAAACATAATGAGAAAAAGGGATAAACTAAAAAACTAAAGGACTAGAAACGTGCAATAAGTGTAGAAAAATAAGTAATAATAAGTAATAATAATAATAATACTAGTAATAATGAGTAGTACTAGTCAAGGCAGTTTTAAAAAAATGATGATGTAGCCCCTGACCTATGACCTCCTATTTCACCTCACTTCATACAGTAATTGGCTTGTGAAATCAACCCCTACAGTTTTGTTCCAAATGTTTTGAAACTTGGTACCATGGTTTGCTGTACTCTGATGTGGATATTTCAGATTGACTCTCATTGGATGACCTTGAGGTCAGAGGTCAAATTTTTCCTAAATCTTCTAAACACAATAACTACTGAAAGAAGTGATGTAGGCTTTTCAAATCTATACAGTAGCTGTATCTAAGACATATCTTGGATGACTTACACTCAGACCTAACTGTAGGTTTGGTGTCAAAAGGTCAAAGTTAACATTTCAGTTGCCCTATGGCAGGGGTCACCAACTAAAACTGCAAAAGGTCCAATAAGTTCGTCCCCCCGCCCACCCCCAACCGAGGGCCGAACTAGGTGTGGGAATCTTTAGGCACCTTATAATTTGATTATGATTCAGAATGCCGACTTGATTCTAAAACCATTCTCAATGCATCTTGATGCATTTTTTTTCCATTCCCCGCTGGTCAAAGCCCTAAGGGGTCGAAGAGCCCTTTGGGTGAAGACCGAAGGGGGATTATGTTTTGAGTCTTTTCTGTCTGTCCATATGTCCCACTTTTGTGAACTCAACTCCTACAGTTTTGGTCGGATTGTTTTGAAACTTGGTACCATAGTTTGATATACTCTGATGATGCACATATTGCAATTTCACTCTCATCGGATGACCTTGAGGTCAAAGATCAGGTTAGATTTTTCCCTAAATCTTCTAAAAACAGTAACTACTTAAAGAAATTATGTAGGCCTTTCAGTCGATACAGTAGTTGTATCTAATACACATCTTGGATGACTTATAGCCCTGTCACACCTTGACGAGTGAGGAAGCATTTGCAAAACATAAAAATTGGTCTAAAATGCTGGCATATGCTGAAATTTTCACTTTTGGCTGTATGCATCGCATATCCATAACTAATTGGACACATACATAACATTAGCAACTTATATAGAATATTTCCATAACTTGTATATAATTTAAACCAACGAGTGCTTAGCATGTTGCCGACATTCACAACTAATGTGCATCAATAGTCTTAACTTGTGCATAACCTATGCATAGCTTATCCTAACTTCTGCATAGCACGGTCATGCCAAACTGCCGTTGCCTCCCTATCCAAGAATCCTAGGTGTGCAAGAGATCGTCTCTGTTCAACCGAAATGATTCTCCCCTCCAAAGACCACGGCGGGGGGTGTGACCGACCTGGCAAAGCTGTGAAATCTGTCAGGTCAGTCATGCCTAAAACAGCTGATGTGACACATCAGATGACCATTGTCACGACCTGGCTCAAAGGCATGCAAACTGATGGCGATAAAGTTTATTTTCAATAAAGTGAAAAAAACAAAACAAGATAACGCATGGAGTGTGCTTTTGCCAGGAGGCGCAGCCAACAGCAAAGTGTGATTTATCATGGAAAACAGCTGAGCTCAGCATTTAAGGCAATCAGCTGATTGGATCCACCTCCTCCGGTGTTCTGACATTTTGGCATATCTATCAGAACAACACTGGACAGCTGATGGTACAGACTGCAGTCAAAGATAAAAAAAAAAAAGGGAAGGAGAGCTAAACGGCTATTTGGATCTTTATCGTGTAGTTTGAAAGTGCTCAGATACATCCCCAACAGGTCCCGTTACATGAAAAAGTACACGTGTTTAGCTCTGTCTGTGTGTGTGTATGTGTTGCAGGCAGCTGCTGCTCTGTACGGGTTTTTCCTGTGAACCAATGCTGCAAATAAACCATTATAGGCTAGCTGTTAGTTAGAAACCCATTCAATAAGTTATACATAGGTTTACTCATATGTTAGAAATAATTTTTGGGTACGTTAGACATTTATCTCAATGTATTTTGACTTATGAGTAACTGTGAGTTGCTGACAAGTAACGTGTAAACGAACACATTGTGGAGAGAGGAATAACCAGGCCGAGCGTTCAGAGCAGAGGAAACTTTATTCTTCTCCCTCTCACATCCACCAGAATCGAAAGCCTTAAAAACTCAGGTTGCAGGCACTCTCTTTTATATCACAACACTCCTCCGCTACCTGAGGTGCTATATTAACATATCATTCCCCAATGACAATTCCCCTTGTCCCCCAGCACCTTTGATCTGCCATGCCCTTCAGTCTGAGGGAAAACTACTAAGTGGGTCCCCCCCACACCGCCCCCCCCAGACTCTCAGACTGAGCCTTAACCCTCATGTCCTTTGGGCTTCAGCCTCCGTCCATAGCTGCTGTAACGGGGAGTCTTAGGCTCCGAGGCACTGCTGTGCCGGTGGGGGGTTCCTGGGGGTGTGTCCATCTGTGGGGGGACAATGGTGGGGGGGACACCTTCAGCATGCTCGTGTGACTGATCTGATGAGTCATTTACATTGGGGAGTTCTCAGTGGGGTCTTCCGCGCCGAGGAGCTCGGGCCAGCACCACCTGTTCATCTGCTAAAACAAAGATGGGCTTAAGCCTGTCTATACAGATTGTCTCCCGGTGACCCCCCAAGTCTAACACAAAATGTTTGTCCCCAGGTTCCAGCACTCTGAACGGGCCATCATAGGGCAGGCGCAATGGGGTCCAGTGGGCATCGTACCTGACAAATACAAACGACGCGTCCTTGAAGGTCTTTGGCACAAAAGCGCGGGGAAAACAGTGGTGGGTCGGGCCGGGTAGCGTCCCTGCCTCTGCGCTATGCCGTGAACGCGGGGACGGACCGGTGTTCGGCGCGGGGTTATCCGGCAAAAATTCCCCGGGGAGCCGCAGCAGCTGGGAAAAAACCAGCTCTGCTGGGGAGGCCGCCAAATCCTCCTTCGGTGCGGAACACAACCCTAATAGAACCCACGGCAACCGGTCCACCCAATTTGCATCCGTAAGTGAAGCCCTGAGCGCTGCTTTAAGTGACCTATGGAAACGCTCCCATAACCCATTGGCTTGTGGGTTGTACGCGGTCGTGCGATGAATTGTGATGCCCAGGCTCCGGGCCATCGTGGACCAGAGGTCAGAAACAAACTGCGGGCTCCGATCAGACGTATGTCCGAAGGGGCGCCGAAACGTGCCACCCATGTTGTCAAAAAAGTGCATGCTACATCTGCGGACGCGGTGGAAGCTAGCAGGACTGCTTCGGGCCAGCACGTGGTGCGGGCCACCACTGTCAGGGGGTGCGTGAACCCCTGCGATGGTGAGAGGGGGCCCACGAGGTCCACTTGAACTCGGTCGAACTGCTTAGCCGGGTTATGGAAAGGCTCCAACGGGGCCTTTGTGTGCCTGTGCACTTTGGCTCGTTGGCACACTATGCGGGCTGCCACCCACTGTTTCACCTGTTTGCACAGGCTCGGCCAGACAAACTTGCTCCCACCATTTTGACTGACACGCGCATTCCTGGGTGCGCCAGGGAGTGAACCGACTCAAAAACGCGGCAGCACCAAGTGCATGGGACCATCGGGCACTGGCGGCCCGTGGAGACCTCACAGATTAGGGGGGGCCCCCCATCCTACAGTACTCTGCTCTCCAGCCTTAACCCTGTTGGTCCAGACTGGAGCGCGCAAACATCCGCATCGCCGATCTGCTCTGCGGCCATGGCCGTGTAATCTATCCCCACATAGACTGGGGCCACTAATGCGCGTGAGAGGCAGTCCGCCACCATGTTGAGTTTACCGGCCACATGCTGAATGTCGGTCGTAAACTCCGAAATCACGGCCAGCTGTCTCTGCTGCCGGACCGACCATGGTTCTGAAACCTTGGCCATTGCGTACGTTAGCGGCTTGTGGTCCACGAACGTGGTGAAGGTGCGCCCTTCCAGCCAGAACTGGAAGTGGTGTATGGCCAGGTGGAGAGCCAGTAACTCCCTGTAGAATGCGCTGTATTTACGCTCACTGTCGCGCAAAGACCTGCTAAAAAAGGCGAGCAGCTGCCAAGAACCGGCAACGTGCTGCTCCACGACAGCCCCTATGACCACGTCCGAGGCGTCGGTAGTGAGCGCTATCCAAGCCGCTGGGTCTGGGTGCGCCAGCAGTGCAGCGTTCGCCAGGGCTGTTTTAACCTCGGAAAATGCCTGCTCTCGCTTAGGAGTCCCGTCGATTCTGTCCGCCGTTTTCCATTTCTTAAGCGCAGCGTACAACGGCTGCATGATCTGAGCTGCGCAGGGGAGGAAACGGTTATAAAAGTTAACCATCCCCAAAAACTCCTGCAGCGTCCTGACCGTCTGAGGCCAGGGAAAATCTGCCACCGCGCATACTTTGTCCGGTAAGATTATCGCGCCCTCCGGTGAGATGCGGTGGCCCAAAAAAATCGATTCCCATCACCCTGAACTGGCACTTCGCCGGGTTGATTATTAATCCATGCTCCTCCAACCTCTGCAAAACTGTCCTGAGGTGGGCTACGTGTTCGTCCTCGGACATGCTGGCCACCAGGATGTCGTCCAGGTAGACGAACACAAATGGCAGATCGCACAACACCGCATCCATCATGCATTGGAATGTCTGCACTGCACCTTTTAACCTGAAAGGCATGTGTAAAAACTCAAAGACCAAACGGGGTTATTACTGCCATTTTAGGTATGTCCTCAGCGTGCACCGGGACCTGTTGATAACCGCGGACCAGGTCTATCTTGGAAAAAATGCGTGCCCCGGTGAGGTGAATGGAATAATCCTGAATATGCGGGATGGGGTAGCGGTCGTGCGCTATGGCATTATTTAATCTGCGGAAATCTCCGCAAAGTCACCACGATCCCTCGGCCTTAGGAACCATATGTAGCGGGGATGCCCATGGGCTGTTTGAGCGTCTGATGATGCCCAACTTTTCCAAGTTGGCAAACTCCTCGCGTGCTATGGCCAGTTTAGTTGCGTCCAGACGGCAAGGTCGTGCGAAAACGGGCGGCCCCGTGGTGGTAATGAAGTGCTCCACCCCGTGTTTAGTGATGGTCGCCGAAAAGGTCGGGACCGGGCGTGCTGGGAACTGGGTGAGTAGAGTGTGGAACTTACCCCCTGGCACTGTGACGTTGGCTAGTGTTGTGAGCCCGGCATCTCGAGCTGTACAGGGGAGAGAATCAAAAGACATTGTGTTAATCAGGCGACTGTTGGCAACATCGACTAGTAGTCTGTGTGCACACAAAAAATCAGCGCCTAAAATGGGGAAGCTGCGTGCCGCTATGACTTATGTCCATTGGTATGTACGGCCGTGCAAGGATGCAGTCAGTGTCCTCTCACCAAAAGTCTTAATGTCTGAGCCATTTGCGGCCGCAAGCTTGGGGCTGCTAGTTCCCGCCAGCCGGTCGGCGTAGGACGGCAGGATGAGGATCTTTTGGGAGCCGGAGTCCACGAGGAACCGTCTCCCCGAGCGGGAGTCTGTCACATAGAGCAGCTTGCTTGCTTCACCGACGGTTGCAGCTGCTACCGACTGCCGGCCCTGGCGTTTCCCGAATGCTTGAATTGGCACGGTGCCACACATCGGCGTGTGTCCTCTCCAAAACGGCGGTGGTAGAAACAGAGCGTGTCTCTCTGGTGCTTCTTGGCCTCCGCTGCAACCACCGTCGCTGGCTCCTCACCTCCGCTGGCTGTCTTGCTGGGTTCCAACGCCGCTGCGTTCACTGTGAGGGCTCTGGTGGTGAGGATGATCCGATCTGCCTCTTGGGCTAGAGGCCGGTAGTTGCGCGCGGCCAGCAGCGGCGAATTGGCAAGGACTGCCCTGGCCGCTGTTGGGAGGTTCCGGAGGAAAAGGTGGGCAAAGAGGAAATGTCCGTCATCTGTGCCCATCAACGCCAACATCTTCTCCATTAATTCGACCACCGACCCATCTCCCAAGTCGGAGCGCGTCAGGAGCCTCTCCGCTCTCTCACAGTCCGACAGCGTGTAGCGCCGGGTCAGCGCGGTTTTGAGAGCACCGTATTTGTTGTGGGCTGGGGGCTGTTGGAGCAGGCTCGCCACCTGCTGGGTTGTACGTGCGTCCAGTGCTGCAACCACGTAGTAGTATCTGGTGTCATCTGCCGTTATTCCCCGGAGCGCGAACTGGGCCTCGGTGTGGAGGAACCAAAACTTTGGGTCATGTAGCCAAAAGTCTGGGAGTTTGACCTAAACGGCGCACGCGTTGCTGGCACTTCCTGTCCGGGTCGTCTCCGGGATGTTCGCCTCGCATTCCATTGTGCATCAAGGGCCACCAGTGTGGAGAGAGAAATAACCAGGCCGAGCATTCAGAGCAGAGGAAACTTTATTCTTCTCCCTCTCACATCCACCAGAATCAAAAGCCTTAAAAACTCAGGTTGCGGGCACTCTATTTTATATCACAACACTCCTCCGCTACCTGAGGTGCTGTATTAACATATCAATCCCCAATGACAATTCCCCTTGTCCCCCAGCACCTTTGATCTGCCATGCCCTTCAGTCTGAGGGAAAACAACTGAGTGGGTCTCCCACAGCATAACTTCCTTAGCAACCTTTGCTCCACGAATGCAGGACTTTTTTTTTTTTTTTTTTTTTGTATTTTGTATACTTTATTAATCCCCAGAGGGAAATTCAGAGCATCCACCTGGATGGATGAGGCAGCCACGGTGCGGTGCCAATCCCTTCACCATTCACACACCCATTCACACCTAGGGCCACCTTAAGTCTCCAATTAACCTAACTTGCATGTTTTTGCCCTGTGGGAGGAAACCGGAGCACCCGGGGTAAACCCATGCAGACATGGTGAGAACATGCAAACTCCACGCAGAAGGGTCACTTATGGTCATGGACTGGGATTGAACCCACAATGGTCAGGGGTGGAATCGATGCCGTGACCTTCTTACTGTGCTGCCACAGTGCTAACCACTGCACCAATGAGCTTCCCATATTGTATAGCTGTATCAGCCATACACTGGATACGTTGGAAAATTGTCAGGGGAGCTCAGCGAACTATGCCATATATGTGCTCTTAACTTGGACAAAACTTAGCCATAACCAATTGGACGCCAGTGTATTCGCCAAATTTTTCATACGTTTTCCAAATGCTGCCTAAATTGTCTAGGTGTGACAGGGCCTTTACACCCTCACCTAACTATGGGTTTGGGGTCAAGGGGTCAGAGGTTCAAAGTTACCACTGAGAGTTGCACTATGGTAAATGCTACATTTACCATCTATCGATAAATGCAGCATATCTGTCTCTGTGTGTGTCTGTTCCTCGCATATCTGTCAAACCATTGGTCAGATTGATCTCAGATTTTATAAGTGCTTTGGTGAGGTTAGGAGAGTGTACATCCCCGAGTATGGAGTTGTTCAGTCAAAATATGTAATTTTTATCAATAAAAGTTTAGTCATGCTCTCTCCTCAAGCTCTGGCTTCTAGAAGTGTGGGTGGGGTTTCAGATTGACTCCGTACTGATTGGATAATACACGGCATCAGTAACCACATTGCTACGAAGGAAGCGAAAAGTGACAAATTTGACTAGAAAAAGATAATACTGAAGATTTAATACTTAAAAAATTACACTATAAAGTTGCCATGATTGTGTAGGTCTAAAGGATAACTCGGCATATGTGGAGAACACGAGGCGCGTGAGCAGACTGGGCTCACGCGATGTGGGGACCCGGGTCTGACAAAGAACACCGGTGTATCTAACACAGAACATGCCGGGAGAAGCAGCGGCCCGACCAGGCGAACCACGGTCCTTTGCGGGGAGGCACGCCCACCCTGCCCAGTCGGTGGTAGACAGGAGTCCCTGCTGCTGCTTCACCTGTGTGCTATTACTGTCCTTTGCAGGACCGCAAGTCCCCCCTCCTGCGCGAGTATCTAAAAGTTAAAAATTTAGTAATAATACTGCCATAATTGTGGAGTGGAATGGCCAAACAGGACACAAAAATGCCCAAATAATGAAATAAATTATTTTTAGTTAAATATTTACTGACAAATGGGCAGCACTGGTGCAATGGTTGCAGTCAAACAGGTCCTACTGCTGTGTATAATAATGTTGGGTGTTTTGCAGTTAATTCGACTGATTAGTTTTAAAAACCATTTAATAACAAAATATTGCTACAATATAAAATGATGCACTACAATGGATCTCAACTATTTGTAAACGTGTCCTGTTATAATACTGCATGAGTTTGACGATACACTATAAACTACATATATCAGCGATTAAAACGACTATTCGGGTGGCATCTCGGGGCGCCTGCGGTGGTCTGCTGATCAGTCGCTTGGGTGGGCACTGGAGGTGGGGTCTGCTTCTGTGACCGTGGCTGCCCTAGGGTGGGTTGGCGGCGGGTTGGCCGCTGGCCTGCGCTGGTGGTCTCCCTGGCCGCTGCCAGGCGCTGGTGCACGTTCAGGCTCGCTGCATCTGCTTCGCAGCCACCTTAAGAAACAAGGGTGAATGAGGGGTGAGATTGAATGGGTACAGGAGTGAGAGAGAATGGGTGGGTCTGGGTGAGTGAGTGAGTGAGGGAGTGCATGTGGGTGCGCATGGGAGCATGTGGGTGTGAAGGTGTGGGGAGGGGTGTGTCTGCGAGTCAGGAGGTGCTGGATTAAGGAGGGTAGTGCCTCTCGGCTATGTAGGCTCCCCTGGGCGGGGGGGGGACTTCTTTGGGCATGGGGGTCACCGGGGTGTGCGGCGGTGGCACTGGGGGCGGGCGGGCCCACTGTAGGGGTGCCTGGGGATGCTCGCGCCAGGGACCGTGGGCCGGTCTCTGGCCCAGGGGGTAGGGTCGCTGGCCTTCTGGCACCTGGGGCCCGGGGGCGGACATTGGCCCCACTGGAAGGGCGGGGGCTTGGCGGGTCCGGGGGTGTGGGCCCGCTGCGCCAGCCGTTTGTGCCCTGTGGGAGTTGGTGGCACTGCCTTGCCTGCTCGGGGTTCCCGGGAGGAGAGCTGCTGCGACCGGCCCCCCGCTTCGTATGTTTCCTGACAAACCACTCACATGCACATACTTATTTTGCATGCACACTCATATATACGCACACAGACACACACGCACAAGTGTCTCTCCTTTAACAGGTGAGGAAACCAGACTCGTGTTGAGACATTGGTGAAAGAAGCAGTCTGTTTTCTGTTTGTTTTAGTTGTTGGTTTGTCTTTTTGTCTGTTCCCCTCCATTTTCTTTCCCTTTCCACACACTTCCTTTCCCTCCTCCCCATCCTGTCGGGTCCTTCATGGGTAAAATAATTTAAATAAAGTATTAAAAGTTATTACAGGAGGAGTTTACAACAATATACAGTACATAGTTAGGTACTGTATAAGCTCCTCTTGGCAAAGTAAATATGTTATGGCACAATAAGGGTGACAGATCCCTGTTCTGCTTACCTAGCTGCCTGACAGAACAAGGGGGAAAAAAAAAACAACTAAAACGATTATAATGGTAACTGAACAACTCCCATTCCCCAAACTACAAGAATCTAAGCCATAAAAGAGCACACAAATAAGTCTGACAAATAAACAAGGGTTTTTAAACAGTCACTTATTGCATGTCCCCTTCATTTTCAAGAATTCTGTAATTAATATTCACACAATCAAATGCATTTTAGTGTTCAGTCCCTTTTATATTTGTCAAAGTCTAACGTCTGATTGCCTGCATACAGGCTACACCTCTGTATTCCACTTTCAAACACAGCCTACATTTGGGCCTGTAAAACCTAATTGGCCTACCTGTTTTCAGACAAGAATATTTGCTTTCTACGAGCATGCACTAGTTACTATAAAATGAGTAAAGCTAGGGCCACCAGACCTGGTATACAGGTTCACCTTGGGATCTTGAACTCTGACTATGGGTTTGGGGTCAAAAGGTCAAGGTTAACATTCCCGTGGCCTTATTACTGTACAACAAGTAAAGTTAGGGTTACCAAACTTGGTACACAGGTTCACACTGTGACCCTGAAGTGTGACTATGGTTTTGGGATCGCAAGGTCAAAGGTTTTCTTCTTCTTCTCTGTTGGATTTGATTGGCGGTTGGCAACCAGCTTACATGTGCATTACCGCCACATACTTCACTCTATGTCATCACTGTGTATCTTTGTATCAGGAGTTCTTATAAGGAGTTGTGAACAACTCCCATCATCAACATGGCTTATAAACTATCTCAACAACAAAGAAAGCTAGGGTCACCAAACCTGGTACACAGGTTCACTCTGAGACCATAACCTCTGACTAAAGGTTTGGGGTCAAAAGATCAAAGGTCAAGGTTGGCACTCCCTATAATCTCTTCCTATAGAACATGTAAAGCTCTCTAGGGTCACCATACTTGCTACACAGGTTCACTTCGAGATTCTGACCTACAGCTATGGGTTGTATACTTTGTTGTATATTTGTGAATGATGGCCTTATCATAATTTGGTTCTGTCATGGTTATTATATTGAAAAGGTGAAAATTGCTCTCCATCAGTAAGTATTGGGATCTTCAAAGCAAACGGAGGTGGGGGATATTGCAGTGGCCTCGGAGTGCTCTTGTTCTATTCAGGATTTTTTCCCTCCCATTGAGTGACAACTTAGCCCTTTTAAAGTGAAGTATGGTCAGTCAGAAAGCAACTCATACTGGCTCGGATGTCACCCGGGTTAACAAGGTCAGGAGTTCCTGGCAGTGGAGGGCGAAGGACAGAGCTGTGTGGAGGAATCTGATCAGACCTAAATAAAAGTCATTGTCACCTCTGACAGACTGCTATGATAATGATGATGATTTGCAGTGACCTATGAATTTACTTCCAACATTTTTTATTAAAACAAATGGAAGAGAAATCTGACACATGGACAAATTTATCTCAAAATGTGCTTTTAAGAACTGTCATCCTTTCATAGACATTCTTTCAGAAAACCACAGCTGTCTCCAGACAGGCCAGCATCATTTAACTTCCTTTCACACATTTTTATTAAGCTCATGTTTTAGCTGCTTTTAGCTCCATATTTTTTTTTCCACAATATCTTTATTGAACCTTTTTTTTTTTTTTTAACAAACATGATACAAACAATCAAACACTAACACTAAAGTACTACAAAAAAAAAAAAAATGCACTAAAAACACCAACAACCACCAACAAAATCAAGTCTTCAACAATGCTCCTCTGTTTAGTCTAGACAATCCAATACATAAGTATACATATTATGTTCACCAGTTTGGAATTTACAAGGTCCACACACATCATTCACCTTCTTCTTCAAGAGTTATGTTTAAATTTTTTACATAATCAATAAAAGGTCTCCATATATTCTCAAACACAATTTCCTTTGATTTTAGTATATATGTTATTCTTTCTAATGGAAGGTTTGTTAACATCTGTCTTAACCACTGAGTCACATCTGGTCTATGAGTCTTTTTCCATAATAGTGCAATACATTTTTTGGCATTAAGCAAACTGAGGTCTATGAATGTTCTTTCACTTTTATTAAAATTATGCTTTTCTGGGTACAGACCCAACAAAAACAGTTTAGGATTCAATATGATTTGTTTTGAGATTATTTTTTCAATTGTTACCCTCACCTCTTCCCAAAACATTCTTATTAATCTACATTCCCATAAACAATGAAATAGGGTTCCTTTACTTTCCATGCATTTTGTGCATGTATCTGGTATATTTTTGTTATATCTATTTAACTCCTCCGGTGTAACATACATCCGCATTAACCATTTGAAATGTATCAATTTAAGGCGTGCATTTATTGATTTGGTTTGAGCTTCTGTACAAGCCAATTCCCATTGTTCCTCTGAAATTTCAATTTGCAGATCTTCTTTCCAGTAGTTTAATCTTTTCAGTGAATTTTCACTTGAAGATAGTGTCAGTGAGTTATAAAACTCTGAAATAATACCCTTTCTTTTACTATCTTTCATCATCATTTTTTCCAAGGATGAATAAATAGGTCGAGTGAGAGCTTTATTTTGATTTGATCGAATAAAGTTTCTAAGTTGAAGATATTTAAAAAAATGTGTTCTATTGAGATTAAATTTGATCCTCAGCTCTTCAAAAGACATTATGTTGTCTGCACATGGCAAATATAAATCCTGAATCTTTTGTATCCCTTTTAAATTCCATACTTTAAATACAGCGTCCGCTCTCCCTGGTTTAAAATATTGATTACCCCATATTGGACTAAATTGTGACAATAACTGTGGTTCTTTTAAATAGTTTTTAGCTTCACACCATATTTTGATCATATGCTTTACAAATGGATTTTTAACTTGTTTTTGTAATTTTTTTGCCGAATCTGAGTATATGAATATGGGAAGAGGTAAAGGTAAATTGTATGATTCCATTTCAGTCCAGTGAGGGAGATCATTTGATGAAAAATAATATGTCATAGACCTCAGTTGTGCCGACCAATAATACAACATAAAATTTGGACATTTCAGACCTCCACGATCAAATGGTAAATATAATAAAGACAAACGTAATCTAGCCCTCCTGTTGTTCCATATAAATTCCACTAACTTTTTTTTTATTCTTGAGAATAGATCTAAAGGTGGTGATAAGGGAATGTATTGAAATAAATAAAGTATTTTAGGTAAAATATTACTTTTAAGTATATTGATTCTCCCGATCATCGACATTGGTAGTGACATCCATCTCTGAGTTAACTCATTGATATCTGACATTAAGGCTTCATAGTTGACACTGGCGACTGATTCTAGCTTAGGCATAATTTGGATTCCTAAATATTTAAACTGATTTACAACATTGAATTGATTTACCTCAGGGGCTGGGTAATTTCTCTGGGTCTCATTTAGCATTAATATTGAAGATTTAGTTTTATTTATTTTATATCCTGATATTTCCCCAAAATTCTTTATTAAATTCAACAAGGTTGGAATTGATTTTTTTAGATTCGACATAAACAAAATTATGTCATCGGCGTACAGGGAGATTTTATGTTCTGTTGGTCCAACTTTAATTCCATATATTTGTGAATGTAAACGTATCGCTATCGCTAAAGGTTCAATTGCCATAGTAAACAGTAAAGGTGAAAGTGGACAGCCTTGTCGACATCCTCTATTGATTTTTATTGGTTTTGAAATATTGTTATTTGTTAGGATTTCTGCTGTAGCATTATTGTATATTATTTGAACCCATTTTATGAAATTATTTCCAAGTCCAAACCTTTGTAGGACTTCAAAAAGAAAGGGCCATTCAACTCTATCAAAGGCCTTTTCGGCGTCCAATGATAGGAGAGCTGTATCCGGTGCTTCTTTATTAAAATAAATAATATTAAATAGTCTTCTTACATTATGGAAGCCTTGTCTACCCTTTATAAAGCCATTCTGATCTCGATTAATAATATTTGGTAAAATTTCTTGTATTCGTCTTGCTAAAATTTTACAGATTATCTTAAGGTCGGCGTTTAATAGGCTTATTGGTCTCATATTTTCACATTTATTAGAGGGCTTACCTGGTTTTGGCAGCAGTATAATTAAGGCATTATTTATGTATGATGGTAAATTATTATTTTGAAATGCTTCTAAAACCATTTCCAAAAAAGGTTTTATTAATTTATTCTTAAATTTTTTATAAAGGTCAACTGGAAGACCATCTGGTCCTGCACTTTTTCCTGATTTCATATTATCAATGGCTAGCCCAACTTCTTCTTGACTAATTTTAGAATCCAATATCTCCCTGTTTTCATTTGGAATACACGGTATAGATAGTTCGTTCAAAAACCCATTTAGTTTTGTTAAATCAGGTTCATTTTTGGTATCATATAATTTTTCATCTTTTAGCTCCATATTAATTTTTAAACAAAAAAATGAATTCTTTGTTCAATTTCAAACAAAACATGTAACATAATTTTTTTATAATACAGGAGAACAATGAATCTGTTTGTTGACTCCAATAGGTCTAAAATTCTAAAATCTACAGCTAAAATCCTAAAAATCTTTTAGAGAACACAAACTACCTCAACTATGCGAGACAAAATGAGAAAAAAAAAAAATCCAGAAAATCCCACTGAAGGATTTTTAATGAATCAGTTGGTAAATTCCTCGGTAAAATAAGTATTTGGTCAATAACAAAAGTTCATCTCAGTACTTTGTTATATACCCTTTGTTGGCAATGACAGAGGTCAAACGTTTCCACACTTAGACGTTACACACTGTTGCTGGTATTTTGGCCCATTCCTCCATGCAGATCTCCTCTAGAGCAGTGATGTTTTGGGGCTGTCGCTGGGCAACACGGATTTTCAACTCCCTCCAAAGATTTTCTATGGGGTTGAGATCTGGAAACTGGCTAGGCCACTCCAGGACCTTGAAATACTTCTTACGAAGCCACTCCTTCGCTGCCCGGGCGGTGTGTTTGGGATCATTGTCATGCTGAAAGACCCAGCCACATTTCATCTTCAATGCCCTTGCTGATGGAAGGAGGTTTTCACTCAAAATCTCATGATACATGACCCCATTCATTCTTTCCTTTACATGGATCAGTCATCCTGGTCCCTTTGTAGAAAAACAGCCCCAAAGTATGATGTTTTCACCCCCATGCTTCATAGTAGGTATGGTGTTCTTTCTCCTCCAAACACAACAAGTTGAGTTTTTACCAAAAAGTTCTATTTTGGTTTCATCTGACCATATGACATTCTCCCAGTCCTCTTCTGGATCATCCAAATGCTCTCTAGCAAACTTCAGACGGGCCTGGACATGTACTGGCTTAAGCAGGGGGACACGTCTGGCATTGCAGGATTTGAGTCCCTGGCGGCGTAGTGTGTTACTGATGTAGCTTTTGTTACTTTGGTCTCAGCTCTCTGCAGGTCATTCACTAGGTCCCCCCGTGTGGTTCTGGAATTTTTGCTCACCGTTCTCGTGATAATTTTGACCTCACAGGGTGAGATCTTGCGTGGAGCCCCAGATCGAGGGAGATTATCAGTGGTCTTGTATGTCTTCCATTTTCTAATAATTGCTCCCACAGTTGATTCCTTCACACCAAGCTGCTTACCTATTGCAGATTCAGTCTTCCCAGCCTGGTGCAGGTCTACAATTTTGTTTCTGGTGTCCTTTGACAGCTCTTTGGTCTTGGCCATAGTGGAGTTTGGAGTCTGACTGTTTGAGGTTGTGGACAGGTGTCTTTTATACTGATAATGAGTTCAAACAGGTGCCATTAATACAGGTAACGAGTGGAGGACAGAAGAGCCTCTTAAAGAAGAAGTTACAGGTCTGTGAGAGCCAGAAATCTTGCTTGTTTGTAGGTGACCAAATACTTATTTTACCGAGGAATTTACCAATTAATTCATTAAAAATCCTTCAATGTGATTTTCTGGATTTTTATTTTTTTTTTTCTCATTTTGTCTCTCATAGTTGAGGTATACCTATGATGGAAATTGGAGACCTCTCTCATCTTTTAAGTGGGAGAATTTGCACAATTGGTGGCTGACTAAATACTTTTTTGCCCCACTGTAAATTGTATTGCATTTAAAAAAAAGATTAATATCTAAAAAATTAAATTTCACAAACGGTCTACCTCTACAGTATTTTCACTGCAGAAAAAACTGTTTCAAACTGTAAGATTAAAAAAAAACAGACATAAAATATAATTCCACACTTGAGAATTCCTCTGACTTTTTAAAAAAAATTTCAACAGTAAACTCTATTACAGCATGGATGGAGCTGTGATTCCATAGTTACAGGGAGAGGGGAGGCGGAATTTTCCATGTTCAGTAACACACAGAACTTTTACATGATCTCAGAGGCTACAAAAAGAACCTCTATAACCAGGCACCTCATCCCTGTATCCCAGCACAGACTACTCTCGGCAGAACAGAGGAAGAAGTGCCCTGGTAAATAAATTCAATTTCACAACAGCGCTTCTTTTTGAGAGTACAAACCTGAAACAAAGTGGGTCTGTCCGGGGTGGATGTCCTGGCTGTCGGCCTTGTGTGTGTGCACGTGTGTGGGTGGAGGTAGGGGGCTCACGCAGCAAACCGTGATTTTGCAACCCCCGCATACTTTCTAGAGCAGTTGGAGCCACAACGTCTCTGCAGAGAGTGGCGTTCGTGGGACAGCGAAGAGGAGAGTCTGCAGCAGGAGAGCGCCCAATGGTTTGTGCCATAGTTTGTCCGGGCAGTCACCAATGCAGCAGTTCAGTTCTGCTTTTTTCCCCCCACCAAAATAAAACGGTCTCCCTTTTTCCCAAAACTGTATCAAAAGGCTTTGGGGTCCAGATGGAGGACTTTTGGGGTCTGGATTGGGACCAGAGGCCGCCAGCTGGTGACCCCTACTCTATGGTAAATGCTAAATTAACTGTTGCTATAAAACAAGTAAACATGGAGCCACCAAACCTGGTTCACAGGTTCACCTTGGAATTCTGACCTGTGACAATGGGTTTGGGGTCAAAAGGTCAAGGTTAACATTCCATCCATCTTCTTCCACTTAATCCTTTTTGGGTCATGGGGGGTGGGGGGGGGGCTGGAGCCTATCCCAGCATCTTTTTTTTTTTTTCCACAATATCTTTATTGAACCTTTTTTTTTTTTTAACAAACATGATACAATCAAACACTAACACTAAAGTACTACAAAAAAAAAAAAAAAAAAAAAAAAAGGATGCACTAAAAACACCAACAACCACCAGCAAAATCAAATCTTCAACAATGCTCCTCTGTTTAGTCTAGACAATCCAATACATAAGTATACATATTATGTTCACCAGTTTGGAATTTACAAGGTCCACACACATCATTCACCTTCTTCTTCAAAAGTTATGTTTAAATTTTTTACATAATCAATAAAAGGTCTCCATATATTCTCAAACACAATTTCCTTTGATTTCAGTATATATGTTATTCTTTCTAATGGAAGGTTTGTTAACATCTGTCTTAACCACTGAGTCACATCTGGTCTGAGTCTTTTTCCATAATAGTGCAATACATTTTTTGGCATTAAGCAAACTGAGGTCTATGAATGTTCTTTCACTTTTATTAAAATTATGCTTTTCTGGGTACAGACCCAACAAAAACAATTTAGGATTCAATGTGATTTGTTTTGAGATTATTTTTTCAATTGTTACCCTCACCTCTTCCCAAAACATTCTTATTAATCTACATTCCCATACACAATGAAATAGAGTTCCTTTACTTTCCATGCATTTTGTGCATGTATCTGGTATATTTTTGTTATATTTATTTAACTCCTCCGGTGTAACATACATCCGCATTAACCATTTGAAATGTATCAATTTAAGGCGTACATTTATTGATTTGGTTTGAGCTTCTGTACAAGCCAATTCCCATTGTTCCTCTGAAATTTCAGTTTGCAGATCTTCTTTCCAGTAGTTTAATCTTTTCAGTGAATTTTCACTTGAAGATAGTGTCAATGAGTTATAAAACTCTCTATCCCAGCATCTTTGGGCAAAAGGCAGGGTACACCCAGGACAGATCGCCAGTCCACCACAGGCCAACACAGAGAGACAGACAACCATTCACTCTCACAGTCATACCTAAGGACAATTTAGAATCTCCAGTTGATGCCACTTAACCTAACTTGCATGTTTTTGGCATGTGGGAGGAAACATTCCTTATGCCTTATTACTGTAGAATGAATAAAGCTAGGGCCACCAAACCTGGTTCACCTTGGGATGCTGACCTTGACTATGGGTTTGGGGTCAAAAGGTCGACGTTAACGTTCCTTATGTCTCATTACTGTACAAGTAAAGTTAGGGTCACCAAACTTGGTATACAGGTTCATCCTGTGACCCTGAAGTGTGACTATGGTTTTGGGATAGCAAGGTCAAAGGTCAACATCAAAATGGCTTATAAACTATATCTCAACAACAAAAAAAGCTAGGATCACCAAACTTGCTACACAGGTTCACCTTAGGAATATGGGTTTGGGGTCAAAGGTCAAGGTTAGCATTCCATTTGCACTATTACTATAGAACGAGTAACGCTAGGGCCACTAACCCTGGTATACAGGTTCACCTTGGGATCCTGACCTCAGAGTATGGGTTTGAGGTCAAAGGTCATGGTTCTTCTTCTTTTGGCTGCTCCCTTTAGAGGTCACCACAATGGATCATCTGGCTCAATTTCACCCTATCTCATGCATCTTCCTCTGTAACACCAACCCTCTCCACGTCCTCCTTCACTACATCCATGAATCTTCTCTGTGGTCTTCCTCTTTTCCTCCTGCCTGACAGCTCCATCTTCAAAATCCTTTGTCTCATATATCCACTCTCCCTCCTCTGCACATGTCCAAACCATCTCAGCTTTGCCTCAGTTACTTTGTCTCCAAACCACTCAATGTGAGCTGTCCGTCTGATATACTCATTTCTAATCTTGTCCCTACTAGTCACTCTCAATGAAAATCTTAACATCTTCAAGTCTGCCACCTCCAGCTCTTGTCTTTTTGTCAGCGCCACTGTCTCCAAACCATACATCATAGCAGGTCTCACTACCGTCTTGTAAATCTTCCCTTTCACCCTTACTGCTACCTTTCTGTCACAAATCATCCCTGACACTCGTCTCCACCCATTCCACCCTGTCTGCACTCTCTTCTTCACCTCTCTTGTGCATTTTCCATTGCTTTGGATGGTTGACCCCAGGTATTTAAACTCATCTACTTTCACTACCACTGCTCCTTCCATCTTCACCGTTACACCTGCCTCCTTCTCATTCACATATGTATTCTGTCTTGCTTCTGCTGTCTTTCATTCCTCTTCTCTCCAGAGCATACCTCCACCTCTCCAGGTTCTCTTCCACCTGCTCTTTACCCTCACTACAAATCACAACGTCATCTGCAAACATCATGGTCCACGGATACTCCTGCCTGATCTCGTCTGTCAGCCTGTCTATCATCATGGCAAACAAGAAGGGGCTCAGAGCCAATCACTGATGTAATCCCACCCCCACCTTGAATCCATCCGTCACTCCTGTAGCGCACTTCATCACCCACTTGCTGTCCTCATAAATGTCATATACCACCCTCACATACTTCTCTGCCACTCCTGACTTCCTCATATAAAACCACACTTCATCTCTTGGCACCCTATCATATGCTTTCCCTAGATCCGCAAAGACACAGTGCAACTCCTTCTGACCTTCTCTATACTTCTCCATCAACACTCTTAAAGCAAACACTGCATCTGTAGTACTCTTTCTTGGCATGATACCGTACTGCTGCTCACTAATTGTCACCTCTCCTCTTTATCTGTCTTCAACAACTCTTTCCCATATCTTCATAGTGTGGCTGATCAACTTTATGCCTCTGTAGTTACTACAACTCTGAGCATCACCTTTGTTCTTGAAAATTGGTACCAAAACACTTCTCCACTCTTCAGGCATCCTCTCACGCTCCAAGATTGTGTTTAACAATCTGGTTAAAAAGTCCACTGCCATCTCTCATCTCTCCTAAACATCTACATACCTCCAGAGGTATGTCATCTGGACCAATTGCCTTTCTATTCTTCATCCTCTTCAAAGCTGCCCTCATTTCTGCCTTGCTAATCCTCTGGACTTCCTTGTTCACTATCTTTCCTTCATCCATCCTCCTCTCTCTCTCATTTTCTTTGTTCATTAGCTCTTTAAAGTACTCATTCCACCTTCTCAACACACTCATCATTTGTTAGTACATTACCATTTCTGTCTTTAATCAACCTAATCTGTTCTACATCCCTTCCAGCTCGATCTGTCTAGCCAGTCGATAAAACTCCTTTTCTCCTTCCTTAGTGTCCAGCCTCTCATACAACTCACTATATGCCTTATCCTTTGCCACCTCTCTCTTTGTCATGCATCTAGATTCCAAATGCTCCTGTCTACTTTCTTCATCTCCCTGACCATCCCACTTTTTCTTTGCTAACCTCTTCCTTGGGATACTTTCCTGTACCTCCTCATTCTACCATCAAATCTCATTGTCTTCCTTCCTCTGTCCACTGGATACACCACATACCTTTCTACCTGTTTCCCTCAATATTTTTGCTGCTCTTTTTCAGTCATCTGGTAATTCTTCTCTACCACCCAGAGCCTTTATCAAGTCCTTCCTGAACTCTGTATGACCTTCTTCCTTCTGTAACTTCCCTCACTTAATCTTTGGCTCTACCTTCACTGTTTTCCTCTTCTTGCTTTGCAAAGTGAATTCCTCTCTCTTCTACCTGACATCCAACTTGTAGGGCATACGCACTGACAGCACTCAACATCACACCTTTGACTTCTAGCTTCATACTCATGATTCTGTCTGATTCCCTCTTTACCTCCTGAATGCTCTTCATATACTCTTCCTTCAACATTACGCCTACTCCATTTCTCTTCCTATCTACTGTTGTGTCTGGAAATAGGACAGTGGAGGCAGGAGTTGAACCGAACAAGAACTTTATTACAAACACAATAGATCAGTGGTGCCCAACCTTTTTTGAACCAAGATCTACTTTTAAAGTTGTGAGCCTGTTGAGATCTACCAGTTCACATAGGCTGTATTCATTGTCCATCTACACATTTAATATGCACACAACAAACAGAAAACCCATTCAGATATAATAAAAAGTAGTTTGTGAGTTGCAAGGCAGTTGCAATAAATGCATTTCCTTACCTCAGTGGGACCTTTGGCATTGGGAGGAGGCAGCTAGTTTCTCATAGTCAGGGCAGTTGGAGCTGGTTGCAAGCCTTAGGCAGGCCACAAGGTGAATGTCTGTCATTGTGGATCTGTACTTCGACTTGATGATTTTCATGTGAGAGAAAGCAGTCTCACACAAATACATTGATCCAAAAAGTACAGTCAAGTTCAAGGCACATCTTCTGAAGTTGGGATATTTTTGTTCCAGCAGTAGGTTTCAGAAGTCTCCTTTCATGCCAGGTGTTGCCCTGGATTTGATCTCAGTGTCATTTTGCAGTGTGAGAATCTCACTCTCAACAGGAGAGCTGTCCAGTTGAAACAGTGATGCTACTTTAGAAGCAGTGTAATCCAAATTGATGCCCTCCCCAAATGGAAAACACAGATAGCTGGCAACAGGCTCAATGGATGTAAAGTCAGTAAAATGCTTCTCAAATTCTGAAAAGATGCTTTGAATTTGCTCCTCATATTGTGCATTGTCCAGCTGTGCAGAATCTTTGCCATGACACCGGAGTTCTGTCTGCATATGAGGAAAGTTTTGCAGGTCATGACATTGCAGCCTACTAGAAAGCAGCTGCAGCTTCCTTTTAAATGTATTCACTTAACTAATCATGTTGATCACATGTTTAGCCTGACCCTGGAGCTGTAAATTCAAATCATTGAGCATATCAGTCAGATCTGTCAGGAATGCTAAGTCCAAAAGCCACTGGCAGTCCTCAAGCTGTTCATGTTCTGCTTGTTTTGAAAACTTCAGAAAATCTTTGATTTCAGGCAACAACTCACTGAACCTCTCCAAAAATTTACCTCTGCTAAACCATCTTACATCTGTGTGAAGCAGCAGGTCTGTGTGTTCAGCTCCTGTCTCCTCCAAGTGAGCCCTGAATAACCTTCTCTGTAGACTCTTGGCACAAACAGAGCACACTCTTTTCATAGCAACATCCATCACTTCTTTCATGTTTAAAATCTTCCCACACAGTGCTTGCTGGTGAATAATACAATGATAATTAAGGATGTCTGGGAAAGATTCACTTTGTTTGCACAATGCAATGAACCCATTAGTGTGCCCTACCATCACTGAAGCACCAAAAGTTGTGATGGAGATGAGCTTGAAAAGAGGCAGTTGGCTCTTGTTAACAAACTTCATGAAGGTGTTAAAAATATCTTCACCTCTTGTATGTTCAGCATCCCCAGCAGCACTACCCGTAGCCATTTCACCGAGTCTGCCACTGTCTGAATGTCCGGTCCCCCCAGCAACATGCCCTGTATCAATGAATCTGGGATGCCCCACTCCAACTGTGACTCCATTAGCCTGTCCTTCACCTTTCCGAACTCGCATGTGCTAGCCAAACAATGAAGAGCGGCTACGTACTGCAGGACTGACTTGCCCGGCCGCTGTCAGTGCCGGTAAAACACAAACCTCTGGGCCATCACGCTCTGTGGGGAGGTGAAATTCTTGGCCATCAAGGCGGCACAATTACTGAAGGTCTCCACAGGGCCCAGTGCCTTCAACACCCACTGTCCCTCAAAGCCAAGGCAGTAATATATCACATCACATAAACGACTCTCGCTAGCGTTAGCTAAGCCCCTAGCCAACGTGAATGCCTGAAGCAACTCAAACTAACTGGGCCACAGGATGTACGGTTCACCTGGTATTGGGAGAAATAGTGGCGGTGGCACCTGACATGCTTCGATCTTCAAGAAAAAGGTCAGTTTTCCTCCAGAAGATAAACTTTTCTCCTTGTCGCCAAGTGCTATGTCTGGAAATAGGATAGCGGAGGTGGGAGTTGAACCGAACAAGAACTTTATTACAAACACAATAGATGGTACACGTGTTGCATCAATATAACTGTAAGCTAGCACTAGACTGGTACAGGCTCTGACTGTTATGGAGGCAGAACACTAAAGACCCAATTCCCGCCATCAGTCTCTTAATATAGGCACAGTGTGATGATGTCACCTGTGCCTGCATCCTCATGTCCGTGCTGCCTATTGTTAATATGGGGACATATCTAACATCTGCACCATGGTAGAACAGTTTAAATCCCCCTCCAATGCTCCTAGCCTTGCTTCCCTTCCATCTGGTTTCTTGAACACATAGTATATCTACCTTTCTTCTCTCCAGCATATCAGCCAACTCTCTGCCTTTACCAGTCATAGTCCCTACATTTAACGTCCCTACTCATAGTCCCTACATTTAATGTCCCTACTCTCACCTCTCCCTATGGATTGCCACCTTATCGTGGTGGGGGGTTTGTGTGCCCTAGTGATCCCAGGGGCTATGTTGTCTGGGGCAATTTGCTTCTGGTAGGGTCTCCCAAGACAAACTGGTCCTAGGTGAAGGGCCAGACTTAAATTGATCCAACACACTCCCATCATGAACTAAAAAATCAAGGATTCAGTGTACCCCGCCTGGCATGGGGTTATGAGTAATTTACTCATGCATACTTAAATTATATGATCAGGTATAGTAGCCAGAAATTCTACTCATGTAAAAGCAGTGCTATGAAATTAATAATTAAAAGTAGACAACCAAAAATTTCTAGTTGAGTTAAGGGTATAAAGAGCACCCACTTAAAAACTTGAGTAATGACTTCAGTCTTGAAGGTTTGAGGTTTTTCTCCAAAATTTATAATAATTTTCTTGTAGTTTTCTACTTTTCTCTGTAATGTATCTAAATTCGAAACCATTTTCCTCATTTGCAATTTCCTCTTGTAAAAGTGGCTTTTCTTATACATTTGAGACTTTATTATAAATTTGTGGATTATTTTATGGCTAATTTTTGTCTATTTTTTAAAATAAAATTACTGTTTTAATAAATTTGAAACAGACTGTGGTAAGTTTTTTACTTTTTCCTTATAACAATTTACATTTTTGACCATAATTTTGCAGAGCCAAAACAGAAATAATAATTTAACTCTGATTTCAAAGAAAAAAAATAATAAAATTGTATTTAATGAAATAAATGAACTTAAATGACCAAAGATGCAGTTATTTTTGTTATAATATATCTGTATATTTATAGTTTTTTTTTTTTAGAACTCTCCTCACCACACAGACAGCAGGAAAAACCTCTCTTATTTTGAAATCCAAATGTTGGCACGTTTAGTTTGTCTGAAGGATGTTGACAGGTTAAAGTCTGATTTCATGAATTTCGGTCATCTTTGTCGTAAACTGCCCTTTGAAGGGCAGATTGAGGACACCAGTTGCAAGCTGTGAGTTTTACACATTTATTATCAAAAACACTAAACATAACAGACACACAGAACTTACGAATAAAGACGGGATGGGGGGAACACCTGGTGTAGACAAAGAGATGGGATTCCATTTGGAAATGGGGAGACACAGAAATCACGTCCGAACCAGGAGACCGCTGCGAGGGAAAAAGTCTCGCAGCAGGTCTTAAACAGGGACAGACAAATGGGATCAGGTGTAGGTACATGAGTGAGGAAATAATTAACATAATCAGACAGCTGTGCAGCCTGCAAAACAGAGTTTGACAGCCGGAAGCTGCACAGGACACTATCAAAATAAAATCACAGACCGGAATGACTAAATAATGATACAAGGAATGAATAAAGAATGTAAAAGCACAACTAATAATGAAATAACTATAAAACAAGCAATAACCCAGAGAATACAGAAGAGGGGAAAAAAAACACAAATGCAGGGATGAAACAGACACAACCCCAAGAGATGCAAATAAACCATAAATACAGAATGAGTCACAATAAATAGGCAAGACTATAAATACAAAACTAAGAATACAGACAGCTCATAAATAAACAGAGACCAAATACAGAAATGCATGAAAACCCCAACAAAGATAGAACAGGAGACAGAAACAAAGGGACACCTCAGATAACCAAATACATCAGACCATGATAACTACAACATCAACAGAGAAGCAAACATACAGAAAAGGACTAAACTAAACTGGAGGCTGAGCACGGTGTTATGTATGAATAATGTGAGACAGGAGCCGTGCTGAACTGAACAGCGAACTACTCTTTATTAAACACACAAAACTATATACACAGTGGACCGTGCCTGCCTGACGTCACGCCCACGGCATCACACACACACTACACCACATTTCCCCTCCCCCTTACAAAAGTGTAAGACCACACACACAATTGAGACCCTCCCCGATTTAGGACCCGAACCACGCACTAAGGGAACGAGGAATAATTAGCTGTAATAAAATATCCTAACACACTCATCCAAAAAAAATCTTGGGTGCATGCGCACGTAGCGACCGGCAGCGGGTGAAAAAAGTTTGACATCTGTGTCTTTGTTTTTATGCACTTTAATGTGTTTCAACGTAATTCTCTGTGTCGTTTTTGTCCTTGAATGTTTGTGGACTATATAACGAAAAGCTCCCTGGTTCCATCAGTATGGATTTCCTTCTTGTTTTTGCACTGTTGTTTCTTTCCTACCGGCTCTTTGTTTTGGAGGTAAGCGCAATCGCGGTCACGCCGGGAAGAATACAGTATTCCAGAGACATGTTACTGCATTTAAACATGGATAATGCAGCATCTGTGTTTGAGTCTGTGCCACAACTGCTGGACTTTATTTTAAGAGATTTTCATGGACACAGCGATGAAAAGAGAGACAAGAGGAGGAAACGCGGAAAGCGTGGAGGCGTAAGATTAAACCTGAGGAGGCGTCAGCTTAACCGCATTCCTCTTCCTTCCATTATTATGGGGAACATACAATCCCTGAGAAATAAAGTGGATGAAATTCAAGGGACTCAGGTTCAGGTTACTTTATTTGTACCCGTAGGTAGATTTGTTTTGCAGTCTGGTGACATCCATATTTACAAGCCACAAATTACATTCAACATAGACACAAACACGGGCACATATGAAGGTGACTATAAACATGATAAGAATACTCAAGGCTCCATCAATCAGGGTATAAAAAGACAAAGAGATGGGAGAAAAACCAGAGGTAAGAGAGAAGGGTCATATCAAAAGTTAAAAACTAGTCAAAGAGGTTAAAAACTCAAAGGTCTAAAACCCAATAAAATATTTAGAACCCAAGTGACATCCTACAAAAATAAGTAAGTATAAAATGGAGTTAATAAATAGGTACCTAAATTATGTACAATATATTGTTACAGCTTGTTCAACTCTTTGACAGCAGCAGGGACAAAGCTGTTTTTGTAGCGCTGGGTTCTACTTTTTGGGACAGCAAACCTCCGTCTTGAGGGAAGAAGCTGAAAGTGGCAGTGCAAAGGGTGGGCGTCATCATTTAAAATGGAGGTAGCCATCCTCTGTACTTGTCTGGTGTACAGGGATGTCAGGCTCAGCTGTGGCTCACCAAGCAAACGACTGGACCATCTAACTACCTGATCCAAGGATTTCCTCTGTTTCAGTTTTATCTGACCAAACCATGGGAATGTACGATATCAGAAGGACTTCAAGAACTGCTGTGTCATGGCTTACACGGAGACGTGGCTTACGGCGCATGACCGAGACCTGGACCTGTGTATTGACGGCTTTGGAGCCCCACTTCGCTCGGATCGGCAGGAAGAGGTAACGAGGAAACGTCAGGGAGGCGGCGTATGTTTATATATTAATAAACAGTACTGTACATCTGTCACGGTCAGAGAGCGCATCTGTACACCAGATGTAGAGCTTCTGTCCGTATCACTACGCCCCTTTTATCTGCCCCGCAAGTTCCCCCAACTTTTCATAACGACTGTGTACTTTCACCCGAGAACGGATGCTGCCTCCGCCTCCAGCACCATCTTTGATGTGGTCCAGCGGTTGCAGTCGATTTCCCCAGAGGCTCCAAATTTTATCCGTGGGGATTTTAACCATGTGTCTTTAAAGAAGACACTTAAAAACTTTTATCAGTATGTCTCCTGCCCAACCAGGTGAAAAAAGACATTGGACCTGTGCTATGGATCCATTGAGAGGGCCTATAAATCTCTTCCCCTTCCTCTTTTAGGATCCTCAGGTCACAACTGTGTACATTTGCTGCCCACATATAAAACTGCTCTCAGAAGAGACAAGGCGAAGACCAGAGACATAAACGTGTGGACAGACGATTCAGTGCACTGCCTCCAGGAATGCTTTAACTGTACGGACTGGGAGGTGTTCACACTGTCCTGCGGAGATGATTTGGACTCTTTAGTGGGCGTGACATGCTCATACATGGCTTTCTGTAGAGACATGATCGTTCCACATAAATGTGTCAAAATATATCCCAACAACAAGCCATGGGTTACAAAATCAGTTACAGTAAATCCTGCTTACAGAGGAAAGCACTTGCCTTTAAACAGGGGGTCGTTTCTGAACTGCAGGTTGCCACAAAAGAGCTGAAGGCTGAAATTTTAAGAGCAAAACAGAATTATAAATCAGAGTTGGAAAGCAAGATGGCAACAAAGAAACTTGGTTCAGCCTGGGCCAGTATGAAAACTATTGCAGGCCTTCAGAGCACAGAGCGCAGTAATTGTGTATTTTTAGATGGTTTTAATTCAGACACAGAGCTGGCTGATGCTCTTAATTGTTTTTATGGTTGTTTTGATTCCTTTGATTTTAGCACAGAAACCCAAGGTCTGAAACAGAAACTCAAAGACAATCAGCACTTTTTTTTTTCCACAATATTTTTTATTGAACCTTTTTTTTTACAAACATAACACAAACAATCAAACACTAACACTAAAGTAATTTAAAAAAAAAAATGTACTAAAAACATCGACAACCACTAACAAGAACAGGTCTTCAACAATGCTCCTCTGTTTAGTCTAGGCAATCCATTACATAAGTATACATATTATACATTCACCAGTTTGGAATTTACAAGGTCCACACACATCATTCACCTTCTTCTTCAAAAGTTATGTTTAAATTCTTTACATAATCAATGAAAGGTCTCCATATATTCTCAAACACAATTTCCTTTGATTTCAGTATGTATGTTATTCTTTCTAGTGGAAGGTTTGTTAACATCTGTCTTAACCACTGAGTCACTTCTGGTCTATGAGTCTTTTTCCACAATAGTGCAATACATTTTTTGGCTTTAAGCAAACTGAGGTCTATGAATGCTCTTTCACTTTTATTAAAGTTATGCTTTTCTGGATGCAGATCCAACAAAAACAATTTAGGATTCAATATGATTTGTTTTGAAATTATTTTTTCAATTGTCACCCTCACCTCTTCCCAAAACATTCTAATTTTTCTACATTCCCATAAACAATGAAATAAGGTTCCTTTACTTTCCATACATTTTGTGCACGTATCTGGTATGTTTTTGTTATATCTATTTAACTCCACCGGTGTAACATACATCCGCATTAACCATTTAAAATGTATCAATTTAAGACGTACATTTATTGATTTGATTTGAGCTTCTGTACAAGCCAATTCCCATTGTTCCTCTGAAATTTCAGTTTGCAGGTCTTCTTTCCAATAATTCAATCTTTTCTGTGAGTTTTCACTTGAGGATAGAGTCAATGAGTTATAAAACTCTGAAATAATACCCTTTCTCTTACTATCTTTCGTCAAAATTTTTTCCAAGGAGGAATAAATAGGTCGGGTGAGAGCATTATTTTGATTTGATTGAATAAAGTTCCTAAGCTGAAGATATTTAAAAAAAAATGTGTTCTATTAAGATTAAATTTGATCCTCAGTTCTTCAAAAGACATTATGTTATCTGAACATGACAGATATAAATCTTGAATCTTTTGAATCCCTTTTAAATTCCATACTTTAAATACAGCATCCGCTCTCCCTGGTTTAAAATATTGATTACCCCATATTGGGCTAAATTGTGACAATAAGTGTGGTTCTTTTAAATATTTTTTGGTTTCACACCATATTTTGATCATATGCTTTACAAATGGATTTTTAACTTGTTTCTGTAATTTTTTTTGCTGAGTCTGAGTATATGAATATGGGAAGAGGTAAAGGTAAATTGTATGATTCCATTTCAGTCCAGTGAGGGAGATCATTTGATGAAAAATAATATGTCATAGACCTCAGTTGTGCTGACCAGTAATACAATATAAAGTTTGGACATTTCAGACCTCCACGATCAAATGGTAAATATAGTAAGGACAGACGTAATCTAGCCTTCCTATTGTTCCATATAAATTCCACTAACTTTTTTTTAATTCTTGAGAATAGATCTGAAGGTGGTGGTAAAGGAATGCATTGAAATAAATAAAGTATTTTAGGTAAGATACTACTTTTAAGTATATTAATTCTCCCAATCATCGACATTGGTAGTGACATCCATCTCTGAAGTAACTCATTAATGTCTGTCATTAAGGCTTCATAGTTGGCACTGGCGACTAATTCTAGCTTAGGCACAATTTGAATTCCTAAATATTTAAACTGATTTACAACATTGAATTGATTTACCTCAGGAGCTGGGTGATTTCTCTGGGTCTCATTTAGCATTAATATTGAAGATTTAGTTTTATTTATTTTATATCCTGATATTTCCCCAAAATTCTTTATTAAATTCAACAAGGTCGGAATTGATTTTTTAAGATTTGACATAAACAAAATTATGTCATCAGCATACAGGGAGATTTTATGTTCTGTTGGTCCTACTTTAATTCCATATATTTGTGGATGTAAACGTACTGCCATCGCTAAAGGTTCAATTGCCGTAGTAAACAGTAAAGGTGAAAGTGGACAGCCTTTTCGACATCCTCTATTGATTTTTATTGATTTTGAGATATTGCTGTTTGTTAGGATTTCTGCTGTAGCATTATTATATATTATCTGAACCCATTTTATGAAATTATTTCCAAGTCTAAACCTTTGTAAGACTTCAAAAAGAAAGGGCCATTTGACCCTATCAAAGGCCTTTTCGGCATCCAATGATAGGAGAGCTGTATCCGGTGCTTCTTTATTAGAATAGATAATATTAAGTAGTCTTCTTACATTATGGAAGCCTTGTCTTCCCTTTATAAAGCCATTCTGATCTCGGTTAATAATATTTGGTAATATTTCTTGTAGTCGTCTTGCTAAAATTTTACAGATTATCTTAAAGTCAGCATTTAATAGGCTTATTGGTCTCATATTTTCACATTTATTAGAGGGTTTACCTGGTTTTGGCAACAGTATAATTAAGGCATTATTCATGTATGGTAGTAAATTACTATTTTGAAATGCTTCTAAAACCATTTCCAAAAATGGTTTTATTAATTTATTCTTAAATTTTTTATAGAGGTCAACTGGAAGACCATCTGGTCCTGCACTTTTTCCTGATTTCATATTATCAATGGCTAGCCCAACTTCTTCTTGACTAATTTTAGACTCCAGTATCTCCCTGTTTTCATTTGGAATACACGGTATAGATAATCCGTCCAAAAACCCATTTAGTTTTGTTAAGTCAGTTTCATTTTTTGTATCATATAATTTTTCATAGTAATCTCTAAAGGCTCTATTAATTTCTAAAGGATCTACAACTACCTGTCAGTTACTTATAATACTGGTAATTGGTGTTTTAAATTCTAATTGTTTAATCTGCCATGCCAATAATTTTCCTGATTTTTCACCTTGTTCATAAAAAGATTGCTTCAATCTTAGAAGACTCGAGGCAGCTCTATTCGCTGATTTTTTGTCATATTCAGCTCTCAGAATCAGTAATTCGTTCTCTAACTTTGGGTCACTTCCTGCATACACTTTTTCTTGAAGAATTTTTAGTTTATGTTCCAATTGGACTCTCTCCTCTCGAGTCTTCTTAGATTTTGAACCTGTATAACTAATAATATGCCCCCTAATAAAAGCTTTGAAAGCCTCCCACTTTATACATGCTGATGTTTGTGTAGTATTGATATCAAAGAACTCATCTATCTGTTTTTCTATGTACTTAACAAATTCCTCATCCTGAAGCCATTTATGCTGAAATTGCCACCTACCTGGTTCCTTTGTCAATTTCTTATCTACATATATTAGACAGCAGGGTGCATGATCAGAGATCACAATATTATCATAGAAGCAGTTTTTGAATCTTGGACCTTAATTCTGTGGAGATCAAAAAATAGTCAATACGTGAGAATGTCTTGTAGGTATTAGAATAACAAGAGTAGGCTTTAACTTGTGGTTTCATTTCTCTCCATATATCTAGAAATCTCAATTCTTTCATAAAATGATTAATGATCATCCTGCATCCATTGTGCGTACAGTCCAGTCCTGTTGATCTATCTATACCGGGATTCAATGTACAATTAAAATCCCCTGCTATTATATGTTGCCCTGTAAGTGATGATAAAATAAGAAATAAATTAGCAAAGAACTTTTGATCATCTACGTATATTGGGACCGTATAAGTTCACCAAATTTATATTTTCTAATAACAAAGATCCTTGAATGATTAGATATCTTCCAAATTTGTCTCCAATTACATTTTTCACTTGAAATGGGATTGATTTATGTATGAGAGTCATAACTCCCCTGGCTCGGGATGAAAATGATGAGGTGAATACACTTCCTTGCCATCTACTCCTAATTCTTTTTACATCCTCCTCTATTAGATGAGTTTCTTGTAAAAACACAATTTTTGAACCTATGTCTTTTATTTTATTCATAACTTGTTTAAGTTTTTTTAAATTTTGTAGACCTCTGCAATTCCATGAAGTTAAATTAACGCTTTGGTCTATGATCAATAAGGAGTTTGGGATTACCTCGCAATGTAAACATGCTAATACAGAGAAGCAAAAACATGAGTGGTTGAACATTCATCCTACAAACTACACACAAACAAATTCCCCCTTCCCACCTTCGTGGTAATCCCCCCAAAATCAAAAAAAAAATTCCGTCTCCCGCTATAGCCATCGACCGCTCCACACCCGCGAGGACCAGCCAAAGCCACTCCTTCTTCATCCTCCCAATCACCCTAACTCTACTGCTTTTAATGACGTAACATTAACTCTCTTCTGTAGTTTTCCAACTTAACTCCAAAATTTTATAGCAACTTTGTACATCATAGTTTTGTTTTTTGTTTTTTTTTAAAATATATAATACAATCTATATTTTGTAAACTTGCTATATGCTTCAGATCAGTCAGATGCCTGTGCAAATGTTTAAATATTCTACCTTATATTTTGTTCATGCTTAGCTCCCACCAGTCTCTTCTTGGATCTGCTTGATGAGCTCCTGGGCCTCCTCAGGGGTCTTGAAGGTGTGGGTTCTGCCCTTATATGTGACCAGCAATCTTGCAGGGTGAATCACTCCATGACGAATCCCAAGGTTGCGCAGCTCTTTACGGACGGGGTCAAACTGTTTCCTAATTGTTGGATTCCTGTGGCCAAATCTGGGTAGAACCGCACCTGTTGATCCTGGTATTTAATTTCTCCTTTGGCTCGCGCCGCGTTGGAGATCGTCATCTTGTCTCTGTAGCTGAGGAACTTCATAATCAGCGTCCTCGGTGATGCCTTATTATCTCTCGGTGGGCCGATTCGGTGGGCGCTCTCTAACACAACTGATGACTGCAGCTCTGCGTTGTTCAGCGCTTCTGGAATCCACTTTTCCAAAAAGGAACATGGGTCCCGACCCTCGGTTCCCTCCGGTAGACCCACCAGCCTCAGGTTGTTCTGTCTCGAGCGGGACTCCAAGTCCAGGACATTATCTTCCAGACATTTATTTTTTAATTCCAAAGTGCGCACCTTTAATTGTAGGCTGGTGACGTCATCCTCAGTGCTGGAAATTCGAAGCTCCACCTGCGATACTCGTTCCATACAGTCGCTTAATTCCTTTCTCATTCCTTCTATCGCTGCTATAATCCCATAAAATTTAGTGGAAAAGTCTGCTCTCATTGCGCTAATGGCAGCGAGCACCGCACCTGTGCCGTCGCCAGTAGTCACCGCTCCACCGCTAGCTTGCTCCACCATATCTGGAGCTTTTTCTGCTTCGTCACGGACGTGAAAGTCCGTTAACTTGGACTGTTTTGGCGGTTCCGTTTTTCCTCCACCTGATTTCCCAGCCTTAGGCTTTACTGGCATATCCTCGCCCAAACGCTGGGATAGGTTTTGTTCCAAATGAGAGAGTTATTTGCCGACTTTTTATTTTTAGGAGCAGAGTAGAGTGAAACGCGTCTTCTTACGTGGCCGCCATAACCGGAAGTCGACAATCAGCACTTTAATATTGAGGTGCAGGATGTTAAAATGTCGTTCTGTGCTGTAAAAGTGAACAAAAGTCAGGGCCCTGATAATATATGTGGGCGCTTGGCAAAGTCCTGTGCACATGAACTAAGTCCTGTATTTCACTACATTTTCAATAAGTCCTTACAGACACAACATGTGCCTAAGATCTGGAAAGATGCTGTGGTTGTCCCCGTTCCAAAATCCAGCTGTCCTAAAATGGTAAATGATTTTAAACCAGTTGCTTTGACTTCAATTTTAATGAAAATTTTTGAAAAACTGGTCAGATTTGAGGTCCTAAAGCAGACTGAGCATGCACTGGATCCTTTGCAGTTTGCCTATAGGCCTCACAGAGGAGTAGAGGATGCCACTGTCACTCTGTTTAACATGCTTTTTGAACATCTGGATTTTAATGGGACACACGCCAGGCTTTTATTTGTGGACTTTTCTTCCGCCTTTAATACAATCCAACCTTATATTTTAGTTCAAAGGCTCCTGCACCAATTTGATTTGAGTAATAATCTGGTGGTTTGGATTCTGGATTTTTTAACCAACAGGACACAGAGAGTAAGGGTCAATGGTACATTGTCTGACCAAAAGTGTTCTTTTACTGGCTCTCTGCAGGGGTGTGTGTTGTCACCACTACTCTTCATCCTGTACACAAACATGTGTCAGAGCAGACATGACAACAGACACATTATAAAGTATGCTGATGATTCAGTTGTTGTCAGTCTCCTCCAGGATGGTTAGAGTGGCCACGGCCCAGTAGTTGATGATTTTGTTCACTGGTGTGAGGATTCCTACCTGCAGCTGAACACGACAAAAACTAAAGATATGATTATCGACTTTAGGAGGAAAACTCCCAGGCACGAAGTCACTATACTAAAAGGCCAGACCACTGAATGTGTACAATCCTACAAATATCTTGGGACGATTATTGATAGTAATTTAAACTTTGAAGAGAACTGTGAAAGGGTGTGCAAAAAGGGTCAGCAACATTTGCATTGTTTAAGGAAACTTGCACACTTCCAAATTGACCGAACCATATTGACAATGTTTTATCAGGCTTTTATTGAATCTGTTTTATCCTTTTCTTTAGTGTCATGGTTTGGTCAGATAAAACTGAAACAGAAGAAATCCTTGGATCAGGTAGTTAGATGGTCCAGTTGTTTGCTTGGTGAGTCACATCTGAGCCTGACATCCCTGTACACCAGACAGGTACAGAGGATTGCTACCTCCATTTTAAATGATGACTCCCACCCTTTGCACTGCCACTTTCAGCTTCTTCCCTCCAGACGGAGGTTTGCTGTCCAAAAAAGCAAAACCCAGCGCTACAAAAACAGCTTTGTTCCTGCTGCTGTCAAAGAGTTGAACAAGTTGTAACAATATATTGCACATAATTTAGTTACCTATTTATTAATTTTATTTTATATGTACTTATTTTGTAGGTTTTTTATTTGGGTTCTAAATCTTTTATTGGATTTTAGACTTTTGAGTTTTTAACCTCTTTGACTAGTCTTTAACTTTTTAATATGACCCTTCTCTCCTATCTCTTTGGTTTGTTTTTTTTTGTTTTGTTTTTCTCTTATCTCTTTGTCCTATGTCCTGATTGGTGGAGCCTTGAGTACTTTTATCATGTTTATAGTCAGCTACATGTGTGCCTGTGTTTGTGTTCATGTTGAATGTAATTGTGGCTTGTAAATATGGATGTCACCTGACTGCAAAACAAATCTACTTACGGGTACAAATAAAGTAACCTGAACCTGAACCTGAAAAGAATAACAAAATTTGGACCACGTCTCTAAAATATATAAAATAATCCCATTTCACACACACTCGCATGCACACCAGCAGCATATATACATAATGTATTTATATTATTCAATTCAATTCAATTCAACTTTATTTATATAGCACCATTTCACAACAACAGTCATCTCATAGCACTATCAACTGTAGGGGGAACCCCCACAGTTGCAGAAAGACCCCAGCAATCAGGCGATCCCCTGTGAGCAAGCACTTGGCGACGGTGGAGAGGAAAAAACTCCCCTTTACAGGAAGAAACCTCCAGCAGAACCAGGCTCAGGGAGGGGCAGTCATCTGCTGCGACTGGCTGGGGAGTGAGGGGACAGAGAAGATGAAAAGAACAGACATGTAGAGAGCAAACAGCACGATGGGGACTCAATCTATGGGAGAGAACAAACAGATGTTAATGACCAGCAATAAAAAATATTTCATTGAGTGTGAAGAAAGGAGTGAGGCCCAGTGCATTACTGGAGGTCCCCCGGCTGACTAAACCTATTAGCAGCATAACTAAGGGAGGGTTCAGAAACACATGATCCCTCCCTAATTGTAGGCTATATCAAAAAGGTAGGTTTTAGCCCTATTCTTAAAAACAGAGATCGAGTCTGACTCCCGAATCCAGATTGGCAGCTGGTTCCACAGGAGAGGAGCTTGATAACTGAAGGCTCTGCCTCCCATTGTACTTTTGGAGATTCTAGGTATTACAAGTAATCCTGCATTTTGGGAGCGTAGTGCTCTGTTAGGATAATACGGTAGTATCAGATCTTTTAAATAAAAAGGAGCTTGATTGTTTAGAGCTTTGTAAGTAAGAAGAAGGATTTTAACTTAATTCTAAACTCTATGGGAAGCCAATGAAGGGAGGCCAGAACCGGAGAGATATGATCTCTCTTTCTAGTACCTGTTAAAACTCTTGCTGCAGCATTTTGGATCAGCTGAAGACTTTTTAAACATGTTTTAGGACAGCCTGATAATAAAGAATTACAATAATCTAATCCTGAGCTAACAAAAGCGTGGATCAGTTTCTCAGCATCACTCTGAGACAAGATGCTCCTAATCTTGGCAATATTACGTAAATGATAGAAGAAGGCAGTCTTAGAAACAAATTTAATATGTGAATTGAAGGACAGATCTTGATCAAAAATAATTCCAAGGTTCCTCACAGAGCTATTAAGAGAAAGAGTAACTGCATCCAAACTGAAAGTTTGATTGGAAAGGTATTTCTTTTTTTTCAATATATTTTTATTGGTGATCTTGGTCAGATTGTTTACATTGAGAGCAGTACTTTATTACAAAGGAAAGATAAATAAAAAAAAATAATACACAAGAAAATGCCCTCGATTAATCTTCCCATAAGTTTTTTTTTTTCAGTATAAAAAATAACATAAACAAATAAACTGAACAGTGGACAAGTGGTATTAAATTTTTTCGCTTTCGCTCTTTTCTTCCCTTCAATGGGATAGATTACTTAAAGTCTCTCCTTTGATTTCCTGTATATTGGGTCCATTTAAGCCAGTATTTATCAAATTTATCTCTTTGTAGTCGTAAAGACATGGTAATCCTTTCCATCATAAATATATGGTATACCATATCATGTAAATCCTGAATTTTTGGTATGTCTGTTTGGAGCCATTTTCTCGTTAAGACTTTCTTTGCTGACAATAGTACAATTCTCATTAAATATTTATCTGCAAATGAGGCTATGTTAGGAATTTCCAAACCTAAGAACATGTACAGGAAGTCAAAGGGGACATGGGTAGAGAAAACCTTTTCCAGGCACTTATGTGTGTCTTTCCAAAATGGGGTAACTTTTGGGCAGGCCCAGAATACATGATAATGATTAGCCTCTTCATTTCCACATAGTCTACAACAACCGGTACCTAGATTTTGGTGGTTTTTTTGGACTGGGGTGATAAAGAAACGAATTAAATTTTTCCATCCAAATTCCCTCCAAATAGTTGAATAAGTAGTTTTCCATTGCACTGTACATAATGATTCCCAGTCACTATCATCTATTGCTGATCCTATTTCTTTTTCCCATTTCTTCTTAATATATAGGGTATTGGTGGATTTGTTTGCTTGAAATCTCTGATAAAATCTTGCTATAATTTTCTGAACAGTAGTAGTGCTAAAGGCCATTTGAAATATATTTAGAATTTTATTATCCTCCTTATCAGTCTTGGTCCTTATAATTTCATTATATCTATGTCTCAACTGTAGGTATCTAAAAAAGTCTTGGTTATTTAGCCCCTTTTTTGATTTAAGGGATTGGAAGTCTGCTAGCTCCCCCTTGTGGTTAAATGTGAAGTATGAAGTGAGTCCCATTGACGTCCATTTTTGAAATCTTGTGTCATTACGGTTTGGTAAAAATTCTGTGTCGTAAGCACACCATCTTAACATCATTTCAGTCTTGGTTAGTTTGTTCTCTCTACTTACGTCATTCCAAATCTTAAAAGTGAATTTTAGCCAGGGGTTATCCGGGTCTTTCAAATGTGATTGCAATTTCCTGTCTGCTATCATTGCTTGTATAGGAGGGCCCTTAGTGGCTTTTTCCTCTATATCTTTCCACCTAGATTTGAACATTGGATCACATAAGCAAACCAATGGTCTTAATTGGGTAGAGTAGTAGTAGTCCCTCATACATGGCAAAGATAAGCCACCTCTGTCCTTTGGCAGTTGTAATGTACTGTATCTTATTCGAGGTTTTTTCCCAAACCATATATAGCGAGAAATCAACTTGTCCCATTCTACAAATTGTTGTTTTGACACTTCAATTGGGAGAGTTTGGAAAAGGTAAAGTAATCGGGGTAAAATGTTTATTTTTATTGATTCTATTCTATTAATTAGTCCTAAAGTTGGTATTAGACTCCATTTTCTTAAATCCGATTTTATTTTGGAATTTAATGGGCCATAATTCTTTTCAAACAACTTTCCAGTGTCTCTACTTAATATCACGCCAAGATATTTCATGGAGTCTTTGTCCCATTTAAAATCGTATTTATTTTTTAACTCCATTGAGGGTTGATAATTTAAGGTCATAATTTGTGTTTTTTCAATATTTAATTTGTAACCTGAAAGTGATCCAAAATGCTCTAATATCTCCATCAATCTAGGTAGAGATTTATTTGGTTGACCTAAATAAATTAGGACATCATCTGCAAAAAGTGATATCTTCTGAGTGTCCCCATGTATATCAATTCCCTCAATTAAATTATCTTGTCTAATGTATTGACTAAGCGGTTCAATAAATAAAGTGAATAAAATTGGTTGAAAGGGGCAGCCCTGGCGACATGATCTTTCAAGTGAGGACTGGTTTGAAAGACTACCATTTATTTTTATTTTGGCTGTTGGTTTGTGGTAAATTGCCTGGATGCCTTAATGATTATATGGTGAAATCCAAATTTATTCAAAACTTTGTAAAGAAATGCCCATCTCACACTGAGTCAAAATGCTTTTTCAGCATCTAAACCCATAAACAATGCCTCAATCTTATTTTTTTTAATATGGGTATAACGTGGAGGGTCTTCTAATACTGTCTGAGTCTTGCCTCTGGCGGAATAAAACCAGTTTGATCATGATTAATAAGTCTGGGTATAATATTCAAGTCGCTTGCTATTATGGACGTGTATATTTTGTAGTCTAAGTTTAAGACTGATATTGGTCGATACTCTGGCTACAATTCAATTTATCTTTTCCCTCTTTTGGGATGACAGTGATAATCGCTTCTTTCCATGAGGGAGGTGGATCCCCTCCCTTCAGTACCCAGTTACACACTTCCCTCAGTCTTGGAATTAATTCCTCCCTGTAGGTCTTATACCATTCACCAGAGTAGCCGTCTGGGCCAGGGCTTTTATGTGGTTTTAGTCTTGTAATTGCATCATTGATTTCTTTATTTGTGATTTCTTTTATTAGGTTACTGTTCTCCTGTTCCGTGACTCCGGGGAGATTTAGTGAACTTAAAAAGATTTCAATGTGGTCACCATTGTTTAATTTAGGCTGTGAGTAAAGGTCTTTGTAATAGGTTACAAAACTCTCCTGAATTTCTGTAATATCATCATGTGTAATCCCAGTTTTGGGATTTTTTATTCTATAAATTGTGTTATCAGCCTGTTGTTTTCTTAGTTTAAAAGCTAGCCATTTCGTTGATTTCCCTCCAGCCTCATAATAATTTTGTTTAAGATAGATAAGCTTTTTTTGCGTTTCATCAGAATATATGTTATCAATTTCTTTTTGTAATCTTTTTATTTCATATTGTTTGTCATTGTTTAAAGTAATTTTGTGTTGTCTTTGTAGTTCGTTAAGATCCATTTGTAATTTTTTGAGTTTTTCTTTTTTTTGTTTTTTAATGAAAGAGGTGCTGGCAATAATTTTGCCTCTTATAACCGCTTTAAAAGCATCCCATAAAATGGATGGTGACACTTCCCCATTATCATTTTCCTTAAAGTATTCATCAATTTCTTCTTTTAATTTCTCTTTCATTTTTGAATCATTCAAAATATTGGAATTAAGTTTCCGGAAAGGTATTTCTAAGGTTTTTTGGACCAACAAGAATGACTTCAGTCTTATCTGAATTTAATAGCAGGAAATTACAAGTCATCCAAGCTTTGATTTCCTTAAGACAGGCTTCTAACTTGGCTAATTGATTACTATCATCTGGCTTCATTGACAGGTATAATTGTGTGTCATCTGCATAACAATGAGAATGTATACAGTGCTTTCTAATAATGTTGCCTAACGGAAGCATATATAAACTAAAAAGAGTAGGGCCTAGCACAGATCCCTGTGGAACTCCATGACTAAGCTTTGAGTTGAAAGAAAACTCCTTATTTACATGAACAAACTGGAACCTATCAGATAAATAAGATCTAAACCACTGCAACGAAGTTCCATTAAGTCCAACATAGTGTTCTAATCTATCAAGTAGAATATTATGATCAATAGTATCAAAAGCTGCACTAAGGTCTAAAAGGACAAGTACAGAAACCAGTCCATTATCAGATGCGATAAGGAGGTTAGTGACCTTCGCTAAGGCTGTTTCAGTACTATGATGGATTCTAAACCCAGATTGAAACTCTTCAAGTAAACCATTTCCCTGCAGGTGGTCAAATAATTGCATAGCAACAACTCTTTCTAAGATTTTTGAAATGAAAGGGAGATTAGAGATTGGTCTATAGTTAGCTAAAGCTCCTGGATCTAGCGTTGGCTTTTCGAGTAAGGGTTTAATTACAGCCGTTTTAAAAGCCTGCGGTACATGGCCTAAAGTTAATGAAGAATTGATTATATGAAGAATAAAGCTACCAATAAGTGGGAAGACTTCTTTAAATAACCTGGTAGGAATAGGGTCTAAAAGACAAGTTGAAGGTTTGGATGAGGAAACTATTTTGTCTAACTCACAAAGGTCGATTGGAGTAAACTCATCAAGACAGACATCAATTGAAGGAGTTGTAGTAGTTATAGTATTTAAGTTAACTGTGGGAAGAATCTGATTGATTTTATCTCTGATGGATGAAATTTTATTATTGAAAAAGTTCATAAAGTCCTGACTAGTAAGCTCTAAGCCTTAGAGTCTAAGGGAATGCTAGGATTGACAGAGTCCTGACTCTTTGTCAACCTGGCTACAGTGCTGAAAAGAAACCTGGGATTATTCTTGTTCTCTTCTATTAATTCAGAATAATAACTCGTTCTAGCTTTTCTAAGAGATTTTTTATAAATTAAAAGATGATTTCTCCAAGCTAAATAGATTTCATCTAAATTAGTGGAGCGCCATTTTTCTTTCTAATTGACGAGTCTTCTGTTTTAAGCTACGAGTTTCTGTGTTGAACCAAGGAGTTAGAAATCTCTGATTAGACTTTTTCTTTTTAAGGGGGCCACCAAGTCTAGAGTCTGATGCAGAGAAGCTGTAACACTATCCACCATGTTATCAATTACAGAAGGAGCAAGCTGTCTATAGCTTATTTCCGTTGTGTTGACACATGGCATAGAGGAAACAATCTGCATAAATTTGATAACAGCATCATCTGAGAGGCATCTACTGTAATAATATTTTTCTTTAGGAGCCAAATAGTCAGAAATAGTAAAATCAAAGGTTAACAGACAATGGTCTGACAGTACAGGGTTATGAGGAGACACTACAAGATTTTCTATTTCTATGCCATATGTCAGAACAAGGTCCAATGTATGGTGGAGGTAATGAGTAGAATTTCCTACTTTCTGAGAAAACCTAATCGAGTCTAATATTGAATTAAATGCCACATTAAGGCAGTCACTATCTACATCCACATGTATATTAAAGTCCCCTACTATAATTATTCTATCAGATTTCAGCACTAAATCAGCTAAGAAATCAGCAAATTCGGATAAAAATTCTGAGTAGGTTGATGGGGGACGATAAACTATGGCAAATAAAATTGGGTTTAACCTAAAATTGCTAAAGTGCCCAATACTGAGGACCAGGCCCTCAAAGGAATTATAACATGTTTTTTTTCTTTACATTAACTAGTAATTTGGAATGGTAAATTGTTGCTACTCCTCCTCCACAACCAGAACTTCTGGGATTTTGACAGTTTAAATAACCAGAGGGAGTTGATTCATTTAAACCAACATAATCCTCTTGCCCTAACCAAGTCTCTGTAAGGGATATTAAATCAATCTGATGATCAATTAACAGATCATGAACTAACAGAGACTTGGGAGTTAGAGACCTAATATTTAATAAACCACATTTAATTTTTAAATTATGAGGAGGAACAGAGGCCAAATCATTCAATTTAGAGGCTTTATGTTTAATTTGAGTTTTACCAATATTTTGCTTAATCACTTTGGGATGCTTATATATTATATTTTTATTTACTTTGGAGGGAGCAGACAATGATTCTCTGATGGGGAAGACAAAGGCTAAGCTGAGGGGTGGCGGATGAAGAGGAGCTGCAGAGAGGCGTGTAAGACTGTGACTCTGCTTCCTGGTCCCAACTCTGAGTTGTCAAGGTTTTGGAAATTTGGATAAAAAAGATGCCAGATTGTTAGATAAATGAGAAGCACCATCCAAAGTGGGATGAATGCTGTCTCGTCTCATAAAACCAGGTTTTCCCCAAAAAGAGCTGTTTTGTCAATGTAGCCCACATCATTTGCAGGACATTTGCAGGACACCACACAGACAGCCAGCGGTTCAAGGATGACGAGTGGCTAAACATGTCATCACTGGTCAGATTGGGGAGGGGCCCAGAGAATACTACTGTGGCAGACATCGTTTTTGCAAAGTCACACACCGATTCTACATTAAGTTTCGTGACTTCCGACTGCCGGAGACGGATTTTTTTTTTTTTGTTACTTATTTGTACCCGTAGGTAGATTCGGTTTTGCAGTCTGGTGACAAGCCACCGGCTGCTGGTCGCTGCCTGCGCGAGCGCCCTAAACCTACATGTTTTTGGTGTGCAGGAGGAAACCGGAGAAATCCCGGAGAAATCCCGGAGTAAACCCGCGCAACACGGGGAGAACATGCAAACTCCACACAGCTCACTGTTGGTCGGGGGCTGGGATCGAACCCACGATCTCATGATCCCCGCGATCCCCCGGCTGAGGGTAAAACTGTGCTGCCACAGTGCTAAACCACTGCGCCACCGTGCAGCACGGATGTCATTAGTTGCTAGCGTGAATAACATTGTGGAGTATTTACAGTTACTTTTAGCAGCATTTCAAATTTGACTCGATGTCGCCTGCTCTGGCCCCAGGAATGCATTTGAACTATGGGCCGCTGGAGTACTCTAAGGTTCACGTTTCTGACTACAGAGTCGCCCAATGATCAAGTTTTTTCCTCAGCGGGTGTGTTGCTGAGCAGGGAAAAACGATTAGAAACGTGATATATTATATTACATTATTATATATATAATAGTGTTCAAGTCACACCTCTGTCCACTGGTAGGCAGCGGTAAAACCGGCCCGGGGTCCAAGGGCAGCCCCAAATCATATACGCCCCTGGCCGCTGAAGGTAAGACCTGCTCAGAGGCCCTGGTGCCTGGGGCCGCCGTCTGCCTCTGGATCAAAAACAATCTCTCTTGCCATAATGTTCCTCTTCACCACCGACTGCGTCACTCCTCAGGACCCGCTGTGCTGCTGTCCGGCACACTGTCCCCCCTGTACCCGTTGGTCCGCTCCCGACCGCTTTCAACACCGCCGTTGTGGCTCTAAACATTCTGGCCCCCTGTGGCCAAACTCCGGGGAGACCCGACGCCTGCTCATTGGCACCGCTCGCTGCGTCGGGCGCCTCGCCATACCGCCAGCGCCCACGTCCAGAGCGCATTAAGCTCTGGCACTGAGACACTGCCCGACCTCTACGGTGCCTGGCGTCTCCTCCCTGTCATCTGAGGTACTCCGCTGCTCTGCCTCTGTGCACAGCTGCTGTTGTTGCTCCCTCCCAGGGCTCTCAGCTTCACTCTTGTCAGTGTCATTCTCCGACCCAGGTGTTTCGCTGCTTTCAGCACCCTCGTCCCAGGCGCTCTGCTGCGTCGACTCCATGTCCAGCTGCAGTTGCTCTCCCCCGGGCTCTCAGCATCACTCTCCGACCCAGGAATCTTGTCGCTGCCCCTAGCACCTTCGTCTCAGGCACTCTGCTGCGTCATCTCCATGCCCGACTGTCGCTGCTCTTCCCCAGGGCTCTCAGCTTCCATGGTCCCGCTCACTCGCTGCCTAGCCTCCAGCTGCGGGGATGACTCCTGCTGCTCTCCCTCTCCGCTGTCGTCGCACACCGCGCCATCCAACTCATCAGTGCTCTGGTCCTCCACCTTCCTGCACTTTGCAGCTGGCCCGCCATCTTCAGTGACCGGGGACTCCCCCGGCCCCACCTTGATGCCCAGCTGGTAGCCTGGAGCTCTCTTTTGGTGCGCAGTTAGCTTCATGGCTAGCCCGTCCATAGACACCGACTGTGCCGTTAGCTTCTCCCAGCTAACTAGCTTAGCCTCGTTTGACGCTAACACTCCCGCCACCGACAACGTTGTGGTCCTCGTCTGCCCAGCGAAAAATTCGGCCAACCGCTCGACAGCATCCTCATAGCGCTCGGTCTCTCCCAATGTACCGAGAATTCTTCAGCCCTCCGCGCTGAGATGATGGGCCAGGAGTGCTCATCGTCTTCTCCCGTCGAGTCCACCTAGGCCCAGCGCCCTGATGTAACCCTCAAACATGGCCCTCCACTTCGGCCACAGGCTCACTGGTCGTCCTGTGTATTCCAGAAACGGCACTAGGGGTTGAGGTAGCCCATACGCTGCCATAATTATTCTTGTTGCCAAAATGTTATGTATGAATAATGTGAGACAGGAGCCGTGCTGAATTGAACAGCAAACTACTCTTTATTAGACACCACAAAACTATATACACAGTGGGCCGTGCCCGCCTGACGTCACGCCAGTGGGTGGGTATGGCATCACACACACACTACACCACAAACGGCTCACACCCGTGCTCAGAATCATGACAATCTTAACTTGCCAGGTACATAATAATGAACATAAATTAGTTAATTAATATTGTAGTAGCTGGTGAAGAAAATCCTCAGCATTTCATCAGTCGCTCTTGCCTTTCCCTGCAATGAATCCTAACCACACCTGTTAGCTAAGTGACTCTTCATTATTGCTCCCGTTACCAGCGGGTTAAAACCACCATAAATGTCTCCACTGCTTACATACCTCTTCTGCTTTTTTTCCGTGTTTAAAGTAATTTAATAAGCTCATGCTTCTCTCGGACAGTGACGCTAGAGAGACACTCTGCCTGTTGACCGGAACAGTCGCGGGCGGCGCCCTTCCAAACTCCGCACAGATGATGGTCACGCGTGTTGTTTGTGTATGCGCTTGCAGAGCGTCATTCCTACATATTTTTTTTTCTTAAATTCATATTCCTTAGCATGGTGGCATAAATCCAAGGATGGCAGCCCGCCATGCAGAAATGTTACCAGAGGAAACCCTGTATCATATTTAAAAGGCAATGGCTATGGATATGGAATCGTATCCATAGAATTCTTGTTACAGATATGGCTCGAATCTGATTGGCCAGTACGTTCTATTAATGTGTATCTTAAAAGCAGCAGGCTACAGGTATGGAAATCTGAGGCATTTATTTGTTTCAAAATTTTAATTAATAGCTACGTATGTCTACCTTTTTGACCTTACACACTCCCAAATCCTAAGACTAACCTCTTAATTAAGTGTAAACTTCATCTCATATCAAGTAAAATGGTTTGGACAAGGTGCCAATAGCAGAACGCAAACCAGTATCCTTCTGATCGCAGACCCAACATACAGCAGAGAAAATAAGTATTGAACGTGTTGTGGAATGTGTGAAATCAGAGGCAGATTCATTTCAGATGATTTATTGCACACTCACATCTCTCAAGCACAGAACAGACAGAACATTTAAGCAGAAACTCTCCTCTTAAGTTTCATGGCATTTACATCACACACAACATGACATTTGCATCACACTGCATTCAACATCCTTCATCCTTGACTCCTTCCTATCTCACCAGGAACCTCCTGCTCTTTGTTCTCCCATGCTTATCCACTGTCTCCTGTCTGAGATGCTAGATAATCTGGCTTCCCCAAGGTGCTACACTACCCCCCCCCCAGCATCTTAGATAGAACAATAGAATAACAGTCCACATGCTGTGATAGAACAATTGAACTGGGGTTTACCGCCTCCGCGGCGTGCCGGTGGGAGGCTGCTGGGAGTGTGTCTGACTGTGGGTGGGCTGTTGCTGGGGGGGGGGGCACTTTGGTCTGTCCATGTGGCTGCTCTGGTGAATCGTTTCCCTAGGGAGCTCTCCGTGGGGGTCTTCCACGCCCAGGGGCCTTAGCCAACAGCACTTGCTCGTCCGTCACAACGAAAGCGGGTTTGAGTCTGTCTATGCCAATTTTTTCCCTCCTACCCCCCAAGTCTAGCAAAAAATGCTTATCCCCTGTTTCCAGCACTCTGAACGGTCCATCATAGGGTGGGCGCAATGGAGGGCGGTGGGCATCGTGTCTGACAAATACGAACTCCGCGCTCTTCAAAGTTTTAAGCACGAAAACACGTGGAAAACTGTGGTGGGCAGGGCCCGGCAGCGTGCCTGTGTTTGCGCTACGCTGCAAAAGCTGAGACGGGGAGCTGCCCGGCGCGGGATTATCTGGCAGAAATTCCCCGGGCAGCCGTAGTGGCTGCGCAAAAACGAGCTCTGCTGGGGAAGCTTCCAGATCCTCTTTCGGCGCGCAGCGCAACCCCAATAAAACCCACGGCAGCCTGTCTACCCAATTTGCATCCGTCAATGAAACCCTGAGTGCTGCTTTCAGTGATCTATGAAAACGCTCGCATAACCCATTGGCCTGTGGGTTGTACGCGGTTGTGCGGTGAATTGTAACACCCAGGCTGCGGGCCATCGCGGACCAGAGTTCGGAAACAAATTGAGGGCCCCTGTCGGACGTAATGTCTGACGGGACTCCAAAACGCGCCACCCATGCTGTTAAAAAAGCGCGCGCTACGTCCGTGGACGTGGTTGCCGCCAGCGGGACCGCTTCTGGCCAGCGCGTGGTGCGGTCCACCATTGTCAGGAGGTGCGTGCACCCCTGTGATGGCGGGAGGGGGCCCACGAGGTCCACGTGAACATGGTCAAACCTCTTAGCCGGAATACGAAACGGCTCCAAGGGAGCCTTCGTGTGTCTGTGTACCTTGGCTCATTGGCACGCCACGCAGGCTGCAGCCCACTCTTTCGCTTGTTTGCGTAGGCTCGGCAACACAAACCACTCTCCCACCATTTTGACCGACGCGCGCACTCCTGGGTGCACCAGAGTGTGAACGACTCAAACACACGGCGGCGCCATGCGGCCGGGACCACCGGATGCGGGCGACCCGTGGAGACATTGCAGATTGGGGGGGGGGGGGGGCGCCGTCCTGCAGCACCCTGCTCTCCAGCCTTAACCCTGTTGGTCCAGACTGGAGCGTGCGCACGTCTGCATCACTAATCTGCTCCGCGGCCATGGCTGCGTAATCTATCCCAACGCAGACCGGGGCCACCACGGCATGCGAGAGGCAGTCCGCCACTACATTCATTTTATCAGACACATGCTGAATGTCGGTAGTAAACTCTGAGATCGCGGCCAGCTGTCTCTGCTGCCGGCCCGACCACGGTTCTGAAACCTTGGCCATCGCGAATGTCAGCGGCTTGTGGTCCATGAACGCGGTGAAGCTGCGCCCTTCCAGCCAGAACTGGAAGTGGCGTATGGCCAGGTGAAGAGCCAGCAACTCTCTGTCGAACGTGCTGTATTTACGTTCGCTGTCGCGCAAAGTTCTGCTGAAAAAGGCGAGCGGCTGCCAAGCCCCGGAGACGTGCTGCTCCACGACAGCCCCTATGGCCACGTCTGAAGTGTCGGTGGTGAGCGCTATGCGGGCTGTCGGGTCTGGATGCGCCAGCAGTGTGGTGTTTGCCAGGGCTGCTTTAACTCCCGAGAACGCCCGCTCTCGCTCCGGGGTCCATTCGACCCTATCCACGGGTTTCTGTTTGGTTTTTTTGTTTTTTTTTTAACTTAAGTTTTTGTAAAGGGTATACATGTCATTACAGCATTGCATTGTTTACATTTTCATCACGTTCCCTTATTTTTTGTTATTTGACAACACTGGAAGAATAATTATTACAACACCCCTTTTTTTAAGTGAAAGAAAAAGTGAAATTAAAGAGAACAAAAAAAAAAGCAAAACAAAAAAGAAAGAGAAAAAAAGAGCAAAAAACAAACAAACAAAAATTAAATAAAAATAAAAGAGCATCTGAGTAGCGTTGGAACAAAGAGCGGTGCCATTATTGAAATGGTATTTGTCAAAGATTAGATCTAATGGAAGACACATATGCGATCCAGGGTTGCCAAAAGTTCAAGAACCCATCCATGTTCTGTCTCAGTGCGAATGTCAACTTTTCCATCAAGTAAATGTCTTGGATCACGTTAATCCAATCTTCAGGTGTAGGACAGTCCTTCAACATCCATTTTTTAGTTAGGGCTTTTTTACTTGCCAATATTAAAACAGTGAATAAGTATTTTTCTCCTCGTCTTTCCAGTGAGTCCGGTAGTAAACCCAAATACAAAGTCACAAAAGAAAAGGGAACTGTTATTTTGAATATTTTCCCCAATATTGTCTGTACATTGGTCCAATATTGGTGGATAACTGGGCATGACCAAAACACATGGAAATGATTTGCAGTCTCTTCACCACACAAGCGCCAATAATTCAACCCCTTATGAGTAAATTTGTTTTGTGCAGGTGTTCTGAAAAATCTTACCAAATTTTTCCATCCAAATTCTCTCCACTGCAGGGATGAGGTACTTTTCCATTGCTGTTTATTTAGCTTTTCCCATATTTCCAGTTGTAAAGTGAAATTCCCCTCTTTTTCCCATATCTCTTTTATATATGATGTGTTGTCTCCTTTTAAGTCTTGAAGACCTTGGTATATTTTAGAAATGTATCTGATCCCTGGGATCCCTTTATATGCCATTAAGAAGACCTTCAGAACACCTGACTGGGCCCTTTCCAAATCCTCCTTTTTAAGTATATTGTTTATGTGGTGTCTAAGCTGAAAGAACTTGTAAAGGTCTTGATTTATTAGACCTTGTTTTTTCAAATCTTCAAAACTTCTTAAAATTTGCCCTTTAAAAAAATCGTAATATTTTATCAGTCCGTTCTCTTTCCACTTTTTAAATCTAGTGTCTGTTTTATTAGGAGTAAAGTCTTGATCATAGGCAATCCATTGCAGAAATCGATAGGGCTCTTTAGTTTGATTCTCTCTGACTGTCTTAAACCAAATTTTTAGCGGGGTCTCTATCCACGGGTTAGTGTTATTCAAAAGTTTAGGTAAGGCATTGTTCCCTATTATCGCCTGTAGGGGGATGTCACTTGTTATTTGGCATTCCATCTCCTTCCATTGTGCAGTGTAGACTGGGTTACATATCTCTACTAAAGTTTTAATTTGTGCGGCTTTAAAATAGTCCCTGATATTTGGCAGCGCAAGCCCACCTTTGACTTTGTTTAGCTGTAGGGTTCTATATTTGATTCTAGGTCTCTTGCCCTGCCATACGAATCTTGAGATCCTTCTGTTCAGCTCCTGCCATGTTTTTTTGGGAGGTTCTACCGGTATTGTTTGGAAAAGGTATAGAAGACGTGGAAGTATATTCATTTTGACTGCATCAATTCTTTGTGCAGTACCCAAGAATGGTATCATATTCCATCTTGCTAGATCAGATTTTATTTTTGCCACCAGTGGATTATAGTTTAGTGTTATAATTTTGTTGAGTTGTTTCGGGATATTGACCCCCAGATATTTCATAGATTCCATCTCCCAGTTAGTTTTGAGTTTGCTTAGTAAATATTGATTTGGGTCATAGTTGAATGTTAAAACTTGGGTTTTATGCATGTTTAGTTCGTACCCCGATAAATCTCCATACTCTGAAAAAACTGAGATTAGTTCTGGAAAAGAGGTGCCCGGCTGCCCCAGGTATATTAAAATGTCATCAGCAAAGAGTGCTATTTTATGTTCCTTCTGACCAAGTGTAATACCTTGAATTTTTTGATTCTGTCTTATCCATTGGCTCAGAGGTTCTATGAAGATTGCAAAGAGCAGTGGAGACAATGGGCAGCCCTGATGACATCCTCTTTCCAGCTCAAAAGATGATGATAAATTACCACTAATCCTTATTTTAGCTGTTGGTTTTTTATATAATGCCTGGATAGTTCTAATAAAGTTGTTATGAAAATTGAAACTGGATAAGATTCTATATAGGAAAGACCAGTCAACTGAATCGAATGCTTTTTCAGCATCTAAACCCAATATGACTGCATTTAAGTTATATTTTTTTATATGATGAATTATGTGTAAAGTGCGTCTAATGTTGTCTTGTGTCTGTCTTTGTCTTATAAAACCTGTTTGGTCTAAATGAATTAAGTCTGTCAATATATTTTCTTACCTTTTGGCAAGGATAGTGGTAAAAAGCTTCTAGTCCTGATTTAATACACTGATTGGTCTGTAGTTGGAGCATTCTAGTTTATCCTTTTCAGGTTTAGGTATGACTGCAATGACCCCTTCTCTCCAGGAGGGGGGGATTTCCCCTGTGTGGAGGACATAGTTAAATGTTTTCAGGAGGAGAGGAGATAGTTGCTGTTTAAAGGTTTTGTACCACTCTGCTGTATAGCCATCAGTTCCTGGGGATTTGTTAGCTTTAAGTTTCATAATTGCTTTTTCTAATTCTTTAGGTTGTATTTCTGACAGTAGTGTTTTATTTTGAGACTCAGTGAGTTGGGGAAGGTTTAATGTGTTTAGGAATGCTTCGGATGCGTTTTTATGTTTTTTGAGGGAGTACAAGTTCTTATAGTAGTTCTCGAAGCTTTTAAGAATATCCTGAATTCTGAATTTTATTTCCTTTGATACTGGGTCTCTGATTTTGTAGATTGCTCTTTCCGTTTGTTGTTTCCTCAATTTATAGGCTAGTAATTTTGCCGATTTGCTGCCTGCTTCATAGTATTTTTGTTTCAGAAATGTAAGTTTCTTCTGGATTTCTATTGTGTAGATCTCATTTATTTGTTTTTTAATTTCCTTAATTTTGAGCGAGTCATTAGAATGAGTGTTGCCTTTGTGTTCTTTTTCTAGGTTCTTAAGTTCTGACTCTAAAGTGGATAGTTTTTCTTGTCTCAGTTTCTTTTGGATTGCCAGTTTTGCAATAATCTTTCCCCTTATTACAGCTTTGCATGCATCCCACAGTATTAAAGGGGATACTTCTCCATTATCATTTTCTTCCAAATATCTGAGAATATCTGATTCCAATTCATCTTTCAGTGGTCCTTTCAGGACATTTGAATTCAGCCTCCAAGAAAATGTATTATTTGTGTATTTTTGGATACTTAAGTCCATATAGATCGGACGGTGGTCAGAGAGATGCATCAGTCCTATTTTACATGTTTTTACTCTTCCAATGTCTCTATTAAACATAAAAAAAATAGTCAATCCTTGAGTATGATGAATGTGGCGCTGAGTAAAATGTATAATCTTTTACACTGGGGTTGAATTCCCTCCACACATCACAGATTCCCATTTCTTTTAGTAGCATCCGAGTTTTCCTACTTTGAGTGTTATTTTGATGTGGAGAATTACCTGATGCATCCCAGTATGGATTCAGTCTTAGACTGAAGTCTCCACCACATATCACTAAACCTTGGGCTTTAGTTATCATTAGGTCAAATACATTTTTATAAAATTTCCAGTTAGCCCCTGGAGGTGCATATACGTTCAGCAGGGTGATATCTTCTCCCTCTAGCCGCCCAATTACCAAACTGTATCTCCCTTCTTTATCTTTGTGTTCTGATTTTTTTTTCAAATGTAATTTTGGTTGAGATCAATGTCGCTACTCCCCTCCTCCTCCCTGACTTATATGAAGATGAAGAGATCATTTTAAACCCTTGTCTATTGAGTTTAGTGTGCTCCACGTCTGTTAGGTGGGTTTCTTGTAAAAATATTATTCCTGCTTTGTCTTTTTTCATTTTGCTTAGAATCTTGGATCTTTTAACTGGATTTAGGATCCCTTTTACATTATATGAGATTATTTTGGTTACACCCTGTTTCTCCATTGTATTGTCTTATTTAGTATAACAGTGTGGTGGCCCTCTTTTATGCTACTCAGAAACTGAAAGAACATTAAGAACATAAAAAACATCTCTGTGTGGACCACATTTGAGCCTTGATTCTTTCGCTCGGGTCTGCTGCGGGTTTAAACACCGTTACCGGGAGCCCTCTTCTCGCCATATCCGCGGTTGCTTCTTCCGCCAAATTATAGAGACATGTCTCTTCACCGTAGAAAACCCTTAGCGTCGCCGGAAATGGCGTCTGGAAGCGCAATTTTTTCTCTCGTAGCACCTTTTTAGCGTTGTTGTATTCCCAACGCTTTTTAAGGACCTCTGGGGCATAATCGTGCTCCACGAAAACTTTTCTCTCTTGGTGCATAAATCCTTTTTTTCTGCCAAGCCAGTCTTACAACCTCTTCTTTTATTTTGGAGTTGGAGAATCTCACCACCACCGATCTTGGTGGCGCTTCCACTGCCAGCCTAGGGGCTAATGTACGGTGCGCCCTTTCTATCTTCAAGTCGGTGGATTGGGGAATATCCAACTTCTCTCTCAGTAAGGATTCCACGCATGCCGCCATTGTGGTGAAACCATCCTCGACTCCTTCTTTCAGACCATGAATTCTTATGTTGTCTCTTCTCAGTCTTCCTTCTTGGTTGGTTAGCTTAGCCTCTAGTCTTGACTGTCTTTTGTGAAGATCCAGCACGGAATCTTCCAGCGCTTTTATTCTTTCCCCTGCTTCCAAGATTCGGTTCTCGGCCTGGTCCACTCTGCTGTTTGTCCTTTTTAATTCTTTGAATTCATAAAATTCGGCCCAACATTCTCGGCGAAATCGTCTTAATTCTTTAAATACCATTTTCAAGCTAACCTTTTTTGTTAGCTTCATTCAGCTCCTCGTCTTCTGAATGGAAATCCTCCGGATCAGATTCTTCGGCCAATGCGTGTCCTGGCCTGGTAAATGTTGATTTCTTCTGTTTTCCTTTAGGCATGATGACTTTGTCCTTTGATTTTCACTCTTCCAAAAATCCGTTAAATCTGATTTTCAAGGTATTTTACTGGATTGGGTCTGGGAGCTTCAGCGTTAAGCTGCAATCACCATGGTGTCCAGACTGGAAGTCCCGGGTTTCTGTTTCTTGAGCGCGGCGTACAATGGTTGCATGAGCTGCGCCGCGCGGGGAAGGAAACGGTTATAAAAGTTCACCATTCCCAAAAATTCCTGCAGTGCCCTGACTGTCTGAGGCCGGGGAAAATCCGCCACGGCGCGCACTTTGTCAGGCAGCGGGATCGCTCCTTCCGGAGAGACGCGGTGCCCCAAAAAATCAATCTCCGTCACGCCGAACTGGCATTTCACCGGGCTGATTATTAACCCATGCTCCTCCAACCTCCAGAAAACCGTCGTGAGGTGGGTTTCGTGTTCGTCTTCGAACGCACTGGCTACCAGGATATCGTCCAGGTAGACGAACACAAACGGGAGATGGCGCAGCACTGCATCCATCATGCGCTGGAACGTCTGTGCCGCTCCTTTTAACCCGAATGGCATGCGCAGGAACTCGAATAGACCGAACGGAGTTATTACCGCTGTTTTGGGTATGTCTTCAGTGCGCACTGGGACTTGGTGGTAACCGCGGACCAGGTCTATTTTGGAAAAAATGCGCGCTCCGGCAAGGTGAACGGAAAAATCCTGTATGTGGGGAATTGGGTAGGGGTCGTGCGCTGTGGCGTTGTTCAACCTGCGGAAATCCCCGCACGGTCGCCACGATCCCCCAGCCTTAGGGACCATGTGTAGCGGGGATGCCCATGGGCTGTTCGAGCGCCTGATGATGCCCAACCTTTCCAGATTGGCGAACTCCTCGCGCGCTATGGGCAGTTTAGCTGCGTCCAAGCGCCGAGGTTTTGCAAAAACGGGCGGCCCGGAGGTGGTGATAAAGTGCTCCACCCCGTGTTTAGTGATGGCCGCGGAAAATGTCGGGACCGTGAGTGCTGGGAACTGAGTGAGCAGTGTGTGGAACTTACCGCCTGTAGCTGTGATGTTGGCTTGTGCTGTTGGCTGGGTCACTCGAGCTATACAGGGGAGAGAGTCAAAGGACAGTGCATTAACCAGGCGCCTGTTAGCAACATCAACCAGTAAACCATTTGCACACAGAAAATCAGCCCCCAGGATATGGTAATTCAGTGCTGCTACGACAAAAGTCCCCTCATATGTACGGCCGTGTAGAGATAAGAGTAGAGTCCTCTCACCAAAGGTCTTAATATCCGAGCCGTTTGCTGCCAACATCCCGGGGAAGCTAGGTCCTGCCAGCCGGTCAGCGTAGGTCGGCCGGATGAAGCTCTTCTGGGCTCCGGTGTCCACGAGGAAACGCCTCCCCGAGCGTGCATCCGTCAAGTAGAGCAGCTTGTTCTCTTCACCGAGGGTCGCAGCTGCTACCGACCCCCGGCCTTGGCGTTTTCCCGAGCGCTTGAATTGGCACGGTGGCGCACATCTGCGTGCGTTCTCTCCGAAGTGGCAGTGGTAGAAACAGAGCGTGTATCTCTGGCGCTCCTTGGCCCCCGCTGCTGCTACGGTCGGTGGCTCCTCGCCTCCACTGGTCGTCTCACTGGGCTCCGCCGCTGCCGCGTTGACTGTGATCGCCCTGGTGGTGATGATGATCCGGTCTGCCTCCTGTGCTAGCGCACAGTAGCCGTGCGCGGCCAGCCACGGCGAATTGGCCAGAACCACTCTCGCCACTGTAGGAAGGTTCCGGAGGAAGAGGTGTGCAAACAGAAAGTGCCCGTCGTCCGTGCCCATTAACGCCAGCATCTTCTCCATCAGGTCTACAGCCGAACCATCTCCTAACTCGGTCCGCGTCAGGAGCCTCTCCGCTCTCTCACAGTCCGAGAGCGTGTAGCGCTGGATGAGCGCAGCCTTGAGCGCCTCGTATTTGCTGCAGGCTCGCTACCGGCTGAGCTGTGCGGGCGTCGAGCGCTGCGACCACATGGTAGAATCTGGTATCATCTGCCGTTACTAACCCGGAGGGCGAACTGGGCCTCGGTGAGGTGGAACCAAGAGCGCGGGTTGTGCTGCCAGAAATCCGGTAGCTTGACTGAAACCGCACACGCGTGGCTGGAGGTTCCAGTCTGGGCTGTCTGCGGGATGGCTGCCGCCTCGCTGTAGCTTCCTGACCGGGCCGGCTCCGGGGATCTTGCCTCGTGTTCCATAATACGTCTTGGGTCACCAGTGTGGAGTGTGTGAAATCAGAGGCAGATTCATTTCAGACGATTTATTGCACACTCACATCTCTCAAGCACAGAACAGACTGAACATTTAAGCAGAAACTCTCCTCTTAAGTTTCATGGCATTTACATCACACACAACATGACATTTGCATCACACTGCATTCAACATCCTTCATCCTTGACTCCTTCCTATCTCACCAGGAACCTCCTGCTCTTTGTTCTCCCATGCTTATCCACTGTCTCCTGTCTGAGATGCTAGATAATCTGGCTCCCCCAAGGTGCTACAGTGTCAACATTTTTCTCATTAAACACATTTCTGATGGAGCCACTGACCTGAGATTTTCACCAGATAATTCATACAAAGAAATCAAGGCAACTGTGTTCACAAAACAAGTTATACTGTATTTAATAAAGTGGAATGACACAGGGAATAAGTATTGAACATGCTTGGTGAAATTCATTTAATATTTAGTAGAAAAGCCTTTGTTTGTAATAACAGCTTCCAGACATCTCCTGTATGGAAAAACTAGGTACAGGCATTGCTCAGGAGTGATTTTAGCCCATTCTTCCACACAAACTGTCTTCAACTCTTGAAGGTTTTGTGGGTGTCTTCTGTGAACTCTGTTCTTCAGTTTGTTCCATAGATTTTCTATTGGATTCAGGTCAGGTGACTGATTGGGCCATTCTTGCATCTTTATTTTCCTTCTCCGGAGCCAGTTGAGAGTTTCCTTGGCTGTGTGCTTGGGACCACTGTCTTGCTGAAATGTTCACCCTCGTTTCATCTTCAGGATCTTGGCAGATGGCAATAGATTCTTATCAAGGATGTCTCTGTACATTTGTCCATTTATCTTTCCTTCAATTATATGAAGTCTGCTTGTACCCTGTGCTGAAAAACACCCCCACATCATGATGGGATGTGCAGTGCCATTTCTCCTCCAAACATGCTGTGTGTTGTGGCATCCAAAAAGTTCAATGTTGGTCTCATCTGACCAGACTATATTCTCCCAGTATTTTACTGACTTGCCCAAATGTTGTGCAGCAAACCTTAAATGAGCTTCAACATGCTTTTTCTTCAGCAATGGAGTCTTGCGAGGTGAGCGGGCATAGAGTCCATGTCGGTTGAGTGCATTACTTATTGTTTTCTTTGAAACAGCAGTACCTGCTAACTCCAGGTCTTTCTAGAGCTCTCCACGAGTGGACTTTGGCTCTTGGATAACTCTTCTGATAATTCTTTTGACTTCTCTGTCAGAAATCTTGCGAGGACCTCCTGGTTGTGGCCGGTTTATGGTAAAATGAAGTTCTTTCCACTTCCAAATGATGGCTCTGACAGTGTTCACTGGAACATTCAGCAGTTTAGAAATGCACCTGTAACCAATGGCATCATTATGTTTTGCAACAATAATTTTTGCAAAGGTCTAGAGAGAGCTCTTTTCTTCTACCCATCATGAGTTCTTTGTGGTGTGACAATCTGATATTCACAGACCTTTTTAAAGGCTATCAGTCAGGACTTAACCAGCTGAAATTAATTTGCACTGATGTGGGATGGGGTGGCTTCCTAAATTCTGATGGACTTCAGCTGGTTTCTTGGCTTTCTATGCCTTTTTGTGCCTCTTTTTCTTCATGTGTTCAATACTTATTCTCATTCCACTTTATTAAATATAACTTGTGAACACAGTTACCTTGATTTCTTTGTATGTATGGATTACTTGGGTTGTTGTACTGGTATCTGGTGATCTGAAAGGGTTTTGTGAGATTGTCAACTCTTCCATACCAATAGAAATTTCATATAGGGATACAGCTTCCGTATCCATAACCACTGCCTATTTAAAAAAAAAATCAAATATAATGAACAAATATCTGGATAATAGAATATTTAGGTATAGCCCTAGAAATTTAGATGAAAAATCTGATGATTTACAAGAAAAAAAAACGCAAATTTATAAGAAAAAAATGTGCAAATTTAAGAAGAAAAAAGTCACCTATTACTAATGCTAACAAGCCAGTTTATTGTTATGGCATGATTGCTTTTATTTTGTACAGAATAAGCTACAGCACAGTTAGGAATTTTTTTATCCCACCTTTAATGTGAAATATTTTGCCATTGTGGAGCGTGTAAATGAAGAGGCAGATTTGTTTCAGACGCTTTATTACACACTCTCACATTCTCAAGCATAGTAAGAATGACATTAAAGTAGAAGCTCTTCTCTTAAATACCATGACATTCTTCTAGAATCTTCTCACACACAAAAGATGATCTTCTCGTCCAATCGCAATCAACCCACTCATCCTTAACACCTCCCTGTTATCTTACTAGGGAACCCCCGCTCTTTGTTCCTGTCTAAGATGGTATACAATTAGGCTCTCCCCAGGTTGCCACACCACCACCCCCCAGCAACTTAGATAGGACAAAAGGATAACAGTCCACATGCTGTGATAGAACCATTAACATCAGTCCACATGCTGCTTGGGCTTCAGTCTTCTCCCGTATCTGCTGTAACCAGAATTCGCCGCCTCCGTGGCGCTGCCCTGCCTTTGGGGGGCTGTTGTTTGGGGGGAAAACCTTTCTGTCTGTCCGTGTGGGTGCTCAGAGGAATCGTCTCTCTGGGGAGCTCCCCGTGGGGGTCTTCCACGGCGAGGGGCCCTCGCCAACAGCACTTGCTCGTCCGCCACAACGAAAGCAGGTTTGAGTCTGTCTATGCCAATTTTTTCCCTCCTACCCCCCAAGTCTAGCAAAAAATGCTTATCCCCTGTTTCCAGCACTCTGAACGGTCCATCATAGGGTGGGCGTCGTGTCTGACAAAAACGAACTCCGCGTTCCTCAAAGTTTTAGGCACAAAAACGCACGGAAAACTGTGGTGGGCAGGGCCCGGCAGCGTGCCTGTGTCTGCGCTATGCTGCAAAAGCTGAGACGGGCAGCTGCCCGGTGCGGGATTATCTGGCAGAAACTCCCCGGGCAGCCGGAGTGGTTGTGCAAAAACGAGTTCTGCCGGGGAAGCTTCCAGATCCTCTTTAGGCGCGCAGCGCAACCCCAATAAAACCCACGGTGGCCTGTCTACCCAATTTGCATCCGTCAATGAAGCCCTGAGAGCCGCTTTCAATGATTTATGAAAACGTTCGCATAGCCCATTAGCCTGTGGGTTGTACGCGGTTGTGCGGTGAATTGTAATACCCAGGCTGCGGGCCATTGCTGACCAGAGTTTGGAAACAAATTGAGGGCCTCTGTTGGACGTAATGTCTGACGGGACTCCAAAACGCGCTACCCATGCTTTTAAAAAAGCGTGCGCCACCTCCTCGGACGTGGTTGCAGCCAGCGGAACCGCTTCCGGCCAGCACGTGGTGCGGTCCACCATTGTCAGGAGGTGCGTGCACCCCTGTGATGGCGGGAGGGGGCTCACGAGGTCCACGTGAACATGGTCGAACCTCTTAGCCGGAATACGAAACGGCTCCAAGGGAGCCTTCGTGTGTCTGTGTACTTTGGCTCGTTGGCACGCCACGCGGGCTGCCGCCCACTCTTTCACTTGTTTGCGAAGGCTCGGCCACACGAATTTCTCCCCTACCATTTTGACCAACGCGCGCACTCCTGGGTGCGCCAAAGAATGAATCGAGTCAAACACGCGGCGGCGCCACGCAGCCGGGACCACGGGACGCGGGCGACCAGTGGAGACATCGCAGATTGGGGGGGGGGGGGCATGCCGTCTTGCAGCACCCTGCTCTCCAGCCTTAACCCTGTTGGTCCCGACTGGAGCGCGCGCACGTCCGCGTCACTAACCTGCTCCGCGGCCATGGCTGCGTAATCTATCCCCACGCAGACCGGGGCCGCCACGGTGCGCGAGAGGCAGTCTGCCACTACATTCAGTTTACCCGACACATGCTGAATATCGGTAGTAAACTGAGATCGCGGCCAGCTGTCTCTGCTGCCGGCCCGACCACAGTTCTGAAACCTTGGCCATCGCGAATGTTAGCGGCTTGTGGTCAACGAACGCGGTGAAACTGCGCCCTTCCAGCCAGAACTGGAAGTGGCGAATGGCCAGGTGGAGGGCCAGCAACTCCCTGTCGAACGCGCTGTATTAACGTTCACTGTCGCGCAAAGTCCTGCTGAAAAAGGCGAGCGGCTGCCAAGCCCCGGCTACGCGCTGCTCCACGACCGCCCCTATGGCCACATCTGAAGCGTCAGTGGTGAGCGCTATGCGGGCCGTTGGGTCTGGATGTGCCAGCAATGCAGCGTTTGCCAGGGCTGCTTTGACTTCCGAGAACGCCCGCTCTCGCTCTGGGGTCCATTCGACCCTATCCGCGGGTTTCTGTTTTTTGAGCGCGGCGTACAATGGTTGCATGAGTTGCGCGGGGAAGGAAACGGTTATAAAAGTTTACCATTCCCAAAAATTCTTGTAGCGCCCTGACCGTTTGTGGCTGGGGAAAATCCGCCACTGCACGCACCTTGTCAGGCAGTGGGATCACTCCTTCGGGAGAGACGCGGTGCCCCAAAAAATCAATATCCGTCACTCCGAACTGACATTTCGCTGGGTTGATTATTATCCCGTGCTCTTCCAACCTCCGGAAAACTGTCATGAGTTGGGTTTCGTGTTCGTCTTCGGATGCGCTGGCTACCAGGATATCGTCCAGGTAGACGAACACGAACGAGAGATCGCGCAGCACTGCATCCATCATGCGCTGGAACGTCTGTGCCGCTCCTTTCAACCCGAATGGCATGCGCAAAAACTCGAATTAACCGAACGGAGTTATTACCGCTGTTTTGGGTATGTCCTCAGCGCGCACTGGGACTTGGTGGTAACCGCGGACCAGATCTATCTTGGAAAAAATGCGCGCCCCTGCGAGGTGAACGGAAAAATCCTGTATGTGGGGAATTGGGTAGCGATCGTGCGCTGTGGCGTTGTTCAACCTGCGGAAATCCCCGCACGGTTGCCACGAGCCCTTAGCTTTAGGGACCATGTGTAGCGGGGATGCCCATGGGCTGTTTGAGCGCCTGGTGATGCCCAACCTTTCCAGATTGGCGAACTCCTCACGTGCTATGGCCAATTTAGCTGCGTCCAAGCGCCGAGGTCGTGCAAAAACGAGCGGCCCGGTGGTGGTGATAAAATGCTCCACCCCGTGTTTAGCGATGGCTGCCGAAAACGTCGGGACTGTGAGTGCTGGGAACTGGGTGAGCAGTGTGTGGAACTTACCGCCTGCTGCTGTGACGTTGGCTTGTGCTGTCGGCCGGGTCACTCGAGCTATACAGGGGAGAGAATCGAAAGACAGTGCATTAACCAGGCGCCTGTTAGCAAGATCAACCAGTAAATTATGTGCACACAGAAAATCAGCCCCCAGTATATGATAATCCAATGCTGCTATGACAAAAGTCCACTCATATGTACGGCCGTGTAGAGACAAGAGTAGAGTCTTCTCACCAAAGGTCTTAATCTCCGAGCCGTTCACTGCCGCCATCTCGGGGCCGCTAGATCCTGCCAGCCGGTCAGCGTAGGTCGGCCGGATGAAACTCTTCTGGGCGCCGGTGTCCATGAGGAAATGCCTCCCCGAGCGTGCGTCCGTCAGGTAGAGCAGCTTGTTCTCCTCCCCGAGGGTCGTGGCTGCTACCGACCCCCGGTCTTGGCGTTTCCCGAGCGCTTGAAATGGCAAGGTGGTGTACATCTGCGTGCCTTCTCTCCGAAGCGGCGGTGGTAGAAACAAAGCGTGTCTCCCTCGCGCTCCTTGGCCCCCGCTGCCGCTGCCGTCGGTGGCTCCTCGCCTCCTCTGGTCGTCTCGCTGAGCTCCGTCGCTGCCGTGATGGTCGTGAACACCCTGGTGGCGATGATGATCCGGTCTGCCTCCCGGGCTAGCGCATGAAAGTCCCGCTCGGCCAGCAACGGCAAATTGGCCAGGGCCGCTCTCGCCGCTGTCGGAAGTTTCCGGAGGAAGAGGTGGGTAAAAAGAAAGTGGTCGTCGTCCGTGCCCCTCAACATCAGCATCTTCTCCATAAGGTCTATTGCCGACCCATCTCCCAACTCGGTCCGCGTCAGGAGCCTCTCTGCTCTCTCACCATCCGAGAGAGTGAAGTGTTGGATGATCCCAGCCTTTAGCGCCTCGTACTTGTTGCCAGTTGGTGGCTGATCGAGCAGGCTCGCTACGTGCTGAGCTGTGCGGGAATCGAGCACTGCGACCACATAGTGGAACTTGGTGTCATCTGCCGTTATTCCCCGGAGGGTGAACTGCGCCTCGACGAGGTGGAACCATGAGCGCGGATTGTTCTGCCAGAAATCCGGTAGCTTGACTGCGACCGCACATGCGTGGCTGGAGGTTCCCGTCGAGGTCGGCTCCGGGGATCTTGAACCGTGTTCCATGATACATCTTGGGTCACCAGTGTGGAGCGTGTAAATGAAGAGGCAGATTTGTTTCAGACGCTTTATTACACACTCTCACATTCTCAAGCATAGTAAGAATGACATTCAAGTAGAAGCTCTTCTCTTAAATACCATGACATTCTTCTAGAATCTTCTCACACACAAAAGATGATCTTCTCGTCCAATCGCAATCAACCCACTCATCCTTCACACCTCCCTGTTATCTTACTAGTGAACCCCCGCTCTTTGTTCCTGTCTAAGATGGTATACAATTAGGCTCTCCCCAGGTTGCCACACCATAATAAAAGTTCCCAACACCTGGCTAATGAAATTATGAGTGGTTAAGATCAAGGATGGACAATATGCATATAGTAGAAAAACCTAACCACTTGTGCCCTAATAAGCCCTTGCTAAAATCCGGCCCTGCTTTAGCATGCATAGAAAAAGATTTTAAACCTTTTTCATTAACGTGCAAAACAAGTGTTGATCATTATTTGTTGTGTGTGTGTTTTCTGCATGAGTACCTTTAAAAATCAACATTAGAGGCACTGAGAAGAAGGCAGCACTGAGAGGAAATTTGTGACTTACAGAGCATGTAACATGCATAAAACAAGAGATTTGCAACTTTTTGGAATCATTTTTGCGTTGTTTGAATAGAATTTGCAACCTGCAGATGGATGCTTTTGTGAGTTATTTTCTTTCCTTGTACTGTTCTTAATATGTCAGTACTGTACAGCTCACAGCCATGACACAAGAGGAAGGAAAACAGTCGTACTTCATCCCTTCTTCTTTTTTCGCTGCTGCCCTCTGCCTTCACACTCCTTATATGGGAAAGGATTTGGTTGCGCGAACCGGGGCGGAAACGCAGCGCGGTGACGGCTGGGTAAACGCACCCGATATCCAGGAAGAAAGGAGTCCGCTTCGCTGCACTGATCCTTGTGCACACTTCCACACCCTGATAAAGGACCGAATCACAGTTTAACCAGGTTAGCAGGTAAGCGCTACGCAGTGGGCCGATTTTTTTTTTTTTTTTTTTTTAAACAAAAATCGACAAGGAGCGAGTCTTTACAGCCTCTTCTTCTTTTTTTTTTTATTGTCATCATTTAGAAAATGCATTGAAATCGATGTGATGCTAACGCAGCCGGTTAGCCGGGGTTGGCAGCAAAAGTCATCCGCTCGATTGACGTACCAGATATAAATGTTTTCAACCTTTAGGAAAACCTCGCTGCAGTTTATATATTGGTCGCAGTTTGCAGACTCTTCGTTTGTTTGACTGGAGTGGCGTTAGCTAACACAGGGAAGGGTGTATGATAGCGGGGAGGAAAAAGAATCCAGGAAATGCCGAAACTGACAGCAGGCACTAGACGACAAGGAGGAGAAACGGATAACGCAAACGGACGTTAATAATCTCTGATAAACTTTTTTTTTTTCATATAATAACGGTTAACTAGGGTTAATCTAGTTAGCGCCAACCGTTGGTGTTTTGACATATTTGGTAACCCAGTTCAGTGTTCACCCCGCACACTTTAGCCATGATTTATGGGGCTGTGTTTTGTTTTTTAAACTAGCAATCTGTATATACGTATATGTATATTTTTTTTTAACAGAGATTCGACTTTTCGGCTACATTAACTAGCTGTTTCCATTGGTGTCATGACATGTTTGGCAACCTAGTTTATTTTTTCCTAACTGCTTTCAGACATGCATTAAAGCTAATTATTAGAATGTTATGTTTTTATTTTAATGTACTTTAGCTACCCAAACTGTAACTCTAGGAACTTGTATTTAACAGAGGTGTAGTCAAACTTTGTGGGTACACGGAGTTCTGTGCGACACCCGGCTAGCTTTAGCTTTAGCCCGGGTCTGATTGAAACCCAATGATCCCATCAGCGGCTTGGACTTGATTCGGTGGAGCCCCTGCTGAAGTAGTAATAAGACGGAAGGTTAGAGCTCACTGCGGTGGCTTTGACCTACTTCTGTCCCCTGTACGGTTAAAAAAAAAAAGACTTTTGTTTTTACAGCCCATGCAAATACGGCAACAGAGCAGAGGATTGAAGGGCCAGAAAAGCGGAAGTGGACACTCCCTCCCTCCCTCCTTTATGTCTGAATATCTGCCCCCCAGGCAAAGATGTAGGCTAGAACCTACTTCACCAGGCCTGCATGCTCATGGAGCTCAGTGCACCACATTTCTGCCATATGTCCTCACAAGGAATATCTAAAGGAAAAACCTGATAGATTCCACCTTATTTGTATTGCTTTGTGAATGAAATATGAACCCACACATGATTCATGCTTTCATTTACTTTGATGTTCTATTGTATTTAAATGTCTTGAGACACATGATTACACATCTGTCTGTTACAATCAATAGCAAAAAATTAAAATGTAATATACCCCAAATTATGATGTTTTTACACCATCTGTGTGGTAGACCACTCCCAGTTACACGGGGTGAGACTGGACATCCTGGCAGATGAGCACATCTGTCGCAAGGTCTGTGGTGGACTTTTGCCAGTCGGTACGTTGTGACATGCACTACACAAAGAGCAGAGATAAACAAACCCATCATCTGGTCAGTCACTACAACAGATACTGGAGTCAGTTTGTCTTGGCCTGTCCTTGCTACTGATAATACTTTTATCTGCCAAGAGCGTGCCGCTAGTCCAGCAAAAGCTAGCGGTACTCAAATACTTTGCAAGCAGTTTCATGAAATGGTCAGTCAGAAAGCAACCCGGGTTAACAAAGTCAGGAGTTCCTGGCAGCGGAAGGTGAAGGACAGAGCTGCGTGGAGGAATCTGATCAGACCTAAATGAAACAGTCATTGTCGCCCCCGACAGACTGCTATGATGATGATGATGATGTCAATATTAAAGCTGCCTCGAATACCAGTTTTGGGGCTTTGAATATTGGAGTGCCATTGGGAGTGAATATCTGAATATTCAGATATTCAGAATATTTTTCCTCCCTCAGTCTCTTATAAATTTTGAACTTTTTCACGTAAATTTGCAACTTCTTATAGACTTTTCACATAATTTTTTTTGTCAGCACGGTGGTGCAGTGGTTAGCACTGTTGCCTTACAGCTAGAAGGTTCCTGGTTCGACTCCCCAGGCTAGCAGGGGCTGGAACCTTTCTGTGTGGAGTTTGCATGTTCTCCCTGTGCTGCGTGGGTTTACTCCGGAGGCTCCGGTTTCCTCCCACAATCCAAAGACATGCATGTTAGGTTAACTGGCTGTTCTAAATTGTCCCTAGATATCTGTTTCCTATAGGCCCTTAGAATAGAGGGTTAGTATTGGTGAAAGCGCTTTGAGTGGTCTTTGTGACTAGAAAAGCGCTGTATAAGTGCAGGTTAGTTAGTTAGTCAGGTATCTTTGATTATTTTTTCTTACATATTTGCAAATTTATTCATGTAAATTTGTTACCATGACGTTATTTTTTTTTCTTGTAAAATTTGTGAGATTTTTCTCCTAAATATGCAGGTTTTTTTTTAAAATTTGAAGATATATTTTTGAATTTATCTTTACTAAAATCAAGTAGTTTGGGGGGGAAAAAACAAGTGTATGAGTACTGAATTGAAAACAAAAATGGATATTTTGGAGCAACCCTAGCGTATAATATATAAATGTATGGGACTATAACTGAATAGTAAACAATTCTGATATTTAATTTGTAGGATTTTGTTAATATTTGAATTTTTTCTTTGTGAGAAATATCTAACATCTTTAACTTTTAGCGGTGATCTTGAATTATGCCTCAACGTTATTACCAACCAATTATATTTTCTACACAGAACCATCTACAATCAGAAATGTTACTTAGTCTTTTAACAATATATTTCCATAGAAAAGCATTTCAGACCATGAAAGAACAGTCAGTGTCTTGACATTTTTAACTTGCTTTTCCTAAAATTGTACATGGAGGGGGAAAAAAAATTGAATTTCTGGATATCAAATTTGAAAACTGAGTATCAATAAATTAAATAACCCAGTATCTTGGTAATATTTCTGTACAGCCCCTAGTGTCATTTTAGCAAATGTTATTAACATTGGACTAAATCTGTAATTTGTAAGCTACTGAATGTCCCTTTAAGTAAAATGAAGATTCATGTCGCTGAGCGCAACAACAAAGCTTTCAGACTTGTTTTTGGACACAGATCAATCAAATAATTTGTTGTTTCAATGAATTTCTTGAACGTAAATAAAACCAATAGAATATATCCTCTCATCTTTTTTTTAACTAACTCCATCCAAGCTTATTCTGCATTTTCCCTCTGCATCTTTTTTTTTGCTGCCATGCTTTTTCATGGTGTCATTGTGGGCACCGCCCGCTGTCCTGTCTTTGGAAAGTTGTCATTTTTTTTTTTTTTTTTTTGACCGTGGCGTTTCCTTGATGGTCAGCTCTTGGCCAGAACCTACAGTATGTGGTTGCTTTGCTTTTTTGCTCTTGAGGGGGAAAACAGTTGGATGGATACACTGTATGCAACCTGGCAAAAATTTTTCCATTTTAGTTTTTTTTTTTTTTTTTTTTTTAAATGGTATAACCTGTTTTTTTTTTTTTTTTCCCCATAGTTTATTTCCATGTACACCTTTTTTATTCCTTTCAAGGGCCACTCCCTGTGCAAGCTGAGTCATGTTTCACCTGAGACCAAGAAGTGTTGTTGAACTCTGGTCTGCGCAGGTATAAATGCTGCTGTGATCCTTAATGAGAATGTAGGTCAAGGGTAGTGCTGTGAGCTAATTCCTCTCCACGCTTTGAGGATAAATTAATGTTCAACTCTGAATGAGCACAGCAGAAAAAGGGAAGTTACAGCATTTTAAATCTGGAGTCAATCTTTCGATGTTTCTAATGATTTTCCACCTCACTTGTTTCTTCACCAACCTGTTTTTTTAAGCCCTTTATTCTGTTAAGTGCTGCTCTGATGAGGTTCTGTTGATATGACTTCACCTCTGTCCTAGGGATGACAACATGCAGGACACACCTTGCCTCCCCCTGCCTTTAGGTACATTATATTACTTATGACTATTGATTTATTCTGGAATCCATACCAAGCTTTAGCCATATGTCTTAAAGCTATTTTAGGTAGTTGACGGTCTTTTCGTAAGTGACTAATTGGGTTATAGGTTTTAAACTTTAAATCAAATTATAGTTCAAGATTTGGTGCAGGTGCAACACTTCATGAGCTAGTGTTACACCAAAGGTAAAAAAAAAAAAAAAAAATTACAGTGATTTTTGTGGCCAATATTTGCGTTAATCATTTAAGTTTTCATAATGGGCCAAAATTCAAAAGTGTCACTTTACAGCAAAACAGTGAAGTTTATTGATGAATAAAGAAATAATCAAATTAATCACAAAAGGCGCTTTAGATTATTTTAGCCAATACTGGCATCTAACTGCGATCAAGTAATGGAGAATTTAAGGTTTGATGTCTTATTTTAAGAATTTTTGAAAATTTAAATCTTGAATGTCTTTAAAGACCCATTGGGACAGCAGGGCTTGAATTAAATTACATTTTAGTGATTCAACAATATTGTTTTGTTTGATATTTAAGGATTTTTTTGCCTCTATGGTGACGGTGGTTTATCAGGGAAGGGATTAATGAGTCTAGTGAGTGGTTACAGTCGGCTGTATCTGAGTCTGCAGAGTTTCAGCCTTGTTTCGCAGTCTTGCTCTTACTTTTTTTGTCTATGTACAGGTGCATCTCAGTAAATTAGAATATCAAAAAGTTAAGTGAAACTTGTATATTATATAGATTCATTATACATAGAGTGATGTGTTTCAAGTGTTTATTTCTTTTAACTTTGATGATTATGGCTTACATCTAATGAAAACCCAAAATTCAGTTTCTCAAAAAATTAGAATATTACATAAGATCAATTTTAAAAAAATCTGTTTTCAATAGAAATGTTGGTTGACTGAAAAATATGTCCATGTACACATTCAATACTTGGTCGGGGCTCCTATTGCATGAATTACTGCATCAAAGCGGCATGGCATGGAGGCGATCAGCCTGTGGTACTGCTGGGGTGTTATGGAAGGCCAGGTTGCTTTAATGGCGGCCTTCAGCTCATCTGTATTGTTGGGTCTGGTGTCACTCATCTTCCTCTTGACAATATTCCATAGATTCTGTATGGGGTTTAGGTCAGGAGAGTTTGCCAGCCAATCAAGCACAATGATACCATGGTCATTAAACCAGGTTTTGGTACTTTTGGCAGCATCAGTAGGTGCCAAGTCCTTCTGGAAAATCAACTCAAATCAAACTTTATTGTCATATTGCTGTACATACAACTGTAGTGCAGGCAAGATGAAATTGCGTTTCTCTCGGCATCCATATAAATAGAAGCAGTATGATTTAAGACACACTCACACATAGCTTCACCCCCCCCCCCCCCATCCATTCACACATCCCTGAGACATACTTGGGGGGGAAAAAAAACTAACTATAATATACAAATACACAAAATGTCCATAGGTGCAGTAGTGTGTATGAGAGATTCCGGGTCAACTGTTCAGCATCCTGACAGCTTGTGGAAGGAAGCTGTTGATCAGTCTGGTGGTTCTGCCTCTGATGCTCCGGAATCGTTTACCAGATGGAAGAAGTTCAAAGTGTTTATGCAGAGGGTGAGAATGGTCCTTGACAATGTTCAGTGCCCTGCTCCTACAACAGTTCTGAAAAAGTTCTTGGACAGAGGGGAGGGAGACTCCAATTACCCTCTCAGCTCCCTTAAGTATCCTCTGCAGGGCTTTTTTGTCTGACATACTGCAGCTGCAGTACCATGTAGCAATGCAGTACGTCAGAACACTCTCCACCACACCTCTGTAGAAGGTCCTGAGGATGCAGATGGGGAGAGAGGCGTGTTTGAGTTTCCTCAAGAAGTGCAGTCTCTGCTGAGCCCGAAATCAGCATCTCCATAAAGTTTGTCAGCAGAGGGAACCATAAAGTGCCCTAAAATTTCCTGGTAGATGGTTGCGCTGACTTTGGACTTGATAAAACACAGTGGACCAACACCAGCAGAGGACATGGCTCTCCAAGTCAGGTGCCAAGTCCTGTAATTTGGAAATCAAGGTCCCAAAGTCTCGAGGAAGTGTGGAGAGGCACAGAATCCAAGTTGGTTGAGATCTAGTGTGAAGATTCCCCAGTCAGTGATGATTTGAGCACCTGCCCACACTTCTAAAAATACAAATACCTGGTTTAATCACCATGGTATCACTGTGCTTGAAACCCTGTAGAAAATCTATCGAGTATTGTCAAGAGGAAGATGAGACACCAGACCCAACAATGCAGACGAGCTGAAGGCCGCTATCAAAGCAACCTGAGCTTCCATAGCACCTCAGTAGTACCACAGGCTGATCGCCTCCATGCCACGCCTCTTTGATTCAGTAATTCATGGAAAAGGAGCTCCAACCAATTATTGGGTGTGTACATGGACATACTTTTCAGTCAACCAACATTTCAATTAAAAACAGGTTTTTTTTTTTTCTTTTTAAATTGATCTTATGTAATATTCTAATTTTTTGAGAAACTGAATTTTGGGTTTTCATTAGCTGTAAACCGTAACCATCAAAATTAAAAGAAATAAATACTTGAAATATATCACTCTGTGTGTAATGAATCTGAGTTTCACTTTTGGAATTGAATTACTGAAATTAACATTTCAATGATATTCAAATTTTTTGAGATGCACCTTTATCCGAGTATTTAAAGTGGAAGATTGTGCAAGACTTAAATTTGGTTAATTATTTGACTTGTTTATTTTCAGAGTAACAGTTGAGATGGTGCTGCTGGGAAATTTTGAAACTTTGTTACCTGCCAGCATGTTGAAGGTGCATAGCAGGGATAGCAAGACATGTTCTCGCTCCACAGAATGGATGATCTGCATACCTTGACTCAGCAAGTTCTGGCCTGCTCAGACTCTTGTCTTGATTTGCAGCCTCACTCATGTTGAGCTGAACTTGTCCACAGCTTCTTGGGGGAAAGAAAAAAAAAAAATCCACATTTACATTTTCTGTCACCATTTATTCAAATTGTGTGTGGAGGTGAAAAATAGTGTTCACTGTAACTCAGTGGCCACAAAATAAGTGAAGACTGGCCAAGTTGTAGCTGTTGGACTGAACAAAATTAGGTGTTTGTTGGACAGTCAAGGCAGGTAGGTGCCTGTATGTTGTAATTGAGATGGTGGACATGAGCAAAATAATAGCCATTAGTCAATGAATGGGGGGGAAAAATAGTCAATAGATTAAACTACCAAAATAATCGTTTGTTGCAGCCCGGGAGAAATACACATGTAATGAATGACAACAGCACAATCATTTTATAACCAGCATTTTTTTTTTCTTTATCTTTGTTTTAAAAATAACTCTTATTTCAAACCATTCTGATTAGATCTCTTCTCTGGAGCATTTTTTGTTCTGTTTTCATTGGTTGATGAAAAGTATCAATATATTTAGTCAGAATTTTAGCGTCATGAATCACTTTTTTAGTTCTTTTTTTGGCTGCTTCCTTTAGGGGTCACCACAGTGGATCATCTGCCTCCATCTCACCCTATCCCTTGCATCTTCCTCTGTAACACCAACTCTCTCCATGTCCTCCTTCACTACATCCATGAATCTTCTCTGTGGTCTTCATCTTTTCCTCCTGCCTAGCAGCTCCATCTTCAACATCCTTTGTCCAATATATCCACTATCCCTCCTCTGCACATGTTCAAACCATCTCAGCCTTGCCTCTTACTTTGTCGCCAAACTGCTCAACCTGAGCTGTCCGTCTGATATACTCATTTCTAATCTGGTCCCTTCTAGTCACTCCCAATGAAAATCTTGCCATCTTGAAACTCTGCCACCTCCAGCTCCACCTCCTGTCTTTTTGTCAGAGCCACCGTCTCCAAACATGCATCATAGTAGGTCTCACTACCATCTTGTAAATCTTGCCTTTCACTCTGCTATCCTTCTGTCACAAATCACCCGACAGTTGTCTCCACCCACTCCACCCTGCCTGCATTCTCTTCTTCACCTCTGTTTTCATTACTTCTACACCTTCCATCTTCACTGTGACACCTGCCTCCCTCTCATTCACACTCATGTATGCTGTCTTGTTTCTATTGACTTTCATTCCTCTTCTCTCCAGAGCATACCTCCACCTCTTCAGGTTCTCTTCCACCTACTCCCTACTCTCACTACAGATCACAATGTCGTCTGCAAATGTCATGGTCCACGGGGACTCCTACCTGACCTCGTCTGTCTGCCTGACCATCACCATGGCAAACAAGAAGGGGCTCAGAGCCGATCCCTGATGTAATCCCACCCCCACCTTGAATTCATCCGTGACTCCTATAGCACACCTTACCACCGTCTCGCTGTCCTGATACATGTTCTGCACTACCCTCACATACTTCTCTGCCACTTCTGACTTCCTTTCTTGGCACCCTATCATATGCTTTCTCTAGATCCACAAAGATGCAGTGCAACTCCTTCTGACCTTCTCTATACTCGTCCATCAACACTCTTAAAGCAAACATCTGTATTACTCTTTCTTGGCATGAAACTGTACTGCTGCTCACTGATTGTCACCTCTCCTCTAAACCTGGCTTCAACAGCTCTTTCCCATATCTTCATAATGTGGCTAATCAACTTTATGCCTCTGTAGTTACTACAACTCTGAACATCACCTTTGTTCTTGAAAATTGGTACCAAAACACTTCTTCTCCACTCCTCAGGTATCCTTTCACTCTCCAAGGTTGTGTTAAACAATCTGGTTAAAAAGTCCACTGCCATCTCTCCTAAACATCTACATACCTCCGCAGGTATGTCATCTGGACCAATCGCCTTTCCATTCTTCATTCTCTTCCAAGCTGCCTTCACTTCTGCCTTGCTAATCCTCTGGACTTCCTTGTTCACCATCTTTCCTTCATCCATCCATCTCTCTCTCATTTTCTTTATTCACCAGCTCTTCAGAGTACTCTTTCCACCTTTTTAACACACTCTCGTCATTTGTTAGTACATTACCATTTCTGACCTTAATCAACCTAACCTGCTGTACATCCTTCTCAGCTCGAGCTCTCTGTCTAGACAATTGATACAAGTCCTTCTCCTTCCTTAGTGTCCACCCTCTCATACAACTCACTATATGCCTTTTCCTGTGCCATGTGCCTAGATTCTAAATACTCAGGTCTGCTTTTCTGCTTTCTTCACCTCCCTGACTGTCCCACTTTTTCTTTGCTAACCTCTTCCGTTGAATAATTTCCTGTACCTCCTCATTCCACCACCAAATCTCCTTGTCTTCCTTCCTCTGTCCACTGGCTACACCACATACCTTTCTACCCATTTCCATCAATACTTTTGCTGTACTTTCCCAGTCATCTGGTAATTCTTCCCTACCACGCAGAGCCTGTATCAACTCCTTCCTAAACTCTGTGCGACCTTCTTCCTTCTGCAACTTCCCCCACTTAATCTTTGGCTCTGCCTTCAGTTTTCCTCTTCTTGCTTTGCAAAGTCATCCTACAGACTACCATCCGATGCCGTCTAGCTACATTCTCCCCTGCCACCACCTTGTAGTCTCCTATCTTTCAGATTTCTCCTTTTGCACCAGATGTAGCCCACTTGTGTGTACCTTCCTCCACTCTTGTAAGTTTACCCTATGTTCCTCTCTCTTCTTGATGTGTGTGTTCACCACAGCCATTTCCATCCTTTAAGCAAAATCCATCACCATCTGTCCTTCCACATTTCTCTCCTTTAGACCATACCTACCCAGGACCCCCTCATCACCTCTGTTCCCTTCACCTACGTGTCCATTAAAGTCCGCTCCAATCACCACTGTCTCTCCCCTGGGAACACTCTCTACCATTTCATCCAACTTACTTCAGAATTCCTCTTTCTCTTCTACCTGACATCCAACTTGTGGGGCATATGCACTGACAACATTCAACATCACACCTTTGACTTCTAGCTTCAAACTCATGATTCTGTCTGACTCCCTCTTTACCTCCTGAACGCTCTTCACATACTCTTCCTTCAAGATTACTCCTACTCCATTTCTCTTCCTATGTACACCATGGTAGAACAGTTTAAATCTATCTCCAGTGCTCCTAGCCTTGCTTCCCTTCCATCTGGTTTTTTGAACACACAGTATATCTACCTTTTTTCTCCCCATCATATCAGCCAACTCTCTGCCTTTACCAGTTACGGTCCCTATATTTTCACGCCCCTCCTCTCACCTTCACACTTCTACCTTTCCTTTTCTCTCTCTGTCCTAACACGCCTTCCCTCCTCCTCCTTGACCTTCGACCAACAGTAGCCCAATTTCCACCGGCACCCTGTCCGTTTACAGCACCAGTCGCGGTCATTAACTGACGACCGCCACTGCCTTGACCGATCCAGTATGAAAGTCACATTCGTCATGATCCGCATGTTTGACTTGGCAAAAGTTTTACGTTGGATGCCCTTCCTGACACAACCTTCCCCATTTACCCGGGCTTGGGACCAGCACTAGGAGTACACTGGCTTGTGCAATCCCTGTGACTGGGTTAATCACTTTATTTAGTTAACGTCTCGTTTTTGTCAGATAAAATATGTTGACAAAGACTATGACAAAAATTATTTGTCAACGAAATTAACACTGCAGTAGATAACTGTGTGTGCCACAATTACACAAATATTCAGTGGCTGAGAGTGAGAGGTTTTTTCATAGCATTTTTTCAGTGACTCCCTCAGAGTCTGCAGCAGCTGTGACCATGAGTTTGACATGAGGCGACAGTTAAAAGACCTGTTAAAATGCTGGTGACTCTCAATAGCGGCTGGCATCACCAGTTTTCAGGCTGACCGGTGCGTTTGTGTGGCATCAGCGATCTGAGGACATGAAACTTGATATCCTGGAGAAATGGGCTGTTATCTGTGGGAGATGAGACCTGCATAAAGTGTGAAAAGGCTGTGGCTGTGGAGGGTTGTTGAGGTGTGAATTTATGCTAATGGTACTCATGACTGCCTCTCATCGCATCGGTGCACTTCAGTTCCTTCATTCCTCGCCTAGACCAATTTTCATGTCGCACGTGCAACATATATGTTGCGCTGTGCAGCCCTGATATGGGACCTAAAAGAATTGGGGCTGCAATGTAAACGGCAAGTTAATTTGACTTTTTTCTCTCTGTAAATCAGGTATAATTGACACTTGGTGGTGCACACTAAAAATTGAAATGTAAAATTCACAGATAAATTTGTGAATGCCAAAGTTGATCATTTGCACTGATAAAGAAACCTTTACTGTCTTTCCAGTATTTTGATGTTGTGATTACACTAATTCATGCAAATTCAAACAGTCCCTGTGAATTTTGCGCGATCTTGCAACTTTGCTCAATCACCGTAACTTTCCCACAATTTTGGGAAGTTGTCATCTTCCACGAATTCCGCTTAGGAGTGCTCAAACGTGTACATCATCAGTCTAACCTGTCAAATGCATCCCTGCACCATGCTCACTTCCTTGTTTAGTGAGTATGAATGGAATACCTCAGCAAAAAAACACTTGTGAATGAGTTTGAAAGCAACGCACACCCCCGGCAAATCCAGAGATCACCTCTTCCCAGTACGACTCGTATTGAAGCAAAGATGAGTATGAGACAGGTGTGTGTCAAGATGTGCAGATGGGCAGGAGTCAGGCACGGAAAGAGAAGGAGTAATTTTTCAGAAAAAAAAAAAAAACACATTTCAATAGACAATACAGGAAAAACTCGGAATAAATATTTTTTTTCTCCGTGCTTGGTACCTAGTGATTGGGGACCACTGCTGTAAGGGAGTTTTCAAATGAAGGTGCTGGCATAATTTCCAAATCTGTACTCAACATGCATTCAATGCAGTTTAGCTGTTGTAATGGATAATTGTTTACTCATCCTTTTTTTTAATTAAAGTTCTCAGCAAGAGTAGCCTGCAATGTTGGTCATTTTTATAACAAATTTACTGAGCACATTATTCTTACTTGTTTGTGCTAAATTCTATATTTGCTCTAACAAAGTTTTTCTGTAGAATAGAAGTTTCTGCTCAATTTACAAATAAATCCCTCTTCAATAGGAATTTTTTGACAATTATATGCTTTTCTTGTGGTGTTATACAGGATACCATTGCAGTAAACTATGGAAAAAAGCATCTGCTTTAAAATTTGTACTTCCTTCCACAACTTTTAATGCAAAAAAGTCTCTAAAAACACTGCAACTTGTATCACAATTTTTTTTAAAAATTTTATTGTTGTTTTTTTTTTTTAACAAAAACTCACAAATCCAGGCTTTCTGGGCCATAACAATCAGAAAAGCAGCCCTTGAAATCCTGGCGGGACAGACTTTAATGGTGATTATGAAATACATATAATACATGCAATGTCGCAACACAAAAAATAGAAATTGATTAAAACTGAGCAATTAGAGGTGCTTAAAATGTAAAAATTATAACATACTTATTTTGCTAAAAATGAAGTATCGCACCCCATTGCATTTTTTGACTCGGATATCTAACTTCCCTTGATTTGTCACAATAACCCATTTTTATATTAATGAATGAATCGAATTTATTGGAACAACAGTTCATCCATAGCTGGCCTTATCTGCAGAGATTTGAGGCAAGATTCAAAGATTTTTATTTGTCAGTATCTCTATACGTACAGGACATACATGAGAACTGAAATGCTGTTTCTCTTTCTCTTAGTGGTGTGTGCAATATATAAGAAAAGAAGGAATCAGGATGGAAAACAATAGCAGTCTATGTACAATAATGCTACCCATTGTGTAAATAAAGATAAAACACAGCAATCCTATGTACAGAGAAAAAAGTAGAGTTGTAATACCCGTAATTGCAAGTTCAGTGTGGTAGTGGAGGTGCAGACAGTGACAGATTGAACTGCACATGATCAGTATTGCAATAACAGACAGCAGCAGGTATGGCATTTGTGCAAATGGTTGCAGTAAGGTGCAGAGACATACAGCAGCAGATGTATTACTGTTGGTGTACCGAGTCTTTCTGTGCAAACAGTTGAGGCAGTTATTGTGTGGGTGAGTGGGCAGAGTTCAGAGTCCTGATGGCCTAGTGAACAAAGTTGTTTAGCAGTCTTGTGGAGCGGGCCCGGAGACTCCGGTACCTTCTCTCTGAGGGCGGGAGGCTGAAGAGGGAGTGTGAGGGGTGGGAGGTGTCACCTGCGATGTTGATGGCTCTGCAAGTGTGGTAGATGTCTGAGAGGGAAGGCAGAGGGAGGGCGGTATCGGTGCTAGATTTAGATGTACTGTAATCTCCAGATGTGTGCCTTATTATTCATATCTGATGATACAAACTAGAAAAGCACTCAGAGAGTGCATACCTCCCCCAAGGCTCCTTCCGTCCCTCATGGATCACCTCCAAAATATAATGGGTTTGTGTATAGGACTAGAGCCACTTCTGATGACAATTGCATCAAAGTCTCTCCCTTAGTTTTGGAGTATTGTTGCTAATATTCTGAGAAGATGAGAGCCTTGGTGGAGATATGCATTTTTGGATCATCACCAAAATGTAGTGGCTTCCTCTCTCGCCCAAGAACCACCGCTGGTGAAAATTTCATCCAAATCCATCCAGTAGTTTTTGTGTAATCCTGCTACACAAATACAAAGTCCTTGGTGGAGGTATGCACTCTCGGATCATCACTAAGATCTAATAATGTGTTCCCTGTGCCATTACACACCCTTCCTGAAAATGTCATCAAACTCCATTCATAACTTTTTGAGTAATGTTGATAACAGACAAACAAACCATCGCCGGCAAAAACGTAACCTCCTTGGCAGAGGTAATAAATGTGTCGAGCTTTCTGCCACAACATCTTCTAAAGCAGAGCATGGCCATATTCAGAGCACTGTCATTTTTTTTGCCACCAAAAACCCATTTTAATTGCCACAATTTCCTTTACCAGGTCCCAGGTGTAATTGAGTCCCCAATTAAAAATCTAGAACGGAAAGTATTACTGGAGAACAACAAAATGAGAGAAAATGTATGGGTTTTTTTTTTGAAAAGTTCATAGTAGTCAGATTTGACCAAATGGGGTTTATTTTTCAACTGCAGGGATCCAAGCACTGCAGCACCAGTGGAAGAAGTGTCTAGACTGAAAGGGAGACTATGCTGAAAAATAAACTACATTTGGTCAAATTTGACCACTATGAACTTTTCAGCCCCCCCCAACACCATACAGTTTGAAAACATAAGTAATGTGTCTGCTTAGACAACAAACAAACTTCAATGTGATCAAATAATTCTTGAAAATATGAAAGCTGAATAACAGACTCTTTAATGAGCTGCTGCTCATTAAACTCTATGGGTCATGTTTGGCTGTATAATGACCATCATATTTTGTTTTTGTTTGTACTGAAAACCCTGTTGATGAGTTGTAAGAGGCTGATAACAGAATATATAATACTTTTAATGTGCAAGTCTTGCATTACTTTGCTAACGAAAGTGCACATCAGTTTAAGAAATTATTTACTCCTCCTAGTTTCCAGCATTAAAATGGAGAATTCATACTGGCTTCTGTGCTGCCTGCAAACTTTTCATTCCTAAGGCTTTTGAGGCCCAGATGGCCATTGTCATGCAGTATATCCCACTGATTTTTAACTTCTAATTGCTGCTCATTCACTCCTGAAGACACAATGCTGATCTTATCACACAAGTGTCTTGTTATGCCTAGGTCTACACACCTCTCTCTGTCTCTCTCTTCCTGTGTGTGGCAGGTATGGCGGAAGGTTTGGCAAATCTTGTTCAGCGGCTGGAGCTGGCGGTGAGCAAACTGGAGTCAATCTCCAGCCCCGCAGGCAACGCTGGAGATTCTGCAGGTGGAGGTATGGCTGTTATAGGATACACAACCATATAATCATCGATGTCAAAGAAGTAGAGTTTTTAATTATTGTGTATGTGTATTATGTATGTATGTGTATTATGACGTCATGAGGTGAAGTTCATCTCGGCTGATCCGTGTGCTGTCAATGTAAACGAGCTGTTTAGCTTCTATATCAGCGAAGAAATGCCGAAACATTGCGTGGCGGCTGGGTGTTCTAATTGCTCCAGTGAACGTATAAGCCTGTTCTCATTCCCAAAAGATCCAGATCTTCTTAAAAAATGGGCGAAGCAAGTACAGAGAACAAGGGACAAGTGGCAACCAACACCATCTTCTGTACTCTGTAGCGATCATTTCACTGCAGACAGTTTTGAAGAGGCGCCTGCTGTACAGGAATCTTTAGGCTTGAAAGTTTGTTACAGACGGGTTCTAAAATCAACTGCCATACCTACGGTTTTTAAACAAAAACTAACTAACTAACCTGCACTTATATAGCGCTTTTCTAGTCACAAAGACCACTCAAAGCGCTTTCACTAGTACTAACCCTCTATTCTAAGGGCCTATAGGAAACAGATATCTAGGGACAATTTAGAACAGCCAATTAACCTAACATGCATGTCTTTGGATTGTGGGAGGAAACCGGAGCCCCCAGAGTAAACCCACGCAGCACAGGGAGAACATGCAAACTCCACACAGAAAGGTTCCAACCCCTGCCAGCCTGGGGATTTGAACCAGGAACCTTCTAGCTGTAAAGCAACAGTGCTAACCACTGCACCACCATGCTGCCCCGCACAGCTCCCACAGCTCAAGACGATATCAACATATCAAAACAGCGCAGAGAAGCAACAGTGTCAAAACTCGCCTGGAAAAGAGTTTGTGTAATTGATTTCCCCCCCCCCCCCCCACATAAGGTGATTGTTATTTATAGTTTGGTTTACAGAAATTTTGGCTTCAATCTTTTTTATTTCCCCGATGGGGTGGTCGGGGGTGGGGGGGGAATGGAATGTTCAGATATTCAGTGTCGGTAGGCAATGAGATTTATAAAAATGAAAACTGAAAAAAGTAATAACGTTTTTTTAACCCAAAGTTGTTCCATTTGGAGTAAAGTCAACACTCGGCTTCAAAATTCATAGGGGAGGATTTTACTTTCGGCGGAAAAAATATAATAAAATCACAACTGCCTTATGTGGGGGGAAAAAAAATAAATCAATTACACAAACTGTTTTCCGGGCGAGTTTTGACACTGTTGTTTCTCTGCGCTGTTTTGATATGTTGTTATTGTCTTGAGCTGTACGGTTTTCGTTCTTCACCTCATGACGTCCTATCTGGAAATGAGGCGAGTCTCAGGAGATCACGTTAGTGCAACACGGTGCTAAATTTGAATTCACTGGGAAATATTTTTCTACTTATTTAGCGTTCTAAGTCAAAAGAACCGACTATAGGCGCTTTTCCACTAGCCCCACTCAGCCCCGGTTTGAAAACCCGGCTCTACTCACTTCGGTTCGGTTCAGCCTCAGTTGCTTTTCAACTACTGCTGGCGCACCTGCTGGCACACCTGCTGTGGGTGGGATTTGTTGAACAGCAGGCGGCGCCACACCCTCGTGACGTGAAACACACGCGACTGAATCCTCCACAACAAACATGGCTGATGACAAGGAGAGAAGGAAGGAGGAATGACTGTGACATGAAACTGGTTAAATCTATGGTGCTGACTTGTTGTGCTCTGCACAATCTGTGTGAGAGTCATGGAGAGACGTTTGACACTACATTGGATGATGCAGTAGATGAACCAGTGGTGGCAGCGGCACAGAGAGCAGAGGAGCAGGGTGGTGATATTGTAGCGAACTCAATATAAGCACCCTACTTGGCTTGACAAGTGGGTTGACCCTATTGGCGACACAGGTAGAGTGCGGGACTCTGGAGCGGGAGGCGTCAGTTCAAACCTCCCGGTGGGACGTCACCATGTCAAGCTGCACATTACAATATAATACGTGATGCAATACTTGTCTATTTTGTCCACATTTATGTGTATACATATTTCAAAAATGTTTTTTGTAAATAAAATGTTGTGCATGGTCCATCTACCTGTCCTCTTGTTCATAACGCTTATCTGTTAAGAAGGTGCGAAGCCATCAGCCTAATGATGAGTCCACACTTCTCACTGTTGTGATAATTGCTCACGCTGAGCGCTCTGCCCGCCCGTACGCTGTGGGGGTCACACACGACGTGTTCCTCCCCACACTCTCAATTTTTTTTCCCGTATATTTTTCTCTTTGGCGTACAGAAATGGCAATATGCCCGTATTTGCTAAAATTGCATTTTTCCCGTATTAAAATACGGCGAAACCGTATCACTTGACAGATATGTAATTACATGCAGAAACACCGCACAGGCCGTCTTCACAAAAATCCAGCTCGACAAGCCACTTTTGCTTAGGTGGAAATGCAAATTGAACTATAAATCATGTGCTGATACATGTCATATTTTCCCATGTAAAGGTTTCCCACTTTTACTTACAAATTGATTTTTAATTTTTGGGAAAAGGAAATATAAATTTTGCACTTGTTGGTAACAATAGTTGTGTGCAACAAAAACACAGTTGTGTATCCTTGTCCAATCTGTCTACTGTTATTAGTGCCAAATTTTTGCTAAATTCCTTCTTAATTTATTAAATTTTGACTGGTGATGCAACATTCAACTTGCACGTACTTACCTTTATCAGTGTCTACAAGTTCAAGCACACCTGTACAACTGCTTATAACCTAAAAAAATGTACCCGTTCAAGAGAAATGGATTCAGCATTGCAAATTTGTTTAAAATAAAAAAAAAAACCTACCAAGACATTACGTTTCGTTGTGTTGTTAAAAATTAAATTACCATTAGAAGGCTATACACCTGACCTGATGAACAGCAGCATGTGGAGTGAACAGAGAATGGAATGTGTATGTAATTATTGGCTTTTCTCATACGGTGTCATAACAGATAAACCAGACTTTTGATGCAAACAATACAATTTTATTCCAGAAGCAAAATTTACAAACAAAAAAACAGACTGGGCGATGACATCTCTGCAAGCTCTTCCCTTCGTAACGCAGTGTCCTGTTCCAGGGCTTCATGCGCATCTGCCCGCACATCTGCAGCCACCTGTCGCAAATGCTGCATGTACTCCTGATTCTTGCCGCTGGTCATGTTGCCGTTCCAAGAGCCGCATCTCTTCGTCATGCATGTTGACCATCGCTGATGTAAGGTCAGCGATGGGAGTTGTCTGTTTTCGTCTTGCCTAGATGGAAAGACAGAAAGGCATGGTCGTTAAAGCTGGATCACTACATATATTATGGAATTACACAGGTGAAAGTCTGTGGTGGAATGTCACTATTATATTATGCTTCATTGCTGAATATAAGCTGAACTGTCATATTGCTGCCCCTCAGTAGAGCAGATTTTGCAACACGCAGGGTGCTGTCTTCAGCTGCAGCCCCCCTGCAAAACTAAAAAGGATTAAGATTAAGAATATGGATGGATGGATGGGTAATGTTTAAACTAGTTGCTTGTAGTGTGGCCGCAGAAATCTGAATGGGTTAATACAGTCAGCTGACGCAAAGCATTTCAATGAAGCATGTTGATTTCAACGGCAGTTCATGAGCTTTAGTTGTTTTTAATAAAACAGGAGTTACAACAGCACCAATCACCACACCTAAAAATGGTTGTGGAACACCGATAAGTGAAGACCAAAGAATAACCTTTTTGTACATTTAAAAAGACATTTTCAATTAATTAATATGCAGCTACAGGAAATTGCATTAATCAATTTGGTACATAACTTGTTAGGCTCCAGCCCCACCGCAACCTGTAAAGGATTAAGCGGTAGAAGATGGATGGATGGATGGATTTTCGACCCTGGTTTCCGCTGCTGGACCTGTTTCAACCAAAAAAAAAAATCGTGGTTATTGTGCCTTACCGGCACTTGAGCGTGATCCAGATGGAGCTGGTGATGTGGAGTCGATCCAGCTGGCGCTCAGCCAGACGCACACGCAGACGCAGCGCCAGGAGAGTCCGCTGTGTCAGTCATCTCCACTGAGGTGGACCCCTGTGATATGAAATGCGATTCTAGAAAGAAAATGCACGCAATTTAAAACTTAACACCAAAGTGCAACATGTACACAACACTCAAGTTTTTAACCGTAATACAATAAGCGTAATTCAGCGTTTTGTTCGCGCTAATACTTAACACAAAGCAAGCGTGAATCTGCAGTTGGCTGCAAAACAATACGCAAGCCTCAGTAACAACCATTACCCACAATCTAACAACCTTCCTATTTCTTAAAAACAGTGAGCTTGGCATAGAACGGATCAAGTGGCGAACAGATGCGCAATATCAAATAAACACTCACCATCCACGGTTTCCAAGGGCCGTGACCGTGACGGTGGCCGTGACAGTGACGTGTCGAGCCCAATGTCTCTCAGCGAACCACTTCCACTCCTTCCATCCGCTGAACTTCGAGCATTGTGGTCCTTCACTGCTCGGTAATCGCTTTTCAGCTTTTTCAGCTTCTCCCGACACTGTTTGGCAGTACGGATGTGCCCTTGAGAAGCCATCTGCTCGGACACCTGCATTTCGAGTAGATCCGTCCAACTCGCGCTGGATGCGATCGTTGCCTAATATAGAAAGAAAATTGCGCACCTCCTAATATATAATATTAGGAGTATATTATTATATAAGTATATTATACAGTATATTAATATAATATACCGTATTAAAGGGGCGCACTGTGTTTACTGCTGAACAATTACAAATGGCGGTCGTGGAGTAAATTCAGCAGAAAAAGTTGCTTTCATGACGTTACAACCTGACCAATCAGCGGCGACCAGTCTCTTAAAGTCATATCACAGCCATACTCGGCCCGGTTAGACCCTGCCCTGGATCAGGTACGAAAAAAGTACCTGCTTAACCGGTGCTGGGGCTAGTAGAAAAGCGCCTAAAGCGGGCTGAGTGGTGCGGTGTAGGGCCAAGTGAGGCTAGTGGAAAAGGGCCTTAAATGGATGATTGAAGATAAATTCATACTGAATATTGATCCATAGTTCCTAAATCGTGTTACAGACATTTTAAGTCATTTATTTTTTTGACACCACATCAGCACTTTTTGATTTCCCACAATGGAAGCCGAACCAATAAATCCTGGAGGATTACACATGGAGCAGAAAATTAAGAACAGTAAATTTCACAATGAGATTTGTTTTCTTCTTTTGGGCTGTCACATTTTTTTGAGAGATTATATATGTTTTTACTTTCCCCCTTTTCTCTCATTTGTCTTGCTTCTGTGCATGTCTGAAGTGAGTTTTGGTCTAAAACATCTGCTTCCACCCGCATTTCAGTCAGTGTTTGCCAATGGAGCTTGACATAAACCAACTTAGGCGAGCTTGGCATAACTTATCCAAGCACTCAGGGACTTTTACAAACTAAGCTCAACTTTCACCAACGTGTATTTCCAAATGTTGGCAAATTTTCTGCTGAAAATTTTCAAAGAACACGACTTTCGCCAGCATTTGCCAACAAACACCAACTATCATTAACTTTTACCAACAGAGCTGGACATTTGCTGAGACGTCAGTAAAAGTTGGTCCAAATGTTGTAGTGTGAATCCACCATAAAAGGCTGAAGGGGTATAAGATAAGATAAGCCTTTATTAGTCCCACAATGGGGAAATTCCAGGATTGCAACAGCACAGGGATAGCAACACTCAGAGCAACAATCAGAAGGCAAGAAAAAAACAAGAACAGCGAGTATACATGACGTAGGTTTTTCAAATTGATACCACAGTTGTATCCAGGAAAAACCTTGGACGAGTTTGAATTTGTGTGACTTTGAACTTTGACAGAGGTCAGATTTTCCATCCCTCTTGTAAACGTAACTCAAAGGAAATGAGGGAGGCTTTTCATATTGGTGCCATAGTTGTATCTAGGGCTGGCCAATTTGACCTTAAATTACCATCATGGTTATTTGAATCGTTCATGTTGGTTTCATTTTCATTTTTTTTTTTTTTTTTTTTTTTTGTCATCTTCCCTCACCCTCCATTTCCTCGTAAGTAAGCCGTAAGTAGCACCCACCAGTGTGGTATCAATGAATACATCACTGCGGTAATTTGGTAGTAAATGAGCATGTTGTCGTTATTTTAAACACGTAAGTTAATCCCTTCCACAGCACGTGGGACACCATGTGGTGTATGGGGCAGCGCCTATCTCCTTTTCACTGACCCTAGGCCACACAGCTACTGTAAGTAGTGAAAGCAACAGTGGGGGGTCAGTCTTGGTAGCTCTGTGCATTAACTTTCCTTTCCCCATTCTGTTATGCTGAGACCAAGCTAGAAGGCGGAAAGTACCATTTTTATATGATCTTTGGTAGGGCTGTTGCGATAACCGCAATTATGTAGTACCGTACTATGGACAAGCCTACTGCGGAGGAAAACGAACACCTGCAACAATCGCGGTGTTCACTTTATTTTTGTGTGTGTGTGGCTATATCTCGTTCACTTATGTGCCCCTATTGATTATTAAACAAACTGTTAAATGTTAAGTGTATTTTTATTGCCAACAGCATGTTTGCACCCAGTACTGTGGAACCCGGTGCTGCTGCCACCAGATGCCAGCGGCAGTAGCACCATGTGGGGCACTCTCTCTCCAGATGGACTCCAGCAGGCAGTTAGTGGCGGAAGCGTTTGGACTCCTTGCTAAATACAGCCACTGAACACTGAAAGGGCACAAAGCCGGGTTATTTCCTTCTAAGCGGAGTGTGTATAATCCTGACAATTGAGCTCCGAGAGCCAAACAACTACTGCGTAGTGCATTGCTTGTTTGAATGTGATTTTTTTTTTTTTTTTTTGACAGCGGCAAAAATCATGGAGACAAGAGCCACGCGGGGTCCTGTACGGAGGCTGTCCTGTTTAAATAAGCTGAATGTCGCTGCAGTCTCCAGTCCAAGCACCTCATAGTTACTGCCACTGCTTTATGAAAATTCTTATTTTTTTTTCTTTTTTTTTTTTTTTTAAACAGAGTCAGCAGTTCATGCCTAGAAAGACCAGAGCTCCGCACAATTGTCACACACGCACATAAAGTTGAGACGGAGCTGCAGTTAGTTTCTCACAGCTTCCATTGTTTGCCACATAGGTTATGAACCCTGTTTAAATTATGAGACCACAGGGTCCTAAAAACATTTGCAATAATTATGCATATCGTGGTGTTGAGCTATCCACCGTCACCGCGGGGGAAATTTCTCTACCGTGACAGCCCTAGTCTTTGGTATGACCCGGCCAGGATATGAACCCATGACCTCCGGTTGTGGGGCGGATGCTCTACCAACTAGGCCACCACTCCAGTGGTACACATGTAACTAATAATAATAATAATGCTGCATCGATTTTATATAGCACTTTATCATATATACTTAAAGACGCTTTACAAATAGGTACATTATTCATTCACTCCAGACAAACAATGGTAGTGGCAAGCTACTTCTGCAGCCACAGCTGCCCTGGGGCAGGCTGATGGAAAACGTTAAAGCTACAGAAAACGTTAAAGTTTAAACTACATTAAGTGCTGATGACACGTTTTTGACTTCCTCAAATTTTTCAACACATAATACAATATGACAAAATAGGTTGGTCTGTGCAGTTCTAAGTCAAACAGGTTTTTTTTTCACGCAAATATCCGATGTTTTCATGAGCGCCACGTCACCAATTACGTCAGTGGCTGGAAAACCCCGCTGCCATGTAGTCACGTCATCGACAGAACACAGCACTTGGATGCCCATTGTACACACAGGTGAAAACATCGACGATGGTTCCAGTACATGTAGTCTGGAATTGGTTTGTGTTGTCCAATCTTCAGACGATTATAGTTCTGAAGAATTGGATGACAATGAAGAATCTGGGGGCATCAGACCATATAGGTTTGAGTCATGCCAAGCAAATCACACTCATAGAGAGTGACGGTGGAGAGGCACACATGCCCGCCGCAGCAGCAGCGACAAACACACGGCAGGAGAACACCGAGTGTTATTGTTTTGTTACAGATATTGCAACAAATTATTTGTTCATAAATATAATTTATTTAAACCCGATTTTTCAATAAAATCATAGCAGTGTATTCTCTGTGACTCAGGCATCGGGTTTATTATGGATTATATTTTGAGTTCTTGTTTTTGTTTTGTACATGTGTTTTATGTGCGTTTTGACCCACTTTCAGGTGGGCATTGTCCAAGATTCACTGGTCCGACCACACGCACACTCTCTCTGACAGTCAGCTGTTCATGTTTTGTGTGCATCATCTGCCGTGTTGTCAGCCAGCCAGTATTGCCAACACTATCATGACGTGTTGGCCACTCCACACAGCCGTGGCTCTGTTGCGCCCCTTGAAGCGATGTCAGCCCTGGGGCGCAACCGTGGTTAACACGTCTCCTCCATGTTCGCTGGGCGATGTCAGCCCCGAACGCCAACTGTAAGTGTTTCTGTTTATTTTTGTAAGTCTTCACCTTTTTGGGAACTGTTGTCATCATTCTTATGTTCAATACATGTGCTGTGGTGAATTCTGCGCATAAATCCATTCATCATGACCCTCCGTGCGCTCTTACACAGGGCCGACATCGCTTCAAGGACGCACGAGAACCACAGCGAACATGGAGTGACTAACACATCGTGAGAGTGCTGAAAATACTGACAAACAGCACAGATGACTGGCAAACGGCAGCGGAGTACACGCACTGCTGGTGATGGTGTGATGAGAAGCACTTGGGCGAGGACCGGGAATCATGATCAGCGGGAGGGGAATCGGCTGGTGATAATGAGAAAGGGGACGTGCCCAGACCGGCGTGCAATCAGAGAAAGTAGGTCAGAGTTGCGCGTAAATCCATTAATCCTTCCCTTCCTCTGTGCTCCTCCTGCATAAAACCACACGAGGAGGCTTATGACAGTTGGAGCTGAAGCGTGTGATGTGGTCTTTCATTGCCTGCTGTTTATCTAAGCCTGCGACACAACGCAAAGGCATAGCCGTAAAATTAAAACAAGAAACCAGAGAAACTGTGAGCTACAAAGCTGCTGTCATTCTAGTTAACAACACCGGAGTTCATTCTGTCGATTACATCACTGGGGTGCCGCCCTTAATTCAGTGGGCAGCACCACAGTCCAATCAGCGGCTGCGGTTTTTTGATAACTAGTTTATGCAGGCACTGTTGTAAATAGTATATTGATCATAGACAATGACTTTTGGGTTTACACAACATGCTAAAAAATGTCAAAAACGTGTCATCAGCACTTTAAAGATCTGATGACACGTTTTTGACTTCATCTAATTTTTCAGTACATAATACAATATGGCAAAATAGGTTGGTCTGTGCCGTTCTAAGTCAAACGGGTTTTTTTTTTTTTTTTTCCACACGAATATCCGACGTTTTCATGAGCGCCACGTCACCAATTGTGTCAGTGGCCGGAAAACCCCCCGGCCATGTTGTAACGTCATCGACAGAACACAGCACTTGGCTGCCCATTGTACACACAGGATGGAAGCAGCTGAAAACATCGACGATGGTTCCAGCACATATAGTCTGGAATTGGTTTGTGTTATCCAATCTTCAGATGATTATACTAACAAAGAATTGGATGACAATGAAGAATCTGGGGGCATCAGACCATATAGGTTTGAGCCGTGCCAAGCGGGCATTGTGCCAAGTGAGTCAGACTCAGAGAGTGACAATGGAAAGGCACACATGGCTGGCGCAGCAGCAGCGACAAACACACGGCAGGGGAACACCGAGTGTTATGCTTTTGTTACAGATATTGCAACACATTATTTGTTCATAAATATAATTTATTTAAACCCGATTTTTCAATAAAATCATAGCAGTGTATTCTCTGTGGCTCAGGCATCGGGTTTATTATGTATTATGTTTATGTATTTACTGTATGTATTATCTGGTGAATCCTGCGCGTAAATGCATTCATCATGACCGTCCGTGTGCTCTGACGCAGGGCACGGAGAGGGAGGATGAAATGATGAGGATTTACGTGCAGGGTTCACCACAGCACATTTAATACAGAAAGACAGACAATTCCCAAAAAGGTGAAGACGTACAAAAAACACAAACACTTACTGATGGCGTTCGGGGGCCAGCATTGCCCAGAGAACAAACGAGAGGAGACGTGTTAGCCACAGGTGCGCCCCAGAGCCGACATTGCTTCAAGGACGCACGAGAACCACAGCGAACATGGAGTGACTAACACGTTGTAAGAGTGCTGAAAATACTGGCAGACTAACAACACAGATGACAATACTATGGACCAGCAGTGCGTGACTGGCAAATGGCTGCTAAGTACACGCACTCTTGGTGATGGTGTGATGAGAGGCACCTGGGCGAGGACCAGGAAAGAAGATCGGTGGGATTTTTAATCAGCTGGTGATGATGGAGAGGACGTGGCCGGACCGGCGAGTGTCAGCATGCGATCACAGAAAGTAGGTCAAAGCTGCGTAAATCCATTAATCCTTCCCTTCCTCGTGTGCTCCTCCAGCGTAAAAGCGCATGAGGAGGCTTATGACAGTTGTAGCTGAAGCGTGTGATGTGGTCTTTCACGGCCTGCTGTTTATCTAAGCCTGCGACACAACGCAAAGGCATAGCCGTAAAATCAAAAACAAGAAACCAGAGAAACTGTGAGCTACAAAGCTGCTGGCATTCCAGTCAACAACACTGGCGTCCGTTCTGTCAATTACGTCATGGTGGTGCCGCCCTTCATTCAGTGGGCAGCACCACAGTCCAGTCAGCGGCTGCAGTTTTTTGAGGATGACTAGTTTATGCAGGCGCGGTTGTAAATATTAATTGATCATCAACAATGACTTTTGGGTTTACACAACATACTAAAAAAAAATGTCAAAATCGTGTCATCAGACCTTTAAACTTTGTTCATGCAGATGTTGGTGTTCATATACAGACCTCTTGAGGGTTTGTGGGTTATATGACTCACAGCGGTGGCTAATTAGCTTGTTAGTTTTGTTGGGGGAGTCCTTTGCTGTCACCATATAGGGGATTACAATCCCCTGATCGAGGTTCCTTTTTTTTTTTTCAGTTAAGGTGAGCAGAACAGAAATCTGCTACCCTTGTGTCGAAACAGATTAACTTTGTCAAAAGGAGCTTTATACAGTACCTACTGTATGTACTGTATATTGTTGTAGATTCCTCCTATAACAACTTTTAATACTTTATTTAAATTATTTTTCCCATGAAGGGCCTGACAGGATGGGGAATGGGGATGGGAAAAGAAAAGGGAGAGGAACAGAGAAAAAAAGACAAACCAACAACTAAAGCAAACAGAAGACAGACTGCTTCTTCCACCAAAGAGGTGTCAACACAAGTCTGGTATCCGCACTTGTTAAAGGGGAGACAATTGTGCATCCGTGTGCGTGTATATGAAAGCACGCGTAAAATAAGTGTGTGCATGTGAGCCTGGTCAGGTTCTTAAATCCAACTTCAGCTTGCGCATTTTGTTGTTCATTTCCCACTGTAAAATGGTTCAGCTGACATGGAGGGCCATTGTTGACTAACATTGATTTAGCTTTGTGGCATACCTTGTTAGTTTAAGTGCACTTTGCTCGCTTTTTCTTTGCATCTTCAGATGAAATACAGTCAGTCATCACATACTATGTGAATGGACGCCACATTTCTTTTCGATACAAGCAGTTTTATTTATTTATTTTTTGGCATGCTTTGCTGCTTCTAAACAGAGCTAACTGCACAACTTCCGGGGTGCAGAGACGTGTGACTGTGCATTTTAAAGTGGAAGGATATGAAAGCTCTCATATACGCACGCAAATGGGGAGAGGGGGAAAAAAACAACAAACGGAACAACACAGCCATGAGCAAACTTGTCTGTTTCACATCCTGAACGTTGGTTTCTGTTTTATTTTGATTAATCGCCCAGCCATAGTGTCATAGTATCTATGGCAAATTTCAGACGAGTTCAAATTTTGGCAAAGTTGACCTCAGATCAAGGTCAGAGGTCATCTCTCAAAAAAACGTGAACATGAAATGAAATAAGGTTTTCATATTGATCCCATAGTTGCATCTATGAAAAAATTTGGGATGATTTTGATTGTAGGTGACTGCACAACCAGTGCTCTTAATGCCAGGAGGCTGAGGGGTACCACTGGCAGATGATGGGTGTGTGTGTATATGTATGTATGTGTGTATATATATTAATTAATATAATTTTTTATGATGCTCAAATGATTAATGCGTACAGAATTGTTGACACTCTTTATAAGGCTATAAAAGTGTTTCAAGAACTTCTTTAATGTCTTTGTTTTAAGCAATATATCTCCCTCCCCCCTTCACAGCTGTATCTGTGTATGTCGAGGCCTTTGACGCAATTGTTAAAGGCCCGGTGGCTGACTACCTCTGCCTCAGTCAGAAGATAGGGTGCGACGTCCAGAAACAAGTAAGTCACAGTTTGAAAGCATTATTTACATTAAGCATCTCAAACCATGTAGCTTGTTAAAGGACTTTTCCTGACATAAATTACCATTTAATAACCACATAAAACTATTCCACTAGGGAGTGTTTTAAAAAGATTCATGGTCTTTATATTCTACGTACAGCAGGGAAAACAAGTATTGAACAGGTCAACATTTTTTCTTATTAAACATATTTGATGGAGCCACTGACCTGAGGGTTTCACCACATATCAGTAACAACCCAATTAATCCAGACATGCAAATAAATCAAAGCAGCTGTGTTCGCAAAACAAGTTGTATTTCATAAAGTGGAATGACATAGGAAATGAGTATTGAACATGCTTAGTGAAATTCATTTAATATATATAGTAGAAAAGCCTTTGTTGGTAATAACAGCTTCCCAACAACTCCTGTATGGAGAAACTAGGCACAGACAATGCTCAGAAGGGATTTTAGCCAATTCTTCCACACAAACTGTCTTCAACTCTTGAAGGTTCCCTGTGTGTCTTCTATGAACTCTGATCTTCAGTTTGTTCCATAGATTTTCAGTTGGATTCAGGTCAGGTAACTGGCTGGGCCATTCTAGCAGCTTTATTTTCCTTCTCTGGAACCAGTTGAGAGTTTTTTTGGCTGTGTTTGGGATCATTGTCTTGCTGAAATGTCTACCCTCATTTCATCTTCAGCATCTTGGCAGATGGTAACAGGTTCTTATCAAGGATGTCTGGCAGCAGCAGCAGCAGCACTGAGCAGTAGGATTAAATTACTTCACGTTCAAGGGGTAATAGGACTTCAATTCTTCACCTGTGGCTAGTTCTGGACTTTTGGAGGTGATTTGGTTGACACTTGGTGGTGGCTTGGGGGAAGATTCTGGTGGATTTGGAGTTGGGCCTTTCTGTCTTAGAAGCAGACTGGCAGTAACCACCACTAGACCTCACAGGCACTCACCATCACCAGGCCAGCAGCCACCGCCATCAGGCTTTAAGCCTGGCACCAGTCCAATGCATTCCTGTTGTTGCTGCTGGAATTTTTCCTTGACACTGAAATATTCTTGGAAATGGACTCTTGTTTTCTGCATTGCAGAAAACAAGAGTCACCAAACTGCACCAAACTTTCAAAAGCCTCATCAAAGTGATCGTGGATTCAGCTAATGCAAGAGTGGACACGATGACGAGAGTTGCAGGACATGAAAACCAGTCTACAGTTCACCCAGAAAGACGTAAATGACATAAAAGCTGATTTATCTAAACAAGCAGACCTCAACAATGCGCTGCAATCAAATGTTTTTAAAGTGTGTGTCAGTCTGTTGACTGTCACTGACAAAAACTAAAAAAAAAAAATACAATTTCTGACCAATCACTGTCAACAATACACTTTAATAGTGGAAGTCTCAACATGAATTTTTCCAAAATTTAGGGCAGTTTGTTGCAATATAACACACATTTTTCTGCAGTTGCAATTCCTGAGATTTGGCTAAAAAATGACCAACTTCATACAGTGCAAATGAGAGGCTATGATTTGTATAACACAATCCGGTCGAAAAATGGGGTGTTGGTTTCTATATCAGGTCCTGCTAACAAAGCCAAGTTGTAGATAATGTCTTTTGAAATGGAAAACATCATGAAGTGTATAACTGTGGAATTAATCACAACAACTACAAAAAAACATCATAATAAGCTGTATTTATAGAGCACCAGGTACAGATATTGACATTTTCAAAGAGAAATTGTCTGAGCTATTCACTGCAGTAGGTAATAAGAAGCTGGTATTTATTTATGGAGACCTCAGTATTGATTTAAATGGCCATGTATAAATAAGTGAACTCATAAATTCCATGTTTTGTATGGGTTTCTACCCTTCAATAACATACCTCATTAGAATGACAAATTTAGCAACGCTTATCGATAACATTTTCACAAATGTCACTGAAGGGAATCAAACTGCTGGCCTTATTAATGATGTGACAGACCATCTGCCTGTCATTTCTTCAGACACTGGTGTAGCGCGTAACGTTGAAATAGATAAGGTTTTTAAATGACTTGTAACAGAAACTGCAATCAACCATCTTAAAAATGATCTAAAAATACAAGACTGGAGCAGTATTTATGTTGACAACATTGACACAGCATATGGAGAATTTGTTTCTCTTTTATCCAAACTATATAATAAACATTGCCCTCTAGTAGTAAAGGAAACTAAAGCTAAATACAGAGATAAGCCTTGGATCACCAAAGGCCTGCAAAATGCTTGTAAAAAGAAACTTGTTATGCAAAATGTTTCTAAAACTAAGAACTGTGGAAGCTGAAAAGAAATACAAAACTTATAAAAATAAACTCATCAGTATCTTCAGATGGAGTAAAAAATATATATTACAGTAAGTTATTGGAAAATAACAAAACTAATCAGAATCAGAATCAGAATCAGGTTTATTGCCATTGTTCATGTAGTACACAAACTAGGAATTTGTCTCGGTACAATGCTGCAACATTAAACATGATAAGATAAGAGAAATAAACTATACATGTAATAAAGTGTAGGATAAGATTAAGTGATACTGGTCAACAGTTAAAATATATATTAGCCAGCAGCAGATACTGTGGAGAACTATATAGTGCAGTCGGTAATGCAGGAAGAAAACAGTGATGATTGACATGAGTCTGGTTGAGCTGCTGTACATGGTGCACGAGAGTCACTTAGTGTTCAGCAGTCTAATGGCAGAGGGGAAGAAGCTGTTCATGTGACGGGAGGTTTTAGTCTGGATGGACCGAAGTCTTCTACCAGAGGGGAGGGGGGCAAACAGTACATGACCAGGGTGTGAGGGATCGGCTATGATCCGGCCAGCACGCCTCCGGGTCCTGGAGATGTACAGATCCTGGAGAGATGGGAGCTTGCAGCCGATCACCTTCTCAGCAGTGCGCACGACGCGCTGCAGCCTTAGTCTGTCCCTGGCAGTGGCTCCTGCGTACCACACGGTTATGGAGGTGGTGAGGATGGACTCGATGATGGCTGTGTAGAACTGCACTAACATCTTGGTGGGTAGCTTGAGCTTCCTCAGCTGCCGCAGGAAGAACATCCTCTGCTGGGCTTTTTTGATGAGTGAGCTGATGGTCAGCTCCCATTTGAGGTCCCTGGTGATGGTAGTGCCTAGGAAGCGGAAGGAATCAGCAGTGGTGATGGGAGAGCCTGAGAGGGTGAGGGGGGGCAGAGGAGTAGTGACTTTCCTGAAGTCTACAATCATCTCCACTGTCTTCAGAGCGTTCAGCTGCAGGTTGTTATTGCTGCACCAGGACGCCAGCTGGGCCACCTCTCTCCTGTAGGCGGACTCGTCGCCGTTGGAGATGAGCCCGATGAGGGTGGTGTCGTCCGCAAACTTGATCAACTTGACAGACTGGTGGCTGGAGGTGCAGGAGTTGGTGTAAAGGGAGAAGAGTAGGGGGGAAAGTACACAGCCCTGGGGTGATCCGGTGCTGATGCTAGTATAGTCTGAGACAGTCTTTCCCAGCCGCACATGCTGCCTCCGGTCCGTCAGGAAGTCGATGATCCACCTGCAGAGGGAGTCAGGCACGTTGAGCAGGGACAGCTTGTCCCGGAGCAGAGCGGGGCGGATGGTGTTGAATGCGGAGCTGAAGTCCACAAACAGGATCCTGGCGTAGGTTCCCGGGGAGTCCAGGTGCTGCAGGATGGAGTGGAGGGCCAGGTTGACTGCATCGTCTACAGACCTGTTGGCTCGGTAGGCAAACTGCAGCGGGTCCAGGAGAGGGGTGGTGATGGACTTGAGGTGGGACAGGACCAGGCGCTCAAAGGACTTCATGACTACAGAGGTGAGCGCTACAGGTCTGTAGTCATTAAGTCCAGTGATCCGTGGCTTCTTGGGGACAGGGATGATGGTGGAGGATTTGAGGCAGGACGGCACGTGGCATAACTTAAGGGAGGTGTTAAAAATGTCTGTGAATACAGGAGCCAGCTGTTTCGCACAGAGTCTCAGGGTGGAGGGAGACACGCCGTCTGGGCCGGGGGCCTTGCGCGGGTTCAGTCTGGAGAACTGTTTGAGCACATCCTGCTCACTGAATTTAACCAAACTTAATGTAATATATGGAAGGTGTTAAATAATATAACAAGAGAGGAAAACTAAATTCCAATCACATTTCTTATTTAAATTCAGAAAATAGAATAATCAATGAAAATAACTTGATCTCCAGCACGTTTAATGAATATTTTGTTAATATAGGAAAAAAGATCACCAAATCCACTGTATCGTCAGCAAATGCAAGTGGTGTTAACAATGTCGTCAACAAACTTACTCAATGTTTATTAAAGAAACAGTTGATTTTTTGTCCCTGAATTTGTTAACAATGTCAAGAATTTCTTTTTCATCTGATTGTAATGATTTCAGTATGTTCTTGGTTAAATGTATTATTGATTGTATTGTTAAACATGTCACTTACTGCTGGTTAATTTCCAAAGAAAATGAGAATGGCGAGAGTCATTCCTCTGTATAAGACTGGTGACAAACACGTTTTGTCAAACTACCGACCCATCTCACTGTTACCTCAGTTCTCCAAAATACTGGAAAAAATAATTAACCCCTTGCACTCCGGTCAATTTCCCTAAAAACGCCAAAAAATAACATGCCCAAATTAAATCCAAAGCTGTTCTTCAACCCTTTGCAGCATCTTCATGGGGTTGGTCTCATTTAAAAGAAAACACTTTGAATTTTTTGGCAAAACAGTCATAATCTCTCTAAGTGCTCCGGCCACTGAGTTACAGTCATCTAAACATAGTGAACTTGAAGAAAATAAATTTGGCCTGGGTGTTTTTTTGGATACAAATGCTTGCATATAACACACAGCTTCAGAACCGGGCTGGAAAATGCAACAGAACTGTAGAACCAAGTGTTATCCAGCTGAGGTCCAAATTTTGTAACAATACCACAAAAAATGAATATATTACACAGCTTTTTCCTCAGGTAGTTCCCAGGCGTTTTGGAACTGTGCCAAATTGTGCCAAATGGCACAGTTTGGAAAAACGTCTGTAACTTTTGAATGCTTCAATGTAGAAGCTTCATTTTGGGCTCTAATGAAAGGTCACACTCAGGGCTGTGTCTGTGTGTGTGTGTGTGTGTGTGGGGGGGGTTGCCCCCCCTCGCTACAGAGGATGGACATCGGCCATCGCTACATGACGGATTAGCCTCATGTGGCGATGTGGGACAGCAGCGCAGTCACCGCGGCTCCCCCCCCCCCTTGCTACAGAAGAATAGCGGGGGGGGGGGTGGCGTTCACAGTCTGGACGCGGCGAACGACCCCTTGTACCGCTGCGCACGAACTTCAGACTTCGTGCGCCGCACAGTTGTAATTTACCGATTGGTCAAAAGTCATTTTGGATTACAATTTTCAGGGATAAAGAATAATTTAGCTTATAACACCTTATCTCTTCACGGCAGTGTCCTGGCGAAATTCTTCCTCACTGTCAGACAAACGCGACGCTAGTCCGCTCGTGGTTCTGGTCTCGTGACCCGATCAAAACATAATTCCATTATTGCGGTTTTGTGCTTCCATGATTGCGGTTTTTGGCGAACGATTTTTCAAAACAAATAACAGTAGTAATTAAAAAAAGACTGGTGAACGCGTGTGTGTCACTCAGCCTTCGTCGTCAGCCTCCGTCGGTCTATGATGACCGTGGAAGAAATCACAACGTCTACTCTGCTGTAACAAAAACAAAATAAGCACCGCCTGTGGCTGAACATGCCGATGCGTGAATGGCAGTCACTGTCACACAGGTTGCATTTGTGGGTGGTCTCCGTGCTGCTGGGTCTGTGACGGTTCTTCCTGCGGGTCCTTTTTTGATCTGCTGCAGCAGTCTCTTCACCCAGCCTTAAAAAAAAACAGCTCGCGAACTTCTCTGCTTCAGTTGGCTCACTGCATTCACAGCCTTGGTAGGCGGGTCCTTCTTGCTAGGTTTTCAGTCATTGGTTCTTCAAGGTTTCAGAAACCCAATTCAAGGCTCCTATTAGTCGAATGAGAGGTCAGTCATATCCAATCTGTTCGCGGCTGTGTCTGTAGTGGAAGGACTTTTTTCAGCGCGCTCTCCTGTGCCCTCGTGCACTCGAGGGCGCCCTCGTGCACTCGAGGACGCACGAGAGCGCCCTCGTGTGCTCTGGGACGCGGAGACTTGCCCGCCTGCGGTACAACGGGAGTGCAAGAGGTTAAGAGACTAAATGATTTCATTGATAAGCACAGTATACTCTGCGAACAACGGTATGGATTCAGGAAGAACCAGACCACCTCACTGGCACTTACGGACCTGGTTGAACAGATTATGCATGCAACAGATAGAAGCCAATACACAGTTGGAATATTTCTGGACTTGTAAAAGGCATTTGATACAGTTCACTATAAATTCATCATCATCATCATAGCAGTCTGTCGGGGGCGACAATACTCATCAATAAATTACACAAGTATGGCATTAGAGGAATTGCTTTTGACTGGTTACACAGCTATTTAGAAGAGAGATATTTTTGATTTGATTTTGTATACTTTATTGATCCCCAGAGGGGAAATTGAGGGCATCCACCTGGATGGATGAAGCAGCCACGGTACGGTGCTATCCCTTTACCATTCTCTCACTCACTCACTCACTCACTCACTCACTCACTCACTCACTCACTCTCACTCTGTCTCACTCTCTCTCTCTCTCTCACACACACACACACACACACACACACACACACACACACACACACACTTCTAGGGCCACTTTTAGTCTCCAATTAACCTAACTTGCATGTTTTTGGCCTGTGGGAGGAAACCGGAGAACTCCTGGAGTAAACCCACGCAGACACGGGGAGAACATGCAAACTCCACACCGATCACTGTTGGTCATGGGCTGGGATCGAACCAGGGATTCCATGGCCAAGGGTGAGTTGCTGTGCTGCCGCAGTGCTAACCACTGCACCACCGCAACATATCAATATGTTCATGTGAATAATGCAGACTCGGAGTTGCTGAAGATAACATGGGGTACCACATGGTTCTGTACTCAGTCCATGGCTGTTTATTTTGTATAATAAGATAAGATAAGATAAGCCTTTATTAGTCCCACAACGGGGAAATTCCAGGATTGCAACAGCACAGGGATAGCAACACTCTACACTACAACACTAACAGATAGCAACACTAGATAGCAACACTAAAGCGCTATATAAATCTGATGCATTGATTGATTGATTGATATAAATATGTATAGACACACAGTGCGGAGCAATGTAGCTAGATGGAATAATATGTAGATATATAAAAACACAGTGCGGAGCATTGTAGCTAGATGGAATAAATATGTAAATATATAAACACACACAGTGCAGTGCATAAATTAATGATTTATGCTCTGTGTTAAATTGCTCAAGTGTATTTTATTTGCAGATGACAACTTTTTTGTAGTGGAGAAAATCTGAAGCAGCTTCTGGATTCAGTAGAAAATGAACTTAAACAAATCAATCAATGGTTCACTGCCAACAAATTATCTATTCACCTTGGAAAAACAAAATGTATAATATTTGGAAATTGCAAATTATATAATCACAGAAAAATTAAAATAAACAATGTTGAAATTGACACAGTTTTGGAAACCAAGTTCCTAGGGGTCATTGTTGATAATAAACTAAAGTGGAAATCACACATAAATTATGTCAAAACTAAAATGTCTAAATCCATTGCCGTGCTGTATAAAGTTAAGGATTTCCTGTGTCAGAAATCTCTCTGCATTTTATATAATTCACTGATAGTTCCTTATGACATACTGTATGGAGATCTGGGGAAGCACATACAAAACAAGCACAAACTTAATCTTTTTACTACAGAAAAAACTATGCATTGTATCAAAGGAATCTTACTGTGAACCACCAAATCCAATATTCATTCAATTACATACTCTTAAATTTAGAGATCTAGTAGATTATAACATCATTCAAATCATGTACAAAACAAATAACCAATTACCTGTTAATATTCAGAGACTGTTTAAAAAGGGAAAGAAAATATGAGCTAAGAGGAAACTGTTTTTAACAAACCAAAGGTCAGAACAAATGCAAAGTACCATTGCATGTCTGTCACTGGAGTTGAACTGGAACTGTTGCTCTAAAATTATTAAAACATGTTCTACTCTGAAGCAATTCAAAAATTTGTACAAAGATGAGAAAATCTCATTGTCTCACTGTAAATGCTAGGAACTAAAGTTGTAATAACTAAAAGTTGTTTTTTTTTGTGGTCTGCTTATTCTATTTGATTTTTGAGTATGACTGAAATTTTTGTTATTGATTTTAAAATTATAATGGAGCAGGTGCTATATAAGCGCTAGCTTCAGCTTACACCCTCACATGACACGCTTGTAACCAGAATATGTTAATTTTACACAATTTTTTTTTTTTTTTTAAATTTTGCACAGTAATATTGCATAATGGAACTTACCATTTGAAGTATTGTACAACCAAGGCTTGACTATTGAATATTGGGCCAGCTGGGGCCCACCCAGACATCCTGTATTTGGACTTTTTACTGGTGTCATCCTTCTCTCCTTCCTCTGCTCTCACCTCTCCTGGACCCTCTGCCTGAACACTTTCCCCTCCTTGACTCCTCTCCTCTTTCTCACCTTTCCCTCTCTGAGCTCTGTCTGCTTCAGGTTCTCTCTCTGTCTATGGTGGTATACAAACAGGTTAGAAAATATCAAGTGTCACGTTTTGTCCTGCAGGATTTTATTGCCATGGTTTACATAAATGACAAAATGTATTTTTTTTTTTTGTATTTTTATTCAGTTGTTTTTTCCATTGAGGAAAAAGTAGGAAAGAGAAGGAAAAAACATTCATAATAGTAATGTACTCATGCATACTTTAATTATATGTTCAGAGGTGGGTATAGTAGCCAGAAATTCTACTCATGTAAAAGCAGTGCTATGAAATTAATAATTAAAAGTAGACAACCAAAAATTTCTAGTTGAGTTAAGGGTACAAAGAGCACCCACTTAAAACTTGAGTAATGACTTCAGTCTTGATGGTTTGAGATTTTTCTCAAAAATTTGTAACATTTTTCTGATCATTTTCTACTTTTCTCTGTAAATTTATCAAAGTTTGAAACCATTTTCCTCAAATTTGTAATTTCCTCTTGTAAAATTGACTTTTCTTGTACATTTAAAACTTTATTGTAAATTTGTGGATTATTTTATAGCTTATTTTCTCCTCACCACCAAGACGGCAAGAAAACCCTTATTTTGAAATCCAAATGTTGGCACGTTTAGTTGTCTGAAGGCTGCTGACAGATTAAAGTCATTGACTTGGTGAATTTCGGTCATCTTAACTTGCCAGGTACATAATAGGGAACATAACTTAATATTGTAGTGGCTAGTGAAATATATCCTCAGCAATTCAGTAGTCCCCCTTGCCTTTCCCTTCATATGAAGCTGGCTGCATATGAATTCTTACCACATCTCTTAGCTAAGCGACTCTTCCGTTATTGCTCCCGTTTCCAGCGGGTTAAAACCATAATAAATGCCTCCAGTGGTTACATACCTCTTCTGATTTTTTTTTTTTTCCCCTGCATTTAAAGTACTTTAATAAACTCATGTTTCTGTTGGACAGTAACGCTTAGCAAGACAGTCTGCCTTGTAAAGCCTGCTTCATGGTGCATTTCCCCTCTAGTCCGCTTTGGTCCGCGTACACTTTGGACTAGTCCGGCACGCATGTGGCACTGTTCATGCTCACTTTTTTCATCTACCCAGGCCAAGCGGTTGACGCATGCGCACAGCCATCATTTGTAGTTTCACTCCTGCCTGATAGGTAGCACCAAGGCATTGACGCGCCAGGATTTTCACTACCGAAGAAACAGCCGACTTCACAAAGTTTTTCTTCAAATATAGTGTCCATTTCTGCTGTTTGACTTCCCGGTTTTCACTCCTTTCCACGAACATGCTGCTGTTAAAGAAAGTATGTATGTATGTATGATTCATGTATGTTTTTATTCTCGTTTTCTGACTGACTGGAAAGCTTGCGTGAGCGGGGCGCTTCTAAATTCCGTGCGGATGATGGCCACGCGCGTTGTTTGTGTGCGCGCTTGTGGAAAGTCATTACTTCAATATTTTTCTTAAATTCATATCTCCTTATAGGCGTGGTGGTAATTTTTCTGGCAAGGCGGGTCACCACCCAGAAATGTTACCAGAGGAAACCCTGGTCTCTAAATATCCTTTTTCCGGATATTGGATGAATATGCGCGATTTGCGCAATTTCATCCACAGTGTCGCGATTTGCGCGACACTGCGCGATTTGGATATTCCAAATCGCGCAGTGAGAACACTGCACGATTTGCAATATCCTCTATTAATGTTAATGCCATTGTTGTTAGAGGCTTTATCTGCATTTCTTTGCACTTGCTTTTATATCCACTCATCTAATTGTACACACGTGGATGTTTGTTCATGTCTCTCTGGTGTGTAGAATCATTTTCACATAATCAGTCTCCCAACATCACCTAAGTGTCGCCAGCAGACCAGTAGCGGTAGAAACGTACATACGCCAGCCATGATAGTGGCGTGGGGCTGCGCATATTTCCACACTCATTTCATTCTTGATACATCGGAAATTTTCCATGGAAAAGGACATATGCCATATTTTTTGTGCATAAGTACCCTTTGTACATGAGGCCCCAGGTCTTTCTGGAGTCTTCCACGAGTGGTCTTTGGCTCTTGGATAACTCTTCTGATAATTCTTTTGACTCCTCTGTCAGAAATCATGTGAGGAGCTCCTGGTCGTGGCCTGTTTATGGTAAAATGTTCTTTCCACTTCCGAATGATGGCTCCAACAGTGCTCACTTGGAACATTCAGCAGTTTAGGAATGCACCTGTAACCATCCATCCATCCATCCATCCATCTTCTTCCACTTAATCATTTTTGGGTTGCAGGGGGCTGGCATTATGTTTTGTAACAACAACGTTGCGAAGGTCTAGAGAGAGCTCTTTGCTTCTACCCATCATGAGTTCTTTGAGGTGTGACAGTCTGATATTCTGTAATTTCCCACTTTGGGATCAATAAAGTACATCTATCCATCTATCTATTCACAGACCCTTTTAAAGGCTATCAGTCAGGACTTAACCAGCTGAATTAATTTGCACTGATGGGGGATGGCTGATGGATTTCAGCTGGTTTCTTTACTTTCTGTGCCTTTTGCACCTGTTTTTGTTCTTGTGTTCAACACTTATTCCCTTTGTCATTCCCCTTTATTAAATATAATTTGTTTTGTGAACACAGTTGCCTTGAATTCTTTGTATGTATGGATTAGTAGGGCCTGAGCCACTGACGTCACTTGGCGAAAGCTTCTTCTTCTTCTTCGTCATCTTCTTCGGCCTGACTGCCATGGCAAAGTTTGACTTCTCCCCTCACAACATCAACCAGCTGTAACTCGGGCAAATCTTGTCCAATGTCCACCAAAGTTTCCACGATGAAAAATAGTCCCGCCCCGAACGTGTCTACATAAAAATACCTGAAAAGATATAGCGCCACGTATTGGTTAACGAAAGAATTGCTGAAAACTGTTTTATTTATTACTCACATGCCACTTGCCAGGATGACATGAAATTTTCTGAGATTCATAACTGCACATCAACTTGAGCATGACGTCACATGTGTTACCATGGACGCACCCTCCTCGCCATTCAATCCATGAGGAGGGTTGGGAAGGTCCTGCAGTCATGAAATTTGGAACATAGGTAGAAGTGACTGTCATCTGTAGTCCTATGTGGAACAGCAACACATAACTGATAGGTAAGTGTTGCCATGGGGACATGGCAAAGGTTGACTCCTCTCCATGGGACATCGGAAAATTGTAACTTGGACAAACTTCATCCAAATTTCACCAAATTTTCTACAATGGATATTAGTCCCGCCCCAAACACATCTATGTACAAATAATTTACAAAAGTTATAGCGCCACCTTGTGGCTAGAACAGGCACTTGTAAATTGGACAAACTTTGTACAATTTTCACCAAATTTTCCACGATCGATATTGGTCACAATGCAAACGCGTGTGTATAAAAATAATTAAAAGTTATAGCACCCACAGGTGGTTAAGTGAAGAATTGCAGAAAACTCTTTTTATTTATTTCTCACGCGCCGCTGGCCAGAATGACGTGAAATTTTCTGAGGGTTATTGGACCTCCTGTTTGATCATAACTGCATATCACCTTTAGCATGGCGTTACTGCTGTTCCCATGGACATGCCCTCCTCACCATTCAATCCTTGATCTTGTTTGGAGGGTTGGGAACGACCTGGAGTCATGAAATCTTGAACATAGGTTGAGGTGACTGCCATATATAGTTCTATATGGGTCGTCGTCGGCCTCCGTCGGTCTGTGATGACCATGGAAGAAAATCCTAAACGTCTACTCTGCTGGAACAGCACTGCCTGTGGCTGAACAGGCTGATGCGCACCGGTGTTCTACCTTAAAGCGTTGGGCGTTGTTAGGATTCAAGCCTGGGCAGGAAGATATGGAGGACAAGATGTTACCCATGCAGCATGTCCCCCCTCTCCACGTCACTGATGAATCCAAAGGAACAGCAGGGCTGCTATAGTTTGGCACCAGCGCCGTCACAGGAGCTGCCAGAACGATGTTGAGCACAACAGAGAACTGCCTTAGGGGCTCCGACTCCGGATTTTTCCTCAGGGTTGACTCCCGAAGCCTTTCCCATGACCGGGTGTGCCGCAAGGCAGCAGAGGTTTGAAATCAGGGTTTACCTTCCCCTAGATGGGCTACCTTCCCAGGTTGACGAGCCACCATCTACCCGAAGCATCTGGTTTTAAGGCGCCAGAGATCCGCCCTCGCCCCTCTCCTATTAGTAAAAGCAGTTCCGCCGGGCTTAGAGACTAAACCACACGGGCAGGCTAGGAGTTGGACTTAGTTGTCAGAGGCTTTTTGAGACGCACGCCGTAAGGAGCATTTTATGAGCACTGGGAGCTTAACCCCAGTACCGCTCCTGACTATGACAACCTTGGAACTCTATATGGGTGGACAACACATAACTGACAGGGAAGTGTTGCCATCGCGACATTGCGAAGGTTGACTCCTCGCCATGAAACATCGGAAAGTTGTATCTTGGACAGACTTTGTCTGATTTTCACCAAATTTTGTACAATGGATAATAGTCCCACCCTGAACTCTCCTATATAAAAATAACAAAAGTTAGAGCGCCGCCTAGTGGTTACAATATCGGACCCTTGTAAATTGGACAAACTTTGTACAATTTTCACCAAATTTTCTACGATCAATATTCATCCTGCCCCAAATGCATCTATATAAAAATAATAAACAAAAGTTATAGCGCCCTCTAATGATCAAAGAAAGAATTGCTGATAACTGTTTTTAATTTTTCGCTCACCAGCTGAAAAAATGACATGAAGGAATGACTAGGGCTTATTGACAGTACATGTAAATAGTACAGAACTGTTTCCATGGCGGCCGGCGTGCTTCAATGGCTTTCTTGCCATGCAAAACATGACAGTTGCAGCTCAGACAATCCTCGTCCAATTTGGACCAAACTTTGCACAAATCATACTAATCCCACTCTGAACACGTCTGTATATCAATATTCACAAAACTGTCACACCACCACCTACTGCTGATATGAGGTACTGCACAAAATTGTATCAAATTTTGCGCAAAGACCAGTAGTCACAATGACATGACATTTTCAGTGGTTTCTCAGAGTGCATTGGACTACCCTCAGTGGAAGTCACTTTTGTCCTGCGATAAGCACAGTTGCCATGGAAACCCATTCATTGCCATTCAAGACGTTTTATACTTTGGAGGGTTGGGGAAGTCCAAGGGTCACCAAATGTGGAATGTAAGTCAAGGTGACTCTTTTCTGTAGTTCTGTATCGGTCTGCAACATGTACTTAAAATGTTAAGTGTTACAATAGCTACATGTCCATGTTTACATTATCGCAATACGTTGGACAGTTGTAAATTGGACAAACTGTGTCGGATTTTCACCGTAATTGCCATGATGGACATTAGTCAAACTCTGCATGCACCTACATAAGAATATTTGACAAAAGTTATAGTGCCAGTTACTGCTCAAAGGAAGTTCTTGCCAAATGGTTTACTTTATTATTCACGCAGCCCTTGCAGGGATAACGGGAAATTTTCTGAGCCAGCAAGGTACGACAGGCGCCAGGTTCGGGGGTGGGGGTGGGCAAGGCCTGCTTACAGCTGCTTGCACCTTTAATTTGGGTTGTTACTGATATCTGGTGAAAATCTCAGGTGAATGGCTCCATCAGAAATTTCTGTTTGAGAAGAATGTTGACGTGTTCAATATTTACTTTCCCTGCTGTATAAACCTGGTATAGAGGGATGCATTGGAACAGAATTCTTAGCAGTTACAGGACAGTTACCATAGCAGCACATGTGACAGCGTTAAAATATTTAATCACAGCAGTGCAGAGTACCTTTTTTTAACTTTAGATGCTAATAATACACCATTTACTTGACTGTAGTGATATGTGGGTAAAGACCAAGGAGCACATGGTAAGTGAAGAACTGATTTGGAGCCTTTATTTATTTAAATTTTTAACCAATTAATACAAGATGGAATGACAAGATTAGCTCTCCAGAATGCAAGCAGGTACTCTGTGTACTGCTGTGATTGAATACTGTGTATTTTTTGTTTTAATGCATACCACTGAATGTTGCCACTCATTTTTGCCACTCAGTGTTTAATTGCCCTGAGTTCTGTTCGGTGACATCATACACATACTCTCTATAGGATATAGTCCTCCTTAGGATTTTCAGCTTTTTTTCTGTTATTTGTTTTGGTTACTGAAGAAGTCAAAGGAAGAGAAAGCATTATCTAAATCCTACAGTACACTACTCAAAAAGTTAGGGATATTTGGCTTTCGGGTGAAATTTATGGAAAATGTAAAAAGTTCACACTACAGTGATATATCATGAAAGTAGGGAATTTAAGTAGAAACATGCAGTGATGATTTCCTCATCTTAAACAAAATCCAACAATGGTGATGGGTATACCACAACAAAAAATGTCAATTTCTCAATAACTTGTCATGTGCCCTTGAGCATCAATTACAGCTTGACAAGAACATCTTATGGCATTCACAAGTCGACTTCCTGTCTGCTGAGGCATGGCATTCCACTCTTCTTGAAGGGCGCCCCTCAGGTCATTGAGGTTGTGGGTTGCACATTTACGAGTCTTGACATGGCGACTCAGCTGATCCCATAGGTTTTCTATGGGATTCAGGTCTGGAGAAAGTGCAGGCCACTCCATTTGAGGTACACCAGCTTCCAGCAGCTGTTGCCTAATGATGCAACCTCGATGAGCTGGAGCATTGTCATCCATGAAGATGAAATTAGGCCTGTGTTGTTCATGCAGGGGCACAATGACTGGATTAATGATGTTATTCAGGTAGTATCGGCTTGTCACTGTACCATTCACAAGGTGTAGGGCAGTTCCACATTGACTAGACGCACCTGACCAGACTGTAATACCACCACCACCACCAAAAGCTCGTTTGGTGACAACAATGGCTCTGGATAGTGCTCTCCTTGATGTCTCCAACATTGTTGGCGGCCATCATTTCTACTCAACATGAATCAACTTTCATAAGAACAGCACTGAGGCCCACTGGTCCCTTGTCCAGCGTAAATGCTCCCTGGCCCATGCAAAATGATGACGCCTGGTGGTGTTGTCAGGTACCCTTGCAGGTCGTCTGGCACACAGTCCACGCTGATGTAAACAGTTTTGAATGGTCTGACGTGACACTTGGGTGCCTCTCACTTCCCTTAAACGTGCCTGGAGTTGAGTGGCATTCATCATCCGGTTCCGCAGGGCACTGTTCACGATGAAGTGGTGGTCAAAGGACGTCCACTTCTGTGCCTTTCTGTGACTCTTGCAGTCTCTCTATATCACTGTTGCAACCTGCGGATGACACTCTGTGACAGTCTAAGCTCAGTGGCGTCTTCCCTCTGACAACATCCTGTTTGAAACCTGACTGTTGATCAGTTGTTATTAGGGATGGGCGATACCAGAATGTTTCCTTCCGATACGATGCCATTAATTTATGAGAGTTTTTCTTTGATACTGATAATTTTTACTCCAAATCACATGATTGCGGTTTGATAAACAACTTTATTGCAAGGGCAATATGAAATACGAATAAAACTTATGAACATAAACACTTGAAAGAAATGCTTATAAAATGATAATAGAACAATGAGCAAAGTAAATAAAAATAAAATGTTTTTTTTTTTCAATCATAATAAAAATAAGACCTAAAATGAATGCAAAATTAATTCAGTTTCTTAATTTGGATAAGATTGTCAACTGGATTCAAGTATTTTTTTACTTCTGAAATGTTTCACCATTCATCCAAATTCTGTGGTGATACCAAGCAGCATAACCACCTTATTCCTGAGGGCACTGCTGTCGAAATGATGATGGGGCAACATTCTTGTTTCGGCTGAAGTAGTGTTAAATCAGTCAGCAAGAGTGGAGTAGTGAGGCATTTAAAATAGCGTTTTCAAAAGTTTTTCATATTCATTTTAATGTATAGTCCATGTACGTGTTTTGCACTCAAGTGGCAGCTAATTTCAGCACTTTCAGTTTTTGTATTTTTTTTGTTTTGAATGTGTTGGCATAGTTCTGGTATTGTTGCTGGTGGTTGTGCCATAGACTATAAATGGAAGCTTCTCACCGGCAATGTGTAGATAATGCACTGAAAACTAAAAAGTACTGTTGGTGTGATCAGTGGTGCAGACACAGGACAGACACAAGAGCATACCATGTATGTTTTCACTTATATGAATGTCACAGATCTGACGTTTGTGTTATATATGCCACCAGATGCAAGGCTGCATGAAGTAAAATAATAAATAAAAAATGGTAATGGTTTACTTCCTAAGGCTTGACAGTTTAAGAAAGATATCAAATACTTTTTATGTTTTTTGTTTTTTGTTTTTTTTTGCATTTGTTGCACTGCCTTGGAACAACATGGACTAGCAGCTTCAGCACGCATTCATTTTTAAGTTATCACAAAATATAGATCAATAAAATTTTGAACAATTGTCAGAAAAGGTCTGTATGTGTTAAGTTAAATAACAAGTATTCAAGGCATGATCACAGCATAAGTGTTTTAATTTCGGGGTAAAACGAACAGCTGTAGCTGTCTGTTTTACCCCGACATTAAAACACCCAAGCACGGTGTTGTGGTACTTTGTGGCTCTGACTAGATTCTACATCTGCTCTGAGGTAAATTTGATTATGTCCAACATCTTTTAACAAAATGCAACAGACTTTATTGCGGTGGAGACATTGATAAATTTTAGAGCTTTTATTTATTTACAGCATTAGCATCTTTGCAGCAGCGCTAACAAATGGAGCTACTGTTTGCCAGGCCACTTTTTAAGGTCATCTTCCTATCCCTCCATAGTCGTGGGAAGTGGTATGATTATATTACTGTTTTTGAGGTGCAAAAGTCCGTGTTCCTGCATTTTTGATGCTGAAGTCATTGTTTTTTATCTGTTTCTGTGACAACCACACGTTCTAAACTAGTACCGGAAGTTGCGCTCATAATTCACGCAAGACGTCATGGGGGCGAGGAACAAGGTGGATATGTGTAATTTTTTTTTTTGCAATGCAACGGTTTTTTTTTTTTTTTTTTAATTTTTATTTTAAATTTTATTTTTACACTATTATTTTACAAACTTAAATAGTGCTTATTTTGTTTAGTTTTCAAATTTTATGCTGCTTGGTATCACCATAGAATTTAGATGAATGGTGAAACATTTCAGAAATAATACTTCTGCCACCCCCAATGCTGCTGAGCTCACTTTGCACAGGAGCGAGTGCTTGGCTGCGCAGTGTGCAGTCAGTCTTTGACTCTGACATCTGATAGGCTGCCATAATCATGTGACACAGCAGACCATCTCTAAAATATGCTTGGGCTGGTTTTTCACCTGTTTTACACATAAATTTAATGCTCAAAACTCTCAGAAGTGAAAACAAATTGCACGTTTTGTATTAACACAGTGGTATCGTGATATTTTAAAAAGTATCGACCAGCTGGTACATATTAAAGTATCGGTACTTGAGTATCGATATGCCCATCCCTAATTGTTTGGTGTCATCTTGGTTTCATCATGTCAAAATGTGAACAGCATGATGAAGAGGACTGTTTAAATACCAATTCTAATTGAACTTGAATTCATCGGTCGATTCATGGATCAAATACCTGTTGTGAATTTTGGCGTTAAGCACTTTGTTGGAGAACAGCAAGTTATGCAAAAAGTACAGAAACATTGAACATTTGGACATGTGCATTCACAAGGTTAGATAAGGTCAAATTAAGTTCACCTGTAAAGGTTATGGTGCATTTTAGGTGCGTCTTGAAATTTCACCTGAAAGCCAAATATCCTTAACTTTTTGTGAGTAGTGTAATTCAGAAGTGGATTCCCTGTGTCTATTTTCAGGCAAAAATGATCGAGGACGCATTCAACGCTCAGAGACAATTCCTTGTCACAGCCTCCACCTCCAAAAAGCCCAGTGAGGTGAGTTAAATGCATTCACAATGACTTAATCTATCGGTTTCAAACACTTGCATAAACCATTCCAGTTCCTGTTTCAGTGTCTGAACCATTTCACAAGTTGTCTCTTGTTTTTTTTTTTTCTTTTTTCCATTATATTCACATTTAAATGTGTTGATTTCTTATAAACATTAAATATTATTGCTGTTTTTTTAATTTGATACAAATCCCACTACATCTGAGTCTTATTAATTATGCTCATCATATATACCTATTAAATGTCTTGTATGGAAACTTGAATTTTCGTGACATCTTTTTGAGGTTGGAACATCTAAAACTATTTTCAACAATAGTAATAGGCACATAAGAAAACCCACATATGGAAAATATTGAAATTGTCTAATCTGCAGTTAATAAGAATTACTGCTGACCAATAGCTCTACTGTCCATCATGCACATGTATAAAAAAGTTAAGCTAATGCACAGCAACTATTGATGCTTGACTCAGTGCAGATTTATACTTGAAGGAAAAGGTTTTTAAAAATTAAAATTCAGTGTTTTATTTATTCCTTTATTTTATATTGCTGAGCTCCAAACCACCTGACTTAAAAACTCTGTCTATTCCTCGTTTAGACAGTTTTGCAGCAACTCCTCAAGCCTGTGTGTGATTTGGTCACAAAAGTGCAGGAGTTCCGTGAGAGCCACCGCTCGTCGTCGTACTTCAACCATCTGACTGCAGTCAGTGAGGCCGTGCCCGCCCTGGGATGGGTCACCTTGGTGAGGAAATAGTTATGGCACCACTGTGTGTTTGTGTGGGCTGATAAATGAGGGTATGATGGACGGAAATAGACCACTCTTTGATTCAGTTGGCGCCGTCTACTGATCAGCATTTTTTTTTTTTTCTTAGCACCCCTACTGACATGTTTAAAATGTAACCATAAGCAGCAAACATTTGCTGATGTGCATCATATGAAATGAATATTTTAACTTTTGTCTGTGAAGAGATAAAGGAGCTATTTGTAGTTTTTCCTACTTTAAATATATTCAGAAATTATCTACAGTATAATTTATTTGTTTTCAAGCAACAGTTATGTGTGATACAAAAGATGCCAAAGTATTCATTGCATTACAGAGATCTGAAATTACAGACGGGATCCATCTGGAATGTGATGTAAAACCACTGTTTGGTCATGGGTTTTAGAGGCTTCAGCAGTTATTTGTGATCTGCCCAGACACCTATTGTCACCTCCACCAAAGAAGTTATGGTAAAATGTTAAATGGCGTGTGTTCATTATGGTTTGTTTGTCTGTCTGTTCGGATTGCGCACAAATTGCTACAGGTGTATTTTGATCAGGTTTTCATCACAGGTTACCTTTGAGCCAAGGATGAACCCATTACATTTTGAGGGAAGATCCAGAGCAGTAGGAGGAGTCTGGATCACTTTTTTTCAGACATTTTTTTAATATAATAAAAGAATTATACTCGACCTAAAAATGCACAAGCACAGACACTTGACAGATTTTACTTGCATTTTAATCAGTTGAAAACAGCCTTGGTGGAGGTGTGTCCTCTAATTGATTGGTGGAGTAAATTCAACTACAAATAGCTCAAACTCTAAATACAAAAATTGGAATACTGACTGAGTGATATATTTAATTAAAACTAGGTGGATTTTTGATGGTTGAACGTATTTTCTTGTGTCCCATACATGAGGACTGTGGCTTGTCATTCGCTTGTAATTTGCATGTAGTTTATCTAGGTCAGGACTACTTGCACATCAGGGGTGTCTGGAGTAATTCAGAGTTTGAGTTTGTTGTAAAAGTTCTTTATCTAAAAGGAAGGGAAATTTAACACCCACCCCATATTTCTTGCATTTAATATTTGCAAGGGGTCATTTTGCTACTTTTCAGCTTATGTAATACAAACCCCAATTCCAGTGAAGTTGGGATGTTGTGTAAAATGCAAATAAAAGCGGAATACAATGATTAGCAAATCCTTTCAACCTGTATTCAATTAAATTCAGTACAAAGACAATATATTTAGTGCTCACACTGATCAACTTTATAGAGACCCTCTACTTCCACATATGGGACCTTAAATTGGGAAAATTCTCCATTAAAATGAATGGCAAGAGTGAAATTATCTTTTGATCCTGATCAAATGTTGCCACGAGTTGCGCATATGATGTTTGTCAATTTAAAAGATAATTTTTCATGTAATTAAAGTTGCCATTTGTCATATAATAATGGAATAATATTTAGTTTTTGTGAAAATGATGAACAGCCAACATCTTCCATCATCCCACATCATCAAACACGATCATGGTGGGATTACGAAATTACGAAAACCTCACCTCCTGTTTCCTGATCGATGAAAGAAGGATCCAAAGAGGAGAAAAACAACACAAAGGTATTGTTTTGCATTTCGAGGGCTGCAACTGATCCAGGGAACTGTTAGTTACTTCACCCTCGGCATGCTATGAACCTGCGATGTCAGATATGTACTTCTGTGTTTGTAGTTTTTCACACAGTGTTCCAAATTATTGTGCAAACATGTCTTTTGATTTTCCTAAATAGTCGATGCAAACGACAGTCAATATAATTTTCAAGATATCAACCATTGGCGCATAATTCAAATTTTATTGACCAAACCTCCCAATGATAATTTTTTTGCAAAAATAAAAACTCAAAATGCACCATTCCAAATTTTGCACCAGAGTTTCAAAACATTTTTTGGGTTGTAAAGAACTGAAAATGGTCATTCGTTGAATTTGCAGCATTAGGAGGTCATATTTACTGAAATCAAAAGCTATTTCAATCAAAAACATTTTAACAGTCCAAGTTACATGTTAAAATAGGATCCATTGTTTGATATAACTTTGACAATTCTTGTATTCATTGAATTTGTGAGTTTTTGGAGAGTTTCTTCTTGAATTTCTTTGCGAGATGCCTCCCACAGCTGCTGTTTTGATGTGAACTCTCTCCCACCCTCAGAGATCTTTTGCTTGAGGATGCTCAAAAGATGATGGGGGGGCCATACCATGAGTTTCTCTCCTTTTATGCCCATAGCAGCCAATGACAGAGGTATTCTTTGCAGCATGAGATGGTGCATTGTCATGCATGAAGATAATTTTGCTACAGAAGGCACGGTTCTTCTTTTTGTACCATGGAAGAAAGTGGTCAGTCAGAAACTATATGTACTTTGCCAAGACCATTTTTACACCCTAAGGGACCCAAAAGGAGGCCTACCAGCTCTCTCCCCATGATTCCAGCCCAAAACATGACTCCAGGTTCAGGTTCAGGTTACTTTATTTGTACACCTCCTTGCTGATGTCACAGCCTTGTTGGGACATGGTGGCCATCCACCAACCATCCACTACTCCATTCATCTGGACTGTCTAGGGCTGCATGACACTCATCAGTAAAAATGACTTTGAAAATTAGTCTTCATGTATTTCTGGGCCCACTGCAACCATTTCTGCTTGTGAACATTGGTTAGGGGTGGCCAAATAGTAGGTTTATGCACAATTGCAAGCCATTGGAGGATCTGACACCTTCAGGTTCATGGGACTCCAGAGGCACCAGCAGCTTCAGATACCCATTTGCTGTTTTGTAATGGCATTTTAGCAGCTGCTTTCTTAATCCAGTTAATTTGTCTGGCAGAAACCTTCCTCATTATGCCTTTCTCTGCACAAACCCATCTGTGCTCTGAATCAACCACAAATTTCTTTACAGTACAATGATCATGCTTAAGTTTTTGTGAAATATCTAATGTTTTCATACCTTGTCCAAGGCATTGCACTTGACGCTTTTCGGCAGCAGAGAGATCCTTTTTCTTTCTCATATTACTTGAAACCTGTGGCATGCTTAATAATGTGGAACATCCTTCTTAAGTAGTTTTCCTTTAATTGGGATCACCTGGCAAACTGACAGGTGTCTGAGATTGATATCAGTGATCCAAAGAGCCTTGAGACACAATTCCATCCAAAAGTTTAATTGGAAAAACAAAAAATTGAATGTTTGACACGAAAATCCTATTTGCATCATAATTGGGAACATGGTGTAATTTACATATTTTCATAAACTTATACCTTAACAGTTAAACAACCTGCATTGTTATGTATGTGGAAAATTATCTTTTAAATTGACAAACATCATATGTTTGTCAGAGAATATCGGGGGAGAGCAGCATCATGTGTTTTACAGAGACGTGGCTTCACTCGCACATCCCGGACAATAACGTTGTCTTACCCGGCTTCAAGACTATCTGGTCTGACAGGGACATTGTAAGGAGCGGTAAAAAGAAGGGAGGAGGGATTGCACTTTTTGTGAACAAGAGCTGGTGTAATCCTGGACACATTTATGTGAAGGAATGTCTTTGCAGCCTGGACATTGAACTACTCGCTGTATGAGACCTTGCTATCTGCCAAGAGGGCTCACGTGCGCCATTGTAATTGTTGTTTGTCACTCCATCAGCTGACACAACGGTGGCCTGTGATGTCATCAGCTCCACTGCTGCCACTTTGAGTCAGCATCCCGATGCATTTATGGCAATCACAGGAGATTTTTAACCATGTCTCACTGGACAAAATACTACCAAACTTCCACGAATTTGACTGTCCCACCAGAGGAGATAAAACACTGGATCTCCTGTATGCCAGTGTCAGAGATGCATACAGCGCCACAGCTCTACCCCCCCCCCCCCCTTGGCAGTTCTGATCACAACCTGGTTCTATTAACCCCAAAGTACATTCCTCTTGTACAAAGACAGCCTGCTCACATACGGACTGTGAGGAGGTGGACACAGGGGGCTGCTGATGCACTACAGGACTGCTTCAAGACAACTGGGATGTACTCTGTGAGCCACACGGGACGGACATAGACAACATAATTGACTGCATCACAGAATACATCAGATTCTGTGAAAACGCAACCATGCCAGCCCAGACTGTGCACCATTTCCCCAATAACACACCATGGATCACCAGTGACCTGAAAGCACTTCTTAACAAGAAGAGGGCTTTTAGGTCTGGAGACGGGAACTGAGGGGGGTACAGCGGGAACTGAAAGAGATGCTGAGGATGTGTAAAGTAGGGCTGCAACGACTAGTTGACAAATAGTTGACGGCAAAATTTGACTATTAATTTCGTAGTCGACGCGTTGTTAGTGATGACATCGTGTGTATCCCACGTCATGCAATACCACACTAAATATTTCCAATAGCCAGTTGAAGTAGCTCAGAGTGAGACAACATGCTTTTCCCAGCTCTTTGGTGTGCTGACAGAGCATGCGCACTAGTGACTGGGAACAGAGCAGGGGAAGCAGCGCCATGATGGAGGTTGAAGCGGAGCTCATGTGAAACAAATGTTCCGAAGTTTGGGAACATTTTGAATGTGACTCAGCCAATAAAAATGTTCAGTGCAAACTCTGTAAAGTGAGCCTTGCGTACCATGTGACCACGACGGCGATGCATGAACATTTGAAGAGGAAATGCATTTTGGAAGAGTCAGATGCCCTTCGGTAAGACAATTGGCTCCCATGCTTATAGCTAGCCTATTAAGCTGGGTTCACACTATAATGTTTGGACCAACTTTTATTGACGTTTTGAAAAATTAGAGAAATCAGTCCAAACGTTGGTGAAATTACGTTTGTGAGCACACACCAACTTTTACAAACTTTTACAAACTTTTGCTAGCATTTCCCAGTGTTGTCAAACTTTTGCCAACTTAGGTTAGTGTATGTGTAGCAGTTCCCAACTTAGGTTAACTTAAGCTAAAAATACTCAGTGTAGTTCAGCTGACATCAGCGTCAGGCGATGCTCATATAAAGATCAGTGTTTGTGGAGGCTTCCTGCCATCCTGGACCTGCTTTTTTAGGGTGGATTCACACTACAGCGTTTGGACCAACTTTTACTAACGTTTTGGCAAACATCTGGCTCTGCTGATAAAAGTTAATGATAGTTGGTGTTTGTTGGCAAACCCTGGCAAAAGTTTTATTCGTTGAGAATTTTCAGGCTGAAAATTTGGCCGAGTTTTGAAATAAACGTTGGTGAAAGTTGTGCTCAATTTGTAATAGTTCCTGAGCGCGGGGCTAAGTTATGCAGAATTCACCTAAGTCAGCCTAAGTTAAGGTCCATTGGCAAACGTTGACTGAAATGCTGGTGAAAACAGATGTTTTTAGATCAAAGCAGAGAGAGAGAGAGAGAGAGAGAGAGAGAGAGAGAGAGAGAGAGAGAGAGAGAGAGAGAGAGAGAGAGAGAGAGAGAGAGAGAGAGAGAGAGAGAGAGAGAGAGAGAGAGAGAGAGAGAGAGAGAGAGAGAGAGAGAGAGAGAGAGAGAGAGAGAGAGAGAGATTTTTAAAAGATCTTTAATAAACACATTTGTCCATCAGTCAATACAATTTCTATGTCATGCTATATTACACAGAAAATTAATCCCCCCAAAAAAAGCTGTCCATCATGAACTGAACAGAGGACATTCTCCAGGGACCAGAGGGTCCTGAAACCTTCCACATCCCCATTCCCCATAAAAAACTGAAAGTCCAGCCTGATTCTGGCTTTAAGTAGCCTCACAAATAAAATTTTGACATCAACATCACTCTCAACATTCTCAAGTTTTCTTCTCCGGCTTACATAGATAGCCAACTTTGCCTGCCTAAAACAAAGTTCAGTAGTTGACACTTCTGCTTAAAACGACGATTGTACATAAAACCACAAATGAAAACCTGCTTAGAGAAAACTTCCTTAAAAATATGAAAAAGTTCTGTGAGAAGTTCAAAGAGGCCACTCAGGCGCTGACATTCAATAAAACAATGAAAAACAGTCTCCCTAGAGGAACAAAAAACACACTGATCACTGACACTGCTGTTAATCACAGAAACAAAAGCATTGACAGCTATAATACCATGCAGGACCCTCCACTGTAAGTCTCCATGCCTCTTAGGGAGAGGGGCTTTATAAAGAGCCCTCCAGGCAGGCCGATGCCCTTTTCCTAGTTTAAAATAGGCTCTCCAAGGAGTGTCCACACAGGTGTTCAATCTGTCCTTGTTGAGTGCCATCACCACCAGTCTGTAGAGTGCCTTACCACTGGCTCCTCCAAAGTCCACACCAGTGGGAGCACAGAATGCCAGTAAGGAGCAAGGAGCGACGTCAAAGTCCATATAGAGCGTGAGAGAGGGAAAGGGGTCCGTGCTTTCCGGCTGCAGCGTGCCATTGCTAAAGTCCAAGAGTAGGGAGTGCTCAAGTCCATGAAGCTCCTGTTTCCAGTGTGCAAGAAGACCATCGATGAAACGATTCGACCTGACACCAAGATGAGCTGCTAAAGCTGAGGCGTTGTTGAGGCCAGGACTAGCCAGTTCCACCACTTGCTTCAGAGTGAGAACGTTCCTGGAACACAGCCTATCAAGGAAGGTCCTTCCAACTCCCGGCAGGACACCAAGGTGACCACCGAAAACCAGCGGCTCCCTCAACAACCAGTAGAGGGAATCGCATGGCCCTCTTTGTTTTTTAAAAAGAGTCCACACTGAAAAGAGACTGCAGTAAAAACTGGGTAAAGACAGTGCATTAGAGTTCTTAAAATCCATTAAAAAACACAGGGAGGTCTAGCCCAAGCCCAAGGACTCTCTGTAAAATAACACAGGCCAAAGGCCTCCATACCAGGTCCTGGGGGCCTGTCAGCAGTCTCTGTATGAAAGTCAGTCTAAAAGCAGCACCTCTACTAGCTAAATGAATCACTCCTTGCCCCCCCTCCTCTTTGGGAAGAAATAACAGGGCTTGAGGAACCCAGTGGAGTCCACCCCCCCAAAAAAAGTCCACCAAAACAGACTGAATTTTGGACAACAAACCAGCAGGGGGGTCCATGCACATGAGGCGGTGCCACAGGGATGAGGAAACAAGATTATTTAAAATGAGCACTCTTCCTCTAAAAGATATTCTTGGCATTAGCCACTTCCATTTGTTTAGTCTCCCGTTAATTTTCTCTATGACCCCATCCCAATTTTTTTGCTCAAACTGCTGATTTCCAATAAAGACACAAAGATACTTAAAACCTCCTTTTTTCCAAATCAACCCACCAGGCAGCGTAAGCTGATTTTCTAGTTTCTTCCCCACCATCAGAGCCTCGCTTTTTCCCCAGTTTATTTTTGCAGAGGAAAGTTGGCCAAAAAGATTGACACTCCTAACCAGAACGTCAATGTCACTCTGCTTATTTAGCAGAATGACTACATCATCTGCATAGGCCGACAGCTTGAACGTGGTGTCACAGCCAGGAAAAGTAACTCCTGATAGATCCCTTCTCAGGCAGTGAAGCAAAGGCTCTATGGCGAGGGAGTACAGCATCCCTGAGAGAGGGCAGCCCTGCTGAACCCCCCTCTGGACTTTTAAAGGGGCAGACAGGCCCCCATTTATCTTCAGCACACTCTCAATGTCACTGTACAAGACCCGTATCCTGGCTATGAAGCCTGGGCTGAACCCAAAAGCTGTTAAAACTGTCCATAAATATTGGTGTTCAACCCGATCAAACGCCTTTTCCTGGTCAATTGAAATCAAACCAGTTTCTACCGCCAATGAACCAGAGACCTCCAAAATATCCCGAATTAAAGTGACGTTGTCACTAATCAGCCTGCCAGGCACACAGTAAGTCTGGTCTACATGAATGAGCTCGCTCATCACCTTTCTCAGTCTTCGGGCCAGAGCTTTTGAGAGAATCTTATAGTCTGTGCAGAGCAGAGAGACTGGCCTCCAGCTCTTTAGGCTCTGGAGGTCCCCCTTTTTCGGCAACAGTGTGATGATGGCCCTCCTGCAGGTCGTGGGTAGGGTCCCCCTTTCCAAGCTATCTTGGAGAACCTCCAGCAGGTCTGGACCAAGCAGGGGCCAGAATTCCTTAAAAAAGTCCACAGAGAGACCATCTATGCCTGGTGATTTTCCATTCTGGAGGCTCATTAGCGCCGTATGCAGCTCAGACAGAGACAGTGGAGCATCCAAGCCGGCAACAAGGTCCTCTGAGAGCACTGGAAGACCATCAAGGAAGACCTGGCCCAGTGACGTGTCCTCCCTCCACTCTGCTCTAAACAATTCACTGTAAAAGCTAGCAGCGTGTTTCCTGATCTCTGCTGCTGTGGAGATTGTTCTCCCGTCATCGCCCAACAAGGAGTGAATAAGCTTTCTCTGTCCATTTTTCCCCTCCAGTCCAAAAAAGTACTGGGAGGGCGAGTCCATCAGAGCTACATCCATGTAGCGTGAGCGGACCAGAGCACCCTGTGCGGTGACCCCTAGCAAGCTAGCCAAGGCTGACCTTTTTGACTTGAGAGCCTCTAAGTGCTCCTGTTTTCCTGTAGAACTGAGCAACTCCTCTAGTTCTACCACCTCAGTCTCCAGAACTTTCAAGGATTGGGTCAAGCTACGAGTGACATTTTGAGTGTACTGTTGGCAGAGTTGTTTTATCTGGGCCTTACCAAAATCCCACCACAATTGGAGAGAACTAAAAGAGGGTTTTTGTTCCCTGTGTGACTTCCAAACATCATGAAAAACCTCATTTAAAAGTGTATTGTTAAAATGCCAAAAAGCACTCTTACACTTTACATTTTCAATAAACACAGAACAAAACAGCAGGCAGTGATCAGTGAAACCAACAGGACAGATACAACTATTTTTAAAAACACTCATTTGATGTTTAAAACCATAAAAACGGTCTAACCTAGCCATAGATAAAAGGTTATCTTTGACATGGCTCCAGGTGTACTGCCTCTGGTCCCCATGATGTGATCTCCACACATCGGCCATTTCATGTGTTTTCACCAGTTCTCTCAGCCTATTGGCAGAAGCAGGGTGAGGCTCCTGATGGTTCCTGTCTAGTCTGTGGTTTAATGTACAGTTAAAATCACCCCCCAGAAATAAAAAAACTATTTGGATCACAGGACCTAACCGTATCCGAAAGCACGTCAAAGACCCTGATCCTCTCTGCTCTCTGTGTTGGCACATACACGTTTATAAAAATGAAGTTCACGTTTTCAAACTGTACCTTTAATAAGAGGAAATGACCTCTCACCACCTCTTCTACCTCATAAGAGACAGGCACACAACCCCTAGAGAAAAGTACAGCCACCCCCCCACTGCTACTGGATTTGTGGCTAAAAAAAATGCAGCCATCCCACTCTTTTCTCCAATGGCTCTCAATGTCCACAGTGCTGTGAGTCTCCTGGACCATCAGCACGTCAAGTTTCTTTAAATTAAAAAGCTTGTGTAAAGAGGCCCCTTTTACATCATCCCTGGCCCCATTAATATTGAGAGTGCCAATTCTAAGGTGGGGCATTAAAAAGGATAAAAATAGGGTACAGTAAAAAAACACACACATAGCATAAAAGGGAAGAAACAAACTAAGAGTCAACATGACTGTTAGTAATTTGCGATTTCAGTTTAACTAACTAACTAACTAACCTGCACTTATATAGCGCTTTTCTAGTCACAAAGACCACTCAAAGCGCTTTCATTAATACTAACCCTCTATTCTAAGGGCCTATAGGAAACAGATATCTAGGGACAATTTAGAACAGCCAATTAACCTAACATGCATGTTTTTGGCATGTGGGAGGAAACCGGAGAAATCCCGGAGTAAACCCACGCAACACGGGGAGAACATGCAAACTCCACACAGATCACTGTTGGTCGGGGGCTGGGATCGAACCCACGATCCCACGATCCCCACAATCCCCCGGCCAAGGGTAAACTGTGCTGCCGCAGTGCTAACCACTGCGCCACCGTGCAGCGCCACCGTTTAGCAACCAGTTTCTTTAAACGATAAATTTCCTGATCAGTGAAAGTCTCATTCCCATCATTCAGTTTCATAAATTTGCGAGCTGATGCCACAAATAACTCCAGATCTGGAAAGTAATTTTCCACTTTCACAGCTCTGCTCCCCTTAGTCACCTGGAGAAATTGCCTAATTTTAGTAAAACAATAGGAGCTTTGCTCCTCCTGCGTCTGCGTCTGCATCAGTTCAGACTCATCTCCACTTTCGTCAGAAGCGCTCTCATTCAGTAAATCTAAATTCCCAACCCTACTAGATTTAGCAGAGCTCTGCAAGTTTTCAGCACTTTTCCTTTTTTGTGCAGCTTTAAAAGGATCCTCTTCAACAAAACTACATTCCTGCATTTCTTCATGAACTGCAACGTTTGTCATGCAGTGTTTGCTCTGTGTGTCCGCTACAGCCTCAAACCGCTCCTCCCCCGCCTGCAAAGTCTGTTCATTCACGTTCCTTCGTTTAACTGCACTTTTACTTACACCCTCCACCTCTTTACCCCGGGCGACAGGCTCGTCACAATGATCAGAGCTGCCGCCAGACAGAAATTCCCCACCATCACTGTTTGGGGGGGCAACTACCGCGCCCGCCGCGGCCACCCCAGCAGAGGCGGCTGCGGCCGCCCCAGCACAAGCGGACGCGGATGCGGACGCCCCCGCAGAAGTAGAAGCGGACGCGGCCGCGGTTGCGGACGCGGCCGCCCCAGCAGAAGCGGGCGCCGCAGCGGCATCCGCCGCACCACATGTAACGCTACCCTCCGGACCACCAGAAACAGCGGCGTCACCTTTCTTACCGCCAGTGCTCTTTGTGTTCGCCTTTTCAGGACATGACCTAATAAGATGGCCTTCTGCGCCACACGCAAAACACTTCATGGTTTCAGATGTTGCAAACACCAAGTAGCTAAAGCCGTCAATCCTGAAATTAAAAGACGCGTTCAGTTCAGCAGAGCTGTCTTTCAACACCATGAAACACTGCCTCCTATGACATACAACATGCTTCAGCAGGGGTGATTTACTACCCAGAGAGACCATTCTGATAGGGGACACAACCTGGCCAAAACGGGACAACTCTCTAATCAGCTGATCATTTTTAACGAAAGGAGGAGCGTTTGAGATGGTGATCCTCCTAGACGGGTTCGCCAGCGGTAAAACGGGAGTAAAAGTGTCACCTATGACCACTCCCTGTGCCACCACCTGATCAGCTTTTTCAGTCGAATCCAGAAAGATCACAATTGCGCTGTTCATCCTCGATGCTGATTTTATGCTGCCATGCCCAACCACCTGTCCTACAGCGAGGCTGGCCTCCTCCACAGAACAGGGAACTGTCGGGAGGATTCTCACACCATGACGCCGGGTTAAGCGCTCAAACTCCACACCACCATCAATCACCGGCATGATGCCGGCCGGGAAAAACCGGCAGCAGAAGCTACCGTTCCCCAACACACTCACTCCAACACTCACACCCCAGCACACACACACTCAACCCACTATATTAAACACACACACCTCAAACACACACGATAGAGAAAAAGTTAGAAAATACAAAGTTTAAAGTACTCACTCGACACCACTCCACACCCCTGCTCCCACAAACGAGAGAGAGAGAGAGAGAGAGAGAGAGAGAGAGAGAGAGAGAGAGAGAGAGAGAGAGAGAGAGAGAGAGAGAGAGAGAGAGAGAGAGAGAGAGAGAGAGAGAGAGAGAGAGAGAGAGAGAGAGAGAGAGAGAGAGAGAGAGAGAGAGAGAGAGAGAGAGAGAGAGAGAGAGAGACCTTTGAAATAAGCCTTTATTGCACACTTCAAAAAAATGTAAGCACACCAACATCATTCCACCAAGTGTGTCACATTGGAAAAAGTGCAAACTGAAATGTCCCCCCCCCCCCCACACACCACACAGAACATTCCTTGCAGCCCACCTAGTCAAAGATCCAGTTCTGTGACAGTCAATTACAGTCAGTTAAATGTCATATACAAGTCTGTTCAAACAATATCCCAAAAACGTGTGAAACAGGCAGAGGAACGACCGCCATTCATTCCTCCTGTCGGGCGCGCTTGACCGGCGTTCCCCCTGCTGCTTTATGCAGGGCTGTCAGGTGTTTCTTGAGGCGATAACGTTTCCTTTCATCCAGGAGGTCCAGACCAACTTGCCTTCTTAGCACATCCACAGACTTAATGAATTTATCGGTGTCACTGAAGTAGTCGGCGACCCTAATGGCTTTGTTATAGGTTTCATCCAGAAAAGCATTGATTTCGTCCAGTGAGTACAAACTCGTGTTTGTACTGCATTTTGCCTCAATAGACCCAGTATTAGACACAGCGTCGTTATCAGATGCCATTTCCTCGGCAGCACAACTCAGCTGACTGCTTGGTTCTCCCGTGCCAGTGGATAGATCATGGGCCACATTTCCCTGGACGCCACCCTCAGCAGCTGACTGTCGCTGTTCCATCCCCTGCTGTGTAACGGTAGCAGCCTCCGGAAGCACAGCCGCTGATGTCACACAGCGAGATTCTGACGCACCATCAGGTCGGTGCTCCGTCCCCTCCTCCGAAGCGGCAGCAGCTGGCGGAGGCACAGCCGCTGACGTCACACAGCGAGATGATTGTGATTCACCATCAGGTCGGTGCTCCGTCCCCTCCTCCGAAGCGGTAGCAGCTGCCGGAGGCCCAGCTGTTGACGTCACACAGCGAGATGATTGTGACGCACCATCAGTGACCCTTGTGGCGCCATCGCCATCAACACTCCCGGCCGCAAGCTGGGCCGCGGGCGGCACAGCCGGGCCATCCACAGACACAGTGGCAGGCTCCGGAGCAGGGGTAGCGGGAGCGGAGGCCGCGTCGGCGTCCGCAGCTGCGGCGTGAGCAGAGGGCTCGCCGCCGGCACCATCCGCGGCCCCATCAGGGCCCTCCGCCCGCTGCCTGTGCGGACAAGCGAAACGTTTATGGCCCACGTCTCCACATTCAAAACACTTCATCTGTCCCGAGCTCGCATACACCATATAAGATCCGTCCCCGTGCTTGACCCTGAAGGAGACTTCCAGAGTCTGAGTGGGCGAGTCGAGAAACACCTGTCGCCTGAGTGATTTCACATGTTTGAACTTGGTGGCCTTGCATCCCAAAGGCAGAGTCGTAAACGGGCCCGCAAACTTCCCAAATCTGCGGAGCTCCGTTGCCAACTGCTCGTCAGTGATGAAAGGTGGAACACCTGAGACGGTGATTCTCGTTGATGGGACAGATAAGGGGGACACCTGTACATACGTTTCCCCGATAACCACACCGCTTACAATCAGGATGTGGACATCGTCTTCAGCTGCCAGAAACACAACCACAGCTCTATTCATTCGGGAAGCAAAGCAGACTGCGTCAGGGCCCACCTGCTCGGCCACAGCCTCCAGGACCTCCTCCACAGTAACAGCGCTGTCCAGGGGAACGATCCTCACCCCCTGGTGGATAGATGGAGGTGGCTTTCCTGAGGCCGCCATCCTCCACCCAAAAAAACAAAAACTTGAAAAACGGCCAGCAGTAGAAAACCGAAAAAAAGTCCAAACAAGCCACGGAGTTCCCTATTTCCACCCTCCTCCTTCGGCCGCTGGAGAGAGAGAGAGAGATTTAAAAAAAATGCCTTTATTGCACAATTCAAGAAAATGTAAGGGCACCAATATCATTCCACCAAGTGTCTCACATTGGAAAAGTGCAAACATAAGTCATCCCCCTCCCCCACACAACACAAAGTATTCCTTGCAGTCCACATTGCCAGTGGCAGTAGTCCGAGTCTTGCTTGTAGTCCGTGCAAAGACGAGCCACAGGCCTCCAGTTGTTAAGCAAGGCCAAGTCCCCTTCCTCCGGCAGCAGAGATAGCGCTGTGCGCCCGCAGCCAGTTCCGTTGTACGTCCCAGAGACATTTTCCTCATCTCAGATGGATTGTAGTCCTTAGACCATGTGGGAGTTTCAAGCAAGTCATCTTTGCAGCAGGCTCGTCCAGATTGTAGAAAGAAAACGTTGGGGCATCCATGCCCTGCAGGCGAGTAAACCGTGACCTTGTAGTTGGTGCAAAGAAGAGCCACAGGCCTCCCATTTTCAAGCCAGGCCAAGTCCTCGCTGCGCGCCAGCAGGAGACCGGTAAAGATCCAGTTCCGTGACAGTCAATTACAGTCAATTAGAAACGTCATATAAAAGTCTGATCGAACAATATCCCAAAAATGTGTAAAACAGGCAGAGGAACGACCGCCATTTATTCCTCCTGTCGGGGGCGCTTGACCCCTGTTCCCCCTGCTGCTTTACGCAGGGCTGTCAGGTGTTTCTTGAGGCGAAAACGTTTCCTTTCATCCAGGAGGTCAAGACCAACCTGCCTTCTTAGCACATTAACAGACTTAATGAATTTATCAGTGTCACTGAAGTAGTCAGTGACTTTAATGGCCTTGCTATAGGTTTCATCCAGAAAAGCATTTATTTCTTCCAGTGAATACAAACTCCTGTTTGTGCTGCATTTTGCCTCAATAGACTCAGTATTAGACACAGTGTCGGGATCAGATTCCATTTCCTCGTCAGCACAACTCAGCTGACTGTTTGGTTCATCTGGGCCAGTGGATTCATCATGGGCCACATTTTCCTGGACGTCACCCACAGCAGCTGACTGTCGCTGCTCCGTCTCCTGCTCTGAAATGGTAGCAGCCTCCGGAAGCACAGCCGCTGATGTCACACAGCGAGATTCTGACGCACCATCAGTGACACTCTGGGCGCCATCATCAGCGACGCTCCTGGCCGTAAGCTGGGCCGCGGGTGCCACAGCTGGGCTGTCAACAGACACAACGGCAGGCTCCGGAGCAGGAGCGGCGGAAGGCCCCGCAACGTCATCCATAGTAGCGGTGGGAGCGGAGGCCGCGTCGGCAGCCTCAGCTGCGGCGGAAGTCCCCGCCACGCCGTCCGCAGCAGCAGCGTGAGCGGAGGGCGCACCGCCGGCACCAGCCGCAGCTCCATCAGAGCTCCCCGCCCGCTGCCTGTGCGGACAAGCGAACCGTTTATGGCCCACGTCTCCACACTCAAAACACTTCATCTGTCCTGAGCTCGCATACACCATATAGGAGCTGTCCCCGTGTTTGACCCGGAAGGACACTTCCAGAGTCGCAGTTGGCGAGTCCAAAAACATGAACACCTGAAGCCTGAGTGATTTCACATGGTTTAACTTGGTCTCCTTGCATCCCAAAGTCAGAGTTCTAAACGGGCCCGCAGACTTCCCAAATCTGCGGAGCTCCGTCGCCAACTGCTCGTCAGTGATGAAAGGTGGAACGCCTGAGACGGTGATGCGTGTTGATGGGACAGATAAGGGGGACACCTGTACATACGTTTCCCTGATAACAACACCGCTTGCAACCAGTGTGTGGACATCCTCTTCAGCAGCCAGAAAGGCAACTACAGCTCTATTCATTCAGGACGCAAAGCAGATCGCATCATGGCCCACCTGCTCGGCCACAGCCAGAAGCACCTCCTCCACAGGAACAGTGCTGTCCGGGGGAACGATCCGCACCCCCTGGTGGTTAGACGGAGGTGGCTTTTCCAAGGTCGCCATCCTCCACCCAAAAAAACAAAAACTGAAAATGCGGCCAGTATTAGAAAATGGAAAAAAAAAAGTCCAAACAAACCACGGAGTTCCCTATTTCCGCCCTCCTTCTTCGGCCGCCGGAAACGGGGGGAGAGAGAGAGAGAGAGGGAGAGAGAAGGGAGAGTTAAAAAAAAGAAAATATATATGTAAGAGGACAATGTACAGTATTTGTTTGGTGGCAACATGGTGTGTATGACATTTTTTTTTTAATGTATGGGATGTGTGTAATATACAGTATATTTCAGATATTTATGGGTTTGTTTGCAGGTCATGGGTGTGGTTTGGTGTCCTTGCAGTGTTATTTTTCTACCACTAGGCTGTACTGTTGTGCAAACGTGTCTTTTGCCAGTATGATTACAGGTTGCCTTGGAAACAACAGCCTTTTTTTAAAAAAATTTTTATTTATTTTTTTTTTCTGTCTGAAAAAACAATTTCTTGGTCTGTGGAATAAAGTTTTTTTTTTTTTTTTTTTTTTTTTTGTGAAATTTTCAGTCAGATATAGCCGAAAAATATGACAGCCCAAAAAACCCCCAAAAAACTCCTCATTGAGGAAATTTACTGTTCTTAATTTTCTGCTCCATGCGTAATCATTCTCCAGGATTTATTGGTTCACTTCCATTGTGGGAATCACACAGCGCTGATGTGGTGTCAAAAAATAAGTGACATTTAACAGGATTTTGTTATTTTAATGGAGAGAGTTGTAAGGGTCAAAATATAATCACCCGTCATTTTATTTGTATGATGATTCACTAGATGTTTTTTTTTTTAATTAATTTTAAACTTTATACAAAGAAAAAGAAAAATTCACAAAATACAGGACTGGTCAAACATATTCACCTCAGCTTAAAGACAAAGAAAGAGCCACCAAGCAAACGTTTTTTGTACATGGGTTTTTCGTTTACACGTCCACCTGCAGTCCACTTGAGTCCAAACCACTGTTCAATTCCATTCACATTTTAATTGCGGACTTAATGTTGAAGTCTGTAGAATTTTTTATTTTTTATTTATTTATTTTTTTTTTTAAGATGAATGAACAGGGGAAAAGGGTATGCAGAAGTAAAGCTGTGTGAAAAAGTGTTTGCCCCCTTCGTGATTTCTCATTTTTTTTGGATATTTGTCACACTCAAATGTTTCAGATCATCAAACAAATTTAAATATTAGACAAAGATAACACAAGTAAACACAAAATACAGTTTTTAAATGAAGGTGTTTCTCATTAAGGGAAAAAAAAAATAATAAAAAAATAACAAAAAAAATCTAAACCTACATAGCCCTATGTGGGGGGGGGAGTGAATCCCCCCCACCCGTTAAAACATACATTAACTGTGGTTTATCACATCTTTGGAAAGCTGACTTCAATTTCTCTTGCCACACCCAGGCCTGATTACTGCTACACCTGTTCTCAATGAAGAAATCACTTAAATAGGACCTGCCTGACAAAGTGAAGTAGACCGAAAACTCCTCAAAAGCTAGACATCAATGCTGCAATCCAAAGAAATTCAGGAATAAATGAGAAACAAAGTAATTGAAATCATATCAGTCTAGAAAAGGTTATAAAGCCATTTCAAAAGCTTTGGGACTCCAGCGAAAGTGAGAGCCATTATCCACAAATGGTGAAAACATGGAACAGTGGTGAACCTTCCCAGGAGTAGCCAGCCCACCAAAATTACCCCAAGAGTGCAGCGACGACTCATCCAAGAGGTCACAAGACACCACAACAACATCCAAAGAACTGCAGGCCTCACTTGCCTCTGTTAAGGTCAGTGTTCATGACTAGACCATAAGAAAGAGACTGGGCAAAAATGGCCTGCATGGCAGACTTCCAAGACAAAACCACTGCTGAGCAAAAATAACATAAAGGCTTATCTCAGTTTTACCAGAAAACATCTTGATGATCCCCAAGACTTTTGGGAGAATACTCTGTGGACTGATGAGACAAAAGTTGAACTTTTTGGAAGGTGTGTGTCCCATTAAATTTGGCATAAAAGTAACACAGCATTTCAGAAAAGGAACATCATACAAACAGTAAAATATGGTGGTGGTAGTGTGATGGTCTGGGGCTGTTTTGCTGCTTCAGGACCTGGAAGACTTGCTGTGGTGAATGGAACCATGAATTCTGCTGTCTACCAAAAAATCCTGAAGGAGAATGTCCGGCCATGTGTTTGTGACCTCAAGCTGAAGCACACTTGGGTTCTGCAGCAGGACAATGATCCAAAAGACACCAGCAAGTCCACCTCTGAATAGCTTAAGAAAAACAAAATGAAGACTTTGGAGTGGCCTAGTCAAAGTCCTGACCTGAATCCGATTAAGCTGCTGTGGCATGACCTTTAAAAGGCGGTTCATGCTCGAAAACCTTCAAATATGGCTGAATTACAACAATTCTGCAAAGATGAGTGGACCAAAATTCCTCCACAGTGCTGAAAAGACTCATTACCAGTTATCACCAATGCTTGATTGCAGTTGTTGCTGCTAAGGGTGGCCCAATCAGTTATTAGGTTTAGGGGCAATCACTTTTTCCACACAGGGCCATGTAGGTTTGGATTTTTTTCCCCTTAATAATAACTACCTTCATTTAAAAACTGCATTTTGTGTTTATTTGTGTTATCTTTGTCCATCCATCCATCTTCTTCCGCTTAATCCTTTTCGGGTCACGGGGGGGCTGGAGCCTATCCCAGCATCTTTGAGCGAGAGGCAGAGTACACCCTGGACAGATCGCCAGTCCGTTGCAGGGCCAACACAGAGACAGACAACCATTCACTCTCACAGTCATACCTAAGGACAATTTAGAATCCCCAGTTTAATGCCAATTAACCTAACTTGCATGTTTTTTGGCATGTGGGAGGAAACCGGAGAAATCCCGGAGTAAACCCACGCAGACACGGGGAGAACATGCAAACTCCACACAGATCACTGTTGGTCGGGGGCTGGGATCGAACCCAGGATCCCCTGGCCAAGGGTGAGTTGCTGTGCTGCCGCAGTTCTAACCACTCCGCCACCGCGCTGCCACTCCGCCATTGTTATCTTTGTCTAATATTTAAATTTGTTTGATGATCTGAAACATTTAAGTGTGACAAACATCCAAAAAAATGGGAAATCAGGTAGGGGCAAACACTTTTTCACACCACTGTAACTACATAGGAATATCAAATGAAAGCTGTCAAACACTTGTGGACAAACACCACAAGAGCTGTGAACACAGCTCACAGTGGACAAACACCAGCAGATGACCTCTGTTCAGATAAAAGTAAATTTTGCATTTCATTTGGAAATCAAAGTCCCAGAGTCTGGAGAAAGAGTGGAGAGGTACAGAATCGATAAGTTGCTTGAGGTTTAGTGAAGTTTCCAGTCAGTGATGATTTGAGGAACCATGTCTTCTGCTGGTGTTGGTCCACTGTGTTTTATCAAGACCAAAGTCAGCGCAGTCGTCTACCAGGAAATTTTAGAGCACTTCATGCTTCCCTCTGCTGACGAGCTTTATGGAGAAGCTGATTTCATTTTCCAGCAGGACTTGGCACCCCCCCACACTGCCAAAAGTATCCAAACCTGTTTAATGACCATGGCATCACTGTGTTTGATTGCAGACGAGATGAAGGTCACTATCAAATCAACCTGGACCTTCATAACTTAACCTCAGCAGTGCCACAGGCTGATCGCCTCCATGCCACGCCACATTGATACAGTAATTAATCCAAAAGGAGCCCCAACCAAGTACTGAGTGTGTACATGGACATACTTTTCAGTCAGCCAACATTTCTATTAAAAAACTATTTTTTTAAATTAATTTTATGTAATCTAATTTTTTGAGAAACTGAATTTGGGGTTTTCATGGTCTGTAAGCCATAATCATCAAAATTAAAATAAACACTTGAAATATATCACTCTCTGTGTGATGACTCTATATAATATAGAAGTTTAATTTTTTTTTAATTGAATTACCTAAATAAATCAACTTTTTGTTGACATTCTAATTTACTGAGATGCACCTGTAGTGTCCTCAGTTCCTAAATGCTTACTGAGTGTTGTTAAAAGGAAAGTGTTAAACGTGCCCCTGTCCCAGCTTTTTTGGAATGTGTTGCAGGCATCAAATTCAAAATGAGTGAATATTTGCAAAAAAATGAAAGTGAAGTTTAAGTTTGAACATTAGATATCTTGTCTTCGTAGTGTTTTCAATTGAATATAGGCTGAAAAGCATTTGCAAATCATTGTATTCAGTTATCCATGTTTTACACAACATCCTAGATTAATTGGAATTGGGGTTTATAGAAAGTATCATTTTTAAGCAGCATTGTTCTATATTAATTGAGGGTTCAAGTGCTGGGAAGCAAGGTGATTCTTTTCGTGGTCAAGTACAATTAGCTTATTAAACCAGCCGCTTGCACATCTTCATATTTCTTCAGTTTTTAGAGTGCTATCATTCTTCCAGTCATAAGAAAACAAGAACTGTGGGTTTTAACTGCTGAGCTGTAGTTTTCTTTAAATTTTCCCTAAAACTTCTCTCGTCCTTTAGCTCAGCATGATTTGCCTCTACAGGGAATCAATTAAGGGTGTTTTTTTTAATTGTTCAATTATTTCAATCCTTGTTCACACTTGATTGCATCGTTAAGTACCAACCCCTTACTGTACACTAAAATCAGAAACTTAAGATATGACTCTGAAATGTTTTTATTTTAAAGCAGGGAAGTAGGTCAGACGGTACATTGGGATGTTGACTCATCAGATGGATGGTGGTTTGTTAACCAGATGTTGGACCAAAATGTGTTTTTGATAAATTGTAGCCTCTTGATAAACTGTTATTTCTTTGTTTTAGGAACCTAAACCCGGCCCCTTTGTTAAAGAAATGTGTGATGCTGCCATGTTCTACACCAACAAAGTGCTCAAGGACTACAAGGACAAGTACATAGTTTTGTTCCATCCTTTTTACTTCATCGCCTGAATCAGATAAAGCTTTCTGTAGATGAACTTATCCAGAGGAATTTGTTTAGCTGTTCATTCTTTTTTGAACTTGAACTGATTGCTGTTTTAATTCTGTAATATCTGCTAAATGAAAAGGGTCTGAGGACTTTTAAATGGAGCCCAGCAGTTTACTCGACTCATCTGTCCTGCTCCCCCCCCCCCCCCCCAAGTTAAAGTGCCCCACAGTTTTACGTTTTACTGAGTCAGTGCTGACACGTGTTGGTGGCAAACTTCCTATATTTAAACATGAAATAAAGCCGTTTGTGCTTGAAAGTTTAAATAATTCTACCTGTTCTTCATGTGAAAACTTGTGCTCACATGTCAGAGTAATAAAAATTGTAAATTGGTGCTATATTTGGACTGCTTTAGTGCCATTTAGAAGGTTTACTGCATTATGTAATTCCAGAGTGATGCAGAAAATATGGCTGAAGTGGACTGAAATGATACCTTCTCTTGTGCTTGAAATGTCCTGGGAATTCCAGGCTGTAGTCTCAGGGCTTTTATCCATCTAAGAAACATGTCTCCTTCGTGCAGGGACAAGACCCACGTGGACTGGGTGAAGGCCTACCTCGCCATCTGGACCAATCTGCAAAACTACATCAAGCAGCACCACACCACCGGATTGATCTGGAGCAAGACTGTGAGTTTTTAATCAAAGGAATAAAGCAAGCAGCGGCTTCTTGGTTCTTCAGACTTAAACAGTTGCTCTTCAAGGTCCCATATTGTGCAATTTAGTGTTTTGTGGATTTTAACTTTATAAAATGCAGAACTGGGTCACATGTAAACTGTTAAAGGTCCCATTCACTCAAGCATGGTGTGTTTGTGGGCTTTAAAGGGCCTATATCATGCTATTTTAAGCCTTTCAGAGTAAACTATATGCATGTATGTGATAGTATATTACCTTTGGTACACTGGAGAATGAATTTCTTATGAAATATGAGTTATTTTCGCAAGCTACTTTTCCAACCCGGAAGTAAGATGCCTCGATCTCTGAGGCTCCGCCTCTCCTTCTTGTGGCTGCCACCCATTTCATGACGTAACCCCTGAGCCGGCTGCTGCAGCGTGTCGCTGGGTTCCCGCCCACGAAAAAAAGCAATCAGTTGTTGTCACTGAGCAGATTAGGTGCAAGAGGAACTACTTCTTCACAGTGTCAATGCTAAAGTGAAAGAGTTTTGCCGATCACCGCTCTGTTAGCTGCGCGGAGAAAGTGGGTATGTGCGTTAGCCTGGGGGCGGTGCAGGCAGCACAGGCATTTCCTGGAGTGGGCGGCTCACCCACGTTCATACGTATGAACGTGGGGACCCAATCATTATCAGGGACAGGGCGGAGCAGCAGCTCAGAGAGCAGGGTTGAGGAGGAATACTCAAGAGATGCGTGAATGGAGCAAAATACCACTTTTTTTTTTTTTTTTTTGTTTCTTATTTGTACCCGTAGGTAGATTTGGTTTGCAGTCTGGTGACAAGCCACCGGCTGCTGGTCGCTGCGTGCGCGAGCGCCCTAAACCTACATGTTTTTGGTGTGCGGGAGGAAACCGGAGAAATCCCGGAGTAAACCCACGCAACATGGGGAGAACATGCAAACTCCACACAGCTCACTGTTGGTCGGGGGCTGGGATCGAACCCACGATCTCATGATCCCCGCGATCCCCCGGCCAAGGGTAAAACTGTGCTGCCACAGTGCTAAACCACTGCGCCACCGTGCAGCCCCACACTTTGGGGGTGTTTTTGGTGAGAAATTAACATAACATGCTTAAAAGCTCAAAAAAGTTGATTTTGCATGATATAGGCCCTTTAACCTTTTAAAATGCTTTCTTGGGTCATGTGACTACAGTAAAAATATTAAAATCTCTCTTCACTTAAAATATTTATATTTGAGCATTTTTGCAGAATGGTTTTGCACTCCAGGTTCTTTTTCCCCTATGTCACTGACAAATGAATCCTGTCTTCAGTTACAACTCATCACTTTGCCATTGGCTGAGATCATCCAGTCCCCACCCAGAGTTTCTAAGCCCAAGCGTTAGCTTCAGAGCTAACAGTGCTACTATGGAGTTAACTTGCAAAGCACAGTTTTATTTCCTTTAAATTTCAGTAACCCTAATAGACATCCCTGTTTCCACCTGGTCCACTAGTCCACATTTCACAATATATCTCGTGTTATTCTGCTTTATTTTGATGTACACCATGATGGTACAGTGGTGTGAAAAAGTGTTTACCCCCTTCTTGATTTTTTTTTTTTTTTTTTTTTTTTTTTTTTTTGTGTGTGTATTTGTCAAACTTAAGTGTTTCAGATCATCAAAAAAAATTAAATATTAGAGAAAGATAACACAAGTAAACACAAAATGCAGTTTTTAAATGAAGGTGGTTATTATTAAGGGGAAAAATCCAAACCTACATGGCCCTGTGTGAACAAGTGATTGCCCCCTAAATCTCATAACTGGTTGGGCCACCCTTAGCAGCAACAACTGCAATCAAGCGTTTGCAATAACTGGCAATGTCTTTTACAGTGCTGTGGAGGAATTTTGGCCCACTCATCTCTGCAGAATTGTTGTAATTCAGCCACATTGGAGGGTTTTTGAGCATGAACCGCCTTTTTAAGGTCATGCCACAGCGTTTCAGTCAGATTCAGGTCAGGACTTTGACAAGGCCAGTCCAAAGTCTTCATTTTGTTTTCTTAAGCCATTCAGAGGTGGACTTGCTGGTGTGTTTTGGATCATAGTCCTGCTGCAGAACCCAAGTGCGCTTCAGCTTGAGGTCACAAACAGATGGCCGGACATTCTCCTTCAGGATTTTTTGGTAGACAGCAGAATTCATGGTTCCATTTACCACAGCAAGTCTTCCAGGTCCTGAAGCAGAAAAACAGCCCCAGACCATCACACTACCACCACCATATTTTACTGTTGATATGATGTTCCTGTTCTGAAATGCTGTTACTTTTATGCTGGATGTAATGGGACACACACCTTCCAAAAAGTTCAACTTTTGTCTCATCAGTCTACAGAGTATTTTGCCAAAATTCTTTGGGATCATCAAGATGTTTTCTGGCAAAACTGAGACGAGCCTTTGTTATTTTTGCTCAGCAGTGGTTTTCGTCTTGGAACTTTGCCATGCAGGCCTTTTTTGCCCAGTCTCTTTCTTGTGGTGGAGTCATGAACACTGACCTTAACTGAGGCAAGTGAGGCCTGCATTCTTTGGATGTTGTTGTGGGGTCTTTTGTGACCTCTTGGATGAGTCATCGCTGCGCTCTTGGGGTAATTTTGGTCAGCCCGCAACTCCTCGGAAGGTTCACGATTGTTCCATGTTTTTGCCATTTGTCGATAATGGCTCTCACTGTGATTCGCTGGAATCCCAAAGCTTTTGAAATGGCTAGAAAATTGAACTTGGCTTTCAAAGATGTGATAAAAGATTGGTTGACATCGGACAAGTGTTGCCCGAGTTGCAGCTGTTTGAAGTTGTAAGGAGAAGAGTCAAACTTCTCCATGGCGCCATGGAAACACTTCCCTGTCAGTTATGTGTTGTCCACCCAACCATCCATCCATCCATCCATCTTCTACCGCTTAATCCTTTCGGGTCGCGGGGGGGCTGGAGCCTATCCCAGCATCTTTGGGCGAGAGGCAGGGTACACCCTGGACAGATCGCCAGTCCATCGCAGGGCCAACACAGAGAGACAGACAACCATTCACTCTCACATTCATACCTAAGGACAATTTAGAATCCCCAGTTTTGATGCCAATTAACCTGTTGTCCACCCATATCGGACTATATATGAAAGTCACCTCAACCTATGATCCAAATTTAATGACTCCAGGACCTTCCCACCCTCCCCATAATCTCACGGATTGAATGGCGAGGAGGGCGTGTCCATGGTAAAAGTTGTGACATCATGCTAAAGTTGATGTGCAGTTATGATCATCCCTGTGGTGTGATGAATCTCAGAAAATTTCACGTCAGTCTGGAGAGTGGCGCATGAGTAATAAATAAAACAGTTTTAAGCCATTCTTTCGTTAACCAGTAGGTGGCGCTATATCTTTTGTCAGGTATTTTGATGTAGATGCGTTCTGCGTGGGACTTTTTGCCATCATTGAAACTTTGGTGCACATCGGACAAGTTTTGCCCAAGTTACAGCTGCTTGATTTTGTAAGGGGAGGAGTCAAATTTCTCCATGGCGCCATGGAAACACTTTCCTGTCAGTTATGTGTTGTCCACCCATATCGGACTATATATGAAAGTCACCTCAACCTATGTTCCAAATTTCATGTCTCCAGGACCTTCCCACCTCTCCCCATCATGGTAACACGTGTGACACCATGCTAAAGTTGATGTGCAGTTATGATCATCCCTTTGGTGTGATGATTCTCACAAAATTTCTCATCAATCTGGCAAATGACGTGTGAGTAATAAATAAGAGTTTTCAGCAATTCTTTCATTAACCACTATGTGGCGCTATATCTTTTGTCAGGTATTTTAATGAAGACCCCTTCGGGGCAGGACAGTTTTCCATCATGGAAAGATTGGTTGACATCGGACAAGTGTTGCCCGAGTTACAGCTGTTTGAAGTTGTAAGGGGAGGAGTCAAACTTTGCCATGGCGCCCAGGCCACACCTTTTGAGCTTATGACTTAATTTATACAATCATTAATGGCCAATGCCTATAGATGCCGCCATGTAAAAATGAGCTCAATCGGAGCAGGTCCCTAGGACCAGTTCGTTCAAATGGGAGGTGTGACTTTTTTCCGACTTGGAGGTGGGGCGACTTTGAGGCAAGATGGCGGCCTTCCTGTTGGCGGTGGGTATGGGCCACAATTATGTTTTTTGCATGTCTTGAGGTGATGCACACCTCACCCAAATTTTATGTCTCTACGGCAAAGTTTATGGTCTCCAGTCTCCATAGACCTTGTACGTTTGGCCCCACCCATAAAAATGAGGGGTGGGGGGGGCACATATCTCTTCCAGTTTATCAAATTTTTTGCCGGGTCTGAGGGGTTTGCCAAAAGTGCTAACCACTGCAGTGGTTAGCATTGCGGCAGCACAGCAACTCAACCTTGGCCATGGGATCCCTGGTTCGATCCCAGCCCCTGACCAACAGTGATCTGTGTGGCGTTTGCATGTTCTCCCTGTGTCTGCGTGGGTTTACTCCGGGAGTTCTCCAGTTTCCTCCCACAAGCCAAAAACATGCAGGTCAGGTTAATTGGAAACTCTAAAAGTGGCCCTTGGTGTGAATGTGTGTGTGAATGGTAAAGGGATAGCGCCGTACCGTGGCTGCTTCATCCATCCAGGTGGATGCCCTCAATTTCCCCCCTGGGGATCAATAAAGTATACAAAATAAAAAAAACAAAACAACCCCCCCCCCCCCCCACAGTTAATTTATGTTTTAACGGGAGGGGGGGGGGGTAGTCACTTTTTCATACAGGGCCATGTAGGTTTGGATTTATTTTACCCTTAATAATAAACACCTTCAATTAAAAAGTGCATTTTGTGTTTACTTGTGTTATCTTTGTCTAATATTTAAATTTGTTTGATGATCTGAAACATTTAAGTGTGACATACAAAAAAATGGGAAATCAGGAAGGGGGCAAACACTTTTTCACACCACTGAATATCAAACCATTAGCTTAAATAGGTGGTGGGAGTTGGGCTGCCTAATCACATTAGAGCTCGCCTCAGCAGGAAGAGGCTGACAAATAGGCTGCCTTATGTTAGTTTAACTTGATTTGGCCAGTTGTGATCACTGTTTTCTATAAATTCTATTCACCCCCACAGGAATCCTTGTTAATCTACCAACACTTGACCATATAACATTCTAGCCATTTTTTTAGCTTAGTTTACTATAATTTATTTTCTTTAACCAGGGCAAAGGTGGCTAGCTGGTGCTTGCAGTTTCCCATTCACTCATTTATTGTGTGCTTATTGTTCTGAGGACCTGGTTGTATATCTCTGAAACCACACACCCCTGTCCACCATAGATGCATTATTTCATTCATTCTTTGAGAAGAAGTTACATTGGTCAGCTTAGGCTTGCTACCCGACCTAGCCAGCTAAGATTGGCAATCGTGATGAAAGGATGAGGGTGGAGTGAAATGCAGCTCACGGGCATTTAAAGAGGGCACTAAGCAAGCTGTTCTGAGGAAGGCTGCAAAGGATGATTCACAATGGTGCTGCAATAATTTAAGGCAATTTTACCAAAATATGTCAGACATTTCATTAATACCCATGGGAATTGTCAACACGTGGGAAAAGTGCAGTAAATGGGACCTATTAAAATGTTAATTTCCCTAAGGAATTGAAGAAATTAGTTGATTTCACTTCCTGGTTTTATTTTAATGATGTCACAAACAGTGAGCTCCTCCTTCAGTTCTCCTGGGTTAACAAACCCACCATGACTCCCTTCTTACTTGTGATTGACCCACTCAAAAAAAATCCCTTTTCCCAATCATATCAGGGGCTCATTAATATTAATGAACAGGCTGAAATCGAAAGTTTGGAACAGGACTTCAGTCTTACAGTGAGCTGTAAACAAACACAGATGATTTTTGGTCTTTAATTTCTTTCCTGCTCATTCTGGGACTGCTGTTATGTGCCTTTGTAGCCCCCATATCAGGGAATAAAAGGTTAAAGCTTCATATACTGTATATACCCTTCTTGCATTAAAGGTGGAAAAGAAAATGACATAATTTCTGGACTTTTTTTGATCACAAAAACATGGAATTTTAACAGGGGTTTACTTTTTTATATCCAGTATACAAAATCTTATTGTTTATTGCTGTAAGTAATGAATATGTAATATTTTCCCATCATTGACAAACAACTTTCAGGCTTTTAAGTGCCAGTGTATTTTTAGGTTTGGATTATACATTCAGTAAACATGTAATTTTTTTTTGTTTTAATCTCCAAGACTAGTTGCCATGATAGAAGATCTTCAGTTTGCAGTTTTCATCGTTTTCCGTCCTCCTTAGGGTCCCGTGGCCACAGCTTCTGCTGGCGGATCTGCTCCTCCACCTCCCCCTGGACCACCTCCTCCCCCTATGGAGATGAGCATGCCCTCGAGTGATTCACATGCAGACACTGGAGACAGGAGCGCCCTGTTTGCCGCAATCAACAAGGGAGGCGACATCACCAAAGGTAGGCCGCTAACAGAATCACTGATGGTGACGAGGAAGAGGAGCTGAACGTTTTACATCATTTGTTCTGTTCCTCAGTTTAGACCAGGGGAAGGAAAGTACAATACTGTAATGAAGAAGCTTCATTATGAATGAAGAGAAAATCTCATGAAAGGCACTTCATGCTTTAAAGGTCCACTCACTGCACTTTTTCCATATGTTGACTGGTTCCATGGGTCTTAATGAAATGTTTGTGACATACTTTGGCCAATTTGCCTTTAAATATTCACATCTTTGTGAATAATCTTTTTCAGCCTTCCTCAGAACTAGGGGTACAAGTTATTGATTAATTCATTAATCATTAGTTGATTCACCTTATCGATTTAACGATTAATTGATAAGTGGCAATTTTCCTGAGAATCTGAATTTCCCTTGGTACAATACGGCCTTTCTATCTTTATCATATAAAAGGTTAATTACTGTTTTTGATATATTGAATAAAACATGAACGTAATATTCCTCAATGATTTATTGTACCATTTGCATTTTTTTTTTTTTTACTCCAGACGATGACATTTTTTTGTAGTTTAAAAAGTTTTGTACTGTGTAGTGTGTATTATGCGCTGGTACTTACTTAACTTACTTAATCCTCGCCTGGCCAGTTAAGTGACCGTTGCGGCCAATTGTCTGAAGACAGGACGATCTTGGGCTAGGCTGATGAGGTCAGCCAGAGGTCTTATCATTGCAACCTGGGTTGTCCAGGACAGTCTGGGCCGACCCAATTTACTGAAGTGTACTGGTACACCTCAGTAAATTACAACTGTCCTGATTTTTAATTCATTTTAAAAACTATTACTGACATCATAAATTTTTTTTAGTTACAAAAAAATAACTTTCCCATTCTCATTTACTGAGATGCACTAGTAGACTGTTTTAACAGGAAAATAAATTCTGAGCTGCCTCATCTGTTGCATGTTAAACATTATCAGAGAACCCTGGCAATCCAGCAAACCCGGTACGACCTGGCAGTCCCTCCAGGATTTTGCGGGATGTTTTTATGATTGTTGTGGCCCAAAAAGCCTGAATTCGCAGGAGCTTTTTAAAAAGGTTGTGATGTTTTGAGAGGTGTTTTTTTTTTTTTTGCACTAAACGTTTTAGGAAGAATTCCAAATTTTAAGGCAGATGGTTTTTTCCAGTTTACTGCAGTGATATTCTGCGTAATGATACAAGAAAAGCACAGGATTGCCAAAAATTTGCTATTAGTGATTTGTAAATTAAGCAGAAACTTCTGCTATACAGAAAAACTCTTATGCAACTGCAAATACAGACTTTTAACACAACATCCATTACAACAGCTAAATTACACTGAATGCATTTTAAAGAGTAGAGATTTGGAAATTGGCAGCACCTTCATTTGTAAACTCCCTACAGTTCCCAACCACTCGGTACCGAGCGGAGAGGAAAAAATAAGAAATTTATTCTGTTGCACTGTATTGTCTATTGGAGTCTGTTTTTCTGAAAAAAAAATTACAGACAATATTATCTTTTTGTGCCCAATTCCTACCTGTCTATTTGCTGCACGTCTTGACACACACACTTGTCTCTTCAGATACATATCTTTCATTTACGGGGGAGGGCGTTTGTCCGTGTCCATTCTGGAAATTCTAAACTACAGTAGGGCTGTCCCCAGATATTTGATTATCCGGATATTTGTTTCTTACACTGGCATTCAGATATTCACTTTATTCCCCAAACGGCTTGATTTTTAGCTCATTCCAGCAAAGCTGAAAGGAGCAATGACACAGCGTCTGTCCATTTATCCGTATTTCATGGAAATCGCTGCTTCTCCCAAACAATTGCCTCGATGCTCACCAAACTCACTCACAATGATCCGCAGGTGTGCCTGCATCCAGGTTATGCTCAAGGTCAGGAGATCTGTGCGCTTAATGTGATTTTGAGGAAAATCAATACTCCTAGGCGGTTACCCTAATTCTAACCAAATTTATGCCAAATGATCGTCAGGTGGGTCTGCATCAAGGTTGTGCTCAAGATCAGGGTCAAAGGTCAGGAGATCTCAGTGCTTATGATTTTATGACAATTGTTCATTTTGGCAATTGCCATAATTCTCAACAAACTGCCATGCAACCATCCTTGGGTTTGTCTACATCCAGGTTGAGCTCAAGGTCATTGTCAAAGGTCAGGAGATCTGGGCATTTGTGAGTTCACGGAAATCTTTACTCCTCCTAGGCAATTGCCCCAGTATTTGGCAAACTTATCCACAATGATCCTGAAGTGGGTCTATCTAGGCTGTGCATTTTTATTTATTTTTATTTAACCTTTATTTTACCAGGAAGTCCCTTGAGATTAAATCTCTCTTGCGAGGGAGACCTGGTCAGGGTCAATTATCAGGACATCTGAGCACTCTTGGGGTGATTTTTATCAGGCCGGAATGAGCTAGAACCTCATTGGCAGTCTGGTTGATAAAGGTAAACTAAAAATTTCCCTTTACCAAATTTAGGAAAATAAAACCCACCTGCAAATTTAGGAGAAAATTGTGATTAATAATAACCCGGTAGTCATAGATTTACCTTAAAGACCACAAATTTATATGAATAAATTTGCACATTTAAGGGAAAAAATAGAATTTATGTAGCAAAAATTGCTAATTTAAAAAGGGGGAAAAAGTTCTAAAATGTACAAGAAAAGCTACAAAATTACACATTTTTAATTAACTTTTCCTCATTAAGTTAATTTTTTTTATCAAATTTACCAAAAAAAAATTTCACATTTCTGAGAAACGTATTAAAGACAGAATATTCCAACTTTGACGCTGGACTGGTTCTGAATAGTCGAAGCCCCTAGACTCATATTGGGAACCACCCCAACCTGGAGTAGCATCGCCCAGCCTAAATGAACTTGTCCATCTAAAAAGACTTTCTCCCTCTTCATTTTACTCCTCCAGGACTGAAGCATGTGAGCGATGATAAGAAGACTCACAAGAATCCACAGCTGCGGGGTCAGGGTGGTCCACTGCACACCGGACCAAAACCGTACTCTTCCCCCAGCACCAAGCCTGCAGCGTCGACCATCCCATGCGCCAAGGCCCCTGTGCTGCAGCTGGAAGGAAAGAAGTGGATAGTGGTCCGTTACTGTTGTTGTTTTTTGTTGCTCTGCTGAGTAAAGGGATCAGCTTTTATAGGAATGAGTCACTGCTTATCAGCCTGTTGTTTTTATCGATATTTTCCCACAGTATTGATAGTCCATCCTGATGTAAACTCAGATTTTCTTAACTCTGTTCTCTTATTCACTTGTATTCACTTGCCCCCCGCCCCTTCTCTTTTGTGGTCTGTAGGAGAACCAGAACAACCAAAACCTGAAAATCGAAGACACCGAGATGAAGCAAGTGGTTTATGCTTACAATTGTAATGGGAGCACACTGACGGTCAAAGGCAAGATCAACGCTATCACTATAGGTAGGAAAGGGATGCCACCACACTTCAGAACCGCCTAAGAGAATGTACTGCTTTGCACCCAATATGTTGTTTCTTGCTCCTAAGGGGGGAAAAACATGGCTGATCTTGGATAGTAATTACACTGTGGTTGAAATTTGACTTCAGAAATTTGAAATCCTTACAGGATTTGGATCACTGTATTTCAGATTAGAGCTCAGCATTATCAGGTGAATAGAGCTGTAGAAAATGTAGATTATTCCCAACCTCAATCACAAACGTGCAATCACATATTTAGTTCAGAATCAAAAAGCTGAGTTATGTGGCAACATTTGAGATTATCTCTTTTCAGAATCATGAGTCTGCTAGTTGAGAATCGTGTCCTCAAATTGTAGCCAAATGTGAGAGTCCCACTGATGAGGAGCATTTTAACTCTTGTACACGTATTCAAAAGCTGCAGCACGATTGCCACTAAACCAGACCGCCGATGATGGAGTCGCTCATTCGAGCATTATGATTTTTTTTTTTTTTTTTTTTTTTTTTTTGTCTACTTCATTAATCCCAGAGGGAAATTCAGGGCATCCACGTGGATGGATGAGGCAGCCAAGGTGTGGCACCAATCAGTTCACCATTCACATACACATTCACACCTAGGGCCACTTTAGAGTCTCCAGTTAACTTAACTTGCATGTTTTTGGCTTGTGGGAGGAAACCGGAGTAAACCCACACAGACATGGGGAGAAGGTGCAAACTCCACACAGGAGGGTCACCGATGATCGGGGGTGGGATCGAACCCATGATGGTCAGAGGTGGAATCGATCACATGACCTTCTTGCTGTGCTGCCGCAGTGCTAACCGCTGTGCTACGGGGCTGCCCAAGAAATCACCCCGAGTGCACGCAGATCTCCTGACCTTTGACCTTGAGTACAACCTGGATGCAGACTCGGGGTGGGCAATATGGCCTGAAAATTGTATCACGATATTTCTGTGAATTTTTCACGATAACGATATTCTTTGCGACATCATGGAACACAGTTTTTTTTTTTTTTCTTTTAAATTTGAGTTTCACAGGCCAGCATTAATTATGTTCAACATATGAGGGGGGGCTGAAAAGTTCATAGGCTGGCCATTATGCAGTGGTCAAATTTGACCAAATGTGGTTTATTTTTCAACATTTCAACATCAGTGTTGCAGTGCTTGGATCCCTGCCATATAGAAGCTCTCTGTCATGACCCACTCTGGGCTGTCATCTGCCTCAGCTGCACGCACACCTGTGGCTAATCAATCTCGGGCTTTATAGCCCGCTCTGCATGGAGCCTCGGCACGGAGCCGTGTGTCTTACTACCGACCTTCGTCTCCTGCACATCTGTTTCCACACAGCCCTGCGCCTCGTCTGAAAGGACTCTCCTTCCTCACGTAAGCTTTATTACGACTCACCTTTTCTCCCAGGCTTCCCCTGTGCACAGGTGGATCCTTTTGGCGACGGATCCTGTTCTCCGCGATGGCGGAAACGCTTCCCTCACCACGGCATGCATCACAGCCCCCGGCTGCAGCTTGTTCACCATCAATACATTGACATAATGCATACACGCACCTACACATCCTCTGTTGGTACAATAAAGATAATTGAATTGCACTTGAGCCTGTGTGTGTGTGTTCCCTAGGTCTGACAATATGTCAGCACGGCTCTGTCAGAGTGACCCAGCGAACAGCGGGCTCGCACACCAGTTTAACATGTTAGAGGCTCAAGTGGACCAAATTACTCACCAGCAGCAGGTCATACTGAACCAGTTAGTTCAGATTAACAGCCGGTTGGATCGTCTGGAAGGACAACGGGCGTTCCCTCCGGCTCATAGTAGCAGGCCAGCTCCCGCTAGCGCTCCTCCTAGCCAGGCTAGCCTGGGCTCGCTAACCCGTCTCACACCGGTTCGCACTCCCACGCGCTTCAGCGGAAAGCTCGGGGAGGCTCGGGGTTTCATCCTCCAATGTGAGACGGTGTTTCAGCGAGTTCCGGGGGGTTTCCCCACCGATCACAGCCGAATTGATTACGTGGCTAATCTGTTGGAGGGGCGAGCATTAGCTTGGGCTTACGCCATCATGGCGAAGCCCAAGCTAATCATGGCGAAGTCCAATCAGCTACGCCAATTTAACGTACGCCCAATTTGTGCACGATTTCCACAAAGTTTTTGACCATTTGGACCATGATGGCGTGCTTACCACCCGTCTGTTAAACCTTCGTCAGGGTGGCCGGTCAGTGGCCGACTACGCTGTCGACTTCCGGGTGGTAGCAGCGGAAGTTGGGTTGGAGGATGCTTCACTATGCAGCATTTTTATTCGTAGCCTGAGCCCTAGTCTACGGGACGAGCTGGCTCGCTTGGATAAGCCTGAACATCTCAATGAACTAATTTCTCTTACTATCAGTCTAGATAACTGGCTGAGAGAGCGCGCTGCCGAGCGGAGGTCTTCCAGCCGCTCGAGCAGACAGTTCCAACGCTTCTCTCAGTCCTCATCTTTGGCGTTGCCCGCACTAGAGGGCCCAGACGAACCTGAGGCAATGATAATGGGGCGGACCAAACTCTCGCAGGCTGAGAGACAGCACCGCAGGGAGCTAGGTCTCTGTATGTACTGTGGGGATGACCAGCACGAGATAGTCCTGCCTGGTTTGGCCCAAAAGAGGGGGTCCACGCGTCGCTGTAGGGGGACTTGTGGACTCGTCTCGGCCAAATCCCCTATCAAAATGTCTCCTGCCAATTAGGTTCTGTCACAAGCGCACTGAAATTCTCACGCACGCACTGGTGGACTCGGGGGCCGAGAAGAGCTTTATTTCGGGGAAACTGGCAACCTGACTGGGGCTTCCCTGCCTTGCTCTGCCCACCCCCCTAAACCTCGTCACTCTGTCAAGAGCTCCCTTGGAGAAAGTGACGTATCAAAGGGCCCCTGTCTCAGCGATCATCTCAGGCAACCATCGAGAGGACCTCCGGCTGTTTGTGCTTTCCACCTCGGCTGCCCCCGTCATCCTGGGCTACCCCTGGCTGCGCCTACGTAATCCTACCTTCGACTGGTGAACCGGGAGTGTCCTCGCCTGGAGCCCTTTTTGCCTGAGTGCGTGCCTCCAGTCTGCAGCTTGTTCTCCTTCGGTTCCTCTCTCCTCTCCCGCCCCCCCCCCTCCCCCGACCTGTTCAGGATGCCTCCAGAGTTCCATGACCTTGGAGCGGTGTTTAGTAAATCGCGCTGCCCCCCCCCCCCACCGCCCATACGACTGTGCCATTAACCTCCGCCCAGGTGCCCCCCTGCCGTCGAGCCGCCTTTACAGCTTATCGGCTCCGGAGCGGGAGGCTATGGAGGCGTATATCAAGGAATCGCTCAGCTCGGGCATCATCCGGCCTTCGTCGTTGCCAGTGGGGGCGGGATTCTTCTTTGTCGGGAAGAAGGATGGTTCCCTTTGCCCTTATATTGACTCCCGGGCGTTGAACGACACTATCAAGGACAGGTACACGTTGCCACTCATGGACTCTGTCTTCGACTCCCTCCAGGGGGCCTCCTGGTTCACAAAGCGGGACCTTCGCAGTGCTTATCATCTCGTGCGGATCCGGGAGGGCGACGAGTGGAAGACGGGATTCCGGACCCCCAGCGGCCACTTTGAATACCTCGTCATGCTGTTTGGGCTCACCAACGCTCCGGCCGTCTTCCAACGTCTGATTAAGGACGTTCTCCGGGATTTCCTCGGGTCCTTTGTCTTCGTCTACCTGGACGACATTCTGATCGACATTCGAATGTGTACAATCGTACAAATATCTTGGGACGATTATTGATAGTGGATTGAACTTTGAGGTGAACTGTGAAAGGGTGTGCAAAAAGGGTCAGCAAAATTTGCATTGTTTGAGGAAACTTGCACGCTTCCAAATTGACCGACCCATAATGACAATGTTTTATCGGGCTTTTATTGAATCTGTTTTATCCTTTTCTTTAATGTCATGGTTTGGTCAGATAAAACTGAAACAGAGGAAATCCTTGGATCAGGTAGTCAGATGGTCCAGTCGTTTGCTTGGTGAGTCACAGCTGAGCCTGGCATCCCTGTACGCCAAACAAGTACAGAGGATGGCCGACTCGATTTTAAATGATGACTCCCACCCTTTGCACTGCAACTTTCAGCTTCTTCCCTCCAGACGGAGGTTTGCTGTCCCAAAAAGTAGAACCCAGCGCTACAAAAACAACTTTGTCCCTGCTGCTGTCAAAGAGTTGAACAAGCTATAAAATTATATTGTACATATTCTATATTTACCTATTTTGTAAGATGTGTGCCTGTGTTTGTGTCTATGTTGAATGTAATTAGTGGCTTGTAAATATGGATGTCACCAACTGCAAAACAAATCTACCTACGGGTACAAATAAAGTAACCTGAACCTGAATCTGATCTTCTCCCAGTCCCGGGAGGAGCATCAGGTCCATGTGAGGCGGGTTCTTCAACGGCTCCTGGAGAATAAACTTTTTGTGAAGGCAGAGAAGTGTGAGTTTTACACCGAGAAGACATTTTTCCTAGGATTCATCATCTCGCACAATCAGGTCATCCCGGACCCTGAGAAGGTGAGGGCGGTGGTGGATTGCCCCCCCCCCCCACCTCATCGAGGAAACAGCTGCAACAATTCTTGGGGTTTGCCAATTTCTACCGGCGATTCCTACCTAACTACAGCTCGATCGCCCTCCCCCTGACTCGCCTCACCTCCCCCAAGGTGGCATTCCGGTGGACAGAGGAAGCTGCGACGGCCTTTGCAACCTTGAAGACTGAGTTCTCATCCTCCCGGGTCCTGACACAGGTGGATCCCGCTCTCCAGTGCTTGGTTGAAGTGGACGCCTCTGACTCGGGGGTGGGGGCAGTATTATCACAGCGCTCTCCGGTGGACGGGGTGATCCGCCCCTGCGCTTTCTTCTCCCGGCGGCTGTCACCCACGGAGAGGAATTATGACGTCGGCGACAGAGAACTCCTGGTGGTGAAGCTCGCGCTGGAGGAATGGCGGCACTGGCTGGAGGGGGCTGCGCAACCCTTTGTGGTATGGACCGATCACAAAAACTTGGAGTACCTGAGAACGGCTAAATGCCTGAATGCCCGCCAGGCACGTTGGTCCCTGTTCTTCGGGCGCTTCAGGTTTACCATCACCTACCGCCCGGGGATGAAGAACGCCAAACCAGATGCCCTGTCCAGGCAGTTCGCCTCGGAGGTCTCTGAGGGGCAAGAGCACACCATCCTCCCGGCCTCGTGTGTCGTGGGCGCCCTCTCTGGGGCCATCAGGGACAAGGTCTTGAGGGCACAGGAAGCTGAGCCGGATCCAGGCGGAGGGCCTGCTGGAAGACTGTTCGTTCCATCGTCCGTTCGGGGTGACGTGATCCACTGGACCCACTCGTCCAAGCTCGCCTGCCACCCTGGGATCACCCGTCTGGTGGAGCTGCTTCAGAGATCATTCTGGTGGCCAGGCCTCCAGAATGATGTCATCAACTACGTCTGTGCCTGTCCCCAGTGTGCCACTGGGAAGACATCATCGTCACCACCAGTGGGTCTCCTCCATCCATTGCCAGTCCCTGGACGACCGTGGTCCCACGTTGCCCTAGACTTCGTAACCGGTCTTCCGGCATCCAACAGCTTCGACACCATTCTCACCATTGTGGACCGTTTCTTTAAAGCCGCCCATTTCGTTCCCCTACATGGGCTTCCAACGGCACGAGAAACGGCGGACCTATTGGTGCAGCACGTCGTGTGTCTGCATGGGATCCCCAAGGACGTTGTCTCCGATCGGGGTCCCCAGTTTGTGTCCCGCTTTTGGAGGAGCTTCTGCAACGCATTGGGGGCTATAAGCCTGTCCTCTGGTCATCACCCCCAGAGCAACGGGCAGTGCGAGCGGGCCAATCAGAAGCTGGAGGCCGCTCTGCGCTGCATCATTGCTTCCAGCCCGTCATCTTGGAGCAGTCATCTGCCATGGATTGAGTGCGCTCATAACCTGACTCTGTCCTCAGCTATCGGTATGTCACCTTTCAGGGCGTCATTGGGCTACAATCCCCCGCTCTTTCCCGAAGAGGAGTGGGAGGTGGCTGTGCCTTCCATCCATGCCCACCTGAGGCGCTGTCGTCGGCTCTGGGCTGCTACGCGCCAGGCCCTTTTGCACACGGCGGAGTGCAACACAAGAACAGCGCACCAGCACAGGAGGCCTGCTCCCCAGTATCAGGTGGGTCAGCAGGTATGGTTATCCTATCCACTCAACACATTACCCTGAAGGCTGAGAAGAGGAAGCTGGCTCAGCATTTTATTGGGCCCTTCCCGATTGTCCGGGTGATTAATCCTGTGGTTGTGCGTCTGGCTCTCTCCTCCTCTCTCCGTGTTTGTCCTACTTTCCATGTTTCCCAGGTCAAGCCCGTGGTCTCCAACCCGCTCTTCCCCCCTCCTAGGGCTCCACCCCCGCCAGTGTTGATCGACGGCAACCCGGCATGGAGGGTCAACTCCATCTTGGACGTCTGCCACTGGGGTCGCGGCCTGCAGTACCTGGTGGACTGGGAGGGGTATGGCCCCGAGTGGAGGTCCTGGATGCGTCTGTCGTTTGTGCTGGACAAACGTCTCATTAAGGACTTCCATCAGGCGCACCCAGGTAGGCCAGCGCCAGGAGGCGCTGCTCGGGCGGGTGGGGGGGGGGGGGAGTACTGTCATGACCCACTCTGGGCCGTCATCTGCCTCAGCTGCGCGCACACCTGTGGCTAATCAGTCTCGGGCTTTATAGCCCGCTCTGCCTGGAGCCTCGGCACGGAGCTGTGTGTCTTACCACCGACCTTCGTCTCCCGCACGTCTGTTTCCACACAGCCCTGTGCCTTGTCTGAAAGGACTCTCCTTCCTCACGTAAGCTTTATTACGACTCACCTTTTCTCCCAGGTTCTCCCCTGTGCACAGGTGGATCCCTTTGGCGGCTGATCCTGTTCTCCACGGCGGCGGAAACGCTTCCCTCACCACGCCGTGTATCACAGTTCATGGCCGGGTGTGCTTCGCAGACACTGTCTCCCTGGTAGGAGGCCAAGAGCCGAAACCGGCGCCAGCATCAGACAACCTGCAAGCCCAGTCAATTATACAACTCTCTGTGACGTGGCTGAAACTAACATCTGTGTTTGGCTCTGTTCCTAGGGTTGCCAGACTGTACGGCGTTCTGTCTCGCCCCCGGCTGCAGCTCGTTTACCATCAATACATTGACATAACGCATACACGCACCCACACATCCTCTGTTGGTACAATAAAGATAATTGAATTGCACTTGAGCTTGTGTGTGTGCGTTCCCTGGGTCCGACAATATGTCACTCTCTTCTTGATCCTCAAAGACGTAACTATTTCATAGTCAGCCTATGAACTTTTCAGTGCTTATATTATATGGCAGGGATCCAAGCACTGCAACACCGATGTTGAAATGTTGGAAAATATGTTGAAAAATAAACCACATTTGGTCAAATTTGACCACTGCATCATGGTCAGCCTATGAACTTTTCACCCCCCATATAGCAGTGTAATATAACCACAAATACTCATTCACCGTTATGCTCTGGGGCAGTGGTCCCCAGGCCGCGGACCGGTCATTTGGTACCGGGCCGCACAGAAAGAATAAATAACTTACATTACTTCCATTTTATTTATTATCTGAGTCTGAATGATGCTTTATTTTGAAAAATTACCAGATTCTCTCCTTTACATCAGTCTATGGCTCACTCTTGACACACGTCATTAAATTTATTAACCACATCAAAGCACACACCCTTAACTCGCACCTGTTCGAGCAGCATTGTGAGGAGATGGACGTGGAGCACAGACACCTTCTCTTATACACAGAAATAAGATGGTTATCCCGAGGGAGATCGCTGGCCAGAGTGTTTGAATTACGAGAGCCGCTGCAGAGATTGCTCTCAGAAAAAAAGTCACCGCTGGCAGCACATTTCAGTGACGAGGAATGGGTCGCAAAACTTGCTTACTTGTGCGACATATTCAGCCTGCTCAATGAACTCAATCTGTCACTTCAGGGTGAAAATGACAACTGTCTTCAAGTTGGCAGATAAAGTAGCTGCATTTAAAGCCAAATTGGATTTGTGGGGACGGTGTGCTCATAAAGTTGCAAACGAGTACACAGTGGATTCACGTTTATTATTATATTTAGAAAATACCGCAGTTTTTATGCCAGTCGTATCATGTTCTTTTGTTGTATTTTTCTGCCACACCTTAAAGGCCAGTCCCTGAAAATATTGTCCAACATTAAACCGGTCCGTGGCACAAAAAAGGTTGGGGACCGCTGCTTTGGGGCGTGAGGGGGTTTTGGTCCTTTTAACATATTAAAATGGTAAATGGCATTCACTTATATAGTGCTTTTATTCTCATCTCTTGATGACCAAAGTGCTTTACAGATCCTGCTATCCACCCATTCACACACATATTCACACACTGATGGTGGCATGCTACCTAACATGGCGCTTCCAGACCCACCAGGAGCAATTGGGGGTGAAGTGTCTTGCCCAAGGACACAACGGCAGGATATCCGGGGAGATCGGGATTCGAACCGCCAACCATGGTGTTATTGAACGACCTGCTCTACCTCCTGAGCCCCATTAATTAAATTAATTTAGTCTAGTATATTATTTCACCAGGTCAGGAAGAGAGTCAAAATAAAACGGGGAGTGGGCTTACTTAAAACTATTATTTCATCATTTTTATCATACTGAATATATGCTAGCCTACCTGCTTGCTGTTTCCCCCAAACTAGACACTTCTGCGGGTAAATGACCCCTGCATCGCGCACTCACTCACTCACTCTTTACTTTATTGGCATGGAAAAAATTCCTTCTTCATTGCCAATGCAATAAAAAAAAAAAATGCATACACGACAATAAGAAAAGGAGACAAAAAACCCCCATTCAAAGTATGTACATATAAATTTTTTGCTGCAGCTTGTTCTCTTGTTTTCCTCACCCAGAATGTATGCCAGTTTATCTTGATCATGCAAGTCCATGAATCCATGGTCTAAGGCAGGGGTGTCAAACTCATTTAAGCTCAGAGGGCAACATACCCCCGGATTTAATGTCAAGTGGGCCGGACCAATAAAATAATAGCAAACCAACCTAATGGCAACTCCAAATTTAGTACAAAGAAGTACAAGTACATTATGAAATGTTTACATTTATTGAACCACTGATGTGTTACAAAACATGAACAACCTGAATGAGTTGGAGTAATGACCCCATGGCCTTTATCGGCTTATTCATGGCCACTTGAATAATTGGATAACTGCAGAAAGCCAATCATAACCGGTTTATTAGGGTACATGTAAACATGGTCAATGATCATGTTTAAATGTACTCTAATAAACTGGTTATGATTGGATTTCTGCAGCTTCAATCCAGATTAAGACCCTCAATCAATTTTTGGCAGGCAAAATACAGAATTATTGTCCATTGAGACTATTTCACAAGTGTGAGAGAGCAAGTTACAGTATTATATTCACAATTTAATCCTGAACCAAATAAAAATCATTTTTAAAGCATGCAAACTGTTTCAATCAACATTAAGACGTTTAAGCACTTTTTGGTAGGTGAAATAACGTATTTATAAGCTATAACAGCCCTTTGAGACTATTCACAAGTTGGACAGAACATGTTATAATCTTCACAATTCAACCTTGAAGAACCAAAACTAGTAATTTTTTGGCAGATAAAATGTTTGAATCCAAATTGGGAGCCTTTATGAATTTTTGGCAGATGCGGCATACATTTTATGGATATCTTCTTATATCTACTTACAATATATAACTGTAGGAGGTAAATAATGCATAAACACTGGTATTCATGGGAAAGAAAACCTTTGACTTTTACATCGTTACACGCAAATTTTGTTAATTTCAGCACACATAAGGAAAAATATTAAAAGCTGCTACAGGATAAAATGTCCTATCTGATTATTCTAATACAAAACTCATGGGGCTAAAATTATGACTAATCCCTCACCACATTAAATATTCACACGGACTTACCTTCATTAATTGCATGGACCAAAAGTTGTCCGCTTTGCTCAAAAGCAGCAGTCAATCTCAGAATCAGAAGAGAAACAGCTTTAGCCGAGCAAGGTGTGCTCCCGCAGAAACTGATCTGCGCAGCAGATCAATTTCTGGCAGCCCTTCACTTTTTGGCAAGACACCACAGCTTCTGTTGTTTTGAACATGTTCAGAAAATTTTGTGACAAGAAGAACTGGTTCTGAGCGTAAAAAAAATCCAGCAAAAGGCAGCGAACTGACACCCCCCCCCCCCCCGAACTGCGGGACATGGGGGTAACTGTATTTATAAAGAACAGTTAATAAATGCAGTAAATGCCATGACATTTCAGTGTGTGTTGGATCTGGCATCTATAAAAAACTTGTTGCATATTTTTAGCGATGAGCGAGAAGGGATAATAACTGAGGCAGGTGGAAAAGGTTTGCCTTGAAATCTTTCTGGAAGATGTCATGTCCTCCCTACCTGCTGCATAACAGACTCCTTCAGTGTAAGTTGGGGATCACTTTTGTGTCTGGTACTCTTGTGCGACCCCAAATGGACAAATTGGGAATAGCAGTTATTTTATTGAAAAATTGCCGTCACAGGTCCGTGGCTCTGAGAGAGATCCGTCGTTACCAGAAATCCACGGAGCTGCTCATCCATAAGCTGCCCGTCCAGCGCCTGGTGAGGGAGATCGCTCAGGACTTCAAGACCGTCCTGCGTTTCCTGAATTTCGCCGTCATGGCTCTGCAGGAGACCAGCGAGACCCACCTGGTGGTCTCTTCTTCACTAAGGGGGTCACCATCATGCCCAAAGACTTCCAGCTGGCCCGCTGCATCCGCGGAGAGAGAGCTTAGACTTTCTGCTGCACATCCACCAGCCATAATGCTCTGCACTGTGTGTCTATATATATACATTTATAGTAATATGGACATATGTTTGCTAGATGTTGTTTTTTCTTGCCTTCTGATTGTTGCTCTGAGTGTTGCTGTCCCTGTGCTGTTGCAATCCTGGAATTTCCCCATTGTGGGACTAATAAAGGCTTATCTTATCTTATCTTATCTTAAATTGCTGCTCACGTATTCTATTTTAATTTTCACACTTTGCAAATTCATCCTGCGGGCTGGTTTAGGCCATACGTTCGACGCCCCTATCTTAAGTACTGATAGAGAGGACAGCTGGTTAGGAAGTGGAGCTTGTTTCCACTTCCTGTTGGGTGCACAGTCTGTCCTCTCTGGGGAGCCACGTCTGTCGAACCCCCACCCCCACCCCCACCCCCCGGTTAGAAATCTCCATTGCACAGACAATTCCGGATTTTTTTTCTTTATTTCAGGTGGTTGAATAGGGGGTATGTGTATGATGTCACCGAACAGAACTCATGTCAGTTATAAAACACTGAGCGGCAGCAAAAAAATGAGTGGCAGCATTAGGGTGTATGCAGTAAAACACAAAAGATACAGTATTCAATCACAGCAGGACAGAGTACCTGCTTGTATTGTGGAGAGCTAATCTTATCATTCCATCTTGTATTAATTGGGAAAAAATTAAATGAATAATTGCTCCAAGTCAGTTCTTCACTTACCATATGCTCCTTGGTCTTTACCCACCCATCACTACAGTCAAGTAAATGGTGTGCTATTAACATATCAAGTAAAAAAGGTACTCTGTCCACTGCTGTGACTAAGTAGTTTGTGATTTTTATGTTTTGCTGCATACAAAATAAAGCTGTCACATGTGATTGCCACTTAGTGCTGTGCTGCTATGGTAACTGCCAAGAAATCTGTTCCAATGCATCCCCTCTACAAATCAGGCTGAAGCAGCCACAACGTAATGAAAATAAACCTCTGGACACTTCGGATATCAACAACACTGGTTCAGGGAGGAGTAAAACTTTTCCCTGAAGCGGTGTTGTTGACATGTGGGAAAAAAATGTGGGCAGATTGTCTGCACAGTTTCTTTAAAGATGGCAGCAGTCTGAAATGGTCTTAAAACTAAATCACTTCCTCACAGCTACAAGGGGGGGGGGGGGGGGTGAAACGTTGATAGTAGTCAAATTTGACAAAATGCGGTTTATTTTTCAACCGCAGGGATCCAAGCGCTGCAACAGCGATGGAAAAAGTGTGTGGACCAAAGGGGAGACATGTTGAAAAATAAACCACATTTGGTCAAATTTGACTACTATGAACTTTTCAGCCCCTCCCTCCAGACACAGATGTTCCAAGCACGGAGCGCCACTTCCCGCCCCGTGTTTGTTTTGACATTTCAGTGGCAACTTCCATCAGCAGTGTAACCGACCCCAAATATTGCGATATTCATTTTTACACCAGTATCACAGTTTATACTGGTATGATTGTGAGTGATACAATATGGCACACCTCCAATGCAGACCCACCTGAGGATTATTGTACACGAGTTTGGTGAACACTGGGGCAGTTGCTCAGGCCAGAGTAGCAGTTTTTAGCAAAACCGAAAGGAGCTAATGTGATGACATGGCATCCATCCGTCCATCCACATTTCACGGGAATCATTACTCCTCCTAGGCATTTGCCCCGATGCTCACCAAGCTTAATCACAGTGGTCCTCAGGTGGTCTGCATCCAAGTTGGGTACAAGATCAAAGGTAGGAGATCTGGGCAATTTTTAGAAAAATCACAATGCCTCCTAAACAACGGGGGTGGGAATTGCAAGGAAGCTCACAATATGATTCAGATCGTGATACTTGGGTCACAGGTTTTTTGTTCTGTCTTTGTTATAAAATCCAAAAAAGGCCCTACATTTGAGCTAACTTTTTGCTGCAGCTAACAGCTTCTTAACTTGTACACCTGGCTGCAAATCTCACAAGACAAGCTGTGATTTCACCCAACTGAATGCTTACTTTGTGCCATCTAGTGGACTGAAAATGCAATTGGTTATTAATACCCAAGAGTATACAACATTACATGAATATATTTAAGCAATATTACACAAGAGGGAGTGTGGTATCAATGAATATAGTAACTTCAGTGATTTGACGGAGGGCTGAAGACATCGCCGCAGTTACGATATTCATGATCCAGCACTACCATCCATCCATCCATCCATCCATCTTCTACTGCTTTTCTGGAGGTCCGGGTCACGGAGGCAGCAGTTCAAGCAGAGAAGTCCAGACTTCCCTCTCCCTAGCCACCTGCTTCAGCTCTTCAGAGAGGATATCAAGGCGTTCCCAGACCAGCTGGGAGACACAGTCTCTCCAGCGAGTCCTGGGTCTGCCCCGGGGTCTTTTCCCAGAGGGACGTGCCCGAAACACCTCAGGTGGGAGGCATCCTGATCAGATGCCCATACCACCGCATCTGGTTCCTTTCGATGTGGAGGAGCAGCGGTTCTACTCTGAGCCTTTCCTGGATGACTGAGCTCCTCACCCTATCTCTGAGGGTGAGTCCTGCAATCCTACGAAGAAAGCTCATTTCAGCCGCTTGTATCCGCGATCTCGTTCTTTCGGTCATTACCCAAAGCTCATGACCATAGGTGAGAGTAGGAACGTAGATTGACTGGTAAATCGACAGCTTTGCCTTAGAGCTCAGCTCCCTCTTCACCACAACAGACCAGTACAACGTCCGCGTCACTGCAGATGCTGCTTCAATCTGTCTGTCAATCTCTCGCTCCATTCTCTCCTCACTCGTGAATAAGACCCCAAGATACTTAAACTCCTCCTCTTGGGGCAGGAGCTTGTCCCCAACCTGGAGAGGACAATCCACCTTTTTCCAGCTGAGGACCATGGACTTGGACTTGGAGGTACTGATTCTCATTGCAGCCGCTTCACACTCAGCGGAAAACCATCCCAGTAAGACCTACAGGTCATTGCTGGATGAAGCCAGCAGGACAACATCATCTGCAAACAACAGAGATGAAATCCTGTGGTCAGCAAGCATGACACCCTCCATTCCCTGGCTGCGCGTAGAATTCCTGTCCATAAAAAATTATGAACAGGATCAGTGACAAGGTGCAGCCCTGGCTCTGTCCAACTCTCACTGGGAATGAGTCCGACAATATGAACCAAACTCTCACCGAATAGCTCGTAACAACAAGCCTGATACTCCATACTCCCAAAGGAGCCCCCCCACAAAACAAAAAAAAAAAAAAACCCACAAGGGACGCGGTTGAATGCCTTCTCCCAAGTCCACAAAACACATGTAAACTGGTTGGGCAAACTCTCACGAACCCTCAAGGGTTCTCGAGAGGGTAAAGAGCTGGGCCGATGTGCCATGGCCAGTACGAAAACCACATTGCTCCTCCTGAATCCGAGGTTCGGCCAACAGCCGGACTCTCCTCTCCAGTACCTTGGCATAGACCTTCCCAGGGAGGCTGAGGAGTGTGATCCCTCTAAAGTTGGAGCACACCCTCTGGTGCCCTTTTTTGAAGAGAGGAACCACCACCCCGGTTTGCCATGCCAAAGGCACTGCCCCCAACCTCCATGCAGTGTTGCAGAGGCGTCTCAACCATGACAGCCCTACAACATCCAGGGCTTTGAGGTACTTGGGGCAAATCTCATCCATCCCCAGGGCCCGGCCACCAAAGAGATTTTTAATCACCTTGGCAACCTTAGCCCCAGTGAGAGGCGAGTCGTCCCCCTTGTCCACAAGCCCTGCTTCCTCTGTGGAAGGCATGTCAGTGGGATTGAGGAGATCCTCGAAGTATTCCTTCCACCACCTGACGATATCCCCAGTCGAAGTCAACAGTGCCCCATCCATACCATACACAGTGTGGACAGGGAGCTGCTTCCCTCTCCTGACCCACCGGACAGTTTGCCAGAATCTCTTCAAGGCCGACCGAAAGTCTTGTTCCATGGCCTCACCGAACTCCTCCCATACCCGGGTTTTTGCTTCAGCAACCACCCGAGCTGCACTGAGATCTGGAGATTGGCTAGGCCACTCCAGGACCTTGAAATGCTTCTTACGAAGCCACTCCTTCGTTGCCCAGGCGGTGTGTTTGGGATCATTGTCATGCTGAAAGCCCCAGTCACGTTTCATCTTCAATGCCCCTGCTGATGGAAGGAGGTTTTCACTCAAAATCTCACGATACATGGCCCCATTTATTCTTTCCTTTACACGGATCAGTCGTCCTGGTCCCTTTGCAGAAAAACAGCCCCAAAGCATGATGTTTCCACCCCCATGCTTCACAGTAGGTATGGTGTTCTTTGGATGCAACTCAGCATTCTTTCTCCTCCAAACACGACAAGTTGACTTTTTACCAAAAAGTTCTATTTTGGTTTCATCTGACCATATGACATTCTCCCAATCCTCTTCTGGATCATCCAAATGCTCTCTAGCAAACTTCAGACGGGCCTGGACATGTACTGGCTTAAGCAGGGGGACACGTCTGGCACTGCAGGATTTGAGTCCCTGGCGGTGTAGTGTGTTACTGATGGTAGCCTTTGTTACTTTGGTCCCAGCTCTCTGCAGGTCATTCACTAGGTCCCCCCGTGTGGTTCTGGGATTTTTGCTCACCGTTCTCGTGATCATTTTGACCCCACGGGGTGAGATCTTGCATGGAGCCCCAGATCGAGGGAGATTATCAGTGGTCTTGTATGTCTTCCATTTTCTAATAATTGCTCCCACAGTTGATTTCTTCACACCAAGCTGCTTACCTATTGCAGATTCAGTCTTCCCAGCCTGGTGCAGGTCTACTATTTGTTTCTGGTGTCCTTTGATAGCTCTTTGGTCTTGGCCATAGTGGAGTTTGGAGTCTGACTGTTTGAGGTTGTGGACAGGTGTCTTTTATACTGATAACGAGTTCAAACAGGTGCCATTAATACAGGTAACGAGTGGAGGACAGAGGAGCCTCTTAAAGAAGTTACAGGTCTGTGAGAGCCAGAAATCTTGCTTGTTTGTAGGTGACCAAATACTTATTTTACCGAGGAATTTACCAATTAATTCATTAAAAATCCTTCAATGTGATTTTCTGGATTTTTTTTTTCTCATTTTGTCTCTCATAGTTGAGGTATACCTATGATGAAAATTGGAGACCTCTCTCATCTTTTAAGTGGGAGAACTTGCACAATTGGTGGCTGACTAAATACTTTTTTGCCCCACTGTATGTATGGGTACATATTCATACTATGTACAGTAGGATAACTAAATAGATGGTTATGCTGTTTATTGCATCTAGCTACAATGCTCCGCACTGTGTATATATATATTTATGTGTACATATGTATATTTACTGCTCTTATTTTGTTATCTTCTAAATTATTGCTCTGAGTGTTGCTGTCCCTGTGCTGTTGCAATCCTGGAATTTCCCCATTGTGGGACTAATAAAAGCTTATCTTATCTTAAAGCAGGCCCACCTGAGGATCATTGTGCACAAGTTTGGTTAGAATCAGGGCAATTATCTAGGAGTAGCAGTTATTTTTGAAATCATAAAAACACCCTGATCTCCTGACCACTGACCTTGACCACAATATTGATGCAGACCCATCTGAGGATCACTATCTGAGAGTTCATTGAGCATTAAGGCAACTGCCTAGAAGGAATAGCTGCAATCTTTCTGAAATCACATCTCCATTGTTGACCTCGAATTTGAGCACATCCTGGACACAGACCTACCTCAAGGTTGTTGTGTGAATTTGCGTATTAGGACAATTGCTTTGGAGGAATAGCAATTTTTGTGAAATGGCCAGGGGCCTCATGTATAAATGGTGTGCATGCACAAAAACACAACGTACGCTGATTTTCACACACACAGTGGGATGCATTAAAAACAAATGTGACGTGAGAATCTGCGGGCCAAGCCGCAAAGTTTCCACCTGCTATGAGAAGTTGCGGCTTTCCGCAAAATTCTGTTTGAGTCTCTCAAGTAAACTACAAAACAGCTGAAACTCACAAAATGTGTTAAAATAACATTTCTACTTCAGTTAAAATGATTTGTCTACAAATTAGTGGTTGAAGAACATGATTATTATTACGCGATTTATCTCCACAACTCGGCTTATTGAGTGCAATGAAACCTCAATGAATAATAACCAATTTCCCTCAGATATAACCTGCCTCATTCATAGACCAAAACCAGCACCACTGTAAAGTGGATCCTGTTTCTGTAAATGTGACAGAGATAATATAATTTACCAGAGACTATACAGTTGAGTCAAGAGGCAATGCGCACAATCAGTCTCTCCTGGGAGGAATTCTGTTTGACAAAATGCACTCTAATCGAGCCCCAGCTCTAGTGCAATATGTGCTGAGGCAGCTGGATTGTGGATCCCTGCAGGTGAAGCCCGGTAACTGCAGCTGTGTGACATTTGCAGCTGTGTCGAAGTGAAGAGACATTTCCATAGTCTAAAATATCTGTCTGGAGATTACAATCTGGAAATAAAAGGCTTCTTCCTGGCTGTCAAGCATATTTGGATTCTGACAGATTTGGTTTCTAACGAGTATAAATTCAGCTGAAATATTGGAGTGGTATTCAATGGTGTTTGTTTATTTTATTTACTTATTTTACTCAGTAACATCACATTGGTCTATGTGGATTACTGAGGGCTTTCTTTCACAGCAGTTTTTTTTCCGTTATTGTGTGAAGTGTCATTGACCGTGTTTACATGTACATGAATAAACTGGTTATGATTGGATTTCTGGAGTTATCAGATTATTCAAGTGGACATGTAACCAAAATAATCCGATAAAGGCCTTCTGACTGGAGTCATTAAGTGGTTTACCGTCCAATTATCAGTTAATTCAATGCATGTAAACATGAGAAAACTGATGATTGCCATTATTGGTTTATTCCCAGTAATCAGTTTTTTGTGACCATGTAACCGGGATCATTGTAACATGGTCCACTTGGTAAACTTAGGTTTATTGTTGATTTGATTCCGGCAGGTCAGAACAAAATAAAAAAAAAATTTCTGACCTCCCCTTCCGTTATCAACACCTCAGCGTCACACTCTGAGGTTATTTACTTTTTTAATGTTGTGCTTTCCTGCAGGATTGACGATCATAGTTTGACAGAGTGACAGAAGGGGCTTTTTTCCACATTTACATAGTCATTAGTGGGAGGAACTGAGGTGGAGTGAAGAGATTGTGCGCTGGTTTTCACGTGAGGTGGGATGTATACAGAATAGGAGCGGAGAATCGGGCATGTGCACAGTTTTATGAATCTTAAAATTTTTGTGTGTGTACTTTTCAAATTTTGTGAGTACACCATCTTTCAGTATGAAAGCTGCACCATCCTTTACACATGAGGCCCCTGATCTTTGATCTTGACCGTGACCTTGAGCACAACCTAGATGCAGACTTACCTGAGGATCATTGTGAGTTTGGTGACCGCCGGGGCAATTGCTTAGGCAGAGTAGCAAGTTCCATGAAATGTGGACAGATGGACTGACGCTGCACTGTTGCATTAGCTTCTTTTGGCTGTGGCAGATGAACTAAAAATGTGTGAATTTTACCTTCAAATCGCTTAGATCAAAATGAAATGGGTTATCTCCATGTAAATCTTCATAAAAATGATAACTGAACTGTTTATGATCTGTATAAAACTGCCTCAACTTTTTACTCTTGTGTGGGGAAAAATTTGTAAAAGTTTATAGAAATGGAGCAAAAAATGAACAGTTCAGATGAAATGGTCTGTTGTGATAAGCAGATGAGCTTCAGTCCACTAAATGTAATTTTCTCTCCAACAGACACATGTAAGAAAACTGGTCTCGTGTTTGACAATGTCGTGGGAATCGTAGAAGTCATCAACAGCCAGTCTGTCAAAGTTCAGGTGCGTAAATGATGCTATATAGGAAACTTTTTATTAGTTTTCAGTCCTGCACTGTCATGATGAAGCTTTTAGAAATCTTGGCAGGAAATTCTGTCCCATCAGGTACAACTTCAGATGGTTTGTAAAAAATATGGTGACAACAATCTTGTATTTTTTGGTTGAAATGTAGGTCTTGGGTAAGGTCCCAACTATCTCAGTCAACAAGACAGATGGCTTCCAGCTTTACCTGAGCAATGACTCCCTGACATGCGAGATCATCAGCGCCAAGAGCTCAGAGATGAACATCCTTGTACCCAACAAAGATGGAGAGTTTGTGAGTACTTTTGTGTGCGCACGTGTTTTCATCACACTCGTTGCTCTCTAACAAGAGAATTCTGAAGCGAGTGCAATGTCCCCTGCCTCTGTTTTCTTTGAAGAGCCCAGTTTGTCACTGAAGGAGAATGGGTTTTCAGCTTTTCCATATAATGGGGCAGAACCAAATTGTGATAAGCCAATCATCCATGAATATACAACAAAAATACAGTAGTTGTATGCAACCCATAGTTGTAGGGCAGGATTCAGGGTGAACCTGTGAAGCAAGTTTGGTGACCCTAGCTTTGCTGAGTCTATAGTAATGGGGCATAGGGAATTCCAACCTTGAGCTTTGAGCTTCCAAACCCATAACCAGAGGTAGGGGTGGGCAGTGTGGCCTAAAAATAACATCACAATATTTCTGTGAATTTTCACAATAGTTTTTTTTCTTTTAAAATTATACATAAAGGACAGTTTCACAGGCTATTGTTATTCACCTTCAACATATTCAGTAAAAAAAAAAAAAACTTATTTCTCCAGTTTATAAACAGCACTTCAGATTTAGTTTCAAATATTTTTTTTTATTCTGTATCAAATATTACAAGAAAATAATATAAACAGTTACATCTTAAGGGCCAACAGATGTCGGGTTTTATGCTGAATCACTTAATCTGCATTGTAAGTCTCGTTGCACGGACCTCTTCTGGGGCTTTTTGTCCCCCACTGGACGAAGCCCAAAGGGGGATTATGTTATGGGTCAGTCCGTCTGTCTGTCCCACTTTTGTGAAATCAACTCCTCCTACAATTTTATTCCGATTGTTTTGAAACTTGGTACCATGATTTGATATACATCAAGGTTGTGCACATTTCAGTTTGGTTCTGATCGGATGATTTTTGCAGAAGTTGTAGCCCCTGACCTATGACCTCTTATTTCACCTCACTTCATAGACTGTAACTGTCTTGTAAAATCAACTCCTCCTACAGTTTGGTTCCAATTGTTTTGAAACTTGGTACCATGGTTTAATATTCTGATGATGCGCATATTGCAATTTTACTCTCATCAGATGACCTTGAGGTCAAAGGTTTTCCCTAAATCTTCTAAACACAATAACTACTGAAAGAATGATGTAGGCTTTTCAATCTGATACAGTAGTTGTATCTAATACATGTGTATCTTGGACGATTTACACCCTGACCCAACTAGGGGTTTGAGGTCAAGGGGTCAAAGAATAAAATCAAGCTGAAAGAAAATAGAACTACAGACACTTTGAACCGCAACACCGCTGGAACGGTGCTGTTGACATGTAAGGGGAAAAAATGCAGGCAAATTATCCATATCGCTGCACCATTGTATTTTTTTTTTTTAACATGGCAGCAGTCTGAAACAGCCTTAAAACTTAAATATTTTCATTCCTGAAAAGGATTAAGTGGAAGAAGATGGATTAATGAATGAATGAATGGATGGAAACACTCTGACTTCAGAGCGGCAGCTTCCTGCACCATGTTTGTCCATGTTTGTTTTGCCATTTCTATGGTCATGTGTGACTTCCGTCAGCAGTGGAACGGCATGACGTCATTACACAGCAGACCCCAAATATCATATCATTTTTACACTGGTAACAAAGTTTATACCGGTATTATCATGAACGATACGATATGGCACACCCCTAGTCAGAGGTCATGGTGCAAGGGTGACCCTGTGTATCAAGGTTGGTGACCATAGCTTGATCTATAGTAATGGTGCAAAAGGAATGTTAACTTTGAGCTTTTGATCCACAGATGTAGGTCTCTGATTAAACTGTAATCATGTTTAGTGATGTGGGATGATGGGAGTGGTTGTCTGCTAGTCATTTAAACGAAAACTAAATATTACTGTTATACGACAGCCGGCAACTTTAATTACGTTGAAAATTATCTTTTAAATTGACAGACATACTGTATGTGTAACTCGTGGCAAAATTTGATGGGGCTCAAAAGATAATTTCGCTCTTGCCATTCATTTCAATGGAGACTTTTTCTGATTTAAGGTTCCATATGCAGAAGTAGAGGGAGTGTGACTTTGGCTCTCTATAGGGCATAGGGAATGCCAACCTTGACATTTGACCTTTTGCCCAAAACTCACACAAAAATCATCAGATCAAATTGCAATATGTGCACCATCGGTGTATATCAAATCTTGGTACCAACTTTCAAAACGATCGGAACACAACTGTAGAAGTTCAGTTTGCCAAAGTGGGACAGACGGATGGTCCCATGACATAATCCTCCTTCGGTCTTCGTCCAAAGGGGTCTTCAACTGGCGGGGGATTTAAATGAAGTGGCACTCAATAATCTCAGAGCTGTGATGTCCATTTTTTTTTTTTTTTTTTTAACTCAGAAATCATGACCTCTGTCTGTCTCTTCTTAGGGGGAGCACCCTGTACCCGAGCAATTCAAGACAGTCTGGAGCGGCGACAAGCTTGTTACCACAGTAACAGAGATAGCCGGATAGACAGGGCAGCATATTAAAGCCGCTACTCTTCTTCACCACCATCCCCCACCCTTCATTCTTCTTTGCAAAAGCCTCCCTGACTGTTTGACTATCCCACCAGCTAACTCTCGCACTGTAGTCTGAAATTCAGACCTCATGAATTGTATCTCCTTCCCCTTTCCTCATCAGCCAATCATAGCTTAAGCTGTTCCTTCCATAAGCCAATGAGGACTGCTCACCTTATCTGGAGCAAATTCTCTTGCCAATCAGCAGGGAGCAGCTCATCATTCAAATTGGGGTTTTCCTCGCCACACTTTGGGAAAAATGTTTGAGTTTTTGCCAACAGTTGGGATGCTCTATATCATAGATTAGCCAACAGAAATGGAAAAGCACCACAGCCAATCAGGCTCTTCTTGGGTTTTAGGATGCTTTGTTTTTCTTTCTCCTCGTCCTCATCTGGGGACTCAGGTTTTTTTCATTTATATGCAGTTCACTGGTGAAGCACTTGTGGAAACAAAAAAGGCACTCATATCACCTCCACTGATGTTGACTGCAAAAATATTAACACTCATAGTGGATAATGATGTAAAATTCATTAAAAAATTAAAGACTCGGCAATTAAATAGGAGTAAAAACTGTGTACAGAACCTGTCTCACATCATGAAACGTCATCTAAATAATGGACAAACTAAATTCCATGTGTCTAAACCCACAAACGTGACATTCCTGTGTTGTAAAAATAACATTCCATGTGAGGAGGCCTGTAAGGAAAAACATTTGACCATGGGGGACAGATGTTGATAGTAAACATGCTGTAATCATCTGTGCAAATATGAAAGATTTAAATATTGGCCTGACTGTCACCACCTCATGTCTGCCCTCTTTGATTCTTCTTCAGCTCTACAGCTGTGGAGATCGTCACTCAGTTTTCTTTTATATCGTCTCTTTATTTTGGTTTACCTCTTTATTTTTGGGTCCAAAATTTGAAGTTTGTTCATTATTACTGGAGACATCATTAAAAAGTTGCAATAAATATGTGGTCTGGTGTCTTTTATTGGATTAAATGTTTTAATACGTACAGAAGCAATAGTTCACAATTAAAGGTACAGTGTGGAACTTTTCAAAACTTGTTTTAGTGGCACCCTGTGGTCATAAAGTGAACTGCAACCACATTTCTTGGTTTGGTCGGAATAACCCCCAGACATTCGGGTTAATGCCAATCACAAAGTGCCACTAAAATCCAAGTTTATAAATGTTACATACAGAATCATTAAATTATATACAAGACAATTAGTAAAAAAGAAAAGCTAAGATCACTTTAGCATGTGCAAAAAATAATTTGACCTCATCAGAAGGATTCACATTTAAAACATTGACAATGTTAAAATTGCATCAAGATGCATTTCTGAAATTAATGTGGCATCAGTGTACAAGGAATGAGCCTGGTTGAGCTTCCACTGTGCCTTGCGTTATGTACTTCTCTTATTTCTCTGCAGTTACAGAAATCTGTTAAGATTCTCATTAAGCATCCAGACATGTTTTACTTTAAATAATGTAGCAGGTTTTCCTTGAACCACTCTCTAGTGAACTGCAGGTGGTCTCCGTCAGTAGCCAGAAAATCCAGTTTTCCAGCTTTGTCCATCGCTGCCAGACCCAGGCGATCCTGCAAGGACCCAAAACAGATTAAGCAAGACGAGTTTATTTGTATAGCACATTTTGTGTACAAAACAATTCAAAGTGCTTTACATTAAATCATTACAGGAAGTTGCAAAAGAAATAAGAATTTAAAAGCAAACTGAAAAGTAAATTAGAGAAACAAAAACAAGTTGAAAGAGAATAAGGCAGAAAACGTGCAAGAAGTAAAAGTTACAGTACACTGTGGGGGATTAACAATTGTTCTACTGAAAGGCCGCAACAAATAGGAATTAGTGATGCAACCTCCAAGATCAGGTTATTTCTAAGAAATGTACAGATTAATGATCTATCAGCTGGCTAACCGACTAGCTAAGATGGAGCTACAAGGCTGGCTGGAAAGAAGCTTGGGTGCGAGCCTCTGCCGATTTAGCTTGATGTTACACTGGATCGCAGCCGAATATTTGGTCCCCATCTCAAGAACACAGCTGAGGAGGTCTCTAAACAAGTCAACATTATCAGAAAGTGCGAGTAGAGTGGGGTGCCAAGCTCCCCCCCCCATACTTCAGTCTTTGCCTTGGCTTACTCTGCAGCAGAATATGCAGCTACAGTTTGGCCACAATACTCACACCAAGGCAGTCGATACAGTGAGATTGATCTCCGGCACTCTGAAGTCTACCAAGTGTGCTACCTGTGATTTCTGGTATTCCTCCTGCTTCCATTCGATGTGATTACCAGGTATTTAAACTGGCTGAGAAGTCTGAAAGACAAGGACAGCCTGGTCCCCTCAATGACGCTGCAGTTCCTCAACGCATCTTGAGCAAGCACTCTGCTACCAATGCTGCGATGCCTCTCACCACTGTCAACTTCTTGGGTTGATGACAGATGGCACACAGTGGAGAATTTCAAAGACTAACCTCCACACATTCATTAAAATCCCCTCTGTGAAACCCACTTGTTATCAGTTAGGCCAAAAGGCCTGGGTACGGTGAACCGCCTCCGCACTGGCCGGAGGAGGACACGTTCCTACCTACAGTCCATTGGAGTGAGGAAGACGTCTGTTCCTGTGGTTTATTTTCTAAATTTAACCTTTATACAAGGGAGCAACCTCTCTCTTTCAACCTTTCTTTTTCAAGACTGGTGAGCATCAGGGTAATTGGGAGGAGCAATTCCCATAAACGGACAGATGACAGATGCAGCACCATAAATCACCTCCTTTTGGCTTTGCACAAATGAGCTAAAAACTAAATATTTCTCAGTTCCAGAAATTACAAACCTAATTTATTAGTTGCTCTTAAGCAAAATTATGCATGCACTCGCTTTAATTATTAATCATCGATTCTCAAATTTATTTCAAGAGTCCTGAAGCAAAATGTCACAATTGGCTCTCTACAAGAAATTTGTGGCATTGATGGTATCCCAATCTGGAATTTTAGGTAGCTACAGTGACTTTCTGCAGCACTTGAGTGTCACCATTATGATGAAGACATTTTCTGGATTTGATATTGCTTTGTCAATTAGCAGCCATTTCTTTAAGCGGCAGTTGTGTTGCGCTCTCTAGAGTCGCGGTAACACAGGACATTGACACCATCATTTTACCTCTTTGTAGAGAATGCTGTCCTGCAGAGTCTCCGTCTCTTTGGCCTGCCCGGTCTTGAGGAAGCCAAACCACTGAGGGGAAAGTTTTAGATGAGGTCTGAAATCAGTTTTATTACATTTGGAGTTTAACCTGATAGAAATATTCAAAATGCTGCAGGAGATCATGTGAAAGACATTACCTCACTTTCAACAGGATCCACCACAGTGTCATTCTGGAACTTCACCATCACAAACTTATCCAGCAGCTGAAGGTTCTTCTTGTACGTCTCATTTATAGTCTTTAAAAATAAAGAGACAAAAGCTCAATATCAGGGATGGCAACAGGAAATTCTGATTTCAGCTGAAATCTAATTTGGTCGATTGACTTATGGGGGGGTCGGGGGGCGCAACCCCCCTGAAGCTGGGAGGTTTTCAGTAAAACAGAAGTAATTTAGACTGAAAAAAATGATAAAAAAAAATGAAATACTAGACTTAGATAAATCATTAAATTTAATGAAAAGTTAACTTACTTTTTCTTCAGTGTTGTCTCACTGTCTTTAGTCCAACATATTTAACAGTTCTATAAGCGTTTATTACACTATTTACACTGGTCACCAAGTCACTTCTAATGTGAAACTTTCTTCCTTTTGGCAGCAAGCTGTCAGTCTCTGAACTTTGAACTTCATCTCCTTTTCTGGTTTCTTCAGAAACTGTCCGAGTGTTTGTTACGTCGTCGAACTTTGAGCCAATTTTCACCTTTACCGTCACTTTTCTCTCAAGCCAATTCCATCGGAACTTATTTTTGACACTTTTGTCTATTTCTAGCACTGATGACTCCTGATCCTTCGATAAAAATCTCATAATTCCGCTGAAAACAATACCAAAAGCTCAGAATTCCAACACGAACCAGGGATGTGATTTGGGGTTGGGGAAATTATCTGAAAATTTAGCAGGGGGTCTGGGGGACATAGTCCCCCAGCGGGGTCTGGGGGGGCAAGGGGGGCAAAGCCCCCCAAAGCTCCTGGGTTTTTATGATTTTTAAGTACCAGAACTGTGCTTAAATGACATAAAACAAACAGCTGAATGCCACTTATTACTGTATAATATTGACTTATGTTCCAAGAAGATAGCATTCCTAAAATATTCCAACAAGCATTATCCATCACATGCTTTAACACTTGATCAAATCAGAATCAGTTAATTTTATCTATTCCATAATAGAAATAAAATTCCAACATACCATTACTTTTTATAATTTCAGCATTCATTTCAGATCACCAGTTTCAATCTCCATTGAGTCTTGAGCAGTTCATTTTGCACAATCACTGATGCAACCAAGTCTTAGAAATATTCAAAAGTTATGAGTCAATATCCACTGTGCACTGTCAATTTCAAACTGTTTGGAATCATAAAAGTAATGTAACTAAATTGTTTTGCTATTTTTTTCTCCTCAACATCAATGTCAGGGCGCTGCGGGAGTTTTGGGGGATGGTTAACTTTTATAACCGTTTCCTCCCCCGCGCAGCCCAGCTCATATAGCCGTTGTACGCCGCACTCAAGAAACGGAAACCGGCGGACAGAGTCGACTGGACTCCTGAACGGGAGCAGACGTTCTGAGGTTAAAACAGCGCTTACTACCAACGCCTCGGACATGGGCATAGCGGCCGTCGTGGAGCAATGCGTTGCCGGTTCTTGGCAGCCGCTCACCTTTTTTTTTTTTAGCAGGTCTTTGCACGACAGTGAGCGTAAATACAGCATGTTTGACAGAGTTAATGGCTCTCCACCTGGCCATACGCCACTTCCAGTTCTGGCTGAAAGGGCGCACCTTCACTGCGTTCGTGGACCACAAGCCGCTAATGTACTTAACGTACTTTATCTTCCTGGAAGATGAAATAAAGCGGAATTTGGCGAATTACCGGAAAAATCACATCCCTGAGAACAAGCCGCCATGAATTTTTGACAAAGCATACAATGAGCCATTTGATTGGTCCAATCGTTTGCAACTATCCAATCGCACGGCTGTTTACAATACAGCAGTAGCTTGAGTACATAACATCCGGGTTATAGCAGGAGACTTGACCCGGGGAAGCGCCGAGCGCTTATGTAATCGTGTTGATTTTCGCTAAAATCGGTAACAATAAGGTACCTTACCCCCCCTAAAATTTTCTCAACGGATTTAGACGATTCACAGAAATGATCAATTTGAAAATGAATCGGCGGAGAACCGTGGATCGGCGGAAAGTTGCCATCCCTGCAATATATCAATGAAATACAATAAGTTATATTGATGTATGGTAAAATTTAATAATCATGTTTGAAATAATTCATAATCAGTCTCTCATCTTTTACAGCTTGTATTGTAATTAATATACAGTATATTAATGGATTTTAGACCATTTTAAATACTAGAATAAACTGATCTTCCATAATAAACTGTCAATTCTTTATTTTTAGCTAGTTCACTGGTCCAACATCTTGTAGGTCTAAAACTAGTGCTACCAACTAACGGAATGTCATCTTCTCTAACAGCAGATGCTCGATAAAACCTTTAGCCCTGTCTGTTGCCCATCAACTATTTGTCTTGGTTTAAACTGAATTATGAATTAAAAAAAAACTTTACAAATGCATAAACCAGCAAGTTATTTTTATTCATGACAGAACCATAAATAAGTAAATAAAACAACTACTAATACCCTGACTCCACTTGTATTTCTGTTTCGTATTCCATACTGACCCTCTCCTGGTTGATGTCAGCTAAGAAGTGGCTGTAGTTCTTATATAGACTGTCATTCAGTGGGTCGTGCCAGTACTGAGCCTGCACCAGGCTGAATAACACAGAAACAACACATTTATAATGAAATTAGTCAGACAGGGACAACACCCACTCAGCCTCAGGGCTGCTGTAGAGATCAAGCCTTACTGTTGTTGAAGATAGTTTGTGTACGCTCCACTGTTTAACAGTTTACGTATAAAATCACAGAGGTGAGATTGCTCTCCAGGACATCTGGGTAGTCCGTACACACCTGAGGATTCAGACACACAGAAAAAAAGCAACCTTTGTAGTATCAAGCTTTGCTTTTTGTGACTCCCTCATGGTTCGTCTCCACAAGGCTGTTTTTTAATGCATT